>JALGPY010000006.1:67984126-70384126 GCA_023055425.1 Linanthus parryae | reverse complement strand
AGCAAGAGAGGATGATTTGAGTGCTAGAGGCATTTGATAAGAAGATAGGATCATTGAGACATGTGGAGGGCTCAAAATGGAGGAACAAGAGATGAATTGATGATCGGTAGGTGATTCGAATGCAAGAGATACGAGTGGAAGCATTGTGGAAGTTTCCAAGAACAATGCAGGTCACAGGACCTCACAAGGCAGGTCACAGGACCTGAAAGAAGCTACACAGGAGGCTCTGAGAGGGTGCAGAGGTCGCAGGACCTCGTGGAGAGGTCACAGGACCTCGTGGAGATTTGCCAAAGGTCGCAGGACCTGCGGGTCAGAAGGCAGTGTGCAGGCAACATGGACTCAGGTCTTGCAAGACCTATTCAGAGGTCACACGACCTCCTCTTGCCTTTTCCAGAGGTCGTACGACCTGGAAGGGAGGTCGTGCGACCCGGGTCTTCCAAAATTTTCTCAAACTTTGCGGGAACATTTTGTAATTAACTCTAATTAGTCACAAACACTTAGGAACGTATTTTTAGACTTAGTGAGGTCGTTTTTGATAGGGGAGACGGGACAAAAACGTTATCGGTGCTTTGGGGGAGCTTGGAGCAATCCGGAGCCATTCGTTTGCTTCCTCTACTCTCTCTTCTTCGTAGTTTTGTGTTAATGATCATGAGACTTGCTAGTTTGATCATGTTTTTGAGTAACTAAACCCTTATTTGCTGGGAATTACTTGCTGGAAAACTAGGGTTTGCTTGAATGAATGTTTTGATGCTTTGATTCGTTCTTTGGATTAAAGTTATACGTTCTCCTCTTATTATGATTATCTTGTGTTTGATTATTTCACTGTTCTTGCGAGTAGCTAACGTAGGAGCAAATTAAATTAGAAATTGTGTGGTAACTCCATGAGATCTAGTCGGTAAATCAAGATAACCACCTAGTCGTATCATTATCTCGTAACTGGGTAGTGTTAGTTAGGATCAAAGAGTAGATTAAAGTCCAATAATGCATGCTTATAATTGAATTAGGCTTGGTAACTTGGTCTAAATTGATCATACGTGTAGGCAAATTGCTTGGTAACTCGGTAATTTGTAGAATGCTCGATTGATAAGAGTAGCGTATTTGCGTTCCAAATATCAAGACAACATTCGTAGCATCCCTAGTGATCCACAAGAAGAATTCCCAGCACTCGTATCTCTTATAAAAAAAACTCCAACAATTCTTTTCTTCGTTAATTGTGAAGAAACTCATAGTTAATTAATATATTTATTCTTTTCATTTTAGTAGCATTAGACAAACAAACAACGCGCTGTGCCCACAAAAGGTTAAGAAATTTTAATTAATTTACAATAAGTCTCTTGGGTTCGACAAGCCGGTTTTCCGGAATTTATTACTACACCGACAGTTGTACACTTGCAGTTGAAGCGTGTCAAGTTTTTGGCGCCGTTGCCAGGGACTTCGGTTGAATTAGTTAGAATTATTAGCTTTAGGGATTTTTTTTTTATTTTTTATTCTTATTACCTCACAGCATTACTTGAGATTTTATGTGTACAGGCATTCAACTCTAAGCATGGAAGATGAGAAATATCGCCGTTTTGCGAGCATATTTGAAGCATGCAACCTTGCATATGGGCAATTCGTGAAAGAGTGCCATGTGAATGGCATTAGAGAGAGGGAAAGATCCTATCTACATCACTACAATCTCTAAGCTTGCTTCTTATCATGCCCGATAACTACATTTATAGTTACCCAGTTACGGTGTAACGTTTGATAACATCAAAGCACGATATTCTACAACTAGAGTATCTAGTGACTTCAAGTCTAAGGATTGCAATTATATTACCACTACGAGAAGAGATTGTGACTTAACATAATCTAATGTATCGTTCTCGTTGTGGTTCAATCCAGTATGCCATTACTCCTAATGCATACCCATGTGTTAGACTTGATATCTCCATATCAATCTACACACATACTATTCTATATTTGATTGTCCTATCAATATAGTGGACTAGGGATATTTAAGATAAACAACACATTGTATCTAAGGACTTCGTTATATTAAATATCACAATATATAATAAATGAATATTCTAGCCAATAAAAATGTTCAAACTAAATATTAGATTGCCTCCAGAGCATCTATTTCAACAGTCTCCCACTTTCACTAGAGCCAATCTGGCGCATCTCGTATGCCTATAGATCTGGCGTGCCCTTCACGCTTTTGGTGCGCAAGAGATTTCGTGAGTGGGTCTGAAAGATTGTCATCCGTTGGAATCTTGCACATCTTCACATCTCCTCGATCGATCATATCACGAATAAGATGGAATCTCCTATGTACATGCTTTAATTTCTGGTGTGATCTTGGTTCCTTGGCTTGTGCGATCGCCCCGGAGTTGTCACCGTACAATTCTATGGGATCCACGATGCTAGGGACAGCACCGAGCTCATTGATAAACTTCTTTATGCAAACTGCCTCTTTTGCTGCTTCCGCAGCTGCAATGTACTCAGCTTCTGTTGTAGAATCAGCAACTGTCCCTTGCTTGGAACTCTTCCAGGTCACAGCTCCTCCATTCAGGCAAAACACGTATCCAGACTGCGATCTGTAGTCATCTTTGTCGGTTTGGAAGCTCGCATCAATGTAACCCATTACACTTAGCTCTTCCTTACCTCCAAATATCAAGATAGCATACTTAGTTCTTCTCAAGTACTTTAGGATGTTCTTGACAGCAATCCAGTGACTCTCACCCGGATTGGACTGATATCTGCTCACCATACTCAACGCATATGATACGTCTGGCCTAGTACACAACATGGCGTACATGATGGATCCTATGGCCGAAGCATAGGGTATCCTACTCATGCGGTCTTTCTCAATCTCGTTGGAGGGGCAGTCATTCTTAGAAAGAGTGACTCCATGTGACATGGGCAAGAATCCCTTCTTGGAATCTTGCATGTTGAACCTCTTCAACACCTTGTCTATATATGTACTTTGACTTAGGCCGAGCAGCCCCTTAGATCTATCCCTATAGATCTTTATACCAAGTATATAGGCTGCATCTCCTAAGTCCTTCATTGTAAAAAACTTTCCTAGCCAATCTTTAACATATTGCAAAGTAGGAATGTCGTTGCCAATGATTAGTATGTCATCCACATACAAGACCAGAAATACTACAAAGCTCCCACTAACCTTCTTGTAACCACAAAGCTCATCTTCGTTCTTGACGAAGCCAAACTCTTTGACCGCGTCATCAAAACGTCGATTCCAACTCCTAGAAGCTTGCTTTAATTCATAAATGGATCTTTGCAGCTTACAGACTTTATTGGCATTCTCTGGATCCTCAAAACCCTCCGGTTGTGTCATTTACACATTCTGGAGGAGGTTCCCATGAAGAAGATTTGTTTTGACATTCATCTGCCAAATCTCGTAGTCGTAGTATGATGCAACAGCAAGTAGGATTTGAATGGATTTAGTCATGGCGAATGGTGAAAAGGTCTCATCATAGTCAATACCATGAATCTGTCTACAACCTTTGGCTACCAATCGCCCCTTATAGGCAACTACCTTTCCGTCCATGTCGGTCTTCTTCTTGAAGACCCACTTGCACCCTATGGGCCGAGCCCCTTGGGGTGGTTCCACCAAAGTCCATACTTTGTTGGTGTACATGGAATCCATTTCGGATCTCATGGCTTCTAGACACTTCTTAGAGTCTGGGCCTTTCATGGCTTCCCCGTAGGTTGCAGGCTCATCATCCATGAGTGGTACGTCATCGGGCTCAGTTACGAGAAGTCCATACCTCTCTGGCTCATGATGCACTCTTCCCGATCTACGGAGTTCTTGTGTTACCTGAACAGGTTCTTCCACAACTGCTTGCAGCTCCTGTTCATGTTCCATCATCGGTTCAGTGATTTGTGGTTCTTGAATTTCTTCAAGTTCTACAGCCCTCCTACTTGCTTCTTTAGAGACATACTCCCTTTCTATAAACACGCCGGTCCGAGCAACAAACACTTTGTTCTCGGTGGGATTGTAGAAGTAATATCCTTTAGTTTCCTTAGGATATCCCACAAATTTACACTTATCCGCTTTGGGCCCGAGCTTGTCTGTTTGTAAACGTTTTACATAGACATCGCAGCCCCAAATCCTCATAAACGACACTATGGGATGCTTCCCATTCCATATCTCATATGGTGTCTTCATGACTGATTTGGATGGAACACGGTTAATGGTAAAAGCTGCCGTCATTAGAGCATGTCCCCAAAAGGATATCGGAAGATCTGTTTGAGACATCATAGATTGCACCATATCTAATAGCATGCGATTCCTCCTCTCGGACACGCCATTCCATTGTGGCGTTCCGTGTGGAGTGAGATGAGATACTATCCCACACTCTCTAAGATACTCATCAAACTCCTGGCTTAAGTATTCTCCTCCACGATCCAACCGTAGAGCCTTAATACTTTTACCAAGTTCCTTCTCTACTTCATTCTTGAATTCCTTGAACAATTCAAAGGATTCGGATTTGGCCTTCATAAGGTATACAAATCCATATCTACTGAAATCATCAGTAAATGTAATGAAGTAGGTGTAACCACCTCTGGCAGGCGTGGGAAACGGACCGCATACATCGTATGTATGAGTGCCAATAACTCACTAGTCCTCTCACCTTTCTTATTGAAAGGGGACTTTGTCATTTTTCCTAATAAACAAGATTCACATGTCTCATATGATTCCAAATGAAATGAGTCTAGAATTCCATCCTTATGGAGTCTAGATATGAGTTTCTCATTTATATGGCCTAAACGACAATGCCATAGATATGTATGATTTAGATTATTAGTTTTAATCCTTTTAGTATTTATGTTATAGATTGGACTATTTAGATCAAGGATATACAATCCATTAGACAAATGCGCACTACAATAGTGCATACTATCAAAATAAATGGAGCAACACTTGTCTTTTACTGAAATAGAAAAACCCTTCTCGTCCAAACAAGAAACGGAAATAATGTTTCTGCTCATAGCAGGCACATAAAAGAAATTTTCTAATTCTAAAATAAGTCCCGAAGGCAAAGATAGCTCATAAACGCCTACAGCTAATGCAGCAACTTTTTCTCCATTCCTGACGCGCAGATCTATCTCCCCTTTAGTCAATCATCTACTTCTTTTCAAATCCTGCACATTTCGAAAAATGTGAGAACCACATCCAGTATCCAATACCCAAGATGAAGAAATAGAAAGATTGACGTCTATAACATAAATATCTGGTGGTGGTGGAATCACTATTCCAAGCTTCTTATCCTCCAGATATTTAGGGGAATTCCTCCTCCAGTGACCCGGCTGGCTGCAGTAGTGACATTCACCTTTAGCCACGCCTCCACTAGGCTTTAGGGCTTCCTTGGATTTCACAACTTTCTTGCGCTTTCCTTTGTAAGTAGAGGCAACTCCTTTGCCCTTCTTCCTATGCACCATCATTATGGCATTGCCCTTGCCTTTGTTGACGCTCAGTTCCGCTGTCTTTAGGAAGTTCAACAAGTTTGGCAGAGTCTTACTGATCTCGTTCATATTATAGCTCATAATGAACTGATTATAACTGCAGGCAACGATTGCAAGACAAGATCAGTAGCCAAATATTGGCCAAGTGGGAATCCCAGTCTCTCAAGGTTCTCAATGTACCCGATCATTCGGAGTACGTGAGGCCCTACTGGATTTCTCTCTGCGAAGCTACTCTTGAATAATTCTTTAGACACCTCATAGCGCTCATGCCTTTCCTGTTCCTGAAACAATTGTTTCAAGTGTATGATCATATCATAGGCTTCCATATTCTCGTGCTGCTTCTGAAGCTCATGAGTCATGGTGCAAAGCATGAGGCAAGTCACGTCACTAGAATCATCAATATGTTTCTTACGTGCTCTCACATCCGCTAGAACAGACTCATCTTGTGGTGGGGCGGGAATTGGAGTGTCCAAGACGTACAACTTCTTTTCTTGCTTAAGGACAATCCTTAAGTTTCTGTACCAGTCATGATGCAAAGCATGAGGCAAGTCACGTCAGTAGAATCATCAATATGTTTCTGACGTGCCCTCACATCCGCTAGAACAAACTCATCTTGTGGTGGGGCTGGAATTTGAGTGTCCAAGACGTACAACTTCTTTTCTTTCTTAAGGACAATCCTTAAGTTTCTGTACCAGTCAAGGAAATTCGTTCCAGACAGTTTATCCTTCTCAAGGACAGATCGTACGGATGAAGTCGATGCGTTTTTGTTTGCCATTTGGAATTCTACAAAACGAGAAATGTGCAATTTTAGTATTTTGAAAAATTTAACTATATTCAAAAATGGCTAGATCATCAAACATAGCTCCCACTATTTTTCTCAGATTAATAGCCCTCACTATAAATGCGGAAAATATCATTATATTTTCTAGTAGGTCCAAGATCCTTTTTTCAATTCTTCTTGAGCTTGCTTTGGAAAGTCACCCAAGAATAGGTTATTTAGGTAGGAACCATTCCAATTGCATCCCTATGCAACTCTTGGTCCAATTAGGTGAATAACTATTTATTCTTTATCCCATGGATAACGCCTAATTGTCATGCCTCTAGGTTCATCAATCCAATTGAGTCTTACCTAGTTGCGTCCAACCTCTTGCTTAACATACACACATTTACTAGCTTGTGTCGTCCTCAACACATCATGGTAAATTAAAATCGCCTTGTTTTGGAATGCCCGAATTTTAATTAACCTTGATCATGAAGGGTGTTTTGGCAAGAGAAGGCAAAACGCAATATTTAATTGAGGGATATAATTTTCTTAATTTGTTTGATTGATCTAATCAACATGATTTAATTATTTGAATCGGGCAATCCACAATAAAAGACCAACTTTGTTTATTATTATCTTGTTAACGTTTTGCTAGTATCGCCATACACACAAAAATAAATAACAACACATAAATAATAAACATCCACAAAATAAAAAAATGTGGCATGGATATGGCCCCTAAACTAAGATATTATCAATCCAAGGATAATATCCAATTGCCCAAAAGTGAAACGCTCATCTCCATGTGCTCCACCATAGCCGCGCGCCTAGGGGTTGTCTTCTTTGTCTTTTGGCTCCTTTGGTTCTCCGTCTTCTTCTCCATGCTCTTGGTTATCATCTAAATATTTCTAATTCTAGCCTAACATCTAGAATAAATAAATAATAAAAGCCTCACATGTCGTGGAGAAAAGACGACTCGCATGCCGTAAAACTTAATTAATTATTACATTAGTTTGATCAGCTCGCAGGCCGTAAACCAAACCACAAAGCAATAAACATCCACAACCTAGGCCATATCCATCCACCATGCAACAAAGCACATAATACAGTTAAAACCAATTTTAACGAGCTTGTTTAATTTTAATTGAATTGGGTAATTAGGGTTACAACGGTCCAAGGGGTTCAACCTAAGCCTATGTCGAACCCTAAGGACCGTCGCCCGCCACTTGGGGCCGGCCCAAAGCCGTCCGCCCCATGTGACTCGCGGCCTTGCTTGGCGCGCAAGGGAGAGGGCCGGACGGATAGGGTTTCGGCCCTAGCTTCCTTCCCTTCTTCCTTGTTGCCCAAGTTTGCTTGTTTCCTTTATGGATGTTTCCATAAAATTGTTTCCATAATTGAAAAATCCTTTTCAACTATGTGCCCATGAACCCTAACTTTCAAGAACCCAATAATTCACAACATATGTGATTAAACTCACCAATTCTAACATCCAATTGTAAATTAGATCTTGTTTATATTGAATCAAATTCAATTTGCATCAACTATGCCAATTTAATTTCAGTTTTCGCTCTGATACCACTGTTGAGTTTTGACGTAGGTAACGCAGCGTAATAACAAAAATTTAATCCTACTAAAAACCCACCAAGGATCACAGGAAGATACAACATAACTTGATAAGGGACATAGTAATTGTGTACCTTTTGGTTTGAAAGATCACACGAAGAATGATGTTCTCGTCTCTACGGTTGATCCACGTCTAGAGGTGAGATCTAGATTCTTCCTTCTCAAGTTCTAGCTTGGACCCAAGGAAGGGGGAAAGAAGAATCAAGCAACTAAAGGGAAGAATAGAGGGTTTCGGCCCTCTCTTGTGCCGACGGGAAGGGGCGGCCGGCTAGGGGCGGCGCTTCTAGCTTGTCTTTCTCTCTCTCTTTTGCTCTCTGCCACTCTCTTGTGTTATGTCTAATAACATTAACATTAAGTGGGAATGAAGCTAGAGCCTCCTTTATATAGTCCAATAACTCCTTGTTAACTACATAAAGGCCCCTCCTAGTTCTACATGAACTCGGATTAGTCCCTTCCTTGCAAATTAGTCCTACTAAGTTTCCAAGGTGTTGCACAATGATCCTTCTTATTAATTAATCCCAAATCTAGTTCTACTCTATTTGACGTGTGACCCCTTAGGTTTCTATTTAGTTGGTAGTAACTTATTACTAACATGGAGCGGTGTCTAGCAACACATCCATGCCACCCAACTAATAGAAATAGTCAGTGATCCCGACAAACCTCTTGTGCCCAATATCTCATATTGCAATATCCCTTTGTCTCCATATCCGGATTGGACACGAGACATAAATAGTCACACTCGTATATCCAATTTATAGTTCCTCGATCCTAGGAATATGCTTATGCAAGCAGATAACATCAATATCTCCATATTGATTTATCTGAGTCTGGCCAGATATTCAATAAGCCTCATCCCTCAAGTGGCCGTTGATATTTACTCCCATTATGTGGGAGGTACAAATCCTATCTACATCACTACGATCTCTAAGCTTGCTTCCTATCATGCCCGATAACTACCTTTATAGTCGCCCAGTTACGGTGTAATGTTTGATAACCTCAAAGCACGGTATTCTACAACTAGAGTATCTAGTGACTTCAAGTCTAAGGATTGCAATTATATTAGCACTACGAGAAGCGATTGTGACTTAACATAATCTAATGTATTCTTCTCGTTGTGGTTCAATCCAGTATGCCATTACTCCTAATGCATACCCATGTGTTAGACTTGATATCTCCATATCAATCTACACACATACTAGTCTATATTTGATCGTCCTATTAATCAATATAGTTGACTAGGGATATTTAAGATAAACAACACATTGTATCTGAGGACTTCATTATATTAAATATCACAATACATAATAAATGAATATTTTAGCCAATAACAATGTTCAAATTAAATATTAGATTGCCTCTAGGGCATCTATTCCAACAGAGAGAGGTTGGACTTGCTGCGTTATTTAATGCTCAAAAAACTACGCATGTCAGGTAGCAAATGAATTGGTTCATTTGTAAGAGATACCAAATGGAACCGAAATTATGCAAGATAGAATTACGATAAAAGCAAAAGACTGATAAGAAAGGGTGGAAACTGAAACGAATACTACAAAGTCCAGGAATCTACACTCTAAGCAACAACCAGAGCCCCATCCACGACGAAGTTGAAAGTTGACACCGATTCCATTCTAATCAGCGGCATATAGGGGATGGGAATATGGTCTGATCCGATCTGAGATCCAAGCGATCCGAGCCGAATGGATCGGATCCGAGTCTGATCTAATTGAAAATGGATGGGATTTGGATCTGAAAAGCGAGACCCAATCGGATTTGGATCTCGATTTGGATCGGAGGGCAGATCCAACGGGTTCCGACCCGATTCCATGTATATGTGTGCTTTATGAATATACCAATATTACCTTCCCACTTACACTTCCAAGAAGAATACAATAGTAAGTCAAACCTACAAGGTCATTTCTTTTGTGTTTTAAGTCCTGTAACTTACAAACATGCTTTACCGTATGAAATAGTGTTTACTTTTTATATTATTATTTGTATTTTATTGCAAATCTGAGCCTGATCCAATCCGAATCCGACCCGACCACGTACTATATGGATCTACGGATCGGATTTGGATCGGATGAATGAAATCCTATCCAATCCGATCCGAACCCGGTGCCGAATCGAACGGATCTGGATCCCATTTCTCCTTGTCGGATCTGGATCGGGAAGTGCCTGATCCGATCAATGGTTCCGACCAGTCGCCATCCCGAGTGGCATACAACATAGTTACGGGGCTCAATGAATTGAAACATTTAGCTCCACTGCTAGTAGTAAAAAAACGGGTGATCTTTTTCCGTACGAACGGGAAAACCGCCATGGTATAGCACGAGTTCGACAAAAGAAGATCGCATAAGAAACACAATCATTACTACTACTTACTTGAAACCCCCAGTACTGAAAAGATGGTGCAATACAAAGAGTTGACCTCAGAGAAAATCTTTTCAAACATAAGAAAACAATTACACCCTTCATTTTAACCAGATGATTTGATAAATAAAACGATACAACAATTTGTTAATTTTTTCATAATCTTGTAGAGTGGAGATAACTCTACAATACTATGATCTAGTCGAGACTCAAGATAAACAAAAACATGTTCCGACTTTGAGTCTGGCTCCCTCTTCATGCTTAAGTGAAAGACACGGCACCATCAATGTCACTTCCTCGGATGACTTGGTTTCGCTTTCACTAGACATGTCCTCCTTGGAGTCGTCACTCCCACGGGAAGCTCTGTTGCCACTTCGGACTCGGCATTTATCTACATAAAAAAATGTAACTTTAATAATTTTGAAATCTCAAGGTTAACATCTTGCTTACTCTTTCTCTAGCGTTCATCCACAAAACAAACCACATGGGATAACATTTAAGTAGTCCAATTAAAGTTACATTGATACAGAAACAAAATTTCACCGTTAGGGATTTAGTAGGGGTGCATCTTGAGCGGGCTGAACCCGACTAACCTGAACCTAATCCGGACTAAAGTCGGGCTTGGGCATAACATTTAAGTAGTCCAATTAAAGTTACATTGATACAGAAACAAAATTTCACCGTTAGGGATTTAGTAGGGGTGCATCTTGAGCGGGCTGAACCCGACTAACCTGAACCTAATCCGGACTAAAGTCGGGCTTGGGCACATGTTTTGAGTGATTTAGACGGGCTCGGGCAAAAATTCTCAACCCGAATTAAAATTGGGGTCGGGTTTGGGTACGAATACTAAACGACGGGTTAGCCCGAATTGCCCGATTTTTATACTCATACCTATAAATGTTATATTTGGAGAGTATTATATAGAATATTTATCAAGAATCTATTTTTTCTATTCATTATCAGTGATATTTTTTATTAAGTTAGTATTATCTTGTATGAATCGATAATTTTTAAATTCATTCTAACAATATATAGTCATTGACGCCGGGTTAAACACCGAGCGGGGAATCTTAGCGGAATCAACACAGAAAAGGGTAAAGAACTACAGCTCGAATCTCTCTAGAGTTCTGTAATATTCAATGATTTAGGCAAAATTACAAAACTGTCCCAAAACTATTGGCCTTATTGAAAATAATGCATAAATGATAGTCTGACCCAAATCGGGCTAAATAAAGAAGTGAAAATACGAAAATTGAAAAAATGTCAAAAATAGCAAAAAAAATATCTTCAAAGTCTCTGTTGACTGGTCAAACGTTCTTTTTGGGGCTGAAATCTTGCATGACGGGGTTTCACGGTTTCACCTCGGTACTTCGTGCGTGTCTCGCCGAGAGCTTTCCGAAAACATATTACAATAAGCATTCTGATTCATGTAGCTCCGGTTACGCCCAAAACAGTGTGGCGTGACCAAAAGTGGCCATTTTGCACTTCTCTTGCGCTTGTCTTCCATGTCGTGATAGTTTAGTGCTAGATTAGTCGCGTCTGACAGCTCGGCCTCGTCTGGTTCGTCTGCTCCTGCATCACATTGTTGTTTAGCCTTAAATTAAAGAAAATTGAAAATATCTACATTTGGTATCTATTTTCATATGCAAATTATTAACATAACTTTAAGGGGGCAATTTTAATTGAGTTGAATGTGATTATTATGTTAATTTATTTAGTTTAATGGCCTAGCCCAAATTCAACCCGCGCCCGAATTGGTTTGTTCGAATTTGAGCTTGGACAGGCTGGCGATGCTTCTAACCCGGGCTGGGCTTGGACAACCACGACAGAACTCAGGCTTGGGCTTCGACAAGGGTGTCAACCCGCCCAGCCAGCCCGAGTTGTCGTCCTAGGATTTAGGTAGCTTTTTAGGCAACTTCTGCTGAGATTTGTTACCTTCTAAATTGTGGGGTTCAATTGCTTTTTCTGGTACTAATTGTGAATTGTCAACATTTTTACTAATTTGTGTATTCTTTCACCCATCTGGGATACTGGCAGAATAATTGAAATTGAACACCACAAAAAACGGAAAGAATCAAATAAGAAGAAATTGCATGGCAGAGACAACAAGAACTATGACACTCTACATCCCTAGCTAGCTAAAGCTGCTAAACTCAATTTACCCTAGCTAGCTAAAGCTGCTAAACTCAATTTAAGCAACACTAGGATGGCAGTTAGTGTATATTTTGGGTCCCACCCATTTTGGATTGTTTTCCGAAACCCGTTTGGATATAGGATGGTTCGGCAACCTGAATGATCATCTAATATATATCAGATCTCTCTCTCTCTCTCTCTGATCATTTGAATCCACAAAATCACTACTTTGGTGGGTCAGTAGCTTACAAATCCAAATCCATACATCAAAAACCATTTTTTTGTGTGTGTATGTGTGTGTGAAAAGACTTATCAATTTCCGCGTTTCATCTCTTCATTTGTTGAACTGACTTTGTCATGTGCCCATGGAATGGAAAGGGAATTTCAAGTCTGTTGGGTGAAATGGATGGGTATGGGTTAGGTTCTGGCATAAGAACTGACAAGTCTGATTTGGCAATGTGTAAGGTAAGCTCTGGTCTACCAGCAGGTTCAGGTCGGTTTGGAGCTTTTGGGTCCCAAACCGTCCGATCTCAATCCTAGCCTAGCCATGGTGGAATTTTGCACTTGAAAATAGAAACCAAGACAGTCTAGACGCTGGACAACGGGAGGCCCCTCCGCAAAAGTATACAAGTTAATTCCCTAACCGACAACAATGTTAACTGCGTAAACTAATTGAGCAATACAAAAAAAAATTGTTAATAAAGATCTTCTCAAAGGGATAGAGGAAGAATGCAAGCCCGAAAGATTTTGTTTGTTCGCTTACACAGTTACTTATAATTATAGAACTCCATTCAACATCAGGTACATTCTTAGAAATATATGGGGAATATATTCTTGAACTTATGCATGCTAAGTAGACTATGTAATGCTACTTCAAGTGATCAGGGGCGGATCTAGGAATTTGATACAGCGGGAGCTAAACTAGAAAAAATAATTAAACTAAGAGTAAAACCTTAGTTTTGGAAATTGAGTGGGGGCTATAGTGCAATTGTATGCCTACGGTTCTGCAATATGCCTAGATATCCTCTTCTGGAGCTGTTCCAGAACAGACAGGACAGCCAATGAATCCATGTGACATGAAGTCCAAAATAAAGCATTCTGAGGTACTTCAGATAGGCTAATTGGATATTTTTTTAAATGATGTGTAATCTTTGAATTTTACTTGTGCGAAGACTGACCTGGATGCTAATATAAGACCATAGGCAGCAAAAAACCATGAGATGCATTTCAATCATAATAATAAACTAGTGGTTCTTTGCAAAGAGTAACAACAACTCCATTATCCATGTGAATATATCCTCACCATACATACAGTGTGACCTCATCTTAAGATCCTGTTACCAACAACTCCATTATCCATGTGAATATAATATAGCATCAAGAAAATCTGATGCAGATCAAGACTTGAATTGTTCCAAGTTATATAGGATTTTATTATCAGAGTAGTTATTTAGGACTCTTCTACTGTTACCTTAATATATACGCCGTCACCGACAAAGACCCAGCAAAGGGATGAACAACACCTTCAACCTGCCTCGTCATAACCAACAGACCTGCACAAACTCAGAAAATTGCCAATGACGGCGACACCGGTTGCCACTGAAATGCCTTCCCAACAAGACACCAGAACTGAAGCCAGATATCCAAATGCCATCACTAAGAACTCCACCAGCTTTTGCCACCCAGCCTCGCTGTACTACCCCCACTACCTTCCTCATCTTCCTTCTCTGATATCCAACACTTGTGCCATAGATGCAAAACAAAGGCAACACTTCACACTTGCAATTAGTAAAATTGAACACTCTTCCAGCCATTTAGAAAAAACAGTTCATGAGTTCAAAATTCTAAATCCAAGTTCAGGAGTTAAAAAAAATACACATTAACGCAAAATCATATTGCATAACTGACAAATACTACGGTCTGAAATTCAGAATCTCAATTTACGTATTACATAATTCACATATAGCAGAGTCCATTGACATTCTATACTCTATAGAGTACTACATTAGTCTATTACTCTATTGTAAGTTTGTAACTCGTAATAGTTAGAAATTTCAAATTCTCAAATCCATTGAAAAGTTTACACATCATCTTGACTCGTTAAACCAGCCAGTTTATAGGTCACACGGGTTTGCTCTGGATTTGTACGAGAACGGGTTTTTGAGTGGGTCAACTCGATTGGAATAATGTTCACCCTGATTTAGTAAGAAATTTCTGTTCACCGAGAGTTGGTTTTCTTGCTAAACATAAAAGTCTCTTAATAAGAAAGAGATATCAATCCAGCATTCACGGCAATTGAAGAAGAGGAGGGAGATTAATTTCCCAGTAACGTGTTGTTCAATCAGTTTTTTGGTTAAACTGCTGGAGGATCCTACTAATTTCTCAGTTGCACGTTATCGTATCCTGACTGGAAGGAAACCTCAAAGATGTTTCACTCCTACACTCATTCAAGTGAATCCTTGGAATACAACTAAAATACAATTGGTTAGTTAACCTCTCTAGCTTCCACAACCCCCCTTTTAAATTTTTATAATTTATGAAAGAAGTATATTCATATATTAGGATATACTCCAGTAACTCCACATTAAAATTTCACAAGATGGTATGCGCCCAGGCTTGTGGGGTTGAATATATATATATAGGGTCATACTGTAGATCAGCTCCAGAATATTCTTAGCAATGCCCTCGACAACGAACGACCTCGTATTTGAACCCGCCAAAGCCGACGACAACACAATCGCTACGCAATTTAGGTAACCGCGAGTTCTGCGTGCCTTACACCGACAGAAACAATGTATACTGTCTGAATGCAGCTACTCCCACCATTAACTTTGGTCAAAACTGATTGTGCAGGAGGCTGTTCTGTCGAGGACCATCTCTAACGTCAACCGCCGCCTTCTCGATGCTAGGATTTATGATGCAAGCATCCTGTCAATGGCCACCCAAGATGCCATTAATGGCGGTACTGAAACCTAAACCGCAGAGTTGACGATTTTGTATAAGGAGTCTACTTCAAGTGCTTGGGAACGTGATGTTCATGTGTCGGTGAGATTATCAACATCGTTTAAATGCCGCTGTTACCAGTTACGGCGGGGAAGTTGTAGAGGTCGCGAGGACCGTATTCTAGAAAAGGTTATCTTATGAATTTTCGTGCACTCGCACACATTACAAGACTGAAAAGTAGAATGAATGCTAACGGGAAGCGAAAACTTGGAAAACTTGAGATTTATAAAACTCGTGGGAGTAAGAGACGAAGATCGGCAAAGATTGGAGTTGTCACCGTCCCTTCCGTCGGCTGCTTTAGACGCGGTCAAAGCTCCGGATACCGACGGTATTGTTGGGTTCGGTAGGCGGGACTAGAAGATCTGATACCATGATGAAGTGGAGAGAGCTAGGTTAGAGCGCATAATGTTTTTCATAGATTTGATATTCGGGGTACATGCGTTCATATAGATATCTCAGGGCTACACATATAAATTCGACTCCTTTAATAATATTTGGTGTTTATCACTTTATCTCCTATAGCATATCCACTTCTATTCTCGATCTGACAAAGCACTAGCTGGTAAAGTCATATGTGTATTCTCATCTCCTTCTCTCCCACTCAATCCCGCATTGTAAGATTATTAAGTTTTGGTGTAGTTTGGACTCGTATGTACAAATTCGTGTACTTGTTCGTATTCCAAGACAGTAATCTGTAGGATTGGAGGTACGAGTTTTTTTATGTTGATCATTGGGCTGCGTCAACAACTAGGTTTGTCATTAGCCAATTGTGATAATTGAGACAAGATTTGGGTAATGAGTACAATTGAAGGTACATGAGCTTCTTTGGTTGTGTAAAAAACTAGGGTTTGTTATAAGCCAATTAGGAATCTTATTATGTATTTGTTTAAGGAGGAGCAAATGCGCCTGAGTACAAGAACATCGGCCACTTGGTCATACTGGGAATTTTATAACTAGGTATGTAACAATTTTTAAACCATCCGCGAAGACTTCGTCCTAGATATTTTTTATTGAGGGGGACCTACTTTTCGAACTAATGTTACCTTTTCAGCTAAATGGTTAACCAGTCCGAGTCACAGGTCCAGTTTACCTACCATGAACGGGTTTACATTGATCCCCTGGTTTGAAAACCTTGATCACATTCACCCAGATTTAGTAAGTGGTTCCTATGCACCGAGTCTTGGTTTTCCGTGCTGGAATTGCTCATCAATGTCTGTTTTCATCACTTGTGTTGCGACTCCTGGAGGATCCTACTAAGAGGCATTAATTGCTCACCAAGGTCTTGCTTAATCTCCTTCTTGCTCAACTTTTTAAGGATGCTACTATGAGGCAGTTGTGGTGGCTGGTGTGAAGACGCTCCTTGGTCTTTTGTATTGGTACCCCCCACTTCTCTGCTCACCAAGATTTCACGATACATGATTGACATTTCTTGGCACCCCAACCTTCAATTTGTTTATTGTTCTCGAAGTTTCGATTATTGTGTTTTGTTCAATGTAAAGTTGTTTTGAATTTGTGACGATAGCCATGGCTGAGGTTTAGGAAAGCGAGCTATGAACACATGTACATGGGCTATAGTGGAGGATAATCTCAATTAGCTGTTGTCTATGTTACTCTGGCAGGTAATCAGTGAATGGCTCCAAGTTAAGGTTCCTCACTGCACCAATAAAGCCTATTTGCTCCGCTATTTGATTGAATGAAATTAAGTCATGCAAGCCTTGCAGAAGGGCAATGTTAAGGGGAAAAACACTTTGTTCTTTGGCTTACAAGTCTTCCTCTAGCCTCAGGATGGAGTGTTGAGGTTGGATACTACAAAAGAATTCTTTAGGAGTGTTTTTAAACTTCAATGGATTTGTTTGGAGTGTAAAAGCTCCTTAGAGCGAGTTTGTCTTTTCGTCGGGGAATCGGAGCTCCGGCGAAAATGAAATGCATGTTTATTATGATGTTACGTTACGGACTGCATTTTTATTTGCAAGTTTGGGTGTTAATCTGGTGAAATTTGACATTTCATTAGTAAATGGGTAATATATCACATTTGTTCGCCTCCTAATGTAGTTTTGCTAGTTGATACAGTTAGGACTGGAGCTCAAGCTCAAACAATTTGCTGAAGTGGAAACCCTGTTAATGAAAGAATATTAACAAGCAGAGAGAACGAAGCAGAGGATTGCTACTGAACAAACTCACATGATGGCAGAATCACCTCAATTCGAAGTCCCCCTGGAGCTTCTTCTTCTGCGAACGTACCAGGTATCATGACTTAGTAACACTGGTTGCCAACTGCTGTTGGACTGATGCCTGGTAGGTTCGTGGAAGAAGCTGCCCAGGGGGACTTCCGAGTTGAGGTACTGCTGGCATCATGTGAGTTCGTTCAGTAGAGATCCTCTGCTTTGTTCTCTCTGTTTGTTCGCATTCCCACATTAACAATGTTTCCACTTCCGCAAATTTCTTAAGCTTAAGCTCTAGTCTCACCGGTATCAACCAGCAAAACACCATTAGGAGTCGAACAAATGGGATATATAACCCATGTACTAATGAAGTGAAAAATTTCAACACATTAACATCCAAACTAGAAAATAAAAGTGCAGTACTTACTGTAACGTCATAGTAAATAAAAGTGCAGTACTTACTGTAACGTCATAATAAACATTCATTTCATTTTTTGCCGGAGCTATGATGCCTCGACGGATAGAAAAAATTGCCAAAGATATTTTTACACTCTAAACAACTTCATAGGCGTTCAAACACTCAAAAAGTATGTAGCAGTATCCAACTTCAACACTCCATCGTGAGGCTAGTGCAAGACTTGTAAGCCAAAAAATGAACTGTTTTTTCCCCTAACGTCGCCCTTCTGAAAGGCAAAAATGACTTCATTTCATTCAATCAAATAGTGGAGCAATGTGGCTTTACTGGTGCAGTGAGGAACCTTCACTTGGAGCCTTTCATTGATTATCGACCGGAAAGATAACTGCTAAATGAGATTATCCTCCCATATAGCCCATGCACATGAGTTTGTAGATGTCTTTCCCAAATCCTCACAAAGTCAACAAAACTTTACACCCAACCAAGCACTATAACCGAAACTTCCTGAACAATAAACAAAATTGAAGGCTGGGGTGCCATGAATTGTCAATCATGTATTACGGAATCTACAAGAGTAGACAAGGGAAATACCATTACAGAATGTAGACCACTTAAGGAGCGTGTTCAACCATCAACCACAACTGCGTCTTAGTAGGATCCACCAGTCGAATAAAAAGGAGATTACGCAAGCCTTTTGTTAGCAATTAATGCCTCTTAGTAGGGTCCTCCTGGAGTCGAACAAAAAAGTGATGAAACTAGACCAATTAATAAACCTACTGTATAGAACGGAAAACCAATGCTCGGTGCATAGAAACCTTTCTAAATATGGGTGAATATGATCAAGGTTTTCAAACCCTCTGGTCAATATAAACCATCAGGGGTAGTGGTCGGGGTAGGGGTAGGTAAACTCCACAGGTGACACGGACTGGTCAACCATGTAGCTGAAAAGTTCGAAAAGTTCACCGTCTCACATTAACAAAGATCTAGGATATGTCTGCGTGGATGTTTTAAAAATAGTTATGTACCTAGTTATAATATACTTAGTATCCCCAAGCGACTCATGTTCCTGTAAAGGTGCACTTGCTCAACCTGAACCAAAGACATAATAAGATCTCCAATTGGCTTAAAACAAACCCATGCTTTTTAACCCAACCCAATTATGGACATAAATAAGCTCATGTAAATTTAATCCTATTGATTACCCAAATGCTGTGTCAATTAAGATTCTCAATTGCCTAATAACAAACCCTATTTGTTGACCCAACCCAATTATTGACATAAAAAACCTCATGTACCTTCAATCCTACTGCTTACTGGCTTGGAATATGAACTCGTACAAGAGTTTATACATACTGAGTCCAAGCTACACCAAAACTTAATAATCTCAAAATGTGGGGTTGAGCAGGAGAGAAGGAGACGAGAATACCCTACCAGCTACTGCGTTCCCAGATCGAGGAGAATAGAAGAGGATCTGCTATAGGAGATAAACACTAATATTGTTATTGTAGTCCTATTTACATGTGTATGCCTGAAAAATCTATGTCAACACATGTACTCCGAATATCAAATCTATGGAAAGCAGTATTCTCTCTGACCCACCTCTCTCCACTTCGTCATAACATCAGAGCATCTGATCCCGCCTACCGAACCGAACTACACCACCTGTATCCGACGCTTCGACCGCCTCTACAGCAGCCGACGGAAGTCGGCATCAATGCTGACGGTGCTGAGATTAAGGGCTAAAATATTTGTCGATCGTCATGGCGTCTCTTACTCCCACATATTTTCTAAATCCCAAGTTTCCAATTTTTTTTCCTGTTAGTATTCAATTTGCTTATCAATTTTGTAATGCGTGTGACTGCATGAAAAGTGATAAGCTAGCATTTTCTGACTCCAGTTTTAAGCGACCTCAAGTACTTGTCTTTGCTGATGTATGACCATCTCACGTCTTTTCTAACGAGAGAAATATTATATTATTTTGTTAATCACTTCACCAAATATCTCTGGCTCTATTGTTTGAAATGTAAGTCTCAGGTGCAAGATACTCTCATTCAGCTTCGTGCGCTTGCTGAAAAGTTCTTTTCTCTTCCTTCTGAAACCAGGGCCGGCTCGAAGTTCTTGGGTGCCCTAAGCGAAAATAAATCCAAGGCCCTTTGCGATTTTCATTAACATTGCCACATTCTTGGTTTCTACTAGATAAATAGTTCTTCTCATTACATTTTAAATAGTCTAAGCATGACTAAAAAAAAAGATGAGCAATGAAATAAAATAAAATCACAAAATGTGTTGATCTGTTTTTAGAATCTAATTCCTACACTAAAATTGAAAAATACAAATTTAAGTTTAAATAATTCATCAAAATTCGACAGAGACTAAACTCATTGTACAAAAAAATCAAAATTTTAGTAACTTTTCATATGAACCAGTTCAACTCTACGAGTTTGTTGTAACTTTGAAGTCTTGAACAGCTGTAACAATTACAAAAAAATCCAGATAGGTCATGAAATAGCAAAACTGGTCCTTTTGTGACTTCATGAGCTACGACAGAAGGTTTTCAAGGGGAGTTATTAAACTGTTCTAGTGGAGTTATGGGGATAAGGTTTGCTAGAGATGAACAAAAATAATCGAGAGAGTTTAGGAGAAAAGTTAAAAGAGAGATAAATAATGACTGAGTTTCTGTGATGACCTGGCCAAATTATTAGGATATTCTGAACTGTCATGCTAGAATTTAGGAGATGATTGATTGATTTTATCAGTTAAGATACATAAGATCAACATTAATCTATTACCATCTACCAAAAACACGTTAAATTTAGTAAATTGTAAAAACAGCACTAAATTTTCTGAATTATGGTGCCCCTCTAGAATATGCGGCCCTAAGCAAGATATTCAATGGCTTAGCTATAGAGCCGGCCTTGTCTGAAACCCTCTATTCAGACAACGGGGGAGAGTGCCATACTCTTCGCACCCCACCCCAAATGCCCGAGCTTAACGGGTATGCCAGCGTCGTCATTGACACTTTGTCGAGACTGGTCTTACGCTTTTTCACCATGCGCAACTCCCTCTGTCTGTCCTACTACAGGCCCTGTGCAGTCTCCATTGCGATCGTTTTCTGAACATGACATCCTCCTTTAAACAATCTTTCATTTTCATAAAGATTTTAGTTACTCCAAACTTCGTATCTTTGGATGTCTATGCTATCCTTGGCTACGTCCATATACTTCTCACAAACTAGACGACCATTCTCTGTCGGCTACTCTCTTACGCAATGTACGTATCTTTGTCATGATCATATTTCCCATCGCCTCTATGTTTCTCGCCATGTTCAGTTTGTGAAGTCCTCCTTCCACTTTAAATCCATCAGTTCCTCCACCTCGTCGTCTTCTGAGATCTCTGTCGCCGAATGGTTTGGTCCCCTAACCATGGTTCTTTCCCTGTCATCTTCACCTATAGAACCACATGCCGCAGTATCTCCTCCTTTGCCAGTTCTGCTTGCGGTACCTCCCACAGAGCTCCTGGTCACCCCTCCCCGATTCCCTACGTTCCCGCAACACAACGCCTGATGCCTTGCCTTGGTCGCCTAGTCAGCTAATCCACCGGATACAACCCTAGCCTGCTGCCCATCTCGCCGCCCGAACTGTAACTCTCTCCTTCCAAACACACTATGACCCCTGGATCCACATCCTCGGTCCTCAAATCAGCCCCGAAGTACACTTTGTCAGCTTCGGTCTCTTCAGCTGTTTCTGACATGAGAGCTAGACTGTTCTGCAGTATTTCAAGGACCCCAGTGGCACGAGGGCTGAATTTGAGACACTACACCATAATCACTTATAGGATTTCGTCCTCGCCCACTTAGAATTTTGTGGGATGCAAATGGGTCTTTTGGATTAAACGCCTCTCTGATAGATCATTTGATCTTTACAACGCACGGTTAGTTGCTCAAGGGTTTTCATCACAAACTCAGTGTTGACAATGCTAATACATTCTGTCCAGTTGTCAATCCGGTTGCGTTTCACCTGGTCCTCTCTCTTGGTCCTTTCTCTTGCTGTCAGTCAGCATCAGTGGGTAATTAAAAACCTGGATGTTAATAATGTTTTCTGTTGGACCAATGCCTTCGCCACATGGGTTTACTGATAAAGGTATAAGCTTTAGAAGGTCTGAAGCAAGCGCCACGACCTGGTATTAGGAGCGACACTCCTTCCTGCAGCAGGGTTTCTTTAAGTCTCGGGCTTATGCATATTTTTTCTATTCCAACACTCATGTGTCACCATTTATTTTCTTGTGCACGTTGATAATATTATCGTTACATGATCCAATGCAGTCAGGTCCAACAGTTTTTAGATTTACTGTTCACACAATTTTCTCTGAAGGATCTTTATACTCTTTCATAGATTTGATATTCGGGGTACATGCGTTCATATAGATGTCTCAGGGCTACACATATAAATTCGACTCTTATAATAATATTTGGTGTTTCTCTCCTATGGCATATCCCCTTCTCTTCTCTATCTGAGAAAGCACTGACTGGTAAGGTCATCTGCGTATTCTCATCTCCTCCTCCTCTCCTACTCAATCCCGCATTGTAAGATTATTAAGTTTTGGTGTAGTTCTCTGATGTATAAATTTGTGTACTTTTTTGTGTTCCAAGACAATAATCTGTACGATTGCAGGTACACGAGCTTTTTTATGTCGATAATTGGGCTGCGTCAACAATTAGGGTTGTTATTAGCCAATTGCAAATCTTGAGACAAGATTTGGGTAATTAGTATGATTGTGTAAAAAACTACGGTTTGTTATAAGCCAATTGGGGATCTTATTAACTCTTTGTTTCAGGTGGAGAAAATGTGCCCAACTATAAGAACATCGGCCACTTGGTGATACTAGAAATTTTATAACTAGGTATATAATAATTTTTAAAGCATCCGCGAAGACGTAGATCTTTTTTATTGCGGGCCTACTTTTCGAACTAATGTTACCCTTTCAGCTAAATGGTTGACCAGTCCGAGTCACAGGACCAGCTTACCTACCATGAACGGGTTTACATTGATCCCCTGGTTTTGAAAACCTTGATCACATTCACCCAGATTTTGTAAGTGGTTCCTATGCACCGAGTCTTGGTTTTCCGTCCTGGAATTGCTCATCAATGTCTGTTTTCATCACCTGTGTTGCGACTCCTGGAGGATCCTACTAAGAGGCATTAATTGCTCACCAGGGTCTTGCTTAATCTCCTTCTTGCTCAACTTTTGAAGAATCCTACTAGAAGGCAATTGTGGTGGCTGGTGTGAAGACGCTCCTTGTTCTTCTGCATTGGTATTCCACTTCTCTGCTCACCAAGATTTCATGATTCACAATTCTTGGCACCCCAACCTTCAATTTGTTTATTGTTCTCGAAGTTTCGATCATTGTGCTTTGTTCGATGTAAAGTTTTTTCGATTTTGTGAGGATAACCATGGCTGAGGTTTAGGAAAGCGAGCTATGAACACATGTACATGGGCTATAAAGGAGGATAATCTCAATTAGCTATTGTCTATGTTACTCTGGCAGATAATCAGTGAATGGCTCCAAGTTAAGGTTCATCACTGCACCAATAAAGCCACTTTGCTCCGCTATTTGATTGAATGAAATGAAGTCATGTAAGCCTTGCACAATGGTAATGTTAAGGGGAAAAAACACTTTGTTCTTTGGGTTACAAGTCTTCCTCTAGCCTCAGGATGGAGCGTTGAGGTTGGATACTATTAAAGAATTGTTTAGGAGTGTATTAAACGTAATTGGAGTTGTTTCGAGTGTAAACGTCCCTTTTGAGCGAGATTGTCTTTTCGTCGGGCAATCGGAGCTCCGGCAAAAATGCAATGCATGTTTATTATGATGTTACGTTATGTACTGCATTTTTATTTGCAAGTTCGGGTGTTTGTGTGGTGAAATTTGACATTTCATTAGTAAAAGGCTAATGTATCACATTTGTTCGCCTCATAATGTAGTTTTGCTAGTTGATTCAGTTAGGACTGGAGCTCAAGCTAAGACAATTTGCGGAAGTGGAAACCCTGTTAATGAAAGAATGCGAACAAGCAGAGAGAACAAAGCAGAGGATCACTACTGAACGAACTCGCATGATGGCAAAATCACCTCAATTCGGAAGTCCCCCTAGAGCTTCTTCTTCTGCGAACGTACCAGGCAACATGCCTGGTAGGTTCCAGGAAGAAGCTGCCCCAGGGGGACTTCCGAGTAAGGTGCTGCCGGCATCAAGTGAGTTCGTTCAGTAGCAATCCTCTGCTTTGTTCTCTCTGATTGTTCACATTCTTACATTAACAACGTTTCCACTTCCGCAAATTGCTTTAGCTTAAGTTCTAGTCTGACCTGTATCAACCAGCACAACAACATTAGGAGTCGACAAACGGGACATATAACCCATTTATTAATGAAGTGAAAATTTTCATCACATTAACATCCAAACTAGAAAATAAAAACACTTTGTTCTTTGGGTTACAAGTCTTCCTCTAGCCTCAGGATGGAGTGTTGAGGTTGGATACTATTAAAGAATTATTTTGGAGTGTTTTTAAACTTCAATAGAGTTGTTTGGAGTGCAAACGTCCCTTTCGGGCGAGTTTGTCTTTTCGTCGGGGGAATCGGAGCTCCGGAGAAAACGGAATGCATGTTTATTATGATGTTACGTTATGTACTGCATTTTTATTTGCAAGTTTGGGTGTTTGTGTGGTGAAATTTGACATTTCATTAGTAAATGGCTAATGTATCACATTTGTTCGCCTTCTAATGTAGTTTTGAAGTTTATACAGTTAGGACTGGAGCTCAAGCTAAGACAATATGCGGAAGTGGAAACCCTGTTAATGAAAGAATGCGAACAAGCAGAGAGAACGAAGCAGAGGATCACTACTGATCGAACTCGCATGATGGCAAAATCACCTCAAGTGAGTTCGTTCAGTAGAAATCTTCTGCTTTGTTCTCTCTTTTTGTTCACATTCTTACATTAACAAGGTTTCCACTTCCGCAAATTGCTTTAGCTTAAGTTCTAGTCTGACCTGTATCAACCAGCACAACAACATTAGGAGTCGACAAACGGGACATATAACCCATTTATTAATGAAGTGAAAATTTTCATCACATTAACATCCAAACTAGTAAATAAAAACACTTTGTTCTTTGGGTTACAAGTCTTCCTCTAGGCTCAGGATGGAGTGTTGAGGTTGGATACAATTAAAGCATTATTTAGGAGTGTTTTAAACTTCAATGGAGTTGTTTGGAGTGTTAACGTCCCTTTTGAGCGAGTTTGTCTTTTCGTCGGGGAATCGGAGCTCCGGAGAAAATGGAATTAATGTTTATTATGATGTTACGTTATGTACTGCATTTTTTTTTTTGCAAGTTTGGGTGTTTTGTGTGGTGAAATTTGACATTTCATTAGTAAATGGCGAATGTATCACCTTTTTCGCCTCCTAATGTAGTTTTGCTAGATATTACAGTTAGGACTGGAGCTCAAGCTAAGACAATTTGCGGAAGTGGAAACCCTGTTAATGAAAGAATGCGAACAAGCAGAGAGAACTAAGCAGAAGATCACTACTGAAAAAACTCGCATGATGGCAAAATCACCTTAATTCGGAAGTCCCCCTAGAGCTTCTTCTTCTGCGAACGTGCCAGGCATCATGCCTGGTAGGTTCCAGGAAGAAGCTGCCCCAGGGGGACTTCCGAGTAAGAAGGGAGTTCGTTCAGTAGTGATCTTCTGCTTAGTTCTCTCTGCTTGTTCACATTCTTACATTAACAAGGTTTCCACTTCCGCAAATTGCTTTAGCTTAAGTTCTAGTCTGACCTGTATCAACCAACACAACAACATTAGGAGTCGACAAACGGGACATGTTAAAATTTTCATCACATTAACATCCAAACTAGAAAATAGAAACACTTTGTTCTTTACAAGTCTTCCTCTAGCCTCAGGATGGAGTGTTGAGGTTGGATACAATTAAAGAATTATTTAGGAGTGTTTTAAACTTCAATGGAGTTGTTTGGAGTGTAAACGTCCCTTTTGAGCGAGTTTGTCTTTTCGTCGGGGAATCGGAGCTCCGGCGAAAATGGAATGCATGTTTATAATGATGTTACGTTATGTACTGCATTTTTATTTGCAAGTTTGGGTGTTTGTGTGGTGAAATTTGACATTTCACTAGTAAATGGGTAATGTATCACATTTGTTCGCCTCTTAATGTAGTTTTGCTAGTTGATACAGTTAGGACTGGAGCTCAAGCTAAGATAATTTGCGGAAGTGGAAACCCTGTTAATGAAAGAATGCGAACAAGCAAAAAGAACGAAGCAGAGGACCACTACTGAACGAACTCGCATGATGGCAAAATCACCTCAATTCGGAAGTCCCCCTAGTGCTTCTTCTTCTGCGAACGTACCAGGTATCATGCCTGGCAGGTTCCAGGAAGAAGCTGCCCCAGGGGGACTTCCGAGTAAGGTGCTGCCGGCATCAAGGGAGTTCGTTCAGTAGCGATCCTCTGCTTTGTTCTCTCTGTTTGTTCACATTCTTTCATTAACAAGGTTTCCACTTCCGCAAATTGCTTTAGCTTAAGTTATAGTCTGACCTGTATCAACCAGCACAACAACATTAGGAGTCGACAAACGGGACATAAAACCCATTTATAATGAAGTGAAAATTTTCATCACATTAACATCCAAACTAGAAAATAAAAATGCAGTACTTAATGTAACGTCATAATATACATTCATTTCATTTTTCGCCGGGCTAGGATGCCTCGACGAAAAGAAAAAAAAATGCTCAAAGGGACTTTCACACTCCAAACAACTTCATCGGAGTTTAAACACTCCCAAAGTATTTAGCAGCGTCCAACTTCAACACGCCATCCTGAGGCTAGAGCCAGACTTGTAAGCCAAAAAACAAACTATTTTTTTTTTCCTAAAGTCGCCCTTCTGAAAGGAAAAAATGACTTCATTTCATTTAATAAGATAGTGGAGCAATGAGGCTTTTAATGGTGCAGTGAGGAACCTTCACTTGAAGCCTTCCACTGATTATCGACCAAAGTAACAAAGATAACTGCTAATTGAGATTATCCTCCCTTATAGCCCATGTACATGAGTTCGTAGCTGTCTTTCCCAAACCTCAGACTTGGTTATCCTCACAAATTCAACAAAACTTTACCACCCAACCAAGTAATATAACCAAAACTTCCAGAACAATAAACAAAATTGAAGGCTGGGGGTGCAAGGAATTGTCTATCATGTATTACGGAATCTACAAGAGTAGACAAGGGAAAGACCATCACAGAATGTAGACAAGGGAAATACCATTCCAGAAGACCAATTAAGGAGCGTCTTCAGCCATCCACCACAACTGCCTCTTAGTAGGATCCCCGAGTCGAGCAAAAAGGAGATTAAGCAAGCCCTTTGTGAGCAATTAATGCCTCTTCGTAGGGTCCTCCCGGAGTCTAACAAAAAAAAAAACGATGGACCTAGACCTTAGGGAGCCAATTAATAAAACCTCCTATAGAGCACGGAAAACCAATGCTCGGTACATTGAAACCTCTTACTAAATCTGGTGAATATGATCAAGGTTGTCAAACCATCGGGTCAAGATAAACCCGTCAGGGGTAGGGGTAGGTAAACTCGACAGGTGACACGGACGGGTCAACCATGTAGCTGAAAGTTCGAAAAGTGCACCGTTTTCACATTAAAGATCTAGAATTATATCTGCGCGGATGTTTTAAAAAATTGTTTTATATCTAGTTCTAATATTCTCAGTATCACCAAACGACCTAATTATGGACATAATAAGATCCTCACTCCCCCCCAAATTGGCTCAAAACAAACCCATGTTTTTTAACCCAACCCAATTATGGACATAAATAAGATCATGTACATTTAATCCTACTGATTACCCAAATGTTGTCTCAAATAAGATTCCCTCTCTACCCGGTGGAACCACATGCCGCAGTCTCTCCTCGTTTCCCAGTTCTGTGCGCGGTACCTCCTTGGTCCCGGTCACCCCTCCATGATTCCCAACGTTCCCGCAGCACTACACCCGACGCCTTGCCTTGGCCGCCTTGTCAGCTAACCCACTGGCTACAACTGTGCTGCCCATCTGGGCGCCCGAACTGTAACTCTCTCCTTCCAAACACACTATGACCCCTCGGTCCACATCCGGGATCCTCAAATCAGCTCCGAAGTACACTTTGTCCGCTTCGATCTCTTCAACTGTTTCTGACAGAGCTAGTACTGTTTCGCAGGATTTCAAGGACCCCAGTGGCGCTCTGCAATGAGTGCTGAATTTGAGACACTACTCCATAATCACTTATAGAATTTAGTTCCTCGCCCCCTTAGAATTTTGTGGGATACAAATGGGTCTTTTGGATTAAACGTCTCCCTGATGGATCAATTGATCTTACAAGGCACGGTTAGTTGCTTAAGGGTTTTCATCACAGACTCAGTGTTGACAATGCTACTACATTCACTCGAGTTGTCAAACCGGTTGCAATTGGCGTAGTCCTATCTCTTGGTCCTTTCTTTTACTGTCAGTCATTAGTGGGTTATTAAACACTTGGATGTTAATAATTTTTTACTGCAGAACGTTTTCATGCCTTAGCCGCATGGGTTTATTGATCAAGGTGACTATGTTTGTAAGCTTCAGAAGGTCTGAAGCAAGCACCACGGGCCTGGTATTCGGAGCGACAGTCTTTCTTCAGCATGGTTTCTCTAATTCTCGGGATTATGCATCTTTTTTTTTCTATTAGAACACTCTAAGTGTCACCATTTAATTTCTTGTGTACGTTGATGATATAATCATTACCGGATCCAATGTTGCTCCAATGTTGCTTAGGTCCAACAGTTACTAGATTAACTGTCCACATGATTTTCTCTTAAGGATCTTTATACTCCCTCTTATTTCCTTGGGGTCGAAAATTCTTGAGGATGACCAGGGACTACTTATCTCACTGAAAAATATATTCATGATTTATTGCATCACTAGCATGACCCTCCTAATCATGTCTACACCGCTTGATTCGTCCGTGACGCTCCCCCTGCACATCCGATCTACGCTTCCGGATGCGAGTTAGTATCGTATAGTAGTTGGCAGCCCTCAGTATTGATCTCGTTCTCGACTGGATGTTGCATCCACTCAGTGATCAAGTGTCTCTTACGGTACCTAAAAGGTACTTAAGATATGGGGATTGTAATTTGTCGAGGTCCATGTTCGCTATATGCTTTCTCCGATGCTGATTGAGCCGACAATAAGGATGACTACTCCTCCACCTCTGGATATGTCGTCTATCTTGGTGGTTTCCCCATGTCGTGGAGCTCCAAGATACAACGTACGGTAGAATGCTACTCCACCGAGACCGAATATCAGGTTGTTGCAGTTGCATCTCTTTTTGTTTCTGCTGTCCAAGCTCGAGGTCAGTCTAGAGTACGCTCCACGTAGTTAATGCGACAACAATGGTGCCATGTATTTGTGTTCCAATCCGATCTTCCATTCTCGCATGAAGTATCTTGCATTGGATTTCCATTTTGTTCGTGAACAAGTTTAGACTGGTCATTGATTCCTCGAACTGAATGAATGAATACAGGCGTATGAGGAATTTATTCTATATGAAGATTCAAACTTTGACCCTCATTTCCAACTGAGACCACTCGACAGGCTCTCGCCCTTTAGGCGATGGTCTCGCAGGGTTCAATGTTCTCTGGTTCGCTCCTGAGCTTCATCTTTGCTTTCTTCTCTTTCCTAAGGATCAAGTAATCGATTCGATGTCCTCTATCGGCTCAAGTACCGATATCTTTCCAGTAATCAAAGGTCGCAGAAATGAGTAATCCAGTGATCAACTAATCTTTTCGGGTTTCTCATGCTTCCTCTTCTGATCAATTAGCGGATTGTCTCACCAAGGCTCTCTCGGACTACCCTTGCAACCTTGAAGTCCAAGATTTGTGTCTCGCCCAGATCCTCCATCTTGCGAAGGCGTAAATGAGATAAAAATTACCATTCCGTTTCTTCTCTTTAGCCTCTTTCTATTATGGTACGTTCTTTTTCTTTTCCCCCTTTCCTCTTTTGGCATGTTTAATTATGGCCGATTACATATTTACCCTCACAATCAATTCCCTACCTTTTATTTCAACATACCACATCCAACCTATCTTTAGATCATACCCCGTTTTCTACTTCTCCTTTTCATTTTGACCGCACATTTCAGATGATCGAGAGAGAGAGAAAGAGTCAAATACATAGAGAGAAAGAGAGAGAAGAAGAAGGGGGGGAGAGAAGAAGGAGAACAGACGGCAGATGAAGGGGACGAAGGCTTCGAACCGATGAGGGTTCGAGATTGAGGCTATTTCGACGTCGATTTCGACAGCGGCGCTGCTGGCGATCTCGACGGCTCTCGACTGACACCACCACCTCCAGGAAGCGCGGCGCCGGCGAAGAACGAATCTGGTGGTGCGCCGTCGAAGAGCGAATCTGGCGGTGCGAGGAAGCGCGGCGGTGGCGACCGGATATGTCCTTTCCGGCAATTCAACAGCCAGATCTCGTCGGATTCATTTAACTCTCGACAAATTTCCGAGCTTTTAACAAATTTTGTGATTTTTTTGTTTGATTTGTAATTTTTTCTTGAATTTGTAACTTCCTTCACTCTCGACAAATTTCCGAGCTTTTAACCGCCTCCTGGGTGCGTCTCACTCAATTTCTCCTCAGCTACTGACTGGATCGAAGAACTGATTTGGGTTTCTTACTCCCAAGCTGGAGGGACACCTCATGTTGTAGCAGTTTCCAGATTGGAGGGTGAATGGAGGTGCTAGCAATGGCGATGGTGGTTCTTGTAGTGGGAAATTCTTTTGAATGGAATTGTTTGGATCTATATATTTTCGTATTTGGCAGTGGTGGTTGACTGGTGGTGAATGGCGGTGGTGGAGGACTGGTGACTGTGTTGGTAGTGGTTTGTTCTTTCTCACAAACTCAGAATTTAGGTAGAGAGAAAAGTAGGATATGAGAGGAATATAGAAAAAAAGTAGGGGCAAAATAGTAAATGACGCGATTTCCTTAATAACCGTGCCCACCCCTAAGGGGGCTAAAGAGAAGAAACTGACTGGTAATTTTTTTTATAATAGTCGTTTTTACATTTGAACCCTAAGACGTCTATATAAAAACATGTTCTCCGACTATGAAACCTATGAAAAACATTATTCTCTCTAACCTAACTCTCTCCACTTTATCATTTGCGACTTCTTCCTGAGTGAGCAGGAGACGAGTCGTGTCTCCATCTACCGCTAGAGTAGGGATTGGAGAATGAATTAACTTATTAGAGAAATATGTGGATTTTATTTGGGTCGGGATTGTCAAATTTTTTGGGGCAGGGGTGTCAATATTTTCGACTGGAAAGTTATCCGTCGTAAATATTGATAAATATGACTGCCATTAGATTTTTTCTGGTTTATGTAATAGAACACGACTGTAAGATATATGCCCGCCTTAATTCATTAAAATAAATGCGACGAACACTAACTACCCGCTATAACTTTCCTTGAAAACGATGGTCAATAACTTTTTGTACTGACTATCGTTTCAGAACATCTTTCCAGTAGTGTTGATGATTCCATAGTGTAACAATTTAAAATTTTATGGAAATTGTGAGGTAGATGCAAAACAAAGGCAACACTTCACACCGCAAATGCAAACATAAACAAACTTCCAGATATCCATTTAAAGAAAACAGTTCGAGTTCAAATTCTACTGCAGTAGTTGGAAAAAAAAAACGAAATCATATTGCATAATTGACAAATATTACGGTCTGAAATTCAAAATCTCAGTTTACATATTACATTTTCACATATAGCCGAATGCAAGTCTACAATAAATTCAGATTTACACTATATCCTCTATACAGCTCTACATTCGTTTATTACTGTATTTCTCTATTGTAAGTTTGTAACTTGTAATAGTTAGGAATTTCAGATTCTCAAATCCAATGACAAATTTACTCACCATCTTGACAGTCTACCGGTCACACAGGTCAGTACGGGTTTGCTCGGGATTTGTAGGAGAACGAGTTATTGAGTGGGTCAACTCAATTGGAATAATCTCCACCCTCATTTAGTAAGAAGTCTCTTAATAAGAAGAGGGAGATTAATTGCTCACCAAAGTTTTGTTTAATCACTTAACTTGCTAAACTGCTGGAGGATCCTACTAATTCTCAGTTGCACGTTATCTAATCCTGATTGGAAGGAAACCTCAAAGATGTTTCACTACTATACTCATTCAAGGGAGTCATACAATTGATTTGCATACAACTATCATACGATTGGCTAGTCAACCTCTCTAGCCTCCACAATCGACTTTTTAGATTTGTATAAGACGACAAAATGAATCCATGAAAGTAAATGAAACTAATTGAGAAAAACAAGATCAACTTCGACATATCCCTTGAAACAAATATCCCAAGATAAAGCAATAGAAAGGACGATAGAACCAAGCATGAGAGGTATCAAGATGGAAGTTATATTGAGTTAAGACTTAAGAGATCAAACGACTTCAGTAACTGAACGTAGTTTCTAATTAGACAAAGCCCAAACTCCAATCCTTTTTTAAGTAAAAATCTCTCTCAATACCCATATCATAGCATGATTAGCTTTTGATCTCCCTCAGAGTAAATTTTGAGGTAAAACAACAGAGACGCCAAAAGTAATTAGATTGACAAAGTCACCGTTCTGAATAATGGCTGTGTTCGGGAGTCATAATATGAATTAATACAAAGCTAGGTTGTGGGAGCATTTAGTAACACAAGTCAGAACCATAAGTTGCGATGATTTGAAGCGATAAACTCAGTTGAAGAAGAGGACAATGAAAGCGGAGAGTCCAGCCTCCAGCTTAACTAGATGTTGTTTTATTATTTTCATTATGAAGGTTTAGATCAATTAAAGCAACCATCTTTACTATGTTGAGGTGTAAGAAAGGTGTCATCTAACTCATCTTCTACATTTTCGCTATTTATTGGAGTTTTGTTCTATTCTAAAAAAGAAAGGCTTTGTTCGATAGTAGCCAAACTCCAATGTTGAAATGCAACCCAAATATGTCTTCTCGTCTCCGTTTTGCAAGTGAAATAGCCCCAACCCCCTGATAACTTCGCACATACTAGCTCACAGCTCACATAGTAAACTACCTTCAAGAACTCATAGATAGCTTCCCATTCCAAATGTAGAACATCCATAATGTTCTGTAAATCCATAGATAGCTTCCCAATGTATAGTAAACTACTATTCATTCATCACGTTGTGACAAGGAAACATTAATTCAGCATCAAAATTAACTTCTAACTTATGTTAAGGATTTTTCTCACATCTGTCCAAGATTTAATTCTCACACAGCTAAGAGGACTTAAATTCTCGCCTTCCTTAGTAAGTAATATTGAACCTATCTTTTATCCATCAGAGCCAATAAACCAACCAGTTGCATAATTCCAACCTTGCTCTTCTGACATTAACCTAGCCCACTAGTGCGCAGTAAACCATGTAACTTATTTAACGCCAAATAGTCATAACAGCTCCACTTAATCCCAGCAAAACCCAGCTTTGAAAACATTAATTTGAAAGTTGTATATTGAAAAATATACCAGAAGAAGAAGACCGATCATGAACCACTAATTCACGAACAACCTCTGATTTGCAGATGCTATACTTCTGGTTAAAGATGGAGAAGAATTGGAGAATTCAGGATAATTGTTTTGACGGCAGCTACATTTTCATCTTATTAGTCGCTGCTCCCTCATGTAGGTTGGGAGTAAGTTTAATATTTTCTCTCACTACTTCTCCTCTTTGAAGACTCAACTTATTACATCTGAAGATTTTACCGAAAGGCATCCTTCAATCTAGCAAGCATAACTCAAACTCTACGTGGGAATTTGGTGCCATGGCAGTTTGCAAAAATGCGAGCACACGAGCTGAAGCCAGCATGGCAGTTTACAAAAAGACCTGTGGCAGTTTCAGCCGAGAGAAGGCCTGACCAAACAGCCGCCAAAATGCCGTGGCGGTTTCAGTCTACAAAAGCAAGGCTCTGCCAAGACATTCAAGAAACATACTAGTCAACCCCGTAATTCCCATATGCACCCTAGTGCGTTGTCATATTAGCAAAGCCCCGCCAAAATGCCGTGTTTCATGCTTACTTGTTTCTTGGGAAGTAAATCACCATATCTTATAATTAATAATAGAAGAAGCAAAAACCTAGGGTTAGACTAATGCATCGTCACTCGGGTTCTATAATACTTTCAGAGTTCAATCACTTGACACGGACTCACACACCTGTGAACACACCCATGACGTTTTCGCGCGAATTCTATTATTTATATCTCCTTAGCAATTGTTCGTATTGAAATACTTGATGCCACGTTGAGGAACAGGACCCAGAGAGTCCATGTCTGCAATTATAAACAACACATTAAATTCCAATTACCCATTTCGTTCATGGAGACAGTCAAAGGGCCTTAGGTCTGGTTGATTAAAAGGGAAACCAGTACCGGACAACAATAACAATTTACAAACAGAAGTATCGGGTTGATTGAGACAGTGACAGCAAAGTAGATCCATGCTCAAACAAGTCACTGTAATTGAGACTGAAAGAAAGTTAACCAGACCTCGTAACTAACACGAGCGCGCACCCATAAGCCAAACTCCCGCTAGTATCCGCCTCTGATGTGGTCGGCAGTACTTTGACGCAGCCCCGACTCCGACGCCTGTGGATCTCTCCGGTGCCTGTCATTGATCTCAGCATTCTTCCTTCACTGTCGTTTTCTCTCGCTCTTCACACCCCCACAATGAATTTTTTTTTTTTTTTTTTTTTTTTTACCCCACAATGAAACTCAGCCTTGGGGTTGCCGTCAGTTTCTAGTTGGTAATGCGTCCATTTGGGTCGAATTAGCACTACGTTGGCCCATTGGATTGGTCCTTTGACGCTATGGGCCGTTTGGTCCTATTAACACCGAATGACAATAATATTTGGAGGTATTTTTCTTAAAAAAAGAAGGGTCAATTACTTATTAGCCACCTCCAGTATATGGTAATTGTCCATGTACCATTCCCAGTTTAAAATCCCTCTTATTGCCACCTCCAATTGTTAATTGTTAACAATCAGAAACTGGGTTAAAATTCCGTTAATTTTTTTAACTCTGTCAAGGGTATTATGGTCTTTCTAAAAAAGATTTATATTAAGAACAATAAAAAATAAAAACCAGCAGAAGAAGAAGAAAACGAAGCATGAGAAGAGAAAAACTAAGCCGGAGAAGGAGAAAGAGGAAGAGGGCGGAAGCGACCGTCCACCACCACCTCCGCCTTCGCCGCCGTCAGCCGTGGACGACGCGGTCGATTCCGTCGGGCCTATCTGCTCTCATATTTCTATGGGGATTTTGATGGCTAGGGTTTTGAGTTGTGCGAGGATGGGTCTATGTAATTGCAGATTGGAGTTTTGATTTCGATCGGGTGGGTTTGAATTGGTGAAGAACTAGGGACGCAGAGGAGGTGATGGCTGCGAGGTTAGAATTTGGGTTCAAATCGGGGAAGAACAGAGGTGGCAACGGCGAGGTCAATTTGGGTTGAAATTGGGTCTGTTATTGTGCGCCGCCACCATTGTTGCAGAGATCATGAAGGTTCTGACGTTAAACTCTTGTTTGATTAACTTGTTTGGGTCAGATTCACAATGTATTTGTTAGTGTCTATATGTTGGAGCAGGTTCTTTTTGCTTCATACAGTACCCAATTTCTGGGTTTGATGGTGGCAACAATGGTGGCAGTGCTGTGGATTCTGGGTTTGTTAGTGTTATCTGGGTTTGTTTGTGGTGCTGGTGGTGCAGCAGTGGTCTTGGTGGTGGTAATAGCTATGGTTGTGGTTGTATTAATGGGTGTTCACAATTTTTTAGTGAGTTGACAACATTGCCCCCCCAAAAACCGTTAGCTAACGGAAGATGTTGGACGGAATTTATCATAGTTGTTGATTGTTAACAATTAACAACTGGAGGTGGCAACAAGAGGGATTTGAAACCGGAGGTGGTAGATGGATCATTACCCTATATTGGAGGTGGCTAATAAGTAATTGACCCAAAAAAGAATGACAATAATATGTAGGGTAAAAGACATTTTCCACCCTCGTTTTATGGATTACATACATTTCACCTCCTGAAAATGGATAAATACAGTTTGCCCCCAGTCAGTGGATGGAGGGGCACATTTACCACCCTATCATGCTCTTGATGTTATTGGTATTCTTCAGCACCACCTCCACTACCACCAAGTCCCCACCACCGACACCCCACTTCCACCACCACCACAACCACCAGTGAATCTCCACTACCAACACAACAACAACAACAATACCACCATCATCATGGCCTCCGTAACACCACCACCAGGTCCAGTATCAATTTCCCACAAAAAAACACAATCAATTAACCTCCACCACAATCGTCAATAAAAAAAGCCCATACCCAATTGCTCTGCGCAAACACATGTGTGCATAAGGGTTTGAATGGATTTGAAACAAACTTCAATTTGGGCCTCTAACATTGGAGCCCTAACACACTACGACCAACACACCACCATCGTGTAACCCAGAGACTCACAAATCCACCCATTCGTAACTCAGATAAAGGGACAGAGAAGGAGGAGGGAGACGAAGAAGAGAGGGGAGAACACTACAAAAAACAAACGGTTTTTTACGACGAGCTTGCTCGTCGTAAAAATCCCAAAAATCGTCGTTAGAATGAAAGAACAACGAACTTCTGTTGTCTCTGCCGTCGGAATAGCTCCGTCGTCAGTTCGACCGAGCGACAAAAAATCCACTGGTCGGTGGAAACTATTTACCGACAAATTATCCCGACAAAGTTGATTCGTCATTGTTCTTTTGTCGACCACTTCCCCGCCACTAAATTTCGTGGACAAATTTTTTGCCGACGAATGTATCAACTAACTATTGTCGTCGTTGATCTTCTCAAACTTAAGCCGACAACTATTTTAGTCGTATTTTTTTCTTATTTTATTCGAAACCTATTTTTTAGACAACAAATATGGTCGTCGTTAATTTTTTGCTGACAAACATGCTCTTCGTGTCTATATTTTGGAATTCTTCATCATAGTCGCCTATATTACACAGTTTACAGTTCTCTGCTCAAATACCCTGTTGAACCTGTGCAATTTCTATGACCAATTCCGACATAATGCACAATAAAAAATAGAGGTTGATACATATAACTTGGGAAAAACCCAGAACATGTTACACAATGTATATATATACCAGAAAGAACAGTGCAGGGCACAACCCGGCCAAAAGAGTACAATATTTAACATATATAATTAAACCTCCCAAAATATAATTGTTCACTCATTTGTTTGTTAAAATATTCCTATAATTGATTCATTTGATGATTACCATATATTGTTCCTCCAAAGTGGTCGTAGAACTCTGTGCATTGTCAATTTGAATTCAAAAAGGATCAACAGGAGCTCCACGCACACTTGTTGTATTGCAACAGGTTAAAAGAGAAACCTATTTAGACATATATTTGATGTGAAACTGTTGGATCACTAAGATGAATGATAGCATGTGTACCTTTGGTGAAAGTCCAAACAGTGTAATATGTATGGATGTACTCATACTATCAATGTTCTATAACATGAAAATTGTACCTACAACAGGTGATTGCAAAAAAAGTTATAACTTTGTAATGTTGCCACCCCTAATCAATGAGGTGGTTCATGAGCCTATACCTACTGACCTGCACTAATCTTTAAACCATCAATGATATCTCTGCAACCACATCTTTAAACCAAGCAATGATTTCTCTGAAACCACATCTTTAAACCAGCATTTATAAAACTCCATTAACCCCCATCTTCTGCATACTCTCCATATTCTCCTAACCCCCAGGTTCCCTACTATGTATAAAATCAGATCCTACAGCTTTGTCCATTTTACTACACCTTTCATCCACCTAAATAAAGTTTTGATTGTGGGAAGGCATGTTGATGTCATTAATCTCCTTCAAAGTTGATTTTTTTTTATGTTCTGATTGTCTTAATGCAGCATTGTAATGCATGGAATGATCACAAAGATGCTGCATTAGGTGGTCAGAACATAACGATGCCAACCTCTGTTTGTTATAGCACAACCGCTCATCGATTTGAGATGAGTACCAAATCAACGCCAACCTCTGTTTCTCATAGCACAACTGCACATCAGGGATGAACGGTTGTGCTATGGGAACCAGGGGTTGTCTTCGTTTAGAAAATGTTTAGTCGATTTCAAAAGTCCATTATGTTCTTGGCCCCTTGCTGCAGATGGAATGATCACAAAGATGCTAGCTGATGGAGCTGACAGCTTCGTTGTGCTTGTTCCACGCATCACAATGAGATATTCAGAAGGAAACTACACAAGATTTTCCTCCAAAAGGGAATATCAACATCAAGAATAGGCTGGAGGAAATGAAAGGGGAAACCAAAAGTTGTTTACCTCAGGCGACGGTCCAAACAGTGCCCACTATAGTACGTATATATACTCATAATATCGATTAATGTTTTGTAACCTGGAAATGTTACGTGCAATAGTTGATAGGAAATACAGTATTTAATTTTCTTTATACGTCTTACGTTGATGTGAAAATTATGGATCAACAAGATAAAATAAATAATGTTAAAACTATTTTCAAAACATTGTCACCCCTAATCAATTAAGTTCATCATTAACCTGTACCTAGTGACCTGCACTACTCTTTAAACCAGCAATAATTTTGATATGAAACCACATCTTTAAACTAGCATTTATTAAACTCCATTAACCCCCCCCCCCCCCCACCCACCTATCCATCTTATAACTCACCATCTTCTCCTAACCCCCCTGATTCCAAACTATGTATAAAAGCAGAGCCTACAACCATGTCCACTTCACTCCACCTTTCATCCATACAAATAAAGTTCAGATTTTGGCCAAGCATGTCGAAGGCAACTCCGTTCGGCAGCATTGTGATGCTGGAAGAATCATAAAGAAGCTGTTGGAGGTGGCAGCTAGCTTTTTTATGATTGTTTCTAGAAACACAATGAGATATTCAGAATCTATTCTTCCACCACCCGGGCACAGAGAATCATCACAGATGAAGCTTGCAGGGCGGTCTAAAATCTATTGTGTTGTTGCGTCTATGGTTCATCTACCATAGTACGCCCCAACCCCAATACGTTGCTATATTCGATGGTCGATGAACCATACTATGCAGTAACCCCATATGTTTTTCACTTCCAACCCATCTTTCTTGTGATGCATGGAATAACCACAAAGAAGCTGCTGGATTTTAGTGCTATTACTTCAAATGTTTTTCTTTCTACTCGCTCTAAATTTTCTCACAGGTCACAACTAATGCATCCAGACAGTAGTTACTCTAAAAATTATGTTGCGCGATCATATAAGACAAAGTTTCCCTCCAAACGGGAATATCAACATGAAGAAGAGAGTGGAATTAAAGGAAATGAAAGGGGGCACCAAAAGATGTTTACCTCTGGCGAAAATCCAAACAGTGCCCACACATACTAACGATTAATGTTCTGTAACTTGGAAATGTGTAGGTTGTTTGGCGAAATTGGTAGGAATGGTTAAGGTAGAGAAGAAGACAGGTTGTAATGGAGAAGAGTTGTTGGATGCAGCAAGTTGTCAGACAGTTTTGGTTTGTTTTGGGGTGACTTTGCAAGGTAATTGGTCTTAGGCTTGTATGGTGTTTTAGCTGGATGTTGACAGGTTGTGTAATGGTTTTGGTAATTTGTTAAGACTGGTGAAATGAGGGTTTTGTAGGTGAAGTGGTGTAATTGGGGTTCTATTTGCTATTATGTGACCTCAAAATCCTCAAAACATTCTGGAAAAACTATTAAGCTTTTTGAAAAGCAAATAAAGACGCAGATTTTGATCCCGAAATCCGATGAACGTGATTTTTGCAACTATGGAGTCCTTTTGCGACATAAACTTTGATCATGTATATAAATCCCCCTTTTTTGGACCGTCTTCTCATTTTTCTCGATTATTGCCCAATTTTCACAAAAATATCCAAAATTCGCCAGATTCGCCTTTTTCTTCTATTCCAAATCTCGTTTCTTCTATTCAATTGCTCTCTTCATGCATTGTTCCTGCAAATCACAACACTAACATACCCGCGGAGATCAAATGTTATAAAATACATAGAATTACACATAAAGCAATGCAGAAACGCCAGGATTGTACGTTTATGATAAAAACATCCTTAAACTCATTTACTTCTTTTTCTGGATCAAATCTCATCACTTTGCACCGGAACGCACACAAATAACACTTTAGAATGTACGTAACGTAACTCTTATGAATGAGTTATCACTTATCTACAAAGTCTGGAAAATTTTGGTTGTTTCTGCAATCGGGCACTACACATTTTCAACTATTTATGATGGGTAAAATGTCAAAAATAAAACTATTTCCTTCGGCATAAAATGTTTGTCTTCTTTGTCATTTGAGCTTTCCCCAAATTGATATCTTATTTGGAAATGTAACAATCTTTTACCAACACTTTTTCCAACCTTGCCCCTCTTTCCATTTTATATTTACACTTATTAAATGGACTTACACATACTACCAGCATAAATGAATGAGGTTAATTTTGGCAATATGTACTTTTTTTGACATGTTATTTGAATAAGTGAAAAGTTAAACAAGATAATCATTTTGGAGTCGAGGGAGTAGTAAAGCTCCAATCATCCATTTCATTCATTGAGATGGATACGTCCACCAAAGTGCCCAAGTATGGTGGATTAACAGGACCCAGTCAGGGACAACAATTAATTTAGGAATTCCAGAACATGACAATTGCCATGATACATACTAGAAGACAAGACACAAGTCTCAGATTATAGAATGCATTTAGTAACTGAGACTAAAAGAAAGTAACATAACATAAGAAAAGAGCATGAATCTGCACCCATATGCGGAACTTGCGGCGAGCTAATATGGTTGAAAGAGTGTCTGCAAACAAGGCGCCCCCATTTTATCATTATAACATGAGCAGAAGTGGCAATGATAGGATGAAGTAACCATCTTACCCAATCAAGTACTAGTTCGGTAAGATGGTTACTTCATCCTATCATTGCCACTTGTGCTCATTTTAGAGTGCTAAAATGGCGGCACCTTGTTTATAGGCACCTCGCTATTTGTGCCGCAGTTGAAGCATATGGCACTTCTTTCAGCCACATACACTCGACGCAATTTTGCATATGGGTGCGCGCTCATGCTCTTTTCTTATGTTCTGTTACTTTCCTTCAGTCTCAGTTATTGTTTACATACTATAACTGAGATTTATATGACTTGTCTTCTAGTATGTATCATGGCAATTGGCATGTTCTAGAATTCCCAAATAAGTTGTTGTCCTGACTAGCTCCCTATTAATCGGACATACTTGGGCACTTTGGTTGGATGATTGTAGTTTTACTACTCCCTCAGCCCCAAAATATTTGTATTTTTTGATGTTTCCTTAATACATATTAAGGTAGCGAAATAAGATGTCAAAAATTATGTTCTACCAAAATTACCCTCATTCATTAATGATGGTAGTATATCTAGATCCATTTCGAATGATTAAAATAAATTTGAAAGATGGCGAGGTTGGAAAAGTGTTGGTAAAAGATGGTTACATTTCCAAAGAAGATAAATTTTTTGGGACAAGTTCAAATGACAAACAAGAAGGAAAATATTTTAGGAAGAAGGCAATAGTTTTATTTTGAGACTTTATCCATCAGAAAAGGATGAACAATACGTAGGTGCCAATTGCTATCGCGACCAAAAATTTCCTTACTTTGTAGATAAGAACTCAAGAATTACCATCAAAATTGTGACTTTATTTAGTAATACATGTAATATTATCCAGACTTCCCAATTTTGCATTGAAAAGTAAATTAGTTGGTTCGAACCAAATTCATATGCTATGTATCACAAGATATGAAATTCAAAACTGGTATCACAAAATATGAGAATGGAGTTCAGGCTTTGCACTCTTTTCCAGTGATGGTTGATATTTGGTTTGCTTCTTCTCTTTCTTCCAGTTTTGACTTTTCTATCCTTAAACATGTCAGTTTGACTCGGTGATTTGGATAGCAAAACGATGCAATTTTTCTGTAATTTTTCATGGTGCTGTAGAGTAATTTACCAAAAAGTTGCATCGTATGAAATCATCGGGTCAAAGCGAACCAATGAATAGTGGTAAAAGTCAAACTAGGAAGAAAGAGAAGAAACAGAGCAGTAAGTAGTGGAATAATGGAAACGCTGTAGCAGAGGTGAAGGAAAGAGTCAATTTAAGATAAAATATTCTAGGTCGCATAATTAAGGCCAGCAATTTCGTGTCTCGGCCTTGTGAGGAAGCAGTTCATAATGAGGTCATCGTAAATGCATTTCCTTCTTTTAAAAAAATTAAAGTAGGCCATCAATTCAGGCCTGAAAATTCGCCACAATTGTTAAATTAGTTTCCTTCTTTTTCTAAAAAAAGACTGCATAGATAGTGCATTCTAGACAGGCAGATCTTAGCCACGTGGCGACCATCCAGCACACCTAGATGTGCTCCACACACACTGGATCACCAGCCGCGCTGATCCACGTGGGGGCTGCGAGACAGGGCCCTCGCATACCACCACACGGGACTTGTAGGGACTTAGTGGTTTGGAGGCTAGAGTAAGTCCTGTCGCGCGCGAGCGAAAACCAAGCCTGCACGCGACCCCTAGTAACTGCTTTGAGTGATTTATGGCACGAGCTCCATAAACCCGGTCAACCTCATAACGGTTCCGGTATACGCGGACGAACGTGCCGTAACGGTCCCTATATACGCGGACAAACGTGCCGTTGTGGTTAAGCTAATTAAACCGCCATTAATGGGCGCATTAACCCACTACAACGGTCACATTCTCCGTTATATATAGGATCGTTAACCCTTCCATACAAGGGAGAATCACCTGAGATACGCGGAAGCTCTGCCAAAATCCTGTCTCTCTCTCTCATACAGTGCTATTGTCTTACTCTCTCCCTACACACAACCCTATTCTTCCTGTGTTCTTTCTATCCCCTACTCTTGGTGTATATTGAATTCTCTCTGCAGGATTCTCTCGTACACATTTGGTGAACCTGACGTGAAACTTACCATTGCAAGCTACCATGCCTCATGAAGATGATGTCAGTAACAGATCGCCCTCCACGGAGACCACCTCGGGAGAGGAGACCCGTCACGCTTCTGCGGCCGCCGGTGAGACCTCGACGTTGGAGGCTCTGAGCGCCACCATTCAGAACCAGGGAAAGGCCCTTCAGGCTCAATCCGCACAGATGGAGCGGATAATGGCCATTCTGGGAACCCTTGCCCCAAATCCTACATCAGGCACTTCCGTCTCTCAGGGAGGAGGAGTTTTCACCACCCAAGGGACTGGAGTGATACCCAAGCCACCTAATCCTAATCTCCACACCAGCAACGGTGCAGTTGCCCTCGTTCCAGGGGCAAACGGCTCAAATACTGCCTTTTACCGCACATATTCCTCAACCACCAACTGTGGCACCCAACCTGTCCTCACAATACCCCTTGTCTTCTCCGTCGGCACTTTTGGGCAACGTGAATTCACATTACACTTCTAGCCCGACCGCGGCATATGTGTCGCCTCCGACTACAACAACCCCTCTTCCTGCTGCTGAGGGGAGTGCACCGGAGTGTATGACATCGTTGCGGCGGCGCATGGAAACCTTCTTGGCCAATCAACCGTTCGCTGACACCATCATTCCAAAGGTTGACAATGATCCGTCCATCCCACGAGAAATTTATCTCATGCCTAATCCCGCAGGGTACATAGCTCCTAAGTGGGACAAGTTCGAAGATGTCAACGGGAATGCTCACGAGCACGTCATGCGTTTCGTCGATGTGATGGGACCATATGGAGCCGATCCCAAGCTACTGATGCACGAGTTCCCTAAATCTTTGGGAAATGTGGCCTACAAGTGGTACAGGACGTTAGAGGCCGGATCCTTGAAGACTTGGGATGACATGGTTCAGAAGTTTTATACCAAATTCTTCCAGGTGGAAGAAACGGTGACAATGATTCATCTCTCTCGCATGTACCAGAAACGCGAGGATGATGGAGTGACATTCATTAAGAAATTCAGAGCCAAGTCCTTGGAATGCAGAGATGAAGTGCTTGAGGGCAGGCTCGTGGAAATATGTATGCAAGGTATGCGAGACGAGTACAAAGGTATGCTTATCAACCTACAAACTCCAAACTTTTCAAAATTAATGGAGTGCACGAAAAACATAGAGCCTATAGTGGAGAGAGAGAAGAAGAAGCACGTCCCTGAACGATCCCCGATTGGAACTACTTTTAAAATAGGAAGGTTCAGCTACAAGAGGGGGCGCGAAGCTGAGGTTAATACAGTCTCGCCACAAAAGCAGCCCAGGGTTACAAACTTGGATGCGCCACCTCTACCATGTTCGGTAGAGGAAGCGACTGATTTGTGTAAACAGTGGCGTAAAGACGGTATCTTGCCGCCGCTCGAAAGGATACCCTCCAAGGAAATGATGAGGGACCCAAAGTGGTGCGAATGCCACTGAAAGATCATGCACCCCACTGCTGATTGCAAGAAGCTCAGAAACATGGTGAGCCGAAAAATTAAAGATGGCGAGTTGATTGTCAGCGATCAGAGGCAGGATGTGCGAAACAATCCATTGCCCGCCCATGCGGAGCAAGAGCCGAAAGGCAAAGAGGTGGCCATGATCGCGATTATGGATCTCGAAGAGATTGCGGAAGACGGTCTACCCATCTTTACCGAAGTATACAATGAGGAGGACTACAGTATAGACACGGAGGACGAACGTGCCGATCGGATGAAGGGGTCGCACGGGTTTAGCAAGTTCTTCGATGAAATGAATTTTTCGGAGAAGTGCCGAAAGGAGATGACGAACGCGATCCTAAGGATAGCGGAAGAATACGAAGAAGATATCGTGGTTTCCAACGGGAAGGTTGTTAGGGCGTCCCGCTCCCTAGAAAAAGTCATAACCTTCTCCGCAAGCGACAAGAAGACAGACGCGAGCCACCAGAAGCCTTTGTACGTGACGGCAGTAATTAGTGGTGTTGAGTTCAAAAGGGCGTTTGTAGACAGAGGAGCGGCAGTTAACGTGGTATCGCTCAATACTCTAAAGTTGGCGGGAATCCCGGAGCAGAAGATCGTTAGACGTCCATCCCCGCTGATGGGATTTGGAAGCGATTCTTGGATGGCGATAGGATGGATCCGCCTGGGCGTCCAAATAGGCAAAATTAAGTGTTAAGCCGAATTCTACGTCATCGATGCGAACACTACGTATCATATGATTATAGGGCGAGCTTGGACTCATCGCTTCGACGCAGTCCCCTCGACGGCTCACCAGGTGATGAAGGCTATTTGGAACGACAGAGTAGTGGAGATACCAACTTCGATAAATCCTTTTAATTTGGATGAGGCGCACCTCACCGAGGCAGTATGGTTCACTGAAATGGCAGATGATCAAACGCCAGGGCCGTTTAATCCGACTCCTTTGCCTCGATGGGAGGACATCAAGGATCAATCACCCGCAGGAGTGATGGTGACAAGGGAGGTGGCCAAGGAAAAGTCATCCACGCGAGAAGAGGCGCCACTGATTGCCTATCAAAGAAAGAGTGTGTACACCCTGAAAAGGGTAGCAAAAAATTATCCCACAGGCAAACAGATAGAAAGCTTCTACGCTAACGGGAAGAAATGCTACCGCATATGAAGGTGCGCGGAAATGCCCCCACGCGAGCATGGGGATATCCCTGAGCAAATCAATCAAATCGAGCGTGTCATGGAATTAGACAAGCCAACACCGGACGTTTCGGAGGATAAGCTAAAACACGCGCCTGAATGCATGGAGGACAAGCCAAAACCTCAGAAACAAGTGCTGAAGGAAGTATTCCTAAGCCCAAGCGAAGAAAAGAAGAGACCCGTCTTTCTGAGTGCAGACCTCACGAGCGAGGAGGAAGAAAGACTGCTGCAGCTTCTGACTGAGTACAAAGATGTGTTTGCATGGGAATACGATGAGATGCCTGTCCTGGACGCGAGCATTACCATGCACAGGTTAGATGTAATCCCAGGATCTAAGCCGGTAAAGCAGAGCACAAGGAGCTTCAGGCCAGAGATAAACATGATAATCAAGCAAGAAATTATCAAGTTGCTGACTGCCAGGTTCATCGAGCCCAATAACCATCCCACATGGTTGGCTAATATTGTGCCCGTGGTGAAGAAGAATGGACAGCTTCGCATTTGTGTAGACTTCAGGGATCTCAACCGCTTTTGTCCCAAGGATGATTTTCCGCTGCCCAACATCGATCTGCTCATTGATTCGACTGCCGGTCACCGCATGTTCAGCTTTATGGATGGCTTCAGTGGGTACAACCAGATCAAAATGGACCCTGAAGACGCACGGAAAACCACATTCATCACGCCAGTGGAAGTCTTCAATTACACGGTTATGCCATTCGGACTCAAGAACGTGGGCGCAACTTATCAGCGAGCCATGATGGCTCTGTTTCATGACATGATGCACAAATAGGTGGAATTTTATGTTGATGACTTGGTTGTCAAGTCCAAGGAAGAAGCGGACCACTTGGGGGACCTGCGGAAAGTGTTTCAAAGATGCAGAAGTTTCCAGCTAAAGATGAACCCCATGAAGTGCGCATTCGGAGTGACTTCGGGAAGTTCTTGGGATTTGTGATACATCGTCAGGGCATCGAGCCTGATCCCGCAAAAGTATCAGCCATCACTAGCATGACGGCGCCGCACAATCAGAGTGCTCTGAAAACATTCTTGGGGAAGTTATCTTACATGCGAAGGTTCATCCCTGTGATCGCAGAAATAACCTTCTACTTTAGCGATCTCCTCAAGAATAATGCTGTGTACAATTGGACCATAGAACATGAGGCCGCGTTCGGAAGGCTCAAGGACTTGCTGGCGTCACAATGGGTAATGATCATCACCGCTTTTGCTGTACCTAACATCAACAAAGAGGTCTATAGGGGCACATTTGGCTCAGGAATATGAAGGGAAAGAAAGGCCGATTTACTACATTTCTCACATAGTGAAACCAGCCGGATCAATGTATACAGATATTGAGCGTCATTGCCTTGCTCTATTCTTTGTAATAGAAAAGTTGAAGCACTATTTTGCCTCGCACAAAATGGTAGTGGTTACAAAGAGTGACCCCATACGGTACCTCTTGACTCACACTTCTCCTGGCGGAAGACTGGCAAAATGGTATATGACCATCTCTCAATACGACATCACGTGCATTCGACCGCGGGCAATCAAATCGCAAGCGGTGGCGGATTTGCTAGCACAGTTCCCTGATAACAGCCACGAGCCCATGATCGAGGAAGAACTAGAGGGACCCGAGATCTATGCAGTTGAGTTGCCTTACTGGACGCTTCATTTCGATGGATCGTCAATAAGGAAAGGTGGAGGAATTGGAATAGTTCTTACCAAACCCGATGGAGAGGTCATACAAATGTCCACAAAACTCGATTTCGCGGTCACCAACAACGAAGCGGAGTATGAAGCTCTCATCGCAGGTCTCCGCGCAGCCAGGGTACTGGAAGTAAGCAACTTAACGGTTATGGGGGATTCCAAGCTAATCGTCAAACAAGATTCAGGCGAGTATGGATTAAAAGAAGTAAATCTGTTGCCCTACCGGACTTTGGTACAGAAGCTGGTGCAACATTTCTACGATGTCAGGTACGAGCATAAACCTAGAGCAGATGATCGGCATGCTGATGCTTTGGCCACCCTGGGATCTAAGGTAAGTGCGGATAAGTGCCCCGCGAGAATCTCGATTGAAGTACGAGTGTCATCGGCATTGACAGAGGAAGCATGCGAGGATGAATGCATGGACGATGCAGACTGGAGGAAGCCAATATTGCACGCCATCGCAGAGGGAACGAGTAAAGAAAACTGGGCATCCACTAAGGGGTACTGCATACACGACAACGCTCTCAACTATAAAGGCCCAGGTGGAATACTCATGCGATGCGTCTCGCTGCAGGAGGGACAAGCGTTGTTAGAAAATATTCACCAGCATACTTGCGGGGAGAGTGAGGTATCAATCTATCGAAAAGCCCAAAGGTATGGGATTCACTGGCCGGACATGTCGACGGTTGCGGCGTTAATTCAAGGAAATTGCGAGAGTTGCGCATTGATCAAGGATTCTTTAACAATTTCTCTGGTCGATGACGACATGGATTGGAGAAAGCCTTTCTTCGATTTTCTCACACAGGGAATCGAGCCTAAATCGAGAAAAGAAGCCGAGAAACTTAAAAGGAAAGCAGCCCGGTACGTGGTGCAAGAAAACATACTCTGGCGAAGGGGTCACAAGGGTAACCTACTTCGATGCCTAGACAGCAAGGAAGCACAAGAGGCAATTGACCTCTCTCACCAAGTGGAGCATCAGGGAGGTGCGAAACTATGCAGACAGCTTCTCACAGTTGGTTACTTCTGGCCCACCATGGAGGCAGATTGCCGCGCTAAAGTAAGAAGATGCCAGGAGTTTCAATTCAAAGGCAACCTCGTACATGCCCCTGCTGTAGATCTACATGCGTTGGGGACACCATGGCCATTCCACACTTGGGCTCTAGATTTTGTCGGCCCAATTCGACCAGCCTCGCATGGGAACCAGTTTATCCTCACCGCGACCGAGCTGTTCACCAAGTGGGTAGAGGCAATACCGTTGAAGACAGCAAATGCGCTTGTTGTAGTCCATTTCATACAAGAGAACATCATATACAGGTTCGGAATTCCTAACACAATTCTCTCGGATAATGGTACCCCCTTCGTCAATCGCCAAGTAGCCGCAAAGCTAGCGGAGTACAATATAAGGCAGGTCTGCTCCACTCCTTATTATCCAAAAGGGAATGGTCAAGCAGAAGCGACTAACAAGACGCTGCTAAGAATACTGAGCAAGATGGTCGCGGACGACCACAAGAAATGGGCCGATTCTTTGAACATAGCTTTGTGGGCGTACTGAACTTCTCTGAGGACTCCCACAGGAGTCTTCCCATTTCTTTTATGCTACGGAGCTGAAGCTGTAGTACCGGCGGAGGTGAAAATCAACTCTGCAAGGTTGGCCTTTCACGCACTATATGACAATCAGCGTGACCATGATCTGATTTTAGTGGAAGAAAAGCGCGAGCAAGCCAAGCGGACTAATAAACGGCACAAGGAGAGGATCGCCCGCGCGTACAACAAAACAGTCCAACATCGAGACTTCGCGGTTGGGGACCTGGTTTTGCGTGCATCGGATCACTGCATACGGGAGGCGGCTCACCCAAAGTTCGGAGCCAACTGGGAAGGACCCTTTGAAGTCAAAGAAGTCTTTGACAGTGGCTATTGCAATATATAAAGCCTACATGGGACGGCCACAACCCCAAGCTCAGTCAACATGCGTTGGATTAAGAAGTATTATCCTTAACTTCTCTCCTTACATGCATCAGATTACAATGCCTATTTATGTCTAGTATTACGATAGACTCATGCGTCGTTCCTCCCATATGAGGGATTTGTAATTTTGCCTCTCCCATATGAGGGTGTTTATAATAAAAGACTTCTCCCAAATGGGAAGAATTTTATGACTTTGGCTGTCTTTTATCGCTTCATTTACTTCTCTGTTTCGAAACAACAAAGCCTATCTGTCGAGATAGCAACACTAATCAAATACGATCTTAATTGATCCAAAGCCTATCTGCTGAGATAGCACTAATCAAATACGATCTTAATTGATCCAAAGCCTATCTGCTGAGATAGCAGCACTAATCAAATATGATCTTAATTGATCCGAAGCCTATCTGCCGAGATAGCACCAATACTTAAATCTGATCTTAAGTGATCCTCAAGCCTATCTGCCGAGATAGCAGCACTATGCAAATGCAATCTAAAGTGATCCTAAAGCCTATCTGCCAGGATAGCAGCGATATTCAAATGCGATCTCAAACGATCTAAAAGCTTATCTGCTGAGATAGCAGCTCTAATGTATGATCTTTATGATCTGCGAACCTATCTATTAGATAGCCAGCTAAAGCATCAACACGCTGTGTAAAACGCAGAATTATGCTGGCAAATATCCTAACGCCAAAGGCGAAAGAAACATAACTTGTTTTATAGCCAACTCGCATGCGATATTACAAACTGTTCTATCAAACGAAGAACAACAAATACTCAAAACTGTATTTCATTAAGAGTCAAAATGACTTACAATCTATCTGTCTAGATAGCAGCTTACATGTGAAAGCTAATGGTAAGGTAAATCTTACTATAAAACGAACGGCCTACAAACGCTACAAAAGCTATGCGACGCCATCTTCAAGACCCCGGATCTGCACAAGGCCTCTGTCTGGTCTTCTGCCCAAGAGATATGCCAGATGAACCACCTGTTCAGGCGGATGCGGCGGTGAAGAACATGCAGGCAGCAACTCCAGGGGCAGGAAGCTCCTTGTCCACGGAGACGAGCACAATGGCTCGCCACCCCTACTTCAAGAACGTGGAGGCAAATAGTTCTCCTCCGGGAAAGCTAGAGGAGAAACACCCCCTTCATTACGAGTTGGTAAGAAGGTCAGTACGGCACTGCACTTCGCCGGAAGGCAGCCGGAAGTACGACCTGCAAACATAATAGACGAAGAAAAAATCTTCGAACAAGCATGAGGTATTATGTGTATCTTCTTTACGATGGTTATCAAGATCAATAAGCATCATAAAGAAGATATTGGAAGCTATTTCTATGCCACAAAACACAAACTCAGGTTTCACAACTTGAAATTGCCATGAATCAACAAAAGACAAGCGTTGAAGCCAGCAGTCGTAAGGACTCATGGCCAGCCACATTTTGGGATGAAGGACCCAAGCAGTAAGAAACAGGGTTTATATAGACCCTACAGAGACCCTTCAGTTCCCTAGCTGAGTCAGCAAAGCTTGGAAAAGGGGTAAAAATCAATTACGTGTGTCTTGAAAAAGGTAACATTCAATTACCCTACTAAAGGCTACGACGATTCAGTGGCGTGCCCTAATTAATGAAGGAAGGTCATGATACGGATGGACTTCCCAAGGAAATCGTGCTTATCTAATAAGTAGTTAGCGCGAAAATCAAGGCAGATGTCACTGGGTGGCGTCATAATTGACATGAATAATCTATTTGAGAAAATCCCCGGAAGGGAAAAACGGGGCATGCAAGTCTTGAAAAAAAAAGGGGGAGAAACCCTAGCAACATTACAATAATGTTTTTGTTCCAAAACAAATATTTGATTTTTTTTCAAAATAAATCTTTGATCAGGGGGTCATCAGGAGAAAACAAGAGTGATGTATCTCTCACTTGATCCACCTCTCGCTTTAGCTGCTCGTACTTGGCGCTCATCTCATGGAAGAGTTTGACGGCCTCTTCAGCCTTTTGCCTTTTCTCTTCTACCTTTCGCCCCTCAGCTGCGAGGTTGTGGAAGCCGCGTTTCAAATTCACAGCTGCGCGAATCTGGGTGACCCTGTTGAGAAGATACCCGAAGCCTAGCTTGCCTTGAACTTTGGCTTGAAGGCGTTGGCACATGCTGAAAAGCAGCTGCGCACTTTGGGGAGAAATGGTCGCAGGGGTAGCCGCAGACAGCTGCTCCAAAATCCAGATGGCTTCGGTCAAGAACAGTCTTCTGTTAAAAGGCTCTATCTCTAGAGACCTCGCAAACGACCGAGGATAGGAGAGACGCATCCGAACTAGCCAGTCCACATCAGCTTGCTTCAATCCTGAGAATGTTGGTTAAAGTTTAGAGCATGAAACTTGTAACCGAGGATGTGAAATGCGAAAATGGTAACATACCAGTTCCTTCAAGGATCTCGCGCAAAGAAGGAATGCGCATTGCTGGAGTAGCTGAAGCTTGTCCTAGCTCCATTGCCCGTCTATCAGGTGCGAGCTCCAGTTCCTCATAGTTGGCAGGAAGGGTATAGGCCGTAACAGGTGCGATTGCATCTCCCACTTGCGAGCTCCAAAAACTCCGTGCTTGAGGAATCTCTGGAAGCTCTATCTCTGTTGGAGGAATGGCAATAGTAGTAGCTGCTGCTCGACCAGGAACTCCTTCAGGTGCGAGGGGCTCGTGGGGCTCGGGAGCACTCATTTGAACATTCACATTTGCATGTGATGTTATGTCTTCTACGACCTGCTCATTCTCATGAACCTCGGCCCCGGAAGCATCTGTCTCCATTCCCTCAGCCGCGACACCAGTAGCTTCCTCCATAAGCACGGTGTCATTTTCGATGTCATCAGAAACTTCAATGACATCCTCCAAGGGCTCTCCTGCATAATCGGCAGCTGCAACAGGCTTCTCGACATGAGAGCTTCGTTCCAAAACAGTTCAAATTTCAGTTTGAAGCAGCTATGTTTTGTCAAGAGAAGATGAACAGTTCAGTGTCAATTCTCGGTTCGAGAGTTCAGAATCGTTTATATTGCTTGGAATTTCAGAAGCCCCACATTCAAAATCGTTACAATTTGGTGATTAGATCAGTTCTAGGTTTAAGGAACAAGGTCTCTTTTGCAGTTTTCAACGAATGACATGTTTCAGATAGTCACGGGTTTGCAGATCCAATACAGTTCAAAGCATATATCAGTACATTAAATGGAATTGAGCAAAGCCAACCTTGTTTTGGTAAAGCTTGCTTAGATGAAGCCAGTTGAAGGAGATGATTGACAAGAAAGAATTGATGATTGATCACTTGAATCTGCTCTTGAAGGCTTCCGGGTATCATTCACTTTAAGAGAAAGAAGTGATACTTTTTAACAATGGAGAGCACAGAGTATTTATCCAAAAACAATGAAGGGTTGCGTCCTTTCAGTAGTCGAATCGCAACCGTCACCGTCGAATCGCGCAATCACAGGTCAAGCTGACGTCATGCCTAAAACCCTAAAAGACCAGACGGCACGACTCTAGGGATTTTAGGTCATAATGACACGCACGGGGGCTGAATTTTTGTGTATTTGAATTGGTTCGTGGCGGCGACGCGTACATTGGTTCCTGCGCATTGACGCCTATCCGGCTATGCGTCTTCACGCGCAGAAAGGGGGCTAATGTAGATAGTGCTTTCTAGACAGGCAGATCTTAGCCACGTGGCGACCATCCAGCACACCTAGCTGTGCTCCACACACACTGGATCACTAGCTGCGCTGATCCACGTGGGGGCTGCGAGACAGAGCCCTCGCATACCACCACACGGGACTTGTAGGGACTCAGTGGTTTGGAGGCTAGAGTAAGTCCTGTCGCGCGCGAGCGACAACCTAGCCCGCGCGCGACCCCTAGTAACTTCTTTGAGAGATTTATGGCACGATCTCCATAAACCCGGTCAACCTCATAACAGTTTTGGTATACGCGGTCGAACATGCCGTAACGGTCCCTATATACGCGGACGAACGTGCTGTTGTGATTAAGCTAATTAAGCCGCCATTAATGGGCGCATTAACCCACTACAACGGTCACATTCTCTGTTATATATAGGATCGTTAACCCTTCCATACAAGGGAGAATCACCTGAGATACGCGGAAGCTCTGCCAAAATCCTGTCTCTCTCTCTCATACAGTTCTATTGTCTTACTCTCTCCCTACACACAACCATATTCTTCCTGTGTTCTTTCTATCCCCTACTCTTGGTGTATATTGAATTCTCTCTGTAGGATTCTCTCGTACACAGAAACTATCTATGAGTTCTCAACGGTATTTTGGTATGTGTATGTGAGCTAGTACATAAACTTCGACAACAAGTGTAAAAAAAGTTGATCTTGTCAAGGACACTGCTATTAACATTCAGGAGCTCATCTATAGTATGACCCTTCATATTTGCAATCCAGGTGATACCTACAAGCTGGGGTGAGGCACTAGTATAGGATGTAAAAAGGCTCCATGTGAATTTGGATGCAAATTTAATGGAGTACATCCTCATAAATGAATACATATTCATGCTCACAGATAACCACAAAGTATTATCACAGACGTAAAACACAGATTAATAACAGATAGCCAAATGCAGAAGCAAGGAATCACGTTTACTAACAAAAAATATATGATCTTAAGTTAATACATTCTAAAACCTATTCACAGAAATAAAATCCAGAATGAGAAACCCTAATAAAAAAATCAAATCAATTAGGCAGAAACCCTACTCATATAAATCAAATCGATTGGACAGGGACATACTTAAAAAAGGATTGAGATTTTAACCTCCCTTTCGGATTGAGTTTAAGCGATAAATGACAATAAATTTCCAGAAAGAAGTTGATTGTTGCTTGGATGTCAGGGTGTTCTAGATTAAACGGATTTGTTGTCGGAGGCGACACAGATTCTTCGAATCTCTTGTCGTGGGGAGGTTCTGTTTCCTCAGAGTCAACAGTGGCGGGAGTTAATGGGAACTCTGGTACATATTCACCATCATCCTGTTCAGAATCTGGAACCCACTCTCCGATGAAATCAAATTCATCCATTCGAAACCCTAACACAGAAGTGAACGAGAATTTTTGTTGATTTGAGTCAAAATCAAGCGATAAGTAACACCCAGATCACAGATCCGTGGTTGATCTAGTGTTTAGACAAGGAATCACACACGGTCGGGCAAGATTTCGACGACGACTCAAGGTTTGGGAAAGAACATCAGAGAGAGAGGTAGAGAGACGGAGCACATGAACGGATTCGTCCGTTTGGGGGGGGGTGGTTGATTGATTAGTATTTAGGTTATTTTTGGTAGAAAGAGCGTTAGGTTAGTGGGTTGGGGTGGGTCATGTTAATGTGTAGGTTTAATTAGGTTAAGTGTCCTATTAATTTGGCCCAACATAATTAACCAAATCAATAAAAAAAAAGTGGCCCAACTTTCATGAGGGTAATCTGGTCTTTCACCTTGTTTAAGGTTACCCAATTTGAAAATGGGGAGAAAGAGCAGGGACATCCCAAAATGGATATTGCGGCTTAAGAGCAGAGACTGAGTGATACTTCTTTCCTAAATTATAAAAATCTAAAAAGAGAGGTCTGCTAGCCAATCATATTTTAGTTGTATGCCAAGGATTTTCCTGAATAAGTATCGTTGTGAAATAATATCTCTGAGGACTGAGGTTTCCTTCCAATCTAGATAACATAACGTGCAACTGAGGAATTAGTCGTATCCTCCAGCAGTTCAGCAAAAAAAATGATTAAAAAAAACCTTAGTGAGTAATTAATCTTCATTTTTTTTAACTATTGTGAACGCTGGATTGATACCTCTTCTTTCCAAGAGACTTCTATGTTCAGCAAGAAACCCAACATTCAGTGCTTAGAAACTTCTTACTAAATCAGGCTGAACATGATTCCAGACGAGTTTACTCACTGAAAAAAATATTCTTGTACAAATTCGGAGCAAAACCATATAAACCCATTTTACCCATACACTGGTCGGTTTAATGAGTTAATATGATGTAAATTTTTCAATGGATTTGAGAAACTGAAATGGGAAAATGACACAAACCACCCCCGTGGTGGTCAATTACCATCCTAGTACCCTTTGGTTTGAATAATACCCAAAACCACCCCTCTGTTGATCCAAACCTAGTACATTTAGAACCCTTATGTTGGATTATGTTAGTTTACATTGTGGGGACTGCTTCTAACAAATTTTGAGGACGAAAATACCACTGTATGTGGCTACTTTACCTAAATACCCCAAAAAAGTAAAAACACTGGGAATTGTTTTGTGGGATTTCTTGTAGTTGCTTTTTATAGCAGACAGTGGATATGGATTTAGAAGCTTTCCTACTTTTTCCCTAGAATTTTATGGGAATTAGAGCATCATCAACCTTTTCCCAAAATTTAACAAAAAATCTATTATGGACTCACAACGCTGTAACCAAATAAGCTTCTTCCCGGAACCTAACAAGCATGGGGCCTACCATTTAAGAGCAGGAAACCAATGTTATAAGACATGGTAGAGTCGATGCCCGGTAGGTTTATGATGACCCAATTTTATTTTGAGTTTGTGAACATAACAGTGAGTCTGTTTTGTAAAATACAAAAGGGGTAGCTAATCTTCTTAGAAAATAATGAAATTCTAGTATGTTGTACCCCTACATGTTAGTTATAAAATATAATAATTTCAGATCCATTGATCTTCTTTATGGCACATAAATGTGAGTATCTTTGACAAGAGGTAAGTCTGGACAGATTGTGTTCATAATAGTGGGGTTATTTCGTGAAATACAAAAGAAGTAGTTAAGGTTCTTAGAATGCTATGAAAAAATTGGATATATTTCACCGCCTGAGTGTTAGTTATAACATATAAAATATTCAGATTCATTTCTCTTCTTAATGGCACCTAAGACTATTAATTGCGTTGCTTGAAAATTTGAGAAATTTTTCAGATTCTTCCTCTTAATGAAATGTTGTGATATAGTGAGTGTAGGTAAACAATATTATCATGTTCATCGTATAAAATTTGAAGGTCATGAGAGAACTCTAAGATTCTCAACTAAATTGAAAGTTTTGCGGTTGTCTTGGAGATGAATATTTGTGAGCCAATCACAATGTTGTTTGTTTTTGGATACTTATTTCTCATATGTGTTGATGAGATTTTTGGTGGAGATAGAAACATAAAGATATTTTTTTGGGGAATCGAATTTTTAGGTTGTGAGAAGTTCATAAGACTTTTGAATAAAGATAGATACTATGATATTTTCAAATGACACACTTGCTGAAAGGTTGGTCAAGGTGACGAATTTCGTTGGTATGATTAATTATCCTCGATCATGATTCTAAATGAGTAAAATACATGGCTAACCTTCTTGAAATGGTATATGAATATGATCATAGATTATCTTGATTTGATATATTAAGCAAGAATCCTACTAAGGAATAGGAGGACACGTGACATATGTGTGTTATATCCGGTTGGGCTTGAGGCCATATATCGATTTATAAATACATGTGATCCATAAAGTGAAAAGTAAATCACACGTTGAGGAATTTCGAGAATGGATGGAAATAAGGTGATGAACTATATCTATTTAAATATATGACTCTTCACAAAGTGATTACGCGTATATATACGAATTTACGATATGTGCACTCGCGAACATTTTAAGGGACTATATGTGAATCATAAATTGGTATGTGCTCATATGAATAATTTATATAGCAATAAGAAGATAACATGTTAGATAATGATAAATATATGTGAAATTATGTCGATAATGGAAGAGGCTTGATGACAAGAATGGATGATAATATGTGATTAAGTATATGATGATGTTGTGATAGCCTGACGAACTTGATTGTAGAAATTGGTTTGATAATATGACATGGCGTCATAGTTTATCATATGAGAATGAATCTATGTGAATGAACGAGTATAATGAATTGAGTCCGGGGACTAGCAAGAAGGGATTGCACATCCCTTGGGTGAAAGACCGTAAACAACATTGTGGCCAAGTGTTCTTAGCGTCCATGGAGACGTGCGGGCTAGGCTGCTCCCTTCTGAAAGCCATAATGCGGTTGTGGATTGACTCCCTCCTTTGTGAAAGCCATAATGCGAACAAATTATCCCCGTGTGACACATAAATTTAAGAAAAATGAAAATTATGATAGGTACCTTGATGAGATTGGTACGTGATGATAGTGCATCCACCTTTCATGATGATTATGTCATCGAACGATTGATATAACTCGATATTATACATATATTCGCGAGAGTAAAATTTGATGATAGTGTACTCACTACACATGATGATTATTTGGTTATTATTAATACAAGTTTATGGCGTATAAGTTGACGACTTTGATACGATAACTCATCAAATAATGGAATTGAAATATGGTATCCATTCTTGAAATATTGAATTGACGTTATAATTTATGAGATTGAAAGTGTGGCTTGTTAAGGAACGATGTCAAAATAGATATGAGAACTTGAATAGTAAATCATAAGTGAGTGGGGATTGAGACTGCGACGGATATATGAAAAGAAAGTGGTACGAAATAATGACACATTAATATTGACGGAAATAGAATTGGTGATAGTGAATTAACTATACAGGAAGTGTAGTTGTCATATGTTCGTGCCACTGTATAGTTAATTCACCATCACCAATTCTATTTCCGTCAATATTGACTTTAGTATAATCTTGTTCCTACTAGGGCTCAGCCCATTTATTTATATTTTTCAAGGACTAAGGATAATGGAAAAAATATATAGTTTATATCTAAGTAAATTGCTCATGTTCGCAAGGAATAGTTAAGATATTATGAAAATACTAGAGCCCGAGTTTTTGTCGATATGTCAAGTTGTGTAATTTATATTGTGGGCATGGAATACCCTAGAGTCAGCTTCGGCCATTATATAAACCGAGATTATGTTGTACTAAAAGTTATTTTTGTTAGAGCTCTTACGAGAAGGTTTCTGCGAAGCTGCTTGAAAAACAAATCCGATTTTTCTCCACTAATTAACTTAAAATCGCCCCCAAAAATTGTGCGTGACAAGGTTCGCAGAAGACGATGCTCCAGAGGGACTTCCATATTGATCTTCCATCCCAAAATTTATTTATGAGAATTAATCCTTCAGCCCCATTAGTTTCACATGTCATCTCTTTTGACACAAGCTACTTTTATACTCTCTTTGCCTCCCTAACTCCTTAAAGGTTCCTTAAAGTCACACCAGATTTTTCTTTGATGATATTGTCATGTTCTTTTCGATACAGTATATCGCAAACCTATTTTTTCTTCTTCTCGACATAATCTTTCATAAAGCCTTTATCTTTTCTCACTCTTCCCTGTCATAAAACTATTTTCTTTCTTCTCGACACAATCTTTCGTAAAGTTATTTTCTTTTTCTTCTTCTTCTCGACACAATATGTCGTGAAGAAAATTATTTTTTCTTCTTTTAATTGCGGACACATTTCGTAAAGTTACTGTTCTTCTTCTTCTCAACGCCAGCAAACCCTGCTCTTTTTCTCTTCTTCTATGCCACCACCAATCTGGCCCTATCACATTTTCTTTCTATGAAGTTTGGCCCTATCACCCTCTGCTTGGCCTTCTCAACCCCTTTGTACTTTTTTGCTGCTGCTCTGGTGTTTGCTTGCAAACTCAATATTGGGACATAGAATATGATGGGGGATGTTAGAGAGATTACATTATTCTAAGAATATTCTGTTCTTTAGTATACGTTATATGATTCTGATTTGTTTCCTAGTTTAGAGGGTTAGATTGTTATCCAAGTTTATTTTTCCTATTTATAGGCTTGATGTAGTTGCTTATGACACATGAATAATATTACTCTTCTCATATTCTCTCCGTAAATCCATGGATCGTGTTAGACCATGATTGTTCTCACTTGTTCGTTCTCTGTGTTTTGCTACTTGCACATAGTTTTAGTTTGTTTGATTAATGGGTAAAAGACAAAAACCACCCTTCGAGTATGGGTTATATACAAAAAACCCCCTCGTGTTCGGGGATATACAAAAACCACCCCTGTCGGAATTAGGAGGTAACGGTTCTCTAACGGAGGGGTACAAAGACATATCTTCCCTCACTTTCAGAAAAAAATACACCTTTATAAAATCCATTTCTTCCCCTCACCCACTCATCTAAACCTAACATTTTCTCTTTTCTCTCTCTCATACTCTGAAGAACCCTCACCCCTTCAATCTCCGAACATCCCTTCAATCTCCGAACAACCTCTAGCCGCCTGACGCTCTGAAATCCGGCGAAATCAAAGCCTTGTCGCAGACACAACCCAGGTTCTCGATTGATATAAAACTAGACCCGAAACCCACCCTCAATCAGTCTCTCTATCCTCCGATTGAACCCCGAAACCCCAAAACTCACCAGCGCATCTCCGACCCTCTCTGCCTGAGAACAACCCGGAATTCCTCCACCACAGAACAAATTGAAGATCTGAAGAAGATCGCAGTGAGGTAGGAAGATGGCCGCTAGAGCTGTTGCCGTCGCAGAACAACCCAGAGATACCACTTTCTTCCCCGTGAAGAATTAGGGACTTTTTTTTTCTAATGGGGGTTTCGCGATCGATATTTGTAATTAGGGTCTTCCTCCGACGCAGAACAAGAGCCCCAAACTCACCACCACATCTCTGCCTGAGAACAACCCGGAAATCCTCCACCGCTGAATCGATCTGAGATGAGGTTGCTTCTCGGACGATGGTGGATTCCGACGGCGGTCGATGACGGCTTCGTCTTTCTCTCTCCCTCTCTCTCTCTATATATCTCTTTGGTTCTGCTATCTCTCTCTATATCTTCACTTCTGTGCTTTAGCGATTTTTAGATCTGTTGTGATTTGGTATACTGCTTCTTCTTCTTCCTCCTTTTCTTTTCCTTCCTTTTTTTCTCTGCCTTTTGTATCCTGTAAGTTTTGTTGATTTTGTTGGTGAAAATGGTCCAGAATCTTTTTGTCTAGATATTTTGGTCCAGATGTGTGCTGCTCTTCAGTATGTTCTTGTTAAGATTTGTTAGTTGTTGTTGTTTTTGTTGGTGGTGGTGGTGGTGGTGGTGGTGTTGGTGTTGGCGGTGAGAATTTAATGGTGGTGGTAGTGGTGTTGTTGGTGGAGATTTGGTGGTGTTCAAGAACACCAACAACATCAAGAACATGGACAAAATAATCACAAAAACACAAGTAGGGGAAAAATTGTCATAAAAAAGACAGATTGCACCCCCATACTATTTGATTGTAACATAAGGGTGTTTTTCGTCTGACGTCCATCCACTGACAGGGGTTGTTTTTGTCTCGACAGGGGTGGTTTTTGTATATCCCCGTACACGAGGGGTGTTTTTGTATATACCCCATACTCGAGGGGTGGGTTTTGTCTTTTACTTTTGATTAATAGACAACATGGGTTCTGTACATCATTCTCTTGGATTTTTTGAGTTTTTTCTAGTTATGTTGGATTCATTTACTTTCATTTTTTTCTAAGGTTAAATAATAGTAAATGGTACTTTACTCTTGCTTTATCACTAGTTCTTGTCCTCACTGTGCTGAGACCAGTGAGGACTTGAACCATATCTTCATAAGTTGTCCGAAAGCCACTAGCTTCTGGTCAATGATTTACCCCAGCGGTGTTACCTGCTTACCCAGAATAATATCCAGAACTAGTTATGTTTTAATCTCAATGATGTCAATCACTGTTATGAGCATAAGATCCTTTTCATCAGCTATTATTGGTCTATCTGGAAATGTCGCAATAACTATTGCTTCAACCAGCTTAGTACCCCGCTGAATGTGAAAGTGTTGAATGCTCTTAAGATGACTGATGAGATTATTGAAGCTTTCAGAAAGGGGGGAGGGGATCTCTGTGACCAAGTCTAATTGTCTCCCTCCTTGTGCAGCTAAAGTTAAGCTCAATACTGATGGGAGTAGGAAGGAAGGTAATGATATTGCTGGCTATCGTGGTGTTCTTCGCGACGAAACTGGGCAATTGATCCAGATCAAGGGTTATCTGGGAAACATCGGATATAGCGCCGTCCTTGAAGCTAAGCTATGGGGGATTCATAGAGGACTGGCGGTGGTGCATCAGATGAATCTGAGTGAGGTGGTGGTGGAATCTGATTCCCTAGATGATGTCAATCTCATCCTCAAAGGGGGAGGCCCATACCATACTTACTCTGTCATCATCTAGGAGATTCAAACCTGGCTTCAAGGCTGTAGATGCACCCTCATGCACATCCGAAGGAACACTAATGTGGTGGCTGATGCACTGGCTAAGAAAGGAAGAGATCAAGATGAAAGACTTATTATTTTGGAGGATGCTCCTACTGACCTGGTTAACCTTTTTGTTAAAGACATGATTATCCTCAGTGGAAGATATGTAGTTTGTCTGTTTTATTTCTTGTTGAGCAAAAAAAAAAGATAGATATTTGTTTCATGTGCTATTTGGTTTATTGGGCTTATAACTAGTCTGATTGGTTATTCCAGAAGGGCAAAATAGGAATTGCATGTTTTCAATAACAGGGAAAATAAAGAGAGAATTTACGACTAGAGGGTTGGATCTTTTGGATATCAGATAAGGAAGATAAAGAAGGTAGCTGATAGTACGGGGAAGTTGGGTGGAGTATATGGCAAAAGCTGGTGGAGCTCTTAGTACATCGTCTGGATCTCTGGCTTCATTTTTAGTGTGTTGTTGGAGAGGCAATAAACTCTGAATCGCTCAATATATGATTAGAAGGGGAGAAATCGGTATTATTCATTTGTAAATACTGAAGGTGTACGTATAAGAACCAATATACATCCAAACAAACCAAAAATCTGAACAAGATAAACTCATTTGATAAGCAAGAAAATGATTTTAATAACGAAAATCCTAATCAAGATGTATAACTAAATAAAATAAAGTCCCAGATAACATGGAAATAATTGATCACAATCAGACTTTCCAGATGCTAATCTTTTTTAGAACATGGGAGTTTGAGATGCGGTCACACTATATGGTGATGATACATTAACGTCCCATGGATAATGGAGTCGTTGCTACTATTTGTAAAGCACTACATCTTATAATTAGGAATTAATCATCTTACACCGTTAAACTGTAGGGCGAGTTTTTTATCGGTCGCTTGTGTATATAATGTTTCGATTCGGTCCCTAAACCTTGGAAGTACGAATGCTTCTGGGAGTTCGTGCACCCTTTCCGGGTGCTTATGGGTGCTTTGTGGAATGTGGATAAGGCATAAGGCTGCCCAGTTTACCTCTTTCAGGTGCTCCAAATCAACAAGTATAGCAAACCCTCTCTGGATTACTTGTCGTCCGATCGGCATTCCTTGGGCCCCCAAGATCAAACAAACTCCCATCTGCTTCCACTCATCATTTGACATTTTCTTGTTCTCATCCGCCTTGAACCATGGAACATAGTCACCAAACTTTGTTATCTCCTCGACGAGTCCAATCCTTTGTTTAATTCGCGGAGAACAAGTTCATCGCCCTCAAGGAACTCAGTTTCTCCGGTGCATCTGATTCCAAAGAGCCACCCGAAAACTTTCGTTATTATCTCCATGGTGCGGTTGTAGGATTTGAAGTACCCGTCGGTATCGAAGGACTTGTAAATGAACTGGTTGAAGGCCTCTGAGGTTTATGTGATCTTTAGGTGCTCCAGTCCTCCAAGGCCCACTTCATACATTCATGCCTTTTGTTCAATAGTCATATCTTCTAAAATATTGACAACAGAGGGCAGACTCAGGTAACTCTGGAATCGCCTTGGGTTCTTCATCTTCTTTTTTTCCTGATTTTCCCTTCAACTTGGCTTCAGCCGCCTTCTTCTTAAACTTCGCCTTCTTCCCCGTGAATTTCCTTGTCAAAGTACCCTTCCTCTTCCGCTTGTTTTATTCTTGGGCAGCCGCTGTAAGATATGGTTCCATTTTGTCATTACTCATGCTCCTCAACTCAAAGTTGATGCGTTCTCGGACCTCTTTGGTCATCCTCACCTTAGGGTCTATTTTCCTAAGCTTGTGCATCCTCACATTTCTACAAAAATAATGAGACAATAAGAAAAATAAAATTTCAAATTGAAGTAATAAATACATAACGTATAACAAACAGCCGGAAACAATTAAAATTATAGACAATCATTAGAGATAAAGTAATAAATGCAGACTACCAAGATAGAACTTTTAATCTAACTGATAATGTTGTTAAGAGTTTAGACTTACATGTCAGAATAATAGACATAACATGAAACAAATTTTTGCGTGAGTGAAATCTTACTTATTTGTAAGCATTCATGGCATTGCCATGGTGAGCTTCATCATCAGTCTTATCCTCTTCATCTTCCAGGTCTCCCTCCTCAATTCCTTTGTATTCCTCCTTATCTCCCTTCTCTTCCTTTACTTCCTCCTCATCCTCTTCTTGCTCTTCATCGTGTTTGTCCTTCTTTTTTTACTATACTCAAAGATGTATTGGTTGACATCAAGATCCTCATCACTTGAGTCTTCCAAGGATTTTTCTCGTAGTGGTCTCCTTGCTCCTGTGGTAAATTGAAGAATAGTGCATACTGCTGTACCATAACTTGGGGAGGCAGATCCTTCCCTCTGGTGCTGAGAGCATATTTCCTCTCTTTACTGTCATAAGTAAACAGTTGCAAAACTTAAGTAAAAGATTCAAATGACAAGGAAAGCAGATTCAGAGCATAAGTAAGCATATACAATAGTTTCGTAACAGTGCATTGTTGACATGTCAAATTACTAAAGGCAGACATAACAATACTTAAGATAACAATTTCAATAGTTTTGTAAGTGAATTTAATAGTAAAGTGGATGATTTAGAACATAAGTAAGAATATGAAATAATTAACTAAAGGCTATTAATTGTGCATTGTTAACATAACAAATTACTAAAGGCAGATATAGCAATACTTAAGATAGCAATGTTAATAGTTATGCAAGGGGATATGAATGAGTAGATCTAGACATGTACATGTAATAGACAAGAACAAATACACAACACAGATGAAGAACAAAGCGTTAACCAAGCAAGGGTAAGAGTAAGCCTTGTTAGTGATCTGAGAGAGAGACATTGTGTAGGATGATAGCCAAAAGATCCAAACTTAGAACAGAAGACAACATTCCTATATATAGGGGTCTTAGGACAACAATTACAAAGAGTTATATAACCGCATGTGACAGTTATATAACTGCCTCACGCGTGTACGGTCGACCACATATATAGGCGTGTGATTCGCAAGTCTGTCAGATAATCGACAAGGATCGCATGTGAGTGTAACCGTTACTCACGTGCAAAGATCCTTACTCTAGCCTCCTAGCCACTTAGACCCCTTGACTCCCATATGATTTACATGCAAGGGTGACCCTGTCTCACAACCCCCATATGGATAAACGCGAATATAAAGATAAGTGTGTAGTGATAGTGGAGTATCGTAAAGCTTCATCATTGACTGCAACGTAGAATATGATCGATATACATAAGATGCATTATCTACATTAACCCCCTTTTGCGTGTATGCAACGTGTGCTAGGGAATTTAGGCGCAAAATTGACCATGCGTGCTCCTCACGAAAAAATTCGAACGATTCAAATCCGTCTCAGAAACCCTAGCCCCCAAAAATTGCCATCATTGCTTAGGCATCTGTAGAGACGTGCAATAGGCTTTAATGGGATTCATAGCGTGACGTTGGTAAAGCCCACACTCACACGTTCTCGACAGTTATCGAGGTACAAGCTAGCTGAAAGGTTGTGACTCAAAGGTCTTCTCATAAGTATTAACCATCGTCTTCATTGTACACTATTGTTACTGTTGGAGTCTATGTGCAGAGACGAAGACCTCAGATTGCAGATCTCCGAATTCAATCATCTTTTTAGTGTTCTCAATCAATCTTTCGAAGTTTACAAAAAATCAAATCGAGGTTAGTAGATTTCATCGATTAATAATACAAATCTCATAATAAAGCATGAACAAATCTTTATCCATCTTCTAATCTGGGTTTGCATGAATGTTTTTCAAAGACTGTTATAATCTTTTCTTTCTTCTGCAACATAAACATCTTCAGATCTTCCATGTACTCTCAATAAAATAGATATAACTCCATCAAAGAAATCAAAAGAACCTGAAGATTTACCAGATTTGCCTAAAGAGTTATGGCGTAAAGCCTCATACTTTAATGGAGAAGATTATTATCTTGTCACTGTAGAAGGCACAACCATCCCAATGTCTCCAGAAAAAGAGCATCTACTGTTGATGAATCAACCTGTAAGGGATGATTGAGATCCTGTTAGTATTAATGAGATTCACAGACTTGTCTATCGTCTTTTGGGAGATGCATACATTTCTCTTTTGGAAGGAAGGAGTATGAGAAGTAAAAGTTGTGTCCCGCGCCAAATCAAATAAAGACACAAAATTGGTATACGACGCAAACTCAATATGTTTTGAATGGGCTTAACACATACAAAGTCTCTAAAAAACACATACAAAGAAAAATATTTGCAAACGCAATCAACTTCAACAATAATAACAAATATTATACCCCGACATCTTGCTTTAGGAGAACAAAACAATGACCGATGTTATCCTCCCAGGGTCGGCCCTATAGATAGGCAGCCGAGGTGGCCGCTTTAGGCCCCCGGGCCGGCAGCGCCCCCCGTGTTCTACCTGTATTTTTTTTAAAAGATTGCTACAGTTTAGTTAAATACATACTTCTTTGTGGAATTTCAAAGAAATGCATGTTAGTTTGGTGGTAATGAAAACTTTTGCCATAAGTTTGACCCAAGTTCGAATCTCGTTGATGAAAAATGTAAAATTTTATACTTTGTAAGGTTGAAGAACATTAGTTAAACTAACCCGAATCTAAATATATTTCACAACATTATTTGAAGTTTACAAACATCTTTTTTAAACAAACTCTTTTAGGTTAATTTTTATTTTTAATTTGGGGATCAAGTTTATTACTCGCCTTAAGCCCCCAAATGTCTAGGGCCGGCCCTGTATCCTCCCCTTTATGAATGGACTCAACTTCAACGTTGAAGCAGCAAAATATGCATTTGATCATTAAGAAAAGAGAAAATTATTTGACATCTCTTCATAATTTACAGTTCAATATGAATCTTCTTCAACATTGCACAAAGTTTTCTAAAACAAAGGCCACTTTCCTAAATAATATTTTTCCAATGCAAAAACTGTAACTTGGAGGTTTTATTAGGGCATCTCCAACCCCATGGGGGAGGGGGAGGGGGAAGGGGAAAATCGTATAAAAATATGGTTCATGTCCAACCCCATGGGGGGAGGGGGAGGGGGAGGGGTGGTATGGGGATACATTTTTCCTTGGGTGAGGGATGGTTATGGTGGATTTCCCCATGGACATCCCCTCCCCATCCCCCTACATAGAATGATTAATTAATTGAATATTTGATAATTTTAATTAGACATACTAATATTTTGTGATTATATTATGTATTTTATTATTATGATTAATTATTTTTTTTATTTTGTATTATGTTATAAAATTAATAATGTATTCACGATTGTTGGAAATTATATTTACGAAATGTCATTGTTATCTTATTTTTTTTGAAATTTAATAAAACTTAGTTTTTATACTTTTAACCACTATAATTTCAATAATTAAAAAACACGGTTAAAATGTCAAATTTATTCAATAATAACGATACAAAATATAGCATTTAGATACAAAGCAAATGGCGTCACTCATAATTTTTTCCTTGTGCATTCCAAACATGTTCAGCTCGTTGCATTTTTGTATTAGTGTTTAATTTTATTTCTTGTAATAACGACTTTTTCGTACTTGTAATCGTTATTATTATTAGTATTAATATCATTGTTATTATTATTAACATCTTTTTTTGTGTGTACGTGTGTGTGTGTGTGTGTATTGGTAAACGATTTTGCATTTACTTTTTTTTGGTATTAATAATTTATTTTTAAATCATTAAATTTATATTATAAATTAATTTTTTGGGTGGGGGGAAAGAAATGGGTTGGAGACGATTAGAAGTTTGGCGGAAGGGGAGGGGGAGGGGGAAGGGGATAATGGTGGGCCCGTGGGGGAGGGGGAGGGGGAGGGGGAGGGAGAGGTGAGGGGAGGGGAAAAAAGCCATGGGTTGGAGATGCTCTTATGTAGCTCTTGGCAAGAAAACGCCCAAAAAGGGAAAAGAATATGTATGTACAATTGCAAGCAACCAGTACTTATCAGTCGTATCTCAAGAGTAAAATTGAAGGGACCGCTAGATCAATTAAGAATACACGTCCGACAGAAAAGTCATACCGAATCACTACATCTTTTTAATTTACATTGGGTATAGTACACAATTACAGAAGTACCAACTTTCTACTACCACTCCGTTTCTTCTCTTTAGCCCCCTTTCTAATTTGGTATGTTTCATTTCTTTCTCCCCTTTCCTCATTTGGAAAGATTTTTGTTGTAAAAATTTATCCTCCAAACAATACCCCACTTGAGGGTGGGTAGGTGAGAAAGAGAGAGAGAGAGAGAGAGAGAGAAAGAGAGAGAGAGAGAGAAATAGAGAGAGAGAAGAACCGGAAGAAGGTGACCGCTGAGGATCTTCTACGGCAATAACGCCACCATCGAAGTGGTGGATCTCGACGGTAGCGCTTCAGAAGCGCGGTGCTGGCGATGGTGGCGAGCCCTTTTCTCTCGAATCAGATCCACCAGATCCTCAAATCAGAGCTTTTCTTCTTCTTTCTTCTTCTTCTTTGGATCCACAACTTCTAATTCAAGATCTGTTAATTTTTCAGAGGCGGCGGTGGTGGCGAGGCCGGTAAGAAAAGGACGCCTGTGGATTAGGCGGATCTGTGCTCTCCGGCAATGCATGACAAGACGGTAGCGGTGGCGACTGGGTTTATGCTCTCCGACGACATAACATCAGTGTTCTTCTTCTTCCCCTTATTTTCGTCTTCTCTTCTTCTTCCTCTGATTTTTTTTTTCGAGTTGTATTTTTTTTCTTTAATCTGTAATATTACTTTAAGTTCTGTAAATATATTGTTGGATGTGTTAGTTAATGTTGTTGGTAGTGGTTCTACCGGTGGTGGTGGTTCTACCGGTGGCGCTGGTGTTGTTGTTGTTGTTGTTATCCGAGAGAGAGAGGGGACAGTGACAGGAGAGACACTGACAGGAGAGAAGAGAGGGTAACAGAGTCATTTACCCATTTTTCTTAATTCTTTTGCAAACCCAAAGGGGGTAAACACAAGAAACGGAGTGGTACACAACTACAAATAGAATGAGTTTATATTCTTTTAAAGGACTATTGCTGTCGTCCAAGATCCATAAAGGTAACATTGATTGATCAGGTACATGTACATGTATTACATATAAAATCAACTCTATTTTCTATTGTAGGTGTCAAGAGAAATCAGAAACCAGCTCGCCATAGCAATTCAAGTAGGAAACAACAGGCATATTTTTGATATCTTCCAGGTCCCAAGTTCCAATAAATGGTCATTCTCAATTCATATTTAGCGATTAGTAGCCTCCGAGACATTGATGTTGATTTTTCATTGGCTGCCTTCTGTGTACGAGAGAATCCTGCAGAGAGAACTCAATATACACCAACCGTAGGGGATAGAAAGACACAGGGAGTGTAAGGCTGTGTGTAGGGAGAGAGTAAGGCAATAGCACTGTATGAGAGAGAGACAAGATTTTGGCAGAGCTTCCGCGTAGTTCAGGTGAGTCCGCCCTTGTATGGAAGGGTTAATGATCCTATATATAACGGAGAATGTGACCGTTGTAGTGTGGTTAATGCGCCCTTTAATGGCGTCTTAATTAGCTTAACCACAACGGCACGTTCGTCCGCGTATATAGGGACCGTTACAGCACGTTATCCGCGTATACCGGAACTGTTACGAGGTTGACCGGGTTTGACCGGGTTGACCGGGTTTATGGAGCTCGTGCCATAAATCTCTCAAAAGCAGTTACTAGGGGTCGCGCGCGGGCTTGGTTGTCGCTCGCGCGCGACAAGACTTACTCTAGCCTCCAAACCACTAAGTCCCTACAGGTCCCCTGAGGTGGTATGCGAGGGCCCTGTCTCGCAACCCCCACATGGATCAGCGCGGCTGGTGATCCAGTGTGTGTGGAGCACAGCTAGGTGTGCTAGATGATCGCCACGTGGCTAAGATCTGCATGTCCAGAAAGCACTATCTACATTAGCCCCCTTCTGCGCGTGAAGACGCATAACCAGATAGGCTTCCATGCACAGGAACCAACGTACGCGTCGCCGCCACGCACCAATTCAAATACACGCAAATTCAGCCCCCTTGCGTGTCATTATGACCTAAAATCCCTAGGGTCGTGCCGTCTGGTCTTTTAGGGTTTTAGGCATGACGTCAGCTTGTCCTGTGATTGCGCGATTCGACGGTGACAGTTGCGATTCGACTACTGAAAGGACGCAACCCTTCATTGTTTTTGGATAAATACTTTGTGCTCTCCATTGTTGCAAAGCATCACTTCCTTCTCTTAAAGTGAATGATACCCGGAAGCCTTCAAGAGCAGATTCAAATAATCAATCATCAATTATTTCTTGTCAATCGTCTTCTTCAACTGTGCGCATCCAAGCAAGCTTTACCAAAAGAAGGTTGGCCTTGTTCAATTCCATTTGATGTATCGATATATGCTTTGAACTTTATTGGATCTGCAAACCCATGACTATCTGAAACATGCCGTCCCTTGGAAACTGTGAAGGAGACCTTGTTCTTTAAACTCAGAATTGATCTAATCCCCAGATTGTAAAGATTTTGAATGTGTGGCTTCTGAAATTCCCAGTAATGTAAACGATTCTGAACTTTCAAACCCCCAAAATTGACATCATATGTTCCTATTTCTTTTGACAAAACCTCATTGCTTCAAACTGAACTGAGATTCAAACTGATTCTTGAAACTTAAACTAAAGTATGTGTATTTCTCCCCCTTTTTTCTTGCTCTTCGGCAGGAATGGCAAAGACAAAAGAAACCAAACCCGTTAAAGAGGTCGAAGAAATACCTGATCTTCCCCAGACCTTATGGCGGAAAGCCCCTATTTGGGTGGCAAAGACTTTTATCATGCTAGGGTTAAGGTGAAGAACCTGCCAACCCTTGTTCCTGCTGAAGAGTTGCAAACATTGACCCCTCCTGTTAACGCAGCCATGCTCGAACTGATCGATTCCAAGGATGTGGTTCGATTGGGAGTTGAAAATGGGTTTCTCCCGCATACTACGATTTCCACTCAAGCGTTTGTTCAGAAATTGGACTTTATGGATGAGTGGATTGACCATGTATTGACCCACCATGCCATCGCATTGAACAATGCTGGCATATATTTCGCATCCCGTGCTATGAAGGGTGCTGCCGTGAAGCTGGACCAGTCCATGCTTCTAAACCTTCTCTCGCGCTACTCGCCTGCGACTCACACATTCCACTTTGCTGAGTTCAAGGATGCTCCCACTCTTGAAGATGTGCACATGCCGTACGATCTTTCTCCTGTCGGTGAAGTGGATCCCCTGAGTCCCTTGAGGACTGATCCGGAACTTGCTCTTTACAAGCAAATGGAGGAGTGCTTGTCAGAGGTTAAGAAGATTTCCACTCGATGGACGTCTGCGAAGCCTCTTCCTGACTGGCAACTGGCTGATACATCTGCGAAGAATACTTGGGGCAAGTGGGTGCAGTACTTCTTCCGCGATTATGCAAGTAGCAGTATCACCAAGAAACTCCTGAGCCAGAACCCGAAGGCTAAAAATTATGTGAATGGAAAAGGCTATCATCTGACTTTGTGTGCCTTCCTCTGCGCCTGGTTATCGAGGTATTTAATCGATGGCCATCCCCATGATGGGGTTTTCTATCATGTCCTTCCTCTTGCTGTGAAATTGACCCTTGGTCAAAGGATCGCACTTGGGCCTCTAGTCTTGGGCACCTTGTACCATAGATTGGACCAACTGGTTGTAGCAACCAAGGACTCCCGCGGCCGCCTCGATGTGCTGACGTATGTCAATATTGCATTCCTGACTATGTGGGTCTTCGAGCGGTGGCCCACTTATGCTCCTATTCCTTCTAAGCCCAGTAAGTGGTGTGTCCCTGGTGCGGAGGAGGAGCTTTCTAGTGGGAGAGCTGCCAGATGGTTTGGAACTCATTTTCCTAAGTGTACCTGGAGCTTGATATGCGACGATCGTAGCGAGTTTACAGCTAGGCCTTATGCCACGCGCGTTGAGAATGTGCGATGGTTCCCAAAGTTGTATCCTTCCAAGGCTGTTGCTTTCTCGGAAGATCTTCTTTTCGAAGGCGAGAAACGTTTCCACGAGCGCTATCGCGAATTCTTCTGCTGGTGTCTAAGAGGTTCTCTGCCCGCTCTTGCGGAGTATGTTCGCGAGCTTACTCCTAAGTACGAGAGGATCACGGTAGATGTCGATCCTACTCGCGTTTCTCCCCAATTTAGCTTTGATGCAGTAGCACCCTCAATCTGGCTGCAGTCTATCATAAGAGGCTGCTACAAACGACTACTGTCTGGAGAGTGCAAAACGATCTTAAGGAGCAACCTTACCTTCGAGCAACCCCCAGGTAATCGCGATGGTGGCTACTCCAGGAATCGGGTTGCCTATTGGAATACCCAGAAGGCAAGGTTCGAGACACAGTCGACCCCTCGGCCAAGTAGAGCTCCTGTGATCAAGAGAAATTCCTTCCCCTTCCGTCCTAACTGCAGCTTAGATGACTCCCAATATGGCTGCTATTCATTGCTGGATCATGAGAATCACTTGTGCCCCTCCACCATCCTTGAAGAAAAGCTGAACGCCGTTAAGAAAGGTGATTCGCATGTCATCAAATACAGCGAAGACTTCGACAAGGTAAACAATCTCCTTCGCACGCTTTAAGTTTCTTTATTCCGATGTGTCGAAACTTATGCTCCATTTTCTGTTGCAGTGCTATGTGAGGAGGTTCGCATCTGGTGAGCGCTCCAAGTCGCTGATCACCACCATTGCTGCTGCGAGAAGGCAGGGTGAACCAGTTCGGATAGCAATGAGAATGGCTCCCGCAGTTGAGGCCCGAATTCGCGAGGTCATGGACGTATTTGCTGACTCGCTGATAGACAATACTCCAGCCTTGTCTCCACCCAGGAACGATCCGTCTCCTCCAGCAACTGCTGATCCAAGGGCAAAGAGACCAAGGCAGAAGAGAATCACAATCTCTTCCCCTAGGAGCGCTCCAACTTCCCCTCCTGCGAGGTCCCTTACTTCCAGGGACAAAGGCAAAGGTCGCATGCCAAGCAAGGCGCGGAAAGAGCTCGCAGTGGAGACCTTTGTTCTGTTTGGTCAGGAGGAAGAGGAGGAAGAGAGAAGGGAGACGAGAGAAAGAGATGATTATGAAGAAGAAGAAAGAGCCGAAGATGTCAGAGAAGGAGAGAGAGATGAGATACAAGAGGAAGAGTCGGGAGGTATCTCAAACGTACTTCTCTTCTCATTATCTTAACTCTCGCGATCTTTACTGAACAGTTTGTTCCTTTGCAGTGATGATGAAGAGACCATCAGCGGCCTTTTGGCCAAGAGGCAGAAGAGGGGTTCTCACTCTGGTGTTTCCAACGAAACCATAGACGAGGACATCCTTGCTGAGTCTAGGAGAACAGCTGCGGAGGCTGCTGAAAGAAGAAGGAAGCGAGAAGAAGAGGAGATTGAACGCATAAAGCAAAGGAGCCTGGAAGAGCAACATGTCGACGACTTGGTGCATCAAACCGATGAGGAAGATGCGGTTCCAGAAGCTTTGGATGCTCAAGTTGATGAGGAAGATGCGGCTCAAGAAGAAGATGCGGCTGCTCTGGAGCAGGCTCAGGCAGACTTTGAGGAGATCGCAGGCGGCAATGAAGGTGAGATTTTTAATCTTGCGGTAACTTACCGAGACGTGATTGTTGGTGCATTAAAGCATGGCTTATCGAAAGCCGACATTCACCGCTGGTTAGTAAGCAAGTGCGGTGAACCTTCAGGTAATTATTTGAAACACTTGTGAACTAGGCTTAGTAACCCAATCGTCATCATGACTGGTTTCTTCGCACCCCAGGTCACGCTCACCTTAAGGATATGCTTACTGAAGACACATTAATAGGGCATTGTATCGCATCCTTAGCATATGACGAAGATGCTACAATCCCACCTATGCGTGGAGGTGCTCGCTCTTGGTTTATCAAAATAATAATAAAATGTTGTTTAACACAGGTTACCTCACATTGTCCTGTCTTGTATCGCAGGTAATGTTGGTGAAACCATGCTGGAACAGAGGAGTCAACCCTCTGCATCTTATGTCCCAGAGCAAAGCTCTCATGTCGAGAAGCCTGTCGCAGCTGCTGAGTATGCAGGAGAGCCCTTGGAGGATGTCATCGAAGTTTCCGATGATGCCGAGGCTGACACCGTGCTGATGGAGGAAGATACTAATGCTGTCACTGAGGAAATGGAAGCAGATGCTGCTGAGGCTGAGATTCTTGAGCAGATCGCGGAAGATGTAGGATCACATGCAAATGTGAATGTTCAAATGAGTGCTTCTGAGTCCCATGGGCCTTTCGCACATGAAGGCGTTCCTAATCGAGCAGCAGCTTCTACTGTTGCTATTCCTTCAGCAGGGATTGAGCCTCCAGAGATTCCTCAGGCATGGAACTTCTGGAGTTCGCAGGTAGGAGCTGCAATCGCACCTGGTGTGGCCTATACCCTTCCTGCCAACTATGAGGAGTTAGACCTCGCAGCTGATAGGAGAGCGATGGAGCAAGGACAGTCTTTAGCTTCCTCAGTAATGCGCATTCCTTCCTTGCGCGAGATCCTTGAAGGAACAAGTATGTTACCATTATTGTCATTCGCATCTTGCATTCTTCATTTACGAGCTTCATGTTCTAACTTGAATCAACATTGTTAGGTTTGAAGCAAGCTGATGTAGACTGGCTGGTTCAAATGCGTCTCTCCTATCCTCGATCATATGCGAGGTCCTTGGAGATAGAGCCTTTCAACAGAAGGCTGTTCTTGACCGAGGCCATCTGGATTCTGGAGAAACTCTCTGCGGCTACACCTGCGACTATCTCTCCTCAGAGTGCGCAGTTGCTGTTCAGCATGTGTCAAAACCTTCAAGCCAAAGTTCAAGGCAAGCTGGGCTTCAGGTATCTTGTGAACAGAGTTACCCAGATTCGCGCGACTGTGAATTTGAGGCGCGACTTTGATAATCTCGCAGCTGAGGGGCAAAAGGTGGAGAAGCAAAGGCAGCTGTGAAGCTCTTCCATGAGATGAGCACCAACTACGAGCAGTTGAAGCGAGAAGTGGAGCAAGTGACAAATGTGTCACTATTGTTCTCCCCTGATGACCCTCTGAACAAAGATTTATTTTGATAAAAATGGCATGTATTTGGTTTGAACAAAATGTTGAAACATTATCGTAATGTTGCTAGGGTTCTCCCCCCTTTTTTTTTAATTAAAGCTTTGAATGCCCTTTTTGCCCTTCTCGGGATTTACTCGAATATCTTTGTGCGTATCAATTATGACATCAGCTAGCGATATGTCCGCCTTGATTTTCGCGCTAATTTCTTATTAGATAAGCATGCTTTCCTTGGGAAGTCCATCCGTATCATGACCTTCCGTCATTAAATAGTATACGCTATCGAATCGTCGTATCCTTTAGTAGGGTAATTGAATGTTGCCTTTATCAAGGCATAAGTGATTGATGCTTACCCCTTTTCCAAGCTTTGCTGACTCAGCTAGAGAATTGAAGGGTCTCCGTTGGGTCTATATAAACCCTTCCTTCTACTGCTTGGGCTTTTGTGTTGGAATAGATGCCCTAGAGGCGATCTAGTTTAGTATGATTTTGTATATGGCTAGAAAATTCATTTATTATTTATTGGATATTTAATATAATGAAGTCCTTAGATTTACAATTGTGTTGTTTATCTTAAATATCCCAAGTCAAGTATAATGATTAATGGGACAATCATATATAGACTAGTATGGGGTTGGATTGATATGGAGATATCACGATCCGACACATAGGTGTGCATTAGGGAATGTTGCACTGGATTGACCCATCTCCGAGAAGGCTACATACACGTTATGTTGAGTCACAAGCGCTTCTCGCGGTGCAATGGTATTGTCATCCTTAGACTTGAAGTCACTAGATATTCTAGTTGTTGATCATTGTGATCTTGGTAGCGTTAAACGCTACACCGTAACTGGGTAGTTATAAAGGCGTGTACTGGATACAATGAGAAGCAAGCTTAGAGATCGTAGTGGACATAGAGAGGATTTTCCCCTCCCACATAACGGGAGCAAATATCCTAGGCCACTCGAGGGATAGTGCTTATAGAATGTCTGGCCAGACTCAAATAAATCAATATGGGATATTGATGTTATTTGCACGAATAAGGCTATTCCCATGGATCGAGAAACTATGGATTAGATATACGAGTGTGACTTGTATGTCTCGTGTCCAATCCGGATATGGAGGCAAAGGGATGAGACAATTACTTGTACAAAGGTTGTCAAGATGACTATTCTATTAGTTGGCTAGAATGGATGTTTTGCTAGAGACCGCTCCATATTAGCAAATAGTTGCCACCAACTAGATAGAACCTATGGGGTCACACGCTATATAGAGTTGAACTAGATTTGGGAATTAATTAATTGGATTAATTAATTAGAAGGATCACTTTGCAAACCCTTGCAAACTTAGGAGGGACTAAATTGCAAGGAAGGGACTAAATTGAATTCTAGTTGGACTAGAATAAGTCCTTTAGGTAGTTAACAAGGAGTTGTTGGACTATATAAAGGACCCTCCTTCCTTCCTTCCCATAACTTATGCTCATTAGTGAACATAACAAGAGTGGGAGAGAACAAAAGGAGAGAGAGCAAGCAAAAAGGAGGCCCGACGCCACCCTTGCCGCCGCCCTCGTCCCCGTCGGCCAAAAGAGGCCGAGACCCTCTTTTGGGTCTCGTTTTGCGTGATTTCTTCTTCCTCTTCCTATTCCGGGCTAGCACCAAGGAGTTTGGGAGATCTAGGATCAACTCTAGGCGTGGATCAACTATAGAGAACGTGACATTATTCGCGTTTGAAGTCATCAAGGAGAACCCAAAGGTGTGTTTATGATTTCTAACCTTTACCATCGTTATGCATCTTGACTTGTGATCCTTGGAGGGTTTTGCATGGTTTTATGTTTGATTATGCTTCCGTTGTGCGATCCATGAATCAAAACCCTACAGTGGTAGCAGAGCCACAGGTCGTAGAGCATAAACGTGGTTTAAGTGTTACGTTTTAGTTGTTTTACACCTTAATTTAATTGTTTATCGCGTAAAACAAGACAAATAAAGCATGGGATGCAATTTGTCAATAATTAATCATAACAAGATCCAATTTTTGCATTGGATGCATGAATTGGTGAGTTTTAGAAATTTTAGGATCTTAGATCTAGGGTTTGGGCATCCTTGGGGAAGAAGGAGTTCTCCCAAAACAAGGAAACAACCAAACTTGGGCACCAAGCAAGGGAGTTGTTTTGGAAACAACTCCCATAAGGAGGTTCGGCCCCCCTAGGGACCGCCCCCCTTGCTTGCCGCCCAAGCTTGGCCGCCCTAGGGGCCGGGCGGCCCTAACCCTCGGGCCTAGCCTTGTGGGTTTTGGGCCGGGCCGGCCCTAGGGCCTTGTGGTTCACTTTGATGGGCCCGGGCAATTTGATTGTTGGGCCCATGGACCCTTTTAACCCTAGAAATCCTAAAATCAATTAAAATTGACCAAGCGCGTTAAAATTGGATTTTAACTGTTTATGTGCAAATCGCATGGTGATTGGATATGGCCTTAGGATGTGGTTTGATGTGGATGTTTAATTTTGTGGTTTGGTTTTACGGCCTGCGAGCTGATCAATTAATTGTAATAATTAATTAGGGTTTTATGGCCTGCATGCCATTTTTTTTCTCAACTTGTGAGATTTATTTGATTTAGTATAGATATTAGATAGTGCTAGATAAAGTAGATTGTTAGCCAAGATTGAAGAAAAGAAGCCCAAAGCCAAAGAAGCCACAAAAGATGGAGCATGGAGCATTCCACAAGACTATGGAGGATGGACCAAAAGATCAAGACGCATGGAGATGTGTTTGCTCTAGGGTTCATAGATAATTCCATTGGCTTGGAATTATCTTAGTCTAGAGAAGGCCATATCCACATCACGTTAAATTTCTGTTTTGTGGTTGTTTAATTTTATTGTCTTATTATTTGTGTGGTTGGTGTATGGATGATGCATGCAATTAGGATAATAAGATAATTAGACAACCCGGATCTATTATTTGGAGTTGTGCCCAAACTCAAATAGATAGATTAGTTGATATTGATCAACAAAACAATTATAGAATTGAATTTAAAATCCCTCAAAATTCAAATATTGTGTTCTTGCCTTCTCGTTATTTAAACACTCATTATCATCATTATTTATCAAGCTCGTGCGTGCCAAAGCATGGCGACTTGGTTCATAATGATGGAATGCGATGGCACGTAACAATGTGCAATTGTTTAGATAAGAGGTTGAACACAACTAGGCTATTAATTTGATTAAGAAACCTAGAGGCAATCAATTGGGATTATCCATATGGATGGATAAATAAGGAGTTATTTGCCCGATTGAACCAAGAGATGCATATGGGATGCAATTGGAATTGTTCCTACCTAAAGTAGTCAAATTATGGGTGACTTGCCAAAGCAAGCTCATAAGGAGATGAAAGAGGGATCTTGGCCCACTAGAAAATATAAGGATATTTTCCGCATTAATATCTTGAGGGTTATTAATCCGTAGAAAAAATAGTGGGAGCTATATTTAATAAACTAGCCATTATTAAATATAGTCAAAAATTCACAAATACTAAAACTTGCGTATTTTCCTTTTGTAGAATTCCAAATGGCAAACAACTCATCGAGTTCACAACATTCCCTACGATCTGTCCTTGAGAAGGACAAGCTCTCTAGAACCAATTTTCTTGATTGGTACAGAAACCTGAGAATTGTTCTCAAGCAAGAGAAGAAACTGTACGCAATAGAGGAGCATGTTCCAGAAGGTCCAGAGAACCAAATACCTGCTGCCCTAAAGGCGTATCAAAAGCGTGTTGATGACGCTAATGATGGGGCCTGCCTAATGCTTTGCACCATGACTTCTGAGCTTCAGAAGCAACACGAAAACATGAATGTTGTCGATATGATCGAACATCTAAAGCAGCTCTTCCAAGAGCAGGCGAGGGTAGAGAGGTATGAGGTCTCAAAGGCACTGTTCAAATGTCATCTGGCAGAAGGGAACCCGGTGGGACCCCATGTACTCCGAATGATCGGGTACTTGGAGAATCTCGCCCGACTGGGGTTCCCGGTCGGCCAAGAGTTGGCAACCGATCTCGTGTTGCAATCGTTGCCCGAGAGTTATGGACAGTTCATTATGAACTATAACATGAACAAGATCGTTAAACCACTGCCAGATTTACTCAACATGTTGAGGACGGCTGAACAGAGCATCAACAAGGGTAAGGGCAAGGCCATAATGATGGTACAGAAAGAAAAGGGCAAAAGGTTTGCCTCTTCCTCCAAGGGCAAAGGCAAGTCAGTTGCCAAGTCCAAGGAACCCGCCCTTAAGCCTGTTGGTGGCATTGCCAAGGCCGTGACTAAAGGTGAGTGTCACTACTTTAGTCAGCCTGGACACTGGAGGAGGAACTGCCCAAAATATCTGGAGGACAAGAGGCTTGGAATAGTGATTCCACCACCACCAGGTATTTTTGTTGTGGATGTCAATTTAACTGTCTCTACATCATGGGTATTAGATACTGGATGTGGATCTCATATTTGTCGAAATATGCAGGATCTAAAGAGAAGTAAAATATTGGCTAAAGGAGAGGTAGATCTACGCGTTGGGAATGGAGCAAAGGTTGCTGCGTTGGCCATAGGCGTGTGCGAGCTATCTCTGCCTTCAGGATTAATTTTAGAATTAAATAATTGCTATTTTGTGCCTGCTATGAGCAGAAACATTATTTCTATTTCTTGATTGGACAAGGATGGTTTTATTATTTCAATAAAGAACAATTGTTGTTCCTTTTATTTGAATAATATTCACTATTTTAGTGCGCAATTATTTAATGGACTTTATGTCATTGTCTAATCAATCCTGTCTACAACATTAATACCAAGCGGATTAAAATAAATGATTTAAATCCTGCTTATTTATGGCACTGTCGTTTAGGCCACATAAATGAGAAACGTGTATCTAGACTCCATAAGGATGGATTACTAGACTCATTTGATTTTGAATCATATGAGACATGTGAGGCTTGTTTATTGGGAAAAATGACAAAGTCCCCTTTCAATAAGAAAGGCAAGAGGACTAGTGAGCAATTGGCACTCGTACATACCGATGTCTGTGGGCCATTTGCCACGCCTTCCAGGGGTGGTTATGTCTACTTCATTACATTTACTGATGATTACAGTAGATATGGATTTGTGTACCTTATGAGGGCAAAAATCCGAATCCTTTGAAGTGTTCAAAGAATTCAAGAATGAAGTAGAGAAGCAACTTGGCAAAAGTATAAAGGCTCTACGATCGGATCGTGGAGGAGAGTACTTGAGCCAAGAGTTTGACGACTATCTTAGAGAGTGTGGGATCGTGTCCCAACTCACTCCACCCGGAACGCCACAGTGGAATGGCGTGTCCGAGAGGAGGAATCAAACCCTATTGGATATGGTTCGATCTATGATGTGTCAAACCGATCTTCCATTGTCATTTTGGGGCTACGCTCTATTAAGTGCAGCTTTCACCATTAACCGTGTTCCATCCAAATCGATCATGAAGACACCATATGAGATGTGGAGTGGGAGGCGTCCCACACTGTCGTTCATGAGGATTTGGGGCTGCGATGTCTATGTAAAACGTTTACAATCAGACAAACTAGGGCCTAAATCGGATAAGTGTAAGTTTGTGGGGTACCCTAAGGAAACTAAGGGATACTACTTCTACAATCCAACCGAGAACAAAGTGTTTGTTGCTCGGACCGGCGTGTTTCTAGAAAGAGAGTTTGTCTCTTTAGAAGCAAGTGGGAGGAATGTAGAACTTGAAGAAGTTCAAGAACCACAAATCACTGAACCGATTATGGAACATGAACAGGAACCACAAGCAGTTGTGGAGCCACCTATTCAGGTAACACAAGAGCTTCGTAGATCTAGTAGAGTGCGCCAGGAACCCGAGAGGTATGGACTTCTCGTAACTGATTCCGGTGACACGATGCTCATAGATGATGAGCCTACTACCTATGAGGAGGCCATGAGTGGCCCAGACTCTCAGAAGTGGCTGGAAGCCATGAGATCCGAGATGGAATCCATGTATACCAACAAAGTATGGACTTTGGTGGAACCACCCGATGGGGCGCGGCCCATAGGGTGCAAGTGGGTCTTCAAGAAGAAGATCGACATGGATGGTAATGTGATTACCTATAAGGGCCGATTGGTGGCTAAAGGATTCAGACAGATTCATGGTATTCACTATGATGAAACCTTTTCACCAGTCGCAATGACCAAATCCATCCGAATCCTACTTGCGATTGCAGCATACCACGACTATGAGATTTGGCAGATGGATGTCAAAACAGCATTCCTTTATGGGAATCTCCTCGAGGACGTGTATATGATACAGCCGGAGGTTTTTGAGGATCCAAAGCAAGCCAACAAAGTCTGTAAGCTGCAACGGTCCATTTATGGATTAAAGCAAGCTTCTAGGAGTTGGAATCGACGTTTTGATGAAGTGGTCAAAGAGTTTGGCTTCATCAGAAACGAAGATGAGTCTTGTGTCTACAAGAAGGTTAGTGGGAGCTCTGTAGTTTTTTTCTGGTCTTGTATGTGGATGACATACTACTCATTGGAAACGACATTCCCATGCTGCAATCTGTGAAAGATTGGCTAGGAAAGTGTTTCTCAATGAAGGACTTGGGGGAAGCAGCCTATATAATCGGTATAAAGATCTATAGAGATAGATCTAAAAGGTTGCTAGGCCTAAGTCAAAGTACATATATTGACAAGGTGTTGAAGCGGTTCAACATGCAAGATTCCAAGAAGGGATTCTTGCCCATGTCACATGGAATCACTCTTTCGAAGAGTGGTTGTCCTTCCAATGAGATTGAGAAGGAACGCATGAGTAGGATTCCCTATGCCTCGGTCATAGGATCTATCATGTACGCCATGTTATGTACTAGACCAGATGTTTCATATGCCTTGAGTATGACAAGCAGATACCAATCCAATCCGGGTGAGAGTCACTGGATTGCTGTCAAGAGCATCCTAAAGTACTTAAGAAGAACTAAGGATGCTTTCTTGATATTTGGCGGTGAGGAAGAGTTGCGTGTAAGGGGTTACACTGATGCAAGCTTCCAAACCGACAGAGATGACTTTAGATCACAATCGGGATATGTGTTTTGCCTGAATGGAGCAGCGGTGAGCTGGAAGAGTTCCAAGCAAGAGACGGTAGCTGATTCTACAATAGACGCTGAGTACATTGCTGCAAATGGCGCAGCAAAGGAGGCTGTTTGGATCAGAAAGTTTGTTTCTGAACTTGGTGTGGTCCCTAGCATTGCGGATCCAGTGGAGTTGTTCTGTGACAACACTGGGGCGATCGCGCAATCAAAGGAACCCAGATCGCACCAGAAGTCCAAGCACGTGCTCAGGAAGTTTCATCTGATTCGAGATATTATCGATAGAGGAGACGTTCGGATATGCAAGATTCCTACAGATGATAATCTGTCAGACCCGCTTACAAAGCCTCTCACGCAGTGGAAGCATGAAGGGCACACTAGGAGTATGGGCATACGAGATGCGCCAGATTGGCTCTAGTGCAAGTGGGAGACTGTTGGAATAGATGCCCTAGAGGCAATCTAGTTTAGTATGAATTTGTATATGGCTAGAAAATTCATTTATTATTTATTGGATATTTAATATAATGAAGTCCTTAGATTTACAATTGTGTTGTTTATCTTAAATATCCCTAGTCAAGTATAATGATTAATGGGACAATCATATATAGACTAGTATGGGGTTGGATTGATATGGAGATATCACGATCCGACACATAGGTTTGCATTAGGGAATGTTGCACTGGATTGACCCATCTCCGAGAAGGCTACATACACGTTATGTTGAGTCACAAGAGCTTCTCGCGGTGCAATGGTATTGTCATCCTTAGACTTGAAGTCACTAGATATTCTAGTTGTGGATCATTGTGATCTTGGTAGCGTTAAACGCTACACCGTAACTGGGTAGTTATAAAGGCGTGTACTGGATACAATGAGAAGCAAGCTTAGAGATCGTAGTGGACGTAGAGAGGATTTGCCCCTCCCACATAACGGGAGCAAATATCCTAGGCCACTCGAGGGATAGTGCTTATAGAATGTCTGGCCAGACTCAAATAAATCAATATGGGATATTGATGTTATTTGCACGAATAAGGCTATTCCCATGGATCGAGAAACTATGGATTGGATACACGAGTGTGACTTGTATGTCTCGTGTCCAATCCGGATATGGAGGCAAAGGGATGAGACAATTACTTGTACAAAGGTTGTCAAGATGACTATTCTATTAGTTGGCTAGAATGGATGTTTTGCTAGAGACCGCTCCATATTAGCAAATAGTTGCCACCAACTAGATAGAACCTATGGGGTCACACGCTATATAGAGTTGAACTAGATTTGGGAATTAATTAATTGGATTAATTAATTGGAAGGATCACTTTGCAAACCCTTGCAAACTTAGTAAGGACTAAATTCCAAGGAAGGGACTAAATTGAATTCTAGTTGGACTAGAATAAGTCCTTTAGGTAGTTAACAAGGAGTTGTTGGACTATATAAAGGACCCTCCTTCCTTCCTTCCCATAACTTATGCTCATTAGTGAACATAACAAGAGTGGGAGAGAACAAAAGGAGAGAGAGCAAGCAAAAAGGAGGCCCGACGCCACCCTTGCCGCCGCCCTCGTCCCCGTCGGCCAAAAGAGGCCGAGACCCTCTTTTGGGTCTCGTTTTGCGTGATTTCTTCTTCCTCTTCCTATTCCGGGCTAGCACCAAGGAGTTTGGGAGATCTAGGATCAACTCTAGGCGTTGATCAACTATAGAGAACGTGACATTATTCGCGTTTGAAGTCATCAAGGAGAACCCAAAGGTGTGTTTATGATTTCTAACCTTTACCATCGTTATGCATCTTGACTTGTGATCCTTGGAGGGTTTTGCATGGTTTTATGTTTGATTATGCTTCCGTTGTGCGATCCATGAATCAAAACCCTACATTTTCATCCCAAAATGTGGCTTGCCATGAGTCCTTACAACTGCTTGCTTCAACGCTTGTCTTTCGTTGATTCATGGCAACTTGAAGTTGTGAAACCTGAGTTTGTGCTTTGTGCCATAGAAATAGCTTCCAATATCTTCATTACGAAGCTTATTGATCTTCATATCCTTCTTAAAGAAGATGCATATAATGCCTCATGCTTGCTCGAAGAATTTTCTTCGTCTATTATGTTTGCAGGTCGTGTTTCCGGCCGCCTCCCGGCGAGGTGCAGTGCCGTACTGACCTTCTTACCGATTCGTAACGAACGGCGGATTTCTCCTCTAGCTTTACCGGAGGAGAACTTCTTGCCTCCACGTTCTTGAACTCGGGGTGGCGAGCCATTGTGCTCGTCTCCGTGGACAAGGATCTTCTTGCCCTAGGAGTTGCTGCTTGCCTGTTCTTCACCGTCGCATACGCCGGAACAGGTGGTTCATCGGGCACGTCTCTTGGGGTGAAGACCAGACAGAGGCCTTGTCAGATCCTGAGATCTTGAAGATAGCGTCGCATGGCTCTTGTAACGTTCGTAGGACGTTCATTTTATAGCAAGACCCTACTTACTACAGATCTTTGGTCGCAGACTATTATGCCTCATAGCCTTTGGTAGGACCAGTAGGACGATCATTTTACAGTAAGGATTTCCCTTCTGTGTAAGTTTCGCCTGTAAGCTGCTATCTAGATGAATTGTAAGCCATGTTGGCCGTGTAATTAGCTCAGTTTGAACTTTCGTTTGTAAGATGCTATCTAGACAGATAAATTGTAAGTCATTTGACTCATAATAAAGCGCTTTGTATCATTTGCTGTTTTTTGTTACAACAAATTTCAATTTCGCACATTTGCAAACTTCGCCTTTTGTAGTGTCGTATTCGCACTTTGCGTTGTCGCTATGATTTGCTATCCAATGGATAGGTTCGCAGATTATAAAAAAAATCATTCATGAAAGCTGCTGTCTTAGCAGTTGAACTTTCAGATCGTTTGAGATCGCAGATGCATAGTTTTGTTATCTTGGCAGATGAGCCTGAGGATCACTCCAGATCAGTTTTAAGTATTGCTGCTATCTCGGCAGATAGGCTTTGGATTAACTAAGATCGTTCTTTGCTTAGTTTTGCTATCTCAGCAGATAGGCTTGGGATCAATTAAGATCAGATTCAAGTATAGCTGCTATCGCGGCAGATAGGCTTAGGATCAATTAAGATCGTGTGTTGCTTAGTGCTGCTATCTCAGCAGATAGGCTTAGGATCAATTAAGATCAGATTCAAGTATAGCTGCTATCGCGGCAGATAGGCTTAGGATCAATTAAGATCGTGTTTGCTTAGTGCTGCTATCTCAGCAGATAGGCTTAGGATCAATTAAGATCGTATTCAATTAATGCTGCTACCTCAACAGATAGGCTTTTGCTAGCAAGAAATGGAGAAGGAGATAAAGCAATAAAGACAGCTGGAATTATAAAGTTCTTCCCATTTGGGAGAAGTCTTTTATTATAAACACTCTCATATGGGAGAGGTGAGATTACAGTTCCCTCATATGGGAGCGAAGACGCATGAGTCTACAGCAATACAAAGCATAAAGTAGGCATTGTAATGTAACGCATGTAATAAGAGGAGTTAAGGATAATACTTCTTAATCCAGCGTATGTTGACTGAGCTTGGGTTTGAGGCCGTCCCGTGTAGCCTTTGTATATTGCATTAACCACTGTGCACAAGAGATTCCGACGGGGAGACCTCCGTGTGCACCGTGTGTAGTGGATCGAGGATCGCACAGGAAGAATAGGGGTGTGTGTAGGGAGAGAGTAAGTCAGTAGCAATGTCTGAGAGAGAGACAGAGGTTTGGCAGAGCTTCCGCGTATGGTAGTGTGTTCTTCTTTGTATGGAAAGGTTGACGATCTATATATACTGGAGAGCGTGACCGTTGTAGTGTGGTTAATGCGCCCATTAATGGCGGCTTAATTAGCTTAACCATAACGGCACGTTCGTCCGAGTATATAGGAACCGTTAGAGCACGTGGTGCGCGAATACCGGTACCGTTACGAGGTTGACCGGGTTTGACCGGATTGACCGGGTCTAGGGAGCTCGTGCCATAGATCTCTCAAAACAGTGACTAAAGGTCGCGTGCGGGCTTGGCTCGCACGCGACTGGGCTTACTCTAGCCTCCAAACCACTAAGTCCCTACAAGTCCCGTGCGGTGGTATGCGAGGGCTCTGTCTCGCAGCCCCCACATGGATCAGCTCGGCTGGTGATCCTGTGTTTGTGGAGCACAATATGGTGTGCTGGATGGCCGCCACGTGGCCGAGATCTGTCATGTCAGAAAGCAGTATCTACATTAGCCCCCTTTCTGCGCGTGAAGATTCATAGCCGTATAGTCTTCCATGCGCGGAAACCAACATACGCGTCGCCGCCACGCACCAATTCAAATACGGGTAAGTTCAGCCCCCGTGCGTATCATTATGACCCAAAACCCCTAGAGTCGTGCCGTCTGACCTTTAGGGTTTTAGGCGTGACGTCAGCTTGTCCTGTGATTGCGCGATTCGACGGTGACGGTTGCGATTCGACTATCGAAAGGACGCAACCCTTCATTGTTTTGGATAAATACCTTGTATCCCTCATTATTGCAAAGCATTACTTTTTCCTCTTAAAGTGAATGGTACCCGGAGATCTTCGAGAGCAGATCCAGATAATCAATCACCAGTTCAGAACTGCAATCCGTGTTCTTCAATTGTGCGTATCCAAGCAAGCTTCAAGAAAACAAGGTTGGCCTCGTTTACTTTTGATTTAAGATACCAGTGTTTGCCTTGAACTGCGTTGAATCTGTAAACCCGTGGGATTTGTGAAGAGGTTTTGATCTTTGAACCCGCTTCGTTGTAATCTTTCAACAATATTGGATCTTGCAATTCCCCAATTTCTGAAATTGATACCGGAACTGTTCGTTTTCCTTCGCATAGATCCTGAATTCCCAAAATTCAAACTGAAGTGTGGTTCTTCTCCCCCCTTTTTCTTGCTGTTTCGCAGGAATGGCCAAGACAAGAGTAACCAGACCCGTCAAGGAAGATGAAGAGATACCCGACCTTCCGCAGGCCTTGTGGCGAAAAGCCCCCTTCTTAGGCGGCAAAGATTTCTACCATGCGAGGATAAAGGCGAAGAGAATGCCTGATCCTGTTCCTGTTGAGCGATTGCTGACGTTGACTCGCCCAGTTAACTCAGCCCTGCTCCAGTGGGTTGGTTCCGAGGATGTAGTCCGATTGGGGATCGAGAACGGGCACTTCCCGTATACTGCGATTTCTACTCAAGCGTTCGTCCAGAAATTGGACTATATGGATGAGTGGATTGACCACGTGTTGGATCATCACGCCGAGACTCTTAACGAAGCCGGCGTGTATTTTGCTATCCGTGCTATGAAGGGTGCTGCCGTGAAGCTGGATCAATCCATGCTTCTAGACCTTCTGTCCCGTTACTCGCCTGCGACTCACACGTTCCATTTTGCTGAGTTCGAGGCTGCCCCCACGCTCGAGGATGTGCAAATGCTGTACGAGCTTTCCCCCATGGGTGAAGTGGACCCTCTGAGTCCCTTGAGGACATCTGCGGAGACTGCCTTGTATACGCAGATGGAGGAATGCCTAGCAGAGGTGAAGAAAATCTCCACTCGGTGGACCACTACAAAGCCCCTTCCGAACTGGCAGCTGGTTGATACGTCTGCGAAGAATACCTGGAACAAATTGTTGCAGTACTTCGTCCGAGACTATGCGAACAGCAGCATCACTAACAAACTTCTGAGTGAGGACCCAGAAGCCGAAAATTTCGTAGAGGGCAAGGGCTATCATTTGACCCTTTGTGCTTTTCTCTGTGCTTGGCTGTCAAGGTATCTGATTGATGGTCACCCCCATGATGGAGTCTTCTACCACGTGCTGCCACTTGCTGTGAGGCTCGCTCTTGGCCAGAGAGTCGCACTTGGACCCTTGGTTTTGGGCACGCTGTATTATAGGCTCGATCAGCTGGTTCTGGCTATGAGGGAGTCGCGTGGCCGCCTCGATGTTTTGACCTTTGTCAATATTTCCTTCTTGACAATGTGGGTTTTCGAGCGCTGGCCGTCTTATGCCCCAACTGCTCTCCAACTTGATAAGTGGTGTTCCCCAGGCGAGACAGAAGCGCGCAACAGCGGAAGAGCTGCGAGATGGTTCGGAACAGGCAACACCAAGTGCGTATGGAGTTTGATATGCGACAAACGGAAGGAGTTTACTGCCAGGCCCTATGCCACGCGCATTGAGAATGTGAGATGGTTTCCAAGGCTATACCCCTCCAAAGGTATGGTCTTCTCAGAAGAACTTCTTTTTGAGAAGGGACCGCATTTCCACGAGCGTTATCGCGAGTTCTTTTGCTGGTGCCTGCGAGGTTCCCTTCCTGCCCTCGCGGAGCATATTCGTGAGCTCGCGCCAAGGTACGAAAAGCTTACAGTGGATGTTGACCCTACTCGAGTCTCTCCTCAGTTTGGTTTTGACGCTGTTGCCCCATCAATCTTGCCCCAGTCCATTGTCAGAGGATGCTACAAGCGCTTGCTCATAAAGGAGTGCAAGACGGTTTTCATGAACAACCTTCCTTTCGAGCAGCCTGCGGGTACCCGCGAGGGTGGTTGTTCCCAGAACTGGCTCGCATACTGGGCTGCCCAGCAAACGAGGATTGAGACGGAGTCAGCAGCGCAGCCGGGTAGGGCCCCCTTGCTCAAAAGAAACTCTTTTCCGTTTCGCCCCAATTGCAGCTTGAGCGAGTCTGTGTATGGTTGCTACTCACTGTGGGACCGTGAGAACCATTTGTGCCCTGATTTCATTCTGAAGGAGCAAGTCGCCGCAATCAAGAAGGGCGACACGCAAGTCGTCAGATACAGCAAGGCTTTTGCTGACGTGAGCACTTTTCTTCGCATGTATTAAGTTTTCTCGATTTCCTTGTGCTGACAATTTTACTGTACTGTTGTAGTGTCATGTGCGGAGGTTCGCAGCTGGTGATCGCTCCAAGTCGCTGGTCAACACCATTGTGGCCACCAGAAGACAACAGCAGCCGTTCCGGCTTTCATGGAGGAGGGACGCTGAGGTTGAAACAAAGGTTCGCGCAGTCATGAATGTTTTTGCTGACTCGCTGATAGACAATCCTCCAGCTCCGTCGCCTCCCGGAGATGACCCGTCTCCTCCAGCGACTGCGGCGCCAAGAGCGAAGAGACCTAGGCAAAAGGGAATTACCATTTCTTCCCCTAGAAGCGCTCCAGCTTCTCCTCCAGTGAGGTCCCTCTCTATCAAGGACAAAGGCAAAGGTCGCATGCCCAGCAAAGTGCGGAAAGAGCTCGCAGTTGAGTCTTTCGTTCCCTTCGATCAAGAGGGAGAGGAAGAGAGGCAGGAGCCCCAAGCAAGTGATGAAGAAGAAGAAGCAACAGTTGTGATGCATGAGGAAGAGTTAGGAGGTACCTCCGTCACATTTCATTTCCCGTCATCGTAACTTCTTTGCACTTCTTTTCTTTAAACCATTCGTGTATTCGCAGATGATGATGATGAGACCGCTGGCGGCCTCGCGGCCAAGAGGCAAAAGAGGGATGTCCATTCTGGCATCCCAGATGATCCCATAAGCGAGGACATTCTGGCTGAGTCCCGGAAGACAGCCGCGGAGGCTGCTGAGAGAAGAAGGCGTCGGGAAGAAGAGGAGCTCGAGCGTGTGAAGCAGCAGAGCCTCGAAGAGCGGCATGTTGACGACTTAGCGCGTTCAACAGTCGAGGAGGACGAGCTTCCCGAAGAAGTGGCTCCTCATGCGGAGGAGGAAGATGAGGTTCTCGGAGAGGATGCAGCAGCCTTAGAGCAAGTCCAAGCGGATTTCGAGGAATTCGCGGGCGGCGATAAAGGTGAGATCTTCAATCTCGCAGTAACTTATAGAGACGTTATTGTGGGTGCATTAAAGCATGGCGTGTCAAAGGCTGACATTCGCCGTTGGTTAGTAGACAAATGCGGAGAACCTTCAGGTAATCATTTGAGTGATACGCATGTACTAGGCTTTAGCAACTTGAGGCAAAGTCATGACTGGTTTATTCGCATCCCAGGTCACGCTCCTCTTACAGACTTACTTAGTGAGGATACGCTAATAGGGCATGGTTCCACGTCCTTAGTGTATGACGAAGATACCTCAATCCCACCTTCGCGTGGAGGTGCTTATTCTTAGCTTTTGGTAAAGATAGCAGAATAACTTATAGCACAAGTTACCTCATATCATCGCATCTAATGTCGCAGGTCATACTGAGGAACCTGAGCTGGAGCAAAGAAGTCAGCCTTCTGCGCCCTATGTTCCAATTCCGAGCTCCCATACCGAGAAGCCCGTCGCAGCTGCTGACCACGCGGGTGTGCCTCGTGAGGACATCATCGAGCTTTCCGACGATGCTGGAGCTGACACTGTGTTGATGGATGAAGATGTCCATGCTAGTGCTGACGAGGTAAGGACAACTGCTGCTAATGCTTCCGCATCCGAGAGTGTCCTTCGACAAGCGACTACGGCTGTCTCTTCACCTCTGGCAATGACTGAGTCAGAGGCACCCATTCCTGCGTGGAGCTTTTGGGGCTCGCAGGTTGGGAATGTAGTCGCAGCTGGCGCGGCCTACATTCTTCCTCCCGACTACGAGAGATTAGAGCTCGCAGCTGATAGGAGAGCTATGGAGCGAGGACAGCCTTCAACCGCCCCTGCAGCGCGCATTCCTTCTCTTCATGAGATTCTGGAAGGAACTGGTAAGTAGAGCTTTACTGTTCGCGCGTCACATTATTCGCTTGCGAATTTTGGCATTATAACTTATTTTTGACATCTCCTCAGGTTTGAAGCAAACCGATGTAGACTGGGTGGTTCGAATGCGTCTCAGGTACCCTCGCTCGTTTGTGAGATCTCTGGAGATCGGGCCCTTTGACAGGAGGCTGTTCCTTACTGAAGCCATTTGGATACTGGAGCAGCTGTCTGCGGCTACGCCTGCGACCATTTCGGTCCAGAGTGCTGAACTGCTATGTGGCATGTTCCAAAACCTCGTGACCAAAGTCCAAGGTAGACTGGGCTTTAAGTTTCTTAAGGACAGAGTCACGCTGATCCGCGCGGCCGTAACTTTGAAGCTCGGTCACCAGAATCTCGCAGTCGAGATGCAGAAGGTGGAGCAGCAGAAGCAAAAGGTTGATGAAGCTCTGAAGCTGTATCATGAGATGAATGCTAGATGCGAGCTGCTGAAGCAAGAAGTGGCACAGGTGGAGAAGCTGAGCGAGCAGTTCGCGCCCCAAGACTCCTTAATCAAGAATTTGCTTTGATTTTTCGAATCTTGCAAAAATAGCTGAAACATTAATGTAATATCTTGAACATTAATGTAATGTTGCTAGGGTTTCTCCCCCCTTTTTTTTTAACAAGAACAATGAACTTCCCGTTTTGCCCTTTTTCCGGGATTTGATTGGACATTTCTGTGCATATCCAATTATGACATCAGCAATTGATTCTCTGCTTGATTTTCGCGCTAATTTCTCGGCAGATAAGCACGCTTCCGTTGGGAAGTCCATCCGAATCATGACTATCCGTCATTTATTAGGATACGCAACTGAATCGTCGTAGCCTTTAGTAGGGTAATTGATTGTTACCGCTTTTCAAGGCGTAAGTGATTGAACTTACCCTCTTTTTGAATTTTGCTGACTCATCTTAGGCAACTGAAGAGTCTGTACAGGGTCTATATAAACCCTGTCTTTGCTATTTGGGTTCTTCATCCCAAACATGTGCTTTGCCGTGAGTCCTTACGACTGCTGGCTTCAACGCTTGTTTTTCGTTGATTCATGGCAACTTCAAGCTTTGAATCCTGAGTTTGCGCTTTGTGCTATAGAAATAGTTTCCAAGATCCACTTTATGAGGCTTATTGCTCTTTATAACCATCATAAAGAAGATGCAGATAATATCTCATGCGTGTTCGAAGAAATTTCTTCGTGTATTATGTGTGCAGGTCATGTTTCCGGCCGCCTCGTGGCGAGGTGCAGCGCCGAAGTGACCGTGCTACCGTCTCGTAATGAACGGCGGAATTCTCCTCCAGCATCCCTGGAGGAGGATTTCTTGCCTCTTCGTTCTTGAACTCAGGGTGCTCGTCAATGCCCTTGTCTATCATGACAAGGAATCCATCACCAGAGGAATGACTGCTTCGCCTGTTTTGCAGGGTAGTATATGTCGGAACAGGAAGCTCCTCCGGCGCCTATCTTGATCAGACAGAGGCTTTTGTCATTCCTTGGGGTCTTGGGCGTACCGCATCCCTGACCTCGCTGCTAGGGATGTAGCAAATGACAAGTTGATCTCTTCGCGGCAGCATCCCTTTTGCTATAGATCTTTGGCCGCAGATCTGCGTGTTAAACTGCCGGTGTTAGGACCGGTGGGTTCCTCCTTTCCTTAGTCGGGAGTTCCCTAGTATCTCTGCTGGCTTACTAGCCACTTTTCGAATGTATTGTAAGCCATGTTGGCTGCGTAGTTAGATTCGAGCTTTTCGTTTGTAAGTTGCTTATCTAGACAGATAAATTGTAAGTCATTTGACTCGTAATGATAAATAGTTTTCTGTATTATCTGCTGTCTCTTTACAACAAATACAATTTCGCATGCGTTTCGGCACATTTCGCCTAGCATAATGCTATGTAATCGTTTCGTATCTGCGAAATATTGATTCGCGTGTGTTTTGCTAGATCGTTCGAGATCGTACCTTTGTAGCTGTGCCATCTCGGCGGATTGGCTTGCAGTTGGTCGTTGCCAACCATTTAAGATCATGTTCACAACATTGCTATCGTAACAGATAGTCTTTAGCAGATCAATTAAGATCATTAAGTGGTGCGAACTGCTATCACAAAAGATAGGCTTTATTAGCTAACTGCTTGAGATCGTTTCTCGCATAAATTGCTATCGCAACAGATAGACTTTTAGAAGATCCAGTAAGATCATTTTGCGCATGCGTTGCCATCATAACAGAGACTTTGGTGATCAACAAAAATCACTTTGCATATAAGTTGCTATCGTAACAGATAGGCTAGAGATCGTATTTGTATAGACCGTTATTTTGAGAGATAGGCTCAGATGATCAATTGAGATCGCATTTGCGTTTGGCTGCTATCGTAAGAGATAGGCTTTACAAAGATCAATTAAGATCGCATTTGCGCTTGACTGCTACCGTAAGAGATAGGCTTTACATGATCAATTAAGATCGCATTTGAATTGGCTGCTATCGTGAGAGATAGGCTTTAGATGATCAATTAAGATCGCATTTGTGTCGGCTGCTATCGTAAGAGATAGGCTTTAGATGATCACTTAAGATCGCATTTGCGCTTGGCCGCTATCGTAAGGGATAGGCTTTACATGATCAATTAAGATCGCATTTGAGTTGGCTGCTATCGTGAGAGATAGGCTTTAGATGATCAGTTAAGATCGCATTTGAGTTGGCTGCTATCGTGAGAGATAGGCTTTAGATGATCAGTTAAGATCGCATTTGAGTCGGCTGCTATCGTAAGAGATAGGCTTTAGATGATCACTTAAGATCGCATTTGCATCAGCTGCTATCGTTAGAGATAGGCTTAGATGATCACTTAAGATCGCATTTGCATTGGCTGCTATCGTGAGAGATAGGCTTAGATGATCACTTAAGATCGTATTTGCATTGGCTGCTATCGTGAGAGATAGGCTTAGATGATCACTTAAGATCGCATTTGCATTGGCTGCTATCGTGAGAGATAGGCTTAGATGATCACTTAAGATCGCATTTGCATTAGCTGCTATCGTTAGAGATAGGCTTATATGATCAATTAAGATCGCAGTTTGTATGAATTGCTATTGCAGCGAATAAACCATTGTTAACAGTAATAACAAATTAAATAGAGCAACATAAACAGCTAGAAATATGAACTTCTCATTTGGGAGAATTCTTTTATTATAACGCTCTCATATGGGAGAGATGGGATTACAATCCTCTCATATGGGAGAGGAGATTGCGTAAATCATAGCCACATGAGATATTAAACACGTTATCATAAAACGTATGAAATGAGAGAAGTCAGGGATAGTACTTCTTGATCCAGCGCATATTGATTGAACTGGGAGTTGAGGTTGTACCGTGCAACCTTCGTATGCTGCAGTAGCCACTATCGAAGACTTCTGTGACCTCGAAGGGTCCTTCCCAATTAGCTGCGAATTTTGGGTGAGTTGCTTCTCGCATGCAGTGGTCAGATGCGCGCAAGACCAAGTCTCCGACTGCGAAATCCCTTCGCTGGACTGTCTTGTTGTAAGCGCGAGCGATTCTTTCCTGGTACCGCTTGTTAGTCCTTTTGGCTTGTTCTTGCTTTTATTCCAGCAAGATTAAATCATGATCGCGTTGATTTTCATAGAGTGCATGGAAGGCCAGCCTTGCCGAGTTGACTCTAACCTCCGCAGGTACCACAGCTTCAGCCCCATAACACAGTAGAAATGGCGAGGCCCCTGTGGGTGTCCTTGGAGAAGTTCTGTAGGCCCACAGAGCTATGCTTAGAGAATCGGCCCACTTCTTGTGGTCGTCTGCGACCATTTTGCTCAATATTCTAAACAGCGTCTTGTTAGTCGCTTCGGCTTGTCCGTTTCCCTTTGGGTAGTAGGGGGTAGAACATATCTGCCTGATGTTGTACTCCGCTAATTTCGCAGCTACCTGGCGATTAACAAAAGGAGTACCGTTATCTGAAAGAATGGTGTTTGGGATTCCGAACCTGCATATGATGCTTTCCTGAATGAAATTGACCACAGCTAGCGCATTTGCCGTCTTTAGTGGTATTGCTTCCACCCACTTGGTGAACAGCTCGGTTGCGGTGAGAATGAAATGGTTCCCATGCGACGTCGGTCGGATGGGACCGATAAAGTCCAGAGCCCATGTGTGAAATGGCCACGGCGTCCCTAATGCGTGTAAATCCACGGCGGGAGCGTGCACTAGGTTCCCTTTGAATTGGCATTCTTGGCAACGTCGCACTTTGGTGCGGCAATCGACTTCCATTGTGGGCCAGAAGTATCCGATTGAGAGGAGCTGTCTGCATAATTTTGCACCTCCTTGATGCTCAACCTGATGAGAAAGGTCCATGACTTCTCGTGCTTCTCTGCCGTCTAGACATCGCAGCAAGTTGCCCTCGTGACCTCTTCGCCAAAGCAGGTTTTCCTGTACCACGTATCGGGACGCTTTCCTTTTCAATTTTTCGGCCTCTTTTCTCGATTCCGGCATGGTGTCGTGGGTGAGGAAATCAAACAGTGTCTTCCTCCAGTCCGTGTCGTCATCGGTTAGGGCGACGAGTAGAGAGTCTTTGATTAGCGCGCAACTTTCGCATTTCCCTTGTATCAGGGCTGCGGCTGTTGACATGCCTGGCCAATGAATGCCATATCTCTGAGCCTTTCTGTAGATTGACACCTCGCTTTCTCCGCAAGCGTGTTGGTGAATCTTTTCTAACAGCTGTTGTCCCTCTTGCTCGGAGACACACCGCATGAGTATTCCTCCAGGACCCTTGTAGTAAAGGGTGTTGTCGTGGATGCAGTATCCTTTTGTGAGTGCCCAGCTTTCGCTCCTGGTGCCTTTCGTAATGGCTTGTAGGATTGCTTTCCGCCAGTCTGCATCATCCATGTGTTCGTCGTCGCACGCATCTTCTGTTAATGCCGACGATGTTCGCACTTCGATGGAAATCCTTGCGGGGCATTTGTCTATGCTGAACTTAGATCCCAGAGTTGCTAAGGCGTCTGCGTGCCTGTTGTCTGCTCGAGGTTTGTGCTCGTACTTCACATCGCAGAATTGTTGCATCAGTTTCTGTACTAGGGTACGATAAGACAGGAGGTTGATCTCCTTCAAACCATATTCGCCCGAGGCTTGCTTAACGATCAGCTTGGAATCTCCCATGACTGTTAGGTTGCTCACTTCCAAGGCCTTTGCCGCACGGAGCCCCACGATAAGAGCCTCGTATTCCGCTTCGTTGTTTGTGACTGCGAAGTTGAGCTTTGCGGACATCTGTATGACTTCCCCATCTGGTTTTGTCAAGACTATCCCAATGCCTCCACCCTTCCTGGTTGACGAACCGTCGAAGTGGAGGGTCCAATAGGGCACGTCGATTGCGTAGATTTCAGGGCCTTCGAGCTCTTCTTCGATCACAGGTTCGTGGCTGTTGTCGGGAAACTGTGCCAACAGATCCGCTACCGCCTGCGACTTGATCGCTCTTGGTTTCACGCATGTGATATCGTATTGAGAGATGGTCATGTACCATTTCGCCAGTCTCCCACCCGGAGTAGTGTGAGTTAGCAAATATCTTATGGGGTCGCTCTTGGTGACCACCACTACTTTGTGTGATGCAAAATAGTGTCTCAACTTTTCTATCACAAAGAATAAAGCAAGACAATGACGTTCGATGTCTGTGTACCTTGATTCAGCAGGCTGCACAATGCGAGAGATATAGTAGATGGGCCTCTCTTGGCCTTCATACTCCTGGGCCAAGAGTGCTCCTATAGATCTCCTTGTTGATGTGAGATATAGCAGAAGCGGTGATCCCAGATGGGGCGCGATCATTATCTTTGAGGACGTGAGCAGCTCTTTCAGCTTTTCGAATGCAGCTTCGTGGTCCGGAGCCCAGTTGTCGCGGCGTCCTTCTTGAGGAGAGTGCTGAAACAGCATGTGATTTCTGCAATTGCTGGGATGAATCTCCGCAGGTACGACAGTTTTCCCAAGAATGTTTTCAGGGTACTTTGGTTATGGGGTGGCGTCATGCTGGTGATGGCTGACACTTTCGCAGGGTCAGGCTCGATCCCTTGGCGATGGACCACGCATCCCAAGAACTTCCCCGAGGTCACGCCGAACGCGCATTTCATGGGGTTCATTTTCAGTTGAAAGCTCCTGCATCTGTTGAACACCCTTCGCAGGTCTGCAAGGTGATCCACTTCATGCTTGGATTTAACCACCAGGTCGTCCACGTAGAATTCCACCTCTTTGTGCATCATGTCATGGAACAGAGCCATCATGGCCCGCTGATAGGTTGCGCCCGCGTTCTTAAGACCGAACGACATTACCGTGTAGTTGAATACCCCCACAGGAGTGATGAATGCAGTTTTCTGCGCGTCTTCGGGATCCATCTTGATTTGATTGTATCCGCTGAAACCGTCCATGAAACTGAACATGCGATGGCCTGCTGTTGAATCGATAAGCAAATCGATATTGGGCAGTGGGAAATCGTCCTTAGGGCAGAAGCGATTGAGATCTCGGAAGTCCACGCAGATGCGAAGTTGTCCGTTCTTCTTCACCACCGGCACGATGTTGGCCAGCCATGTGGGATGATGATTTGGCTCTATGAACTTGGCATCTAGGAGTTTGACAATCTCCTGCTTGATCTTCATGTTGAGTTCTGGCCTGAAGCTTCTGGTGCTTTGCTTGACTGGTTTAGACCCTGGGATGATGTCTAAACGGTGCATGGTGATGCTTGTATCCAGACCTGGAATCTCATCATATTCCCATGCGAACACGTCCTTGTACTCAGTTAGGAGCTGCAGCAGTCCTTGTTCCTCTTCGCTTGTGAGGTCCGCGCTCAGGAAGACCGGCCTTTTCTTTTCCTCGTTCGGGCTGAGGAACACTTCCTTTAGCTCTTGCTTTTGCGGTCTTGGCCTGTCTTCCATGCATTCAGGCGCTTCTTTGAGTTTCTCGTCTGGGGTGCCTTGTGCTGGCTCTTCCGTTAGCGCGATTTGCTCGATTGGATTGATTTGCTCAGGGACATCCCCATGCCCGTGTGAGGACATCCCCGCGCACCTTCATATGCGATAGCATTTCTTCCCATTGGCGTAGAAGCTCTCTATCTCCTTGCCCTCGGGGTCATGCTTCGCGATCCTCTTCAAGGTGTACACATTCTTTCTATGATATGCGATACGTGGCGCCTCTTCGCGTGCAGGAGACTTTTCCTTGGCATCTTCCCTTGTCACCATCACGCCCGCAGGTGACTGGTCCTTGATGTCCTCCCAGAGAGGTAAAGGAGTAGGGTTAAAAGGCCCGGGTGTTTGCTCGTCCGCCATCTCAGTGAACCACACCGCCTCGCTGAGATGTGCTTCGTCCAAGTTGAACGGGTTAGTCGAAGCCGGTATCTCGACAATTTTGTCGTTCCAGATAGCTTTCATAACCTGGTGAGCCGTCGAAGGGACTGCGTCGAAGCGATGAATCCAGGCTCGACCTATGATTATGTGGTATGTGGTGTTCGCGTCTATGACATAGAACTTCGCCGAGCATTTGATCTTGCCAATCTGGACGCCCAGGCGGATCCATCCGATCGTCATTCTAGAGTCGCTTCCGAATCCCACCAGTGGAGATGGACGTTTGACTACCTTGTGCTCGGGGATCCCTGCTAGCTTCAGTGTGTGGAGGGGAACAACATTGACCGCTACTCCTCCGTCAACAAATGCTCGCTTGAATTCGACGCCATTGATGATGGCGGTCACGTACAGAGGCCTCTGGTGACTCGCATCCGTCTTCTTGTCGCTGGCAGAAAAGGTCATGATCTTTTCTGTGGAACGAGACGCCCTGATGACTTTCCCGTTGGAGACCACGAGGTCCTCCTCGTAGTCCTCCGCTATCCTTAAGATTGCTTTTGTCATATCAGTCCGGCACCTCTCGGAGAAATTCATCTCGTCGAAGAATTTGTTGAAGCCGTGCGACCCTTTCATGCGGTCGGCACGTTCATCCTCCGTGTCCATGCTATAATCTTCGTCTTGGTGGACCTCAGCAATGATGGGTAGACCATCCTCTGCGACCTCCTCCAGGTCTACGATCGAGATCATGGCGACCTCTTTGCCTTTCGAGCCTGACTCTGTATGGGCAGGAAGTGGGTTGTTGCGCACGTCCTTCCTGTTGTCGCTGACGATTAGCTCGCCGTTCTTCATCTTCTGATCGAACGCGAACCTGAGTTTCTTGCACTCGGCGGTGGGATGCATGATCTTGCCGTGGTACTCGCACCACTTAGGTTCCCTCACCATCTCCTTGGAGGGTATTTTCTCGAGTGGTGGCAGGACGCCGTCCTTGCGCCACTGTTTGCAGAGGTCACTCGCTTCCTCTACCGAGCATGGCAGAGGCGGTACATCGAAGTTCACAACCTTCGCTTGTTTCTGGGGCGAAACTGTGTTGACCTCAGCTTCGCGTCCCCGCTTGTAGCTGAACCTTCCGATCTTGTAAGTGGTGCCGCTCGCAGGTCGCTCTGGAGCGTTCTTCTTTTTCTGTCTCTCGACTATGGGCTCGATGTTCTTCGTGCATTCGATTAGTTTTGAAAACGTAGGTGTTTTCAAATTGATGAGCATACCTTTGTATTCATCTCGCATGCACTGTAGGCATATCTCCACGAGCCGGCTTTCGGGCATTGGATCTTTGCACTCCAAGGATTTCGCCCGGAATTTCTTGATGAAGGTGATCCCATCCTCCTCGCGCTTCTGGTACATCCGCGAAAGATGGATCATCGTCACCTTCTCCTCCATTTGAAAGAACTTGGTATAGAACTTTTGGACCATGTCGTCCCAAGTCTTCACGGATCCGGCCTCCAATGTCCGGTACCATTTGTATGCTACGTTCCCAAGAGATTTTGGGAACTCCCGCATCAGTAGTTTGGGATCAGCTCCGAACGGACCCATGACATCGATGAAACGCATGACATGCTCATGAGCGTTTCCATTGACGTCTTCGAACTTATCCCATTTGGGAGCCTTGTACCCCGCCGGGTTAGGCATGAGATAGATCTCTCGTGGAATAGGTGGATCATTGTCTAACTTCGGGATAATGGTATCTGCGAATGACTGATGAGCCAGGATGGTGTCCACGCGCTTTTGTAAAGACGTCATGCATTCTGGAATGCTTCCCTCGGTAGTCGCCGGAGGGGTTGCCGTAGGCGGTGGCGACACATATGCCGCCGGAGGATTGGGAGCATACTGAGTACCCGCGTTTCCCCAGATCATCGTTGGGGGAGGCAAAGGGTACTGCAGAGTTGGGTTGGACGCCAAAGCCGAGGGCTGAGGAGCGTGAGCAGCAGGAGGCAGCATCTGTGCCGTTGATCCTTGAACCGAAGGCAGTTGCGCAGCCGATGGTGGAGTCTGCAGATGAGGGTTGGGAGGTGTGGATGGCACTCCCAATCCTGGAGCGGTAGGGGTTCCTCCTCCTTGAGGGATAGCGGCAGCCGGTGGAGGATTCGGCGCGAGGGTGCCTAGAACAGCCAAGATTTGTTCTAGTTGCGCAGATTGAGATTTGAGAGCTTTCGCCTGACTCTGGACGGTGGCGTCCAAAGACTCTAACGTCGGTGCTTCGCCGGGAGTCGTCGGAGTACGGCGGGTCTCCTCTCCCGAGGGAGTTTCGGTGGAAGGCGATCGGTTGCTGACATCATCCTCCTGAGACATGGTTGCTTTTGCTGGTATGTTCACGTCGGGTTCACCAAAATGTGCACAAGAGATTCCGACGGGGAGACCTCCGTGTGCACCGTGTGTAGTGGATCGAGGATCGCACAGGAAGAATAGGGGTGTGTGTAGGGAGAGAGTAAGTCAGTAGCAATGTCTGAGAGAGAGACAGAGGTTTGGCAGAGCTTCCGCGTATGGTAGTGTGTTCTTCTTTGTATGGAAAGGTTGACGATCTATATATACTGGAGAGCGTGACCGTTGTAGTGTGGTTAATGCGCCCATTAATGGCGGCTTAATTAGCTTAACCATAACGGCACGTTCGTCCGAGTATATAGGAACCGTTAGAGCACGTGGTGCGCGAATACCGGAACCGTTACGAGGTTGACCGGGTTTGACCGGATTGACCGGGTCTAGGGAGCTCGTGCCATAGATCTCTCAAAACAGTTACTAAAGGTCGCGTGCAGGCTTGGCTCGCACGCGACAGGGCTTACTCTAGCCTCCAAACCACTAAGTCCCTACAAGTCCCGTGCGGTGGTATGCGAGGGCTCTGTCTCGCAGCCCCCACATGGATCAGCTCGGCTGGTGATCCTGTGTGTGTGGAGCACAATATGGTGTGCTGGATGGCCGCCACGTGGCCGAGATCTGTCATGTCAGAAAGCAGTATCTACAACCACTGTCAAAGACTTCTTTGACTTCGAAGGGTCCTTCCCAGTTGGCTGTGAATTTTGGGTGAGCCGCCTCCCGCATGCAATTATCCGATGCGCGCAAGACCAGGTCTCCAACTGCAAAATCTCTACGCTGGACTGTTTTGTTGTACGCGCGAGCGATCCTTTCCTGGTATCGCTTGTTAACCCGCTTAGCCTGCTCCCGCTTTTCTTCTAACAGGACCAAGTCATGATCGCGTTGATTCTCGTATAGTGCATGAAAGGCCAACCTTGCAGAGTTGATTTTTACCTACGCAGGTACTACAGCTTCTGCTCCATAACATAAAAGAAATGGGGAAACTCCTATGGGAGTCCTCGGAGAAGTTCGATACGCCCACAAGGCTATGTTCAAAGAATCAGCCCATTTCTTGTGGTCGTCCGCAACCATCTTGCTCAAGATTCTCAACTACGTCTTGTTGGTTGCCTCCGCTTGACCATTCCCTTTCGGATAATAGGGGGTAGAACATATCTGCCTTATGTTGTATTCCGCGAGCTTCGCAGCTACCTGGCGATTGACGAAGGGGGTACCATTATCCGAGAGAATTGTGTTAGGAATTCCGAACCGGTATATGATGTTCTCTTGGATGAATTGGACTACAGCAAGCGCATTCGCTGTTTTCATTGGTATTGCTTCTACCCACTTAGTGAACAACTCGGTCGCAATGAGTATAAACTGGTTCACATGCAAGGTTGGTCGGATTGGGCCAACAAAATCTAGAGCCCAAGTATGGAACGGCCATGGTGTGCCCAGTGCATGTAGATCTACGGCAGGAGCATGTACTAGGTTGCCTTTGAATTGACATTCCTGACATCTTCTTACTTTGGCGCGGCAATCCGCTTCCATGGTAGGCCAGAAGTAACCGACTGTGAGGAGCTGCCTGCATAAGTTCGCACCTCCTTGATGTTCCACTTGGTGAGAGAGGTCCATCACCTCTTGTGCTTCCTTGCTGTCTAGGCATCGCAGTAAGTTTCCCTCGTGACCCCTTCGCCAGATTATGTCTTCTTGCACCACGTACCGGGCTGCTTTCCGTTTTAGCTTTTCGGCTTCCTTTCTTGACTCAGGCTCGATACCTTGTGTAAGAAAGTCGAAGAGTGGCTTCCTCCAATCCATGTCATCCTCGACCAGAGCAATTGCTAAAGAGTCTTTGATCAGTGCACAACTCTCGCAGTTCCCTTGAATCAACACAGCAGCCGTTGACATATCTGGCCAGTGAATCCCATACCTTTGGGCCTTTCTGTAGATTGACACCTCACTTTCTCCGCAAGTATGCTGGTGAATCTTTTGTAACAGTGCTTGTCCCTCCTGATGCGAGACGCATCGCATGAGTATCCCAGCTAGGGCTCTGTAATATAGAGCGTTGTCATGTATGCAGTACCCCTTAGTGGATGCCCAACTTTCTTTGCTCGTTCCTTCTGCGATGGCGCGCAATATTGGCTTCCTCCAGTCTGCATCATCTATGCATTCATCCTCAAACGCGTCCTCTGTCAACGCCGAGGATGTTCGCACTTCAATTAAGATTCTCGCGGGACATTTATCCGCACTGACCTTGGAACCCAGGGTGGCCAAAGCATCAGCATGCCTATTATCTGCCCTGGGCTTATGCTCGTACCTGACGTCGCAGAATTTTTGCACCAGCTTTTGTACCATAGTTCGGTAGGGCAATAAGTTTACCTCCTTTAAACCGTACTCGCCCGAGGCTTGTTTGACGATTAGCTTGGAATCTCCCATAACAGTCAAATTACTCACTTCTATTGCCCTTGCCGCGCGAAGACCTGCGATGAGAGCCTCATACTCTGCCTCGTTGTTGGTGACTGCGAAGTCGAGTTTTGTAGACATCTGTATGACTTCTCCATCGGGTTTGGTCAGGACTATGACAATTCCTCCACCCTTCATTTTCGACGACCCATCGAAATGGAGCGTCTAGTAAGGCAACTTAACTGCATAGATTTAAGGTCCCTCCAGTTCTTCCTCAATCACAGGCTCATAACTACTATCAGGGAATTGTGCTAGCAAATCCGCCACGACCTACGACTTGATTGCCCGCGGCCGAACGCATGTGATGTCGTACTGAGAGATGGTCATATACCATTTTGCTAGTCTTCCACCAGGAGAAGTGTGAGTCAAGAGATACCGTATGGGGTCACTCTTTGTAACCACGATCACTTTATGCGAAGTGAAATAGTGCTTTAACTTTTATATTACAAAGAACAAAGCAAGGCAATGACGCTCGATTTCCGTGTACCTTGATTCTGCTGGTTTCACTATGCGGGAAATATAATAAATAGGCCTTTCTTGCCCTTCATGTTCCTGAGCCAAGAGTGCTCCTATAGACTTCTTCGTTGATGTAAGGTACAACAAAAGTGGTGACCGAGCTGTGGTGCGATCATAACCCTTGACGATGTCAGCAATTCCTTTAGCCTTTCGAATGCGATTTCGTGCTCTGCGGTCCATTCGTACACCGCATCCTTCTTGAGAAGATCGCTGAAACAGAAGGTGGTTTCTGCGATTGCAGGGATGAACCTTCGCAGGTAAGATAACTTCCCCAGGAATGTCTTCAAAGCACTTTGTTTGTGCGGCGCCGTCATGCTGGTGATGGCTGATACTTTTTCGGGGTCAGGCTCGATGCCTTGGCGATGTATTACACATCCCAAGAGTTTCCCCGAGGTTACTCCGAATGCGCATTTCATGGGGTTCATCTTTAGCTGGAAACTTCTACATCTTTCGAAGACTTTCCGCAGATCCTCCAAGTGGTCGCTTTCTTCCTTGGACTCGACAACGAAGTCATCAACATAGAATTCTACCTCTTTATGCATCATGTCGTGAAACAGAGCCATCATAGCTCGCTGGTAAGTCGCACCTGCATTCTTGAGTCCGAAAGGCATAACCGTGTAATTGAAGACTCCCACTGGCGTGATGAACATGGTTTTCCGTGCATCTCCAGGGTCCATCTTGATCTGATTGTACCCACTGAAGCCGTCCATGAAGCTGAACATACGGTGACCCGCGGTGGAATCGATGAGTAGATCAATGTTGGGGAGCGGAAAATCGTCTTTAGGACAGAAGCGATTAAGGTCTCGGAAGTCCACACAAATGTGAAGCTGCCCATTCTTCTTCACTACTGGCACAATGTTGGCCAACCAGGTAGGATGGTGATTCGGCTCGATGAATTTGGCAGTCAATAGTTTGACGATTTCTTGCTTGATCTTCACGTTGATCTCCGGCCTAAAGCTCCTTGTGCTCTGCTTTACCGGCTTAGACCCTAGGATTACATCTAGCCTGTACATAGTGATGCTCGTGTCCAAACCAGGCATCTCATCGTATTCCATGCGAACACGTCTCTGTACTCAGCCAGAAGTTGTAGCAATCTTTCCTCCTCCTCGCTTGTGAGGTCTGCACTCAGAAAGACTGGCCTTCTCTTTTCTTCGTTTGGGCTTAGGAATACCTCCTTCAGCTCCTTTTGCGGTTTGGGCTTGTCCTCCATGCATTCGGGTGCTTCTTTTAACTTCTCCTCTGGAGCGTCTGATGTTGGTTGGTTTAATTCCATAACCTGCTCAATTTGATTTATTTGCTCAGGGATATCCCCATGCTCGCGTGGGGACACCCCCGCGCACCTTCATATGCGGTAACATTTCTTCCCGTTGGCATAGAAACTTTCTATCTCCTTGCCTTCAGGATCATGTTTTGCTATCCTTTTCAGAGTGTACACGTTCTTTCGTTGATAAGCAATTTGCGGTGTCTCTTCTCGCGCAGACGACTTTTCTTTGGACTCCTCCCTTGTCACCATCACCTCTGCGGGTGACTGATCTGTGATATCCTCCCATCGAGGCAGAGGAGTGGGGTTGAACGGTCCCGGCGTTTGCTCATCTGCCATTTCGGTGAACCATACTGCCTCGGAGAGGTGCGCTTCATCCAGATTGAAAGGGTTTACCGAAGATGGTATCTACACAACTCTATCATTCCAGATAGCTTTCATCACCTGGTGAGCCGTCGAGGGGATTGCATCGAAGCGATGAATCTAGGCCCGACCGATGATCATATGATACGTAGTGTTCGCATCTATGACATAGAATTTGGCTGAACATTTGATCTTGCCAATCTGGACACCCAAACGGATCCATCCTATCGTCATTCTGGAGTCGCTTCCAAACCCCATCAGCGGAGATGGTCGTCTAACAATCTTCTGTTCTGGGATCACTGCCAGCTTCAAAGTGTGGAATGGGACCACGTTAACTGCTGCTCCGCCGTCGACAAATGCTCGTTTGAATTCAACACCATTGATTACTGCTGTCACATACAAGGGCTTCTGAATGCTCGCATATGTATTTTTGTCACTTGCAGAGAAGGTTATGACCTTTTCCGTGGAGCGAGATGCTCTGACAACCTTCCCATTGGAAACCACGATATCCTTCTCGTAGTCTTCCGCTGTTCTTAGGATCGCTTTTGTCATCTCTTTCCGGCATTTCTCCGAAAAGTTCATTTCGTCGAAGAACCTGTTGAACCCGTGCGACCCTTTCATCCGATCGGCACGCTCGTCCTCCGTGTCTATGCTGTAATCCTCCTCATTGTAGACTTCGGAAATGATGGGTAGACCATCTTCCGCAATCTCTTCGAGGTCCATTATCGTGATCATGGCCATCTCTTTGCCCTTTGACTCTTGCTCCGCATGGGCAGGCAACGGATTGTTTCGCACATCTTGCCTCTGATTGCTGACAATCAACTCGCCATCCTTCATCTTTCGACTCACCATGTTTCGAAGCTTCTTTTAGTCAGCCGTGGGATGCATGATCTTTCCGTGGCACTCGCACCACTTTGGGTCCCTCATCATCTCCCTGGAGGGTATCTTTTTGAGCGGCGGCAAGATACCATCTTTGCACCATTGTCTGCACAAGTCGCTCGCTTCCTCAACCGAACATGGTAAAGGTAGCGCATCAAAGTTTGCGACCTTTGGCTGCTTTTGGGGCGAGACCGTATTCACTTCGGCCTCACGTCCCCTCTTGTAGCTGAATCTCCCAATTTTAAAGGTGGTCCCGCTCGGGGATCGCTCAGGGGCATGCTTCTTTTTCTGCCTCTCCACTATAGGCTCTATGTTCTTTGTGCATTCGATCAATTTTGAAAATGTGGGAGTTTGTAGGTTGATAAGCATACCTTTGTACTCGTCTCGCATGCCCTGCAGACATATTCCCACGAGCCGGCCTTCAAGTACTTCATCCCTGCATTCCAAGGACTTAGCTCTGAACTTCTTAATGAATGTCACTCCATCCTCCTCGCGCTTTTGGTACATGCGAGAGAAATGAATCATCGTCACTTTTTCTTCCACCTGGAAGAATTTAGTGTAAAACTTCTGGACCATGTCATCCCAGGTTTTCACAGATCCGGCCTCCAACGTCCTGTACCACTTGTAGGCCACGTTCCTCAGGGATTTCGGGAACTCGCGCATCAGCAACTTGGGATCAGCCCCATATGGCCCCATCACATCAATGAAGCGCATGACATGCTCGTGGGCGTTTCCGTTGACATCCTCGAACTTGTCCCATTTAGGAGCCTTACATCCGGCAGGGTTAGGCATGAGGTAGATCTCGCGTGGATAGGGGGATCGTTGTCTACCTTCGGGATTATGGTATCCGCGAATGGTTGATTAGCCAAGATGGTTTCTATGCGCCGCTGCAGCGACGTCATACACTCTGGTGCACTTCCCCCAGCAGCAGGAGGAGGAGTTTTTGCAGGTGGAGGCGACACATATGCCGCAGAAGGGCTAAGAACATACTGTGAATTCGCATTGCCCCACGTTGCCGATGGAGGAGGCAAGGGGTATTCTAATACCCGGTTGTCATAACTGCTAAAATTTTGTTAAGTTCATTTAAATATCTGTCAAACGGGGAGGTATTTGTAGTTTCGGTAAGATATAAACTAGCTAATATGGGGGGTTGTGGTTGGATTTCTAAAAAGTTCTAAAAACCTAATAGATAAATAGTAAAAGTTAATTAAATATTAGAAAAAGAAAATAATAATAATAAAAAAAAGGGAGGTGAGTTTCTCCCAACCTCACGGCAGTACTACTGAGATTTCTCAAAAAACAAGACAACTCTCCTCCCCATTATTTAAACTTCACCTTCTCCTTCTTCACCTTCATCCAGCCACCACCATCACCGTACCACCACCCTCACCACAGCCTCCTCCATCACAGCCACCACTCTCTCCCTCATCTCTCCCGTCCCTCTCTCTCTCTCTCGCCCTCCTCTGTTCTGCTCGACGAAGAGAAGCAGGAGCAGCGGCGGCAGTGAAGCCGCTGCCCTCCCCGACGGACGAGACTCACGACCACCACCACGCCACCATCTCTCTGTCCCCCTCTTTCTCCCTCTCGACCTTTCTCTCTGTCCTCTCTCTCTCTGTTTTTCCGACCAAAAGCAGCAGCGGCAGCAGCGGCAGTGACGCCGCTGCCTTCCTCGACGCACAACACCGACGCCACCACCGCCGGCTACCACTCTCTCTTTCTGCCTCAATCTCTCTCAATCTCTGTTCTCCTCTCTTTCGTCGCCTGAGACGAAGCAGAAGCAGCGGCGGCCGGAGCCACCGCCGGATCCGACCCGAAGCCAAACCCGACGGGACCCAGGGCCACCGTGCCCCTCCGCAACTCTTCCCCACTCTCTGGCGCTCCTCCGACCTCGTCCCTGCCACCGGAGCAAGTCCAGAGGTCCAGGGCCGGCCAATCGACCACCGGAGCTCCATCAATTCCGGCGAGTTCTTCGTCAAACTTCGACAACCGACTTGACCCCCATTCGGTAACCATTTCAGTTGATTTTTGGCACTAATCGCATTGTCTCGACGTGAATTTGAATTCTATATAACTGGAATCATATGGGTATCAAACAATAATCGAATTCATGATTAGGGTTGTTGAGATGTGGAGAAGCTGATGAATGGGGGGTACTTTTGCCATTTTCAGAAACTCTAAAAGTGTGACTGAAACTTGTTATTTTTAGTAGTTGTAGTTTCTATTAAACTAAGGGGAGTCTCTTGCCTTTTTACCTAAACTGAATTTTCTATTATATATAATAACATTCTAATTTATATTGTTATTAACTAATTATCTATTTCAAAATAAATCAAATCAATATAATGAAAATAATAAGTTAAGCTTTTATAAATTATAAATTTGTTGTAACTAAGTATTAGGATGTGTTTTATTGAAATAATAATAACTAGTTAACGAAAATTACAATTTGTATGACTATCGCTAAAGGACAATGTTTTCATTATTAATTAAATGTCACTTTTATCTTAACAAATAGTAAGTTTACAAATAATTATGAGAATTTCATAATCTCCTTACCAAAAAGTGAAATTTAAATATTATTTTCTTGAAATAGAATTAATTTGTTATAAATTGGAGAATATTAACAATGATTTACTTAGCTAAAAATACCGCTTTTACAATTATAGAATTTCTATGCGATTTGATACTCGGTAGTATTCTTTATTAAAATAATAATTAGTTGCCAAATAATACTTGTTCACTTTAACAATATTTTAAAGTATCATTTTGTAGCCGCCTTACTTTCTTAAATAATCATATTTTTACAACTAAAAATAGCACTTCTAAGTTCTTTTATGGATTTTATTAGTAGTACTTGTTATTAAATAGTCGTAAAATTATATCTTATCAATATTTTAAATTATTGTTTAATTATTTAGTAAAATCAGTTATTTTAAATTATAAATGATTAGTAATCTTTTATTAATAAATAACTTAAGCCAATATTTTATTAACCAAGTATGTCATCTTCAAATGGGGATTGTGAGGATTGAGTCTAGCATTTCATTGATAACTCCACATTAGGAGTTATATTGTTTATGATCCATGACCTTTTTGCGAGCGTTTTGATGTATTTATGTGAGAAATTGACCAAATCCGGGTTGTATTGAGCATACTTGAGTTATTGAGCTTTATTTCATAATCCGGGCGTTTTTCGTATGATTTATGCATTGTCTATCGCATGTGATCTTCCGGTATGTTTTCGTGTTGTGTATTTCAGGAACCGGGAGCTTGGAGCGATGATTTTGGGGTGGAAACGAACTTCGGAACACAAGCTAGCTCAAGGATATGCTCGGGAATGAAGAGGAGAAAAGAAGACGCTAAAACGAAGAAAAGTTGGAAAAGTCACACAGGACCAGCCTGCACTCTTTTCGATGCCCAGGAAAATCTACAAGGAATTTTGAAGCAAGGCTTGCAGCATTGGAAAGTAGACATCCGTAGCTTTCCAACGGTATATGGTAGGCCCGAAGACGAGTCCGTATGAGGGAGAAACAGCCCGCGCAAAATCAGCAAAGAATTCTGCCCGGGAATTACAAAGTAGAGGGGCTGAAGTGCAATTTCGGCATATTTTCATTAAAAAACGTGCCCAGCTGGTAGAGAACGGGGAGAACGACCTAAGAGAGGATTATTCACGCATCTTTGAAGATTTTGGAGCTAGGGAAGAAGGGAGAACAAGCTTGGAGCAAGGATCATCAACTACATTGAAGATTCAAGCGTTTGATCATCTTTTCTTCTTCTATTCTTCATGAACTTCACTATTTTGATTATGTTGAACCATATTATGTCTAGCTAAACTTCTTAAAGCTAGGTGATTGATGAGAAACTAGGGTTTGTTGGATGATTTTCCGGATTTTGGACATGATACATGCGTTTGCTTAAAGTTTATGAATGTTCTAGTTATCTTACATATTCTTGTACTTCATTCTAAGTATTCGTGGCTTGATCACCCTTAGGATACTAGTCGTTGAGATTGTTGCACGAAAGTGAACTCTTTGATACATGTTAAAGAATATTGTAGGTAATCTTGTAGTTTCTTGAGACCGAGAGGAGATAGAAACTTGATTAATCGTGTGAGGGTAGTTTCGATTGATTGTGTTAGAACTTAGTGAATTCGGTGGACCGATAGGACCCGGTGAACAAGCCTAACAAATCAATTAGATTGTAGTAGTAGACGGAGGTGGACCGAGAGGACCCGAAATCTATTACTTACACAAATTCACGTGAGATCGAGAGAAGATCGTGATGGGTATTACCCGATATAACTAGAACGTGAGTAGAGTGTTTCATGCATAATTCCGGAAATCGTTAACAACCCTAGGGGACATCAATTACCTAATTCTTTCTCATTAATCGTAGTCAATCTCAAGTTATTTTCTTTTAAAAATTGAAAACCCTACAAAAATAATTAGTACTTGTTATTTAATTTACGTCGCTTGTTTGTGGGCGACAACGTTACAAATTTAAACAACTTTTTACCGGCCACTTAGATCTCCTATAACCACTTTCTAGTCAATTAATAATCGTAAATTCCCTTGGGTTCGATACTCGGAGTCGTGAAATACTCCATATACTACTTGACCGTGCACTTGCGTATACACGTAAGAATTCGTGTCATTCATCCTAGCCGAACATACATAAAGAGTTAGCACATTATTTGCTTAGCAATATCACTGTTGTAACTAGATGATTGATAAATTGTAGGCGACGGATTTGTGGACATAGGCTTTGTCGACCATCCTACGTACTGACTGCTGAGTCAACGTCAGGTGAGTTTTACATGCTTAGCCTAGCTGGCCTAGCTTCCTTCGTTTCATTACATGATTTTATAATACGTCTCAAAATGTGTTTTTGTGATATACATGTTTTACTTGTCATTTGTTAAGTTTTGAAATGATTGCTTTGAAACTGTCACACGAAAATAATAACACGTTAATAACGTAAAGTGGAATCGCACTTACCGGACTCTGTTACTATTTGGGAGGTCCTTTGTTGACCACTATTATTTGGGAGGCCCTTTGTTGGCCATGGCTCTTCGCCTTGTTGGCTAGACTCCCAGCTAGTACTCACCCTTCTGGCCTTTTGCTTCTTAAGGGGGTGTTGCAACACTTAAGGTCTAGTCTGGCAGTTGGGAGGTCCTTTGTTTACCATTAAGGAGGTCCTGTGTTGACCATTTGGGAGGTCCTTTGTTGACCATCAAGGAGGTCCTTTGTTGACCATTACTGTTTCCGGTACTGTGCTTAATAACTGGCTCTTTGATTCTATATTTGGAAACTGATGGTTGGATTATTATTCCATTTGGAAATCGACACTTGTGAAGGATTTAATTGGAAATGTTTGAAGATGGATATTGCCAATCGTAATTTGGCTAACACCGTTGTTTATGACGCTGCAAACTCTGATTTTGAGAAACGTTTACTCATAGTCTGTTATTCCTCATTTTTATTAAACGTGTAGCATTGTGATGATTCTCATCTTCCTATTTTACATGCTAAGGTGTAGCTCACTCAGTATTTCATGCTGACTTTCGAAAAAAACTGCGGTCTTTGTTTTCATTCCCCCGCAGGTGTGGGAGCTGGGAGATTGGCGTAAGGGGATCGTGGACTCACCTAGTATCTACTAGTACTTTGATTAAGACAACTCTTAGCATAATCGTATCTTGTTTAATAGTAGACTAATCTCGTCTTGTGTAATAGTATGTTTCATGTTGAAGACAATCATCGTTTGTAATATATTTAAGTATGGAATGTTTTGTTCACGATCCGCCGCATCATTTTGAGTAGCACCCTCCCGGTCTCTCCCGAGCCGGAATGAGGGGGGTGTTACAGGTGGTATCAGAGCAGTTCGTTCCAATAAGGGAATATAACGTGTAGGGAAATTTAAAATGAATTTAGGGTAAGAAAATCTAAAATTGGACAAGCCGATTGGGTTATGGGTAGTTTTAAGACTTACTGAGTCCCACCCACCCTCGACCTTTCTTTGCTTGAAATATTTTGTGATGTGATAATATCTGCATTGACTGATTTGACTTGGGATATCTTATTAGGTATGTCCTTATTTGATCGTCCTTTGGACTAATATTGCTCCCATTACGGAGACGAGGATTTGAAAATTTGATGAATCGAGATGATTAATATTGAGATGGATTTATGGGAATGAGTTATGTGCAATAACTGCTAATAATGCATGCTTTGATTTTTATGTGTTTGAAAATGTCTTATAAATGATAATTGTGCTATATGAAAATATATGTGTACATTTCGTGATGCTAGTCGTTCTAGTTCATTAACCCGTGTTATATTAAGTAATGATACAATAGGCGATAGTGTAGTAATATGACTGACCAACCCCTGCGATACTACACTAGGAGGGTGCAACGAGAACAGATGGCTCAGGACAACAACAACAACAACATGGAGCAATTCTTCGCCCAAATGGCCCAAATGTCTCGATTCATGAACAACAATGTGGCCAATGAAAGGGAACCTGACTGGGCTAAGAAGATAGCTTAGCGAAACCCTAGCAACTTCTATGGGGAGGAGGATCCAGTGTTGCTTGAGAACTGGATCAGAGACTTTGATAAGATTTTCCAAGCCATGGAATGCCCAGAAGCCCGCAAGGTTAACGAGGCGGCATTCTACTTTAAGAAGAAGGCTGATAATTGGTGGACAGCTAATCGAGCAAGACTCTTGGCTCAAGAAGGCTTCAACTGGGAGGCGCTGAAGACAGCAATGAGAATTGCCTTCTATCCAGAGCATGTCAAGGAGCAGAAGTACGAGGAGTTCATCGCGTTGAAGCAAGGCAATGATTCGGTGACTGAATACTACGACAAGTTCGTAGAATTGGCCCGCTTTGCGGAGGATACAGTGCCTACTGAAGGGCGCATGGTCACACGCTTCATAGGCGGCCTAAGGCTCACTCTTCAGAGAACTATGCTCACCAGAACCTATGCCACCCTGTCAGAGGCCTATGGCATAGCAGCAAACATCTGGAGGGTCGACCAAACACTGACCCAACAACTGAAGAAGAGAAAGTCAGAAAGTCAAGAGGATGACAACTATAGACAAGGCAGGAACAACCAAGCTGAAGATAAACGCTTCAAGTCTAGCAATTCTGGGGGGAGTCAGAACCAACATCAGATGTGGAGGCCTAACCGTCACTACTACTGTAAGAGGTGCAATGGGGACCACCCAGGAGTAACGTGTGATGGGACCAGGGTGACATGCGACTACTGTGGAAACAAGGGCCATAGAATGTACGAATGCAACAAAAGAAGCGAAGCAGGGCGTCGCCAGAATGGGAATGGCTTCGGACAGAACAACTGGAATGGAGGGAATCAGCATCGCAACAACAACTATGGAAACGGTGCGTCCGGATACCAAGGAAATTATCGTGGCAATGGAAATGAAGGGCAAAACAGGAACACAAATGCAAATGCTAACAACAGAGCTGGCAATGATGGAAACGGAAATAGGGGAAATGCAGCTCAGGGCAACAACCAGAGGCCACCTGGTCAAATCTTTGTTATGAGCGAAGCAGAAGCGCGAGCAATAAACAACAAGGAAGGTAAGCACTCGAACCCTAGTCTATATGCATCTCATATAGGGAACCCGTAGTGACCTTAGTGTTTCGTTCAAGCTTCGAGGACGAAGCTTAGTCCAAGGGGGGGAGGATGTAATACCCGGTTGTCATAACTGCTAAAATTTTGTTAAGTTCATTTAAATATCTGTCAAACGGGGAGGTATTTGTAGTTTCGGTAAGATATAAACTAGCTAATATGGGGGGTTGTGGTTGGATTTCTAAAAAGTTCTAAAACCTAATAGATAAATAGTAAAATTTAATTAAATATTAGAAAAAGAAAATAATAATAATAAAAAAAAGGGAGGTGAGTTTCTCCCAACCTCACGGCAGTACTACTGAGATTTCTCAAAAAACAAGACAACTCTCCTCCCCATTATTTAAACTTCACCTTCTCCTTCTTCACCTTCATCCAGCCACCACCATCACCGTACCACCACCCTCACCATAGCCTCCTCCATCACAGCCACCACTCTCTCCCTCATCTCTCCCGTCCCTCTCTCTCTCTCTCCCCCTCCTCTGTTCTGCCCGACGAAGAGAAGCAGGAGCAGCGGCGGAAGTGAAGCCGCTGCCCTCCCCGACGGACGAGACCCACGACCACCACCACGCCACCATCTCTCTGCCCCCCTCTTTCTCCCTTTCGACCTTTCTCTCTGTCCTCTCTCTCTCTGTTTTTCCGACCAAAAGCAGCAGCGGCAGCAGCGGCAATGCTGCCTTCCTCGACGCACAACACCGACGCCACCACCGCCGGCTACCACTCTCTCTTTCTGCCTCAATCTCTCTCAATCTCTGTTCTCCTCTCTTTCTTCGCCTGAGACGAAGCAGAAGCAGCGGCGACCGGAGCCACCGCCGGATCCGACCCGAAGCCAAACCCGACGGGACCCAGGGCCACCGTGCCCCTCCGCCACTCTTCCCCACTCTCTGGCGCTCCTCCGACCTCGTCCCAGCCACCGGAGCAAGTCCAGAGGTCCAGGGCCGGCCAATCGACCACCGGAGCTCCATCAATTCCGGCGAGTTCTTCGTCGAACTTCGACAACCGACTTGACCCCCATTCGGTAACCATTTCAGTTGATTTTTGGCACTAATCGCATTGTCTCGACGTGAATTTGAGTTCTATATAACTGGAATCATATGGGTATCAAACAATAATCGAATTCATGATTGGGGTTGTTGAGATGTGGAGAAGCTGATGAATGGGGGGTACTTTTGCCATTTTCAGAAACTCTAAAAGTGTGACTGATACTTGTTATTTGAAGTAGTTGTAGTTTCTATTAAACTAAGGGGAGTCTCTTGCCTTTTTACCTAAACTGAATTTTCTATTATAAATAATAACATTCTAATTTATATTGTTATTAACTAATTATCTATTTCAAAATAAATCAAATCAATATAATGAAAATAATAAGTTAAGCTTTTATAAATTATAAATTTGTTGTAACTAAGTATTAGGATGTGTTTTATTGAAATAATAATAACTAGTTAACAAAAATTACAATTTGTATGACTATCGCTAAAGGACAATGTTTTCATTATTAATTAAATGTCACTTTTATCTTAACAAATAGTAAGTTTACAAATAATTATGAGAATTTCATAATCTCCTTACCAAAAAGTGAAATTTAAATATTATTTTCTTGAAATAGAATTAATTAGTTATAAATTGGAGAATATTAACAATGATTTACTTAGCTAAAAATACCGCTTTTACAATTATAGAATTTCTATGCGATTTGATACTTGGTAGTATTCTTTATTAAAATAATAATTAGTTGCCAAATAATACTTGTTCACTTTAACAATATTTTAAAGTATCATTTTGTAGCCGCCTTACTTTCTTAAATAATCATACTTTTACAACTAAAAATAGCACTTCTAAGTTGTTTTATGGATTTTATTAGTAGTACTTGTTATTAAATAGTCGTAAAATTATATATTATCAATATTTTAAATTATCGTTTAATTATTTAGTAAAATCAGTTATTTTAAATTATAAATGATTAGTAATCTTTTATTAATAAATAACTTAAGCCAATATTTTATTAACCAAGTATGTCATCTTCAAATGGGGATTGTGAGGATTGAGTCTAGCATTTCATCCTAGCCGAACATACATAAAGAGTTAGCACATTATTTGCTTAGCAATATCACTGTTGTAACTAGATGATTGATAAATTGTAGGCGACGGATTTGTGGACATAGGCTTTGTCGACCATCCTACGTACTGACTGCTAAGTCAACGTCAGGTGAGTTTTACATGCTTAGCCTAGCTGGCCTAGCTTCCTTCGTGTCATTACATGATTTTATAATACGTCTCAAAATGTGTTTTTGTGATATACATGTTTTACTTGTCATTTGTTAAGTTTTGAAATGATTGCTTTGAAACTGTCACACGAAAATAATAACACGTTAATAACGTAAAGTGGAATCGCACTTACCGGACTCTGTTACTATTTGGGAGGTCCTTTGTTGAACACTATTATTTGGGAGGCCCTTTGTTGGCCATGGCTCTTCGCCTTGTTGGCTAGACTCCCAGCTAGTACTCACCCTTCTGGCCTTTTGCTTCTTAACGGGGTGTTGCAACACTTAAGGTCTAGTCTGGCAGTTGGGAGGTCCTTTGTTGACCATTAAGGAGGTCCTGTGTTGACCATTTGGGAGGTCCTTTGTTGACCATCAAGGAGGTCCTTTGTTGACCATTACTGTTTCCGGTACTGTGCTTAATAACTGGCTCTTTGATTCTATATTTGGAAACTGATGGTTGGATTATTATTCCATTTGGAAATCGACACTTGTGAAGGATTTAATTGGAAATGTTTGAAGATGGATATTGCCAATCGTAATTTGGCTAACACCGTTGTTTATGACGCTGCAAACTCTGATTTTGAGAAACGTTTACTCATAGTCTGTTATTCCTCATTTTTATTAAACGTGTAGCATTGTGATGATTCTCATCTTCCTATTTTACATGCTAAGGTGTAGCTCACTCAGTATTTCATGCTGACTTTCGAAAAAAACTGCGGTCTTTGTTTTCATTCCCCCGCAGGTGTGGGAGCTGGGAGATTGGCGTAAGGGGATCGTGGACTCACCTAGTATCTACTAGTACTTTGATTAAGACAACTCTTAGAATAATCGTATCTTGTTTAATAGTAGACTAATCTCGTCTTGTGTAATAGTATGTTTCATGTTGAAGACAATCATCGTTTGTAATATATTTAAGTATGGAATGTTTTGTTCACGATCCGCCGCATCATTTTGAGTAGCACCCTCCCGGTCTCTCCCGAGCCGGAATGAGGGGGGTGTTACAGGTGGTATCAGAGCAGTTCGTTCCAATAAGGGAATATAACGTGTAGGGAAATTTAAAATGAATTTAGGGTAAGAAAATCTAAAATTGGACAAGCCGATTGGGTTATGGGTAGTTTTAAGACTTACTGAGTCCCACCCACCCTCGACCTTTCTTTGCTTGAAATATTTTGTGATGTGATAATATCTGCATTGACTGATTTGACTTGGGATATCTTATTAGGTATGTCCTTATTTGATCGTCCTTTGGACTAATATTGCTCCCATTACGGAGACGAGGATTTGAAAATTTGATGAATCGAGATGATTAATATTGAGATGGATTTATGGGAATGAGTTATGTGCAATAACTGCTAATAATGCATGCTTTGATTTTTATGTGTTTGAAAATGTCTTATAAATGATAATTGTGCTATATGAAAATATATGTGTACATTTCGTGATGCTAGTCGTTCTAGTTCATTAACCCGTGTTATATTAAGTAATGATACAATAGGCGATAGTGTAGGAATATGACTGACCAACCCCTGCGATACTACACTAGGAGGGTGCAACGAGAACAGATGGCTCAGGACAACAACAACAACAACATGGAGCAATTCTTCGCCCAAATGGCCCAAATGTCTCGATTCATGAACAACAATGTGGCCAATGAAAGGGAACCTGACTGGGCTAAGAAGATAGCTTAGCGAAACCCTAGCAACTTCTATGGGGAGGAGGATCCAGTGTTGCTTGAGAACTGGATCAGAGACTTTGATAAGATTTTCCAAGCCATGGAATGCCCAGAAGCCCGCAAGGTTAACGAGGCGGCATTCTACTTTAAGAAGAAGGCTGATAATTGGTGGACAGCTAATCGAGCAAGACTCTTGGCTCAAGAAGGCTTCAACTGGGAGGCGCTGAAGACAGCAATGAGAATTGCCTTCTATCCAGAGCATGTCAAGGAGCAGAAGTACGAGGAGTTCATCGCGTTGAAGCAAGGCAATGATTCGGTGACTGAATACTACGACAAGTTCGTAGAATTGGCCCGCTTTGCGGAGGATACAGTGCCTACTGAAGGGCGCATGGTCACACGCTTCATAGGCGGCCTAAGGCTCACTCTTCAGAGAACTATGCTCACCAGAACCTATGCCACCCTGTCAGAGGCCTATGGCATAGCAGCAAACATCTGGAGGGTCGACCAAACACTGACCCAACAACTGAAGAAGAGAAAGTCAGAAAGTCAAGAGGATGAAAACTATAGACAAGGCAGGAACAACCAAGCTGAAGATAAACGCTTCAAGTCTAGCAATTCTGGGGGGAGTCAGAACCAACATCAGATGTGGAGGCCTAACCGTCACTACTACTGTAAGAGGTGCAATGGGGACCACCCAGGAGTAACGTGTGATGGGACCAGGGTGACATGCGACTACTGTGGAAACAAGGGCCATAGAATGTACGAATGCAACAAAAGAAGCGAAGCAGGGCGTCGCCAGAATGGGAATGGCTTCGGACAGAACAACTGGAATGGAGGGAATCAGCATCGCAACAACAACTATGGAAACGGTGCGTCCGGATACCAAGGAAATTATCGTGGCAATGGAAATGAAGGGCAAAACAGGAACACAAATGCAAATGCTAACAACAGAGCTGGCAATGATGGAAACGGAAATAGGGGAAATGCAGCTCAGGGCAACAACCAGAGGCCACCTGGTCAAATCTTTGTTATGAGCGAAGCAGAAGCGCGAGCAATAAACAACAAGGAAGGTAAGCACTCGAACCCTAGTCTATATGCATCTCATATAGGGAACCCGTAGTGACCTTAGTGTTTCGTTCAAGCTTCGAGGACGAAGCTTAGTCCAAGGGGGGGAGGATGTAATACCCGGTTGTCATAACTGCTAAAATTTTGTTAAGTTCATTTAAATATCTGTCAAACGGGGAGGTATTTGTAGTTTCGGTAAGATATAAACTAGCTAATATGGGGGGTTGTGGTTGGATTTCTAAAAAGTTCTAAAACCTAATAGATAAATAGTAAAAGTTAATTAAATATTAGAAAAAGAAAATAATAATAATAAAAAAAAGGGAGGTGAGTTTCTCCCAACCTCACGGCAGTACTACTGAGATTTCTCAAAAAACAAGACAACTCTCCTCCCCATTATTTAAACTTCACCTTCTCCTTCTTCACCTTCATCCAGCCACCACCATCACCGTACCACCACCCTCACCATAGCCTCCTCCATCACAGCCACCACTCTCTCCCTCATCTCTCCCGTCCCTCTCTCTCTCTCTCCCCCTCCTCTGTTCTGCCCGACGAAGAGAAGCAGGAGCAGCGGCGGCAGTGAAGCCGCTGCCCTCCCCGACGGACGAGACCCACGACCACCACCACGCCACCATCTCTTTGCCCCCCTCTTTCTCCCTTTCGACCTTTCTCTCTGTCCTCTCTCTCTCTGTTTTTCCGACCAAAAGCAGCAGCGGCAGCAGCGGCAATGCTGCCTTCCTCGACGCACAACACCGACGCCACCACCGCCGGCTACCACTCTCTCTTTCTGCCTCAATCTCTCTCAATCTCTGTTCTCCTCTCTTTCTTCGCCTGAGACGAAGCAGAAGCAGCGGCGGCCGGAGCCACCGCCGGATCCGACCCGAAGCCAAACCCGACGGGACCCAGGGCCACCGTGCCCCTCCGCCACTCTTCCCCACTCTCTGGCGCTCCTCCGACCTCGTCCCAGCCACCGGAGCAAGTCCAGAGGTCCAGGGCCGGCCAATCGACCACCGGAGCTCCATCAATTCCGGCGAGTTCTTCGTCGAACTTCGACAACCGACTTGACCCCCATTCGGTAACCATTTCAGTTGATTTTTGGCACTAATCGCATTGTCTCGACGTGAATTTGAGTTCTATATAACTGGAATCATATGGGTATCAAACAATAATCGAATTCATGATTGGGGTTGTTGAGATGTGGAGAAGCTGATGAATGGGGGGTACTTTTGCCATTTTCAGAAACTCTAAAAGTGTGACTGATACTTGTTATTTGAAGTAGTTGTAGTTTCTATTAAACTAAGGGGAGTCTCTTGCCTTTTTACCTAAACTGAATTTTCTATTATAAATAATAACATTCTAATTTATATTGTTATTAACTAATTATCTATTTCAAAATAAATCAAATCAATATAATGAAAATAATAAGTTAAGCTTTTATAAATTATAAATTTGTTGTAACTAAGTATTAGGATGTGTTTTATTGAAATAATAATAACTAGTTAACAAAAATTACAATTTGTATGACTATCGCTAAAGGACAATGTTTTCATTATTAATTAAATGTCACTTTTATCTTAACAAATAGTAAGTTTACAAATAATTATGAGAATTTCATAATCTCCTTACCAAAAAGTGAAATTTAAATATTATTTTCTTGAAATAGAATTAATTAGTTATAAATTGGAGAATATTAACAATGATTTACTTAGCTAAAAATACCGCTTTTACAATTATAGAATTTCTATGCGATTTGATACTTGGTAGTATTCTTTATTAAAATAATAATTAGTTGCCAAATAATACTTGTTCACTTTAACAATATTTTAAAGTATCATTTTGTAGCCGCCTTACTTTCTTAAATAATCATACTTTTACAACTAAAAATAGCACTTCTAAGTTGTTTTATGGATTTTATTAGTAGTACTTGTTATTAAATAGTCGTAAAATTATATCTTATCAATATTTTAAATTATTGTTTAATTATTTAGTAAAATCAGTTATTTTAAATTATAAATGATTAGTAATCTTTTATTAATAAATAACTTAAGCCAATATTTTATTAACCAAGTATGTCATCTTCAAATGGGGATTGTGAGGATTGAGTCTAGCGTTTCATCCTAGCCGAACATACATAAAGAGTTAGCGCATTATTTGCTTAGCAATATCACTGTTGTAACTAGATGATTGATAAATTGTAGGCGACGGATTTGTGGACATAGGCTTTGTCGACCATCCTACGTACTGACTGCTGAGTCAACGTCAGGTGAGTTTTACATGCTTAGCCTAGCTGGCCTAGCTTCCTTCGTGTCATTACATGATTTTATAATAAGTCTCAAAATGTGTTTTTGTGATATACATGTTTTACTTGTCATTTGTTAAGTTTTGAAATGATTGCTTTGAAACTGTCACACGAAAATAATAACACGTTAATAACGTAAAGTGGAATCGCACGTACCGAACTCTGTTACTATTTGGGAGGTCCTTTGTTGACCACTATTATTTGGGAGGCCCTTTGTTGGCCATGGCTCTTCGCCTTGTTTACTAGAGTCCCAGCTAGTACTCACCCTTCTGGCCGTTTGCTTCTTAAGGGGGTATTGCAACACTTAAGGTCTAGTCTGGCAGTTGGGAGGTCTTTTGTTGACCATTAAGGAGGTCCTGTGTTGACCATTTGGGAGGTCCTTTGTTGACCATCAAGGAGGTCCTTTGTTGACCATTACTATTTCCGGTACTGTGCTTAATAACTGGCTCTTTGATTCTATATTTGGAAACTGATGGTTGGATTATTATTCCATTTGGAAATCGACACTTGTGAAGGATTTAATTGGAAATGTTTGAAGATGGATATTGCCAATCGTAATTTGGCTAACACCGTTGTTTATGACGCTGCAAACTCTGATTTTGAGAAACGTTTACTCATAGTCTGTTATTCCTCATTTTTATTAAACGTGTAGCATTGTGATGATTCTCATCTTCTTGTTTTACATGCTAAGGTGTAGCTCACTCAGTATTTCATGCTGACTTTCGAAAAAAACTGCGGTCTTTGTTTTCATTCCCCCGCAGGTGTAGGAGCTGGGAGATTGGCGTAAGGGGATCGTGGACTCACCTAGTATCTACTAGTACTTTGATTAAGACAACTCTTACCATAATCGTATCTTGTTTAATAGTAGACTAATCTCGTCTTGTGTAATAGTATGTTTCATGTTGAAGACAATCATCGTTTGTAATATATTTAAGTATGGAATGTTTTGTTCACGATCCGCCGCATCATTTTGAGTAGCACCCTCCCGGTCTCTCCCGAGCCGGAATGAGGGGGGTGTTACAGGTGGTATCAGAGCAGTTCGTTCCAATAAGGGAATATAACATGTAGGGAAATTTAAAATGAATTTAGGGTAAGAAAATCTAAAATTGGACAAGCCGATTGGGTTATGGGTAGTTTTAAGACTTACTGAGTCCCACCCACCCTCGACCTTTCTTTGCTTGAAATATTTTGTGATGTGATAATATCTGCATTGACTGATTTGACTTGGGATATCTTATTAGGTATGTCCTTATTTGATCGTCCTTTGGACTAATATTGCTCCCATTACGGAGACGAGGATTTGAAAATTTGATGAATCGAGATGATTAATATTGAGATGGATTTATGGGAATGAGTTATGTGCATTAACTGCTAATAATGCATGCTTTGATTTTTATGTGTTTGAAAATGTCTTATAAATGATAATTGTGCTATATGAAAATATATGTGTACATTTCGTGATGCTAGTCGTTCTAGTTCATTAACCCGTGTTATATTAAGTAATGATACAATAGGCGATAGTGTAGGAATATGACTGACCAACCCCTGCGATACTACACTAGGAGGGTGCAACGAGAACAGATGGCTCAGGACAACAACAACAACAACATGGAGCAATTCTTCGCCCAAATGGCCCAAATGTCTCGATTCATGAACAACAATGTGGCCAATGAAAGGGAACCTGACTGGGCTAAGAAGATAGCTCAGCGAAACCCTAGCAACTTCTATGGGGAGGAGGATCCAGTGTTGCTTGAGAACTGGATCAGAGACTTTGATAAGATTTTCCAAGCCATGGATTGCCCAGAAGCCCGCAAGGTTAACGAGGCGGCATTCTACTTTAAGAAGAAGGCTGATAATTGGTGGACAGCTAATCGAGCAAGACTCTTGGCTCAAGAAGGCTTCAACTGGGAGGCGCTGAAGACAGCAATGAGAATTGCCTTCTATCCAGAGCATGTCAAGGAGCAGAAGTACGAGGAGTTCATCGCGTTGAAGCAAGGCAATGATTCGGTGACTGAATACTACGACAAGTTCGTAGAATTGGCCCGCTTTGCGGAGGATACAGTGCCTACTGAAGGGCGCATGGTCACACGCTTCATAGGCGGCCTAAGGCTCACTCTTCAGAGAACTATGCTCACCAGAACCTATGCCACCCTGTCAGAGGCCTATGGCATAGCAGCAAACATCTGGAGGGTCGACCAAACACTGACCCAACAACTGAAGAAGAGAAAGTCAGAAAGTCAAGAGGATGACAACTATAGACAAGGCAGGAACAACCAAGCTGAAGATAAACGCTTCAAGTCTAGCAATTCAGGGGGGAGTCAGAACCAACATCAGATGTGGAGGCCTAACCGTCACTACTACTGTAAGAGGTGCAATGGGGACCACCCAGGAGTAACGTGTGATGGGACCAGGGTGACATGCGACTACTGTGGAAACAAGGGCCATAGAATGTACGAATGCAACAAAAGAAGCGAAGCAGGGCGTCGCCAGAATGGGAATGGCTTCGGACAGAACAACTGGAATGGAGGGAATCAGCATCGCAACAAAAACTATGGAAACGGTGCGTCCGGATACCAAGGAAATTATCGTGGCAATGGCAATGGCAATGAAGGGCAAAACAGGAACACAAATGCAAATGCTAACAACAGAGCTGGCAATGATGGAAACGGAAATAGGGGAAATGCAGCTCAGGGCAACAACCAGAGGCCACCTTGTCAAATCTTTGTTATGAGCGAAGCAGAAGCGCGAGCAATAAACAACAAGGAAGGTAAGCACTCGAACCCTAGTCTATATGCATCTCATATAGGGAACCCGTAGTGACCTTAGTGTTTCGTTCAAGCTTCGAGGACGAAGCTTAGTCCAAGGGGGGGAGGATGTAATACCCGGTTGTCATAACTGCTAAAATTTTGTTAAGTTCATTTAAATATCTGTCAAACGGGGAGGTATTTGTAGTTCCGGTAAGATATAAACTAGCTAATATGGGGGGTTGTGGTTGGATTTCTAAAAAGTTCTAAAACCTAATAGATAAATAGTAAAAGTTAATTAAATATTAGAAAAAGAAAATAATAATAATAAAAAAAAAGGGAGGTGAGTTTCTCCCAACCTCACGGCAGTACTACTGAGATTTCTCAAAAAACAAGACAACTCTCCTCCCCATTATTTAAACTTCACCTTCTCCTTCTTCACCTTCATCCAGCCACCACCATCACCGTACCACCACCCTCACCACAACCTCCTCCATCACAGCCACCACTCTCTCCCTCATATCTCCCGTCCCTCTCTCTCTCTCTCTCCCCCTCCTCTGTTCTGCCCGACGAAGAGAAGCAGGAGCAGCGGCGGCAGTGAAGCCGCTGCCCTCCCCGACGGACGAGACACACGACCACCACCACGCCACCATCTCTCTGCCCCCCTCTTTCTCCCTCTCGACCTTTCTCTCTGTCCTCTCTCTCTGTGTTTTTCCGACCAAAAGCAGCAGCGGCAGCAGCGGCAGTGACGCCGCTGCCTTCCTCGACGCACAACACCGACGCCACCAACGCCGGCTACCACTCTCTCTTTCTGCCTCAATCTCTCTCAATCTCTGTTCTCCTCTCTTTCGTCGCCTGAGACGAAGCAGAAGCAGCGGCGGCCGGAGCCACCGCCGGATCCGACCCGAAGCCAAACCAGACGGGACCCAGGGCCACCGTGCCCCTCCGCCACTCTTCCCCACTCTCTGGCGCTCCTCCGACCTCGTCCCAGCCACCGGAGCAAGTCCAGAGGTCCAGGGCCGGCCAATCGACCACCGGAGCTCCATAAATTCCGGCGAGTTCTTCGTCGAACTTCGACAACCGACTTGACCCCCATTCGGTAACCATTTCAGTTGATTTTTGGCCCTAATCGCATTGTCTCGACGTGAATTTGAGTTCTATATAACTGGAATCATATGGGTATCAAACAATAATCGAATTCATGATTGGGGTTGTTGAGATGTGGAGAAGCTGATGAATGGGGGGTACTTTTGCCATTTTCAGAAACTCTAAAAGTGTGACTGATACTTGTTATTTGAAGTAGTTGTAGTTTCTATTAAACTAAGGGGAGTCTCTTGCCTTTTTACCTAAACTGAATTTTCTATTATATATAATAACATTCTAATTTATATTGTTATTAACTAATTATCTATTTCAAAATAAATCAAATCAATATAATGAAAATAATAAGTTAAGCTTTTATAAATTATAAATTTGTTGTAACTAAGTATTAGGATGTGTTTTATTGAAATAATAATAACTAGTTAACAAAAATTACAATTTGTATGACTATCGCTAAAGGACAATGTTTTCATTATTAATTAAATGTCACTTTTATCTTAACAAAGAGTAAGTTTACAAATAATTATGAGAATTTCATAATCTCCTTACCAAAAAGTGAAATTTAAATACTATTTTCTTGAAATAGAATTAATTAGTTATAAATTGGAGAATATTAACAATGATTTACTTAGCTAAAAATACCGCTTTTACAATTATAGAATTTCTATGCGATTTGATACTTGGTAGTATTCTTTATTAAAATAATAATTAGTTGCCAAATAATACTTGTTCACTTAACAATATTTTAAAGTATCATTTTGTAGCCGCCTTACTTTCTTAAATAATCATACTTTTACAACTAAAAATAGCACTTCTAAGTTGTTTTATGGATTTTATTAGTAGTACTTGTTATTAAATAGTCGTAAAATTATATTTTATCAATATTTTAAATTATTGTTTAATTATTTAGTAAAATCAGTTATTTTAAATTATAAATGATTAGTAATCTTTTATTAATAAATAACTTAAGCCAATATTTTATTAACCAAGTATGTCATCTTCAAATGGGGATTGTGAGGATTGAGTCTAGCGTTTCATCCTAGCCGAACATACATAAAGAGTTAGCGCATTATTTGCTTAGCAATATCACTGTTGTAACTAGATGATTGATAAATTGTAGGCGACGGATTTGTGGACATAGGCTTTGTCGACCATCCTACGTACTGACTGCTGAGTCAACGTCAGGTGAGTTTTACATGCTTAGCCTAGCTGGCCTAGCTTCCTTCGTGTCATTACATGATTTTATAATACGTCTCAAAATGTGTTTTTGTGATATACATGTTTTACTTGTCATTTGTTAAGTTTTGAAATGATTGCTTTGAAACTGTCACACGAAAATAATAACACGTTAATAACGTAAAGTGGAATCGCACGTACCGGACTCTGTTACTATTTGGGAGGTCCTTTGTTGACCACTATTATTTGGGAGGCCCTTTGTTGGCCATGGCTCTTCGCCTTGTTGGCTAGAGTCCCAGCTAGTACTCACCCTTCTGGCCTTTTGCTTCTTAAGGGGGTGTTGCAACACTTAAGGTCTAGTCTGGCAGTTGGGAGGTCCTTTGTTGACCATTAAGGAGGTCCTGTGTTGACCATCAAGGAGGTCCTTTGTTGACCATTACTGTTTCCGGTACTGTGCTTAATAACTGGCTCTTTGATTATATATTTGGAAACTGATGGTTGGATTATTATTCCATTTGGAAATCGACACTTGTGAAGGATTTAATTGGAAATGTTTGAAGATGGATATTGCCAATCGTAATTTGGCTAACACCGTTGTTTATGACGCTGCAAACTCTGATTTTGAGAAACGTTTACTCATAGTCTGTTATTCCTCATTTTTATTAAACGTGTAGCATTGTGATGATTCTCATCTTCCTGTTTTACATGCTAAGGTGTAGCTCACTCAGTATTTCATGCTGACTTTCGAAAAAAACTGCGGTCTTTGTTTTCATTCCCCCGCAGGTGTAGGAGCTGGGAGATTGGCGTAAGGGGATCGTGGACTCACCTAGTATCTACTACTACTTTGATTAAGACAACTCTTAGCATAATCGTATCTTGTTTAATAGTAGACTAATCTCGTCTTGTGTAATAGTATGTTTCATGTTGAAGACAATCATCGTTTGTAATATATTTAAGTATGGAATGTTTTGTTCACGATCCGCCGCATCATTTTGAGTAGCACCCTCCCGGTCTCTCCCGAGCCGGAATAAGGGGGGTGTTACAGGTATTGCAAGGTCGGATTAGGTACTAGAGTTGGCGGTTGAGGAGTGTGAGTGGCAAGGGGCAATATTTGAGCTGTTTGCCCTTGATTTGTGGGTAACTGCACCGTTGCCGGTGGAGTTTGAAGGTTAGGGTTAGGTGGTGCGGTTGATACTCCCAACCCCTGAATGGTGGACGCTCCTCCTCCCTGAGAGACGGCAGTGGCTGATGCGGGATTTGGTGCGAGAGTTCCCAGGATGGCCATTATCCGCTCCAGCTGCGCAGACTGAGCTTTGAGAGCCTTCGCCTGATTCTGGATGGTAGCATCCAAGGCCTCTAGCGTCGGAGCCTCACCGGCGGCCGTGGGAGTGCGGCGGGTCTCCTCTCCTAAGGTGGTCTCCGTGGAGGGCGATCTGTTACTGACATTATCTTCATGAGACATGGTTGCTTGCAGTGGTAAGTTCACGTCGGGTTCACCAAATGTGTACGAGAGAATCTTGCAGAGAGAACTCAATATACACCAAAAGTAGGGGATAGAAAGACACAGGGAGTGTAATGCTGTGTGTAGGGAGAGAGTAAGGCAATAGCACTGTATGAGAGAGAGACAGGATTTTGGCAGAGCTTCCGCGTAGTTCAGGTGAGTCCGCCCTTGTATGGAAGGGTTAACCATCCTATATATAACGGAGAATGTGACCGTTGTAGTGTGGTTAATGCGCCCTTTCATGGCGGCTTAATTAGCTTAACCACAACGGCACGTTCGTCCGCGTATATAGGGACCGTTACAGCACGTTATCCGCGTATACCGGAACCGTTACGAGGTTGACCGGGTTTGACCGGGTTGACCGGGTTTATGGAGCTCGTGCCATAAATCTCTCAAAAGCAGTTACTAGGGGTCGCGCACGGGCTTGGTTTTCGCTCGCGCGCGAGAGGACTTAGTCTAGCCTCCAAACAACTAAGTTCCTACAGGTCCCGTGAGGTGGTATGCGAGGGCCCTGTCTCGCAGCCCCCACGTGGATCAGCGCGGCTGGTGATCCAGTGTGTGTGGAGCACAGCTAGGTGTGCTAGATGATCGCCACGTGGCTAAGATCTGCCTGTCCAGAAAGCACTATCTACACCTTCATATGCAAAAATGAATCGGGTATGTGCAATTCTCATAAGGACATCATATAGGATGCTGATAATTACAGCACATAACTTATAGTTACAGCACAAATTTTTATTCTATGACAATTTTACCCCCAATTTATTATGCCCATGTCTTGTTATTCTTCTGTAACCTCTTCAAGTTCCATACCAGATTGTTGTGTCACTGTAGATACTGCTTTCTGAGCTGACAGATCTTGGCCACGTGGCAGCCATCCAGCACACCATATTGTGCTCCACACACACTGGATCACCAGCCGAGCTGATCCATGTGGGGGCTGCGAGACAGAGCCCTCGCATACCACTGCACGGGACTTGTATGGACTTGTGGTTTGGAGGCTAGAGTAAGCCCTGTCGCGTGCGAGCCAAGCCCGCACGCGACATTTAGTAACTGTTTTGAGAGATTTATGGCACGAGCTCCATAAACCCGGTCAATCCGGTCAAACCCGGTCAACCTCGTAACAGTTCCGGTATTCGCGCACCACGTGCTCTAACGGTCCCTATATACTCCGACGAACGTGCCGTTATGGTTAAGCTAATTAAGCCGCCATTAATGGGCGCATTAACCACACTACAACGGTCATGTTCTCCAGTATATATAGATCGTCAACCTTTCCATACGAAGGAGAACACACTGCCATACGCGGAAGCTCTGCCAAACCTCTGTCTCTCTCTCAGACATTGCTACTGCCTTACTCTCTCCCTACACACAACCCCTCTCTTCCTGTGCGATCCCTGATCCACTACATACGGTGCACACGGAGGTCTCCCCGCCGGAATCTCTTTTGCACATTTTGGTGAACCCGACGTGAACTTACCAACAAAAGCAACCATGTCCCAGGAGGATGATGTCAGCAACCGATCGCCTTCTACCGAAACTCCCTCGGGAGACGAGACCCGCCGTACTCCAACGACTCCCGGCGAGACACCGACGTTAGAGTCTTTGGACGCCACTGTCCAAAGTCAGGCGAAAGCTCTCAAAGCTCAATCTGCGCAATTAGAACAAATCTTGGCCGTTCTGGGTACCCTTGCGCCAAAACCTTCATCAGCCGCCGCTATCTCTCAGGGAGGAGGAACCCCTACCGCTCCAGGATTGGGAGTGTCAACCGCACCTCCCAACCCTCATCTGCAGACTCCACCGTCGGCTATGCAGCTGCCTTCGGTTCAGGGATCAACGGCACAGATGCTGCCTCCTGCCGCTCACGCTCCTCAGCCCTCGGCTTTGGCGTCCAACCCAACTCTGCAGTACCCTTTGCCTTCTCCAACGATGATCTGGAGAAATGCGGGTAGTCAGTATGCTCTCAACCCTCCGACGGCGTATGTGTCGCCACCGCCTACGGCAACCCCGCCATCGACTACCGAGGGGAGCATTCCAGAATGCATGACGTCTTTGCAGAAGCGTGTGGACACTATCCTGGCTCATCAGTCATTCGCGGATACCATTATCCCGAAGTTAGACAACAACCCAACTCTCGCTGATGTACCAGAAGCGCGAAGAGGACGGAATCACTTTCATTAAGAAATTCAGGGCGAAATCCTTGGAGTGCAAAGATCCAATGCCCGAAAGCCGGCTGGTAGAGATATGCCTGCAGTGCATGCGAGACGAATACAAAGGTATGCTCATCAATTTGCAAACACCTACGTTTTCCAAACTAATTGAATGCACGAAGAATATCGAGCCTATAGTCGAGAGACAGAAAAAGAAGAGCGCTCCAGAGCGACCTGCGAGCGGCACTACTTACAAGATCGGGAGGTTTAGCTACAAGAGGGGACGGGAAGCTGAGGTCAATACAGTTTCGCCCCAGAAACAAGCGCAGGTTGCGAACTTCGATGTACCGCCTCTGCCATGCTCGGTAGAGGAAGCAAGTGACCTCTGCAGACAGTGGCGCAAGGACGGCGTCCTACCACCACTCGATAAAACGCCCTCAAAGGAGATGGTGAGGGACCCTAAGTGGTGCGAGTACCACGGCAAGGTCATGCATCCCACGGCCGAGTGCAAGAAACTCAGGTTCGCGTTCGATCAGAAGATGAAGAATGGCGAGCTTATCGTTAGCGATCACCGGAAGGATGTGCGCAACAACCCGCTCCCCGCGCATGCGGAGCAGGGCTCGAAGGGCAAAGAGGTCGCCATGATCTCGACCGTCGACTTGGAAGAAGTCGCAGAGGATGGCCTGCCCATCGTCGCCGAGGTCCACGAAGACGAGGACTACAGCATGGACACAGAAGATGAACGTGCCGACCGTATGAAAGGGTCACACGGCTTCAACAAATTCTTCGACGAGATGAATTTCTCCGAGAAGTGTCGGAATGATATGACGAAAGCGATTTTGAGAATAGCAGAGGACTACGAGGAGGACCTTGTAGTCTCCAACGGGAAAGTCATCAGGGCATCCCGCTCTACAGAAAAGATTATGACCTTTTCTGCCAGCGACAAGAAGACGGATGCGAGCCACCAGAGACCTCTGTACGTGACCGCCATCATCAATGGCGTCGAGTTCAAACGAGCGTTCGTCGATGGAGGAGCAGCGGTCAACGTCGTTTCGCTCCACACACTGAAGCTAGCAGGGATTCCCGAGCACAAGATCGTCAGACGTCCATCTCCGCTCATGGGATTCGGAAGCGACTCTAGAATGACGATCGGGTGGATCCGCCTGGGCGTTCAGATTGGCAAAATCAAGTGCTCAGCAAAGTTCTATGTCATAGACGCGAACACCACGTACCACGTGATTATAGGTCGAGCCTGGATTCATCGCTTCGACGCAGTCCCTTCAATGGCTCACCAAGTTATGAAAGCCATCTGGAACGACAGAGTAGTCGAGATACCAGCTTCGACGAACCCATTCAACCTGGACGAGGCACATCTCAGCGAGGCAGTGTGGTTCACTGAGATGGTGGACGAGAAAACCCCCGGACCATTCAACCCTACTCCTTTGCCTCTCTGGGAGGACATTAAGGACCAGTCGCCTGCGGGAGTAATGGGGACAAGGGAAGATGCCAAGGAAAAGCCGCCTACACGTGAAGAGGCGCCGCGTATCGCATATCATCGAAAGAACGTGTATACTCTGAAGAGAATCGCAAAGCATGACCCCGAGGGCAAGGAGATAGAGAGCTTCTACGCCAATGGGAAGAAATGCTATCGCATATGAAGGTGCGCGGGGATGTCCTCACACGGGCATGGGGATATCCCTGGGCAAATCAATCAAATCGAGCAAATTGCGCTGACAGAAGAGCCCACACGGGGCGTTCCAGACGAGAAACTTAAAGAAGCACCCGAATGCATGGAAGACAGGCCCAGGCCACAGAAGCAAGAGCTAAAGGAAGTGTTCCTCAGCCTAAACGAGGAAAAGAAAAGGCCAGTCTTCCTGAGCGCAGATCTCACAAGCGAAGAAGAACAAGGGCTGCTACAGCTCCTAACTGAATACAAGGATGTGTTCGCAGGGGAGTACGATGAGATGCCAGGTCTGGATACAAGCATCACCATGCACCGTTTAGACATCATCCCTGGGTCTAAACCGGTCAAGCAGAGCACAAGAAGCTTCAGGCCAGAGCTTAACGTGAAGATCAAGCAGGAGATTGTCAAACTCCTAGATGCCAATTTCATAGAGCCAAATCATCATCCCACATGGCTGGCCAACATCGTGCCAGTAGTAAAGAAGAACGGACAGCTCCGCATCTGCGTGGACTTCCGAGATCTCAATCGCTTCTGCCCAAAAGACGATTTCCCACTGCCCAACATCGATTTGCTTATCGATTCAACAGCGGGCCATCGCATGTTCAGTTTCATGGACGGCTTCAGCGGGTACAATCAAATCAAGATGGATCCCGAAGATGCGCAGAGAACTGCATTCATCACTCCTGTGGGGGTATTCAACTACACGGTGATGCCGTTCGGTCTTAAGAACGCGGGCGCGACCTATCAGCGGGCCATGATGGCTCTATTCCACGACATGATGCACAAAGAGGTGGAATTCTATGTGGATGACCTAGTGGTTAAATCCAAACACGAAGCAGACCACCTCGCAGATCTGCGAACGGTGTTCAATAGATGCAGGCGCTTTCGACTGAAGATGAATCCCATGAAATGCGCGTTCGGGGTGACATCAGGGAAATTCTTGGGATGTGTGGTTCATCGCCAAGGGATCGAGCCCGACCCCGAGAAAGTATCAGCTATCACTGGCATGACGCCGCCTCATAATCAGAGTGCATTAAAGACATTTTTAGGAAAGCTATCCTATCTGCGGAGATTCATTCCAGCAATTGCCGAAATCACATGCTGTTTCAGCACCCTTCTCAAGAAGGACGCCGCGTACAACTGGGCTCCGGAGCACGAAGCCGCATTCGGAAAGCTGAAGGATTTACTCACGTCCTCAAAGATAATGATCGCGCCTCAACTGGGATCACCGCTTCTGCTATATCTGACATCAACAAGGAGATCTATAGGAGCGCTCTTGGCTCAGGAGTACGAAGGCCAAGAGAGGCCTATCTACTACATCTCTCGCATCGTGCAGCCTGCTGAATCGAGGTACACAGACATCGAACGTCATTGCCTTGCCTTATTCTTTGTGATAGAGAAGTTGAAACACTATTTTGCATCACACAAAGTAGTAGTGGTCACCAAGAGCGACCCCATAAGATATTTGCTCACTCACACTACTTCGGGCGGGAGATTGGCCAAATGGTACATGACCATGTCTCAATACGATATCACATGCGTACGACCGCGAGCGATCAAGTCGCAGGCGGTAGCGGATCTGTTGGCACAGTTCCCCGACAACAGCCACGAACCCGTGATCGAAGAAGAGCTCGAAGGCCCTGAAATCTACGCAATCGACGTGCCCTATTGGACTCTCCACTTCGACGGTTCGTCAACCCGGAAAGGCGGAGGCATTGGGATAGTCTTGACAAAGCCAGATGGGGAAGTCATACAGATGTCCGCAAAGCTCAACTTCGCAGTCACAAACAACGAAGCGGAATACGAGGCTCTCATTGCGGGGCTCCGTGCGGCGAAAGCTTTGGAAGTGAGCAACTTAACAGTCATGGGAGATTCCAAGCTGATTGTTAAGCAAGCCTCGGGCGAATATGGTTTGAAGGAGATCAACCTCCTGTCTTACCGCACCTTAGTACAGAAGCTGATGCAGCAATTCTGCGATGTGAAGTACGAGCACAAGCCCCGAGCAGACAACAGGCACGCAGACGCCTTAGCAACCTTGGGATCTAAGGTCAGCATAGACAAGTGCCCTGCAAGGATTTCCATCGAAGTGCGAACATCGTCGGCATTGACAGAAGATGCGTGCGACGATGAACACATGGATGACGCAGACTGGCGGAAACCAATCCTGCGAGCCATTGCGAAGGGCACCAGCAGCGAAAGTTGGGCACTCACAAAAGGATATTGCATCCACGACAACACCCTTTACTACAAGGGTCCTGGGGGAATACTCATGCGATGCGTCCCCGAGCAAGAGGGACAGCAGCTGTTAGAAAAGATTCACCAACACGCCTGCGGGGAAAGCGAGGTGTCAATCTACAGAAAGGCTCAGAGATATGGCATTCATTGGCCAGACATGTCAACAGCCGCAGCCCTGATACAAGGGAAGTGCGAAAGTTGCGCACTAATCAAAGATTCTCTACTCATCGCCTTAACCGATGACGACACGGACTGGAGGAAGCCACTATTTGATTTCCTCACCCAGGGCACCGTACCCGAGTCAAGAAAAGAAGCCGAAAAATTGAAAAGGAAAGCGTCTCGATACGTGGTACAGGAAAACCTGCTTTGGCGAAGAGGTCACGAGGGCAACTTGCTGCGATGTCTAGACGACAGAGAAGCACAAGAAGTCATGGACCTTTCTCATCAGGTGGAACACCAAGGAGGTGCGAAATTATGCAGGCAGCACCTCTCAATCGGGTATTTCTGGCCCACGATGGAGGTTGATTGCCGCACCAAAGTACGACGCTGCCAGGAATGCCAATTCAAAGGGAACCTAGTGCATGCTCCCGCCGTGGATCTACATGCACTAGGGACGCCATGGCCATTTCATACATGGGCTCTGGACTTCATCGGTCCCATCCGACCGACGTCGCACGGGAATCATTTCATTCTCACCGCAACTGAGCTGTTCACCAAGTGGGTGGAAGCAATACCGCTAAAGACGGCAAATGCGCTGGCTGTGGTCAATTTCATCCAGGAAAGCATCATATGCAGGTTCGGAATCCCAAACACCATTCTTTCAGATAACGCTACTCCTTTTGTTAATCGCCAGGTAGCTGCGAAATTAGCGGAGTACAATATCAGGCAGATATGTTCTACCCCTTATTACCCAAAGGGAAACGGACAAGCTGAAGCGACTAACAAAACGCTGTTGAGAATTTTGAGCAAGATGGTCGCAGATGACCACAAGAAGTGGGCCGACTCTCTAAGCATAGCTCTGTGGGCTTATCGAACTTCTCCAAGGACACCCACGGGGGCCTCGCCATTTCTACTATGTTATGGAGCCGAAGCTGTAGTACCTGCGGAGGTTAGAGTCAATTCGGCAAGGCTGGCCTTCCATGCACTCTATGAAAATCAACGCGATCACGACTTAGTCTTGCTGGAGGAAAAGCGAGAACAAGCCAAGAGAACCAACAAGCGATACCAGGAAAGAATCGCTCGCGCCTACAATAAGACGGTCCAGCGAAGAGATTTCGCAGTCGGAGACTTGGTCTTGCGCGCATCTGATCACTGCATGCGAGAAGCGACTCACCCGAAGTTCGCAGCCAACTGGGAAGGACCCTTCGAAGTCACGGAGGTCTTTGACAGTGGCTACTGCAGCATACGAAGGTTGCACGGCACAACCTCTACTCCGAGTTCAGTCAACATGCGCTGGATTAAGAAGTACTATCCCTGACTTCTCTCATTTCATGCGTTTTATTATAACGTTGCTTGATATCTTGTATGGCTACGATTTACACAATCTCCTCCCCCATATGAGAGGATTGTAATCCCATCTCTCCCATATGAGAACGTTATAATAAAAGAATTCTCCCAAATGAGAAGTTCACATTTCTAGCTGTTTATGTTGCTCTATTCAGTTTGTTATTACTGTTAATCATGGTTTATTCGCCGCAATAGCAATCTGCACAACTGCGATCTTAATTGATCAACTAAGCCTATCTCTTACGATAGCAGCCTATGCAAATGCGATCTTAAGTGATCAACTAAGCCTATCTCTTACGATAGCAGCCTATGCAAATGCGATCTTAAGTGATCATCTAAGCCTATCTCTTACGATAGCAGCCTATGCAAATGCGATCTTAAGTGATCAGCTAAGCCTATCTCTCGCGATAGCAGCCTATGCGATCTTAAGTGATCATCTTAGCCTATCTCTTACGATAGCAGCCTATGCAAATGCGATCTTAAGTGATCATCTAAGCCTCTCTCTCGCGATAGCGGCCTATGCGATCTTAAGTGATCATATAAGCCTATCTCTTACGATAGCAATCTATGCAAATGCGATCTTAATTGATCATTTAAAGCCTATCTCTTACGATAGCAATCTATGCAAATGCGATCTTAATTGATCATTTAAAGCCTATCTCTTACGATAGCAGCCTGTGCAAACGCGATCTTAATTGATCACTTAAAGTCTATCTCTTACGATAGCAGCCTGTGCAAATGCGATCTTAATTGATCATATAAGCCTATCTCTTACGATAGCAGCCTGTTTAAAGGCGATCCTGGTTGATCTTCTAAAGTCTATCTGCCACGATAGCAACACATACAAATGCGATCTTAATTGATCTTTAAAGCCTATCTGTTACGATAGCAATTCGTATACGCATGATCTTATTTGATCCTCTAAAAGCCTATCTATTGCGATAGTAGCTCATGCGAATGCTAAAGATGATCCCGATCGATCTTCTAGTAAAGCCTATCTGCAACGATAGCAACTCGCACAATTTAACGATCTTGATTGATCTACTAAAGACTATCTGCCACGATCGCAACTTGCGACATTGTGAAGATGATCTTAAATGATCCACAACGGCCAACCACAAGCCCATCTGCCAGGATGGCACAGCTGCGAAAATATGATCTCGAACGATCTAGCGAAGCATCAGCGAATTAATATATCGCAAATGCGAAACCATTACATGGCATTATGCAAGGCGAAATATGCCGAAACGCATGCGAAATTGTATTTTGTTGTAAAGAGACAGCAGATAATACAAAAAGCTATTTATCATTACGAGTCAAATGACTTACAATTTATCTGTCTAGATAGCAGCTTACAAGCGAAAAGCTCGAATCTAACTACGCAGCCAACATGGCTTACAATACATTCGAAAAGTAGCTGACAAGCCAGAGACACACTAGGGGAATCCCGACTAAGAAAAGGATGAACCCACCGGTTTAAACACCGGCTACGCAATCCGCAGATCTGCGGGTGAACATCTGTAGCGGGTGGGATCTTGCTCCAAAAGAGCCACATGAAGCCATACGTTCAAGATCCCAGTATTTGACAAGGCCCTTGTCAGATCTGCACCCCATAACATTTGCCCAAGGAACCACCGGTTCCGGTGATCCACAGGCAAGCAGAAGCTCCAAAGGGCAAGGGCTCCTTGTAGACGGGGATGAACGCGACGGTTCTCCACCCTGAGCTCACAAACGTGAAGGCAATGGATTCTTCTCCAGGGATGCTGAAGAAGAATTCCGCCGTTCATTACGAGACGGTAGCACGGTCACTTCGGCGCTGCACCTCACCACGAGGCGGCCGGAAACATGACCTGCACACATAATACACGAAGAAATTTCTTCGAACGCACATGAGATATTATCTGCATCTTCTTTATGATGGTTATAAAGGGAAATAAGCCTCATAAAGTGGATATTGGAAACTATTTCTACAGCACAAAGCGCAAACTCAGGATTCACAACTTGGAGTTGCCATGAATCAACGAAAAATAAGCGTTGAAGCCAGCAGTCGTAAGGACTCACGGAAAAGCACATTTTTGGGATGAAGAACCCAAATAGCAAAGACAGGGTTTATATAGACCCTGTACAGACTCTTCGGTTGCCAAAGATGAGTCAGCAGAATTCAAAAAGAGGGTAAGTTCAATCACTTACGCCTTGAAAAGCGGTAACAATCAATTACCCTACTAAAGGCTACGACGATTCAGTTGCGTATCCTAATAAATGACGGATAGTCATGATTCGGATGGACTTCCCAACGAAAGCGTGCTTATCTGCCGAGAAATTAGCGCGAAAATCAAGCAGAGTATCAATTGCTGATGTCATAATTGGATATGCACAGAAATATCCAATCAAATCCCGGAAAAGGGCAAAACGGGAAAATTCATTGTTGTTGTTGAAAAAAAGGGGAGAAACCCTAGCAACATTACATTAATGTTCCAAACATTACATTAATGTTTCAGCTATTTTCTTGTTATTTTTCAAAATTCGAAAATCAAAGCAAATTCTTGATCAAGGAGTCTTGGGGCTCGAACTGATGGCTCAGCTTCTCTACTTGTTCCACTTCTTGCTTCAATTGCTCGCACCTGGCATTCATCTCATGATAAAGCTTCAGAGCTTCATCAACTTTTAGCTTTTGCTGCTCCACCTTCTGCTTCTCAGCTGCGAGATTCTGGTGGCCGAGCTTCAAAGTTACGGCTGCGCGAATCAGCGTAACTCTATTAATAAGAAACTTGAAGCCCAGTCTGCCTTGGACTTTGGTCACGAGATTCTGGCACATGCCACATAGCAGTTCGGCACTCTGGACAGAAATGGTCGCAGGCGTAGCCGCAGACAGCTGCTCCAATATCCAAATGGCCTCAGTAAGGAACAGCCTCCTGTCAAAGGGCCCTATCTCCAGAGATCTCACAAACGACAGCGGGTAGGTGAGACGCATTCGAACCACCCAGTCTACATCGGTTTGCTTCAAACCTGAGGAGACGTCAAAACTAAGTTATGATGTCAAACTCGCAAGTAAATAATGCAAAACGCGAACAGTAAAGCTTTGCTTACCAGTTCCATCCAGAATCTCATGAAGAGAAGGAATGCGCGCCGCCGGGGCGGTCGAAGACTGTCCTCGCTCCATAGCTCTCCTATCAGCTGCGAGCTCTAATCTCTCGTAGTCGGGAGGAAGAATGTAGGCCGCACCAGCTGCGACTACATTCCCAACCTGCGAGCCCCAAAAGCTCCACGCAGGAATGGGTGCCTCTGACTCAGTCATCGCCGGAGGCGAAGGGACAGCCGAAGTCGCTTGGCGAAGGACGCTCTCAGATGCGAGAACATTAGCAGCACTTGTCCTTACTTCCTCAGCACTAGCATGGACATCTTCATCCATCAGCACGGTATCAGCTCCAGCATCGTCGGAAAGTTCGATGATGTCCTCGAGAGGCTCACCCGCGTGTTCAGCAGCTGTGACGGGCTTCTCGGTATGGGAGCTCGGAATTGGAACATAGGACGCAGAAGGCTGACTTCTCTGCTCCGGCACAGGTTCCTCAGCATGACTGCGACATTAAATGCGATGATATGAGGTAACTTGCGCTATAAGTTATTTTGCTATCTTTACTAAAGCTAAGAGTAAGCACCTCCACGCGAAGGTGGGATTGAGGTATCCTCATCATACACTAAGGATGTGGAACCATGCCCTATCAGTGTGTCCTCACTAAGCAAGTCTTTAAGAGAAGCGTGACCTGGGATGCGAATAAACCAGTCATGATTCTGCCTCAAGTTGATAAAGCCTAGTACGTGCGTATCACTCAAATAATTACCTGAGGGCTCTCCGCATTTGCCTACTAACCAACGGCGAATGTCAGCCTTTGACACACCATGCTTTAACGCACCCACAATAACATCTCTATAAGTTACTGCGAGATTGAAGATCTCACCTTTATCGCCACCTGCGATCTCTTCGAAGTCTGCTTGGACTTGCTCCAAGGCCGCTGCATCCTCTCCGGGAACCTCATCTTCCTCCCCCGCATGAGGAGCCACTTCTTCGGGGAGCTCGTCTTCCTCGCCAACTGGACGCACTAAGTCGTCAACATGCTGCTCTTCGAGGCTCCGCTGTTTCACACGCTCGAGCTCCTCTTCCTCTCGCCGCCTCCTTCTTTCAGCAGCCTCCGCGGCTGTCTTTCGGGACTCAGCAAGAACGTCCTCGCTTATGGGATCATCTGGAATGCCAGAATGGGCATCTCTCTTTTGTCTCTTGGCCACAAGGCCACTAATGGGTTCATCATCATCATCTGCGAATACACGATTGGTTTAAAGAAAAGAAGTGCAAAGAAGTTACGATAACGGGAAAGGAAATGCGACGGAGGTACCTTCCGATTCTTCCTCATGCATCACAACTGTTACTTCTTCTTCATCATCACTTGCTTGGGGCTCCTGCCTCTCTTCCTCTTCCTCTTGATTGAATGGAACGAAAGTCTCAACTGCGAGATCTTTCCGCACTTTGCTGGGCATGCGACCTTTGTCTTTGTCCTTGATAGAAAGGGACCTCACTGGAGGAGAAGCTGGGGCATTCCTAGGGGAAGAAATCGTAATTCCCTTTTGCCTAGGTCTCTTCACTCTTGGCGCCGCAGTCGCTGGAGGAGACGGGTCATCTCCAGAAGGAGACGGAGTCGGAGGATTGTCTATCAGCGAGTCAGCAAAAGCATTCATGACTGCGCGGATCTTTGTTTCGAGCTCTGGTTCCATCCTCCACACTAGCCGGAACGACTGCCTTTGTCTTCTGGTGGCAACAATGGCGTTAACCAATGACTTGGAGCGATCACCAGATGCGAATCGCCGCACATGACACTACAACCGTACAGAATAAAGATGTCAGCATAAGGAAATTAAGAAGCTTAATGCACGCGAAGAAATTGCTTACCTCAGCAAAAGCCTTGCTATATCTGACGACATGCGTATCGCCCTTCTTAATTGCGGCGACTTGCTCCTTCAGAATGACGTCAGGACACAGATGGTTCTCACGATCCAACAGTGAGTAGCAACCATACTCAGACTCGCTCAGACTGCAAGTGGGGCAAAACGGAAAAGAGTTTCTTTTGATCAAGGGAGCTCTACCTGGCTGCGCGGCCGACTCTGTCTCGATCCTCGTTTGCTGGGAAATCCAGTATGCGAGCCAGTTTTGGGAACAACCACCCTCGCGGGTTCCCGCAGGCTGCTCAAAGGGCAGATTGTTCATGAAGACCGTCTTGCACTCCTTTGTTAGCAAGCTCTTGTAACATCCTCTGATAATGGACTGGGGCCAGATTGATGGGGCCACCGCATCAAAACCAAACTGAGGAGAAACTCGAGTGGGGTCAACGTCCACGGTAATCTTTTCATACCTCGGCGCGAGCTCACGAATATGCTCTGCAAGAGCCGGAAGGGAACCTCGCAGACACCAGCAAAAGAACTCGCGGTAGCGCTCATGAAAATGAGGTCCCCCCTCAAAGAGAAGCTCTTCTGAAAAGACCACGACTTTAGAGGGGTACAACTTTGGAAACCATCGCACATTCTCAATACGCGTGGCATAGGGTCTGGCAGTAAACTCCTTCCGCTTGTCGCATATCAAACTCCAAACGCACTTGGTGTTGCCTGCTCCGAACCATCTCGCAGCTCTTCCGCTGTTGCGCGCTTCCGTCTCGCCTGGGGGACACCACTTGTCGAGTTTGAGAGCAGTTGGAGCATAAGACGGCCACCGCTCGAAAACCCACATTGTCAGAAAAGAAATATTGACAAAGGTCAGTACATCAAGGCGGCCACGCGACTCCTTCATGGCTAGAACCAGCTGATCGAGCCTATAGTACAGCGTGCCCAAGACCAAGGGGCCGAGTGCGACTCTCTGGCCAAGGGCGAGCCTCACAGCAAGTGGAAACACATGGTAAAAGACTCCGACATGGGGGTGACCATCAATCAGATACCTCGACAGCCAAGCACAGAGAAAAGCACAAAGGGTCAAATGATAGCCTTTACCCTCCACGTAATTCTCGGCCTCCGGGTCCTCGCTCAGAAGTTTCTTAGTGATGCTACTGTTCGCATAGTCTCGGAAGAAGTACTGCAACCATTTGTTCCAGGTATTCTTCGCAGACGTATCAACCAGCTGCCAGTTCGGAAGAGGCTTTGTAGTGGTCCACCGAGTGGAGATTTTCTTTACCTCTGCTAAGCATTCCTCCATCTGCGTGTATAAAGCAATTTCCGCAGATGTCCTCAAGGGACTCAAAGGGTCCACCTCGCCCATAGGGGAAAGCTCATACAGCATTTGAACGTCCTCGAGTGTGGGGGCAGCCTCGAACTCAGCAAAATGGAACGTGTAAGTCGCAGGCGAGTAACGGGACAGAAGGTCTAGAAGCATGGATTGATCCAGCATCACGGCAGCACCCTTCTTAGCACGGATAGCAAAGTATACGCCGGCTTCATCAAGAATCGCGGCGTGATGATCCAACACGTAGTCGATCCACTCGTCCATATAGTCCAATTTCTGGACGAACGCCTGGGTAGAAATCGCAGTATATGGGAAGTGCCCGTTCTCGACTCCCAATCGAACCACATCCTCGGAACCAATCAACTCGAGCAAGGCTGAGTTAACTGGGCGAGTTAGCGTCAGCAATCGCTCAACTGGGACAGGATCAGGCATCCTCTTCGCCTTTACCCTCGCATGGTAGAAATCTTTGCCGCCTAAAAAGGGGGCTTTTCGCCACAAGGCCTGCGGAAGGTCGGGTATCTCTTCATCTTCCTTGACGGGTCTGGTTACTCTTGTCTTGGCCATTCCTGCGGAAGAGCAAGAAAAAAAGGGGGGAGAAACACCACACTTCAGTTTGAATTCTGAAAATCAAGATCTATGCAAAGGAAGACGAACAGTTCTGGTATCAGTTTCAGAAATCGGGGAGTTGCAAGATCTCATATTGTTGAAGGATTAAAGCAAAGCGGGTTCAAAGATCAAAGCCTCTTCACAAATTTCATGGGTTTACAGATTCAACGCAGTTCAAGGCAAACACTGGTATCTTAAATCAAAAGTAAACGAGGCCAACCTTGTTTTCTTGAAGCCTGCTTGGACACAATTGAAGAACACGGATTGCAGTTCTGAACTGGTGGTTGATTATCTGGATCTGCTCTCGAAGATCTCCGGGTACCATTCACTTTAAGAGAAATAAGTGATGCTTTGCAATAATGGGGGATACAAGGTATTTATCCAAAACAATGAAGGGTTGCGTCCTTTCGATAGTCGAATCGCAACCGTCACCGTCGAATCGCGCAATCACAGGACAAGCTGACGTCACGCCTAAAACCCTAAAGGTCAGACGGCGCGACTCTAGGGGTTTTAGGTCATAATGACACGCACGGGGGCTGAACTTACCCGTATTTGAATTGGTGCGTGGCGGCGACGCGTATGTTGGTTTCCGCGCATGGAAGTCTATACAGCTATGAGTCTTCACGCGCAGAAAGGGGGCTAATGTAGATACTGCTTTCTGAGCTGACAGATCTTGGCCACGTGGCAGCCATCCAGCACACCATATTGTGCTCCACACACACTGGATCACCAGCCGAGCTGATCCATGTGGGGGCTGCGAGACAGAGCCCTCGCATACCACTGCACGGGACTTGTAGGGACTTGTTGTTTGGAGGCTAGAGTAAGCCCTGTCGCGTGCGAGCCAAGCCCGCACGCGACCTTTAGTAACTGTTTTGAGAGATTTATGGCACGAGCTCCATAAACCCGGTCAATCCGGTCAAACCCGGTCAACCTCGTAACGGTTTCGGTATTCGCGCACCACGTGCTCTAACGGTCCCTATATACTCGGACGAACGTGCCGTTATGGTTAAGCTAATTAAGCCGCCATTAATGGGCGCATTAACCACACTACAACGGTCATGTTCTCCAGTATATATAGATCGTCAACCTTTCCATACAAAGGAGAACACACTGCCATACGCGGAAGCTCTGCCAAACCTCTGTCTCTCTCTCAGACATTGCTACTGCCTTACTCTCTCCCTACACACAACCCCTCTCTTCCTGTGCGATCCCTGATCCACTACATACGGTGCACACGGAGGTCTCCCCGCCGGAATCTCTTGTGCACAGTCACAATGGCAGAAGCAAGTAGCAACGCCTCCAACTGAGTTGACCAAAATGATCACCAATTTAAATTCAAGCGGAAATCTTCCCTCTTCTGCTCATTCGATGCTCAATCTTTCTATGGTTTTTCATCTCAAACCAAAAGCAAGCACCGCCACCATAACCCCTACGCCAAAAAAACAATCAAACTCAATTAAACCCCAATTGGGGCATACGGAAACGATTTACAATCAGAGCACTTAAATCAAGCCAAGATCCCATAATCATCTCAAATCAAACCATCTCTCTCTCTCTCCATGCCAAAACCAAAAACATTGAAACAAGAAATCAAACCCAATTTTTTGGTCAAATCGAACAACAGAAGGGTTAATCACCTCAAATCGAACTACACCACGGCTACGTCACTCAAAATTGTAATCGAGAAGACGAAGAAGATGAGGCGTTCTCACCTCTTGTTCGAATGGGGGCTTTCATCCGGGTTTTAATTTTGCAGATCAAGTGAGAGGTAAAGAGCGAGAGACATGGAGAGATATTAGTAGCTGACTAGAGAAGCAGTCCTTGCAAGGAGTAATTATTGCTTGCTCTAAGAGCAAATATGACGTGGTGCTCTAATCAATACATCACAGGACACGTCAGTACCATGTAGGAATCCACTTTCTTTTGTCTGCCACTCATTCTTTTTCTTTCTGACGTGTCATGTGCTGTATTGATTAGAGCACCACGTGTATTTGCTCTTAGAGCAAACAAAAATTTCTCACTTGCAAGATCGAGAGGTAAATGGGAAAAAGAGATGTGCAATTAATCCTGCAAAATTAATAGTTAGGGTTAAAAAGGTCCAACATCATAAAGATGTGCTGTAACTATAAATTGTGGTGCTGTAATTATCAACACCTAATTAATAATTAGGGTTAAAAAGGTCCAACATCATAAAGATGTGCTGTAACTACAAATTGTGGTGTTGTAATTATCAACACCCCCATAATATATTACTATGAAAACCAAAATACTCTGTTTGTAATGTCTAACTGAAAATGTCAGCATAAAGTCGGTGTATCATTAAATTAAGTGAATCTAATTGGAAATCATAATTCCGCAAATTATTGAAATCAAGTTGTACAGGTGATCCGTATTACTATAATTATGAATATTAATTATTTAGTATTAGTTGTTAATTACTTTATTTAGTTAGTAGTTTATTTATTTAGTTGTTTATTTAATTAGTGAGTAGCCTGGCCCGAGCTCGTTAGATCCAATCGTCCAGTTAGGGGTAGTCATTTTTCTATTTAAGCCTTGTAGTTTCATTATTTTGGAATCAATCAAAGAAGAAGAATATTCAAAGTGTGTGTGTTGTGTTTAAAACCCAGTGTTCGGGTGTGTTTTTGTGCCCAGTAGATACTTTGTAGTATCAATTGATGCTTTCATTGCTGCTTCCACGGGACCGCACATCTCAACCCAGAAGCTGTCTTTTCCGGTCTCCTTCGCAGGAGGCTTCGTCGCGCTTCAAGGTTGCTCCAGAAGACGAGCCCAACAAGGGTTATTCCTTCACTGATTTTGACGAAGAAGACCACAACCGCCCCACATCTGGGTTCCTCTATCCCAATACCCGAACCCGCCAAGCAACCCGACCCGGTTATACTAACCCGGATTGGGCTATTAACCCAGTTGGGCAACACCTAGTGACGTGACCCACTATAGCACACAACTACCTCAGGCCGTCACACCGCCATATCGATTTCGACATGTACAGTGACATTTGGTGGTTGCCGCATACGACTCGCTGTCGGCCAATTGGAGCTGCTCACTATCCTCCAACTACTACGACGACTACTACGGTGAACCACTACCTTATGGTGAGAATCGCTTTCGGCCTCTTGACCCGCCGATTTACAAGTCACGCGACACTTACCACAAACGGTCCATTGCCGCGCTCCGCCTGGAGGACAAGGCTATTTTCTACCGCAAGGGAGTTCATACGAGTGATCCGTTCTACCTAAATTATGAATATTAATTATTTAGTATTAGTTGTTAATTACTTTATTTAGTTAGTAGTTTATTTATTTAGTTGTTTCTTATTTAGTGAGTACACTGGGCCGAGACCGTTAGGTCCAATCGTCTAGTTAATGATAGTCATTTTTCTATTTAAGCGTTGCAGTCTCATTATTTTGGAATCAATTAAAGAAGAAGAATATTCGAAGTGTGTGTGTTTTGGGTAAAAAACTCAGTGTTTGGGTGTGTTTGTGTGCCCAGTAGATACTTTTTGATATCATCAAGTGATACATATGGAGTCATTGCAAGCGAATTCATTCCACCCTGCCAATGACAGAGCAATCTACCCTCATTTTGATTAGATAGCTCGCTCTATCAGCCACTACACGACCTCCTGCTAACCTTTACCGAAGGAAACTCACACATCCAAATAAAACCAATCAGGCCTACTCCAACATCCAAACTCGTACAGTCAAAAATTTGCAAACCCAAACTTTGCTTCTCTTGCTATATTAACGGGTACCATTGGTAATCATCTGAGAGGCAATAAGATCATCTTTAACGTACATGGGACTTTGGAATGACATGAAACGAAAGGAGATGCTACAATTCAGTTAAATGGCCTCGACCATATCAGCCGTTATCTCAAATCATTACGTACTCCATCACATTAACTCAAATAACTTCTTGGTCAGAGTATAACTACAACTCTGTCGGCCCACACACACACACACACACACACATCTTTACTATCTTAAAAGAGTGAATAAATTTTATTGATTCCTAAGAACATATATTACAAAACTGTCTCTCTAATTCTTTTTATTACAAAAGTGACTCATTAAAGTTAAACCTAGGTTATTTCTTCTGACGTACGTTTGTTTTGCTATAGACTCGTCCACGACTCTTCTTCCTAACGTGCACAACTCTACCTTGGCAAAGGTCCCACGAGGATTCAAGTTTCGGCTGCAACCCACAACTCTGCTTAATCAGAGATCTCTAGACTGACGGTTCTACAAGTTCCTGCCGCGCTCCAGGTCCAGGATGAGGAATCTTGTAACATAATCTTCCTGACGGTTCCACAAAGAGGTACTTAATCTCGAATCTCCATCACGCAGTCTTTTCTTTTGTGTTTCTGCAAACAATTGACCGAACGGGCAAAATATCAAAACAAATACTCACTTCGTATAAAAGAAGGGTATACTTAATACCACAACCTATTCTCCGCTCTCTCTGTGTAGCCGGGTTTTGTACGGTTTGGTTTGTTTACAAAACAAAAGAAAATGGGTTTAGGTATTACCCTATTGATACATTGGTTTATCTGGTAGCTTCACCGTTCTGTGCTTTGATAGTCTTCAATTCTTCTTACAAGTGTGCCGTTCTATTTGTCCCTTTGGGGTTTTGTGTTTCCAGTGGATGATGTTTTTTTTTAATAATCTTCAACTTGCTTTGGACGGTTCAATTGATATTCTTATTCCCATAATTGTTAATTAACTAGCATCGGTGCCCACGCGATGCGTGGAAAGTAGAAATAATAATGTAAGAGAAATAATTTGATATTAGATAATGTATGTGAACTTAATAAAATAAATAAATAAATAATTAGAACATGGGGGAGTGGGTTGTGAGTTGTAACTTCCATGATCTAATTACTGATGAGGGTACTTTGGGAAGAACAAATGTTTCACCAAAGTGGGGTGTTTGCATATATTATTAGTATAGATATTGAGACCTCTTGACAGTAATCCATGATTCTCATTAAGCAGATGTGGTCTGCCCCGGTATTAGATCTCAGGTAAGAATCACTGTGTGTGGTTCCTCAAATCATTCATTGTGTTGTTGAGTGTTTATTAATGTTTCATGACATGCATGAATGAATTAGTTGATTAATGGATCATATAGGAGTTCTTTTAAACTGTGATGCTGACGATTCTAATGCACGTCTTCCATCACCTTGATGAATAGATATGTGCTTTGACTAATTTCATATGTGTAGTCAGAATATCAACTTTGTGTATCTCATTAATTAACATATTCCAGAGAGATATCTTATTGTGCAAATCTGGAATTCTGTTGCGGATGTCTCCAATTCGAACACAGGAAGTCTGGAATCGCATCTCATCTCCAGGCTGCAGAGGTCCATTGTTTGATATTCTTGAATCGCGGCTCATTGTGATTTTTGATAGCAAACATCCTAAGAAAATAGAGTTTGCTTTCTCACATACATGGGTGATCACCCCTTTTATTCATGGCATAGATATTGTGAAGAGGGACGCCTCCCTTCTAAACGCTTTTAGTGTTGTGTTACTACTATGTGGACCTCTGTTGTTCCCTGAAAATTCTGGATTCATTTGGGATTTGCGTAGTTTGGTAGTTCTCGAAAACTAAGAAGCAGAATGGCTCCTTGTATGGAATTTACTTCACAAATGAAAGTCTATTGTTGCTTTGATTAGTGTTTCAACATTATCAATCTGAGTCATATACTGTGCGACCTGAATGACAGAGCGCCAAAAAATGTGCAGGCTTGAAGCTTGAGCCAAGGGCATAATTACCGGTGATTATGAAGCTCATGGAAATGATTATCCAATCACAAATTCAGAGTGAATTGTTCATTGCATTTCAGACAGATGGAAAGTCGTCGTGCGAAAGACAGATGGATACGTTAGACTGCAGTAAAGGTAGCAGTAAAAATTAGTGACATTCATCTTAGACTCTTTGCGAACAGACTTCTTCTTTACATTTCATTTCAGAACTTGAATATAGCTGAAGATGTTTTATCCAAAAGTTAAAAGTCAGAATTGGTAAAATCATTGCATTTCTTTACTTCAGAACTTTCTTTCTATACACCGAATCAGATTTTATGAATCAGACATTTGAAAGCTACAGCAAACAAAATCTCAAAAGACTCGCTGAACACTGTAGAGATCGTCAACTTGCTGTAAATTTGAAGTCTTTAGTTGTTTTCCTACCTCTGATTATAGAATTGAAACATTTTGATGAATGACTTCTTGATCTGTAGTGCTATAGTTGACTTACGATTTGGGCCTAAAATTACCCATCTCCGAACATTTCAATTTATTTATTCCCTCTTTTGTTTTTTTGGTTGTTGTCTAATCCGAGAAAATCTTCTATCAGTGAAAATATTGAGGCTGTTTGGATCAGCTTCAAACGCGAGGTCGACTAAAGTAGAAAAATATCAAAAATCATTCAAACCTCTCCTAACAATTGTAAAAAAACCGAATTCCACCTAAATATCCGGAATTCCAGATTTTGTTGTTCCGGAATACTACTTCTAGAAAATGGAATTCCGAAAAAGTATACCACCAGACAATTTTTCTCGACTCCACCACATGTCTGTCAATCATTGGCTACCCTGCCAACATATTTTTTTTTTAGCTACGACGGAAATTCAAACAACAAGAGTTCAAGTTACACAACCGAAAAGAAAAAACAACATAACAAGGCAAGAAACACCAAAACAGAACAAACTAGAATTACATTCCCGTCCCCATCTTGTCCGCAATGATGAGACCCTTGACCGCATCCGGGGCATTTTCAATGATCTTCATGTTGTCGAGTTGCTCCGCACCGAGGTTGGCAAGCGCATTGGCCACTTCATTGGTATCTCTTCCAACATGCTCGATTCTTCCAACAATCCTATTAAGCAGAGCCTTCCCATCATTAATCTGAGCTGTCATCGAGGTAGGTCCTTTGGAAGTTCCCTTAAATATGCTGACTGCTTCCATACAGTCACTCTGAATCACGATGTTAATCCAGTTCTTGTTATATGCAACAGTCAGGCCTCTATAGATACTCCATATTTCGCTTTCCAAGCTTGTGCATCCTCCTCTGATTCTTCCGATGAAGCCAAGCCTCCAATCCCCATTGCTGTTTCTGAATATCCCTCCTATGCCAGCTCTGTTATTGTCCATCTTGACGCAACCATCCACATTGAGTTTCATACTATCTGCAGAAGGTAAACACCACTTAGAATTAAACTTTGCAGATAAACTAGGAAAATAATTGAGCGTAGGATTAAAAGCTCCCTGAATGAGGTGGGTCTGCTTTCTGATCATCTGCAAATAAACCATGTCAGTCTCAATAATATTATTAAAAATCTTATTATTCCTTCTTAACCAGATGTTCCAAATAGTAACCACAAAAAGGATATTATGATCCACTTCTCCCACTTTTTGAGTCTTTTTAAGATTGCTCAGAATCCAGTCCGTAGTATTGAGATGGTTATCGATTCTAATCCAATTAGCATGCCAACTAGTATCCCAAATGCTAGTAACTTTCTCACATTTGCGGAAAAGGTGATCAAGATCCTCCCTTTCCCTATTGCAGATGTTGCAATGTCACTATTAGTCAGACCTCTGAGCTTCCTATTGGCATTGGATAGAATTTTGCCGTGAAGAACAGTCCAAGTGAAATGGATAAGTTTGTTTGGAACTCTAAGTTTCCAAAGCCTTATCCAATCTCCTCCACCAATACCTTCCCGTTGGTTACAATCAACGGTGATGGCTTTATAAGCGGCGGAGACAGTGAAGGATCCAGAATTGGATCCTTTCCAAAAGGGGGAATCCGAATTAGGATTCAAAGAAGGAATGATAATGCTGTTAATGTCTTCTTTAGTCTGTTGACTAATGAAGTGTTGGATCGGATCAAGGTTCCAAGAATGATTCTCACTAATCAGATTTTCAACTTTGAAGTGCAAAAGTCTCTCGTCAAGGGGGGGACCAATCTCTTTTTCCCACACCACCAGTCAAACCAAACGGAAATGCTCTTACCATTGCCCACATTCCACTTAGTGTTATCAGTAATGTAGTCTTTGGTTCTAAGGATACCTTTCCAAATGGGGGAGGAGCCATTTTTCTTCTTAGCATTCTTAAACTTGGCATTCCTAAGGTACTTCTTTCTTAAGATATTACTCCACATATTTTCTTCAAAGCACACTCCCCATCCCAGCTTGGCTATAAGAGCCGTATTTTGGATTCTGGCTTTTCTGATACCCAGGCCTCCCTTTTCTTTAGGGAGACATACAGTGTCCCAATTGATAAGGTGAATTTTCTTCTTATCATTGGTATCTCCCCAAATGAAATCTCTACAAATTTTATCGATTTTGTTCGTAGTAGCAGAAGGGAGGGGAAGAACTTGCATGGTATAAGACGGGAGGGTAGTCAGCACGCTTTTACAAAGGGTAACTCTTCCTGCAAAGGAAAGAATTTTCCCTGCCCAACCCGAGAGCTTATTGTTCATTTTAGTCACAAGCTCCCCAACATTTTCTTTATTAAACTTGCCATGGATAAGGTTAATCCCCAGATACTTCCCCAAATCTAACGTTTCAGGCATACCAACTACCGTTTTCACTTTGTTTCTAGTTTGTCTGTTGGTATTCTTGGAGAAAAAAATCTTGGATTTCGTAGTGTTAATGGTGAGCCCAGAGATTTGAGCAAAGTCCTCAAGAGTATCTTTCATGACCTGGCAGGTAACATCATCACACTTCCCAAAGAACATCAGATCATCAGCATAGAAGAGGTGAGAGATGATAGGACCGTTACTAGAAGCTTTGATCCCCGTCCATCTTTTATTTTGAACGTGTTCAAGAATCTTGTGAGAGAGTCTTTCCATACAAAGCACGAACAGGTAAGGTGAAAGAGGGTCCCCTTGTCTGAGGTCTCTACTAGGCTTGAAAGCAGGGAGGGTCTCTCTATTCCATATAATGGCAGAGTTGACACTGGTGACACAGTCCATAATGAGCCTAATCAAATTAGGAGGAAAGTGAAAGAACCCGAGAGTTTCCTTAATGAAGTTCCAGGACAGCTTATCGTAAGCTTTTTCGAGGTCAATCTTAATAATCATACCCCCCCCCCCACTTTGTCTTTTCTTTTCTTAAGAGTATGGATAATCTCCTGGGTAATGATAATGTTATCTTTCGTAGATCTGCCCGGCAGGAAACTACTCTGTTAGGGGCCCACAATCTTGTTAAGGAAAGGTCTAATTTTGTTAACGACACATTTAGTAATGCCTTTATAAATCACATTACAGAGACTAATAGGCCTGAATTGCTTAATAGTTTCCGGATTCTCACATTTGGGGATAAGGCAGATAAGGGTTTTGTTGATAGACTAAGGAATTTACCATAGTTAAAACAGTCAGTAACAAACTTGAAAATATCACAGCCTATGGTATCCCAAAACTTCTTGTAGAATCCCGCATTATAACCATCCTCCCCTGGAGACTTATTGTTATTAATCCCCCAAAAGGCAGTTTTGACCTCTGCAAAAGTAAGTGTGGCATTAATAACCCCAAGGTCAGACGGCTCAAGTCTAGGACAAAAGTTATCCCCCCAGTGGTAAATCAGATCTCGGTTCAGAGGCTCCTCCTCCGAGAACAAGTTAAAAAAATAAGAAGAGACGAAATTTTTGAGGATGCAGGGATCATCAATCCAAACACCGTCCTCACTTTTGAGAACAACAATCTCTTTCCTCTTCATTTTAATGATGGCATTAAGGTGGAAGAATTTAGTGTTTCTATCCCCTTTGCAAATAAAATTACACTTCGCTTTTTGTCTCCAAAGAGCCTCCTCTTGGTTGAGAATAACATTATACTTAGCAATAATCTCTTTTTCAAGGAGAAACAGGTTATGGGTGTACTTATTGCTTTGCGCTTTTTGGATACCTTCAAGTCTACCGAGAAGCCACCTTTTGTTTCTGAAAATGCTACCCATATTAATCCTACACCAACTTTGGATATTACAAGCAAGAGTTTTAGATTTAGTGACAACATCCGGGTTAAGGATTTCTTTCCACGACTTATGCACAAAATTATTAAAATTCTCATCAAGTAACCAAGCATTCTCAAATTTAAAACTTTTAAAGCGAGGGAGAGGAGAATCCATACCATCCACATTGATGAGGAGGGGATCATGGTCGGAATAGGTTCTAGGCAGGTTCCTGACGGTTGCCTCGGGGTTCTGGACCCTCCAGTTAGCATTGCAGCAAGCTCTGTCTAGTCTCACCATGGTGTTGGCAAAACCAGCCCTGTTGTTGGTCCAAGTCTTGTTTGGCCCACTGCATCCTAAGTCCAACAACTTGCATCTGTTGAGATTAGTTTGGAATTTGTGGACCCGACTCGAAGTGTCATTATCTGCAAAACTTCTTCTCTCGTTGACACTGCTATAGTCGTTGAAATTTCCTGCCACAAGCCAGGGTTCATCTGAGTCTCCCATCTCATCTTCTAGCTCATTCCAAAGTTGTTCTCTAACCGTGGGGTTCGGGCTGCCATATACAGCCGAGAAGACCCAGTCAGCATAGTTGGTTCTCTTCACCGTAGCATGAATGAACTGCTTGTTGATTTTATGTGTAATAACCGTGGCCTTCTCAGGATCCCAAAGAAGCCAAATTCTCCCTTTTCTTCCCTCCGGGTCCGAGAAAGAGCAACCCGTAAAATTCGAGTTGTTAAAGAAGTCCCCCATACTAGAGATAGGGACTTTAGGCTCAATCAACACACAAATCTGGAACTTGTGGGTCTGTAGAAGTTCTCGAAACGTTCTCTCGAAGTTGACATTGCCCGCACCGCGGACATTCCAAGCAAGGATTCGTAGCGACATAGAAAACAGATCATAGTCGAAGGATGGTGTTTCCTTCAGATACGGGTCCAATTTCTGAACTTTGGCTCGATCCTCCGCCACTGTCCTCATCTCCTATAGTGTCAGGATATGCTTCACTGGTTCCTTTGATGTTGTCAGTTGGTTTAGACTGACTGTTAGCCTCGCATCCTTCCTCCACCATGGTGTTCCCAAAATCTTCGGATTTCTCTCCTTCGTGTCCCAGGAGGTTGAAGTTTGGTCGGCTACCAGAGGGATCACTTCTCTCACAATCGGATCCATCGGTGGCTTGGATACTCAACTTGTTGAAGTGAAAATTGTAAGGGGAGGAAGAGAGTTTTATGTTCTCACTGATCTTAACCTTGAACTGGTTTTTAAGGAGAGTACCAACCTTGTTGTTTCCGTCAAAAATCAGTCCCGAGGGAGCTAAAACCGGCGGCTTATCTTTATGCATCTCGTTCTTCCCGTCCACCATTTCATCCTCTGCTTGTTGTGTCTCTTCCAGAAGATAAGGATTCATAGGTTGGATTTCTCTGTTCCCTACTCTTCTAGCTTCTTCCTCTCTCTCATGGCAGATCTCTTCATTAACTCCCGTATCTTTTCCATTTCTTTCCTCCTTTCCCATATCTGAACCATACCCTGAAGCATCCATAAATTCCGTCGCCTTTTCAGCAGAGGTTCGCAGCTTTTGCGAAACCGTGGGTGAGGTAGGTGGGGAAGGCGGTTTAGGGTTAAAGTTTGGATTTGGGCTGTTCTTACCAGTGGCCCTATAGATGGGTTTAGGTCTGTTATCTTTGTTGGGCTTAAAATCAGCAAGTGGCCCAAATCTATTGTAATGGGTGTTGTTATTGGGCTTATTGTTGTTAGGGTTAGGCCCTTTTTTGTTTCCTCTAAAAAATTTATTTTTTGGAGTGGTCCAGTAGTCTTAGCCCGTCAAATCCGGACCCTTGCCTTTTTCTAGATCCGACCCGATAGCAACTGATCCTTTCTCGTACTTCTCACCCAACCGTTGGGTGCGTCTTTCGGAGTTTTCTCTGGCTTCTCCTCCGTTCATCTTCTCCGGCACCGGCCTGTGTGTCTCGATCTCATTCTTTTGCCTAAGAGGGCACCAATCTTTCCTATGTCCAATTTTACCACAATCAACACACAGATTATAGATATGTTCGTAGGTTACCTTGTAGTTGTGTTTGCCGATGGAGAAATCGGAGATCAGAGGACTGTTGAGGTCGATTTTGACACAGATGCGTGCGTACCTTATATGTGTCCCTTTGATTGTAACCATGTCGTTCATGAGGTGTTCTCCGAAGTGCCTGGCTATGATTTTAAGCATTCTTTCGTCATAATATTCGGCCGGAAGTTGGGGGAGTCTAATCCACACGGCAGTGAAGAATTGTTGATGCACAGTCGGTTTAAATTCCGGTTCCCATTTTCTAACCGTCAAGTAGTGATCCAGCACCACCCATGGCCCTCCGGTATGGGCGTTGTTCATATCGTCTCTATCTTCGAAATCAACTATATAGAAACCTTCGGCCATGTCTCGGAATCTGCAGTTTTTTGTGGGTTTCCATAGCTTAACAATTCGTTCTTGCAGAACATTAAACCCCACCGTTCGACCCAAAAGCTTAATTATCAAGCTGTTGGCAAAAGGGGCTGCGATTCTTCTTTTGAGATCCTTCGGAATGAAGATTCTAGGGTTGAGTGGGTTAGCACTGTTGAACTTTTCAATTTCTAGCATCTCTTTGTCTTCTTCCTCTGAAATATTCCACTTTTCCTCTGCCTCCTTGTCTTCTTTTGTGTCATTCAGTCCAACCAGAGCTTGTTTGAACGAGTTTCCTCTTTCCTTGTCAGATCCGATTGTTCCCACCTCTTCTAGATCCGTCAGCGGAGCTTCCAGATCCATAGCGTCTGCGTTAGATTGTTCTCTGCAAATAGAAGACATCAGATCAGTATCTCCAATCAAGTTAGAATCCATCTTTTCTTTATCCTTGATCTTTCTCACGCTTCGATCAAGTTGATCGATTTCCTCTCTAGAGTTGTCTTCCCTGTTCTCCATTCAAGTTTCCCAAGTCGAGCTCTTTTTTAGAGAGAGAAACAATAGTTTCCTCTCTAACTTTCTATATTTGCCTGCCAACATCTTTGAATGTGAGGGACACATCTTAATTTTTTAATCTTAGGAATTCCGCTTTCCTCTTTCACAAATTCCGGATTTTGGGTTTCTTTTATTATTACAATTTAATAATATCCGGAATCCGTTTTACCAATTTAGGATTCTGGAAATTAATTAGAAATAAATATAAAAAATAGCGATAATCTTAGTTAATATAACTCATCCAAACACTACTGATTAAATTAGCTTTTAAGATCAAGCACTCACTTACTTCAGCTCATCCAAACAGCCCAACTGCCTCTACCATTTGGGCCGGGTCTTATAGTGTCTCCTACACCTCCATAAAACAAGACTGAACTATTTTCTTACAAGAAAGTTATAAGCTCTTGGTATGCATTCATTCACTTAAGTTATATATGGTGGATGAATGGTTATGTTGCTCTAATGATGTGTTAATGTGTCGTACCAAAGTGAGGTTACAGGGTTAGCCATCTCTCTCTCTCACAAACACACACACACATTGATTTTCTTCTTTATGATTATTGTTTTATTTGTTTTCAGTGTGAAATATGTGATCTACAAACACTAAAAAGTTATATTTTCACATAATTAATATGGTTTGAAAGTAGAAAGAAAATGCCTTCTTCAATAACCAAGTTATAGAAAATATTCGATAGGTATATTGTGAAACCGTGAAAGGGTTCTTATGTTTATACCTGGACTTTGTTTCCGAGCGCCTAAATGTATGGTAAAGATGATTTGGTGAAGAAAGTTTGAGTTTCCACTGTAGGAGCTTTGATTTTGGATAAACTGATTAGTAGGAAAACAAAATATGTATCGGCATAACTTTATGGATATGACCCTTTTGTTATGATCCTACTCTATATAGATATTTCAGTTTTATTGTTTCATTTACTTTCAGCATGTTGCTTTATTGCAACAGATTTGTCTCTTCTCTATTACTCCATTCCCTAAGCCATTAAACTGAAGCCATACTCATTAAGCATGGTGAATGTGTTGATCAGAGTACAACTTGGAACGAAGTATTAGTGAAGGTACTGTTTCAATACACCGAAATCAACATCTGTATGGGGATGTAATATTTCTTAAGTGTAAAACATACATGTCCATGATACGATTCTTTGTGCACAATTGTATATGACAAATACAAAGTAGTCAACACTCAAATCCATCAACCATAGGACGATAAATGGGCATTCTTGATGCAAACTTTGTAGTAGAAAAGTGAGAAGCTCCAGTATAAAAATTGGAACCAAATGTGGAAAAAATGAAGGCACCATTTCGAGAAAGATCTATTCATACATCAACTGGACATGGTTCTGATTGACATGTAGTCTCAAACTGAATGCCTAAGTGTACAGGAAATTTGATGAAAAAGATGAAATTTCGGTTTGTTTCTGAACAGTGATTGAAAGACTCAAATTCAATGCCCTTCGACCTTCTGTTTGAGAAAAAACTTCGGCCTTTCTGTTTTGTTATGTAAAATTTCTTTTTGCAACATCTGTATGTGAAAAACATTCAAACGTATATTTGTTTTTTGTTTTCATCAGTAAATTATGTAGCATCCAGTTAATAAATTATGCATTAGAAGTAAATTAGAAGCCCCATTATCTAACCGGAATGATCTTAGTGAAGGAGGATTCACATTTTACCTACAGTGTGCATATCCTTCTGATCTTTGATTTCAGCAGGTTCAACAATTATGATCTTCTAACAGTTCTCTTCTCAAGTCCGCTTTGGTAACAACATTGATTGTAAATTGACAATTACGAGATAATGTTTCCTATCGCAAGAGGTTAGAATGAACATGATGTATGTGGCCTTTGTGGATTGGGTATTGAAACTGAACTTTAGTTGCTGATAGATTGCATTAACTTTCATAAACTCTCTTCCAAACACTCCAGCTCTTCATTCCTGCGGGAGTTTGGCCATAGGTGATGAGAAGCATGGAGTACTTGGGTTAATGGAACAAATTATATGGGAATTGTGGAATTCTAGAAATGACAAGATGTTCAGTGGTTTATAGTTACAGCCAGATCTACCACTAAATGTTATGAGTTTTATATAAAGAGACTAACTTTCTCATGTTTGAAACAAGTGATAGCAAAATTGATCACTTTGTGCTCGGTTGTGATGATGTCACTGTTTTCACACACTCTATTTATCTCTTCATTAATTCTTAAAAGAGGTGGAATTGGTACTTGATGCTTTGGCAAGAAAGTAAAATTTCTACAATCAGATAGCAAGATGTGATTGATGCTCTCAACACAAACTCAAACCTTCATCCCATAAATATTGATGTCCTTTTGCAAGACTGCTCCAGCTTGTTTCTTCTTTCAATTGTTCCCCTTTTTCTTATATTATCAAACATCTCAACTTTACAGCACACTTATGTGACTTATGTGGTTGTGATAGCCTTTTTATTTCTTATCAGTGAAAGCTTCCCTCCTTTTAAAATTTCTTTTACTCGTCTTTTATACTTTTTTCCTTTTTGTCGCTCCTTTGATAACCCTCTATTGTATATAGTTTTTTTTTTGAGGAACTATATATTTAATTTAGATTGGAATAAAAATTCTCATGACCAATTTTTGGAAAACTTGTGATTCGATGATAATTACTTGCAATTCAGTGTAGATATTTTTTATTTTACTTAGCATGCCATACTTACGGCTATTTGCAATTACATCTAATTTCCATGAACAAGTTACCAGCCAAAGAAGGTTTATGGCTAGAAGATTTATAGCTACATAAAATGTTCTAAAATTCTCATTTCAGATTTGAAATATGATAATGTGCCGACAAAAATATATGTGTTCCAAGTTGAAGGTAGAGGATGGAGAAGAGGATACCAACACATACCTTGACAGTCACAAAAGAAAAAGACTTGATCCAAAATGATCATCATTTTTGCATAACTCACTTCAAAATAGCAGAGGGACATGCAAGAAATTTCCCCAAATAAAAGATATGCAAGATTTGCTGGTTGAGGCATGAACAGAAACTTGTGTACCACAAATTACAGAATAGGGTGCTTTGGTAAAGTTACTCCATACAAATTATGCTGGTTTCAAAGAAAAATAGCAATCAAAGCAGCACAAGCACATAAGTAAAACAAAAATGGATACTGAAACTATGGAAGCAAAATATGGAGCTAGACTTGGGCCAACCAAGTATTAGACTAGGGTGCTTTCGGATACAAAACCCGTACTACATTACTTCGGTACCTTGAATTGGGAAATAAAAAGCACGAAAGTATTTGTGCCTAAAATTCACTAACTTGTTCACAATATATAACAGACAAATGTGTGTGCAAAGAAAGTGATATCTTCTCTTATACCTTCAATAGATAAACCAAAAAACTCACGTGCAACGCACGTGCTCCATACTAGTATATATATATATATATATATATATATATATATATATATATAACTCACCCGGAAGGAGATGCTACAATTCAGTTAACGAGGCATATGAGTGTTAAATCACTTCAAGTATTTTTTCACTTGAGATGTTTCCTAGTTTTTTGTTGTTTGGTAATGAAAAGTCAACAACAACAAAATACCAAAGTTCCATTCCTGTAAATTGCCAAAACATGACCAAACAGCAGAATACATACATACATACACACACATATATATAGAGAACCCACCCGGAACAAGTTTTTACTACGCCCCGAAAGGAGAAGAAATGAGACATGACCCACTTTGACCTGTTTTGGACTTAGTTCTAACCCAGTCTAATGCCTCGTTAATTATAGAGCAAGTAGGGTACGTAGCATTATATTAACCATTCTCTAATTCACTTTTAATTTTCTGTGCGTTGAAATCTCTTTAAATCCATCAATGTAGGTTGTTTTGTAAAACTACTTGTGGGTTCTCTTTTTCATTACAATTTCAACAGCATCGAAGCACATACGGTGCATCAGTGCATGTGTACAAAGAAGAACCAAAGTGGATGGATTACCCAATAAATATGTTTGTAACAGAATTCCTGTTTCAGAGCTTTGTTACCAGTATGTTGTAATCTGGGAGTATTTGAGCAAGAACGACGAAAGCAAAACAAGAACGAGACAGGTATTTAACGTGGTTCACTAACGAATTCGTAATGAACTCGCTAGCTAATTCACGGCCAGAACCAGATATTTTATTGAGAAGAGAACCCGATTACAATGCACGCCGTGGCCGTGTGGCCACGGCGGCCACCCCGATTACACCCACGCACACACACACCAAACAAACTCACAAGATCTCTGGTGCGTGTATATGCAAGTACCAAAAGTGTTACCCCTTAAATAGGAAAATAATTGGTAGTGGCGGTGACACTTAATGACTATGGCTTATTGAGAAATAAATCTAAAGTTGACTTTGGCACCAAGACAAAAGTCACCGCCCCAACTCTTTTGCTGGCATTTGATTCAAGACATAGTTTTAACAAATCTCCACCTTGACTTGAATCATCTCAGCAACCCGAAACCCGAACCTGATGCTTCTCTTCTCAAATCCGAACGGATGCGTCTCCCAGAATCACAAACGAGCACGCCTCAAGATGTTTCGCAGCTGTATGCGAAACCCGAATCGCCAAATCGTTACTCCAACTACCATGCGTTCCTGCAACGACTGCGCCAGGTGTAGTTGCACTTCCTGAAACAGAAACAAGTGCTCCACCCGGAACCAGACTCGAATACATTCACTGAGAAAGCAGGACATAATGTATTCCAGATGCGCCCAATTGCGCCAGACACATGCACCACGAGAAGTACCCAGATGTGATTACTTACCAGACCCGATGCACCTAATCACAAGTGCCCAAACAGATTTGTCGTGCCTGATGCGCCCCGTATGTCTCAGATGCGCCAGATGCGAGCTCAATGCGTTTCATGGTACACGCTGCAAAACCAAAACAGATGCACGACAGAACAAACTCGTGCAGAATGCGCGCCGGAACCAAGATCAGATGCGCGTGCCAAAAATCTCACGCGCCAGATGCTCCATGTCGTTGCTCCAACTCCAACGAGTTCCTGCAATGCATGAGCCAGAACCAGATTCAATTCACACGCCAGATGCTCCACGCCGGGAGCCGGGTTGCGCCTGAACGTCAATCGCAAGAATGCCTGATGCACGTGAACCGCCAGATTCGCGCCTGTACCGAATGTGCTGGATTTGCCATATCCCTTGCACGCCTAATCAGATGCGCGCCAGATTGCTCCGACAGGAGCCCATATAGCCCCCTCCACGAGGCTTCAGATGGGTGTACCTGCTTCTCTCTCACGAACAGATCGATCTTGATCGCCAAACTAGACATCGTTCTTGTCGGAATCTCGAAACCCTACTCCCGATAGCCTGCTCCACCTTAATCGCGAAACCCTAGCTTTGAGTTCCACCAAAACGTGAAACCCTAGCTCTTGGCTCCACCCTGATCTTGGAACCCTGGCTCTGATACCAGTTTGTTGTAACAGAACTCCTGTTTTAGAGCTTTGTTACCAGCTTTTTGTAACCTGGGGATATTTGAGCAAGAACAACGAAAGCAAAACAAGAACGAGACAGTTTCTTAACGTGGTTCACTAACGAATTCGTAACGAACCCGCTAGCTAATCCACGGCCATAACCAGATATTTTATTGAGAAGAGAACTCGATTACAATGCACGCCGTGGCCGTGTGGCCACGGCGGCCACCCTAATTACACCCACCCCCACACACACACCAAACAAACTCCACTACTAAATCTCACAAGCTCTCTGTGCGTGTATATGCAAGTACCAAAAGTGTGACCCCTTAAATAGGCAAAGTATTGGTAGTGGCGGTGACACTAAATGGCTATTGCCTATTAGGAAACAAATCTAATGTTGACTTTGGCACCAAGACAAAAGTCACCGCCCCAACTCTTTTGCAGGTTGAAGACATAGTTTTAACAAAATATAAAATCAATTATGCAATTTTCTTTATTTTCTCTGACCAGTTGTGCTCGAAAACATTAGATTTACCTACAGAACCATTTGTTATACACTAGTAAGGAGCACGTGCTTTGCACGTGATAGATAATGCCTTTGAGCACTGATTCAAGTAATAAAAATAATCAATTACTGTAATTTTCAAGACTAAATAGTAACAAACTTAAGTAATTTTCTACACTTTTAAACACACACATCACGGACTACTGGCATAATGTTGACTGGCAAACAAAAGTTTTATTTTCTCTAGTTCTCATTTAACTTGGTTCGAATGGATCAACGAAAAATTGATGATGATACATATGTTGATTTGTGCGCTTTAAGTTTACATGAACATTTTTTTTTTCTCACTTGGGCATCCATAAGATACCAAGCTCATTGAACAGTCCCGCTTTCTATATTTGCTAAATCAAACACGAGAGAAAAATATTTACCTCAAGCGGGAAGGATAACAATTACAGTGTAAAAAGAATCTTCTGCTCATACAAAAATGCCAACCACGGGTAAAAACTAGTCCCCGCATACATGATTCGTGGACCAAATATTCGTCTCACCTAAATTCCTGAGTTATTCATTTAATTAGGCTTGCCAACTCGGCGATTGCCAAAAAAATATGAAGAAACGATGATTGCATGCATGTTAATTGGAAACTTTCTTCATTATCTCCGATTAGTACCTAAATCATTGTAATGGGTAGTTACTGGTATTCTACCAATAAACATGAAAGCACTACTCGCAATTCAAGTGATGAAGGAACTCAAGACGTGAAATAAAGAGCTCAAGAGACAGAACATGATAACTTTTATAGAAAGATCTTATCTAATGGCACCTATTCAAATGATCAAATGATGGCATTACTTCTGGGAAATTCATGAATTCTCATTAGAGCTAAACAGGAGGTTCACAAACTGGAGAAGCTGTCTCGTCCAGTCCCACACTTAAAATCATTTTAGTGTTAACAATGGTGATTGTCTCTACTTTTTAAGTTGCTTTCTAACAATTGTAAACCGCTTTGTAATTCCCAATGTTGTTCATAATTTCTGTTCAACGGCCTTCTGTATTGTTTATATCTCCACGTCTGGTTATGTCCTTCCATTGCCGAATCGTTGTACATGCCGACTTCTAGTTTCTTTTTTTTTAAGAGAAGTATTCTTCTTGATCATGCAATGTCCACCTTTCCTGGCCACTCCTATATAATTACAAAAACACAAATTTGGTAAGAACAATTATTCCTATATGATAGTTGTACTGAGTCACAGACTTGTTGCACCAGCTATTGTATTCATAATCCCTTGAGGATCCAGCAAGCATTGCATCATCTAAATTGTAAAATTTCTCATGGTATAAAATAGTTAAAAAAATAAATACAATCCTTCCTTCTTATTGATTCCAAAATGAAGAAACATATATATATTTTTTTGGCTTAATTACTTAATGCATACCCCCAATATGGTGAAACTATCACATTGCACTACTCACTATCAAAACTTGGTGTAAATGTTCCCCATTTGTAATTAATCAGTCGCTTTGAAACTGGGAAGAATTTCCATCCAAACATCATCATCACAATAAGGGCAACATTGTCAATGCCAAAATTAACATGAAAAAAAATTAGAAAAAGAAAGATACAAAATAAAAACAGAGTTTGATGATACAGGGATATATGATCTTATCCGTTCTCTCAATTACATCTCTCCCCCCTCTCTCTATCTCAAACGTAGAAGAAGAAGAAGATGAAGAAGAAGAAGAAGAAGAAGAAGAAGAAGAAGAAGAAGAAGAAGAAGAAGAAGAAGAAGAAGAAGAAGAAGAAGAAGAGAGAAGGGTCAGGACGAGATGAAGATAAAGATTTGTCCATCGCCGTCGTTCCCATTCTCACCACCGTTCCTCCCTGATCTCTCCATCTTCTTTCTCTCTCTCTCCCTTCATCTCTATCTCAACCCTAGCCTCCCCGCCGCCAATCAAGTCCTCAAAGCCGTTCCTCTAACCGCCACAGTGAACCAAGAAAAATCGTCTTCATCCAAACCAAACCCAGATCCCTTTATTTCTCTGTCCGTATCTCAGCCACGAACAACCCAATCGGACCTCAATTGATGAACCTCGCAACCCACCCTCGGCTATTGATGCCGACCATCAACAACTTTTGTCCTCCACGGCGATAAAAACCTAGACACGCCTCAGACCTCGATTCTCTAGCACCAATTTTTGGGTTTTTTGTTGATTCGAACAAAGAGTTGAAGTTATTGTGCAGATTGAGAGGAAGTCAGTCATAGTGGTGCTTTGGTTGGAGGCTGTAATGTTGGTGACTGTCGCTGGGATTCTGTAAGGGTGGTGTTTTGGTTGAGGATATGGCATCTATGGGGGCTGAGATGATGTGGTTTGTCGAAATCTGGGTTTAGGTCGCCGGATTCTGGGTTGGGTTGCGGCGGTGGTGGCGGTGTTGTTCATAGATTCAAAGAATTGACAATTTTAGCCGTAAAGAAAAGGATATAACAGTCAAGTAACGGTTGGTTCTGTTAAGTATTGGACGGAAAAAAATTACCAGTTTCAAGTGACTGATTAAATGCAAATGGGGCATATTTTCAGTAAGTTTTGAAACTGGGTATTGCAAAGTCATAATTTCGCTATACTGGGGTATGCATTAAGTAATTAAGCCTATTTTTTGGTATCCAAACATTAATATGAATTAGGGGTGTAAGCGGTTCGGTTTGGTGCGGTTTGTGCAAAAACCATAAACCAAACCGAATACATCGGTTTACTGATTTTGTAACCAAACCAAACCATTTGAAAGGATTAACCAAACCAAACCAAACCAAACCGAAAAAAATCGGTTTGGTCCAGTTTGGTTCGGTCGGTTTGCATAAACGTTATTGAATGAATATAATATTTTATTGTCAACGCATTTCAAATTTAAGAGAGAAAGAGATTAAATAGACGTAAAAAAAAACTTGCAAGACAACCGTTTACGATGGAACGTGAGAGAAATGGAAAAGTTTAAGATTAATATGATGATTTTAATTGAATATGTCTATTTGTGTTTTATGTTTTTAGATTATATAATATACTTTACGCAATATATATTTTTATAAAAGTACATTAGGCACATATCGGTTCGGTTAGGTTTGGTGCGGTGTGATATTATTACAAACCGAAAACCGGACCGATTAGACCGGTTTGTGAAAACTTGAACCATTCATAAACCAAACATCCAAAAAAAAAGTCTAAAACCACAAATTTCGGTTTGGTTCGGTCGGTTTGACCGGTTTGTTCAGTTTTTCTTACACCTCTAATATGAATATGTAAACTCACTTTATTACATGACTCCAAAATTAAGTATTAGACATAAGGTAATACGTATTAACATAAAGGAGCATCAACATCTATCTATATTATAAAATAGCATAGTTTAACTAACTTATGATTTTCAACCGTTATATTAAATCAACCACATCCCCACCATTAGATCTCACCTACTTATTACATCTCTAACAACCTACTCTCTTTGGACATCCCTAACTACCCACTCTCTTTGAACACCCCTAACTAATATGAGAGAGATTTTCCTAAACATCCATTATAATGCTCATTTCATATTTGGAAGCTATTCTTTTTTTTTCACCACATTTGTAAATATAATTTTTGAATAACATCTCTAAAATTAATTTAAAAAAATCTCTAAATTCAAAAACTATCAAATTTAGGGATAGTGCCCTCGGACACGGACAATACTCTAGTATTTGATATTTTTAGATAGGAGTATGTAACATCACTTCTTACATGAAGGGAACTATTCAACAATTAGACCAATGAACTTATCATATCCAATTCTAGGATTAGAAGCTTATGCATTTAACTTCAAGGAAACGACAGGATTTGAGGCAAAGCAACTAAGAGCATGAAAATTATTGAGAAAATTTGGTAATAGAGTTTATCGAGTCAGGGCTTGACTACATTGCTTCAACATCTTTTTGCTACTTCAAGTACCATGCTTAAATTTTCATAATTTAAAAAACAACCTCAATAGCACTACTAAAAAATTAGATAAGACACTATAATCAGCAAAACTTTAAGAAAAAAGAAAAAAATTTAAAGATGAAGACTATGAAAGAATTATGAGTGTAATGCATTGCTTGATTCATGTACCGTCCATTCGTATTTGTTCCTAAGAGTTATATTAGCTACTCATTGCCACTGTTAACCGCTACATAACCAACAAATTCTTGGAGAGATATCAAAATGGTAATGCAATCATAGCAACTACTCATTGCCATGATCCATAAATCTTTAGAAATGACGAAAAGCGTACTATTTGATGTAACCAAAATACTGATAAACTTTGAAATGTGAGATAAAAAGACCGCCATATACCTTATGTTAATGGAGAAAAAAGAGACATTAGAGCATCTCCAACAGATGGAGAAAAAAGTTCTTTGGACTATATTTAAGCCAGTTTTGTCCAAAAACCAGCTCCCACAGTGCTGTAAAAGCTAGCCTAAATTTACACCAGGTCTATTTTCTGAACAAAACTAAAGACTACTATTCATGGTGTAAAACATAAAAAAAATTCAAGTTTAATCCTGAACCACTGATTGTGTGATGATGACCACTAAAAAGTAATAAATATAGTAATGGTGGCTTATTAAGGCCTAGTGCTGGAGCAACAACTCAAAAAGTGTACTGAGGTATGCGGCTAACCAAGATTATAGATTTTTAAAGGGTTAATATTCTGAATTGGTTAAACATTTTGAGTGCTTCACACATTTTGGTTGAAATCGGACTCAATTTCGTTCATGGATGAAATATGGCATATATGATTTTATTAAGTACCAATTTCAAAAGAAGGGTGATTTTCAAATACATCATGAAACTCAACAATAATATTGGTTTTCTGACATATATTAGAGCAAAACCTAATATTTACTACCAAGAACATAACTGATCGAAACAATGAACCATTATTGACATTCTGGAACCATTAATTTTCAAGAAGCTATATGAATTTAATTAGAATGATAACTTACGAAATTGCATCCGTTACCTGCCACCAACTACAGCAGGATCACAAGTGAAGGAACCAAGTGGGGAAGCCATGGCGGTAGAGGTTGAGAAACATCCGGAGGGTATGAACACTAATCACATAGAATTGTATGACTATCAAGTTGCCCTGATCTGTGCTTTGACTATTGAATCACGAACTTGTAGCCAATAGAATGACAATGGGTTCTCCGATCAACCTATTTTGGTGATCCGACAATGGCAAGTATATGATCCAAGGTAATAACAGGGAAGGATATGCCACGACTTCAGAAATTCAGGAGGAAAACAAATATGCCGTGGCTGAAAGGTCACTTGATGATGGGAGGGGCTACATAGTAAATAACCAATGACTTACTGTATTTGTTAAAAAACTTAGGACCACTTTTTGCATCTTAACTTTTAAAAAGTAAAAATTAATACCTTTACTATTTCATAGTGTCGCCAAGATCTGTTCATGACATAACTATAGAGATGAAAAAAATGATTATTCTACTTTCAGGCCATCAAAATAAACGCAGAAATGAATGATCCACAACTTGTTCACCTTGAAAGAAGTAGAAATTTACCGGGTATAATTGTTTAAACATGATTGAAAGAGCACAGCACGCATCTATTGAGCCTCAATGGCGCACACGATTTTAAATAATGGGGAACTGTGTAAATAAGAATTTATCGACCCGTCACTTTCAATCAATCTCTCACCAAAAAAAAATACTCGTGCACTTAGAGTGAGGTAGTAAAGTAGGGAGGGGGAGTGTACTGATTCTCCCGCAAAGTTTATTAAACAACTCCAAATTAAGAGAAGCACAGTGGCCAAAACATCGCATAAGAAAACACCGCATAAGAGTTACTCTTTTTTTTCTGCCTAACCTACCTCACCTGTAGAAATTAACTACAGGGAACACATCTGCTAAGTAAAGGAATTCGATGCAATGAAACAAGGTCAATAGATAGAAGAGAAACTGAGCTAGTGAGTTCTTTAGAAAAGCTTCTTATTAGGGTTTTGATTTTGGCTTGTGGGAAAAATCAATTTTTTATCTTTCGATTCAACCAAATGCAATTAAAGAACCGAACACTTTCCACAATTGGTACTACTCGGATGTTTTACTTGTGAGAGGCTGAAATAGTCCCTTGCCAGGGCTCGCATTGTATTGATCAATATATAGCGTATTTACAATAGAAAATTACATTCTAATCCTACAAATTACAATTATTTACAATAGAAAATAACATTCTAGTCCTACTAATTACTATGACTAATATTACTACGTCCTTTACACCTGTATCCCAGTAAGTTCAGCTGTTCATCGACATGATCAAAGAGAATCAAAGATAAAATTAAACAGAAATCTACCATTGTCTACGAAAATTAGAACCAACTTGTTATGTGAAGTAGTAACAGATTCCCATGAATCATTAACACTCTCAACAAACATCAACCGTACCCTTAAATGTTGCGATTTTCTTCATATATGAATGAATTGAAATAGCACAGTAACATTTTTGACGCCAAGAGTAAACAAAAAAGATGAGACTTACATAGGCTCAAATGAAAAATCAACAATGCAATACACTGATCATCTCAATGTCACGCTAATGAACGGGAATCAGCTCAAACCTTGCAGCATAAAAGTAAACACGATTATCCTCCCTAAAATTGCCACACTGAAATCAATGCATATCTAAACTGTAAATAAAATCATTTGATTGTGACAAAGTAAGTAGTAATAAAACAATGTGCCCAATAAACATAGAACTTACGTGCAAATGAGTGCTAGTCAGTGGTAGAGCATTTGCAGCACCTGCGTGAGCAACTGGGTTCAAACCCAAATAGAACTTTCGTAGCTAAGTTCTGAAAATGTCACACTAACTTGGTCGGAAGGGTAAATAGCATCTTTCGGAGGTGGCGATACGTCGTCTATAATCCTTCAAATTAGAGTCTATTAAATTTACACGCCGAAATATATTCCAGGATCATCTAAATTCTGTACGAAGTAGCAACAAGGCCCGGACCGAGGTAAGATGAGGCCCTTCATGTTAAGATTGCAATTTCTTCATGTTCGTCATATATATATATATATATATATATATATATATATATATATATATATATATATATATATATATATACAATTAACATAAATAAGTTAATTAGTTTTGAGTAATTCGTTCTATGTTTCTTCCCATATATCTATATGAGCCGGAAAAATCTGTTAGGTCATGATCTAACTCGATAAAGATTTGGAGTAGATTTCTCAAATTTCGTTTTAATTGAAATTTATGATATACAAAAATATTTATAGGGGATATTCAAGACACTGCAAACTCTTCAACTCTTAAAGGAAGAAAAATCTAGAGAGGATTACCAGTATGCTAGATGAGAAGAGCAGCAGACGAGAAGATGTTCTGTTATTGGAAAAGAACTTACGTATATTAGATAGACCGGCAAGGTCTAGAGTTCCCTGTGCTCTCTCTTGGGTTCAGTACGCCGAGAAAGTTGGACTATCATCGAACAAGAAGTTGTAAAGCACGTAGACCTCTGACGATCTCGTCGATCTCAACGACGGGCATTATCTGCTATGGTGTGATTCGGAGAGCGCCAGGGATGTTTGATGTTTGATTGCTCTCATCGGGTGGGCTTTAAGCGTTGTTGGTCAGAAGAGTCGTTCTGGAAACGTAAAGAAGATATCGATTGGACAGGGGTATTATAATCACTATAGAAGATAAATAACCTTCCCCTCAAAAAAAAAAAAAAAGAAGATGAAGATAAATAACCGGACATCAAAAGAGTAGATTACCTTGTTTAGTGACTAAATGAATGTTGTGGATGTACAAACATTTTTCCTTGTGCCATAAGAGATATGCAGGTTATACCAATATCAATAAGACAACCAACAAACTATATCTCCACGGGGACTACTATCACGAATGGCAGCACTTTCATCGACCTGTTAGAGAAAGTAGCAAATACATGTTAAATAAAAGGCAACAGTCAAAATTAAATAAGAGGAAGCCAAATCTTAGAACAAACTAACAAGGTTCCTTGATCTTCGATCCAAACCACGATCAATTGGACAATAAAAGTAGTAATTAACACAGGAAAATCCTTGTGCCAAAATTAGTTAAATGTGCGGGATGTTGGTGATGCAAAGAGGATGTTCCACACTTCTACGGGCTCTTCACTTTCATACCAAATGCCACCAAACGAACTGACTTTCCTGATGATGAATGATTTCAGGTTTTGTTTCAAATAAAAGTATGCATCTTTCATGCTCGGTGTAAGGCAAGTTGCACTACACACAGAGAGTCGTATCCGAAAAGGGTTTCATAACCTCAAATCCATAGAAAATGAAGAAGAGTAAATAAGCCACTGCCAGAAAGTCTTAAGACATATACTGTTGGAAACTATAGATTTCGGGTTGACTTTGGATCCGATTTGTGAAGAATCGGGTTGTCGAATCATCGAGATGAAAGTAGTTTTGGAAATCTTGCGTCAAGGAGATCATCCTACTATTTATTTCGACCCAAATCGAGTCCGGGTGAATGAAAAATTCATGGGTAAAGATGGTTTCCTCAAGAAGGTGAAGGATGCTACTTCAAGTGGGAAATTAAATCATCCCACATTGGAGGGAAGAACAAACTTGTTCACCTTAAGTAGTTCAAGTTTGCACTATAGGGCACGCCCTTTGGGTGGTACACATTTAGCAATGACTTAATCTTTTTGGGCCTGAAACTAACTCCTTTTCAGAATTAAAATTAGCCCGAAAATAATTATTCACCAGTCAGTTTTGTAACTGTTCTTTTTCAACTGTTGCAACCGTTTTCGTTCCCCAACAGTTTCCAACTGTTCCCAACGGGTGTCTGTCTTCTTTAAAAGGCGGACACCTTCCTCTGTTTCATCATTCCGAAATCCAGTACTCTTCCTCCTTTCAACACAGAGAGATATTCACACCATTTAACAAGTTCAAAGGGTGCAATCCAGACGGTACTTCTGCTTGCACGGTGAGAGGCGTATATCCTGGGAGGCCTCCGCTCCGGATCAACAGTACCGTTTGGGAGCGAATAAAGCCTTAAGTCCACCGTGTCTATGCACGAGATAGTCTCTGCTTTACTGCTGCAATTCTGCAGACTCTGTAAGTTTTGTTCTTTCAGTTTATTTTCATTTTCGGGTCAGATTCTTGTACAAGTTCCAACAATCTTAAGGCTTTCGTTGAATATGTTCAAGTTTCGGTCTGATCCTGTTACTGTTAACTTATCTGTTCAGTATCTGTTATTTCTGTTATGTTACAATTTTCAGTACTGTTCAAGTTTCTGTTCGTGACTGAATTTTTTTCTGTTCTGAAACATTTCTGCAACAGTTAAATTTTCAGTTTCTGTTAATTCTCTGTTACTGTTAATTCTCTGTTAACAATCTTATTTTCTTGTACTGTTAATTCTGTTAACAATCTTATTTTCTGGTACTGTTAATTCTCTGTTACTGTTAAATATTACTGCTGTTTATTTTTTCTGTTACAGTATTATTTCTTCAGTTTCTGTTGAAATTTTCTGCAACAGTCAAATAAACTGCTCTTTATATTTTTCTGTAACAGATAATTTTTTCTATTTTTGTCTAAATTTCTTTAACAGTCTGATTATCTGTTAGTTTTCTATCTTTATCTTTCGGAATCAATTATCGAAAGAATTGTTGTTTCTGATTTAATTTTTCAGTTCATTTTATTTACAGTTAAATTTCAGAAACTGTATTATATACTGTTTTTACATAACAGTATATCTTTTATACATCCATTGGTACTGAATTTTTGAGTTGCAAATTTTCAGCAATGGCAGAAGGAACCACTTCTGGAAGTACCACCACACCCGTGACTGTGATGGCTATTGGCGGACATGGGGAACGTCCTGAAAAGTTCACTGGGAAGGATTTCAAGAGATGGCAACAAAAAATGCTATTCTACTTGACAACCCACAACTTGGACGATGAAGACGCACCAGCGTTAACCGAAAATTCTCAAAAGGAAGTTGTTGCAGCGGTAGACGCGTGGAACCATTCGGAATTTTTGACTAAAAACTATATTCTTAACGGTTTAAACAATTCATTGTATAGTGTGTGTTGTGGTGCTAAAACCGCTGGGGAGTTGTGGTATTCTTTAGACAAAAAGTACAAAATGGAAGATGCCGGGGCCAAAAAGTTTGTAGTGGCTAGATTCCTGAAATACTGTATGGTAGATTCAAAAACTGTAATAAGTCAGGTTCAGGAATTGCAGGTTATTCTCCATGAGATCCATGCCGAGGGGATGGTTCTAAGCGAATCGTTCCAAGTCGCTTGTATAATTGAGAAGTTGCGTCCATCGTGGAAAGACTTCAAAAATTATCTCAAGCACAAACGCAAAAAAATCAAGCTCGAGGAACTCATCGTGCATTTGAGGATTGAGGAGGACAACTGCAATGCCGTGGAAAAAGGGCCGAAAAAGAAAAGAAAGGCTAAAGACACGGAATCCGCCGATGCGGGAGAGAACTCGTTCAAGGTGAAGTGCTTCAATTGCGGAAAAATGGGACATCGTCGAAGCGAGTGCAAAAAGAAGCGCAAACCTCAAAAGAACAAAGAAAAGAAGATCGAGGCCAACGTTGCGGAAGCAAACGAGGATGATGGGATTCTCTTGTCTGTGGTCGTCTCGGAGGTGAACATGACTCGAAGCAACCCAATGGAGTGGTGCGTCGACACCGGCGCGACACGCCATATTTGCTCGGACAAATCGATGTTTACGAGGTACGAGGAGGTGAAAAATGGGGAACCGGTCTTCATGGGCAAATCCGCCTCGTCTACCATTGAAGGACAAGGCACCGTCACTCTCAAAATGACCTCGGGAAAGATGCTCGTGCTCAACGATGTGCTCCACGTGCTGGAGATTCGCAAGAACTTGGTTTCGGGGTCCGTTTTAGTTAAGAAAGGATTCAAACTTGTTTTCGTATCCGACAAAATTGTACTAGTGAAAAGTGGTTCGTATGTAGGCAGGGGATACCTTAGCGATGGTATGTTCAAGCTAAATGTAATGAATGTGACGCCAACTAAGGCTATGAATAAGAGCGTCAATTCTATTTTATTGTTGGAGTCTTCTAATCTATGGCATAGTAGATTAGGACATGCAAATCTTGAATCCATTCGCAAGATAATTTCTATGGAACATCTTCCTAGTGCAAAAATTGATAAATCCCACAAATGCAAAACATGCGTTGAAGCAAAGCAAACAAAGAAATCTTTCCGACCAATTGATGAGAAAGTGACATTCCCTCTTCAGTTAATCCATACGGATATATGCGATCTAAAATATACGCAAAAAAGAGAAGGAAAGAAGTACTTCATTACCTTAGTAGATGATTGCACTAACTACTGCTACATCTATCTTTTTAGAAGCAAAGACGAAGCAGTAGATATGTTCAACTTTACAAAAATGAAGTAGAAAATCAATTGGCTAGGAAAATTAAAATTATGCGTAGTGATCGAGGAGGTGGATATGAATCACCACTTAAGGACATCTGTCTAGAAAGTGGGATTATTCATCAAACTACGGTACCGTATTCGCCACAAAAAAATGGTGTTGCGGAGAGGAAAAATCTAACTTTAAAGGAAATGATGAATGCATTACTTATAAGTTTGGCTTTACCTCAGAACTTGTGGGGGGAAACCCTGCTGACCGCTAACCTTATCCTTAATAGGATTCCTCGGAAAAGGCTTAGCAAAACTCCATATGAACTATGGAAAGGAAGAGAACCATCCTTTAAATACCTCAAAGTGCGGGGGTGTCTCGCAAAGGTAGAAATACCGGAACCTAAAAAGGTTAAGTTGGGACCGAAAACGGTGGACTGCGTTTTCATTGGGTACGCTCATAATAGTAGTGCATATAGATTTTTAGTTGTAAAATAAGAAATTGAAGATATACACGAAAATACTATTTTTGAGTCTCATTCGGCTACTTTTTTTGAAGATGTATTTCCGTACAAAACCAAGAATGTGGAAAGTTCTAAACGAACTCGTGACTCCACGTTTGAACAGTCCGAAGAAGAGGTAGAACCTAGACGTAGCAAGGGGGCCAAAACAGCAAAGACCTTTGGACCGTATTTTCTTAACTATATGGTAGAAAATGAGCATCAAACCTACAAGGAGGCTATGTCTAGAGGCGGCATATTGGAAGGATGCGGTAAATAGTGAAATTCAATCAATACTTCAAAATCACACTTGGGAATTGGTGAGTCTTCCGTCAAGTTGCAAACCATTGGGTTGCAAATGGAATTTTAAGCGAAAGCTTAAAACCGATGCAACTGTCGAAAAATACAAGGCTTGCCTTGTAGCAAACAGATATAAACAAAAGGAAGGTATCGATTATTTCGATACCTAGTCACCAGTCACGAGGATTACATCCATTCGCATGCTTATAGCGCTTGCCTCTATAAATAATCTCGAAATTCACCAAATGGATGTAAAGACTGCTTTCTTGAATGGTGAATTGGATGAAGATATTTACATGGAACAACCTGAAGGTTTTCACGTTCCCGGACAAGAAGACAAGGTTTGTCGATTAGTCAAATCTCTTTCTGGGCTGAAACCGGCACCAAAACAATGGCATGTAAAATTTGATAACGCAATGTTATCAAATGGATTTCATATAAATGAATGTGACAAGTGTGTTTATTACAAAACCACTCGTGATGGTTATGTCATTGTTTTCTTATATGTCGATGATGTGCTAATTATGGAAAGTAATAAGAATATCATCAATTCAACAAAGAAAAAATTGCTGACGACAAAGTTTGACATGAAGGATATGGGTATCGCAGATGTTATACTAGGGATGAAAATCACTAGAACATCAAGTGGATACACATTATCTGAGTCACACTATGTTGGAAAGATACTTGAGAAATTTGACAGGAACAACGACAAGGAAGTTAAGACTCCGGTTGATCTTAATCTACTCCTCGCCAAGAATCATGGGGTCAGTGTAAGGCAAAACGAATATGCTCAAGTTATCGGAAGTCTAATGTATCTCATGAACTGCACCAAACCCGATGTTGCTTAAGTAGTTGGCAAACGCAGTCGATTCATGAGAAATCCTAGAGCAAATCACTGGAGAGGATTGAATCGGGTGCTAAAGTTTCTAAGACATACTTTAACATACGGACTACACTATAGTAGGTACCCAGCCAGACTTCAAGGGTATGGTGATTCCAATTGGATATCGGATACAAGGGATTCTAAATCCACAAGTGGGTATGTCTTTACTCTAGGAGGTGCAGCCGTGTCATGGAAGTCTTCTAAACAAACCTGCATTGCAAGATCCACAATGAAATCCAAATTCATTGCCTTGGATAAATTAGGGGAAGAAGAGGAATGGCTTCGACAGTTTTTAGAAGAACTTTCAATGTGTCCAAAACCAATGGCACCTATCTGTATCCATTGCGATAGTCAATCGGCCATTGGAAGGGTGAAAAATAGTATCTATAATGGTAAGTCTAGACATATTCGTCGTAGACACAACACCATTAAACAATTTCTCTCAAATGGAATAATATCGATCGATTACGTGAAGTCTAAGGAGAACTTAGCAGACCCTCTAACAAAGGGGTTACCAAGAGAGCAAGTGTTTAATTCATCAAGGGGAATGGGACTGAAGCCTATCTCACCGAGTTTCACATAGCGGAAACCCAACATAGATGATTGGAGATCCCAATAACTAAGTTCAAAGGGCCAACCTACCTATCGTGCATATATTTAGTCACTGAGGAAATAAATTACCTAACTTATTCCTAGGGTGAACGTCGAGAGACGCCTGCATTGGACAAGGTTAAGCGTTAAAGCTTTTAATGAGCTCATATCTTTGTTAAAAGACCAAGTTGGGTATGGCAATATACTCTTTATGAGACTCACCTATATGAGTTGGAAATGGGGGGCGGTTCTAGGAGAATGACGAGGCTAAATTTTCTAAGACCACTCATGAAACCAGGACATAAGTGTTCCATTGCCAAAACGGGCACGTTAATGAGAACCGTATCTGGAAGAATGATAACCGTGTGGGTGCTAATGACTAGGTTACGTCACGGCAAGTAGTTCAAGGCGATTCGCTATTGACAAGCCAGTATACCCGTTGGTACTTCACTAAGAGAACGTTCAAATTCTCTGACTACCTTCTGGATGCGATTATCGTTCGCGTGATAAATCTCTCAATCCTTTGATATTTCGGCTACTCAACCAATTTTATCATTTATGTGGTGGATTGTTGGAAACTATCGATTTCGGGTCGAATTTGGACCCGATTTGTGAAGAATTAAGTTGTCTATTCGTCGAGATGAAAGAAGTTATGGAAACCTTGTGTCAAGGAGATCATCCTACTACTTTATTTCGAACCAAATCGATTTCGGGTGAATGAAAAATTCATGGTTAAAGATGGCTACCTAAAGAAGGTGAAGGAAGCTAATTCAAGTGGGAAATTAAATCGTCCCACATTGGAGGGAAGAACAAACTTGTTTACCTTATGTAGTTCAAGTTTGCACTATAGGGCACGCCCTTTGGGGGTACACATTTTGTGTAGGAGGGAGGACCTAGCTACGGTCCGAACAACCACACGCGCGCGCGCTCCCCGCTGCCGCCGTCCGTCCGGATGGCCGGCTCGGCTCGGCTTGATCTCGGTCTCGGGTTCGGGTTCAGGCACGGGCACGGGCCGCAACGTGACGTGGTGTGGTGTGGTGTGGGATTTGGGCCTGATTAAGCAATGAATTAATCCTTTTGGGCCAGAAACCAACACCTTTTCAGAATTAAAATTAGCCCGAAAATAATTCTTCACCAGTCAGTTTTGTAACTGTTCTTTTTGAACAGTTGCAACCGTTTTCGTTCGCCAACAGTTTCCAACTGTTCCCAACGGGTGTCTGTCTTCTTTAAAAGGCATACACCTTCTTCTGTTTCATCATTCCGAAATCCAGTACTCGTTTTCCTTTCAACACAGAGAGATATTCACACCATTTAACAGGTTCGAAGGGTGCAATCCTGACAGTACTTCTACTTTCACGGTGAGAGGCGATTATCATGGGAGGCCTTCGCTCAGGATCAACAGTACAAATTGGGAGCAAATAAAGCCTTAAGGACATCGTGTCTATGCACGAGATCTCCTCTGCTTTACTGTTGCAATTCTCCAGACTCTGTAAGTTTTGTTCTTTCAGTTTATTTTCATTTCTGGGTCAGATACTTGTACAAGTTCCAACATATACATCATTATCATATACATACCACCGTGCAAAAGGTATTTCCCTACTTTACCAACTGTTATAATATGCAATTCCTCATAATCATATCCTGAAGCACAAATTTATTTACAGTCAACTAGATACGCTTAAATAGTATTCTCCTTTTGCATTTCTATCCTGACGGACAAAATCTCGCTTGAGCTTTACAATGGTATGCATAATTTGTAATACTTAAATTTAAAAAATATTATTAGAATTACATAAAATCATATAAATACATTTAAGGGGTGTAAAGTTGGTAGAAATAGAGGATCAATACTCTAGAGGGGGGGGGGGGGGTTGGTTGAATAGAGTATGCAGACTTTTGTAAAACTTTGCAAGAATAGTGGTTTCAAAAGATTTGTAAAGAGATTCAAGGTCTCGAAATGAGTTTCAAGCCCTTGGAATGAAAACAATTAGATTATGAAATGAATAAGTCTGTTTCAAGGCCTTGACATGAGATTCAAACCCTTGAAATGAAACTGTTTTGAATGTTGCAAAAGTTTTAAGTATATGACTGAAAAGTAAATGCAAGAGACACAAGATATATAGAGTTCAGTCCAATTGTTCCTACGTCTCTACCTTAGGGATCTTCTCCCTGTAGGATTTTCAATAAAATTCTTATTAATCAACAGCTAAGACCTAGATCTGAAGCACAGAGATATGCCTTACTCTGTTACAGCTTGTGGTTCTCACTAACCTATCTAGTACCTTCTCTATCTATCTGATTAAATAAGAGTTCTCTGTTGTTCACCTTGAACAATCCTTGAGAATGAGAATTATAAGTATTATCAATATGATATACAAACGAAGTTCAGATGAAGAAGAACACAAGAAATGAAACTGCAGTGAGTATGCAGCGTTCTTCTGATGCTTGGATTGAAAGAGATGAGTATGCTTCTTTGTTTCTTGTAAATTCTTGAGTTTTTTGAGTATCTCTTCCAATTGTTTGTGTCGTGCTATATGTCAAATTCCTTCTGCAGTTATCCTTTTAACACCCATGTTGAATTGAAGATCTTTAGAATCTTCTTAACAAATTTTCCTGAATATTTGCTTCAAATCTTGACTCTTCTAACAACTTCTTCCAACGTAGTTCAGTATCTTCCAAGATATTGATTTGATCTTGTTGGAAGACTGTTGAAAGGCTTTAAACCAAAGTTGATCAATCAAAGAATCAAGTCATCAAGTGGTTTCCATTTCTACAAAACATAAGTTAGGAAACAGATTCCTATAAAATAGAATATCCCTGCATAACTGAGTCAAACAGATGATGTTACATCCTATGAACTGTGTAAAAATACTTTGTCTTTCATCATCAAGTATCATCTAATCATGCACACGCGTTTAGGAATCGAATCAAGTACAGAAACACCCCCTATGTTCATGCATATAAAGCTCAGTCAATTTCAAGGCTTTGAAAGCTGTTTCAAGGCCTTGAAATAGCAAGTCTTGAACTTGTATTGAACTTACAATCACCCCCTTGATGAAAGACAAAACCACAATCTTCCAATCAGTTTGATACTGTGATTCTGCACAAAATACTCATTAGCACATAGCAGAATAAATCATATAATGTCAACACATAATGTCCAAAAAATCGAACTTATTAAACACACTAAAAACAGCAAATAACAACATAATTTTAGGTAGTCCTACTGACCAAAACCGGGTCACTCACCACCAAAAGTAAAGAATAATAGCCTAATTTCTCCCCTTTCTGACTTTCATCAAAAAAAGAAATGAGAATATGTTGGATAAATATTTGAAAAAAATATTTTTTGAAATATAAAATTTTCATGGCTTTGGAAAGGAGTTCAAGGCCTTGAAAAGGAGAAGAAATAGTACGCAAGAGTTAATGGTTAGGGTCTTCATCTCCTTGCTACTCTGCATCTTCTTCCTGACTATCTCCCTCATCATCCCGTTCTTCTTCTTGTTGAGCCACATCATCATCTTTTTCACCTTCTCCTTCAAAAAAATCAGCAGCAGTCACAATATCTGGCACATTGGGCTTCTTTGATTTCTTCTTCTTGAGGTTTATTAGCAGTGCTTCTGAATATGGACTGTCTTCTTCTTGATCTCCATCCACATGTTCAACAGCCACCTGCTTGCCTTTATCCTTGACCTGAGCAGTCCCATCCTGAGTTGAATGTTCACTGGGAATATCCTTTGCTGATGCAGCCTTTTTGGTACTCTTTTCAGCTTGAGACACTTCCTCACCCACATCAAACCATGTCATAATCCTGAACATTTTTTCAACCATGTACTTCACTTTTATGAGATTAGTGTCAAACCCATGTTGATTCTCTTTTACTTCATTTATTTACATCTGAAGTTATTTCAGCAACTGTTGAGTCAAGGGGTTATCTTGAGACTGAGAGGTTTGGCTTGAAGTGGGAGTCAAAGATTTATTTTTGAGAAATTTCTTGGAGCCCAACCCTTCCTCAGTCAAATCTGAGTATAGCTTCCAAATCTTAGCACTTGTTTTCACCACACCAATCTTCTCAAATGCCTTCTCATTAAGGATACCAAATCCAGTAGTAACTGATTCTTCCCTATCAGTTGGAGTTTCAAAGTGTTGGAAGAATAAGGTGAGCAAGTTGGCATATGGCAAAGAATGTTTTCTCTGGATGGTTTGGCTGTATAGCATGTGTTCCATCACAAGATTTGGAAGATCAATTTCATAACCTTGCATAACCAAATACATTAACTGCAACACCCTATCAGTTACCAATTCCTTTGAGTGTTCCCTAGGTACCACACATCTCATCAATATAGTAAACAAAACTTTGGGTTCAACAGTTACAACAGAGTGTGTTAACTGCTTAGATGAGGCAGGGGTATTTGGTAGAAATAACTCTTATTTTTCTTGCTTGAGGGCTTCACTCATAGGAGGGTAGTTACTAGTGTCATATCTCTTAGGACATCCTAGAACATTTGAAACCTCAGAATGGTCTAGTTCCATGTCAATGCTACCAACCTTAGTCAAATCACCAGATTTACAGTCTTTCTGAGTTGTTTCATGTTTAGGTAAAAGAATCTGGTGAGTCTAGGGTAAGATAACTCTCGAGGATTTAGAATAAACCAAATAGATATTTTCTTCAACATTTTGATGCACTCTAGATTCATACCATGTAACATATACATACTGACCAAACTACAGAATGCAGCTTATCTAGAAGCAAATCCATCAAGCCATTGACCTCTAGCAACATTAGTAATGAACAATGTACTATCATGGGCTAATTTCTTACCTATGGATTTCTTCTTTTCTGAATAGATCTGTAATCCCTTCTCTATGTTCTCATCTGCTCCATCTTCTGGTTCATCCTCTGTAACCTTCTCTTTTCCTTTTCCCTTGTCTGCTTTGTTAGCCTTCTTCTTTGTCTTCTTAGGGCTACCAATCTAATTTCCCTTCTTTTTTTCTGGTGCAGACTCCACTCGCTTCTTCTTCTTGTTGCTGGACACTGGGGTCTCATCTTTCTTGGCCTTCTTCTTTGGAGGAGGAGGTGCTATGTCTTATGCAGTAGAAGTCTTAGAACTGGAATCCCCACTAATGATCTGAACCTCTTCCACAGTGGTCTTTCTTTTCTTCTCTGTTGCAGCCTTTGAACCACCAGCCATCTTAATTCTGCCTGAGGCTCTTCTGGTGCTCATTAGGGTTTGGAGAAGAAGATAGATGTATGATAGATACGAAGGAGAGAAACAAAGAAGGAGATAAATAGAAGAGAGTTTCAGTTTGAAAAAGAAACTAAATATTATTTTTGATTTTTGAAGATCTCATGAATCAAAAAGATTCAAAATTGTGTGTGCCGTTGGAAATAAAAGATACAAAACTATTTTGGCTAAAAAGAAGTATTTGAAAACTTGAGCGGCAACATCGAGCAATTATCTGGAAGATAACACCCAATATTGAAAGATCCATTTTTATTAACTATCGAGCATGCAGTCTTATTTTGGCTTTGAAAGGATTTCAAGGCCTTGAAAAGCTGTATAATGTAGTGCACATACACTCAAAGCTTTGAAAGGATTTTCAAGACTTGAAAATCAGTTCAAAGTTTTGAAACACATAAAACTTACCTGATTCTCCCCCTAAACCAATTCTTCCTTATTTAGCATGCCCAATTCCAATCTTAAGGCTGAGAATCTTTCATCTCGCAATGATTTAGTGAAGATGTCTGCAAATTGCAAGTTATTAGAAATAAATTCAAGAACAATATCACATTTTTCAGCATGATCTCTGATGAAGTGATGTCTAACATCAATATGCTTTGTTATGGAATGCTGAACTGGATTCTTTGTAACTGATATTGCACTTGTGTTTTCACACTTGATAGGTATATCTCTACAATCAGATCCAAGATCTGTCATTTTTTGTGCTATCCATAACACTTGTGAAAAGCAAGCTCCAGCTGCTATGTATTTCTCTTAAGTTGTTGATAGTGAAACTGTGTTTTACTTCTTTGAATACCAGCTGATTAAGGATGATCCAAGAAATTGACAACATCCTTATGTACTATTTCTATCAAATTTATATCCTGCAAAGTCAGCATCTGAATAGCCACACAAAGATAAGTAAGAGAGTTTAGGATACCAACGCCCTAAGTCTTTGGTACCATTGAGATTGTTGATTCAAATACCCTTTAATGTGTTTTGGATGGTAATTGTTTTGAGTGATGAAAGAAAAATACAAAGACATAAGCAGCAAAGCATTTCAGATACTCCAAGGCCTTGATATACTAACAGAGCTTCAAAGCCTTGAGAGTTTTTTTATCCTGCTATATGTTCTAACCGTTCTGTGTTGCAGATTGGATATCTGATTATACATATCAGGGATTTTCTGCATATACTTATAGTTTACACTATTTACATATCTAAGACAATTGCAGATGATCAGAAATGGAAGAATCAAAGTTTTCTGGGTTTAACTTTGAATATCTGTGAAGCAGGTTCAGAGCTCCAAGGCCTTGAGATGTGCCTTGAGCTGCTGACAATTTTTATAGAACTAAGTTGATTATTTCTTGCAGGTTGTGATTCTTATTATTGTGATTATTCATTGAATTCTAAGAGTCTTAAACTTGTTTTTCATTATTTATATGTATTAGAAGTTAAACAGAATACTGTTCTAATCTTTTAACCTGTTTTATCAGAAACAGGAAAACCAAACAGTCATAGCACTGTTATCTTTCTGGATTTTGTTGTTGCTGTGTTTTAATGTTGTTGCAGGTTTGTTAAACGTGCAAGAGCTATCTCAACAAACTCCAACGGATATCCACTTAGAGCTGTTTGAATTTCAGTTGAAAACAGAAGGAGGATTTGTAGGAACTGAGATCCTAAAATCTCTCAATCAGTTGCAGCTGTGGATAAACGAGACTGGTTTGAATTTTGAAGGTAGAGAGGCTTGCTGAATACTCAGAAAGGTGTGAAAAATTCGTGGGAGATCATTCATTCAAACACACAAGGATTCAAGCTTCAATCCAGATTCCAGAAGATCAAATCAATCCAGTTTCCAAAAGAACACATCCAGGCTTCAATAGCTTATCTCTTCTACTGTGTTCTTCACTTGTTCTGTAATCTGTGTATCTTTAATTATCTTAAACCTCACTTAAACTAGTGGTTAGTTGTTCAAGTGAACAACAAGAGGTTCATGTTAGCTCAACAGTTAGTAGCTTGAACTAGATAGGTTTGGAACCAGAAGCTGTATAGGTGTAAGGGAAATCACTTAGGCTTGAAGATCTAGGGATGTTTATGTGTGAGTAATAAGAAGTGTTTTCCCAATCCTGGTGGGATTAGATCCCTCAGGCAGAGATTAGGTCCATTGGGACTGAACTCTGTAAATTGCTTTGTGTTCTTTACTTTACAGTTTGATTGTTAGCTGCATCATACAACTCAAATCAAACTAGGGTTCATAAGCTGTTTAGAATTGATAATAGTTCAAGGCCTTGAAGCTTTATATTTTTCCTTTGAAAGTTTCAGACAGTTTTCTAAAATCTCAAGGCCTTGAGATTTGAGTTTTACACAAAGCTAATCTGTTAAGTTTTGAGTTTTGCAAAAAGTTTCCATACTCTATTCAACCCCCCCTTCTAGAGTATTTAGGTCCTGTATTTAGTATACATTACACACTTTCAATTGGTATCAGAGCTTGTGTCACTGTTTTAAATCTAACAATCTGGTGACTATGAGTAATGTAGGAGATGGTGGATTCTCACAAGGAAAGGCAGCCAACAGACCTCCATTGTTCTGTGGTGATAACTTCATGCACTGGAAGGCATTGATGAATATGTTCATCATAGATCAAGACAAGGAACTGTGGTCAATAGTTCAGAATGGTCCTCATGAGTACTATACTACAATTGATGGAGTCAGATGTATCAAGTCTGAGGAAAATCTTTCAGTTACTGAACTGGAAAATGTATCAAAAAATTACAAGGCTATGAATCTGTTATACTGTGCTCTTAATGCAGATGAGTTCAACAGAGTGTCAAATTGCAAGAGTGGCAAAGAAGTAAGGGATAAACTGGTGGTGACATATGAAGGAACTAGCCAGGTTATGCAGACCAAAATCAACATACTTCTGAGGAAATATGAGTTGTTCAAGATGAATTCAGATGAGACCATCAAGGAGATGTTCAAAAGATTCACTGATGTGGTGAACAATCTGAAGTCATTGGGAAAGAAGTTCTCAAATGAGGAGAATGTCAGAAAGATTCTGAGAAGCTTGCCAAAAGCCAAGTGGGAGCCAAAGACAACAGCCATTGAGGAAGCTCAGGATTTAAGTCTTCTTCAGCTAGATGATCTACAAGGAAAGCTGCTCACTCATGAAATGTCTATGAAGGATGTGGAAGGTGATTTGAGTGAAAACATCAGGAACTTAGAACTTAAGGCAAAAGACAGTGAAAAGTCTCAAAGCCTTGAGACTGAAGATGAGCCTGATGATGAAGAGGCTTTGGCATTGATCTCCAAGGCCTTGGCCAGGGTTCTCAAGAAGAAAAGAAACTCTGGTAACAGGGATTACAACAGAGAGAGATCAAGACCTTCAGCAGCAAGGACTACAAAGGTAAACCTTCATCATAGTCACATAAAACTAAAGTAATGAATAGTTTTGAGTGTGGTGATGCAGATCATTTAGTAAGGGGCTGTCCACAAAAAAAGAAGAACATGAACTTTCAGAAGAACGACAGTGACAACAGAAGGAAGAAAGCCATGACGGCTTCCTGGAGTGATTCTGATTCATCAAGTGACTCAGACACAGAAGAAGATCAAGCAAACTTATGCTTCATGGCAAAGCATGATGAGGAAAAATCATCAGACAAACATATTGAAGATATGGTAAAAAATCTACTTGCTAGTCCTTCTGATGTACTTCTTGAAATTCTCAAAAGTATGTTTTTAAATGAGGAAATTTATAAAAATGATATTTCTGCTTTAAAGATTAAGATTCATGAGCAGGTAAAAGAAAACCTGGACCTAGTTTTTTCAAACAAAACTATTGAAGTTTCTAAGACAAAGTTTGAAAAGAACTTCAAGGCCTTGGACAGCAGGTTCAAAGCCTTGAAGGCACAGATAAAAGAGGTTGTTGATCAAAACACTCTTTTGATTGAAAGATATGTTGATCTAAAGACTCATTCTAAGAGTTTAGAAAAACATATCTGTTCTTTGACTGAGAAACTTCAAGAGTCCCAGAAGGTCCTAGCTAGTTTTACAGGCTCAGAACATAATCTGAATCTCATTCTTGGAGGAAGTCTGAAATCAATGCATAAAAGTGGGATTGGCTATAATCCAAATTTTCCAAAGAAAGGCCAAACTACTTTTGTCAAATCTGGTAGCAGACATTCTCCAAAATGTCATTACTGTTGAAAAATTGCCATGTCAGATTAACTTGTCCCTTCAGAAGATCAGAACCTCACATTATGAGGAATACTTATCCTTATCAGCTTAAGGGACAGGTTAGGCCACCAAACATGGCTGATTCTGAGTATGAATCAAAGTTCTGCACTTGGTCTAACAGCCTGTTGAGGCAATGATTTGTTTTTGCAGGATGTCACCAAGGCCTTGAAAGATCAGAAATGGATATTAGACAGTGGATGTTCCAGACATATGAGCGGAAATAAGTCTCTCTTTAGTGAACTTACATAAAAATCTGGAGGAACAATCACACTTGGTGACAAAGCAAAATGCAATATCATTGGTATAGGTAGTATTGGTAATGGTTCTACTAATTCTATATCTGATGTTTATCTGGTAGATGGACTTAAGTATAATCTGCTTAGTATCTCTCAGTTATGTGATAAAGGTTATAAGGCTATATTTGACAAGGAAAAATGTGTGGTGCAAGATGAGAAATCTGGTGATTGCATACTCACTGCTCCAAGATCTATGAGTACTAACAGTGTTGTAGGTGACAAGCTAAAATGCCTCAAGGCCTTGAAAAAAGATTCAAAGCTTTGGCACAGAAAGCTTGGGCATATTAGTATACATACCTTGAATAAACTCATCTCAAAGGACTTGGTAAGAGGTTTACCATCACAGAAATTTTCAGATGATGAGGTTTGCAAGGCATGTGTACAAGGTAAGCAAACCAGAAGCTCATTCAAGTCAAAGAACTTTGTAATTACTTCTAGAACATTAGAACTGCTGCATATGGACTTGTGTGGTCCTATGAGAGTTAAGACTCCAAAAGGTAAGAGGTATATGCTTGTTATAATAGTTGATTATTCTAGATTTACTTGGGTGTGTTTATTAGAGACAAAACTGAAGCTTTATTGGAATTTTCTAGATTGTGCAAAGAGCTTCAAACTTTAAAAGATTTACCTGTTGCATCTATTAGAAGTGATCATGGTAGGGAGTTTGATCAACTTAACTTTGATTTGTTTTGTGCAAAGCATGGCATTTTACACAACTTTTCTGCACCTAGAACTCCATAGTAAAATGGAGTAGTTGAAAGGAAAAATAGGACACTTGAGGATATGTCTAGAACCATGCTCCTTGAAAGTAATTTGCCAAACTTCTTATGGGCAGAAGCTGTTAACACTGTCAATTATGTGCTGAATAGATGCTTGATTAGACCTATTTTGAAAAATACCCCTTATGAACTGTTTAAAGGTAGAAAGCCTACTGTTTCTTATTTTAAACCTTTTGGTTGTATCTGTTTTGTGCATAATAATGATAGAGACAATCTTGGTAAGTTTGATGCTAGAAGTGATGAAGGTGTCTTTCTTGGATATTCTAAAACTAGCAAAGCTTATAGAGTTTATAATAGAAAAACCAAGATTGTGGAAGAGAGTATTCATGTAATCTTTGATGAAAGTACTAAGGATTCTCTGAGTGAAAGTTTTGCAGATCTAGATTTGAACAAGCATGAATCAGATAATGATGCTATGAAAGAAGACAAAGACAAAACTAATGTGCAGAATCAATCAGCAGAATCTCAAGGCCTTGAACCTCCTGCTGAACCAAAATCTCAAAGCCTTGAGATAGAAGCTGAAACTTTCTATGATGCTCCCTATACTGTTTCAAGGACTCAAAGCCTTGAAGGAGAATAATCCTGGATACCAAGAAAGAAGTTTAAGTACCTTGCAGATCATCCAGCTGATAACATTATATCAGATCCATAAACTGGAACTCAGACAAGAGGACAGTTGAAGAACTTGTGCGCTTTTAGTGCATTTGTATCTTTTATTGAGCCTAAAAATACCAAGGAAGCACTAGAAGATGCAGACTGGATCATTGCAATGCAGAGTGAGCTGAATGAGTTTGAAAGAAACAAGGTATGAAATCTGGTTCCCAGACTCAAAGAGTAATCAATTATTGGAACCAGATGGGTATTCGGAAACAAGCTTGATGAGAATGGCAAAGTGGTAAGAAATAAATCCATACTGGTAGCTCAAGGATATAATCAGGAAGAAGGTATAGATTATGAGGAGACTTTTGCTCCTGGTGCCAGGTTAGAAGCTATTAGAATACTTCTTGCATTTGCATCTCACAATCACATAAAACTTTATCAAATGGATGGCAAATGTGCTTTTCTGAATGGATATTTACAAGAAGATGTTTTTGTAGCACAACCACCTGGTTTTGAAGATGAAAACTTTCCTGATCATGTTTATAAACTGGACAAAGCTCTTTATGGATTAAAACAAGTTCCAAGGGCTTGGTATGACAGGTTTTCAAAATTTCTACTTGAAAATAATTTCAAAAGAGGCGTAGTTGACAAAACTCTTTTCATTAAACATCATCAAAGTGATTTCTTAGTAGTTCAGATTCATGTAGATGATTTTTTATTTGGTGCTACTAATGATGCTCTTTCAAAAGAGTTTTCTAGTCTGATGTGCAGGGAGTTTGAGATGAGCTTAATGGGTGAACTGAATTTCTTTCTTGGACTTCATATCTTACAAATGAAGAAAGGAATTTTTGTACATAAAGGAAAGTATACCAAGGACTTATTGAATAAGTATAATATGTCACAGTCCAAGGTACTTAAGACCCCTATGAGTTCATCACTCTCTTTAGACAAAGATTCAAATGGTAAGAGTGTGAATCAAAAGGAATACAGAGGTATGATTGGATCACTGTTGTATTTAACTGCTAGTAGACCTGATATTATGTTCAGTGTCTGTATGTGTGCTAGATTCCAAGCAGATCCTAAGGAAAGTCATTTAACTACAGTCAAAAGAATTTTTAGATATTTGAATGGAATAAGAGACTTGGGGCTTTGGTATCCAAGAAGATCTAATTTTATGTTGAGTGGCTATTCAGATGCAGACTTTGCAGGATATAAAGTAGACAGGAAAAATACTTATGGATGCTGTCAATTTCTTGGATCTTCATTGATCAGTTGGCATTCCAAAAAGCAAAATTCTGGAGCATTGTCAATTGCAGAAGCTGAATACATTGCAGCTGGTGCTTGCTGTTCACAAGTGTTATGGATTGCTCAGCAACATAGAGATCTTGGCTACAATTTAAGAAATGTGCCTATTCATTGTGACAACACAAGTGCTATCTCAATCTCTAAGAATCTAGTTCAGCACTCAAGAACCAAGTACATAGATGTGAGACATCATTTCCTTAGAGATCATGCAGAACAAGGTGATGTTGTTTTAAAATTTATTTCTACTTCAATGCAGATTGCTGATATTTTCACTAAACCTTTGCCAGATGATAGGTTTTCATCTCTAAGGCTTGAATTAGGGATGTTAAACAAGGATGCATTGGTTTAGGGGGAGTATTAGTACTTATATGTGATTATGTTCTGAAATCTCAAAGCCTTGAGATTATACTTTTCAAAGCCTTGAAAGTATAGCTTAAAGCTTTGAAGTTTCTCAAACTGCAGAAAATCTCAAGGCCTTGAGATTGTTCTCCAGGTCTTGAAAATATCTGTATTTTTTTTTAAAAAAATGGATCATCAAATATTATATCTTATCTTTTTGGATAACTGTATAATATTTGAATTACTACTGTATAATATTTGAATTACTCAGAGAATTTTCTAAAATTTCCAAAACTATTTTTTCAAGATTCTATTTTGCATGTTGCTTTAGCAGAGTCCTTTTATGAATCATCCTTTTCAACCTACTTAAGCTGAAAGTCTGGGCTTTTTCCTCTCATTCTCTCTTAATTCTCTACGACTCTCCTCTCTCTCTCTCTCTCAGTTTCTCTCAATCACATTCTCTTCTCAAAACCCTAAACCCCAAAATGAAGCGCAAATCAGCCAGAATTCAGCAACAGGGAAAGCCTTCTGGCAGATCCTAGAAGAGGACAAATAAGAAGGAGAAGATAGTGATTTCTGATTTAGATTCATAAAACACTCAGAGCTTGCATGAGGACACTCCTCCTACAAAGAAGTCTAGAACACAGAAGGGAGATGAAGGCTCAAGCATTGATTCACAGCAGGAGACACAGACTCAGGGTGGTGATCAACCTAGGTCAGAGAAGAAGAAAGGGGGAGAAAAGAAAAAGACTGGTGAAGAGGAAAAGGGGAAATCTGCTCAAGAAAGCAAGAAGAAACCACCTGAAGGAGAACAAGAAAAGAGCAAACCCTCAGAGATGAAAACTAGGGTTAAGCAGGTTGCTGCTGCAACCAAGAAAGGTTATCAAGGTAAGAATGTACTTCCTACATACTGGTTCGTTATTTCTGAGGTCAGAACTGTATGGATGCAAGGTTATGCTTCATCTAAGGTAGCTTTCTGTAGTATGGTTTCTGAAGAATTGTTGGATAAATTGGATATTGACTGCATGAGAAAGTTAAGAGAAACTGCTGTTTGGAAGGTGTTAAATTCTAGTTCAGAGGCCTATCCTAGGTTAACTAGGTTATTTTATCTGAATTTGGTTTCTGAAGGTGATGATAAAATGGTGTTAACTTCAAAAGTGGCTGGGGTAGATTTGAGGTTAGATCATAGGAATTTTGCCAAAGTCTTGGGAATTCCTAGGAAATATAATGTAGGGGATTACCCTGATAGGAAGGAGTGTCTGGATAAGTCAAAGGAGATGTTTTTCATTGATGGTGTGCCCTCTGGTCCAAAACAGTTGACACACTCTGTGCTCAACTGTGAAGCCAAAATCCTGTTTACAATTCTGATGAGAAGTGTAGTTCCTAGGGAGAACTCAAGGGAGTTAGCGACTGATAAGGTTCTTATTTTGATGTATCTGATATCTCAAGGGTTTGAGATATACTTGCCAACAGTTTTATGGAGCATATGATTTATTGTGCAACCAGAAATAGAAACCATCCTCTTCCATATGCCAACCTGTTACCTCTTTTCTTTGAATACTTTGATGTACCTGGGAAAGGAGAAGAAAAGATTACTGGAGGTTTTGGGTTGATTGATGAGACTGCACTTCAGAGGATTGGGGTAGTTCAGACTGGGAAAGGACATTGGAAGTTCTATTCAGATTTGTCAAAGGAGGAACTTGAAGAGAAGGAGTATGTGAAGCCAAATGGGACTACATCAGGGAAAGGACAAGCCAATGAGGATTACTCTTTGTTGGTTGAGAAGTTTGAAGATCAGCAGGTTGAGATTGACGACAAAGGTTATTTGACCTGTCAGCTGAATTCAACCAGTTCAAGGGCTTGATGAATGTTATGAATGGAAAGTTGGATGTTGTCATCAAGGGTTTGAATTTGGAGAAGTTACCTTCTGCTACTAGTCATGACACCAGTGTGGATTCTGATGAAAGGCTGGGAGATTTTCTGAAGAAGAAAAATAAGCCAATTCCAGTGGTGCTTACTTCAAAGGATTTGTATGAACAAACTGATGAAGAAGATGCTGGTGAAGACACAGGTGTTGATGCAGCTACAGCGGGGGACTCAATACAGTCTGCTGATGAAGAAAGTGGATGAGATAATTCAAGAAGTTGTTGCAGATGTGGAAGCTGAATAAGAAGGTAATCAGTCTGCTGAAGATGCTGCAAGTGAAGAAGAAGTTGGAGAAGGCTCAGAGAAAGGCCTGACATCAAAGAATAAGTGAAGATCAGAGAATGCCAAAGCCTTGACCTTCTATTTCTTTCTCTTCTTCTTTTCTGTTCTCAAGGCATTGACTTTTTAGCAAGAATTTTGTTTAAGTTTTTTAATGACTCTGAGTAATGATCCAACATTTCTTCATCCTTATTTGATGAAATTCAAAAAGGGGGAGAAATTATGTGTTTTTGTGTTTGCAGTATTTGAATAATAATAATACTCAGTTGTTTTGGTTTAATCAGTTCTGTTATTATATTACTGTGGTTATATGTAAATCTGTGGTTATATGTAAAATTTTTGCTGATTATCTGTGGTATACTGGTTATCTATCTGGTATTATTGTCTATTGTATCTGCATTTTGTGGTTATCTAATTTTCATAATGAGTGGCAGGAAATCTATACAAGACTGTAGGTTTTGTCTTTCATCAAGGGGGAGATTGTTGATTCAAAGACACTTGAATGTGTTTTGGATGGTAATTGTTTTGAGTGATGAAAGACAAAGACAAATACATAAGCAGCAAAGCATTTCAGATACTCCAAGGCCTTGATATACTAACAGAGCTTCAAAGCCTTGAGAGTTGTTTTATCCTGCTATATGTTCTAACCGTTCTGTGTTGCAGATTGGATATCCGATTATACAGATCATGGATTTTCTGCATATACTTATAGTTTACACTATTTACAGATCTAAGACAATTGCAGATGATCAGAACAGGAAGAATCAAAGTTTTCTGGGTTTAACTTTGAATATCTGTGAAGCAGGTTCAGAGCTCCAAGGCCTTGAGATGTGCCTTGAGCTGCTGACAATTTTATAGAACTAAGTTGATTCTTTCTTGCAGGTTGTGATTCTTATTATTGTGATTATTCATTGAATTCTAAGAGTCTTAAACTTTTTTTTCATGATTTATATGTATTAGAAGTTAAACAGATTACTGTTCTAATCTTTTAACCTGTTTTATCAGAAACTGGAAAACCAAACAGTAATAGCACTGTTATCTTTCTAGATTTTGTTGTTGCTGTGTTTTAATGTTGTTTTATGTTTGTTAAACGTGCAAGAGCTTTCTCAACAAACTCCAACGGATATACACTTAGAGCTGTTTGAATTTCAGTTGAAAACAGAAGGAGGATTTGTAGGAACCGAGATCCTAAAATCTCTCAATCAGTTGCAGATGTGGATAAAAGATACTGGTTTGAATTTTGAAGGTAGAGAGGCTTGCAGAATACTCAAAAAGGTGTGAAAAATTCGTGGGAGATCATTCATTCAAACACACAAGTATTCAAGCTTCATTCCAGATTCTAGAAGATCAAATCAATCCAGTTTCCAGAAGAACACATCCAGGCTTCAATAGCTTATCTCTTCTACTGTTTTCTTCACTTGTTCTGTAATCTGTGTATCTTTTAATTATTTTAAACCTCACTTAACCTAGTGGTTAGTTGTTCAAGTGAACAAAAAGAGGTTCTTGTTAGCTCAACAGTTAGTAGCTGGAACTAGATAGGTTTGGAACCACAAGCTGTATAGGTGTAAGGGAAATCACTTAGGATTGAAGATCTAGAGCTGTTTTTGTGTGAGTAATAAGAATTGTTTGCCCAATCCTGGTGGGATTAGATCCCTCAGGCAGAGATTAGGTCCATTGGGACTGAACTCTGTAAATTGCTTTGTATTCTTTACTTTACAGTTTGATTATTATCTGCAGCATACAACTCAAATCAAACTGGGGTTCATAAGCTGTTTAGAATTGATAATAGTTCAAGGCCTTGAAGCTTTCTATTTTGCCTTTGAAAGTTTCAGACAATTTTCTAAAATCTCAAGACCTTGAAATTTGAGTTTCACACGAAGCTAATCTGTTAAGTTTTGAGTTTTGCAAAAAGTTTCCATACTCTATTCAACCCCCCCCCCTCTAGAGTATTTAGGTCCTGTATGTAGTCTACATTACACATTTTCAGAGATATCTAAAAATTCTCTTAACTGCAGTCAAGTGTGATTCTTTAGGATTAGCTTGAAATCTAGCACACATGCACACACTGAACATGATATCTAGTATACTAGCTGTGAGGTAGAGTAATGATCCAATCATACCTATATACTCTTTCACATTCACACTCTTACCAGATTCATCCTTGTCTAAAGATAGTGTAGAACTCATGGGGGTCTTAATCTCTTTGGACTGGGACATATTATGTTTGCTTAGCAAGTCCTTTTAATACTTGCTTTGACGTAGGAATATGCCCTTCTTCATCTGATGAATTTGAAGTCCAAGAAAGAAGTCCAATTCTCCCATCAAGCTCATTTCAAATTCTCTGCTCATAAGACTTGAGAATTCCTTGCACAAAAGATCATTAATAGCTCCAAACAGAATATCATCAACATAAATTCGAACTAAAAGCATATATTTCTCATGAGTCTTTATGAATAGGTTCTTGTCTACTAATCCTCCTTTGAAATCATTTTAAAGTAGAAACTTTGACAATCTTTCATACCAAGCTCTTGGAGCTTGTTTCAAATCATAAAGAGCTTTGTCAAGTTTGTAAAGATGATTTGGAAACCTGTCATTTTCAAAACCTGGAGGTTGAGCAATATAAACTTCTTATTGCAAATAGCCATTTAGAAAAGCACACTTCACATCCATTTGAAATAGTTTCATGTTTTTGTGAGATGCAAATGCAAGTAGAATTCTAATTTCTTCAAACCTGGCAACAAGAACAAAAGTTTCTTCATAGTTAATACCTTCTTCTTGATTCTAGCCTTGAGCTACCAATCTAGCTTTGTTCCTGATTACCTTTCCATTCTCATCTAACTTGTTTCTGAATACCCATTTGTTGCCAATGACAGACTGATTTGTTGGTGGAGGAACTAGGTTCCAGACCTTGTTCCTTTCAAACGCATTGAGTTCACTTTGTATTGCTATAATCCAGTCTGCTTCTTGTAATGCTTCCTTCAAAGTTTTAGGTTCTACAAGAGAAATAAAAGCTTTAAAAACACAAAGATTCTTCAAATGTGATATGGTTTGTGTACCAATGGTTGCACTACAAAAAATACTACCTCTGTTGACAGCAAAATTTGTCGGTAGATAGCCTAAATTTGTCGGCTGATATTCTACCGACGGAAATTGGTTTGTCGATCCGTAGTCACAACAACTCTGTCGTTAGAGTGATAGCCGACAAGCGTTCTGTTTGTCGGCAAAAAGTGGAAGCTGCGGCATAAATCTTTGTCGGGAGATTCTATCTAGTGACTATTTCCTATTGTGGCATTTAAAACTGGCGACAAACATATATTCATATGTAGTTAGATAGATGACATCCAGAATAGTCACTAGAAGAGAAGTTTGTCGGTACTTCATCTTTCTTGTGACGTTCGTGCTTGTCACCTTTATCACAACTTAATAAAAAAACACTTTTGAAGACCATCCAAATAGGCTTAAAGCCAAACATAAACAAGATGCCATAAATTGGCATTTTACATAAGAAACAAGTTGGGTACACACTGTTTGCATTCAGCAACATGTCATAACTTGGTATTTTCATATCAGAAATGCCAAAACTAGATAAACTTAGCATCAAACGTAGCCAGTTCAAAAAATACAAAGTCGCAGCAGATTCGAGCTAGTCTAATTTAACCATCCCAGTACAAAAACTACACAAGTCATAGCAGATCCTAGTCCAGTTAAGAGAAATAATAGAGGTAGTAGACCAAGTGGATCCGAAATTCCGGGGCATGAACTATAGTACTCCATTCACGAACAACTGGTCCAAAAAGCTAACGTACTCCATTCACGAACCCCTGCTAATATTCACACATAAAGTCACTTCCTACTTGATTCCTAAAGACACCGCGAACAGCCCCAGATCCGTACTCATATTCATAAAATCCTGCAAACCAAAATGCAGTCATAATATTTAATTAGGCAAGAAAAGATATCAATTAAATATAAAAGCATTCACCATTCTTATTGATAGTTATAAATTTTGCAATAGATCAACATTCTCCACCTACAATATATTGATAGCATATTGATAATTTCTTGCCTAGGAGAACACAGGAAGCATGTATATAACTTTGAAGAAGTCAGTAACTTGTAGCATTGGCATAACAGCAACAAATCAAACATGAATAATGATTTTTCCTGGGATAACCAAGGAAGCAAGTATAGAACTTGTGAAGAAGCCAGAAACTTGTAACATAGAAATTACATAATTTGAAATATGTAAAAACAACTAGTGTACGACAATAAAATATAATCACCCTTAGAATACAAGCAAGCAACTCTTTAAGAAAAAAAATACTATAACATTCAAGGTGTGAAACGCATATCACGATATTAAACTTATGATGAGTGCATACAACAGCTTATGGATGACTCTTATATTCGCTGTTTTACGGATTGTTGGATCCCAAGGCCTTACGGTTTTTTGGATATCCTCCCCCATGTTACAACATAACAATCTGAAAGTGTCGGACTTAATTAACATGACTGGAGTTTTTTGGATATCCTCCCCCATTACATGGTTGGACAGATTCCCACACCGAAATCGGCTAAATTGGCAGAAATAATTGCTTTACGGGAATCTTATTGTTGAAACTGATGCAGTAATGTGGTTTCAGCTCTCAAAAGCAGCTCAACACTTATGGAAGACTATTCAGCATTTGGTTTAGTTAAAGATGATTGAAAAAGACTACTGGCGCAACCGGAGGTATATGCGAATGGTGCCCCCGTGACGCAAACCAGGCGGCGCATATTTAGCAAAGAAGGCTCTGAATACCAATCCCAATGTATAACTGTAAAGGGTGTGTACCCGATTGGGATTTGTCTTGTATTGAGACTGACAAGGCTGGTTTAAGCCTCTGACTTTATAAAACTATTTTCTCAAAAATTGTGTTCAACTCCTTCTGGTTATCTTCTTCAAAACGATTAGTAACATGTACCTCTTGCATTCTATCCACAATAATAAAACCTATGAAGAAGCCTCCTGGTGCACTCACCAGATAACTTTTCTACCTCATTTCCAGTGGTTGATTGGTTCAAGTTTATGGTAGACCAATAATGTCTTCATATGCAACAGTAGGAACATTTGGCTTCAGTTCAAATAAAAATTTATCTTCAATTTTTTTATCATTTCATGATGGGAGATTCAGATTCAAGTTCATGAATCCACAACCCGGTCCCGAGTGATTTTTCAATGTGAAGTAAAGGCGGCCTATTAACAAAACATGGATAAATTCTTAATGCTCTCCGCTTCCAAATAAAAGTTATAGTAGAAAATCAATGTAAATACATGGTGAAGTAATGAAATCACAAAAATCACTCCACATGATTTTTTTTGGTCTTATCGCAGATCTTTTAATCCTTCTTGAACAGGAATTTGTAGAACACTCATGTGCAATGCACGAACCTCTAACTAGTTAAACAAAAAAGAAGAGAGTAAAAACACTAGCACAGATTAACCCTACCCACAATCAAATTCAATTTCCAGGACAAGTAAGATGCATAATGAATCAGGTATAGCGAAACCCCAATTTCAACGAAACACTGATATCACCAATTTTATAGAAAAATCCATAACTTAACACAAATTTTTCCGATAACGAAGACATTATCGACACCCTAACATCGCATTAGAGGGGAATTGAAGAAGAAGTTAGGGAATACCTTCACAAAAGAGGAGCCGAGATTATCATCCGGGCCTTTTCAGCTGAGACGAGACGAGACTTCATAGAACTTTTGTGATAGAACCGGTGAGTGAGGTCGGAAAGAGGGGTTTGATTTCTAAGCCGTGAGATTGAATCGGGGAGAGAGATTAGTGCATATTAATGTGGCGATGGTCGGTGTGGATAATCGACGGGTTGAAGAGAATCGACATATGGTTTGATCTCTCTGGATATGAGGATAGGCGATGGATTGAGGAGAAGCAATGCTCAATCTCTCTAGGGCACACAAGAGGAGCTGTGAGAAAGGCGAAACACTCGGCTTCCTCATCCGGCGTGGACTAGCAGTTAACTCTTGAAGATGAAGAGATGGTTAGGGTATAAAGAATCAGAAAGGACGGAAGAGAGTTGCGTCTAGATCTGCTCTTATATATTTTTTTGAGACAAGATCTGCTCTTATCTAATGGTTCGAAAGATGCCATTGAGATTCTTTTTTTTTTTGGAACAAGTATAGGTGCTAAAGTTCCCTCTATTTTTTAGAATCGATTTCGCTTCCCTCTATTAATTTATGTTCCCTCTCACTAATAATTTGGTAGAGCGGGAATAATTCAATATAACCCTCCAACTTCATATGTTTTTAAAATTGACAAGTTTGTGTGTCACTAAAATAGAGTGATCATATATTTTTAAAATTGACAATTTTGTGTGTCACTAAATTAGAGTGATTGTCACCTTATTTTATATTCCGAGATGGGAAACTTAAGCACCTAAAATGCTTGACTATTTTTTTTATCTAAAATACATAAATGGTCAAAATGTTGAAAAGCGATAGCACATATATCGACAAATGCAAATATTGTAGATAAATCATGTAACTAGCTACACAAAACTGTTTGTCGGCAAAAAAACTGTCAAGAAAGGCCATATTTGTTGTAGTGTTGGATCTGAAATAATGTTATCAGTAGGATGAGATGGGAGATATTTGAATCTCTTCCTTGGTTTACATGGTCCAGGCTCTCCAATTTGCTTCTCAAGTCTCTAAGAACTTGAAGTAGTGGCTTGTTCTGCTGTCTTCTCTGGAGATTATGTTATAAGGCTTTGAACCTTGGTTTCAAGGACTTGAAAATGCTTGTCTTGTTCCTGTGACATTTCCTTGGATCTTTTTTAGGATTCTTCTTCAGTATTTGAATCATGTTTGTTCAGATTGAGATCTGCAAAACCATCACTCAAAGAACCATCATAGCTTTCATAAAAAATAACATGAATGATTTCTGCAACAAGCTTGGTTCTCTTATTATAAATTCTATAAGCTTTGCTTGTCTGTGAATAGCCAAGAAAAATACCTTGATCACTTCTTGCATCAAACTTACCAAGATTGTCCATACCGTTATTGTGAACAAAATAAGTACAACCAAATGGTTTGAAGTAAGAAATGTTTGGCTTTCTTCCTTTGAACACTCGTAGGTAGTCTTCTTTAGAATAGGTCTGATCAAGCACCTGTTAAGAATATAGTTTGCTGTATTCACAGCTTCTGTCCAAAAATATTTTGGCAACTTGTTTTCCATAAGAAATGTTCTTGACATGTCTTCAAGAATCCTGTTCTTTCTTTCAACTACTCCATTCTGTTGAGGAGTTCTAGGAGCAGAAAAGTTGTTAGAGATGCCATGCTTAAAACAGAATACATGAAACTCAAGTTGATCAAACTCTCTACCATGATCACTCCTTTTAGAAGCAATAGGTAGGTTTTTGAATGTTTGAAGTTCTCTACAAAGCTTTGAAAATTCAGTGAGAGCTTCAGATTTGTCTCTAAGAAACATAACCCAAGTATATCTAGAGAAATCATCTAAAATAGCAAGCATTTACTTCTTACCCTTTTGTGTTGGAGTTCTCATAGGACCACAGAGATCCATATGCAATAGTTCAATGGGTCTAGTAGTACTTACAAAGTTCTTTGGCTTAAATGAGCTTCTAGTTTGCTTTCCTTGTGCACATGCTTTGCATACTTCTTCATATCTGAACTTGATAGAGGGTAGACTTCTTACTATGTTCTTGGAAACTAACTTATTCAAGGTATGCAAGCTAATATGTCCCAATTTTCTGTGCCAAAGCTTTGAATCTTCTTTGAAGTCTTTGAGACTATTCAAGTTTTTACCTCCAACTTTGTTAGTTTCAATAGTATAAACATTGTTTGATCTAGAGGCAGTGAGGATGCAATCCTCTCAACAGACTTCGAACAAGATCAAATCAATATCTTAGAAGATACTGAACTACTAGCCGTTGGAAGAAGCTGTTAGAAGAGTCAATATTTGAAGCAAATATACAGGAAAGTTTGTTGAGAAGATTATGAAGATCTTCAATTCAATTTGAGTGTTTAAAAGGAGAACTTTTGAAGGAATTCGACAGAGAGAAATACAAGGAAAATTGACAGAGACACTCAAAACACTCAAGGATTGACAAGCAACAAAGAAGCATATTCATCTCTTTCAATCCAAGCATCAGAAGAACACTACATACTCCCTGCAGTTTCATTTCTTGTGTTCTTCTTTTTCTGAAATTCATTTGTATATAATTTTGGTAATACTTCTAGTTCTCATTCTCAAGGATTGTTCAAGGTGAACAATAGAGAATTCTTAGTTAATCAGGTAGCTAGAGCAGTTACCAGATAGGTTAGTGAGAACCACAAGCTGTAACAGAGTATGACATCTCTCTGTGCTTGAGATCTAGGGCTTAGCTGTTGATTAATAATTGTATTAAAAATCCTAAAGGGAGAAGATACCTGAGGCAGAGACGAAGGTCCAAGTGGACTGAACTCTATATATCTTGTGTCTCTTGCATTTACTTTTCTTTACATACTTAAAACTTTTGCAGCATTCAAAACAGTTTCATTTTAAGGTTTTGAAAGCTGTTTCAAAGCAAGCTACTTCAAGTCTTGAACCTGCATTGAACTTACATACATCAATAGAAGGATTAAGTGTATCCCCCGATATTCTTTACACAAAGTGATGGGAATGATGAGCTTTGGGGTGCAATCAGTACCTAATCTATCCTAGCAGGGGTTTTTTAAGAAGCAGTTATTTGGATTTTGCTATGGTTTCTCAGACTTCTACTTCCCTTGGCCAGATAATCCAAATCAACATAATCATCATCCTCGGACACTGGACCAAGACTCATCAATACTACTTCCGAGTTCAAGCAATTTAAATAAGGCGAAATAACATCATTAACACAAGAGGAAAAAGAAAAATCAATAAAGATTTTTCTTAATTTGAAACCCTCCATTGCCATAAATCCAAGAAAATCTATAGAAGCTTCAAGAGTTATAGTTTTGTTCTCGGACTTGAGATGTTCAGAGAGAGAGAAAAATAAAAGAGAAAACCATATCGTAACAACAAACAACACATGAACTTTGAACCTTAAATCTATCTTATGAAGGCAACACATGAACCACTGAAGAGACTCGAGATTGTATGGAACCTAATTGAATGTATGTCATGTTCTAGAAGATGGTTATGTTTTAGATAAAGAAGCGATGGTAGGGAAACAAAAAGGACGGCATTGGAAATTTGTGGAGGCGGAGATAAAAAGAACGATTGATAGATTTGATTAGTCAAGTAGGAGGAAACATTTTTAGAGGTCAGAAAATGTACGCCTCTTCTGTTAGAATTATATTTGGGTAAAATACACTGACCACCTCCGAGTTTTGAATAAATTCCACACTCCACCCCTGAGTTTTGAAAAAAGACAGTCTGCACCCAATTGACGGAATATTCCGTGGACAGAAACCACCCATCTGTTATGTTCCGTTTGAAAAGTGTATTATTGAACTTTTCCGGACCATATTGCCCCCTATGTATTTTCCTGAATTTTTGTGCTCATATTTATGATCAAGAACACCAAGAACATCAAGAATATCACCAACAAAAAACATCAACAACACCAAAGAATATTTTCCGTTTTGAATTTAAAACATTAACAACATCAAATGAAGAAAAAAAGATCTAATCAACAACATTCGAAACCAACTCAGGTGAAGAAACATAGTAAACATAAATGAAAAAGAGCAATCCAACTTCAATTCTTCCACCAACTTCCTAACCTAGATAGCAATTCAGAAGTTGTGTCTTACAGTGTAGAACAAACTATTCACATAAGTGAAGAACATATCAGTATTTTTTTGAAATAACATATCAGTAACATTATCAACTTGCAAATAACTCCTGTTCTTTTAAATTCTTTCTTTTCTCCAAATTCTTCAAAGATTGATGTCTCAAAATAATCAACAGATGCAATCACCCAAGCAACCCGAGACGAACCCATCTTCAATTACTTGTCCAGATTAAGATTTTGTAGCAAATAAGAACTGGCTAATTCCACCAAGATTGCTACTAGCCCCTTACCTGGGTTATGGACAAGAGAATTGTCACTCTGCATCGCGAACCAACACATCGACTCGGGCTGTCCGCCACCAAAGCTGAAATTTGATCGTCGATTCGATGATCCCAGATGGGATCGACGTCCTCCTCTTCCGCCCCATACTCAATCTCATCGCAGAAAAGGTGGTGGAGGACCATACCAAATCCACGATAGAGGCGAGCAGGCGGAGGCTGCGATGGAGGCTTTGAAGTCTGCGACGGCGTTTCAGAAGCGGCAGAGCCTCCTCCATTTCCCGTGCCTTCTTCAATGATTGACTCAAAGAGTAATAGAGAGAGAAATTGACTGAGTTCTGCTTCAGATATCGAGAGAGAGAGAGAGAGAGAGAGGAGAAGATGAAGGCTTTGCTTCAGATCTTGAATACCTCGTCGAGAATGGCGCTGATTTGCTCTTCGATGAAATTGACCCTAGGGTTTACGGCGACAACGAGAGCCGCCATATCCTCGCTGTTGAGGCCACCGTCGCAGTTGGCGTCAAATTGGTGGAAGAGAGAAAGAGGGAGGGACGGTTGCGTTCACAGGGGAAGAGAGAAAGAGGATTAGGGTTGGAAATGAGTGGGAGAGATGTTAGGGTAATATATAGGAAGTAATTTTATAACATTTCAGGGGTAAAAAGGTCTTTTTCTCGTGTTGTTAGTCAACCATCCAAGAAAGGCTCAGACTGTCTTTTTTCAAAACCCAGGGGTGGATTGTGGAATTTATTCAAAACTCGGGGGTGGTCACTGTATTTTACCCATTATATTTTTAGAAATATTGCAATGGCATTGAAATAATGTTTTTTATTTGTGCATGGAATTGCAACGTTTCGGCAGAGCATTGGGTTTGCGGAAGTAGAAGGAACAACAAAACTAGAGCATATCTAAGAACACCACGTAGAGAGGAAACATTATTCAAACCCACTCTCTTCCTATACCCTACAATCTCTAATAGTTTTTCTTAGTGTTATAGCATTTGGCACCTAATAATACTAATGTGGGCCTTCCTCAATTGAACAAATTCAAATTACAAAGTACTTCCTCGTGCATAATACTCTTTGAAGGAGCTTCACAGTTAATAAAAAGGGAAAATAAATCTTAAAAGTTTAAGTGACTAAAAAAGTAATCATTAAGTATTAATTAGCGGAAACAGTTTTCGAAGTTTGAAAAACCCGGCAAGCATGGAACCGGGTTGTACCTTTTTTTTATACGACGAAAATGAAACATAGTTCATAAAATACAACCCTAAACAAGCAATGTACCAAACTGCAGGCTCATGCCTTGCTTACATAAACATCCCTATACCCATACTATCATAAATAAGAAGCCCTTCACCCCATCTGGAATCTCATAGCCTAACTTCATGTTCTATTCCTGTTCACATCCCAAATTAGCTATGGCATTTTCGACCTCATTCATATCTCTTGATACATGGGATAGACTCCCATCCATCCTGCTCAAAATACTGTTGCGATCACTGATCTGGGAGTGCATTGAAGCAGGTCCAGTTTTCTTGCCTTGGAAGATCAAAATGGCATCCTGACAATCACTCTCTATAACTGCTTTGTACCAGTTGTTGCTGTACAGTACTGTGATACCTCTGTAGATGGCCCAGATTTTGCTTTCTAAACTTGTGACCTTCTTGAGCCTTCCCATGAATCCCATCTTCCAGATTCCTTTTTCATCTCTGCCAACCCCTCCAAATTCTGCATGGTCCTCATAGAATCTCACGCACCCATCCACATTCACTTTGAAGGTACCTGTCACAGGGAAATTCCATTTAGAAAGGGGATTCACTATATTAAAGGAAAAGGGATTAGGGATTTAGAAAACGCTCCCTGTATGAGCTTAGTTTGCCTCCAGATTTTCTGCACACAATTTTTTTCATCATCTAAGACATTGTTGAATATGAACTCGTTCCTCCTAATCCACACATTCCACATAGTAATCGAAAATAAAACAACAGCCTTGATATTCTTGACCAAACCTTTCCTTTTAATGTTTTGGTCAATCCAACATTTAATGCTAAGGTTTGAATTGTTCCTTATCCAATCATCTCCCCAAATATCTCTCCATATTTTGGACACTTTGGGGCAGGAAACAAATAAATACATATGTCTCTCAGGCCTAGAATCACAAATGCTTCACTTATCATTGTTAGTCATGCTTCTAATTCTTCTGGCCTCATTTGTCAGAACTTTCTCATTCATCAAAGTCCATAAAAAGTGGATCAACTTATGTGGAACTTTTAATTTCCACAATGTAATCCACACCCCACTACCCCTACTCACTTGACAATGAGTTTCCCCCATTGTCAATTGAAGCATAGGCAGCAGAGACTCTAAAGGCCCCATAATCGGTACCTTTCCAGAAAGGTGTATCCATTCTCCTTGGTGAAAGAGGAACATCCACACTCAACATAAGGGTTGTACCTGTCATAAACATAAATCCCCTAAGCTTTTACATAAAAAAACAAAACCAGGTTATGTACTGGGAATAGTGAAAATTCCATTGCTAGATTCTTTCTTTAAAAATTTCCATACTCAAAACCAGAAGAAAAAACCCCACAAATAATTAAATGCCCGAATACTATTATAAACCTGAAATTGAACAACTTAGGCCATCACAACTGACAAGAACTGAACATACACAACAATACAACCTGCAAGATCGGAATTGGTTGTTCTATGTGGTTTTGTTACTGGTTGCGGGTTATGTTCATTCTATGCTGTTTGTTTCCCCCTGGACGAAGGCATCTTCCTGGGTAATATCTTTCGGGTGTTTTGTCTCTTCTCCTAATTTTGTAATTAGGGGTTTGGTTTGTTGCCTCTACAATCCAGCTCCGGCTTGCTTGCGCCGATCATTCGACCGCCGCCATCCTCAGCTTGCTCACCCAGCCGCGTCTCCATCACTGCAACCGTTTCCTAAGCTTGCTAAAAAACAACATGTTTTTGGGCTGGGCTTTTCTGGTCTTCTAGTGGGTTCTTCACATGATGTTGTGTTGGACTGTTTAGGCCCTTTGTTTTGGGCTTATTTTTTCTTAGTTTCCTAGTGTTGTTTGTGTAGTACGGTTAGGTTCTTAACTACACACTCCAGGTACGCCGCTGTGGCGATTACGACCTCTAGAAGTTTTCATTATAGCGACCTAGCTGTATATTTTATTATTTAAGAATTTTCTTACCTTTGATAAAATAAAACAACAAACCAAATTAACTATGAACTAAACCAAATACTGTAGAACCAAACTAATTACTCCAACTAGCTATTGTTAACACCATAACTTACTGAGTATACAATATCTTTAATTCTATGTCCAATTTTGTTTCCCACAATTGTATTTTCCTTTATCAGTGCTTTGCTCCAGGCAATGAAAAGAACGCCAAAAATTTCCCGAACTCTAGTGTATCGTCAGCAATTAGAAGAAAAAAATGACTACTCTTAGCGGTCATGGCTTTGTGAGTTGTTGTGATGGAACAAGGTGGTTCTAAGGATGGGCGATGGAGTACTGGGTAAGTCTAGGTCGTAGTTTGTAGGTGGTTGTCTGGTCGGAGGTAGGTCTTTGAAGGTATTTTGGCGGCTGAGGGTGAAGGCAATTAGTTAACTGGGTTTCTGTAGGTTGAATTGGCAATGTTGATTTTGGATTAGATGTGGCAGTGAGTTTCATGGTGATTGAATTGGTGAACTTGGCCGGGTTGAACTTTTGAAGAAGGTGTATGAGGAACTGAGTTGGTGTTGGTGAAGTTTGAATTATGTTATAATGAAAGGATGAAGGTGTAATGGTTGATGGGTTTGTAGGTGTAGGTTTCAAGTTTGAATTGGCATTTAGGATCCGATTAATGTCATGGCATGTTATATGATGTAAGGGTGCAGGACAGTGGTGTAATGGTGGTTTAAGGAGGAAGACAAGGCTGGCTTGTGGCTTTGGTAGAGTTTGTAGTAGTTTGATGTGGGTGGCAGTGAAGAGTGGGAGTTTTGTAGGTTTTATAGGTAGTTTAATGGAGGCCATGGAGGGATTTCATGGTGAAGAAGGTAGTAGCAGAGGTACTACTGTTTAATTGTTAGTTGAAGGTCAGGTGAATTGATTTAGGTGTTTGTATTGGAGAGCTAATGGTGAATGACGTGATGGTTTTTCTGGTTGGTTAGAAGGTAAGAATTGGTGTAATGGTTTGTTGGAGTTTGGTAGTTCATGCACATTGGGGAGTTTAGTGCGGGTAGTTAAGATGGTGATTTTGGTTGAATTGGAGGATGATGGTGTAGGTTGTTTGGCGAAATTGGTAGAAATGGTTAAGGTAGAGAAGAAGGCAGGTTGTAATGGAGAAGAGCTGCTGAATGCAGCAAGTTGTCAGGCAGTTTTGGTCTGTTTTGGGGTGTCTTTGGAGGTTAATTGGTATTAGGCTTGTATGGTGTTTTAGCTGGATGTTGACAGGTTGTGTAATGGTTTTAATAATTTGTTAACAGTGGTGAAATGAGGGATTTTTAGGTGAATTGGTGTTATTGGGTTCTATTTGCTTTTCCGTGACCTCAAAATTCTCAAAACATCCTGTAAAAACTATTTAGCTTTTTGAAAAGCAAATAAGGACGCGGATTTTGATCCCGAATTCCGATGAACGTGATTTTTGCAACTATGGAGTCCTTTCGCGGCGTAGACTTCGATCGTGTAGATAAATCCCTAGTTTTGAACCGTCTTCTCGTTTTTCTCGATTATTGCCCAATTTTTACGAAAAATATCCAAAATGCGCCAAATTCGCCTTTTTCTTCTATTCTGAATCACGTTTCTTCTATCCAATTGCTCCTTATGCATTGTTTCTTCAAGTCACAACATGAACACACCCGCGGAGATCAAATGTGATAAAATACATAGAATTACACATAAAACATTGCAGAAACGCCCGGATTGTACATTTATGGTAAAAACATCCTAAAACTCATTTACTTTTTTTAGATCAAATATCATCACTTTGCACCGAAACGCACACAAATAACAATGTACAATGTACATAAGATAACTCTTATGGATGAGTTATCACTTATCTACAAAGTCTGGAAAATTTTGGTTGTTTTTGCAATCAGGCCCTAGTCATTTTCATCTATTTATGATAGGTAAAACGTCAAAAATAAAAATATTTCCCTCGACATAAAATGTTTTTCTTGTTTGCCATTTGAGCTTGCCCCAATATTGTTACCTTCTTTGGTAATGTAACCATCTTTTACCAAAACTTTTCTGAACGTTGCCCCACTTTCCATTTTATTTTACACTTGTTAAATGGACTTACACATACTACCATCATAAATGAATGAGGGTAATTTTGGCAATATATAACTTTTTTGACATATTATTTGAATAAGTGAAAAGTTAAACAAGACAAAAAATTTGGAGTCGAGGGAGTAGTAAAAATCCAATCATCCATTTCATTCATTGTGATGGTTACGTCCACCAAAGTGCCCAAATATGGTTGATTAACAGGACCTAGTCAGGGATAACAACTAATTTAGGAATTCCAGAACATGACAATTGCCATAACACATACTAGAAGACAAGACACAAGTCTCATAATATAGTATGCATTCAGTAATTGAGACTGAAAGAAAGTAACAGAACATAAGAAAAGAGCATGAACACGCACCCATATGCGGAACTTGCGGCGAGCTAATATGGTTGAAAGAGTGCCTGTAAACAAGGCGCCTGTAAAAAAAGCGCCCCCATTTTATCATTATAACATGAGCAGAAGTGGAAATGATAGGATGAAGTAACCATCTTACCGAACTAGTACTTGATATACATTGTGTATATCAAGTACTAGTTCGGTAAGATGGTTACTTAATCCTATCATTGCCACTTCTGCTCATGTTAGAGTGCTAAAACGGCGGCATCTTGTTTACAGGAACCTCGCTATCTGCGCCGGAGTTGAAGCAAATGACAGTTCTTTCAACCATATAAACTCGACGCAGTTTCGCATATGGATGCGCGCTCAGCTATTTTCTTATGTTCTTTTACTTTTTTTCAGTCTCAATTATTGTTTACATACTATAACTTAGATTTATGTGACTTGTCCTGACTAGGTCCCTATTAATCGTCCATACTTCGGAACTTTGGTTGGGTGATTGGAGTTTTACTACTCCCTCAGCCCCCCAAAATATTTGTATTTTTTGATGTTTCCTTAATACATATTAATGTAGTAAAATAAGATGTCAAAAATTATGTTCTACCAAAATTACCCTCATTCATTAATGATGGTAGTATATGTAGGTCCATTTCGAAAGAGTAAAATAAATTTGAAAGAGGGGTAAGGTTGGAAAAGTGTTGGTAAACAATGGTTACATTTCCAAAGAAGATAACAATTTTGGGACAAGTTCAAATGACAAACAAGAAGGAACACATTTTAGGAAGAAGGTAATAGTTTTATTTTGTGGGTTTATATATCAGAAAAGGATGATTAATATGTAGGTGCCAATTCTTGTCACGACCAAAAGTTCATGACTTTTTCATCCTCAAGCATATCAGTTTGACTCGGTGATTTGGATAGCAAAACGATGCAATTTTTCTGTAATTTTTCATGGTGTTGTAGAGTAGACTACCAAAACGTTGCATCGTATCAAATCATCGGGTCAAAGCGACCCAATGAATAGTGGTAAAAGTCAAACTAGGAAGAAAGACAAGAAACAGAGGAGTAAGTAGTGCAATAAAGGAAAGGCTCTAGCAGAGGTTAAGGAAAGAGTCAGTTTAAGATACTAAGATTCTAGGTCGCATAATTAAGGCCAGCAAATTCGTGTCTCGGCCTTGTGAGGAAGCAGTTAATAATGAGATCATCGTAAATTCATTTCCTTCATTTTGTTAAATTAGTTTAGGCCAGCAATTCAGGCCTACAAATTTGCCACAATTGTTAAATTAGTTTCATTTTTGTTTCGAAAAAAAAGTGAATGCATAGCGGTGTTTGGCTGGGATTAAGTGGAGCTATTACGACTACTTGATGTTAAATAATTGATATGGCTTATTGAGCACTAGTGGGCTAGTTTAATTTCAGAAGGCCAAAACGGGAATAATAGGATTTGAAGGTTGGTTTTGGTGGATAACAGAGAAGGGGGATGAAAAAGGTAGCAGGGTTAGTACGGCGAGGCTGGGTGGATGAAATTGGATCAGTGAAGGTGAGCATTTAGGTCCATTAGTACCATATCTCATCGGATTCGCTTGGACAAATGTTATGATACTTCCATCTCGGAGCTGTATCGAAAGGATTGTTATATCTCATAGTCACAACGTTATGAATGAACTGTAGCTTATCACAACTTTTATTAAATGTTCAGCTGATTTGGATGTTATATATTGGGAAGTTATCAGAGGTTGGTGTGTATTTTATCTATGTATATTTTCCTTGAAACACCATGATGGAAGAATAGTAGATTATCACATGTTGTATTAAATGTTCTAAATTGGGAACTGGGAAGCTATCTATGTATTTACAAAACTTTATGGATGTTCTGCATTGGGAAACTATCTATGAGTTCTTAACGGTAGTTTAGTATGTATGTTGTAAGCTAGTGCATAAACTTTGACAACAAGTGTAAAAACAAAGGTGATCTTGTCAAGGACACTGCTAAGAATATTCAGGAGCTCATCTATAGTATGACCCTACATATTTGCAATCCAAATGATACCTACAAGCTGGGGTGAGGCGCTAGTATATGATGTAAAAAGGCTCCATGTGAATTTGAATGTTAAGTTAATGGAATACATCCTCATAAATGAATACATATTCATGCTTACAGATAACCCACAGAGTATTATCACAGATGTTGAACACATATTCATGCTCAAAGATAGCCGAATGCAGAAGCAAGGAATCACATTGAATAACAGAAAATATATGATAATAGGTTAATAAATTCTAAACCCTAATCACAGAAATCAAATCCATAATGAGAAACCCTGATCACATAAATCAAATCAATTGGACTAAAACCCTAGTCATAGAAATTAAATCAATTGGACAGAGACATAATTAAAAAAGGACTGAGATTTTAACCTCCCTTCCAGATTGAGTTTAAGCGATAAAGGACAGCAGATTCCCATAAAGAAGTTGATTGTTGCCTCAATGTCAGGGTGTTCCAGATTAAACGGATTTGTTGTCGGAGGCGGCACAGATTCATCGAATCTCTTGCTGTCGGGAGGTTCTGTATTGTCAGATACAACAGTGGCTGGAGTTCATGGGAACTTCGGTACACATTCACCATCATCCTGTACGGAATCTCGAACCCACACTCTGATGGAATTGAATTCATCCATTCGAAACCCTAACCCATAAGTGAACGAGGGTTTTGGTTTATTTGAGTCAAAATCAAGTGAAAAGTAACAGCAAGATCACATATTTGTGGTCGATCTAGTGTTTAGACAAGGAATCACACACGGACGGGAAATATTTCGACGACGACTTAATGTTTGGGGAAGAACATTAGAGAGAGAGAGAGGTAGAGACACAGAGCACATGAACGGGTTCGTTCGTTTGGGGGGGGGGTGTTGATTGATTCGTAATTTTGTTATTTTTAGTAGAAATAGGGTTAGGTTAGTGGGTTGGGTTATGTTAATGGGTAGGTTTAATTAGGTTATGTGGCCCGTTGATTTGGCCCAACATAATTAACAACATCAGCAAAAAAAAAAGTGGCCCAACCTTCATGAAGGTAATCTGGTCTTTCAGCTTGTTTCTGTGTGTAATACATTTGGTGAAGTCTTTAAATCCATTATGCAGCTGACAGACTTCTCCCTCTTTAGTAGTACATACTTCCTCCGTTTCTTCTCTTTCTCTACATTATGACATTTTTCACTATTCACGGGGTCATTTTGACCCGGTGATTTGGATAGCAAAAGGATATGATATTTTGACAATTTTTTCATAGTGTTGTAGAGTAAAAGTTGTTCTATAAGATGGTGAATAAATTATCAAAAAATTGTATAGTTTTGCGATCCAAATCAATCGGTCAAAGTGACCCATATACGAGTCAAAAAGTCAAATCGTAAAGAAAGAGAAGAAACGGAGGAAGTATTATGGATCAGTGTCACACTTTGAAACTTGAAATGGTTGTAACTGTAGATTCATTCGAATCATTCATGAATAAATGTTTCAAAAAACACAGTCTATTTTTCCCCATTTCCACTTTATCTTTCGCTACTAAACTTTAGTACTACCAAGTTTGGATTATATATTTGAGAGCACAATAGAAGGAGAAACAATGCAAGATTGAGCCCACTAGACAAAGCCCATATAATAATTGCGCGAGGCATGGCTACGTTGGCGGGAATTATACGTTTCCAATCCTTTTGAAAATTCTAAAAGTTAATTTTTGAAATGAGTTTCCGTTACTCCAAGATCAGTGGCATTTGACTAGTGATTGATTTCCTTCAATTCACAATTAATTTCGAAATGATTTCTTTCCAAATTAACTCTAAACATTTCTTTCAAACCTTCTATTCCAGTAGAATCATTATCCGACCATTCTTATCTTCACATTTCCACTGTTCTCGAGTCAAAGCCATGGATGAGTTCATGTTTCTGTTTTGGTGAGTGCACAACAACTAAAACAAGTCGTGTATCTTGAAGATTGGCCGCGTCAACATCTGTACCAAGGAGAGAGTCCTAGTGAGGGCGAAATCGTTCTCAAGCATAGCAGATTTGGTTCCCTACCTCGACATATTCGATAAGTATCTCTGAATTGTATTTACGTTTCACCTATCAAACTGATTTTCTTCATTATTCCCAACAATAACTTGTAATAGGTTGTGGGTTTTCTCTAGTAAAATTTCTTGCGTGAGTTCGTAAAAATGGGCAAACCATCATTTAGTCGCGGCTCTTGACACGAAAACACAATAATCTTGCCGAGAGGGTTATAATTGATTCAGGTTTCATATTACTAATTTCATCTATTCTATAAAACAACATGGTTTGACTTTGAAATGTTTTTTCAGCCTTTAGATTAAATCAATCCCAACCCTTAGATTGCACCTACCACTCACTTAACTATCCACTTAACTACCCACTACTTGAAAAATTACCCTCTCTCTCGGATTAATTTACTTAACTTTATCAAAAGTGTGTAAGAACATGACTTGATGAATATCATATAAAATTACGGGGGCACGCCGTTTTCATCTTCTCCTCCAGCAAGATCAATATTGAAACATGTTTTTTGAGTAGTGCCCTCGGGCACGGGCAATCCCCTTGTTTATGATATACAACAAACTCACGCAATCATAACCCTCTCGGCAAGTTTATATTTCAAACATAACCCATATGATTCATACTTGTTTTATGAATCAGTATACGAGACCTAAATTAATCAATAATTGAACAAGCTTGCTCTATTACGGATATTATTTATGTACATGGTTTAGAAATTTAGTTTTAGAAGTCCACGTGATCATCCTCTAACTGAGTTTCCTCGAGCTATTAATCTTTTATTTAAAAAATCACCTTATATTTCCAACTTCGGATGTACAGACACACACACACGTGTGTGTTTATTAAAATTTTAACCAAAATAATAGATTTGTTTTCAAATATATTTTACATTGTTTCCAACCCTAATGGATGTTTTCAAATATATTTTACATTGTTTCCAACCTCTGTCTAAATCCGGTGGAGTCGATAGGTTATCATTGATTAGGTTCCATAAATAATTGGATAGATTTGAGTTGAATATTCTGAAACCCGAACTTATTGGGTCAAGTAGAAATTTTGGACTATATCGATTCAAATCGGTCTGTGTTACCCATATTCGCGATATACTGTAATCTTTCTGAACGGCAAGCCGTGACCATAGCTCAAACTCTATAGTCGAATTTGCTCCTATATGTCTGATACGGTAGCGGCATGTCAACTTGTTTAGGTTAAATAAGTTTAGATTTATTTCTATTTATTACTTCAGGATGGCCAGCTTTTCTTGTTAGGTGTCTTAGGAATGTTTAGAAGTTGTGAACTTCTCGCATTAACTCCAGGCAGGGATGAAATGAATTTTATTCATTATAGGTGTCAAGTTATGACCTGTAGGCATTATGGACCACATATTATATGGAATCAAATTTATTTGACGTGGTGAGAATTGGATTGATCATAGTTACCCTTTCGTGACCTGTAGGCACTATGGACTACATACTCCCTGGAATATAATCTGTTGGACTGCATTTTCACTTGATCATCGATTCCAAAAAGATACCCTAGGTGTTTTTCCTTTCAACCTTCATAGAACTTAGCTTTCTCGGGATTCTTTTTCCTGGGACTTGGTTGTTTAGCAAGAAACCACCCAGAAAGCCTATTGGACAACTCTATGCTTTAAACCACAAGAAAGACTCTTAATCTAGGTTAGGATCTTTTTGAAAAGCAAAATGTCACTATAGAACCATACATAATGACTTAGGATTTATCCAGTCTCATTCACACAACCCTATGGCCATAGGTTCTAGAAGCCATGAACTTGTGATTCTTAAAGACCTTATTATCCATACTATCTCTTTAAGACCATCGGTTCATTGCCCCCCACGTCATTTTTTTTCCTTAGAAAATCCAAAATGATTATCTTCATCTGCATGGGGTGGGTAAAATTGATTTTCAATAAGAGAGTTGTGAATTTGAAACGAAAAACAATCTCACAAGTTTTGCGAGTATAATACATGTCATTATCTTCTTCATAAGTCGTGATATGGTACTTTTTACCAACCATTACTTCTCCTACATCCTTTATAGAGTGGTGCCGAAGTACATGAATTAAATTCTTATGAAATGCATGTTTTATGACCCTAAATGTCTCAGAAGGGTATATATGCACTTCTGTTACTATGGAGACTGGAAGAAATTCTACAGTGTTCAACATATATGATTGTGGAAACTTGTGGACTCTTGAGATTGAGGGTAGGCTTTCGTGTTGAGATTGCTGAATGCTGCCAAAGTTGCTTTAATCTAAGTGAAGATATGGGGCATTGGGAAACTATCTTTTAGTGAGTTATTTGCTGGTCTGAAGAGCAAATCCTAAAAATCCCACACTTCTTAGCTCTACAGCACGGTTAAGTGACCACAATGTGCTTCCCGTCACAAGAGAGTTTTCATTCTATGCAATTGGAGCTAAGTCGAAAGCTTATGAAAAGAGAGTCTCAATTTCTCTATATGTGAACAGGGTCTCAAATTTTCCCTGTAAAAGCAGAGTCTCAAATGCTCTACGTTAGGAATCTCAAATGTTCCATCAAATTATGACACTTAGAATGTTAGATAAGTGTCTCCTAGATTCCAGTTGGATCATCTAAAGCGTAGAACATACCCTTATGAGCGTTATGATGAAAGTCTTTATTATCATTTCTTTTGAAAGGTAAACAGCTTAACCTTGGTATGTCTTTTCACAAATCAACTTCTACAAACCACAAACTCCCTATTGTACATTTTTTGCATGAAATTTTTTATGAGTAAAGGTTTTTCTCATGCTCTCTTGGCTTTGTGAAAATTGATAGGACTTGAGATTTTATTTAAATGTTTCATGATTTTCACAAAAGAATGTCTCGAAGAATATATATTAAAGTTTTGTGTGTCTTTCTTCGAATATTTTAAGTTCCAGTAATAAGTTATCATTAAAGAAAGATTTTTGAAGTTTTATTTCTATGTGAGGTTGTTTCATCAATCTTATTTTAAATATTTTCTCACACCGTAGCACATTTCTTGAAAGTATTTTAGCTACGGGAATTTTTTTCATCTTGTAGAGTTGCCTTTTTCATGTTTTGTTAATTTGTTTTTATCAATTAATTTGGTTAAAAATTGTACCCCTCTAGATATGTGGTAGAATTTCTTCATGAGATTGGGTGATTGGTGAATTGATATTGTTCTTTTTGGTAGGGCTGTAGGGAAAACCGAACAAACTGGTCAAACCGACTGAACCAAACCGAAATCCTCGGTTTTGGACCGTTTTTTTGGATGTTCGGTTTATGAACGGTTCAAGTTTTCACAAACCGGTCTAATCGGTTCGGTTTTTGGTTTGTAAAAATATGACACCGCACCTAACCAAACCGAACCGATATGATCCTAATGTAATTTTATTAACATAAATATTGCGTTAAGAATATTAAATAATATAAAATAATAGAACACACGTGGATAGATTCAATTTAAATCATCATGATGATCTCAATATTTTCCATTTCACTCATGTTCCATCGTAAACGATGGTCGTGCAAGTTTTTTTTTTTTTTTTTTTTTAATCTATTTCTCTCTTCAAGTTTGAAATTTGTTGACAATGCAATATTATAATATCCAATCAATAATGTTTATGCAAACCGACCGCACTGAATCAAACCAAACCGATTTTTTCGGTTTGGTTTGGTTCGGTTCATCCTTTCAAATGGTTTCGTTCGGTTACAAAATTAGTAAACCGATGTATTCGGTTTGGTTTATGGTTTTCGCACAAACCGCACAGAACCGAACCGCTTAGACCCCTACTTTTTGGAACCAAGCCCTAGATTTGCTCCTATCAATTAGTCTTCTTGGTTGAATAAATGTGATTTTTAGGATCTAAAATTTTAGTAATTAATTCCAGCCTAAAATCTTAATTTTGGTATGACTGAGACTCCCAAATATTTCATAGGGGCAATATGAGGCTATTTATACTCATAGATCTCATCCCTCTTCTTTGTTTGTGACCTTTGGACTTTTCATGACCTCGGACTCTTCCTTAGTTCCCTTGACTGCTCATGATGAAGTTTTTATTCCGTGTTTGCAAAATCATGTTGGTTTTTACGGTTTGAGTTATGAGTATGGGGCGTGTTTTGAACATGAATTTGATAGTCAACTTGAAGATTATTCTTCTCCTTATCTTTCACAAAAACGCTTGGGTGTCAAAAAGTTGTTTAAGCTTTGAATAATATATTTAAAGTCTTGTTTCTTAGATTTATGTGAGCGCTTTGTTAGGTTCAAGTAAATAAGTATGACCCTTTTGTCAAATTCGTATGACAAAAAAAGGGTAGTTGTTTTACACTTCGATAGCTAGATTTGAGTTTGTTAGCTCATCACTTTGTAGGAGCATTATATAAGTTTGATTGCATGGAATATAATAGTTATGTTTATGAGATACTTATATTTCCGTCGTGTTTTCATTATCTCATGTTTATCAATCGATTATGATTCATGTGAACATATTATTCATAATGATGAGTCAATTAATGTCTGGATGTCTATTCTTTATACTCCATGCTACTACGTATTCTGGATTAAAGAATATCTTAATAATATCTTCCTTAATTCCTGAACCATTGATTTTAATTATGTAAAAGAAACATTGTGTGCATTCATGATACATATCTTGCTCTTATATGTTCTTAGGAATTATTTTATGTATTTTAGTGCAACTACACGTTATCTTTTGTATGGTTGTGTGTTTTGCAGGATCCTAAGAATATGATTGAAGGAAGCAAATATTTAAGACTAAGTTGATGTCCTCCTGATAAAGAATGTTTGAAGATCTCATGAGAGAGAAAGATGCTTGAAGACTTTACTTTGTTTCTCTTTAGAAATTCAAAAGAGTTTTTGCCCCTAAATTGACAAAAGGGAGATTGAAACATGAAGTGACAATTTATACTAACATGACAGTTATATATAGCTTGCCTACGAAAGTAAGTGATTTCTTCCAAGTGTTTGTTAATTGTGAATCAAATATATTAGGTAATGTTGATTGATGAATAGGAATTATATAAATGACACGGGAACTCTTATTTTAGATAATCCTGTAATGCTAACCCTTGTCTAGCAGGTAATCCAAGCATCTCTTTCAGTTTTGTAAGTCAGAGATCGTATGATTCTAATGGTTTCCTCGTACTCCTCGTAGTGACATGCTTTCTTCTTAAGCCTAGTAATATTCCTATAGGGCCAGGCTAGAAAATCATGGATTCAACAAATAATATTGATAAAGAGATAGGCTTCAAGAAGCTGGGACAAGCCTCCCTAGCAAGCCCACTCTTATGGCACGCAACCCTAGGCATTCAGTCACATGAGGGGATGACTAGGGTTTCTTCCGTCCCTCTTTGAACTTCCTTTATTGTAAATTTTGGAAGTTCCGTCAGTTAGAAAGTATTCTGTCTAGAGTTCTTAAGATCATGAATGTTAATCTTCTAAAGAGTGAGTTAGTTATGAATGAAATAATTATATTGATCAGATTATATTTTTGAAAATTATCTCTTATTTCACTCATAATTATTTTCCTATTAACTTTTATTACTTATATAATTAGTTTCTAAATAAAAGAAAATCGGAAGTGTTTTCAATAAAAAATGTATAATCTATAGTAATATGTTTTTATTGAGAAACATTTTTCTCTATTGTTACTATATATGATTTATATTGATTGGAAATAGTTTATAACTTGAATGTCTTTTTCTTAATTAATGAAGAAGACTTTTTGACAAATTTATATCAATTCTTCAATTAGAGTTTTATTGATTTTTAAATTATATATTTTATGATATACCTTTCATTGAGAATATTTCATATTAATTATGACTATTGTATTTTTTGGTATGATGCTTTATGTAAAGAATAACTAATTTACTTTGTGATAATAATTCTTCAATTCGATATTTTGTGACAAAATTTTATAGTCATTATAGATTTTTTATATAACTCTCTTGCTTGGAGATTAAGTGTTCTCATTCTATTAACAGAGGCCTATGATTCTTAGAAAATCGTTGAAGTTCTGAGAGTTCTCACATACACATCAGAGAGAGAAAGAGAGAGTTGTTTTATTGTAATTTTGTCACTTTGATGAAAGCTAGACTTATGTGATAACTTCTCTGAAGTGATATTTTTTACTTATTTTAAGATTATCACTTTAAAAGTGTTTTATTGAAGAAAGTACAAAACTTTTGGAAAATAAGTAAAGGAAACTTTTAAATTATTAAGAAAAAGTGAAGCAAACGCCTACTCCAAGTAACTTCATACATGGAAATTAAAAAACTTGATAATTCTAGCATAGACGAGCTACTAGTTAGTTCAAAAGAAAAAAAGGTTTGTTCATACTAAGTTTCTTCGTCTAGATCCCCCCAAGACCCAACTTATTGCATTTCTACCCTTTCACTAACTTCCTTCTATCCCAAATCTCATGCTGCTCAGTTATTTTTGCACAGCAGCCAGTTGGAGAAGGCATCAAGGGTTTGCATGTCTGATCTGTAACTCTTCTGAGTGAACTCGAGGAGAGTCGGCCACGTGAAGTCAGGATACTTCCTCGGGTTATCAGCATTCACCAACTGAGCCGGTGGACTCACCACCTTGTCCTTCCTTGGACACAGGAAGAAGGCAATTGATTTTCTTGGGTAGCGACTGTTCACCACAGCTCTATGCAAGCAACTCTTGTAAATTCCATTCGACAAAGCCTGTACAAGGGCAATATATTGTATTACATAACACGTCAGGACTTTGGAAAGTTGACTTCAAAGCTGAAAGATAACAGAGTTTGTCTGAATGCATATATATACTTTACCATGAAGGTATCACCAATATTGACGACGAAAGCATTTGGATTGGGACGAATGGAGTGCCATTTCCCATCAATAGAGACTTGGAGGCCAGAGATCTCGTCTTGGTGGAGGACGGTCAGAGAGGTTGGATCACAGTGAGGACCAGTTCCTAAGGTTTGGTCTGGTTTTTGACAAGGTGGGTAGTAGTTCAATCTCATTATGGAGTCATTCCCTGCATAGAAATCTCTGAAAAAGGTTGGACCAACCCCTATGCTCACCCCCAGAAGCTCCATGATAGCAAGAGACACACTGCTCATGGCTTCACAGTATTCTTGATACACCTTTCTGCCAAAACAAAAGAGAATACAAACATCAGAGAGAAAGAGAGAGATTTGTTAAATTCCACTTTTTGGGTCATACTTTCTGTTATGGCAGAACACTCACCGGGTTGGGCATGTGAGGGGTGTATTACATTACTTTTTATTGGAGAGTGGAACAAATTTGAGCGGATCGACACTAAGCTTTCCTCTCTCCATTTTAGGATACGGCCACGTTCCTTTTATTTATGAATGTAAGTGATATAGTAAAATCAAATCCTACTATGAAAATATTAAACCACATTGAAATTAAAATTTCTGTCTAAAGTTCTGTCTGTTTAGAATTATTCAAAAACAAATAGCCAGTTGAGAGTAAGAGTCGCCTCTTGACTTGTAGAGCGAGGCTCTATCAAAAATAGAAAGATGAAAGCGAAACCAGAACAAGATTTAGAAGGGGTATAAAGTGTAAAATAAAGTTAGAGGTCTGGTTCCCAAATTGGTAGAAGTTTCTTGATCAAGAAATTAGTATTCTAAAATGAACATGACACTAAACTATAGAGAAAACAACAAAAAGAACCCATTCGAAAATGCCAAATCGTTTGTTACCCGGATTCTTCGAACCCTTGGCCCAATGTGTTAGAGAAATAATCCAAGACCGTGTTTGGCCGTGGATTGTTATCATTCTTATCAGCAGAAGCAGCTTCTTCTTCATCACAGTAACGAATAGACAGAGTCTCCTTCCATGGAAGCTTGGTGGAGAATCTACCAGTGAAGCTACTTGCGTAGCCATAGTTCTCTCCAAGCTTCCTCTGTGCTTTCAGCTTATCTGACAATGCCATCCCAAAGAACAAGTCCATCTTTTTGTGAGCTTTTTCAATAAGCTCCGGCTTAACACCGTGGTTAACCACTAGAAAGAAGCCATGCTTCAAGCATGCCTCATTGACAAGCTTGGCGGCATTACTGACCATGAGAGGGTCGCCGGAGAGAAAGCCTTCGAGGTCGATGGGGGGGACCTCAAGCTCCGGGAGCTCGAAGTCGGGCTTCTCTTCCTCTGGCCATATGAATTGGGAAGGTATGTTGACTTCATGGCTTAGGTAGGATGCATCGAAAACTAGGGTTTTGGAGTCCTCTTGCGAAGCGTTTGGCAGCGGAGTTACCAGAGGCGCATGCATTGCCATGGTTGCTTAGAGAGAGAGAAGAGGAAGGAGAGATTTTTAGAAAAATGAGAGAGAGAGAGAGAGATGGGAGGGAGGGAGGGAGAGAGATTTAAGAATGGGAGAGGGAGATGTGGAGAAAGAAACCGAGGGAGGTCATTCGGGGGGTTGCGGGTTTCAAAATATCACATGGTGCTTGAGGTGAGTGTGTTTAGTCCTATTTATATACACAAAACATAACCCGACGTGCCTAAATCAAATATTTGTTGTCAATACCATGTCTCAAATTTTACGGTTAATTACCTACCTTATTCATTAACTGAATTTAATATGTATCTTAATTATTAGTAATACAGTGTACCACCTCCGTCCCGTCTCCATCTTTCTAATTTGATTTTATGGGATTATTTTAATCTGGTGATATAGATAACAAAACGATGTAAGAATTTGGTAGTTTTTATAAGTGAAATGATGAATAGTATAATAGGTGATAGAGAAGGAATAGAGATAGTATTCATTTTGCATTTAAGCTTCCTACCAAATTTATTAATGTATTTGTGCTTAATACATTATTAAATTTGGTAATACATTGTTTCAAAAAAAAAATTGGTAATACATGAATAACTTTGGTAGTAGTTTAAATGTATAATTTATTACATGATACCAAATTTATCAATGTACTTCCTACAAATATGTATCAACAAACGCATTCATTTAACACATATTTACGACATTCTGTATTTACTGTAAAACATCTACAAATTAATACTCGATAATTAATAACATCGATAAAATTAATAATTTGTCGAGTCCGACTTCGGACCAGTGGAAAATTGGACCCCAATCGATAAAATAATAAGATAATAATTTTTTCGAAATCCCAGTGTATATATATTGGTCCCAACAAAACTATAAATTAATAATCACTAAATGATTCCAAATTCTATATTGCGTTCATCTGTAAATCTGCTCATCGCACTTAGGAAATTGGGGCATTGCCTTCTCGTATTGAAACAAAAGGTCATGAAATAGTTGTTTCTGCTTTCAATCGACCGGATTTTTATTAGTATCCGCCACAATTTCTTCAATGCTTTGTGAATGTACATTCATAGAATGTTCCTTGGAACCTTGTTTTTGTAATTTATTTTTCATCTCTAACTAATACACATTGTAACTAGTACATTGGACTTGAAAACTTAAAATCCATAAGTAAAACCTCTTTAAATTAAGAGATTATTAATATATCGATATAATAATATCTCGGTAAATTAATTAAATATCCCGGTCCCAACATTATTAATTTATAGAGATTTTACTGTATTTTCTTATATATTTGAGGTATGAGATCATTCTGAATGTGTTCATGTCTATTTGCATTAAAAAGAATTGTAAAATTAGTGGATAAAATTATTTTTCCCGTTTCAAAATATCTAAAACGGCAAGAAAAATATCATTATTGGTGAAATGTTTTCTCGCCACATACAGTATATAACATAATTGGCAAGAAAAATATCATTATTGGCCAAATTTTTTCTCGCCGCATATAATATATAACATAAACGACAAGCTATCATTTAACTCCGTTAAAGATGATATATATACAGCAAGATTTTCTTACCATAAAATTAAGTCTTTACACATCAATTTTTTTGAATTTGGAGCAAAATTTTGGGGTGAAATTTCTAATTGCCCGCTCAAAATGAAAGTCACATATGGCTTCAATATGTGCCCTCCCTTTATTTGAAGATGTAATATTGGCCATCAATTAAAACCCTACTTTTATATTTAAAAAAATACCCCTGTCCTTATAAAAAAACCTGATATTCTCCCACAATCTATCCCCTCTCTCGATCCCCTCTCTCTGATCTTCTCCCACCATCTCCTTCACCTTCGACCATTACCGCCACCATCTACCTTCAGCCATCGCTGCCAGTTCAACTTCTTCTTCTTCCTTGTTTGTCAAAGGTCTCTCTCTCTCTATCTGAGTTATTCCGTTTTTAGATATAAGATCTGTTTTTAGATCTATTTCTGCGATGGAGGTCGCGTCGGGGGTGCAGTAGCTCGCCGTCGACGGTAGTGGCTCGCCGTCGACGGTGGGGGCAGAGAGTGGAGTCCGAATCCTTTTCTCCGGAGCTCTATCGGCCTGTTTCTCAATGCCCACGGTCGGTGTCTGGACCTCAGTGACTTTCCAGCTGTGGAATGGCTAAGTCATAGCTTTAGCTTCTCTATTATACACTCCATGTGCACTGATTGAGTTATTTTTCTAGATCTAGAAGTTTACGGTCTATTCGGCCGATTGCAGTTCTAGGGACAAGTTGGAGTGACACCATTGGTGGTTTGACAGCGAAACTCGCCGGCGTAGGTCATGTTATGTCTCCCTCTTGGATAGGTTGCCACATTTCGTATGGGGGATCTTGTGTTTGTGGAGGCTGAGTGGTTGGAGTGGGAGTGGTGACACGATCTCTGCAAGTGTTCGATTATCGTTCTAGTAATAATGTGATAAAGAGGGTTGTCGAATCCCAAAGGACTTTTTGTGAATCAATTAGGATGATTAACTTTAATGTGGGAAAGCAAGAGAATTTATTTAACTAATCTAAGAAAGTAAATAACAAGCTAATGATTAAAACGGAGATTATGATTTAATTTTCATCGCTAACGAATTACGTTATGAAACACAGATGATGATTTAATTTTTCAAACGAGCAATAATGCTAACTGAGTTACCAAGCTAGCTTTCTATACCGAGTTCAAATTACAACCGAGTTACCAAGTTCCAAATATCCTTAAAACATATAATGAGGATCATCTAATTCTACTCAACGTTCATAGTTTGTGGTTGATTTCTCTAACCTGTGACTACGTGCTTAATTCAATTATCCGGGAAATTCGTTCTTGCACTAACGTTTAACCTATAGTCTTCATATTTATGGTCAAACAATACAAAGATAAATTAAGTGCATGATTAAACATAGCAAAAAAGAACATCATCATTAAGTTTAATCAAAACGTGAATCAAATTCATAATTCGCCAAAACGGCTTTAAACCCTAGCTACCATTGAGAAATCCCGATATCAAACTTAGCTACTGCGATACATGATCAACAATGACAAGTTTACGTTGATCATGATAAAAAAAAAAAGAAAAACAATGAAAAGATAGAGAAGAGAGATCAAACAATGGAATCCTTGCTCTCACGAAGAATTCCAAGCTCCAAGCCTTCCTCGAACATGTTCTTGCTTGTCTTCAGCAGCCTACTGTGCCTCTAGATCCTAAAAAACGTAATGTATAGGGATGGGCACGATTTTTAATGTAATTTGCCCGAATTTGCAATTCAACCCCTCTAGTTTGTATTTCTCGGACATATTTCATAAGCTGATCTTGCGCGGGAATGTCCACTTTCGTATGGCGTAGGCCTTGCTCCAAAATTTTATATGTAACTGCAGATACAGCCCGAAGAGTGCACACTAGTCCAGTGAACGTTTCCAGCTTTTCTTCGTTTTTGCGTCATCTTCGCCGGACCTTAACTTTCTCGTCCGGACTTTGATTGAGCTTCGTGACCTACTGTTGGAAATATCTTTGAGTCTACTTTCATTTGGCACCGGTCTCACTATAGCAGGTCTTGTAGAACTAAAGATATCATGAAAACAGTGAAGGTTGGTCACTTTTGCTCCTCGAATTTCTCTTCTCTTCATTCTTCTTGACTTCCAAAGCTCGCTTCTTCTCTTCAAATGCTCCTCGCGTGTCTTATTCCTGTAAATCACAACACGAACACACCCGCGAAGAACAAATGTGATAAAATACATCAAATCACACGTAAAACAATACAAGAAACACTCGAACTCTCATTTATGCTCCTTCTCTCATATTTTGGCTTGAAACTCATCACTTTGCACCAAAACACACACAAATTAACAGTGAATCAGTATAGATTATAAATCCAACTACGGAGTTATCAAATGTCGCCACACTTGCCATTTGCGTGTCCCGAGCAAAGTCTCGCCTACTGGATCTAATTTTCGTTTAGCCGACACGACTCAAACGACTCTAACAGGAATTACGACACTACTAATGCAGCAAGATGATGCAAATGCAAATCTGGACTCAATCTTAAACATAAAACACAAGATTATGTAAATTATTTAGTTTTTTTTGTAAGAACAGACAATCTCCCTCTCATCAACTGAAAATCATCAAGCTTTCACTAATCCTTATGAAATTCACATCCATGTAGCAAGAATTTGAAATAAAAACGATTCTATGAAAAAGCTCACTAAGGCGTCCCATTTCCTCCACCAATTCAAACCAAGACACAAGCACGTCCTAAGCTTCATTGGGCTTAATTAAGCTCAAATTTCACTGTAGACTTTCTTCACCGAATCATCTGAGGTTTTCTGACCCTCATAGCCTTTATTGCGTTTGAATGCAAATTGTCCCGGTGAAGGGAGTCACAACTCCTGTGAAATAAGGCTTGGCTCTAGTTTTCCTCTCCAAGCTCTACTTGTATGGAATCCAAATTTTCCGTGTGATCGGAAGCACATTAGGTTGTTTCTCCTTGAAGCACATTTTGTTTTCTAAATTTTCTCATTTTCTTTTCTTTCCTCCTCTATTTTTACAACCATGCAGTAGAGCATAAAGAGCGTGGGATTTTTCGGTTAACTCTTGTGACCTTCGTAAGGGATGGTGGTGTACGCCCCTTAACTTTACTTATGCTGAGGCAACCGTACCACATGAAACCAACTCTACACGAAGGTCCACCACAGATCAACAAGAGACCTTAAGTTTCCACTTAAAAATAGAATATTCAGCTACAATAAAACTCAATCTAATTAGCACACTATAGGAAACTTATGTATACTTTTTCATGTCATTCTTTCACAACTTCCATAAATTCCTGGGATATCCTTTTGTAAAACCTCTACACAAAATATGTAAAGAATAAATTTTTCCTACTACGACACTTCCTACTCAAAATGATTCATTCACTAAGCTCTCGCCAGTTTCAAGATCTTCAATTGCCTTATTCTCAAATTTTCAAAATTTTCAATTTTTATGGATTTTTTTTTATTTTCTAATTTTTTTTTTCATTTTATTTCATTGTCATACTATCCTAACTCTATATGCAAGGCTTTGACTCGAAAAAAAATATACACAACACAATTTAACTTTTGGTGGGTATACTCAATTATGTAAAAGTGAAAATTAAATATAAATATATCATACACAACACGACAATATAAATAAAAACTCAACATAAACCACAATACTGACTCAGAATACGAACTAAACACATCCTACATGTACCTGGCTATGCAAGACACAATTGGCTAGCAAATAGATAAATCATCCCACACTGAATGCTTAGTTATCCTCAACGAATTTAGAGATTAAACATAGGACTCAGCAATCAATGTGTATGACCAGTAGATGAGATGGAGCATGACATATACATTAAAAGTTACACAAAATCCAGCAAAAGAAAAATATACTCACAACCACCTCAAGGGTGGGGAAGACATCGCGCCAAGCAGTCCCCAAGCAGAGGAGCGTCACCATGCCCCTCTAAATTCAGCGTGTTCTCGCACACCAGGGTCAACTGCCTCCTCTGCTAAAATCCATGTCTGAAGAATCCCCAACTCGCATGCACGAGCCCCTATGACACTCATGTGTGCCATGACAAACCGGGGTAGATTCCCATAACCTGCTCAGGCATGTCACTAGGAAACATCATTAGTCCCTCTCTCTCTCATCTCTCCACATAAATAAATAAAAACACACACAACTGTTTTAAAAACTCACACCCTAAATTAAAGCATAAATACGTTGGGTTGCCTCCAAACAAGCGCATTGTAATTTAAGGTCGACGACCCGACCCAGTTACCTCAAATATGATTAAGGCGGGTTTTCTCTCCATTTTTTCTTCTTCCACCATCGCTTTTATTTTTGTCTCTTCTCACGTGAGCATGGATGAAATGCATATGGTGCAATGAAATTATAGAAGACGACCTCAAATATTTTCTCCTTTTGTGCTTCCACTCTTTGATCACCGGTCTTCTGGATAATTCATTCACCACATCATGATCCCTTGTACCTCTCTTCTTCTTCTTCTTCTTCTTCTTCTTCTTCTTCTTCTTCTTCTTCTTCTTCTTCTTCTTCTTCTTCTTCTTCTTCTTCTTCTTCTTCTTCTTCTTCTTCTTCTTCTTCTTCTTCTTCTTCTTCTTCTTCTTCTTCTTCTTCTTCTTCTTCTTCTTCTTCTTCTTCTTCTTCTTCTTCTTCTTCTTCTTCTTCTTCTTCTTCTTCTTCTTCTTCTTCTTCTTCTTCTTCTTCTTCTTCTTCTTCAATTTTTTTAAAATCATTGTCATCGAGGATTGGTCATGTGGAAATAAAATCTCAAGTGGAACAGTAATGACAAGGAGTGCCATCTTGATTACTTCCTTTCCTAGTTATTGCCTTGGAATCACAGTAATGACAAGGAGTGCCATCTTGATTACTTCCTTTCCTAGTTATTGCCTTGGAATCACAGGCGGCAAATCATGTATTGCATAAAACTGGGGTCTTTGGTCTTTCTCGTGTGATTCACCCCATTTATGATCTCCAAGAGATATGGATTCGATTCAGGATTTCTTGATATATGTCCATGTGAATATCTCCAAGCAATAATTTCTTAGCTTCATGGCTTTCTTCCTCAAAGCAAATATCTTCAGTATAAGCTCGCGATGTCCACACTCTCCCACTCATGCCATGGCTCCGGAATTATGCGAGACACAAGTTGTATAGGCGTCACCACCTCATCCCAATCTGATTCCGAATTTGAGTCTGAAGCAGCCCAAGGATTTATTACTTCATGATGAACAATATTATAGACATATACCTATGGGGATTCGTCATCTTCCTCTTCTCACTCTCCAACTAAGTTAGGAATTATGCTACTTGGCCTATCGTCATTATCTGCATATGCCAATGCACTCGAAAGTTCCGCTAAGTTTTGTCCCTGAAGCTGGTCAGTTTCATCCATCCTATAATCCCTTCCTCCATTCTGTTCATTTTTGCTATCATTAGCTTCAATATTTCTTTCATCTCCCCATCTTCTTGATTGCAAGGAGGAGGGGTGTATATATCTCCATAAGAGTAGTACAGTGAATAGCCTGGAGCTTGCCCATAGAAATTATGGCCCCACATGATCACCAAGATACTTGCACAATAATTTGCTAGGAAGAAGGTGAGATCAACAAATAAATAAACAAAAGAAAAATATATATATATAATTCCCTAAAGTTAATATTATAACTAATTCAACCTAATTCCCCGGCAATGGCTGTAACACCCCCGATTTCCAGAGGAGCCGGAGACCCCCTTTCGTACAAGGAGTAGTAACGATAAGCAAGTGAAAAGAAACATCCAACTACTGATTAATTACGATAAAAGTTTACAACATTGGTGACTGGTCCCAAGCTGGACACCAAGCCTAACAAAATACATTTTTACAGCAAAAGAACTCTCCGGTTAATTACTAAGTGTTACTTCTTGCAAGTGAGAACGAGTCGTGATCCCAGCGCGTTACCCCAGGCAACCAATCATAAACCTGCGGGGAATTAAAAGAAACACAAGGACGCAGTTTTTCGAGTATCAGTAAAAACTGAGTGAATAAGCAACTTAGCATGTAAAACAGAGTGGCTGAGACAGGCTACGGGGTTTGTATTTAAAAGAGTTTAAATAGTAACAGAGTATAAGTATAAACATATGAGTTAAGAAAAATTGAACTATTGCAAAAGCATAAATAAGAATATCTGAGTGCGAGGATCAAAGTTTGCTTATCAACGGAGTTTTCCAAAAGTTGTTTGACCATTAGAGTTGTTTAACAGAAGTAGCCAATTCGTTTATCGAGATAGTCATAAGTTTCCGAACATGGAATGTACTTGAAATAAAGATCATTCACAAGCAGTGTGTAAATCAGAACACTGTAAATATCCAGTTCCCAAGTGTATTAACAGAAGAGCCTTTCTATTATATATTGCGAAACCGGAAGATCAGAATCAATATCTCTAGCTGACTAGGCGTAGAATCGTGCCAACGAAGGGCAAAGCCAACAAAGGGCTAACCAAGCCAACAAAGGGCCAACCAATCCATATCTCTAGCCGACTAGGCGTAGAATCGTGCCAACGAAGGGCAAAGCCAACAAAGGGCTAACCAAGCCAACAAAGGGCCAACCAATCCATATCTCTAGCCGACTAGGCGTAGAATCGTGCCAACGAAGGGCAAAGCCAACAAAGGGCTAACCAAGCCAACAAAGGGCTAATCCAAGTAACAGTCAACTGATCCGGTATATACGATCTTTCACTTTACGTAGTTAATGAATTCTGACTTAGTGACATTTAAATTATAAGTTTTTCTGATTTCAAAGACGAGTAGTAAAGTGATGGTTTCAGAAGTGGTATGACAGGTTTATAAATTTCAGAATAAAGTACGACAGTTATTTTGAAATAAAGCAAATGGATCACATGAAAGAACTTGGCACGTAAAGCTAAGTATGTAAACTCACAGGTTTATTTTGAGACAAGACATAAATCACGTTTCGACACGAAAGAGGACAAGTACGCAACGCTAAGCATGAATACTCACATGTATATTTTGAGACATGAAATAAAATCTCATTTTGACACGAAGGGAGGTAAGCATGCAAGGCTAAGCATGGATACTCACCGTGAGAGCCGAAGATACGCAAGCTGCACTACTGGTACACAACGCCTAGTTCTACGAAGTCAAGCTCTACAAACAAACACAGATAGTCCTAATCACAAACAAGCATGTGTCGCAAGTAGACAATGCAAATGTTCTACTTAATATGCACAAGACAGTCCAGAGTAATTATATTTAGAAGAAATTATTAGAAGAACTAAGGTTGTAATTAGACAAAGAAAAAGAATAATTCTCGTAGTTGTAAAGAGTTATTTCACAATTACTATATATTGTACAAACTATTAATTTTACTTTCAAAGTTACAAATTTAATTAAACAAAATTATTTGGTGGTAAGAATAATATTATTAATTAGAAATCACTTGAAGTCCTTACGTTTTTAGATAAATGATACTCTTTGTAAAATATACTCGTATGTGTTTCACAATAAAAATTTTAAATTTATTTTAGTAAAAAAAAGAAATTATAAGCATTGCTTAGAAACGAATTCCCAATTTATAGAACTTTCCAATTTTGTTTTGCATTACAAAATTTATATAGTTCTTTTATTTATTAGCAAAATAACTTGTTAAATCTAAATCACAATTTAAACTAATAAATGCAAATTTAGTTATATATAAAGAAATACAGATTTCATAATTACATATAACCCCCCTAAAGTTAAGAGAAATAACACTCCACTAGCAATGATAGTTGTAGAATGTTCGCAAAGCACCCCCAAAGTTACAGATATCACAAAATAACCCCCCCATGGCAACAACGGTATACACGCATATACCCCCAACCCACACATGATTCAGAAATGAATCCAAGATAGAAAACAAATGCAATTTTGATGACGAAACATGAATCAGGAGAGTGATTAGGGGTTACCCACGCCAAAAATGAGTCGAAATTGTGGAGAACGGAGGTGGGTTGATTTGCCGGCGAGTTCTTCGTCGGCTTCAATGGAGGTGGCGGTGGAGCTGCTGGTTCTTGATCGGAATGAGCAGAGAGAGGGGTGGCGACGACAACGGCGTCGGCGACGAACACAGGGGGTGAGGGAGCAGCGGTGGAGACGGCGGCGTTGGGGCTCTGTTCTGCGTCGAACCCGGTTGGGTTTTCCCGTCGGGTTAACTTCGGCGGCGGCGGCTGTTTCCTCAGCTGCTGCTATTGTTTCTTCTCGTCCAGAGTGTGCGACTGAGATCGAGAGAGGAAGAGAGGTGGTCAGGGCAATCGGTGGCAGCGGGGTTGTGGTGGTGGAGCTTGGGTGTTGGAGGCGTTGGCGGTGATGGTGGCTTCGGTCATGGTGGCGGGCTGGGTTTGTTTTGCGGCAAAACAGAGAGTGATAGAGATGGAGGAGGTGGCGGTGAAGGGTTGGCAATGGTGGTGGCTATGGAGGTGCTTTGTTGTTTGTTGTTTATGATTTCCGAGAGGGAGGAGTAAGGAGTGCAGTTGTTATTGTTGTTGTTGTCTTTGTTGATGTTGTGTCCAAAGAGAAAAAAGAAGAGGGAGTAGAAGAGATGGTCAGAGTTGATGGGAGTTGAGAGGAGGTGATGAGGTGAGCAATTAAAATGGTGAGGTCACAGTTTGAAGGAGTGATTAGGTGAGCACGGCATGAGTTAACGCGGTGGTTCGACGCGCGACGAATATTAAAAACGCGACGGAAATTTTTAATGAGCGGCGAAGTAAAAATAATAACACGCGATGATAAACAATACGCGAATACGATTAATAAGAACGAATAAATAAAATGATTTGCGACTAAAAAATCAAAACGTTGACTGGTAAATAAAATTTGACTGAAAAATATGAATTCGACTGAAAATATTAAATTTGACTGACAGAAACAGAAATTTGACTGACAAAATCAATTTGAACGTCTAAAAAGATTTGACTGACGAAACTGTATTTGAACTTAAGAGACATTTAAATTGATAAAGTTAAATCTGAATAATAAACCTCAAACATAACTATGAAGAATGTATTTGACTAATATTTCAAAAGAAATTCAATTGTCGATTTTGAAGAAACTAGTAAACAAATTATTTGATCAAAATTAACTAGACAAATAATTTGAAAATGATAATCAACTTATTATCTATTTTATAAGAGATTAGTAGAATAAGCTTAGCTTGTCAAAATAATTGTAAACAAAACGTATAGTTAATTGCTACAAAATGAATCACGTATAATATCCACATCGCCTTATTACGACTAACACTAATAACAGACAAGCATACGTTCTCACGTTCTTAAATAATAACTACGCAGTGTCAAATTACTGAATTGCCCCTAGGGTAGATTTCGGGTTGTTACATCTTTCCCCCCTTGGACAAAGCTTCGTCCTCGAAGCTTGAATGGGGTACTTGGACTTACGGGTCTCTATTGAAAGTCACAGCTAGAGAACTAACAATTAGCATGCAATTGTAGAAAAAGAATGGGGTACTTGGACCTACGGGTCTCTATTGGTAGTCACATTTAGAGAAAGAACAATTAGCAAGCAAATGAAATACAAGGATATACTTGGGTTGTTACATCCTCCCCCACTTAGACTGAGCTTCGTCCTCGAAGCTCGAAACAGTTTCTACAAGTCTCCACGGGTTCTAATCACATGTATCAGCATCATATAAACAACCATGCTATATCTCATTGAGATACATGCAATTCGAGAAATAGATTTCTCACAAATAGATTTCTCACAAGTAAAGGGCATATAAGCGTATCGAAACAAAGGATGAGGGTGGGTGGGATATACCCCCCCCCCCCCCCTCAATCACTGGTCATTCAAACATGTAATAAGCAATGAGGTTTGAAAATTGAAAGAAGTTAAGACAAGCAACACATATCAGTTAGGCATGTGAGGATAAACAAGAGACATAATCCCCAATCCCCGACTTATTCTAATTTTACTGTTCAGTTTAACTCGCCCTATCGATTTCAAGTTCAAACTTAGCTTTAATTAATTTGAAAAATCTTAGTTTTAAACGTTTTCACCCTACAGTCCTATTGGATGTCACTGCTCTGATAGCAACTGTAACACCCCCGATTTCCAGAGGAGCCGGAGACCGGGATGGTGCCCTCCGTACAGGGGATTTTACCCTTTCGTACAAGGAGTAGTAACGATAAGCAAGTGAAAAGAAACATCCAACTACTGATTAATTACGATAAAAGTTTACAACATTGGTGACTGGTCCCAAGCTGGACACCAAGCCTAACAAAATACATTTTTACAGCAAAAGAACTCTCCGGTTAATTACTAAGTGTTACTTCTTGCAAGTGAGAACGAGTCGTGATCCCAGCGCGTTACCCCAGGCAACCAATCATAAACCTGCGGGGAATTAAAAGAAACACAAGGACGCAGTTTTTCGAGTATCAGTAAAAACTGAGTGAATAAGCAACTTAGCATGTAAAACAGAGTGGCTGAGACAGGCTACGGGGTTTTTATTTAAAAGAGTTCAAATAGTAACAGAGTATAAGTATAAACATATGAGTTAAGAAAAATTGAACTATTGCAAAAGCATAAATAAGAATATCTGAGTGCGAGGATCAAAGTTTGCTTATCAACGGAGTTTGCCAAAAGTTGTTTGACCATTAGAGTTGTTTAACAGAAGTAGCCAATTCGTTTATCGAGATAGTCATAAGTTTCCGAACATAGAATGTACTTGAAATAAAGATCATTCACAAGCAGTGTGTAAATCAGAACACTGTAAATATCCAGTTCCCAAGTGTATTAACAGAAGAGCCTTTCTATTATATATTGCGAAACCGGAAGATCAGAATCAATATCTCTAGCTGACTAGGCGTAGAATCGTGCCAACGAAGGGCAAAGCCAACAAAGGGCTAACCAAGCCAACAAAGGGCCAACCAATCCATATCTCTAGCCGACTAGGCGTAGAATCGTGCCAACGAAGGGCAAAGCCAACAAAGGGCTAACCAAGCCAACAAAGGGCTAATCCAAGTAACAGTCAACTGATCCGGTATATACGATCTTTCACTTTACGTAGTTAATGAATTCTGACTTAGTGACATTTAAATTATAAGTTTTTCTGATTTCAAAGACGAGTAGTAAAGTGATGGTTTCAGAAGTGGTATGACAGGTTTATAAATTTCAGAATAAAGTACGACAGTTATTTTGAAATAAAGCAAATGGATCACATGAAAGAACTTGGCACGTAAAGCTAAGTATGTAAACTCACAGGTTTATTTTGAGACAAGACATAAATCACGTTTCGACATGAAAGAGGACACGCTAAGCATGAATACTCACATGTATATTTTGAGACATGAAATAAAATCTCATTTTGACACGAAGGGAGGTAAGCATGCAAGGCTAAGCATGGATACTCACCGTGAGAGCCGAAGATACGCAAGCTGCACTACTGGTACACAACGCCTAGCTCTACGAAGTCAAGCTCTACAAACAAACACAGATAGTCCTAATCACAAACAAGCATGTGTCGCAAGTAGACAATGCAAATGTTCTACTTAATATGCACAAGACAGTCCAGAGTAATTATATTTAGAAGAAATTATTAGAAGAACTAAGGTTGTAATTAGACAAAGAAAAAGAATAATTCTCGTAGTTGTAAAGAGTTATTTCACAATTACTATATATTGTACAAACTATTAATTTTACTTTCAAAGTTACAAATTTAATTAAACAAAATTATTTGGTGGTAAGAATAATATTATTAATTAGAAATCACTTGAAGTCCCTACGTTTTTAGATAAAATGATACTCTTTGTAAAATATACTCGTATGTGTTTCACAATAAAAATTTTAAATTTATTTTAGTAAAAAAAAGAAATTATAAGCATTGCTTAGAAACGAATTCCCAATTTATAGAACTTTCCAATTTTGTTTTGCATTACAAAATTTATATAGTTCTTTTATTTATTAGCAAAATAACTTGTTAAATCTAAATCACAATTTAAACTAATAAATGCAAATTTAGTTATATATAAAGAAATACAGATTTCATAATTACATATAACCCCCCTAAAGTTAAGAGAATAACACTCCACTAGCAATGATAGTTGTAGAATGTTCGCAAAGCACCCCCAAAGTTACAGATATCACAAAATAACCCCCTCATGGCAACAACGGTATACACGCATATACCCCCAACCCACACATGATTCAGAAATGAATCCAAGATAGAAAACAAATGCAATTTTGATGACGAAACATGAATCAGGAGAGTGATTAGGGGTTACCCACGCCAAAAATGAGTCGAAATTGTGGAGAACGGAGGTGGGTTGATTTGCCGGCGAGTTCTTCGTCGGCTTCAATGGAGGTGGCGGTGGAGCTGCTGGTTCTTGATCGGAATGAGCAGAGAGAGGGGTGGCGACGACAACGGCGTCGGCGACGAACACAGGGGGTGAGGGAGCAGCGGTGGAGACGGCGGCGTTGGGGCTCTGTTCTGCGTCGAACCCGGTTGGGTTTTCCCGTCGGGTTAACTTCGGCGGCAGCGGCTGTTTCCTCAGCTGCTGCTACTGTTTCTTCTCGTCCAGAGTGTGCGACTGAGATCGAGAGAGGAAGAGAGGTGGTCAGGGCAATCGGTGGCAGCGGGGTTGTGGTGGTGGAGCTTGGGTGTTGGAGGCGTTGGCGGTGATGGTGGCTTCGGTCATGGTGGCGGGCTTGGTTTGTTTTGCGGCAAAACAGAGAGTGATAGAGATGGAGGAGGTGGCGGTGAAGGGTTGGCAATGGTGGTGGCTATGGAGGTGCTTTGTTGTTTGTTGTTTATGATTTCCGAGAGGGAGGAGTAAGGAGTGCAGTTGTTATTGTTGTTGTTGTCTTTGTTGATGTTGTGTCCAAAGAGAAAAAAGAAGAGGGAGTAGAAGAGATGGTCAGAGTTGATGGGAGTTGAGAGGAGGTGATGAGGTGAGCAATTAAAATGGTGAGGTCACAGTTTGAAGGAGTGATTAGGTGAGCACGGCATGAGTTAACGCGGTGGTTCGACGCGCGACGAATATTAAAACGCGACGGAAATTTTTAATGAGCGGCGAAGTAAAAATAATAACACGCGATGATAAACAATACGCGAATACGATTAATAAGAACGAATAAATAAAATGATTGCGACTAAAAAATCAAAACGTTGACTGGTAAATAAAATTTGACTGAAAAATATGAATTCGACTGAAAATATTAAATTTGACTGACAGAAACAGAAATTTGACTGACAAAATAAATTTGAACGTCTAAAAAGATTTGACTGACGAAACTGTATTTGAACTTAAGAGACATTTAAATTGATAAAGTTAAATCTGAATAATAAACCTCAAACATAACTATGAAGAATGTATTTGACTAATTTTTCAAAAGAAATTCAATTGTCGATTTTGAAGAAACTAGTAAACAAATTATTTGATCAAAATTAACTAGACAAATAATTTGAAAATGATAATCAACTTATTATCTATTTTATAAGAGATTAGTAGAATAAGCTTAGCTTGTCAAAATAATTGTAAACAAAACGTATAGTTAATTGCTACAAAATGAATCACGTATAATATCCACATCGCCTTATTACGACTAACACTAATAACAGACAAGCATACGTTCTCACGTTCTTAAATAATAACTACGCAGTGTCAAATTACTGAATTGCCCCTAGGGTAGATTTCGGGTTGTTACATCTTTCCCCCCTTGGACAAAGCTTCGTCCTCGAAGCTTGAATGGGGTACTTGGACTTACGGGTCTCTATTGAAAGTCACAGCTAGAGAACTAACAATTAGCATGCAATTGTAGAAAAAGAATGGGGTACTTGGACCTACGGGTCTCTATTGGTTGTCACATTTAGAGAAAGAACAATTAGCAAGCAAATGAAATACAAGGATATACTTGGGTTGTTACATCCTCCCCCATTTAGACTGAGCTTCGTCCTCGAAGCTCGAAACAGTTTCTACAAGTCTCCACGGGTTCTAATCACATGTATCAGCATCATATAAACAACCATGCTATATCTCATTGAGATACATGCAATTCGAGAAATAGATTTCTCACAAATAGATTTCTCACAAGTAAAGGGCATATAAGCGTATCGAAACAAAGGATGAGGGTTGGTGGGATATACCCCCCCCCCCTCAATCACTGGTCATTCAAACATGTAATAAGCAATGAGGTTTGAAAATTGAAAGAAGTTAAGACGAGCAACACATATCAGTTAGGCATGTGAGGATAAACAAGAGACATAATCCCCAATCCCCGACTTATTCTAATTTTACTGTTCAGTTTAACTCGCCCTATCGATTTCAAGTTCAAACTTAGCTTTAATTAATTTGAAAAATCTTAGTTTTAAACGTTTTCACCCTACAGTCCTACTGGATGTCACTGCTCTGATAGCAACTGTAACACCCCCGATTTCCAGAGGAGCCGGAGACTGGGATGGTGCCCTCCGTACAGGGGATTTTACCCTTTCGTACAAGGAGTAGTAACGATAAGCAAGTGAAAAGAAACATCCAACTACTGATTAATTACGATAAAAGTTTACAACATTGGTGACTGGTCCCAAGCTCGACACCAAGCCTAACAAAATACATTTTTACAGCAAAAGAACTCTCCGGTTAATTACTAAGTGTTACTTCTTTCAAGTGAGAACGAGTCGGGATCCCAGCGCGTTACCCCAGGCAACCAATCATAAACCTGCGGGGAATTAAAAGAAACACAAGGACGCAGTTTTTCGAGTATCAGTAAAAACTGAGTGAATAAGCAACTTAGCATGTAAAACAGAGTGGCTGAGACAGGCTACGGGGTTTGTATTTAAAAGAGTTCAAATAGTAACAGAGTATAAGTATAAACATATGAGTTAAGAAAAATTGAACTATTGCAAAAGCATAAATAAGAATATCTGAGTGCGAGGATCAAAGTTTGCTTATCAATGGAGTTTGCCAAAAGTTGTTTGACCATTAGAGTTGTTTAACAGAAGTAGCCAATTCGTTTATCGAGATAGTCATAAGTTTCCGAACATGGAATGTACTTGAAATAAAGATCATTCACAAGCAGTGTGTAAATCAGAACACTGTAAATATCCAGTTCCCAAGTGTATTAACAGAAGAGCCTTTCTATTATATATTGCGAAACCGGAAGATCAGAATAAATATCTCTAGCTGACTAGGCGTAGAATCGTGCCAACGAAGGGCAAAGCCAACAAAGGGCTAACCAAGCCAACAAAGGGCCAACCAATCCATATCTCTAGCCGACTAGGCGTAGAATCGTGCCAACGAAGGGCAAAGCCAACAAAGGGCTAACCAAGCCAACAAAGGGCCAACCAATCCATATCTCTAGCCGACTAGGCGTAGAATCGTGCCAACGAAGGGCAAAGCCAACAAAGGGCTAACCAAGCCAACAAAGGGCTAATCCAAGTAACAGTCAACTGATCCGGTATATACGATCTTTCACTTTACGTAGTTAATGAATTCTGACTTAGTGGCACTTAAATTATAAGTTTTTCTGATTTCAAAGACGAGTAGTAAAGTGATGGTTTCAGAAGTGGTATGACAGGTTTATAAATTTCAGAATAAAGTACGACAGTTATTTTGAAATAAAGCAAATAGATCACATGAAAGAACTTGGCACGTAAAGCTAAGTATGTAAACTCACATGTTTATTTTGAGACAAGACATAAATCACGTTTCGACACGAAAGAGGACAAGTACGCAACGCTAAGCATGAATACTCACATGTATATTTTGAGACATGAAATAAAATCTCATTTTGACACGAAGGGAGGTAAGCATGCAAGGCTAAGCATGGATACTCACCGTGAGAGCCGAAGATACGCAAGCTGCACTACTGGTACACAACGCCTAGCTCTACGAAGTCAAGCTCTACAAACAAACACAGATAGTCCTAATCACAAACAAGCATGTGTCGCAAGTAGACAATGCAAATGTTCTACTTAATATGCACAAGACAGTCCAGAGTAATTATATTTAGAAGAAATTATTAGAAGAACTAAGGTTGTAATTAGACAAAGAAAAAGAATAATTCTCGTAGTTGTAAAGAGTTATTTCACAATTACTATATATTGTACAAACTATTAATTTTACTTTCAAAGTTACAAATTTAATTAAACAAAATTATTTGGTGGTAAGAATAATATTATTAATTAGAAATCACTTGAAGTCCCTACGTTTTTAGATAAAATGATACTCTTTGTAAAATATACTCGTATGTGTTTCACAATAAAAATTTTAAATTTATTTTAGTAAAAAAAAGAAATTATAAGCATTGCTTAGAAACGAATTCCCAATTTATAGAACTTTCCAATTTTGTTTTGCATTACAAAATTTATATAGTTCTTTTATTTATTAGCAAAATAACTTGTTAAATCTAAATCACAATTTAAACTAATAAATGCAAATTTAGTTATATATAAAGAAATACAGATTTCATAATTACATATAACCCCCCTAAAGTTAAGAGAAATAACACTCCACTAGCAATGATAGTTGTAGAATGTTCGCAAAGCACCCCCAAAGTTACAGATATCACAAAATAACCCCCTCATGGCAACAACGGTATACACGCATATACCCCCAACCCACACATGATTCAGAAATGAATCCAAGATAGAAAAAAAATGCAATTTTGATGACGAAACATGAATCAGGAGAGTGATTAGGGGTTACCCACGCCAAAAATGAGTCGAAATTGTGGAGAACGGAGGTGGGTTGATTTGCCGGCGAGTTCTTCGTCGGCTTCAATGGAGGTGGCGGTGGAGCTACTGGTTCTTGATCGGAATGAGCAGAGAGAGGGGTGGCGACGACATTGGCGTCGGCGACGAACACAGGGGGTGAGGGAGCAGCGGTGGAGACGGCGGCGTTGGGGCTCTGTTCTGCGTCGAACCCGGTTGGGTTTTCCCGTCGGGTTAACTTCGGCGGCGGCGGCTGTTTCCTCAGCTGCTGCTACTGTTTCTTCTCGTCCAGAGTGTGCGACTGAGATCGAGAGAGGAAGAGAGGTGGTCAGGGCAATCGGTGGCAGCGGGGTTGTGGTGGTGGAGCTTGGGTGTTGGAGGCGTTGGCGGTGATGGTGGCTTCGGTCATGGTGGCGGGCTGGGTTTGTTTTGCGGCAAAACAGAGAGTGATAGAGATGGAGGAGGTGGCGGTGAAGGGTTGGCAATGGTGGTGGCTATGGAGGTGCTTTGTTGTTTGTTGTTTATGATTTCCGAGAGGGAGGAGTAAGGAGTGCAGTTGTTATTGTTGTTGTTGTCTTTGTTGATGTTGTGTCCAAAGAGAAAAAAGAAGAGGGAGTAGAAGAGATGGTCAGAGTTGATGGGAGTTGAGAGGAGGTGATGAGGTGAGCAATTAAAATGGTGAGGTCACAGTTTGAAGGAGTGATTAGGTGAGCACGGCATGAGTTAACGCGGTGGTTCGACGCGCGACGAATATTAAAACGCGACGGAAATTTTTAATGAGCGGCGAAGTAAAAATAATAACACGCGATGATAAACAATACGCGAATACGATTAATAAGAACGAATAAATAAAATGATTGCGACTAAAAAATCAAAACGTTGACTGGTAAATAAAATTTGACTGAAAAATATGAATTCGACTGAAAATATTAAATTTGACTGACAGAAACAGAAATTTGACTGACAAAATAAATTTGAACGTCTAAAAAGATTTGACTGACGAAACTGTATTTGAACTTAAGAGACATTTAAATTGATAAAGTTAAATCTGAATAATAAACCTCAAACATAACTATGAAGAATGTATTTGACTAATTTTTCAAAAGAAATTCAATTGTCGATTTTGAAGAAACTAGTAAACAAATTATTTGATCAAAATTAACTAGACAAATAATTTGAAAATGATAATCAACTTATTATCTATTTTATAAGAGATTAGTAGAATAAGCTTAGCTTGTCAAAATAATTGTAAACAAAACGTATAGTTAATTGCTACAAAATGAATCACGTATAATATCCACATCGCCTTATTACGACTAACACTAATAACAGACAAGCATACGTTCTCACGTTCTTAAATAATAACTACGCAGTGTCAAATTACTGAATTGCCCCTAGGGTAGATTTCGGGTTGTTACATCTTTCCCCCCTTGGACAAAGCTTCGTCCTCGAAGCTTGAATGGGGTACTTGGACTTACGGGTCTCTATTGAAAGTCACAGCTAGAGAACTAACAATTAGCATGCAATTGTAGAAAAAGAATGGGGTACTTGGACCTACGGGTCTCTATTGGTAGTCACATTTAGAGAAAGAACAATTAGCAAGCAAATGAAATACAAGGATATACTTGGGTTGTTACATCCTCCCCCATTTAGACTGAGCTTCGTCCTCGAAGCTCGAAACAGTTTCTACAAGTCTCCACGGGTTCTAATCACATGTATCAGCATCATATAAACAACCATGCTATATCTCATTGAGATACATGCAATTCGAGAAATAGATTTCTCACAAATAGATTTCTCACAAGTAAAGGGCATATAAGCGTATCGAAACAAAGGATGAGGGTGGGTGGGATATACCCCCCCCTCAATCACTGGTCATTCAAACATGTAATAAGCAATGAGGTTTGAAAATTGAAAGAAGTTAAGACAAGCAACACATATCAGTTAGGCATGTGAGGATAAACAAGAGACATAATCCCCAATCCCCGACTTATTCTAATTTTACTGTTCAGTTTAACTCGCCCTATCGATTTCAAGTTCAAACTTAGCTTTAATTAATTTGAAAAATCTTAGTTTTAAACGTTTTCACCCTACAGTCCTACTGGATGTCACTGCTCTGATAGCAACTGTAACACCCCCGATTTCCAGAGGAGCCGGAGACCGGGATGGTGCCCTCCGTACAGGGGATTTTACCCTTTCGTACAAGGAGTAGTAACGATAAGCAAGTGAAAAGAAACATCCAACTACTGATTAATTACGATAAAAGTTTACAACATTGGTGACTGGTCCCAAGCTGGACACCAAGCCTAACAAAATACATTTTTACAGCAAAAGAACTCTCCGGTTAATTACTAAGTGTTACTTCTTTCAAGTGAGAACGAGTCGGGATCCCAGCGCGTTACCCCAGGCAACCAATCATAAACCTGCGGGGAATTAAAAGAAACACAAGGACGCAGTTTTTCGAGTATCAGTAAAAACTGAGTGAATAAGCAACTTAGCATGTAAAACAGAGTGGCTGAGACAGGCTACGGGGTTTGTATTTAAAAGAGTTCAAATAGTAACAAAGTATAAGTATAAACATATGAGTTAAGAAAAATTGAACTATTGCAAAAGCATAAATAAGAATATCTGAGTGCGAGGATCAAAGTTTGCTTATCAATGGAGTTTGCCAAAAGTTGTTTGACCATTAGAGTTGTTTAACAGAAGTAGCCAATTCGTTTATCGAGATAGTCATAAGTTTCCGAACATGGAATGTACTTGAAATAAAGATCATTCACAAGCAGTGTGTAAATCAGAACACTGTAAATATCCAGTTCCCAAGTGTATTAACAGAAGAGCCTTTCTATTATATATTGCGAAACCGGAAGATCAGAATAAATATCTCTAGCTGACTAGGCGTAGAATCGTGCCAACGAAGGGCAAAGCCAACAAAGGGCCAACCAATCCATATCTCTAGCCGACTAGGCGTAGAATCGTGCCAACGAAGGGCAAAGCCAACAAAGGGCTAACCAAGCCAACAAAGGGCTAATCCAAGTAACAGTCAACTGATCCGGTATATACGATCTTTCACTTTACGTAGTTAATGAATTCTGACTTAGTGACATTTAAATTATAAGTTTTTCTGATTTCAAAGACGAGTAGTAAAGTGATGGTTTCAGAAGTGGTATGACAGGTTTATAAATTTCAGAATAAAGTACGACAGTTATTTTGAAATAAAGCAAATGGATCACATGAAAGAACTTGGCACGTAAAGCTAAGTATGTAAACTCACAGGTTTATTTTGAGACAAGACATAAATCACGTTTCGACATGAAAGAGGACAAGTACGCAACGCTAAGCATGAATACTCACATGTATATTTTGAGACATGAAATAAAATCTCATTTTGACACGAAGGGAGGTAAGCATGCAAGGCTAAGCATGGATACTCACCGTGAGAGCCGAAGATACGCAAGCTGCACTACTGGTACACAACGCCTAGTTCTACGAAGTCAAGCTCTACAAACAAACACAGATAGTCCTAATCACAAACAAGCATGTGTCGCAAGTAGACAATGCAAATGTTCTACTTAATATGCACAAGACAGTCCAGAGTAATTATATTTAGAAGAAATTATTAGAAGAACTAAGGTTGTAATTAGACAAAGAAAAAGAATAATTCTCGTAGTTGTAAAGAGTTATTTCACAATTACTATATATTGTACAAACTATTAATTTTACTTTCAAAGTTACAAATTTAATTAAACAAAATTATTTGGTGGTAAGAATAATATTATTAATTAGAAATCACTTGAAGTCCCTACGTTTTTAGATAAAATGATACTCTTTGTAAAATATACTCGTATGTGTTTCACAATAAAAATTTTAAATTTATTTTAGTAAAAAAAAGAAATTATAAGCATTGCTTAGAAACGAATTCCCAATTTATAGAACTTTCCAATTTTGTTTTGCATTACAAAATTTATATAGTTCTTTTATTTATTAGCAAAATAACTTGTTAAATCTAAATCACAATTTAAACTAATAAATGCAAATTTAGTTATATATAAAGAAATACAGATTTCATAATTACATATAACCCCCCTAAAGTTAAGAGAAATAACACTCCACTAGCAATGATAGTTGTAGAATGTTCGCAAAGCACCCCCAAAGTTACAGATATCACAAAATAACCCCCTCATGGCAACAACGGTATACACGCATATACCCCCAACCCACACATGATTCAGAAATGAATCCAAGATAGAAAAAAAATGCAATTTTGATGACGAAAAATGAATCAGGAGAGTGATTAGGGGTTACCCACGCCAAAAATGAGTCGAAATTGTGGAGAACGGAGGTGGGTTGATTTGCCGGCGAGTTCTTCGTCGGCTTCAATGGAGGTGGCGGTGGAGCTACTGGTTCTTGATCGGAATGAGCAGAGAGAGGGGTGGCGACGACAACGGCGTCGGCGACGAACACAGGGGGTGAGGGAGCAGCGGTGGAGACGGCGGCGTTGGGGCTCTGTTCTGCGTCGAACCCGGTTGGGTTTTCCCGTCGGGTTAACTTCGGCGGCGGCGGCTGTTTCCTCAGCTGCTGCTACTGTTTCTTCTCGTCCAGAGTGTGCGACTGAGATCGAGAGAGGAAGAGAGGTGGTCAGGGCAATCGGTGGCAGCGGGGTTGTGGTGGTGGAGCTTGGGTGTTGGAGGCGTTGGCGGTGATGGTGGCTTCGGTCATGGTGGCGGGCTGGGTTTGTTTTGCGGCAAAACAGAGAGTGATAGAGATGGAGGAGGTGGCGGTGAAGGGTTGGCAATGGTGGTGGCTATGGAGGTGCTTTGTTGTTTGTTGTTTATGATTTCCGAGAGGGAGGAGTAAGGAGTGCAGTTGTTATTGTTGTTGTTGTCTTTGTTGATGTTGTGTCCAAAGAGAAAAAAGAAGAGGGAGTAGAAGAGATGGTCAGAGTTGATGGGAGTTGAGAGGAGGTGATGAGGTGAGCAATTAAAATGGTGAGGTCACAGTTTGAAGGAGTGATTAGGTGAGCACGGCATGAGTTAACGCGGTGGTTCGACGCGCGACGAATATTAAAACGCGACGGAAATTTTTAATGAGCGGCGAAGTAAAAATAATAACACGCGATGATAAACAATACGCGAATACGATTAATAAGAACGAATAAATAAAATGATTGCGACTAAAAAATCAAAACGTTGACTGGTAAATAAAATTTGACTGAAAAATATGAATTCGACTGAAAATATTAAATTTGACTGACAGAAACAGAAATTTGACTGACAAAATAAATTTGAACGTCTAAAAAGATTTGACTGACGAAACTGTATTTGAACTTAAGAGACATTTAAATTGATAAAGTTAAATCTGAATAATAAACCTCAAACATAACTATGAAGAATGTATTTGACTAATTTTTCAAAAGAAATTCAATTGTCGATTTTGAAGAAACTAGTAAACAAATTATTTGATCAAAATTAACTAGACAAATAATTTGAAAATGATAATCAACTTATTATCTATTTTATAAGAGATTAGTAGAATAAGCTTAGCTTGTCAAAATAATTGTAAACAAAACGTATAGTTAATTGCTACAAAATGAATCACGTATAATATCCACATCGCCTTATTACGACTAACACTAATAACAGACAAGCATACGTTCTCACGTTCTTAAATAATAACTACGCAGTGTCAAATTACTGAATTGCCCCTAGGGTAGATTTCGGGTTGTTACATCTTTCCCCCCTTGGACAAAGCTTCGTCCTCGAAGCTTGAATGGGGTACTTGGACTTACGGGTCTCTATTGAAAGTCACAGCTAGAGAACTAACAATTAGCATGCAATTGTAGAAAAAGAATGGGGTACTTGGACCTACGGGTCTCTATTGGTAGTCACATTTAGAGAAAGAACAATTAGCAAGCAAATGAAATACAAGGATATACTTGGGTTGTTACATCCTCCCCCATTTAGACTGAGCTTCGTCCTCGAAGCTCGAAACAGTTTCTACAAGTCTCCACGGGTTCTAATCACATGTATCAGCATCATATAAACAACCATGCTATATCTCATTGAGATACATGCAATTCGAGAAATAGATTTCTCACAAATAGATTTCTCACAAGTAAAGGGCATATAAGCGTATCGAAACAAAGGATGAGGGTGGGTGGGATATACCCCCCCCTCAATCACTGGTCATTCAAACATGTAATAAGCAATGAGGTTTGAAAATTGAAAGAAGTTAAGACGAGCAACACATATCAGTTAGGCATGTGAGGATAAACAAGAGACATAATCCCCAATCCCCGACTTATTCTAATTTTACTGTTCAGTTTAACTCGCCCTATCGATTTCAAGTTCAAACTTAGCTTTAATTAATTTGAAAAATCTTAGTTTTAAACGTTTTCACCCTACAGTCCTACTGGATGTCACTGCTCTGATAGCAACTGTAACACCCCCGATTTCCAGAGGAGCCGGAGACCGGGATGGTGCCCTCCGTACAGGGGATTTTACCCTTTCGTACAAGGAGTAGTAACGATAAGCAAGTGAAAAGAAACATCCAACTACTGATTAATTACGATAAAAGTTTACAACATTGGTGACTGGTCCCAAGCTGGACACCAAGCCTAACAAAATACATTTTTACAGCAAAAGAACTCTCCGGTTAATTACTAAGTGTTACTTCTTTCAAGTGAGAACGAGTCGGGATCCCAGCGCGTTACCCCAGGCAACCAATCATAAACCTGCGGGGAATTAAAAGAAACACAAGGACGCAGTTTTTCGAGTATCAGTAAAAACTGAGTGAATAAGCAACTTAGCATGTAAAACAGAGTGGCTGAGACAGGCTACGGGGTTTGTATTTAAAAGAGTTCAAATAGTAACAAAGTATAAGTATAAACATATGAGTTAAGAAAAATTGAACTATTGCAAAAGCATAAATAAGAATATCTGAGTGCGAGGATCAAAGTTTGCTTATCAATGGAGTTTGCCAAAAGTTGTTTGATCATTAGAGTTGTTTAACAGAAGTAGCCAATTCGTTTATCGAGATAGTCATAAGTTTCCGAACATGGAATGTACTTGAAATAAAGATCATTCACAAGCAGTGTGTAAATCAGAACACTGTAAATATCCAGTTCCCAAGTGTATTAACAGAAGAGCCTTTCTATTATATATTGCGAAACCGGAAGATCAGAATAAATATCTCTAGCTGACTAGGCGTAGAATCGTGCCAACGAAGGGCAAAGCCAACAAAGGGCCAACCAATCCATATCTCTAGCCGACTAGGCGTAGAATCGTGCCAACGAAGGGCAAAGCCAACAAAGGGCTAACCAAGCCAACAAAGGGCTAATCCAAGTAACAGTCAACTGATCCGGTATATACGATCTTTCACTTTACGTAGTTAATGAATTCTGACTTAGTGACATTTAAATTATAAGTTTTTCTGATTTCAAAGACGAGTAGTAAAGTGATGGTTTCAGAAGTGGTATGACAGGTTTATAAATTTCAGAATAAAGTACGACAGTTATTTTGAAATAAAGCAAATGGATCACATGAAAGAACTTGGCACGTAAAGCTAAGTATGTAAACTCACAGGTTTATTTTGAGACAAGACATAAATCACGTTTCGACATGAAAGAGGACAAGTACGCAACGCTAAGCATGAATACTCACATGTATATTTTGAGACATGAAATAAAATCTCATTTTGACACGAAGGGAGGTAAGCATGCAAGGCTAAGCATGGATACTCACCGTGAGAGCCGAAGATACGCAAGCTGCACTACTGGTACACAACGCCTAGTTCTACGAAGTCAAGCTCTACAAACAAACACAGATAGTCCTAATCACAAACAAGCATGTGTCGCAAGTAGACAATGCAAATGTTCTACTTAATATGCACAAGACAGTCCAGAGTAATTATATTTAGAAGAAATTATTAGAAGAACTAAGGTTGTAATTAGACAAAGAAAAAGAATAATTCTCGTAGTTGTAAAGAGTTATTTCACAATTACTATATATTGTACAAACTATTAATTTTACTTTCAAAGTTACAAATTTAATTAAACAAAATTATTTGGTGGTAAGAATAATATTATTAATTAGAAATCACTTGAAGTCCCTACGTTTTTAGATAAAATGATACTCTTTGTAAAATATACTCGTATGTGTTTCACAATAAAAATTTTAAATTTATTTTAGTAAAAAAAAGAAATTATAAGCATTGCTTAGAAACGAATTCCCAATTTATAGAACTTTCCAATTTTGTTTTGCATTACAAAATTTATATAGTTCTTTTATTTATTAGCAAAATAACTTGTTAAATCTAAATCACAATTTAAACTAATAAATGCAAATTTAGTTATATATAAAGAAATACAGATTTCATAATTACATATAACCCCCCTAAAGTTAAGAGAAATAACACTCCACTAGCAATGATAGTTGTAGAATGTTCGCAAAGCACCCCCAAAGTTACAGATATCACAAAATAACCCCCTCATGGCAACAACGGTATACACGCATATACCCCCAACCCACACATGATTCAGAAATGAATCCAAGATAGAAAACAAATGCAATTTTGATGACGAAACATGAATCAGGAGAGTGATTAGGGGTTACCCACGCCAAAAATGAGTCGAAATTGTGGAGAACGGAGGTGGGTTGATTTGCCGGCGAGTTCTTCGTCGGCTTCAATGGAGGTGGCGGTGGAGCTGCTGGTTCTTGATCGGAATGAGCAGAGAGAGGGGTGGCGACGACAACGGCGTCGGCGACGAACACAGGGGGTGAGGGAGCAGCGGTGGAGACGGCGGCGTTGGGGCTCTGTTCTGCGTCGAACCCGGTTGGGTTTTCCCGTCGGGTTAACTTCGGCGGCGGCGGCTGTTTCCTCAACTGCTGCTACTGTTTCTTCTCGTCCAGAGTGTGCGACTGAGATCGAGAGAGGAAGAGAGGTGGTCAGGGCAATCGGTGGCAGCGGGGTTGTGGTGGTGGAGCTTGGGTGTTGGAGGCGTTGGCGGTGATGGTGGCTTCGGTCATGGTGGCGGGCTGGGTTTGTTTTGCGGCAAAACAGAGAGTGATAGAGATGGAGGAGGTGGCGGTGAAGGGTTGGCAATGGTGGTGGCTATGGAGGTGCTTTGTTGTTTGTTGTTTATGATTTCCGAGAGGGAGGAGTAAGGAGTGCAGTTGTTATTGTTGTTGTTGTCTTTGTTGATGTTGTGTCCAAAGAGAAAAAAGAAGAGGGAGTAGAAGAGATGGTCAGAGTTGATGGGAGTTGAGAGGAGGTGATGAGGTGAGCAATTAAAATGGTGAGGTCACAGTTTGAAGGAGTGATTAGGTGAGCACGGCATGAGTTAACGCGGTGGTTCGACGCGCGACGAATATTAAAACGCGACGGAAATTTTTAATGAGCGGCGAAGTAAAAATAATAACACGCGATGATAAACAATACGCGAATACGATTAATAAGAACGAATAAATAAAATGATTGCGACTAAAAAATCAAAACGTTGACTGGTAAATAAAATTTGACTGAAAAATATGAATTCGACTGAAAATATTAAATTTGACTGACAGAAACAGAAATTTGACTGACAAAATAAATTTGAACGTCTAAAAAGATTTGACTGACGAAACTGTATTTGAACTTAAGAGACATTTAAATTGATAAAGTTAAATCTGAATAATAAACCTCAAACATAACTATGAAGAATGTATTTGACTAATTTTTCAAAAGAAATTCAATTGTCGATTTTGAAGAAACTAGTAAACAAATTATTTGATCAAAATTAACTAGACAAATAATTTGAAAATGATAATCAACTTATTATCTATTTTATAAGAGATTAGTAGAATAAGCTTAGCTTGTCAAAATAATTGTAAACAAAACGTATAGTTAATTGCTACAAAATGAATCACGTATAATATCCACATCGCCTTATTACGACTAACACTAATAACAGACAAGCATACGTTCTCACGTTCTTAAATAATAACTACGCAGAGTCAAATTACTGAATTGCCCCTAGGGTAGATTTCGGGTTGTTACATCTTTCCCCCCTTGGACAAAGCTTCGTCCTCGAAGCTTGAATGGGGTACTTGGACTTACGGGTCTCTATTGAAAGTCACAGCTAGAGAACTAACAATTAGCATGCAATTGTAGAAAAAGAATGGGGTACTTGGACCTACGGGTCTCTATTGGTAGTCACATTTAGAGAAAGAACAATTAGCAAGCAAATGAAATACAAGGATATACTTGGGTTGTTACATCCTCCCCCACTTAGACTGAGCTTCGTCCTCGAAGCTCGAAACAGTTTCTACAAGTCTCCACGGGTTCTAATCACATGTATCAGCATCATATAAACAACCATGCTATATCTCATTGAGATACATGCAATTCGAGAAATAGATTTCTCACAAATAGATTTCTCACAAGTAAAGGGCATATAAGCGTATCGAAACAAAGGATGAGGGTGGGTGGGATATACCCCCCCCCCCCCTCAATCACTGGTCATTCAAACATGTAATAAGCAATGAGGTTTGAAAATTGAAAGAAGTTAAGACAAGCAACACATATCAGTTAGGCATGTGAGGATAAAGAAGAGACATAATCCCCAATCCCCGACTTATTCTAATTTTACTGTTCAGTTTAACTCGCCCTATCGATTTCAAGTTCAAACTTAGCTTTAATTAATTTGAAAAATCTTAGTTTTAAACGTTTTCACCCTACAGTCCTACTGGATGTCACTGCTCTGATAGCAACTGTAACACCCCCGATTTCCAGAGGAGCCGGAGACCGGGATGGTGCCCTCCGTACAGGGGATTTTACCCTTTCGTACAAGGAGTAGTAACGATAAGCAAGTGAAAAGAAACATCCAACTACTGATTAATTACGATAAAAGTTTACAACATTGGTGACTGGTCCCAAGCTGGACACCAAGCCTAACAAAATACATTTTTACAGCAAAAGAACTCTCCGGTTAATTACTAAGTGTTACTTCTTGCAAGTGAGAACGAGTCGTGATCCCAGCGCGTTACCCCAGGCAACCAATCATAAACCTGCGGGGAATTAAAAGAAACACAAGGACGCAGTTTTTCGAGTATCAGTAAAAACTGAGTGAATAAGCAACTTAGCATGTAAAACAGAGTGGCTGAGACAGGCTACGGGGTTTGTATTTAAAAGAGTTTAAATAGTAACAGAGTATAAGTATAAACATATGAGTTAAGAAAAATTGAACTATTGCAAAAGCATAAATAAGAATATCTGAGTGCGAGGATCAAAGTTTGCTTATCAACGGAGTTTGCCAAAAGTTGTTTGACCATTAGAGTTGTTTAACAGAAGTAGCCAATTCGTTTATCGAGATAGTCATAAGTTTCCGAACATGGAATGTACTTGAAATAAAGATCATTCACAAGCAGTGTGTAAATCAGAACACTGTAAATATCCAGTTCCCAAGTGTATTAACAGAAGAGCCTTTCTATTATATATTGCGAAACCGGAAGATCAGAATCAATATCTCTAGCTGACTAGGCGTAGAATCGTGCCAACGAAGGGCAAAGCCAACAAAGGGCTAACGAAGCCAACAAAGGGCCAACCAATCCATATCTCTAGCCGACTAGGCGTAGAATCGTGCCAACGAAGGGCAAAGCCAACAAAGGGCTAACCAAGCCAACAAAGGGCCAACCAATCCATATCTCTAGCCGACTAGGCGTAGAATCGTGCCAACGAAGGGCAAAGCCAACAAAGGGCTAACCAAGCCAACAAAGGGCTAATCCAAGTAACAGTCAACTGATCCGGTATATACGATCTTTCACTTTACGTAGTTAATGAATTCTGACTTAGTGACATTTAAATTATAAGTTTTTCTGATTTCAAAGACGAGTAGTAAAGTGATGGTTTCAGAAGTGGTATGACAGGTTTATAAATTTCAGAATAAAGTACGACAGTTATTTTGAAATAAAGCAAATAGATCACATGAAAGAACTTGGCACGTAAAGCTAAGTATGTAAACTCACAGGTTTATTTTGAGACAAGACATAAATCACGTTTCGACACGAAAGAGGACAAGTACGCAACGCTAAGCATGAATACTCACATGTATATTTTGAGACATGAAATAAAATCTCATTTTGACACGAAGGGAGGTAAGCATGCAAGGCTAAGCATGGATACTCACCGTGAGAGCCGAAGATACGCAAGCTGCACTACTGGTACACAACGCCTAGTTCTACGAAGTCAAGCTCTACAAACAAACACAGATAGTCCTAATCACAAACAAGCATGTGTCGCAAGTAGACAATGCAAATGTTCTACTTAATATGCACAAGACAGTCCAGAGTAATTATATTTAGAAGAAATTATTAGAAGAACTAAGGTTGTAATTAGACAAAGAAAAAGAATAATTCTCGTAGTTGTAAAGAGTTATTTCACAATTACTATATATTGTACAAACTATTAATTTTACTTTCAAAGTTACAAATTTAATTAAACAAAATTATTTGGTGGTAAGAATAATATTATTAATTAGAAATCACTTGAAGTCCCTACGTTTTTAGATAAAATGATACTCTTTGTAAAATATACTCGTATGTGTTTCACAATAAAAATTTTAAATTTATTTTAGTAAAAAAAAGAAATTATAAGCATTGCTTAGAAACGAATTCCCAATTTATAGAACTTTCCAATTTTGTTTTGCATTACAAAATTTATATAGTTCTTTTATTTATTAGCAAAATAACTTGTTAAATCTAAATCACAATTTAAACTAATAAATGCAAATTTAGTTATATATAAAGAAATACAGATTTCATAATTACATATAACCCCCCTAAAGTTAAGAGAAATAACACTCCACTAGCAATGATAGTTGTAGAATGTTCGCAAAGCACCCCCAAAGTTACAGATATCACAAAATAACCCCCTCATGGCAACAACGGTATACACGCATATACCCCCAACCCACACATGATTCAGAAATGAATCCAAGATAGAAAACAAATGCAATTTTGATGACGAAACATGAATCAGGAGAGTGATTAGGGGTTACCCACGCCAAAAATGAGTCGAAATTGTGGAGAACGGAGGTGGGTTGATTTGCCGGCGAGTTCTTCGTCGGCTTCAATGGAGGTGGCGGTGGAGCTGCTGGTTCTTGATCGGAATGAGCAGAGAGAGGGGTGGCGACGACAACGGCGTCGGCGACGAACACAGGGGGTGAGGGAGCAGCGGTGGAGACGGCGGCGTTGGGGCTCTGTTCTGCGTCGAACCCGGTTGGGTTTTCCCGTCGGGTTAACTTCGGCGGCGGCGGCTGTTTCCTCAGCTGCTGCTACTGTTTCTTCTCGTCCAGAGTGTGCGACTGAGATCGAGAGAGGAAGAGAGGTGGTCAGGGCAATCGGTGGCAGCGGGGTTGTGGTGGTGGAGCTTGGGTGTTGGAGGCGTTGGCGGTGATGGTGGCTTCGGTCATGGTGGCGGGCTGGGTTTGTTTTGCGGCAAAACAGAGAGTGATAGAGATGGAGGAGGTGGCGGTGAAGGGTTGGCAATGGTGGTGGCTATGGAGGTGCTTTGTTGTTTGTTGTTTATGATTTCCGAGAGGGAGGAGTAAGGAGTGCAGTTGTTATTGTTGTTGTTGTCTTTGTTGATGTTGTGTCCAAAGAGAAAAAAGAAGAGGGAGTAGAAGAGATGGTCAGAGTTGATGGGAGTTGAGAGGAGGTGATGAGGTGAGCAATTAAAATGGTGAGGTCACAGTTTGAAGGAGTGATTAGGTGAGCACGGCATGAGTTAACGCGGTGGTTCGACGCGCGACGAATATTAAAACGCGACGGAAATTTTTAATGAGCGGCGAAGTAAAAATAATAACACGCGATGATAAACAATACGCGAATACGATTAATAAGAACGAATAAATAAAATGATTGCGACTAAAAAATCAAAACGTTGACTGGTAAATAAAATTTGACTGAAAAATATGAATTCGACTGAAAATATTAAATTTGACTGACAGAAACAGAAATTTGACTGACAAAATAAATTTGAACGTCTAAAAAGATTTGACTGACGAAACTGTATTTGAACTTAAGAGACATTTAAATTGATAAAGTTAAATCTGAATAATAAACCTCAAACATAACTATGAAGAATGTATTTGACTAATATTTCAAAAGAAATTCAATTGTCGATTTTGAAGAAACTAGTAAACAAATTATTTGATCAAAATTAACTAGACAAATAATTTGAAAATGATAATCAACTTATTATCTATTTTATAAGAGATTAGTAGAATAAGCTTAGCTTGTCAAAATAATTGTAAACAAAACGTATAGTTAATTGCTACAAAATGAATCACGTATAATATCCACATCGCCTTATTACGACTAACACTAATAACAGACAAGCATACGTTCTCACGTTCTTAAATAATAACTACGCAGTGTCAAATTACTGAATTGCCCCTAGGGTAGATTTCGGGTTGTTACAATGGCACCAAAAACTTGACACGATATCCTCAAGTGTACGGTTATCGTTCTAGTAATAATGTGATAAAGAGGGTTGTCGAATCCCAGAGGACTTTTCGTGAATCAATTAGGATGATAAACTTTTTTTCGAGAAAAGCGTATTTCATTAAAAATCGAACATCATAGCTGGGGGTATACATCTTTTCCTACGTATTTTAAGATCCAAGTTGGTATTTCCTCGTGCCACGCGTCATTTATGCCTTGAGCCGCGTGCCACTCTAGTTTGTCGGCCACGCGATTAAATTTTCTTCCCCATACGTGTATCTCAATGCTTCTGAACTGCTTCACTAGGTGTGCAATCTCTTCAAACATCGCATTCATTTCTTTACCCTCTTCCTTTCGTCTTCCGTTCTTGAGGTCTTCTAGATCTGAGACGACCTTGCTTGAATCTCCGATGAGGCATATTTTTCTCTCTTTGCACCGTAGACACTCCGTGAGGGCTTGACGACATGCTAAAAACTTCGATTGTCTGGCACTCTCGCACCGTTGCACGCTTCTTGCTCCTGCCATTCTACACTCTCCCGTTGCAGATCGAAGAAAAACGTGGGTTGTCGCTTTGCCTGTCCTTGGATCCCAATTTCCGTCGGATTGAAGAAGTAAATGGTCTTCGTCAACAACCATTTTCGAGCTTTCTGGATTTTGGATCTCCAAGCTAAGTAAATCTCCTCTCCTAAACTGTTTTTATTGAATTTTCCAGCGAATAAGCGTTAGAACTGAAACTGAGCTTGCTGATGCATTCTTGAATCTTTGTGCGTTTCGTTGCTACCATAAAGTCCGAATAAAAACAAAATAATTTGTTAGATCTGCTTCTTTGAGATGCTGAATATCTGGTTGGATCCTTTCTGAATCGCTCATGTTTGTTTTTGACAGGAGGTGTTTGCCTTCCAACGACCCCCAAAACTGCAATTGCTAAGGGACATGAAAAGAACGCATGCTCTGCCGTGTCTGCACAATCTTTGCAGAAGTAACTGTGGCTCTCAACATTGACTCCTCTTCTTCTCAATTTATTTGCAGTGGGTACTATAGTTTTTACGGCTCTCCAAACCAGATGAGTAATTTTCTTCTCTAGTTTTAACTTCCACATCTTAGAATAGGGATTCTTCGCCTGCTTTGAACTCTCCCCTGAATTTTCCTGCTGCATTTTCTCTTTCAAACCCAGCAGGTAACTGGATTTGACAATATACATCCCAGAGTCATTGTAGTGCCATCGTACTTTATCAGCACACAATTGCGGCGGTAACCGGATCTGTTCTATCTCCTGACAATCAATTTCAAAGAGGTACCATCTTATCTTTTGTCTATTCCAGCTCCTTGTTTCTTTGTCAATGAACTCCTCCACTTTAGCAGAATTCATAATGCTGTTATTGGTGATCAGTTTGAAAGTTTGCTCGCGAGGGATCCAAGGCGAAGTCATGTAAGCTGATTTTCCATCTCCGATTTTCCATCGAGCTCCTCGCGCAAGTAATTTCTTCCCAAAGCATATGCTTCGCCAGGCATAGCTAGGTGCGCTCCCTTCTTGAGCTTCCCAAAACTCTTTTTCTACAAAATATTTCGCTTTCATGACTTTGCACATTAGCGAGTTAGTTTTAGTAAAAATCCGCCACACCTGTATCGCAAGCATAGCTTGGTCAAAAACCTTGAAATCACTGAAAGCTAAGACACCATTATCTCTCGATTCCTGTATTTTATTCCAAGCAAGCCAATTTCTACCGCTCTCCTTTTTTGAATTGCTCCACCAAAACTGTCTAACTTTAGCTTCAATTTTGTTGCAAACATTCCCTGGTAATTTAAAACATGACATAGCATAACTCGAAATAGCATTAGCGACTTCTTTAATAAGAACCTCTTTGCTCCCTATTGATAAAGACTTCTCCTTCCAACCTTTGAGTTTGCTAACGATTCTATCAAGAATATAAGAGAAAGTTGTGTACTTTTGTTTACCAATTTTAGTTGGCAATCCAAGATACTTATGAGCGGCCTCGGACATATTTGGGGTACTTTTGTCTGTTTCAGGGATCCCGCAGTGCTGCTTGATTTCACCTTTGGCGGCCTCGGACACATTTGGGGAGAACACTATTGCAGATTTTTTGAAGTTTATGAGCTGGCCGGAGGCTCTGCAATATGTATCTAGGATTTCTTGTAACTTTTTTATTTCCTGTACCGTGGCCTAGCAAAAGAATATAGAATCATCAGCAAAAAATAAGTGGGAGACCACTGGTCCTCCCCGAGATGCTATCACTCCTGTGAGGCTTCTACTTCTGATTGCAGAAGTGATAGCAATCGAAAGTGCTTCCGAACAAAGCATAAAAAGGTACGGTGAGAGGGGACACCCCTGTCTTAATCCTCTCTCAGGGATTACTTTCCCGGTTAGGACTCCGTTGCGCACAAACCCGAATTGGGGCGTAGTGACACAACGCATTATGACCGAGACTAGGTTAGGGCCGAACCCAAATTTTTCCAAAAATTCTTGTAGGAAATTCCACTCAATTCGGTCATATGCCTTAGACATGTCGACCTTGAGAGCGAGAGCCCCTTTCTTCCCCTTGTTTCTAGTCTTGAGTGTGTGAATAACCTCAAAAGCCGTTAGAATGTTGTCCGTGATGAGTCTCCCCGGCACAAAAACCGACTAATTTTCAGAGATGAGATCATCAAGAACAGTTTTCACTCTGTTCGCAACTGCCTTTTCCACAATTTTATAGATAATTGAACACAAACTAATCGGTTTGTAATCAACCGACTCTCGAGGCTGTTTTGTTTTCGCAATCAAAGCGATGATTGCATGGTAAAAACTGCCCAACTCGGCACCTTTATACAAATTTCAAGGAAGGTTTTGATAGTATCTCCTCCCACAAATTCCCAGTGTTTTTGAAAAAAACCCGCCGAGAAACCATCTTTCCCTGGCGCCTTGCCGGGGTGCATTTGAAATAATGCTTGAGTGATCCCCTGTGCCATGAACGGATCTTCTAGGGATGTAGCTTTTCCAACAGGGATCGCTCTATCCCTCAGATAAATAGTCACTGCATTAATTTCATCAATACTTGGCATGCTGGACGTAAAAATCTGTCGAAAATGTTTTTCTAGGTATGTAGTCACCTCAACCTCAGACGGTACCCACTTCCCTGTATCGTCTTCCAAGCCTGTGAGCTCAGTCCTAATCTCTTTATTGAAGCTTTTCTATGAAAGAAACTTGTGTTAAGGTCGCCAAATTGCAACCAATCTGTGCGCGCTCTTTGTGCCCACATTACCTTCTCTCTTCTTAACAGTTCATCATACTGAGTTGTCAATTGCTTCAATTCTTCTATTCCACCCCTGGTTCGGGTTCCCCTTTCCATCTCATCTTTTCTATCCCTCAATACTTTGATTTGTCTGTTAACACTCCCAAATGTACTTTTGTTCCAACTCTGGCAGCATGTGGCCAGTTTGTTCAACTTAGTTTGCAACAGCAGCTAACTTTTTTGGTTCCAAAAATTTGCAACCACTTCTGCGAAGCTGCTGTGCAAGTTCCACATGCGCTCGTATTGGAATCCACGCCTTTTGTATCTCCTGTACTCCTTCAAACCCCATTCAAGCCAAAGGGGTCTGTGTTCTGATCTCAATCCCGTGGCATGAGTGACCTTTGCTCCCCTCAATTTATTCATCCACTCAATTGTTGCTACAACTCTATCAAGACGGACCTTGATGTGGGTCTCCTCCTCCTGGTTATTTGACCAGGTGAATTATGGTCCTGCAAAACCAAGGTCAACAAGGCATAAGTTTTGCAACACTGAGTTAAAGGCTTGAATTTGGCTATACCTTCTTACTTTACCCCCCTTCTCTTTCAAGATTAGACTTGATTTCGTTGAAGTCTCCGCATAGGCACCAAGGCCTATCACTCATTGATGCTATTCTCCTCAACAGCTCCCATGTATTGTGTCTTTGATCTCTTTCCGGGTCACCATAAACCCCAGTTAACCGCCATATAAATCCATCATGTTCCTCTACCAAAGCTTCAATGTGATGCTTGGATAACTTCATTAGCTTAACTTTTACCTTGGCATCCCAAAGTAAGGCCAATCCACCCTTCCGATCTTGAGCTTCCGCAGAGATATCACTTACATACTTCACCTTCTCACGAAACTTTTCCATCTCGAACTTGTTGAGTTTCGTCTCCATGAGAAGGACTATTTTAGGGGATAGGAACCTCAACTGCTCCTTCAAAGCACGGACCCGCACGCGGTTTCCCCACCCCGCGTACGTTCCAACTTAGCAAAATCATTGTTCTTGGTGAGACTGCTTCGCAGCCTTTGCCAAAATTGAATTTAGAGTTTTAGAGGTTCTCTGAAACCTGTTATCCGTCACGCTAAGTTTTTCCCCATCTTCCTTACCACCCCGTATTGCGCCTAGATGCCACCGCTCTAGATCAAGCTGTTCATTTCTCTTTGAAATCTCTATTTTTTGTAATGACGCTGGGCTCAGTTCAGGAGCTATCTTCCTTTTCACTGAGGCTGGTCGACTGCTTGCCACCTCTCCTCACTTGTCTCGTTACCCACCCCATAATGTCCGTCTATGCTTGCTTCTTTCGCTTACTTGTTTGGACTTCTTGGAGCTGTCTCCTCCGTTCCTTGTCCTGATTGAATACTGCTTTCCCCTGGCGGATTTTTTTCTGGAATGTGGGAATCTTGTTGGACTTCCCCTTCCGGGCCTGTGTTGGTGTCTTCGGGCATTAGTGACTCTATATTTTTTTTTTAAATCGAATTCTCCCACCCCCTCATTGGGATTATTCTTCGTGGCTGTCGTCATCACTTTGGTTCCTGTTTTCTTCTCTATATTCTGCCGTCCCTTCTTCGGTGGTTGGAATAACATCCACTCCCCGTACCCTGGCTCCTCCTCCGGATCGATCCACTCCGCAAGGTGATTGCAGTAACTAATATGAAGGTCGAGATACCCACACCACTTACAAACTGACTAAATCTGCTCGTACTTGAAGTATAACCAAACTCTCTCCTTCTTGATATTCACGTAGACTCCCCTGGGTAGTGATTCGAATACTGGCATTCTCACACGGAACCGTACGTAGTTTTCCATACCATCGCTATCAAATCTTAGGTCTGACTCAAGTATCTCTCCAACATTCTTTACAGCTTTCCTCCCCGCCGCCTCTGTTGTTAGATGGACTGGAAGTCAATGTATTTGGACCCATACATCGATATAATCGAACTTCGGATTCTACGTTTCGTCACCTAGCTTCCAGGGTTTTAAAAATAGCCTTTCTCCTTCAAATACCCACGGTCCTCTGGAGCAAATTCGATCCATGATATTCTTATTCGGAAACTTTAAGAGAAAATTATTGTGACTAACATATAGTAACTCTATCTGATAGCCCTTATTCCAGATCCGTCTGAAGCAGGCTCTCACCGTCCTAGGGTTTACTTCTTGTTTGGTTAATAATTTGGCAATCAGGTAGCACTCAAACTCCTTCTCCGCTTCAGTGCAAAACTCCTCCTCGAACACAATCTCTTCTTTTTCTTTCTCCGTCATCCTCAAGGTTTCAAAGGCCGCTTCCGCCGCCGGTGCATCATCCCTTTTCGCCTCCGTTTTTTGCATCTTGCTATGGTTTTCCGTCTCTGAGGATTTCGGAGAGACTTTTTTTCGTAATTTGCTGTGATAAAGAGGGTTGTCGAATCCAAGTGGACTTTTCGTGAATCAATTAGGATGATTAAATTTAATGTGGGCAAGCAAGAGAATTTCTTTAACTAATCTAAGAATGTAAATAACAAGCTAATGATTAAAATGGAGATTAATACGAGAGACGTATATCATAATTTTCTCTAGGTTCACTAGGTATCCACCGTTAACGAATTACGTTACGAAACATAGATGATGATCTGATTTTCAAACGAGAAATAATGCTAACTGAGTTACCAAGACTGATTTCTATGCCGATGTCAAATTACAACCGAGTTACCAAGTTCTAATTATCCCTAAACCATATAATGAGGGTCATCTAATTCTACTCAACGTTCATAGTTTGTGGTTGATTTCTCTAACCTGTGACTACATGCTTAATTCAATTATCCCGGAAATTAGTTTCTTTCACTAACGTATCACCTATAATCTTCATATTGATGGCCAGACCATACAAAGATAAATTAAGAGCATGAATTAAACATAGCAAACAAGAACATCATCAATTAAGTTTAATCAAAACGTGAATCAAATTCATAATTCGCCAAAACGGCTTGAAACCCTAGCTACCATTGAGAAATCCCGATATCAAAGTTAGATACTGCGATACATGATCAATAATGACAAGTTTACGTTGATCATGATAAAAAACAATGAAAATATAGAGAAGAGAGATCAAACAATGGAATCCTCGCTCTCACGACGAATTCCAAGCCTTCCTCCAACGTGTTATTCCTTGTCTCCAGCAGCCTAATCTGCCTCTAGATCCTAAAAAACGTGATGTATAGGGGCAATGATTTTTATTGTAATTTGCCCGAATTTGCAATTCAGCCCCTCTAGTTTCTAATTCTCGGACATATTTCATAAGCTGATCATGCGTGGTCCTTTTCTCCCTCATCCAAACTCCAATTTGGACCTATCTTATGTCGATGGAAAGATATGAATGTCTAATTTCGAATGGAACAGGCCTTGCTCCAAAATTTTGTTACATACCTCTAGATACAACCCGAAAATTTCGCACTGGTCCAGTGAACTTTTCCAGCTTTTCTTCGTTTTTGCGTTGTCTTCGCTGGACCTTAACTTTTTAGTGCGGACTTTGATTGAGCTCCGTGATCTACCCATGGAAAGATCTTTGAGTCTAATTTCATTGGGCACCGGTATCACTATAGCAGGTCTTGTAGAACTCATGATATCATCAAAACAGTGAAGATTGGTCACTTTTGCTCCTCTAATCTCTCTTCTCTTCATTCTTCTTGACTACCGAAGGTCGTTTCTTCTATCCAAATGCTCCTGCGTGTCTTATTCCTGTAAATCACAACACGAAAACACCCGTGAAGATAAAATGTGATAAAATACATTAAATCACACGTAAAATAATACAAGAAACGCTCGAACTCTCATTTGTGCTCCTTTTCTCATATTTTGGCTTGAAACTCATCACGTTGCACCGAAACGCACACAAATTAGCAGTGAATCTGTATAGATTATAACTCCAACTACAGAGTTATCAACTGGCGACCTTGTTGCGGCTGAGATGGTGCCAGAGATTACTCATTCTTCTTTTTTTTTGTTCTTGTAGTTGATGTTGTAATTGGATTTTGAGTGTGTTAATGTTGAAATTTTTCATGAAATTGTAGAATTTTTTGTTCAGATATGTTAATTGTTGAATTTGAAGTTGTGTTCTTGATGTGGATGATGATAACAAGAAATTTGGTGGTGAACCGACTCGTGATGATGATGATGATGACTGCTTGGAAGTCGGTTCAGGGTTAAAATGGTAAAAACACACATTTTTGTTCATATACATATATATACATACATATATATATATATATATACATATATATATATATATACATATATATATATATCATAAGCCTCTTTAAAAATGGCGAGAGGAATGTTTTGCCGGGTTAGAGTTTAACATAAAAGGCGAGATTTCTTCCCCTTTTTGCTACGTCATAAACGGAAAGAGTGTCTCTCTTGCCATATAAGGTTTAAACGGAAATAGTTTTTCTCGCCCCTGAGCAAAAATGGCAAAATACCTTGCGGCCCACCCGATTCTCGTCGTTTTTTGCGTTAAACAGCGAGAAAACCTACATAAACGCCGAGAATTTACTGCCGTTTATTGGTCCGTTTCCAGTAGTGGTGGTTCATTAGCTCAAAGTGAGCTAACTACATCCAACGACGAAGAATGACCTTTATTTACTAAAACAATAATGTTACAATGTTTTCATACTGTTCTAAACACTAAGAGCCTATTTATTGTGCTTAGAACCGACCTAAGACCGTCCTTGATAGATTAGGAACCAATTCCGAAAATTCCAGAATATGCCTAGGTCGTGCGACCTGGTGGTCCAGGTTGTGCTACACCCCAGCCCAGGTCGTGCGACCTTTGGGCAACTCGTGCGACCTCCTCCAAAATCCAGAAACTGCATTTTGGTTTCCTCCAGGTTGTTCAACCTCCCCTAGAGGTCGTGTGACCTCTGGAACATCCCAGATGTTTCAGCTTTTGTCCTCGTTTCTACTTTGCTCTCCATCTTGGGCCATTTGGTCTCCTCCATTGCTCCATTGAGTGTAATCATATTTAAGGCACATTCTCAACAAATCTCCACCTTGACTTTAAGTCTCTTGTCTGTAATTGACTACTTCTCTTTTTGCAAAACAAAGCTTGTCTTCTTCGCACCCAGTTATCTCCCTTCACTGAGACTCACTGGGCCCTGCCGGGTCCGACATGCCCCGAAGGGCTTCAATGGTTCATGATATTGAGAAAATCTAAGAAATGCTTGAACTTGTCTTCTGAAAATGGATCCGTGAATATATATGCTGGATTCTCTACTGTTCCCACCTTCTTTACCATGATTCTGCTATCGTTTCTCAGAAAGTGATACCTGAAGTTGATAGTCTTTGTTCTATCATCATGAACCTACTCTATAGTCAAGAAAATTGTACTCAAACTATCATAATAGACTATCGCTTGATGTTTATGTAGGCCAGATCATTGACTAATACGTTAAGCCAAATTCCCTCCTTTGCTTCTTCCGTAAAAGCCATGTACTCCACTTCCCTGGTAGAGAAAGTGAACCAATTGTAGCGTCTCCTTCGAGCTCACAACAGAAGCTCCCAGAGTGAACACATATCCCATCAGTGATCTCCTATTGTTAATATCACCTACATGGTTTAAATTTGAAAAACTAGCAAACAAGATTGCCTCATGAGCTCCATAGCGTATACGCACATCCACCATACCCTTAAGATACCTGAATATCCGCTTCATGGCCTGCAAGTGATCCTTACTCGCTTGAACCATTAATAGAATCATCACACTAACATCTAATGCTATGTCCAGTCGAGTGCATACCAGCACAAATGAGGCTTCTGACTGCGCTAGCATACAGAACCTTGGACATGTACTCATTTTCCTCCTACGTCCAAACAGTGTACATTCCTAGCTTATTTTTAGATGTCGTATGAGTATCTATAGGTTTGGAATTTAGCATCCCAAACTTGTTCAAGATCTTCTTGATGTAACTTTCATGTGATAAGAAGAGCTTCCTCTTCTCTCTATCTCTATAGATTTCAACTCCTAAGATTTTCTGAACTGCCCACATATCCTTCATATCGGATCCCGCGAGAGAACTCTTTAGTTCTCCAATGTTCTTGATATTCTGAGTTCCAATCAGAATGTCATTCATACAAAAAACTAGGTAAATGCGTGATCCACGACACAACTTTTTGTGATACACGCAGCAGTCGAACTCACATTTCCAGTAACCTATCCTCAGCATGAAGCTATCTATTTTCTTCTACCATTGCCGTGGAGACTGCTTAAGTCCATACAAGGACTTCTTCAACATCCACACATGGTCTTCTTTCTCATCAACTTGAAACCCCTCCGTTGGGCTGATGTTTATCTCCTCTTCCAACTTTCCATGTAAGAGAGCTGTTTTCGCATCTAGCTATTCAAGTTGTAAGTCCTGGTGTGTAACCTTTGCTAGTAGCACTCTGATGGAAGTTTTTCTGGCCACAATGAGAATATGTCGTTGTACTCAACCTCCTCTCTTTGAATGAACCCTCTTGCAACCCCTCTTGCCTTATACTTGATGCCTTATGCTGTGGTGTTTCCGTCCTTTCTTTTGAAAACTCACTTGCAAGTGAATATCTTTCTCCCTGGTGGCAATCCTACAAGCTCCCTCTTTTCCCATAGCGGCAATCCATTATGCAGACTCAGAACTAGTAATCGCAACCTGATAAGTGGACAACTCATCCTCCACCTCTTCGTCTACTTGCAAGTCTTACCCCACCAAGTAGTCTTTCTCTAGTCTTTAAGGTAGCCTCATCACCCTCGGGGTGCGTCATTCAGCAAAACTCTCGTTCACTAACTCATGTGGTGATGTATCCTCTAAGACTCTTCCGATTCTTGCTCTTTGATTTCCGGAGGTGGTGATGGTGGCGTTTCAAATTCCTTAGGATCAACAAAATCTTAACGTGCCCACATTCTTCTCGGCAGCTCCAATCTCTATCTCCATGATTGGCTTTAGCAACATAATCTCACTTAAAATCACATTCACGCGGAGTATAATCTTCCCATCCTAACAAACCTTGTAGCCCTTAAATCATGTCCCCAAGCCCATAATTCCCTTCTTTGATCTGGGTTCTGGCTTCACATCATTAGTATGATAGTAAGCTTCGCAGCCAAAAAAATCTAAGATCCAAATATTCCACAGATTTTTTGGACCGTACCTCCATCGGTATCTTGCACTCAATGCCACTGTGAGGACTCCGATTTACAAGATAGCAAGCCATTGAAACTACTTGTACCTCCATCGGTGTCTTCGGACCGTCCCATGCGTCCACCAGCGTCTCCCTTATCTTCTGCTTGAATGACAGAATCTCTCTTTGAAATTGAATGACCCGGGAGGCGGGAAAAAACTTTGCCAGAAAATCTGTGATGCACCCTTCCCATGTAGTGATGGATTTGGGTGGTCGGGATTCGAGCCAGTATTTGGCTACTCCAAATTGGCAATATGGGAACAGGATTAGCATAAGTGCCTCTGCGTCTACCCCCTTGTATCGGACCTTTTTGCAGTAATCCTCGAATTTCCCGATAAAGTCGTTCAGGTGTTCGTCGGCTTTGCCATAAAACAAGCAGAGGGTCTGCACCGTCTGGATGGTGGATGGTTTCATGTCAAAGTGTTCTGCGGTGATCTTGGGTACCACAATAGCTCGCTCATGCCCCCCCCCCGTGGGGACTTCGAAATTCTCCACCAACTCCTTCCCAGACCGGTTATAAGTTCTCTGGTTGCTTCGGGAAGCAAGGCGTGCTGTGACGAGCTCTTCGATGTAACGAGCCATCGAGGCTGGGGTACGTGTCTCTCGTTCTTCCCCACCGGTTGCTGGGTTTTCAGGATTGTCTCTCTGGTTGTTTGCCATTCTGCTTTCTCGGTTTCTGCGGTTCTGTTGGGTGTACAGCTTCTCTGGATTGTAGAGTGGTGGTACCAAATCGCGAGGCAATCTGGGCATCAACTGAACAGTCCTAAAAAACGCAAATTCAAAAAGCAGTGAGATAAAAGAAAAATAATGAAACTAAAAATATAAAAACTCTGAAAATTAATTCTGATGACTAAATTAACCCTAAAAAGTTCCCGGCAACGGCGCCAAAAACTTGATTCGCAAACTAACGTGCTAATCGCAAGTATACAAATCGAGTAGTACCGGGTGAATTTTAACTCTGGTGATCGTTCCCACGAGGACTATTTTGAGTTTTTCGAGCAATCAGTTTAAACTAGCAGAGTGTAAAAGGAGGAGTAGTTTGAGAGTGTGAGTAACTATGAACTAAAAAAAAACAAATAAAACGTAAATATTTTTGTGACGGTTTTCTGAAAATCTTGAAAGTTTGTAAATCTAGGGTTTGGAATACTGGATCCCAGGATCCCCTAGGGTTTCTTCAGAGTTATGATATTCAGTTGATATGAAAACACTCAGCAGTTTTAATTAGCCGTGCCACGTACTGATTGTGCAGTAACCTTTCAGATTCCACACGCTGTCACGATCCTGCAGAATTTCGGATTCCTGTTAAGCTGCCTACGTCTGCAGTCTCGTTCTAAGTCTGCTAGGGTTTCTAACTTGTCCTGATGGCCCGGGTCAAATTCTTTAACAGTTGTTCTATACGTTTTGGCTAGCCCTATCTCCCTTTCTCTGGTCGGTCTATCAGGGTAAGGAACTAAATTCTGTCTTTTCTCCCTAACCCCAACCTGACGTTTTCACCTAAAGGCTCGGGTCTGTAGCAATTTTGGTTCGCGACTCCGATCATGCATAAACGAATATATTCAAAGACTGAATAACTGATAATACAATTGAATTAAGATAACGTAATCATGAATTCATAATCAAACTACAGAACAATGTCTGAAAACGAAACCCTAGGTTCACCGAGAACATAGGTAAAAGTTTTAGCTACTAAACGACATAACGAATTAACAAAGTTTTTGAAATTAAGAGAGAGAATAAGATCAAACTAAGTCTTCGGATCTGGATTCGCGCTTCCGTCCTCTCCAGGGATGCTCAGACTTCTCCTTGGACGTATTCTGTCTTCAAAACGAGTCTAGACGAGTCTTTATATAGTGCTGGAGACGTTTCTGAAAATTTCCTTCATTTACGAAACTGCCACTACCCGAAACCACCTCAAAATTTTGTGCTGCTTCGTAAAATACACAACCTGCTGCGTAAAATACGCAGACAGGGTCCTGCCTTGAGTTGTTTTCTTCCCTTTCTGCTGCTGTCTGCGTATAATCCGCAGCCAACTGCGTAAAATACGCCGACAGGGTCTTCTCCTGTTCCTTTTGCTCTTCTTTCCTGCGTATTTTCTCCCCCTGGGTGCGTATAATACGCAAGATGCTGCGTAAAATACGCAGACAGGGGAGAAAATTGGCCAAAATATTCCCCCTACCCTGCTTTCTACGTATAATATGCAGCCTGTCTTCGTAAAATACGCAGCGAGCAAGGCAGGCTGCTCTTTTTCTGCCTCTTTTGCCTCCTGCTGCATCCCGAACAACTCCTGCTGCATTCCCGAGCGCTGTTCCTACATACACAACACGAACACACCCGCAATCATATCCGATAAAAGTACAAAAATGCAGAAATTTATAAAGAGAAAATAACCGTCTCGTTCCTAAAACTGAGGCCTTCCTAGGGTGAAAATTGGCTAAAACATGACTTTTTGCACAAAAGTATGACAAACCGGGCTATAAGATAATCCCTAATTGGGCGTTATCAATTACTTAGTAGAACACATAGCTTATTTCAATCAGATTACATTTGTAAACTTATTTTCTCAAGGTTGTATTATTTATTAGATGAAAATGTAATCGTAATAGTTAATATTCTACATTTGGTTATCGATTGTCTATTTAACCCTGAACCGAGATCCCGGGTTGTCTCATTTGGTATTAGAGGATCAATTCTCTGGTTAAAGTGACTAATCAATTTCTATTAGTAAAGAATGAGAAAGATAAAAAGTTTCCGAAATTTTATAATTAAATAGGATAACTTGAAAATAAATGAAGTAAGCACCGTCGGGGAGTTTGATTTGTACCGTACTTGTTGATTGAATGTTAACAGCTATTTGAGATGTGATCTATGCACAGTTTCCTTATCTATTTACATGTGCAGTACTTAAGTGACATGCTTAGTTATATCGAAATGCTTGTTATAGTTGTCTGATGCCTATCTATGACTCTTTATGTCACTATGTTATTATTTTGACGAGATAGTAGTGACGTTTTGACTTACAGGACCCTAAGACCATTCTTTTCTTTCCTACGAGCGACAACTTTTAAGATAATACTTTGTTTGGTTTCATTTTGAGTTCATTTTACATGTCATTTTAAAATTAGAGAGTTTTGACTATAATTTTTATTAAAAAGGGTTTTAAAAATTGGTGTGTGTCGAGCTACCAAATGGCAAGTGATATGGACCACTTTGTTTACTAGTCTGCTGGCGTGACTCTTAGTTTGACGGTACTAAAAGTTGTACCCGTTGTGTAGACGAAGTTGGAACATTTGAAACACATGCGAGTTGTGATGGAGAGGCACGTTGTGTGACGATCGTGGAACACTTGAGGTGATTGGTTTATCTAATCCTACAAGTAAAACACCATTTTTTTTATGCAGATTAAACAAGAAAAATGACATATTAGTTTTGATCAAAGTGTTTTGTGGCTAAAAGTTTTAGGACTTGTCTAAATTCTAGAATATTTCGAATCGCTTTGTAAATGTGATAACTTGTATGTTGTTGTAGGCCTTTCAAAATTTGGTGCTAACCATTTACTTGAGGTAATTTTATTTGAGTTTTAATGTGATACAAGGGAGATGATATGTAACTAACGCAGAGCGTGTTTCCCGTTAATTAAAGTGTTGCATATGCATTAGCATTGCCTGTACTATTCGTGTGCATTAATTGAATTCTCAAGGAGTATGTTCGTAGTTTCACAAAAAAAGTTCTTAAGTTTCGGCGACGAAGCTTTATTTTAAGGAGGATATAAATTTCAATTAGGTGCCATTCTATAATTTCTGAAAATAGTTGAGATTTTTTTTAGAAAAACTACGATTTCAAACTTATTAATGACATATTCTTAGTTTCAAAGTATAAGGGTGTCATTTGACATTTACAATAATCTAGAACTTTATTTTTAGTTATTTGTAGTTTCAAAAATTTGAGTAATACTATTTGAAATTTATTACGTAGACTGGGGACTTGTTTGTAGTTTTAAAAAAGTGGTATTGACATTTATGTACGTAGTATATTATTTCGAATTGCATGGTAATTTTTCTATTTCATATAAACTAGCTTTTATGTGTTAGCTATTTTTTGAAATTTACATTTCCACCCCTCAGTCTTTGAACATTTCTATTTCTACCCCCAACTAACATGTTGGGAGACTTGTGATTTCTCTCCAAGCCCCTCCCACTAGGTTGGTCAACTCTCATGACAATATAGTTTCTCATCACCATTACACTCAAGGTGTACATACCTCCCATCACTACCATTTATTTTCATCACTCATCACTTTCATTCTCACTCTGTCCCTCAGGAACACTCCAATGACTTCTCTTCTCTCTCTCAAAGTTTCATTCTCGTTTTTTGGTGGTGACCACACAAAAACACCGTCAAACTTCATTTTGATGCCTCCAAAGCATGAAAAACTTGAGCCCAAGGTTGGTAGAATCATGGTGGGGAGTTCTTTCACCATTACACTCAGGGATTGGAAGCAATTTCACTCTTTCTCTCACCCCCTACTTGAATCTTGTGGTAAGTTCAGCTAAGGCATGTCCAGAGCAACTAGTAGGATCGATGTAGACAAAGGGATCACAAAGGAATCATTAAGGGTTCCTTATTTTGTATATAAAATAGTATTTCACCCGAACTGAAAGACAGTAACGTAGGTAAAAATACAGGATCAATACTCTAGAAGGGAGGGGGGTTGAATAGAGTATGACGAATTTTGCCAAAAAAGTGGTTTCAAAGAAGTTTGTAAGAAGCAGAATGTATTTATAGGCCTTGAAATGAATTTCAAGTCGTTGGAATCAAATAAAAAGTATGTTGATAGTTTTTAAGGCCTTGAAATGACTTTCAAGTCCTTGAAGTGATTTTTTTTTGTGCAGTAAAAAGATAAGTACAAAACAAGAAGATGAATGAAAAGACACAAGGATTTATAGAGTTAAGTCCACTTGGACCTACGTCTCGACCTCAGGGACTTGATCCCTGCAAGATTTTCAACTCAATTCTTACTAGTCAATACATAAGCCCTAGATCTCAAGCACAGAGAGTTCCCTTACTCTGTTCCAACTTGTGGTTCTCACTAACCTATCTAGTACCTGCTCTAGCTAACTGAATCAACATGAATTATATATTTTTCACTTGAACAACTCATGAGAATAGATCTGAGAAGTATTATCAAAATTATATACATTAAGTACAAAAAGAAGAATAGTGAGAACTGATGAAGCAGTTAAGTATGCAGTAATCTTCAAATGATTGGATGAAGTGAAATAAATCTCCTTATGTGTTTCTTGTCTATCCTTCAAAATGTCTGCGTGTTTATGTTTGTGTTCTCCTTCGAATTTTTTCAGCAGTTCCCTCTCTTATGCCGCTGGTTTGAATAGCTGATCTGCAGGATCTTCTAAAAATAAACTTTCCTAAAATCCATCAGCATATCTTGACTTCTTTAACTGCTCTTCCCAATGGCTAGTTGCTCAGTATCTTCAAGGACACTAACTTATTTTGTAGCTGAGTATGTTAGGATGGATCAGGCAAGATTGCATAAGAACATAATCAATTTGACAAATCAAATTTCTTTTTCCGCAAGAACACAGTTTAGGAAATAGTCCCTGCAAAATAGGTAACTATATAACCCTTTAAAAACTTAGTCAAACAGAGAGATTATCAACAATTCAGAGTATCAAAATGGTTCGTCTTTCATCATAAAATAACACATAATCAAGAATAAGATATCAGGAGTCAAATTAGAGTGAAAAGCTCCCCCTAAGTTCATGCTATATACTACAATGTATATTTCAAAACTGTTTCAAGCTGTTTCAAGCCTTTGAAACAAGCTGAACTTACAATCTCCCCCTTGATGAAATACAAAACAACAATTCTTTTAAGAACTGTATCTGCAAAAACTTAGACATCAGAGAATAGTAGAATAATCATGATAATAAACTGAAGCACACATTAAATTACAATCCAACTTATTAAAAATTTAAGCAGCAATAACATCCTACTGATCTAAACCAGATCTCTAAACAAGAAAAAGTACCAAGAAATAAACACCTATATATCTCCCCCTTTTTGACTTTCATCAAAAAAGAAGGAGAAAATGTTGGATCATAGTCATGATAACAAAATATTTATTAATCTCTTAAGATGTGCAGAATCTGTTAGATTCAACATTTTGTTTGACGTGGGAAAGGAAATAGTATAATACTAGTTTTAAAAAAAGTAAAAAAGGTAAAAACAATATTGAGCAATTATCTACAGAGAAAGCACTCAACATTGGAGATCCAACTTATTGACTATGTAGCATAAAGACTTATTTTCAAGGCTTTGGAAAGAATTTCAAGGCCTTGAATGCTGAAGCAAATAAAATCAAGGCTTTGAAAAGATTTTCAAGGCTTTGAAAATTCATTCAAAACTTTAAAAAACATAATACTTACGTGATACTCCCCCTAAACCAGTGCTTCTTTATTTAGCATGCCCAATTCTAATCTTAGGTCTGAGAATCTTTCTTCTTGCAATGGTTTAGTGAAGATACCGGCCCATTGCATGCTAGTAGACACAAATTCAAGAGTAACATCACATTTCTCAGGATGATCTCTGATGAAGTGATGCCTAACATCTATGGGTTTGGTCCTTGAGTGCTGGACTGGATTCTAGGTAATTGATATAGCAATGGTGTTGTCACATTTGGTAGTTATATTTCTGCAATCAAATACAAGGTCTCTTATTTGCTGAGCATTCCACAACACTTGTTAGTTGCAAGGTCCAGCTACTATGTATTGAGCTTCTGCTGTTCATAAAGCTACTGAGCTTTGCTTTGTTGAATTCCAGCTGATCAGGGATGGTTCAAGAAATTGGCAACACCCTGAAGTACTTTTTCTGTCAACTTTGTAACATGCAAAAGTCTGCATCTGAATAGCCCCACAAAGAGAAATTACATTGTTTAGGATACCAAAGCCCTAATTCTTTGGTACCATTGAGATATCTAAAAATTCTTTTGACAACAACCAAGTGTGATTCTTTGGGATCAGCTTGAAATCTAGCACACATACGAACACTAAACATGAAATCAGGTCTACTAAAAGTGAGATAGAGAAATTATCCAATCATAACTCTATACTCTTTCAGATTTACATTCTTACCTAATTGATCCTTGTCTAAGGACATTGTGGAGCTCATAGGGGTTTTAGTTACCTTGGAATGAGATATATTGTATTTGTTTAACAAGTCCTTGGTATACTTTTTTTGATGCAAAAAAGATTACATTTATTCATATGATGTACGTGAAGTCCAAGAAAGAAGTTTCACTCTCCCATAAAGGTCATCTCAAATTCCCTGCTCATAAGACCTTGCAAAGAGAATCATTAGTAGCTCCAAACAGAATATCATCAACATACACCTGAACTACTGGAATGTCTTTCTCACGAGTCTTTATAAAAAAAGGTTTTATATACTAATCCTCTTTTGAATTCATTTTCAAGTAGAAACTTTGACAGTCTTTCAAACCAATCCCTTGGAGCTTGTTTCAGACCATAAAGAGCTTTTTCAAGTTTGTAGAAATGATCTGGAAACTCATCACTTTCAAAACCAGGAGGTTGAGTAACATAAACTTCTTCTTGCAATATCCATTTAGAAAAGCACATTTCACATCCATTTTAAAAAGTTTCATATTTTTGTGAAGTGCAAATGCGAGTAACAATTTAATTGCTTCTAAACTTGAAACAGGAGAAAAAGTCTCCTCATACTCAATACCTTCTTCCTGGTTGTAGCCTTGAGCTACAAGTCTTGCTTGTTTCTGATTACCTTTCCATTCTCATCTAACTTGTTTCTGAATACGCATATGGTTCCAATGAAAGACTGCTCTTTAGGAGGAGGAACTAAATTCCTGACCTTGTTCCTCTCGCATTCATTGATTTCACTTTGCATTGCAATGATCCAGTCTTCTTCTTGTAATGCTTCCTTCACATTTTTTGGTTCTACAATAGAAACAAATGCATTAAAAGCACACAAGTTCTTCAATTGAGATCTTGTCTGTGTACTAGTGGATGGATCAGATATAATGTCATCAATTAGATGAGATGAAAGATATCTGAATCTATTTCCTTGTATCCATGGTTTAGGTTCTCCAGAAAGTTTTTCAAGTCTTTGAGAACTTGAGGAAACGGCTTGTCCACTCTGATATTCTTGATGTTCTTTTTCAAGTCTTTGAGACTCATTTTCAAGGCATTGAAAATTCCTTCTGTTTTCCTGCAAGTTTTCCTTGGAACCATTTGAAGGCTTAGCTTCATCCTCTAACTCATGCTTGTTCAAATTCAAGTATGAAAAACTTTCACTCAAAGAACCATCATAGCTTTCATAAAAAATGACATGTATACTTTCTTCAACAAGTTTGGTTCTCTTGCTATAAACTCTATAAGCTTTGCTAGTCAGTGAATAACCAAGAAAGATTCCCTCATCACATCTGGAATCAAACTTACCAAGATTGTGCTTACCATTGTTGTGAACAAATCAAGTGCAACCAAAAGGTTTGAAGTAAGAGACATTTGGGTTCCTTCCTTAGAAAAGCTCATAAGGAGTCTTCTTCAAGATAGGCCTAATCAGGAACCTATTAAGTATATAGTTGGCAGTGTTTACAGCTTTTTCCCAAAAGGATTTTGGCAACTTGTTCTCCAGAAGCATTGTCCTTGACATGTCTTCAAGAGTCATGTTCTTTCTTTCAACAACACCATTCTGTTCAGAAGTACCTCGAGCAGAAAAGTTGTGAGAGATGCCATGCTTAGTAAAAAATAAATCAAACTCAAGTTGATCAAACTCTCTACCATGATCACATCTAATTGAAGAAATAGGCAGGTCTTTGATGGTTTGAAGCACTTTACAGAGCTTTGAAAATTCAGACTGAGCTTCAGATTTATCTCTAAGAAACATTACCCAAGTAAATATAGAGAAATCATCTACAATGACTAAGATGTACTTCTTACCCTTTGGAGTTCTCATAGGACCATAGAGATCCATATGCAGTAATTCAATGGGTCTAGTAGTACTTAAAAAGTTCTTTGGCTTGAATGAACTTCTTGTCTGTTTACCTTGAGCACAAGCTTTACACACTTCTTCATCCTTGAACTTGATTGAAGGCAGACCTCTTACCTGGTCTTTGGAAACCAATTTGTTCAAAGTGTGCAAGATAATGTGTCAAATCTTTCTGTGCCAAAGCTTTGAATCATTTTTCAAGGCCTTGAGGCACTTTCAACTTTCTCCTGCAAATTTGTTAGTGTGCAAAGTATAAACTTTGTTTGAACTTGAGGCAGTGAGGATGCAAATTCCAGATTTCTGATTTTGCACCACACATTTCTCTTTGTCAAAAATAACCTTATTGCCATTGTCACATAATTGAGATACACTGAGCAAATTAAATTTCAAACAATCAACTAAATACACATCAGAAATAGAGTTTTTAGAATCTGTACCAACTTTATCAATACCTAGGATGTTGCATTTTCCTTTGTCACCAAGTGTTATTGAACCTTTAGATTGATCTTTTATTTATGAGAATAATGATTTCTTTCCATCATGTGTCTAGAGCAACCACTGTCCATAAACCATTTTTGTTCTTTGTTCTTTGTGACAGCCTAGAAACAACATTCACTTCATTACTCATCTGTTAAATCAAGGGTGGAAATTTATTCATATTCAGGGTCAACCATGTTAGGTGGTCTAACCCATTTAGGAACCCAAATCTGTCTAACTTGTCCCTTGAGTTTAACTCGAAAAGTGTTCCTCATTATGTGAAGGTATCTTCTTCTAAAGGGACAAGTCATCTTAACATGACCAATTTTGTTGCAGTAAATTGCACTTAAGAGAAGTTCTGCTACTAGCCTTCACAAATTTGGTGCTGTTTTCTTTTTTGGAAACTTTGGATTGAACCAATACTAGTTTTGTGAACAGACTTTAAGCTTCCTCAAACAATCAGGTTAACATTGTGTTCTGAGCAAGCAAGTTTGGTCATAACTTTCATACATTCTTGAAGTTTCTCAGCTAGAGTAGTTCTTTCTTCGTCCAATTCATCAAGCTGATGTCTTAGAGCAACAATACTCTCATTCAAAAGAGAGTTCTTGGTGACTACTTCCTTGACTTGAGTTTTCAAGGCTTTGAAACTGGTTTCCAAGGACTTGAAATCTCTGTCAGATTTCTTCTGAGAAATTTCAAGATTATGATTTTGACAAACAAGTTTCAAGTTTTCTTTTCCTTGCTCATGAACCTTTTCAATCAAAGTTTTGATTTATTTCAGATAGCCCTCTTCATTTAAAATCATTGTTCTAAGATAATCAGAGGGTTGGTTTTGAAATCAAACAGTTAACCGTTACCTCAATGTTCTTTTCTGAACTTTCATCAAGTTTGGCCATAAGGAAGAGATAAGCCTGATCTTCCTCATATTCAAAATCACTTGAGGAGTCTAAGTCACTCGAAGAAGCTATCTGATAACTCCATAATTGGAGTTATATTCTATTGTGATTACTTGTTGTTTCGCGTACTTTCCGATACATTTATGTGTGTTTTAGGCCGAGTTTTGATATTTTTTAGCATACTTGAGTATTTGGACTTCATGGTGTAATCCGGGCGTTTTACGCATGTTTTATGTTTTATTTGTCGCATTTGATCTTCCGGTATTTGTTCGTGTTGTGGATTTCAGGAACCGGAAGCATGGAGTGCGGATTTTGGAGCGGAAGCGAACTTCGGAAAGAAAGAAACTCAAGTAATGCATGAGAGAATAGAAGAAGAGGAGAAGCTAAGAGGAGAAAAAGACTTAGCCAAATTTTCAAGAGGTGAAAAGAAGCAACACACATGGAAGATCAAGGTGATCCTACAAGACAAAAGGTGATCCTATGATCACAAGATCAAGTACAAGACCACCAACGTGATCCTCCAATCAACTAAGGTGATCCTAGGATCACAAATTGTGATCCCAAGATCACATTAGTAGATCTGACGTGATTAGAAAAGGGGTAAAAAGTTTAATTTTTAAAAACTTGAAAGAAGTGACGTGATTTAACAAGAGGGAACGACCTAGGGCTTGAGTATTCATCATTCTACGCCATTGGAGAGCAAGGAGCATTCTTGGAGCTTGGAGACCATCGTTTGATTCTCTATCTTCTTCCCCTCTTTAGTTTTTGTTTATGATCATTGAAACTTTGTACTTTGATCATGTGTTTTAGTAGCTAAACCCTCTATTCGGGATATCTCATAGGGAACTAGGGTTTTGAACACCATATTTTGGTGATTTATGGATTATGCTTCATGCTTATTAGCTTAATTGGATGTTTATGCTTAGTTATGCTTGATTCATATGCGTAATTCTATCTTTCATATTGTTTGACGTCACAATAAGATTGATATAGGTGATAATTATTAGAGGAATCAATAGTTATTGCTTGAACTTGAATCTTGCACTAGTCGAATCTAGGGTTGAGGAATCTTGCTAGATAACTAGAACTAAGAGTTGATATCAAGATCATAATGCATATTTAAACTTAAGTAGGCTAGAGGAATCAGGTACAAGAGTTTAAATATAGGCTTTGGTTGAGGAATCTTCAAAGTGAAATTGCTCGTTTGACTAAGTAGAAAATATCCGTGTTGCATGAACATAAATCCTAAGTGGTGTGAATTCCCTAGTGAACCCGTAGAGATATCCTGACTTGTCCACTTATTAAGTAACTTTCGTAATCATTCTTTGTTAATCGTGAGATTATTCAACCGATTAATTGAGACAGTTGTCTTTTATTTTAAGTAGAATTAGAAAACCAAATCATTGCGCCTTGCCCACACAAGGTTAAGAACTAATAGCTAATTTACAAAGAAGTCTCTTGGGATTCCACAATCCGGACTTTTCCGATTATTACTGCACCGACAACCATACACTTGTGGTTTGGACGTGTCAAGTTCTTGGCGCCGTTGCCGGGGACTTCGGCTAAATTAGTTATAATTCCTAGCCTTAGGGATTTATTTTATTGTTTATATCTATTACTCACCTACTTTCTGTGTGTAATCTGTGTTTTCAGGTTGAACTTCATGGTGCATGTCCCGTTCTCGAGACGAGCCTTTGCACCCAACACTTGAGGACCCGGAAACTTTGTTACGCGCACAACGTAGAGACAAGAGGAAGACAAGCTCAGTTGCTATGGATGACGAAACTAGAGCTGAGTTTGAGAGGATCCGCAAAGGTATGCAGGATGCGGAGGCAGCTAGAGCAGCAGCTGTAGAGGATGCAGCCAATAAAGCACGAGAAACTGAGGAGCTGAGGGCTCAAATGGCTGAGATGCAGGCAATGATGGATCGCTTGGCTCCCCCAAATCCACAACCACGTCCTGGTGTGGGGGCACAAGTGGCGAACATCGGTGGGAAAAATAATGGGAATAATGGGGGAAACAACAGGCAGAACAATGCCGAGATTGAAGAACGCCCTATGGTGGATTATTTCAGGACTACTCCAGCGTGTTATCAGCCTACCATTGTCAGGCCACAGATCAATGCCCAACACTTCGAGTTGCGCCAACATATGATCGGTATGGTTCGTGATGAGTGCGCATTCAACGGAGCTCCAGGAGATGATCCCAATCACCATCTGCTGGTATTTGAGCAAATCACATCAACCCTGCACGACCAACGAGTTCCAGATGAAAGAGTTAAGCTATTACTATTTCCCTTCTCCTTATCTGGAAAAGCCAAGAAGTGGCTTATGGAGCTGCCAGCTGGGAGCATCGTGACATGGGCGGATTGTTGTCATGAGTTTCTGAGGAAGTATTTGCCACCATCCCGAGTCGCTCAGCAGATGGCTGAGATTGCAAATTTCACTCAGGAAGAAGACAGCTCATTGGGAGATGCTTGGAGGAGGTTTAGCCAAATTCTCCGTAGATGTCCGAATCATGGGGAGCCATGGCACAAGCTTCTCCATTATTTCTACACTGCATTAGACAAGGAGACAGCTGACCAGTTAGATATGCTAGCTGGAGGTAATTTTATGGGGCTTGGGGCACAACGAGCTCAAGATCTGCTGAATAACGTGTCAAAGAGGGAGACTACACGAGCTGAAACTCGTAGGTACTCCAAACCGGGGGATGCAGCCTTAGTCAACAAGATTGAGTCTATGGAGCAAAAGCTGGAATCCATGACCTCAGCATTTCACAGCATGCAACCTCCATCACAAGTGAAGCCCATGGGTGAGTTACTCGCGGATGAGAATCATGGATATGGCTCCATTGAAGATGTGAATTACATGGGTCCACCACGACAGCAGCAGTGGACTAACACTTATCATCCCAACAACCGCAATCACCCCAACTTTAGCTATGCCAACCCTAAAAATGGGTTATATGCGCCCGGACAGCAGCCGAATTATCAGTATCAAGCTCAAGGGAAATTTCAACAGCAACAGGCTCAGCAACTAGAAGATCAAGAAACAAATGCTTTATTGAGAAAGTTACTAGCTAATCAAGACAGGATGGAGAGCACGATTGTCTCAATACAAGCAACAATAAAGAGCCACGAGACTCAGATTGGGCAGATTGCCAATCAGAATGCTAAATTTCCGCCAGGTATGCTTCCTTCCAATACCATTCTTCCTACTGAGCAGCTCAAAGCTATTACTACTCGCAGTGGTGTGACTACTCAGGATCCTCCATATCCTAGCCATGCGAGAGCCGAAGCTACAAAAGCTACAGAGAAGGAATTGGGTGAAGAGTTGCCCAAGGCCTTGAGTCCCCAATCAAAGGACACGGTTGAGAAGAAAGAAGAGTCCAAGAGCACTCCATATCTGGCTACTTATGAGCCACGAATTCCATATCCGGCGGCGATAAAGAGGAATGATGAGGAACACTTTGGGAGATTTATGGATATATTCAAACAATTGCATATCAACATTCCTCTTGTAGAAGCACTTGCTCAGATGCCCAGGTATAAGAAGTTCTTGAAGGAAATCCTATGGGGGAAGAAGAGCATAGAACCCTATGCCACGATAAAGCTAACAGAGACGTGTAGCACTGTCATACAAAGAGACATTCCCAAGATGAGAGATCCAGGCAGTGTCATCTTAGGCTGCACTCTTGGGGGTGGATATCATACACATGGTCTCTGTAAATTGGGCGCGAGTATTAATCTCATGCCATTGTCTCTGTTTCAGAGATTGGGCATTGGCGCGCCGACCCCTGTGAAGATGGGTCTGCAATTGGCCGACAATTCTATAGTTACGGCAAATGGGGTGATTGAGAATTCGCTAGTCAAAGTGGGCGCATTTGTCTTTCCAGCTGACTTTGTGATAGTGGATATCAAGGAGGATCGCGATGTTCCACTAATCTTTGGAAGACCGTTGTTGAAGACAATGCGCACAAATGTGGATCTAGAGACTGAGGAGTTGACTATCAAGGCTCTAGACTCATCACTCGTGTTCAAGGCATTTGTTCCGAGCAAGGGGAAGAATAAATTGGCCATGATCAAGTTTAGAGAAGATCGTGTGGATCCTTCTCTTGGGTTGCCTACAGTTTTGCATCCCGATCCACCCGAATCAGAGAAGAAGCAAAATGTGGTGAGTGCACATGATGTGGTGCAGAAAATCAAGAGCAAGAAATTGAAGGAGGAGGCACGTCGTGCTAGACCTCCTTAACATCTTTTGAGGTAACTGGGTCGGGCCGTCGACCTTAAATTACAAGCGCTTGTTGGGAGGAAACCCAACGTATTTTTATGCTTTAGTGTAGAGAGTGTGTTTAAATACTGTTGTGTGCGTTTTTCAATAAAATTTTCTTATCTGAGGGGTGAGAGAGTGAGGATCTTACATTTGAATTGAGTCGCTACAGGAATACAGGTTGGAGACGCAGTCCGGGCTCCCATTCTTGATGCGCGTGGAAGAAACGCACAAAAATCGAGAAAGCGACGTAATAGTCACGGAATTTGAGGTCATAAATTCTGAAGTTTACTCTGTTAATTTTAGAGTAACACAAGAAAAAGGAGAAAGAGGGCGAAACGAGCTTTCCGACGGTATATTATACGCGTGCATCGGAGTCCGGGAGCGTAAAATAGTAGAACAAGAAGAAAGACGAAGAAGAAGAAGAAGAAGAGAAAAAAAAGGGCAGCCGGTACGTAGAAAAAATTGACCACGCTTCTCTCTGGTAACCCACTGCTTTTGCAAGATCACAATGGGTGATCGTGTGATCAAAAATGTGATCCCAAGATCACATTTATGCTCTTACACGTTGCTTTAATTAAAAGGGGGCAAATTTGTCTTTGGCGTTTAAGTGAAGAAAAAAAAAAACACACACGTTGCGAAAAAAAGGGCAACTTTTGGTTTTGTTCGCCGCACCCACGCAGAAGACTCCACGGAGAGCTCTCACGAACAGAACAGCCGACGGGAAACTCGCCGTAAATTACCGGCGTTTGGTGGGTTCCGCTCGGCACAGCGGCGGCTCAGCAGCGCCGACAAACACCGGCGAGTTCCGGCAATTTTTTTTCCGATCAAAGGGTCTGCAAGAAAAAATCCGGTAAATCTTAGGCGACCTTCAAGAGCTCTACAGCTCGGAAATGGCCGGAGATTGAAGGGACGTGGTGGATTTTGCTCGACTGATAGCGCCGGCGACATAGGGCGGTTCTTGTTCAGACCCCCACGGCCAATCTCTCGACGAACAGAGCATCAATCTCACAACCGCTGCCAACCAAAAATCGCCGGATTTTGACGACGTCTGGTGGCGTTCTGCTCGGCACAACAGTATCAACGACCCCCGGCGTCGGAGTTCTTCACCTGACCCACGCAACAGAGCTCTAAGAATGCAGCGCGCCTCCGGATCTCTACTGGTCGGAAAAATTGCCGGCTTTTCATGGCGTTTGGTGGGTTTTGGTCGGCTCAACAGCGCCGACGAGTTTTGGGTTTGTAATTTTGAAGAATCAACGAGAGTGGTGTGGTGGAACCAGGTGAAAGCTAGGGTTTTTGTCACGATAAATCTGCAATTCATTCTGAACCGGTTGAAATTCGCGCAAACCGTTTGCGGGGTTGTGACGGGGACAACGAGGAGAAGATATTGAGCTAAAAATCTCAAATCGCGAAAAGTATCGAAAAATCAGTCGACCGTACGGTCCTTCTTGACTGATTTCATCGATTCAGCCCCGTTTGAACGGAACTCCAGGGCTTCAGGTATCGCTAATCTCTCTCTTGCAATTTAATTTTATCGAGTCTAGGCACATTGAGTAAAAGCCCAAATTTGTTATTGTTGTCGCTTAGTTGCGACGTTTGGGGGCGATTGACTAGTGTCCTAGGACCTATATGCTAAATTGTTTTCTTGCTTTGATTCACTAAACACTCCTTGTCACGTGCACGTAGCGAATATAATCTCTAAATTTGAATTGCTACTTTCTTGTGAAATGAGACCGTTTAGAAGTAAGAAGAGTAAGGTGCACGAGTTGAATGTAGGAAGACAAAAAGTAGTTGAGGAAGAGGGTGATGATGGCCCTGAGTAGATTCACCGCACCTCGCATTAGAATTGCCGAGTCCTCTTGATTGATCTCTAAATTCGTTGAGGACAACGAAGCATTCAAGTGTGGGGAGGATTTTTAATCTTGACTAGCCAGTCTGTGTCTGCATTAACCTGTCACATATAGATTGTTAGGACGTATTGTGTCGTCTTCGTGGTCCGTCTCGTGTTTTGATTTAGTGTCGTAATGTGTGTGTTAGTTATGTATATGTGTTAGTGTTAGATTGTTGCACGTTTATTTAATTGAGTCTACCTGCCCAAAGTGAGTCAGTTTCGAGTCTTCTTTCGCGTCTGGCCTTGCATGTAGAGTTAGACTAAATAAAGTAAAAATACAAAAAAAAAAAATTAAAAATTTGAAAAAAAATAATAAGAAAATTTGAGAAAGGGCAATCAAAAGAAGCTTACAATTTGGTAGAATCGAGGAGTGTGAGAAGTTTACGCGTAGGGCGTGACTTGTGACCGAGAAGGACAAATTGAGTTCCCCCTAGTACGTATAGAGAGACTTCCTTTACGGGAATGTCTACCTATTTTATTACACTTACTTGATTTGCAAATCTAAAGTGTGTGTCGTTTTCTTTTACAAGAGTTGAGCTAGGTGTGAGCCAAACAGGCCGAACGTTCATGTGTACGTCTTAGGTAGTCGCCAGCCCGCCTCGTAGTGGCACACAGAACAGCTGTGCGAGGATGCGTATTAGAGCACTCACTGCTTGATAGATCTCACCTTGTAGGACCATTAGAAAGCCCAATTTGAACCTTGGTTTTATCCATAACCTCTTGACCTAGGGTGACAATTCTTGGCTTTCATCATAAATCGTTTAGAATCACCACTTTAGTGCGTCACGAGGGAGTCGTAGTTGAGGGGGTTCGATGAGGGAGAGCTGTACTGCATATACTTGTGAGTTCTACATGATCGCTTGCGTATTATTACATATCTTCGAGGGGATGCGAGGGTGAGTGAGTAGGCTTGCGCACTTCGGTGTGGCGGTGTTCCATGTCACTACACCATGGACACAGTTGTGGAGAGCCGTGAGTGCGTGACGTCTAATCCGCACAACAATGGGGTGGTTGATCTTAATTGGTGGGTCGTGCTAGGAATCGTTTTGTTTCATCATCTTGGTGTAGGAGGATCGGTTGGATTAAGCACGAGACTTACATTGTTTTGATTACTTGAGAGGGGACATGGGTATATTCTAGTGTGGGGATGTCGACTTTTGACTACGGACATAGAGATTGAGCTTTTGACGACTCCATCCACATACATGTACTTGGATTTGTTTGCGGCTTTGTTTGGTGACACCGTGTACTTCATTGAGTTAGGGGGAGATGAATTTTACTTGTGAGACCACTCGGGTTGCGGTTTCTATCATCGTGGTGAGGGTCGGTGAGATGTGGTCTTCCAAGAATCCAGCAAAGAGCAAAGCAAGCATGTTAAGGGGAGGAAATCGACGATCCAATGAATGTATATCACAAGTAAAATTCATCTCCCCCTAACTCAATGAAGTACACGGTGTCACCAAACAAAGCCGCAAACAAATCCAAGTACATGTATGGGGATGGAGTCGTCAAAAGCTCAATCTCTATGTCCGTAGTCAAAAGTCGACATCCCCACACTAGAATATACCCATGTCCCCTCTCAATTAATCAAAACAATGTAAGTCTCGTGCTTAATCCAACCGATCCTCCTACACCAAGATGATGAAACAAAACGATCCCTAGCACGACCCACCAATTAAGATCAACCACCCCATTGTTGTGCGGATTAGACGTCACGAACTCACGGCTCTCCACAACTGTGTCCATGGTGTAGTGACATGGAACACCGCCACACCGAAGTGCGCAAGCCTACTCACTCACCCTCGCATCCCCTCGAAGATATGTAATAATACGCAAGCGATCATGTAGAACTCACAAGTATATGCAGTACAGCTCTCCCTCATCGAACCCCCTCAACTACGACTCCCTCGTGACGCACTAAAGTGGTGATTCTAAACGATTTATGATGAAAGCCAAGAATTGTCACCCTAGGTCAAGAGGTTATGGATAAAACCAAGGTTCAAATTGGGCTTTCTAATGGTCCTACAAGGTGAGATCTATCAAGCAGTGAGTGCTCTAATACGCATCCTCGCACAGCTGTTCTGTGTGCCACTACGAGGCGGGCTGGCGACTACCTAAGACGTACACATGAACGTTCGGCTTGTTTAGCTCACACCTAGCTCAACTCTTGTAAAAGAAAACGACACACACTTTAGATTTGCAAATCAAGTAAGTGTAATAAAATAGGTAGACATTCCCGTAAAGGAAGTCTCTCTATACGTACTAGGGGGAACTCAATTTGTCCTTCTCGGTCACAAGTCACGCCCTACGCGTAAACTTCTCACACTCCTCGATTCTACCAAATTTTAAGCTTCTTTTGATTGCCCTTTCTCAAATTTTCTTATTATTTTTTTTCAAATTTTTAATTTTTTTTTTTGTATTTTTACTTTATTTAGTCTAACTCTACATGCAAGGCCAGACGCGAAAGAAGACTCGAAACTGACTCACTTTGGGCAGGTAGACTCAATTAAATAAACGTGCAACAATCTAACACTAACACATATACATAACTAACACACACATTACGACACTAAAGCAAAACACGAGACGGACCACGAAGACGACACAATACGTCCTAACAATCTATATGTGACAGGTTAATGCAGACACAGACTGGCTAGTCAAGATTACTATCATATCATTCTTCCTTCTGTAATGGTCTTTCTTCTGAAAGTGTTTGCTTTTCTTGTGTGGACCGTCTCTAATCAAATGTCCTGCATCACCACACTCAAAGAAATTCATTACTTTAGGCTTATTACCATGAGAAGAAGATTTACCTTTGTAGTCTCTTCTATAAAAGGATTTGTGTTTATCCCTACTGAAGTCTTTATTTCCAAAGTTCTTTTTCATCTTAAGAATTTTGTTCAAGGCTTGGAAATGAGAGTAAAGGGATCTTCATATTAATCATATTCATTTTCAAGGCTTTGAGGGTGTTCACTCTCTTTGACATGAGAGCTAAGTTCTTGACACTGTCTGGTAGTTCTCCATAAACTTCATTCCTGGAGATCTCATGTGTAAGCAGCCATCCTAGCAAGTCATCAAGTTGAAGAAATGATAGATCTTGAGCTTCTTCAATGGCTGTAGTTTTTGGTTCCCATTTGTCTTTGGGAAGGCTTCTCAAGATCTTCTTGACTTTATCCTCATTGGTAAAAGATTTATCAAGGAGTCCAGATTGTTGAAAATGTCAGCAAACCTCTCGAACATGTCTTTGATGGACTCATTACCATTGATTTTAAACAGTTCATACTGTCTAAGAAGTATGCTGACTTTTGTCTGCTTGACTTGGCTAATTCCTTCAATGGTTACCACCAGCTTGTCCCATATTTATTTAGCCGTCTTGCACCCTGAAATCCCGTTGAATTCATATGCACTCAAAGCATAATATAAGACATTCATAGCTCTGTTATTTTTAGAAAAGATTTCTAACTCAGAAGCAGAAAGTTAATCCTCAATTTTGGAAGTTCTCATCCCATATTTCTCTATGTAGAATGTATGAGGACCATTTTGTATGATGTTCCACAACTCTATATCTTGTTCAATGATGAATATTTTCATCTAGGCTTTCTAGTGCACAAAGTTGTCACCACATAATAAAGGAGGTTTGTTAGCAGCTCTTCCCTGAGAGAAACCACTAACACCCACAGTACTCTGAATCACAAGATGGTTAAATCTATGCAGTGATACAATCTATGATCCCAATTGAAAGACAGTAATGTAGGTAGAAATACAGTATCAACACTCTAGAAGAGGGGCGGGGGGAGGGGGGTTGAAATTTTTTGCCAAAAGAGTAGTTTCAAAGAAGTTAGTGGAAAGCAGAATGTATTTCAAGACTTTGAAATGAGTTTGAATTCCTTTGAAGCAAAACATATAGTAGAAAGTATGCTGATACTTTTAGAGGCCTTGGCATGGCTTGCAAATCTTTGAACTGAAATCTTGCTTTGTGCAGTAAAAAGATAAGTACAGAGCAATAAGTAGAATGCAAAGACACAAGGATAGATAGAGTTCGGTCCACTTGGACCTACGTCTTTACCTCAGGGACTTGATCCATGCAAGATTTTCAACTCAATTCTTATTAATCAAAAGCTAATCCCTAGATCTCAAGCACATAAAGTTCCCTTACTCTGTTACACCTTGTGGTTTTCACTAACCTATCTAGTACATGCTCTAGCTAACTGATTCAACAATAATTCTCTATTTTTCACTTCAACAACTCATGAGAAGTATTATAAAAATTATATACAAATTAAGTACAGAATGAAGAACACTACGAACCAATGAAACATTTGAGTATGCAGTGATCTTCAGATAATTTGATTGAGTGAAATACATCTCTTTCTGTGTTTCTTGTCAATCCTTGAGAATGTCTGAGTGTTTTTGTGTGTGTTCTCCTTCGAATTTCTTTAGCAATTCCCTCTCTTATGCAGCTGGTTTGAATAGCATATCTTCAGGATCTTGTGAAAACAAACTTTCCTAAAATACCGAAGCATATCTTGACATCTTTAATAGCCCTTCCTAACGGCTTTTTGCTCAGTATCTTCAAGTATACTGACTTGATCTTGTAGCTGAGTATATTTGGAAGGACCAGTCAGGATTCATAAGCACAAAATAAATTTGACAATCCAATTTCCTTTTCTTTAAGAACACAATTTGGGAAATAGTCCCTACAAAATAGGTAACTATTGTAGATAGTGTGTTCTAGCCGCGTGAGTAAGCTTACACGTGGCAATCATCCAGCACACCTAGCTGTGCTCCATACACACATAATCACTACCAATGCTAATCCGCGTGGGGGCTGCCAGACATGGCCCTCGCATACCAACACGGGACTTGTAGGGACTTAATGGTTTGGAGGCTAGAGTAAGATCTATCGCGCGCGAGCGACAACCAAGCCCGCGCGCGACCCTTGGTAACAGCTTTGAGAGATTTATGGCCACGTGTCCCATAAACCCGGTCAACCTCATAACGGTTCCGGTATACGCGGACGAAGTGCATAACGATCCCTATATATGCGGTCGAACATGCAGTTATGGTTAAGGTAATTAAGCCGCCATTAATGGGAGCATTAACTAACTACAACGGTCACATTCTCCACTATATATAGGATTGTTAACCCTTCATTGCAAGGATCTGACCTGATAACTATGCGGAAGCTGTGCCGATATACTCTCTCTCTCTCACACAGTTGCCATTCTCTTACTCTCTCCCTACTCACTACCTTACAATTCTCTGTGTTTCTATTCTCTGCTCTTGGTGTACACCTGAATTCTCAAAGGATTCTCCTGTACACATTTGGTGAACCCAACGTGAACTTACTTCAGCAAGCAACGATGTCTCATAATGAAGATGCCAGCATTCGGTCTCCCTCAAACGAGAAAACTTGAGGGGAGGAAACTTGCCCTAATTCCATAGTAAGTGGTGGCACTCCAACCTTGGAGATGTTGAATGAAACCCTCCAGAGCTAGGCGAAGGCTCTCTATGCTCAATCTGCACATATGGCCCAAATCATGTCAATTCTGGGATCTCTTCCTCAGAATCCGGCATTGGGAACTTCTCTCTCCCAGGGGACAGGGGTAACGCCCAAACCTCCTAATCCCAGCTTGCAAATCCCACCAACGATTTTCCAGCCACCTCCTACCCAAGGACAAATCGTTCCACCATCTATTTTTATGCCTACTTCTCATCTACCGGGCATTCCCGCTAATACCCAACCGCAGCAACCCCTGCTCTCCCCACCGGTTGCTGTGAACAACGTTGGTTTCACCCACAGTCCAAGCCTTGCATATGTGTCACCCCCGGCCGCAACCCTTCTCCCTGCTATGGGAGGAAGCGCACCAACAAGCATGACGGCCTTGGAGCAGCGCCTGGATAATATCCTGGCGAATCAATGCTTCACGGACACCATCATCCCGAAGGTTGATAACGCGCCTCCTATTCCGCGCAAAATTTACTTAATGCCCGACCCTGCAGGGTACAAAGCCCCTAAGTGGGAGAAATTCGATGATTTTAATGGGAATTCTAAGGAGCATGTCTTGCGCTTCATCGAGATGATGGGGCCACACGGGGTTGATTCTAACCTATTGATGCGCGAGTTCCCTAAGTCTTTGGGGGAACGTCGTATATAAGTGGTACAGGACACTGGAAGCTGGCTCCATAAAGACATAGGAGGAGATGGTCAAAAGGTTCTATACCAAGTTCTTTCAGATAAAGGAGAAGGTTACCAGGATCCACCTGTCGCGTATGTATTAGAAGCGTGATGAAGATGGAGTCACATTCATCAAGAAGTTCAGGGCGAAGTCGCTGGAGTGCAGAGATGAGGTGGTTGAAAGCCGGCTCGTCGAGATATGTCTCCAAGGAATGCGAGACGAGTACAAGGGTATGTTGATTAACTTACAAATGCCTACTTTTTCAAAGTTAATCGAGTGTGCCAAGAATGTAGAGCCCATAGTTGACAGGCAGAGTAGGAAGCATGCCCCTAAGCGATCCCCATGAGGATCGACCTTCAGGACTGGTAGATTTAACTATAAGAGGGAGCGCGAGGCCGAAGTCAATACAGTTTCACCGCACAAACAGCACAAGGTTTCGACCACAGATGCCCAGCCATTGCCATGCTCCCTTGAGGAGGTAATCGACCTCTGTAAACATTGGCGTAAAGATGGGGTCCTACCTCAGCTCGAAAGAGCACCCACCAGGGAGCAGCTAAGGGAACCAACGTGGTGTGAATGCCACGGAAAATTCATGCATCCAACAGCTGAGTGCATGAAGCTCAAGTACCTTGTAAGCAGGAAGATGAAGGAAGGGGACCTGGTCATCAGCGAGCAAAGGCGGGATGTGCGAAACAATCTCCTCCCAGCCCATTCAGAGCAAGTGCCAAAAGACAATGAGGTAGCCATGATCGCGATTATGGACCTCGAAGAGATCGCACAAGATGGGTTACCTGTTATCTCTGAAGTCCATGACGAAGAAGACAATAGCATGGACACAGAGGACTCGCGCGCCGAAAGGATGAAGAGATCGCACGGCTTCAGAAGGTTCTATGATAAAATGAACTTTCTAGAACAATGATGCAAGGAGATGACGAAGGCGATCCTCAGAGTGGCGGAAGACTTTGAGGAGGATATAATTGTCTCCAATAGAATGGTTGTAAGGGCCTCTCGCTCAACTGAGAAGATAATGGCCTTCTCTGAAAGTGATAAGAGGACAGACGCGAGCCATCAGAAGCCCTTGTATGTCACAGCAGTGATTAACGATGTCGAGTTTAAAATAGAATTTTTTGACAGAGGAGCGGCCGTCAACATAGTCTCGCTTAACACACTAAAGGTAGCAGGAATTCCTGAGAAGAAAATTGTCTGGCGCCCAGCTTTGTTGATGGGATTCGGAAGCGATTCAAGGATGACAGTGGGTTGGATCCGCCAGGGACTCCAGATAGGAAAGATGAAGTGTTCTGCCAAGTCATATGTCATTGATGCAAACACTACATACCACATGATCATCGGTCCGGCGTGAATCCATCGTTTTGACGCGGTACCCTCAACAGCCCACAAGGTGATGAAGGCCATTTGGAATGGCAGGGTAGTTGAAATACCGGCTTCAATAAACCCGTTCAACTTGAATGACGCGCATCTGACTGAAGCTCTATGGTTCACCGAAATGGCGGACGAGCATCCTGAGTTGTTCAACCCAACCCCTCTGCCCCGATGGGAAGATATCAAGGATCAGTCACCCGCAGGGGTTTTGGTGACAAGGGAAGATGCCAAGGAGAAGGTGCCTGCATGCGAAGACGTGGCAAATATATCTTACTAGAAGAAGAATGTGTACACCCTAAAAAGGGTGGTGAAACATGATAGCAAATGCAAGGAGATAGAAAGCTTCTACTCCAATGGGAAGAAGTTTTATCGCATATGAAGGCGCGCGGGGGTACCCCCACCTCAACATGGGGATATCCTTGGGCAAATTAATCAACTTGAACAAGCACCAGAGGAGGACAAGCAGAAGCCAGATCTACCAGAGGGAAAGTTGAAAGAAGAGTCCGAATGCATGGAAGACAAGCCAAAGCCAGAGAAGCAGGAGTTAAAGGAAGTATTCCTAAGCCCATCTGAAGCGAAAAAGTGGCCCGTGTTCTTGAGTGCGGATCTCAAGGGCGAAGAAGAAGAAAAATTGCTAAAGCTGCTCACAGAGTACAAATATGTGTTCGCCTGGGAGTATGATGAGATGCCTGGTCTCGATACAGTAGGGACAATGCACAGGTTGGATGTTGTCCCGGGGTCCAAGCTAGTAAAGCAGAGTGCAAGGAGTTTCAGACCAGAGATCAACGTGAAGATCAAGGAGGAAATAGTTAAGTTGTTGAGCGCCAAGTTCATTGAACCCAAACATCACCCTACTTAGTTGGCCAACATTGTGCCAGTTGTCAAGAAAAATGGGCAGCTTCGCATCTGCGTGGACTTTAGAGATTTCAACCGCTTCTGCCCCAAGGATGACTTCCCGCTGCCAAACATAGATATGCTCATTGACTCTACCGCAGGTCATCGGATGTTCAGTTTCATGGATGGGTTCAGTGGGTATAATAAAATCAAGATGGACCCTGAAGATGCGAGGAAAACTGCGTTCATCACACCAGTTGGGGATTTCAAATACACGGTTATGCCCTTTGGATTGAAGAATACATGCGCAACTTATCACGCGCCATGATGGCTCTCTTCCACGATATGATGCATCATGAAGTAGAGTTCTATGTTGATGGTTTGGTTATTAAGTCAAGAGAAGAAGCAGATCATCTGGGAGACTTGCGAAAAGTGTTTGAAAGGTGCAGAAGCTTCCAACTGAAGATGAATCCAATGAAGTGCGCATTTGGGGTAACTTCTGGAAAATTCTTGGGGTGTGTGATCTACCGTCATGGGATTGAGCCTGATCCTGCGAAGATTTCAGCTATCACCAGCATGGTGGAACCCCACAACCAAAGAACTTTGAAGACATTCTTGGGAAAGCTATCCTATCTGCGAAGATTTGTGCCAGCAACTGCAGAGCTGGCCTTCTGTTTTGGTGATCTTCTCAAGAAAAATGTTGTGTATAATAGGACGAAGGAGCATCAAACCGCATTCGAGAATTTGAAGGACTTGTAGACATCACCACGTGTAATGATCGCGCCTCAATTGGGGTCACCACTTCTGCTATATTTGACGTTGACAAGGAGGTCTATAGGAGCGCTGTTGGCTCAAGAGCATGAAGGACAAGAAATACCAATCTATTATATATCCTTCGTGGTACAGCCGACTGAGTCCAGGTACACTAACATAGAACACCATTGCCTTGCTTTATTTTTCGTCATAGGAAAGTTAAAGCATTATTTTGCTTCTCACAAAGTAGTGGTTATCACAAAGAGTGACCCCATCCGGTACTTGTTGAGTCATTCCTGTCCTTGTGGAAGGCTGGCGAAGTAGTACACGATTATCGTGCAGTATGATATCACGTGCGCTCGACCAAAGGCAATTAAGTCTCAGGCAGTTGCAGATTTATTGGCACAGTTCCCAGACAATAATCATGAGCCTATGGTAGAAGAGGATCTGGAAGGACATGAGATTTATGCGATTGAATCACTATATTGGAAGCTGCATTTTGATGGGTCGTCAATAAGGAAATGAGGAGGAATTGGTGTTGTCCTGACTAAGCCAGATGGGGAATTCATTCAAATTTCAACGAAGTTGGATTTCCCAGACACTAACAATGAAGCAGAATATGTGGCTTTAGTTGCAGTGCACCTCGCAGCCAAGGCGTTGGAAGTAAACAACTTGATGTTCATGGGAGATTTGAAGCTCGTTGTCAAACAGGCCTCCGGCGAGTATAGCTTGAAGGATATCAACATGTTAACTTATAGGAATATGGTCCAGAAGCTGGTACAGCAGCTCCATGATGTCAAGTATGAGCATACTGTTAGAGCTGATAACCGACACGCAGATGCTTTAGCCACCTTGGGATCAAAAATTAGTGCTGGCAAATGTCCATCAAGGATTTCGATCGAAGTCAGAACAACTCCAGTTCTAGTGCAAGCTCTAGGCGAAGAAGAGCCTATCGAAGCTGAAGAATTGAGAAGGCCAATATTGAATGCAGTTGCTGAAGGAACAAGAAAAGAAAACTGGGCATCTACGAAGGGGTTCTGTGTGCATGATAATTCCCTATACTTTAAGGGACCAGGTGGAGTACTCATGCGATGTGTTTTGCATAAAGAAGGACATGCGCTACTAGAGAAAATCCACCAAAAATCCTATGGAGAAAACGAAGTGTCCATATACAGAAAAGCCCAAAGATATGGGATTTACTGGCCAGAAATGTCAACATACGCTGCAATCATTCAAGGGAACTGCGAGAATTGTGCATTGGTCAAAGATTCTCTAGAAATTGCTGCAATCGATGACGACACAGATTGGAGGAAGCTGCGATTTGACTATTTAAAGAAAGGATTTGAAAAGCTTAAAAGGAAGGCAGACCGATATGTCATAAGGCAAAACATACTCTGGCGAAGAGGTCACGAGGGGAATCTGCTCCGATGCTTGGATAGCCAAGAAGCACTGGATCTGTCCCATCAAGTGGAGCACCAAGGGGGGAGAAGTTATGCGGACAACTCCTCACTGTTGGTTATTTCTGGCCCACAATGGAATCAGATTGTCGCACCAATGTCAAAAGGTATCAAGAATGCCAGTTCAAAGGCAACCTTGTACACGCCCCTGCTGTAGAATTGCATGCGTTGGGAACACCTTGGCCCTTTCATACGTGGGCCTTGGATTTTATTGGTCCTATTCGACCGGCCTCGCATGGGAATCAGTTCATCCTTACCGCTAGTGAGCAATTCATCAAGTGGGTGGAAGCGGTGCCACTCAAGACAGCAAACGCACTGGCGGTTGTTAACTTTATCCAAGAGAATATTATATACCGCTTTGGGATTCCCAATTCCATTCTCTCTGACAACGGGACTCCTTTCGTGAATAGACAAGTGGCTGCAAAGCTAGTTGAGTACAACATAAGGCAGGTGTGTTCCGCGCCCTATTATCCGAAGGGTAATGGACAAGCAGAAGCAACGAACAAGACATTGCTAAGGATCCTAAGTAAAATGGTCGCAGATGATCACAAGAAGTGGGAAAATTCCCTAAGTCTGGCTTTATGGGCATATCGCACCTCACCGAGGACTCCCACAGGAGTCTCCCCATTCCTTCTATGTTATGGGGCCGAGGCTGTTGTCCCAACTGATATCAAAGTTAACTCTGCAAGGATAGCCTTTCATGCTTTGTATGAGAATCAACGTGACCATGATCTTATCCTGCTAGATGAAAGACATGAAGAGGAAAAGAGAGCTAACACGAGGTATAAGGAAAGGATTGCTCGCGCCTACAAAAAAATTGTACAACAACGAGACTTCGCGGTTGGAGACTTGGTCTTACGAGTTTCAGATTACTGTATGCGAGAAGCAACTCATCCTAAGTTCGCGACTAAGTGGGAGGGACCATTTGAAGTCAAGGAGGTTTTCGACAGTGGTTACTGCACCATTCAGAGACTTCATGGGACTGCAACAACTCCAAGTCCAATCAACATGCGCTGGATTAAGAAGTACTATCCTTAGCTTTGTCTATTTCCTTTTCAATTCATATGTTTTATCACTTCTCAGTTTATGTGTATTCTGCATTGCTTCCTCCCATATGAGGAGTCTGTTCTCAATCTCCTCCCATATGAGGATTCTTTAAAAATAATAACTCTCCCATATGAGAGAATTCTATCAAATTATTGCCTTGTTGCTCTATTTACTTAATTGTTCATATTATTCATATCTGCTAATTAATTCAAAGCCTATCTGCCTAGATAGCAGCGATAAAAAAATGATCCTATGTGATCCAAAGCCTATCTGCCTAGGTAGCAGCGATAACCAAACATGATCCTATGCAATCCAAAGCCTATCTGCCTAGATTGCAGCAATAACAAAAATAATCCTATACAATCCAAAGCCTATCTGCCTAGATTGCAGCAATAACAAAAATAATCCTATGCGATCCAAAGCCTATCTGTCTAGATAGCAACTCTATCTGGCTAGACAGCAGCGAAGCATGTCCGAAGTCTACATATGTAATGGCACTAGAAACACAAAGCTTGTTTCATCACATAGCAGGTCAATATGCGAAGTTACAGTCTACTGTAGCTGACAAAACAGCAAATTGAAAGCATACTTTCATAACAGTCAAATGCGGCTTAAAATTTATCTGTTTAGATAGAGGCTCAAATCAAAGCTTACAACGAGGAAAATCTTTCAATTAAAAGTCTAAGTGTTCTCAAGGAACGATCCTACGAAAAACCTAAAAGCTACGAAACTTGACGCTGTCGTCGACGTCCTCGACCAGAACAGAGCTCTTGCTCACAATCTTGACATGGCGAGATGCCATATGAACTTCATGCCATGAAGGCTGTTGATGTGAAGAACAAATGGGAGAACAGCTCATGGGGTAGGAAGCTAAGCGTGCGCATTGAATAAACGCACCCATTTGTTGCAACTCGGGCGAAACAATGGTGGAAAATAGTTCTCCGTCGGAGAACCGACAGAGATGCACACCACTCATTACTTGCTGGTTAGAAGAGTTGGTACAAAGTTGCGCCTCGCCGGAGGACCACCGGAGATGGACTCCGCAAGCATAATGAAGGAAAGGATGTCTTTGTTCCAACGAAAGGGCTTACACAATTGGTCTTCGGAAAGACCAGGCGAATCACGGGACTTTTCAGTGAATTCCTCGGGAACCATTTCTGAGCATAACGCACAAATTCAAGCTTGGAAGACCAGAGCTGATACGGATCAAAAATGGTCAAAGAGCAATAAAAAGAGTTTTGAGGACTCACTGGAGATGACATTTTGTCAATCATAGGACCTCACAAGGGTTTATATAGGACTCAGAGAAGACTCTTAAGTTTCCTGGCCGAGTCAGCAACGCCTCGGAAACAAGCAAGAATCAATGACCATATTAAAGACTATGACAATACAGTAGCACGCCTTATTAATGAACCCAGGTCATGATGAGGGTTGGGCCCACTGCGTGAGAGGCACGCCTTATTTAATAGTATGGCGACACGGTAATCCAAGTAATTATGGAAAAACGTGATGCGATAATTATTGCACCATTGGAATGCAAAAGAAGATCATTCAGAAAACAAAGGCCAACATCGCGTTCAAGTGTTTAAAAAGAAAAACAGAATAGCATTACAATACATATTTATTGAAAAAGATCCTTTACTATAGGATCTCCTGGTGCTAAAGATATCGAAGCTATCTCCGCCTTGGCAATTTCGTGCTTCAGCTTTTCAACACTAGCCTTTATCTTGTGGAAGAGCTTGGCAGCCTCTTCGGCCTTCTTCTTTTGCTCCTCCAACTTGTTATTTTCAAGGGCAAGGTTGCGGTGGCCATACTTAAGAATTACAGAGTTGAGAATTTGGTTGAGCCTCTTGAGAAGAAAACCAAATTCCAGCTTGCCCTGGGTATTAATTTGAAGCCTTTGGCATGGCTCAAAGAACGTCTGCACATTGTGAGCTGAAATAGTAACCGGAGTTGTCACAGATATCTGCTCCAAAAGCCAAATGGCTTCAGTCAGGTAAATTCTCCTATCAAAGGGGCCTAGCTCCAAAGCTCTTTCAAATGACCTCGGATACGATAGGCGCATCTTCATAAGCCAGTCTACATTAGATTGCCTCATACCTGAAGAAATGACAAGTTTAGGCGTGCGAACATTAACAAAGAGATGCAGTAAGTATGAGATATGATCATAGTATAACATACCCATTCCTTAAATGATTTGGTGCAAGGTGGGAACGCGCACAGCTGGGGATGTTGAATCATTTACTTGCTGCATTGCTTTACTATCAGCTAAAGCTTCGCGCTCGTCATAGTCAGTGGGGATGATGTAAGTATCAGCGCGCGCAATGGCCGCTGTAGCCTGCAAACACCACAAACCCCTTGCATCAGGTACTTGAGAGAAGTCCATCTCAACAGAAGGGATGGCTGGGTTTTGCTGAGGAGGCCTTGAAACACGAGCTGAAATAGCAGGGCTAGAAGAAATTAGTGGAGTATTAACACCACTAACTTCAGCAGCAGAAATGACAGTTGGAGGAACACCACTGTTATCGGCAATCACAGTTTCTTCAGAAGGCCTGCTCATCTCAAGTGGTTCCCTGGGGGCATCCACATTCACATGCGATGACCGGAGAACATCTTGGTCAGTTTTTGTTTGCCTAGGCACTTGTTCATTTTCAAGGAATTGCCTTGGTTCAGGAGCTTATATGGGGGCGTCAACATTCTCAGAATTTTGTTCATTTGTGTGGACTTCAGTTCCAGCACCCTCTGTTTCCATCTCTTTGCCCTTTCCATCCTCAGTTGCACCTTCATCTTCAACACCTCCCTCTCGCATCTCGGTGTCAAGCCCATCATCTTCAGATACCTCAATTATATCTTCCAAGGGATCTCCTGCATCTTCTGCAACCATTGCTGGTTTCTCCACGAATGAACTTCGTTCTCGAACGCGAGCTATGGGAGATTGACTTCTTTGCTCAAGAACCATAACATCATCAGAGCTACTCTGAGATGATTCAGCAGCAGGAACGATGGCACTTCTTAAGAAGCCAGTCCTGTTGGCATAACTTCTAGGAGGGGAGAGGAGCTGAACCTCGCATAGCAAAGGGTCACAAGGATCCAGGTTACCCAAGCCTTCAACAATCTGAGCAGTTATGAGGCTAAGCTCATTGTTGGATGAATCAGCAGCAGGGGAACCAGCACTTGCCTCACCGGTGGTCAATCTCGCAGCAGAAGCATCAACAGTCATGCCTTGCGCAGCAGCAGGCTCACTCGAAGCAGCAGGCTCATTCAAAGCAGCACCACCTGCAGGACAAATTTGGATAAATTATTGAGCTAATTCAAGTTATGAACTATTTACTACGTTCGATTCTATGATTAGATCAAAAGTGAGAACCTCCACACTCATGTGGTATTGTAGCTCCAATACCATATGCTATAGATGCGACACCTAACCTACAAATGTTCCCTCATCTATCACATCCTGAAGCTGTGCGTGATCTGACATAATGTGAAAACTCGTTACGATATGAAATGATTTGTTAGATGTACTTACAAACATCGTTCAAATGTTTACCTGAGGGTTTGCCATATTTTCCCACTAATCATCGGCGAATGTCATGTTTAGACACACCTTGCTTTAATGCAACAACGATTACCTCTTGATAAGTTACAGCAAGGTTAAATATCGTACCTTCTTCATCACCTGCGATTTCTTCAAAGTCATGTCGAGCCTATTATAAGGCAGCCACGATCATGTTACCAGCATGTTTCTCTTCCAGACTTCTCCTTTTCACAGCTTCCACATCATCTTCCTCGCGTTTTCTCCTTCTCTCTTCTGCCTCAGCGGCCATCCTCTTGGACTCTTCGATTATGGCCTCGTCTATGGGTTCGCTCGACGCTTCTGAGCGAGAGCTCTTTGTCTTTCGACGTTCTTTGGACAGAAAGTCACTAATGGTCTCAGCATCGTCATCTACGAATAGGGGATTTGTTTTAACAACATTATTGTTAAACACTTTGACTGAAAGAAAATTAAGCTCATTTCAGTTACCTTCTAAACTTTCTCGCCTTGCTTCTCCTTATTGATCTTCTTCTTCTTCTTCTTGTTCTTTTTCTGTTCCTTCTTCTCTTTCTTCTCTCTCTTCTCTATCTACCTCTTCCTCCTGATCATACAGGATGAAATCTTCAACCGCTAGTTCCTTTCGGGACTTGCTGCGCATACAACCTTTTCCTTTGGGAGCAGGAGCCTCCGTAGGCGGCGAAGCCAGAGCTTCCCTGGGCGGCGAAGAGATCACGATTGCCTTTTGCTTTTGCTTTTTAGCCTTTGGATCAATATCCGCGTCCACTTTAGTACTCTCGCTTATCAGGGAGTGAGCGAATACATCCATCTCTTGACGCACGAGAGCCTCTACTTTGGGATCCATTTTCATAGTCAAAGAGATAATCTTCTTCTGCCTCTTTGCTTGAAGAATAGAATCAACCAGCGAAGTACAGCGGTCTCCAGATGCGAATCTCCTCAAACAGCACTGAGAAGGCGAAATTTAAGTAAGACATCGCACTTTAAAAAGAGGTGCGTTTCAAGAAAGACAAAGAGGTGTTATTTACCTTGGCGAAAGATTCACTATACTCGATCATGCATCCAATCCCTCCCTTGACAGGGTTATCTTCTCAGAAAGGATCATGTCGGCACATAGGTGATTTTCCTCATCCTTCGAGGAATAGAACCCATATGTAAAGTCGTCCAAACTGCAGATTTGACGAAACGCGAAGGAACTCCTTTTAATAGTGGGAGCTCTGCTGATGCGCGGGGAAGCGGATTTGGCAAACCTTGCCTGTTGAGTGTTCCAAAAAGAAATCCAACTTTTGGTTGGGCGACCCTCGCGCTTCCCTGAAGGCTGATCGAAAGGCAGACTACAACCAGAACAGATTTACACCTCGGTAACAGCAGCCGTTTGTAGCAACCTCTGTTCACTGATTTAGGCCAGGAGAAGGTGCCACTGCGTCGTAGCCAAATTGGGGGCAAACACGAGTGGGGTCAACATGGACTGTGATACGCTCATACTTGGGCGATATCTCAGTGATATACTCAGCAAGAGCAGGCAATGAGCCTCTCAAACACCAGCAAACAAACTCTTTGTAGCAGCTATCCCCTTTGATGAGGGTGTCCTTGGAGATGGGGCCACCTTTAGTTTGGAACATACGCGCGAAGAATCGCATCTATTTAATGCGAATGGTATAAGGCCTGGAAACAAGCTTGGCTCGATCATCACAGACCCAACTCCATGCGCACTTAGGCTCCTTTGTCTTATACCACTGTGAAGCCCTCCCACATCAAAGTACGTTCTGAGCACTAGGAACATTCCATGCTCTGACTTTTGAAGGGACGGGAGCATAGGAAGGCCATCTTTCAAACACCCACATGGTGAGGAAGAAAATGTTGAAAAAAGTCAGCACATCGAGTCGCCCGCGCGATTCTTCTTTTGCAACCACAAGCTGGTCCAACCGATGATAGAGGGTCCCCAACACCAGAGGCCCGAGTGCGACATTTCGAACTAAGGATAACTTGACAAAAATAGGCAAAATGTGATAAAAGAGCCCAAATACAAATGAAGCCACACAAGGTCCAGCTGTACCCTTTCCCTTCAACATAGTTCTTCGCTTCATGGTTCTTTTTCAGTATTTCTTTGGTGAGCTTTCCATTCGCATAATGGCGGAAGATGTATTGCACCCACTTTCCCCAAGTGTTCCTCGCAGAAGTATCCACTAGAGGGAAATTTGAAAGAGCTGTCGCAGATGTCCAACGAGTGGAAATCTTCTTGACTTCTGCTATGCATTCAACCATTTGCGCATACAGAGCGAGCTCTTCATCGGTTTCTAGTGCAGCCAAGGGATTGACCTCGGCCATAGGAGGAAGATCATACAGCATATGCACGTCCTCCAAGGTGGGGGCTGTCTCGAACTCAGCAAAATGGAAAGTGTGGGTTACAGGAGAGTATCTGGAAAATAGATTCAGAAGCATATTCAGTTTCACAGCAACACCTTTCGCAGCCCTAACGGCATAATAAACCTCAGCTCGATCCAGATTGACAGCATGATGGGTCAGTACATGATCGATCCACTCATCCATTAAATCCAACTTATTCACGAAGGCCTGGGTTGAGATATCAGTGTGTGGGTAGAACCCATTTTCAAGACCCAAAATCACCACATCCTTGGCATCAATCAAGTCCAATTCTGCTCGACTAGGTGGAGGGCTTAGCAATAACAGATCTTCAGTGGCAGGTTTTGGCAAATTCTTTAATTTTTTTTCTGGCATGGTAATAGTTTTCACCACCCAGGTAAGGAGCTTTCTTCCACAATGTTTTGGGAAGATCGGGAATGTCCTCATCCTCCTTCATAGATTTAGTCACCTTTGTTCTGGCCATTTCTACAACAGAGCAAGAAAAAATGGGGGAGAAATATATCCACTTTCAGTTTTCAAAATTAAATTCAAGAGCAAATCTTACGAGTTTTGAAGAATTGTCTGGTTCAGTTTCAAGAATGCCAAGTTTCTGGGTTTCAAGTTAACTTATATGATCTTCAATCGTGGGAAGTTACAAATTTTACAAGTTTCAATATTTTAGGGTTTAAGAACCTTTTCCACAGTTACAAGAAATGGTGGGTTTCAAGTGTTTCGGGGTTTCAGATTCAACAGATTCCAAACATTTCAAGAGAAAGATACTCGTACGAGAAGCATTAGTTCAAAATTGAGTGAGCCAAACTTGTGTTTTTGAAGCGATTTGAAGGAGTCGATATGCCAAGAAGAACTGGTGATTGATTATCTGGATTTGCTCTTGGAGGTTCTCAGAAAACATTCACTCTAGAGAGAAGCAGTAGCTTGCAACAATGGAAGATGACGAGTATTTATTAAAATCAACTGAAGAGTCGCGTCCTTCAGTGGTCGAATCGCAACAGTCACCGCCGGATCGCGCAATCACAGGCCTATGCTGATGTCACGGCTAAAACCCTAGAGGAACAGAAGGCAGGACTCTAGGGATTTTAGGTCATAATGACACGCACGGAGGCTGATTTCTCGGACATTTGAATTGGTGCGTAGCTACAACGTGCGCGCTGGTTTTTGCGCATTGAAGTTTATCTGATCAGTGTCTCCACGCGCAAAAAGGGGGCTAATGTAGATAGTGTGTTCTAGCCGCGTGAGTCAGCTTACACGTGGCAGTCATCTAGCACACCTAGCTGTGCTCCCTAAAAACAGGATCATTACCCATGCTGATCCGCGTGGGGGCTGCGAGACAGGGCCCTCGCATACCAACACGGGACATGTAGGGACTTAGTGGTTTGGAGGCTAGAGTAAGATCTATCGCGCGCGAGTGACAACCAAGACCACGCGCGAGCCTTGGTAACTGCTTTGAGAGATTTATCGCCACGTGTCCCATAAAACCGGTCAACCTCATAACGGTTCCGGTATACGCGGACGAAGTGCGAAACGGTCCCTATATATGACGTCGAACGTGCTGTTATGGTTAAGGTAATTAAGCCGACATTAATGGGTGCATTAACCCACTACAACGGTCACATTCTCCACTATATATAGGATTGTTAACCCTTCGTTGAAAGGATCTGACTTGATAACTACACAGAAGCTCTGCCCATATACTGTCTCTCTCTCACACAGTTTCCATTGTCTTACTCTCTCCCTACTCACTACCTTACAATTCTTTGTGTTTCTATTCTCTGCTCTTGGTGTACACCTGAATCTTCCTCAAAGGATTCTCCTGTACACAACTATATAACCCTGCAAAATGTTAGTCAAACAGAGAGATTAGCAACATTTTAGAGTATCAAAATGGTTTGTCTTTCATCATCAAATAACACATAATCTAGCATGTGAAATCAGGAGTCAGAAAAGAGTGCAAATTTCCCCCTAAGTCCATGATATATACTGCAGTGTATATTTCAAAACTTTTAAAGCTGTTTCAAGCTGTTTCAAGCCTTTGAAACAAGCTAAACTTACTCGAGCGTGATGGGAGTCCATACGTCAATCCCCTCTCACAATTCATAGCTAAAAGGCTTTAAGTCGACACCCCTATACCGTAGTGACCCTTACAAGTATAAGTAGGACTCTATAGCTCTAAAAATCCCTTTTCCACAATACATGGGTACATTTTGGCTCATCATGGGTGGATTTTTGAACATCAAAGTTCTCTCCTACAACACGAAGCATTGTTTCAATGGAAGTAGTTATAAGTAACTGGAGGATCGCTTGGCGCCTCCGGCCTGAGCCATAAATATCACAACTCTTTACAATGTCCAATACCTATTATAAGTATTTAAAAACTTCACTTTACCATAACCAAATAAGATTTAACTAGTAAATTCTCAAGATTTCTCACAGAAGATTCATGAATATCCAAACAATTTTCGAGTATAAATCATGCTTTTCATACATTTTCATTCAAAAACATATGAATTGGATAAATCAAAAAATTATTCATATTTTGATAAGTAAGGGTCGCAAATATGTACTTACCACAAAGATGTATCACAACCAAAAGCAAGAAACTAAGCCTAGCACTAAACCGACAACCATTCTCTCCTACGAGGCCGATGTCTACAATCACACATTAGACATCGATAATAAAAATGCAACCGTACATGACACATAGTCATATATGTCACAAATGCACACATAATGATTTTCACTTATTAAAATAAATCCAACAAAACACATAGAATTTCAAAAGTTCAAGATTTCTAAACACTGTAAAACTACAGAATTGTAGCTTTGACTTTATAGGCATATTTACCATATCAAAACATCTTTTAAAATCATGAAATTAATCAATGATTATCCTACACGTGTCTAATTTCATAAACATCAAGAGAATAACGCATAACTATTATAAAACTCAAGTTATAAAATAAACAAACTATACTGTGCAGAGACAAATTTGGAAGCAAGTTTCAAATTTGGAGGAGAATTACTACTACTTGGAGAATATGAAAAAATTACAATATTCTGCAGAATGAATCCCCTATGTGTTTAGTTTCATCACATGAAAGATTCCATAGGTTTTGGAAATGGGGATATTACCAAAAATGGACATACTTATCCAGAAACACATTTTCAGAAAACATGGAAATTTGAATGAGCTTATCTTCATAACCAAAAAGTCTATGAAGATGATTATTTTCTAAAAATGACCCTCCCTGAGTCTATATTAAGATACACAAGATTTTCAAATTCTACAGAAACAAAATTTTAAGGTAATCCATGTCTTTCACAAACTGGTTAGATTGCTTCAACATGAAATTTCCGAAAAATTAACAAGAGTGGTTCTAGTGCTACATCCAATTTATGTAGACTCTATTTTCACCCAAATAACATCACTTTAAGCATAAAATAAGATTTGTACATGCCATTGAAATACAAGTGAGTTCTAGTGTGAGTTTCATGAAATATTCTAAATTTTGAAGTCAAACACATGATCTAACCATGGAGATGAAGAATCAAGAATGAAAATGATTCAACCAAAGATGAAATATCATGAATCAAAACCTCAACATGGACATGCATGTATGAATTTAAGACTATAAGAAAACTTTACCCCAAGATTCAAGAAGATTGTGCACAAAAGAGTGAAATTGACCTTTAATACGAGTAGAGTGCTGAAATAACTCCTCTCCATTGTTATAGAAAGCTTGAAATCAAGTTTTACATGCTTGGGAGACTAGAAAATGATGTTTTGATTGTCTTTTTGTGAAGTCAACACCCAAAAACAGATATGATGCTTGAGGAGGAGAAGAGAGCATGTATGGGTGTTCTTGAGAAGAAAAAGATGAAGGAAATATGAGTGAGAAACCTAGAGAGTGATGGAGGTGATGGAGATAGGAGGGTTAGTGATGGGGTATTCAAAAAAATATGTCCATGCATGATGGTATATAGTAGTGTTTGAGGGAGGAGAATAGTGCAATTAAAAAGTCTCCAAACAACACGGTTCGGATAAAAATTGGAATAACAAGAAAATGAAGGTTGACATGCAAATACTATAAATTGAGGGTAACTCTAAAAATTCATATACAAGAGGGGTATACATAGAAGATACTAAAATTGAGGGGTAAAAATAAGATTTTCTAACTAATAGCTAACCCATAAAAGTTAATTTTCATACATTATTAATTTTTCAGATAATTTCAAACACACCACTGTGTGTGTGTGTGTGTGTGTGTGTGTGTCTATATATGTATATGGTCAAAATCCACTTTTAGACTGTAACAACCCGGGATCTCGGTTCAGGGTCAATCGATAACCAAAACTAGAATATTATTTAGGGAGATTACATTTTAGTTCAATTGAGTGTTAATTTCTGCTTAGGCAAGTCCAGAGCCACCAGCAGGATCGATGTAGACAGAGGGATCACAAAGTAATCATAAATGGTTCCTTCTGGAGTACATCAAACCCTAATTCACCCGAGCGTTAAGGGAGCCCATACGTTAAACCCCGCTCACAATTCATAGCGAAAAGGCCTTAAGTGTCGACATCCCGATACGATAGTGACTCGTACAAGTATAAGTAGAACTCTATAGCTCTATAAACCCCTTGGCCGCAATACCTTTGTAAATTTTGGCTCGTCGCGGGCGGATTTGTGAACATCAAAATTCTACCCTATAATATGAAGCATTGCTTCAATGGCCGTAGCCAAAAGTAATTGGAGGATCACTTGGCACCTCCGGCCGGAGGTATAAATAATAGAGTACATCATCCTAAATCTTTTCTATGTATATTATTTATTCTGTTTACCATAACCAAATCAAATTTCACAAGAAAATTCTCAAGAGTTCTCTCAAAGGATTCTTCAATATCGAAACAACTTTCAAGTATAAATCATGTGTTTCATTCATTTTCAATCAACAACATATTAATTTGAGAAATCACACAAATACTCATATTTTTATAAGTAAGGGTCGCACATGTGTACTGACCACTAAGATGTAACACAACAAAAAGAAAGAAACTAAGCCTGGTACTCCAATGACAACCACTCCCTCCTATGAGGCCGATGTCTACAATCACACTTAAAACATACTCGTTACAACCAATTACACATCGATAATCCAAATGACACATAGCCCTATATGTCACAAATGAACAGATAATGATGTTCACTTATCAAAATGAATCCAACAAAACACTTAGAATTTCAAAAGTTCAAGTTTTCTAAAAACTGTGAAACTATAATTCTGGACAGAATTGTAGCTCTTACTTTATAATAATATTTACCATATCAAAACATCTCTCAAAATCATGAAAATAATATGTAATCAACCTAAAATTTATTAAACATCAATAAAATCATGTATAGATATTATAAAACTCAAGTTACAAAATGAACAAACCATACTGTGCATAGACAAATTTGGAAGCAAGTTTCAAATTTGAAGGCTACTACTTGGACAATTGGACAAATTCAAATCTTCTCCATACTGAATCCTCTGTGTGTCCTGTATCATCACAAGAAATATTTAGTGCCATAAGTTTCTGGAAATGGAGATTTTAACAAAAATAATCAAACTGGTCAATGACCCTCCCTGACTCTAGCTTCAAAATATGCAAGAGTTGAAAATTCTATAGAAATAAAAAATTTCAGATAATCCATGTATATCACGAACTTATCCGGTTGTATCTACATGCAAGTTTCCTGGAAATGAACAAGAGTGGTTCTAGTGGTAATTGCAATTTATGTAGACCTTATTTTAACCAAAATAACATCACTTTAAGAATAAAATACGATATATACATGCCCTTGACATACCTTATCAAACTCTTCTTGAGATTCAAGTGGAGTTAACAATATATTAACAACGTGCATGTGGGTTAGTGTGTGTGTCATGAAACAGCCTAAATTTTGAAGTCAAACACATTATCTAACCATGGAGATGAAGAATCAAGCATTAAAATAAAGAAACCAATGATGAAATATCATCAATCAAAGATAAACCTGGAGATGCATGTATGAATTCAAGACTAGAAGAAAACTTTTCCCCAAGATTTAAGAAGATTGTGAGCAAAAGAGTGAAGTTGACCTTTAATCCATGAGTAGAGTGGTGAAATAACTCTCCTCCATTGTTAAACCAAACTTGAAATCAAGTTTTCCATGCTTGGGAGACTAGAAAAATGAAGTTTTGATGGTCTTTTTGTGAAGTCAACACCCGAAAACGGGAATGAAGCTTAGGGAGGGAGAAGAGAGCATGTATAGGTGTTCTTGAGAAGAAAAAAATGATGGTAATGAGACTAAATAAGATAGAGATGAGTGGAGGTTATGGAGATAGGAGTTTTAGTGGTCGGTTATTCCAAAAAAGATGTACAAGCAAGATGGTATGTAATAGTGCTAGTTGTTGAGGGAGGAGTAGAGTGAAATTAAAAAGGCACCTAACAACACAGTTGGGGTAAAAATTGAAATAACAAGAAAATGAAGGTTGACATGCAAACACTATAAATTGAGGGTAACTCAGAAATTTTAAATACAAGAGGGGTATAAATAGAAGATACCAAAAATTGAGGGGTGAATATAAGATTTTCTAATTAATAGCTAACACATAAAAGTTAATTTTCATACATTATAAAATTTCCAAATAAATTTCAAATAAACCACTTTGTATACATATGTCAAAATCCAATTTTAGACTGTTACAACCCGTGATGTTGGTTCAGGGTTAAAGTGACAATCGTAAATCAAAAGTATAATATTATTTAGGGATATTACATTTTAGCTCAATTAATTGTTAAGTTCAGCTGAGGCATGTCCAGAGCCACCAGCATGATCGATGTAGAAAGAGGGATCACAATGTATTCATAAAGGATTCCATCTGGGGTATATCAAACCCAATTTCACCCGAGCGTTAAGCGAGCCCAAAGGTCAATCACCGCTCATAATTCATACCGAAAAGGCCGTAAGGGTCGACACCACTATACCGTAGTGACCCTAACAAGTATAAGTAGCACTCTATAGCTCTACAAACCCCTTGGCCGCTATACGTTGGTACATTTTGGCTCGTCGTGGGCGGATTTGTGAACATCAAAGTTCTATCCTATATTACGAAGCATTGCTTTAATGGCCGAAGCCATAAGTAATTGGAGGATCGCTTGGCGCCTCCGGCAAGAGCCATAAATAACACAACTCTGTACATCGTCCTAAATCTATTAGATGTATTTTAATCTTCTCTTTACCATAATCAAATCATATGTCAAAATTAAATTCTCAAGAGTTCTCTCAAAGGATTCATCAATATCGAAACAACTTTCGATTATAAATCATGATTTTCATGCATTTTCAATCAACAACATATTAATTTGAGATATCACACAAGTATTCATATTTTGATAAGTAAGGGTTGCACATATGTACTTACCAATAAAATGTATTAAAACTAAAAGAAATAAACTAAGTCTATCATTGCAACGACATCCACTCTCTCCTACGAGGCCGATGTCTACAATCACACTTATAACGTACTCGTTACAACCAATTACACATAGATAATCAAAATACAAACCCAAATGACACATAGTCCTATATTTCAAAGAATCACATATAATGATGTTCACTTATGAAAATAAAGCCAACATAACACTTAGAATTTCAAAAGTTCAAGTTTTCTAAAAACTGTGAAATTACAATTCTGAAGAGATTTGTAGCTCTGACTTTATAAGCATATTTACCATATCAAAACATCTCTTAAAATCATGAAATTAATTTCTAATCAATCTACATGTGTCTATTTTCATAAAAATCAAGAAAATCATGCATAGATATTATAGAACTCAATTTAAGAAATAAACAAACAATATTGTAGAGAGACAAATTTGGAAGCAAGTTTCAAATTTGAAGAACAATTACTACTACTTGGAGAATATGAAAATTCCGTTATTCACCATAATGAGTCCCCTATGTGTTGAGTTTCAACACAAGAAAGATTGGGTGCCATAGGTTTCCGGAATTTTAACAAAAATGGTCAAACTGGTCTATAAAAAAAATTCAGAAAATATGCAACTTAAAAGGAGCTTATCTTTCTAACAAAAAAGGCTAGGAAGTTGATTTTTTTTCCCAAATGGCCTTCCTTGAGTCTATCTTCAGAATAAGCAAGATTTGAAAATGTACAAAAACAAAATTTTTAGATTATCCATATTTTTCATGAACCGGTCTGCTTGTATCAACATAAAAATTTTTAGATAATCCATATTTTTCTAGAAATTAACAAGAGTGGTTCTAGTGGTAAATGCAATTTTTGTGACTTTATTTTTACCCAAATAACATCACTTTAAGTATAAAATAAGATTTGTACGTGCCCTTGACACTACTTATAAAAGTGTTCTTGAGATTCAAGTGGAACTAACAATCAATTCACAAAGTGCATGTGGGTTCTAGTGTGAGTATCATGAAATAGTCTAAAGTTTGAAGTCAAACACATTATCTAACCATGGAGATAAAGAATCAAGCATGAAAACGAACCACCCGAAGAGGAAATATCATCAATAAAAGCTAAACATGGACATGCATGTATCAATTCAAAACTAGAAAAAAACTTTGCCCCAAGGTTAAAGAAGATTGTGAGCAAAAGAGTGAAATTGACCTTTAATCCATGATTAGAGTGGTGAAATAACTCCCCTCCATTGTTAAACCAAGATTGTAAATTTTTCCATGCTTGGGAGATTAGAATATGAAGTGTTGATGGTCTTTTTGAGAAGTCAACACCCAAAAATGGGAATGAAGCTTGAAGAAGGAAAAGAGAGCATGTATGGGTGTTCTTGAGGAGAAAAAAAAATGAAGGGAATGAGAGTAAGAAAGATAGAGAGTTGTGGAAGTGATGGAGATAGGAGTGTTAGTGGTGGGGCATTCGACAAAAGATGTACATGCAAGATGGTATGTAGTAGTGCTAGTTGTTGAGGGATGAGTAAAGTACAATTAAAAAGTCTCCCAACAACACAGTTGGGGTAAAAATTGGAATAACAAGAAAATGAAGGTTGACATGAAAATACTATAAATAGAGGGTAACCTTAAAATTTCACATACAAGAGGGGTATAAATAAAATATAGAAAAAATAGAGGGGTAAAAATAAGATTTTCTAATTAATAGCTAACACATAAAAGTAAATTTTCATGCATTATAAAATTTCCATATAAATTCAAATAAACCACTAGGCATATACATATGTCAAAATCCATTTTTAGACCGTTTCAATCCGGGATCTCGGTTCAGTATCAAAGCGATAGTTGATAACAAAAAGTAGAATATTATTTAGAGAGATTACGTTATAGTTCAATTGAGTGTTAAGTTCAGCTGAGGCATGTCTAGAGCCACTTGCATGATCGATGTAGACAGTGGGATCATAGAATAATCTTAAAGGGTTCCTTATAGGGTTTATCAAACCCTATATAACTCGAGCATTAAGGGAGCTCATAAGTCAATCCCCGCTCACAATTCATAGGAAAAAGGCCTTAAGGGTCGACACCTCTATACCGTAGTGACCCTTACAAGTATAAGTAGCGCTTTATATCTCTACAAACCCATTGGCCGTAATACTTTGGTACATTTTGGCTCGTAGGGGGAGGATTTGTGAACACCAATGTTCTATCCTATAATACGAAGCAGTGCTTCAAGGGTCGTAGCAATAAGTAATTGGAGGATCGCTTGACTTCTCCGTTCGCAGCCATAAATAACACAACTATTTACATCGTCCTAAATCTATTATAAGTATTCTAATTCTTCTTTTTACCATAACCAAATCGAATTTCACAAGTAAATTCTCAAGAGTTCTCACAAAGGATTCATCAATATCCAAACAATTTTCGAGTATAAATCATGTTTTTCATACATTTTCAATCAAATACATATTAATTTGAGAAATTACACAAATACTCATATTTTGATAAGTAAGGGTTGTACCTATGTACCTACCAATGAGATGAATCAAAACCAAAAGCAAGAAACTAACCAACGACAACCACTCTATCATACGAGGCAGATGTCTACAATCACACGTATAACGTACTCGTTACAGCCAAATACACATTGATAATCAAAGTCAAACTCTAAATGAAACATAGTACTATATGTCACAAATTCACAAATAATGATGTTCTCTTATCAAAACAAAACACTTAGAATTTCAAAAGTTCAAGTTTTCTAAAAGTGTCAAACTACAATTCTTTATAGAATTGTAGCTTTGATTTTATAGGCATGTTTACCACATCAAAACATCTCTTAAAACCATGAAATTAATCTATGATGAAATTAAATTTGTATACTTTCATAAAAATTAATAAAATCATGCATAGATATTATAAAACTCAAGGTACTAAATAAACAAACAATACTCTGCACAGACAAATTCGGAAGCAAGTTTGAACTTTGAAGGACAATTACTACTACTTTGAGAATAAGAAAAATTCCAAGCTTGTACCGAATGAATCCCCTATGTCTCTTGTTTCATCACAACAAATATTTGGTGGAATAGGATTATGGAAATGGGGATTTTGAAAAAATGTCAAACCGGTCCTGAAACAGAGTTTCAGAAAACATGCAACTTAGAATGAGATTATCCGCCTAACTAAAAAGGCTTGATTTTTTTCTCAAAATTACCCTCCTTGAGTATAGCTTCAATAAATGCAAGAGTTGAAAATTCTATAGAAACAAAATTTGGAAATAATCTATTTTTTTCATAAAATGTTCAGACTATACCAACATGCAAATTTTTTTAAAATGAACAAAACTGATTCTCGTTGTACATGAATTTTAAGTAGACTTTATTTTCACCCAAAAAACATTGTTTAAGTATAAAATAATCTTTTTAAATTCTCTTGACACAACATATCAAAATGTCTTGAGATTCAACTGCAACTAACAATAAATTCACAAAGTGCATGTGGGTTCTAGTGTGAGTTTCATGAAATAGTCAAAGTTTTAAAGTCAAGCACATGATCTAACCATGGAGATGAAGAATCAAGCATGTAAATGAAGCAACAAAAGATGAAATATCATCAATCGGAGCTAAACATGGACATGCATGTATGAATTTAAGACTAGAAGAAAATTTCACCCCAAGATTCAAGAAGATTGTGAGAAAAAGAGTGAATTTGACCTTCAAATCCATGAGTAGAGTGGTGAATTAACTCCCCTCCATTGTTATACCAAGATTGGAATCAATTTTCCAATACTTAGGAGACTAGAAAAATGAAGTTTTTATGGTATTTTTGTGAAGTCAACACCAAAAAACGGAAATGAAGCTTGAAGAGGGAGAAGAGAGAATGTATGGGTGTTCTTGAGGAGAAAAATCTAAAGACACATGGAACTAGAATGAGAAAATAATGAATGAATTCCTTATCTTTTGCATGTCCTATTTATTCAAGTTTTGTCAAACGATTCTACCTAAGATAGTGCCTTCGAATATGTGATCCACAGTCAATGGGATTTAATTTTTCCTATCTAAAAAGTTAATATACAGAGAATATCTACATTGAATATTCTTAACACTTCCCCTCGAGTTGGAGATTAAATTTCATGAACTTCTAACTTGTACCGCAGTGTCACAAATTGATCGATTCCCAATGCCTTTTTGAAAAAAAGTCTTCCTCTTATAAGTGCGTAGGAACATATGAAGTCTTAATCATTCCGTCTGGTAATTTCTCCCGAACTATATGAAAATCAATTTCAATATTCTTTGTTCGCTCATAAAGAATGGGATTTGCAGCAATGTATAAGGCAACTTGATTTTCGCGATATAGAGGTGTGGGGCATCCTGTGGAATCCGTAAATCATGTAAGAGATAGCCCAACCACGTCAGCTCTAGGCATGTGTTAGCCATAGCTCGGTATTTGTGACAACCCGTCACACATTTATTAATAAAATGATCGATTTACGATAAAAACACGCGGAAATATCAACCAGTCTGACACTTTCAGACGTCCAAAACTCAACCAGCAAGACACACAGTCCTCCGAAACAACATTTTTAATTAATATTCTAAAAATCTAACACGTGACTGAATTCGTCAAAAATGACATTTTATAACTAATCTTGTTAAAACAATAATTTACAGTAATCAACTATTAACAGCTAAAAACAAAAATTTTAGCTAAAAAATACTATTTTTAGCTACATCTTCGCGATCTGGTCGCTCTCCAGGTCAACCTGTAAAATAGAGGGGTGAGCCAAAATAGCCCAGCGGGTACCGCCTAACCACTAGTGTAGAAATCTAAAATCTACTTAACGCAACAGTCAGTTGTTACACATCAGCATGCGGCACCAAACACACAAATAACGTGATTTATCAATCACCGAACAATTAGCAGATAGCTAAAAAGCTGTAAAATCACAACAACAATTTATTTAAGAATAAACTGTAACTGAGGAAACTTAGAAGTTAGATTTCCCCTACCTTAATTTTTAACGATTGAACTGAAAACCCCAAGAAAGCTCAATAGTTTCCTCATCTCCTTATCCAATTTTTGGTCTCTGTTCTTCTACCCAAGTTTAAAAATAACTTGTCCAATTGAAAATACCACCAAGAAAGAACACTAAAGATATTTCTTACAATGATGAGTACAAGCAATAATCATAGAATAAATTTCCTCTCAACCTCCACTTAGTTTCGGTAGAAACACCCCTCTCCCTTATTAGGACAAAAAACTTCTTGTGTTAATCATAATATGATAGTATCTTAGGTGTAAAGAAAAGTAATGTAAGCTAGGAACCTCCAACACATGACACATGTCAATTCTTTTCTAATTAAAAATAACTAAAATGCTCATTCATGCTAAAGGAATCATCATTCTTGTTACAGAAGTATGAAAATATAAAATACACTTAATTAAGCAGCTACTTCTATGTAATATTATCAAGCCACATGAAACGATCTAACCAAAAGTGTATGGCCGTTGTGTGTAGTAATATCCGGAAATCCGGGTTTATCGAACCCAAAGGACTTGTAGTGAACTAATTAGTATGATTAACTTTATGTGGGCTAGCAATTGAGAGAGTTTTCTAAACTAAATAATTAAAAAGACAAAACACATATTTAAATATTGAGATTGAATAGGGGAGAAACAACTAGGAAACCTCGTTTGGGAGATTGCTAGGACATTCAATTGATAACGTTCTATGACTTGTGAAACACCGATAAAATTTACTTTGCTAATCGGGCAATACTAACTCACCGAGTTACCAAATGAGCATTCTAAGCCTAGGTTGGATTAAAACCGAGTTACCAAGTTCTAATTTTACCTAAACATTCATTAAACGTAGAATTCTACTCTAACGATCCCAATTCTTGCTTTCACTAAGAAAGGGTGATTGTTTGCTTTTCCGATTTTAGAAATTACCGAGTTACCATCTATTTGCAAACTAAGTTCTAGCTAACAAGACGTCTCCAATTAACTAGATAGGATGAAGATCACAAAACAATCATAGCAAACGTAAAAACATCAATTAGATTTAGCAAAACATGAATATCAAATCATAAAACACATAATCAATGTGAAAACCCTAACCCCAAACTCGGGTCCCGATTACGCAGTTTAGCTACTCATCGTAGTAAAAAGTACATATATGATCAATGAGTTCATGAGATAAAGAGGAGTTTAGATAAAACAAACGAAAAAATCCTTGCGTAAATCTTCGTCTGAAGCTCCAAAACGCCCAAAAAGAGCTCGTGTACCCAGTGATGCATGCTTCTGTCTCTGACCAGTGTATCCTCCCCTTCAAAACTGACCCGTAGGTCAGTTTTATACTCAGCCTATGCTTTTTAATAAAAGTTTGTTTAATTACACTTTTTCCCCTAAATTCAATGTTGCCTTCTTTTCTTCTATGTTCGTGCACTAAAAAAACCGTGTCGACTTACTGCTGCGAAATCCAAGCTGCGACTGGTTGTGTGAAATCAACCGGAAATTCGTGCGAATTCCTGAAACAAATAACTACTGGGTTTTCTCACCCTTTGCTCGCTGATTTACGCTACTGGGTTCGTCAGATTTAAGGGAGGTGAATGAGGTAGGTGGATGCGGTTTTGTCGGAGAAGAGAGAGATTGAAGGTGAGTTCGGTGGGGGTTGTTTGGGTCTTGGCGGTGTGGGTTGAACCGGATATTAGGATGGAAGAGAAAGAAGCAGCAGTGGTTGGATGTGGGTCAGAGAATCAGGCGGAGAGGTGGTATTTTGGGTTCTCGGGGGCTCAATCGAGAGAGGGAGGAGTGGAATTCAAAGTTTTGTGGGTTGTTTGATGGTCTGAGAAGGTGGGTTCCGTGTAGTCTGGGTTGTGATGGTTCGCCGAATTTGATGGTGTCTTTTGGTGCTGCGGTGAAGGACGGAGGTAGGTTAGTTGAGGGTGAAGGTTAACAGCGATGGTCTTGGTTCGGGTGTTGCAGGCAGAGAAGTTGGGAGGTGATCTTGATGTTGCAACTCTGTGTTGCAACATTGGGGTAACCGGATGTAATTTCTGAAACTTCATGAAATGTCAACTACCTCCACTACTGTATTCCCTTAGCCATTTTCGAGCGTTTTCTTGCGTTTCCTGAAGTTTGTCTTCACCTTCAATCCACGATCCGAATCTCCGGTAACAAAAACAATCAGCACTAAATATACAGGGATCACATGTGATATAAAACTAGCTCAAAATAAATATGAAAACGCCCGGATTTGAAAATTATGCACGTAAAGCTCACATTCACTAATTTTCACAAACACGACCAAAATCTCGTCGAATTGAATCGGAACACACGCAAAACGGTAATGAATAATATCATAAATATAACTCCAACTAAGGAGTTATCAAATACCCCCACACTTACCATTTGCGCGTCCCGAGCAAAGTCTCATCTACTGCATTCATCTGTCTACTAGCCGACAAGACACAAACGACTCAAACACGACTAACGACACAACAATGCAGCAATATGATGCAATGCAATTCGAGACTCTATCTTAAAACAAAAAACAAAAAACACAAAACATCCAATTCTCTTTTTTTGCAAGAACATGCAATCTCCCTATCATAAACTGAAAATCATCAAGCTTTCACTAATCCTTTTTGAAATTCGCAGCAAGACTTTGAAAATAAAATTAATTCTATGAAAAAGCTCACTGAGGCGTCTCCTTTCTTCCACCAATTCAAACCAATACACAAGACGTCCTAAACTTTATTGGGTCTAATTCAGCCCAACTTTCATTGTAGCCTTTCTTCGCCAAATTATCTGAGGTTTTCAGACCCTCTTAGCCTTTATTGCGTTTGAATGCAAATTGTCCCGGTGAAAGGAGTCACAACTCTGTGAAATAAGGCTTGACTCTAGTTTTCCTCTCTCAGCTCTACTTGGATGGAATCCAAATTTTCCGTGTGACCGGAAGCACATTAGGTTGTTTCTCCTTGAAGCAAAATTTTTCTTTCTCTCTTTTTTTTCCAGATTTTCTCATTTTCTTTTCTTTTCTCCTCTGTTTTTACAACCGTGCAGTAGAGCATAAAGAGCGTGGGCTTTTTCGGTTAACTCTTGTGACCATCGTAAGGGATCGTGGTGTAGGCCCCTCAACTTCACTTAGGCTTAGGCAACTGTACCACATGAAACCAACTCAACACGAAGGTCCACCCTAGATCAACAAGAGACCACAAGTTTCCACTTGAAAACAGAATATTCAGCTACAATAAAACTCAATCTAGTTAGCACACTATAGGAAACTTAGGTATACTTACATGTCACTCTTTCACAACTTCCATAAATTCCCGGGACATCCTTTGTGAAACCTCTACACAAAATTTAAAGAATAAAAGTTTTCCTACTATGGCACTTCCTACTCAAAATGATTCATTCACTAAGCTCTCTTCAGTTTCAAGATCATCAATTGTCTTTTTCTCAAATTTTCAAATTTTTCAATTTTATGGATTTTCACTTTTCTCATTTTTTTTTTGTATTTTTTTAATATCCTACCTGTATATGCAAGGCTTTGACACGAAAATAATTTGACACAACACAACTCAACATTTTGGTAGGTATACTCAATTATGTAAAAGGGCAAACAGTATATAAATCTATCATACACAATACGCCAATATAAATAAAAACTCAACATAAACCACTAACTCTACACACAATACAACCTAAACGCATTCTACATGTAAATGGCTATGCAAGACCCATGGCTAGCAAACAGATAAACTACCCCCACACTTAATGCTTCGTTGTCCTCAACGAATTTAGATATCATGCAAGAGAACACAACAATCAAATGTGTAGGCCAGTAGATGAGATGGAGCATGGCATATACAAAAGAAACACATAAATTTAGCTAAAGGAATAAATACTCACAACTGCCTCGAGGGCGGGGACGAAATCCATTCCAAGCAATCCCCAAGCACTAGTGGTGCCACGGTGCTCCTATATAGTCAGTGTGTTTTCGCACACCGGGGTAGACTGCACTCCTCTGCTAAAATCTTTGTCTTGGAGAATCCCCAACTCGCATGCACGAGTCCCAATGAAGGTCACGTGGGGAAGACTCTCCCATAACTTGCTCAAATATGTCACTAGGAAACATCATTAGTCACTGTCTCTCTCTCTCAAAATAACATAATAAAACAACTGAATTTAAACAGACGACTAAATTAAAGCAAATAAATAGGTTGGTTTGTCACTAATCCTTTTAATTTAGGAGGAAATTAAAAGTAATTGAAGAAAATAAAATAAGTAATAGCATTATTTTGAAGAAACAGCGTTTTTGTAGTCCTCACAAGGACCCGAAATGAATAGGAGTTCATAAAATTCTTATTTAGCCCCAACAAATGGTAAATTAGTGAATTGCCCATAAGTAAAATGGTGGTATTTCAAGACAAGTCATGACATGTGGAATTTTCGGTCACAAATCAAACCTGACAACCCGACTGATGTGTGGACTAGTGGACCGAAGTACCCCCCACAAAAGTTACGTGTAACCCTTCGTCAAAAAACATTGTACAAGTAGTCATGTCGAGGACCTACTAAGTCTAAACTCGAGCATCAGATTTTTGGTCTTGGACACAAAGATTGCTCGTTAACGTGGAACACTATAATATATAATGATCGAATGTATTATTTGGTGCGGAAAAAGTTATCGGTATCAACCAAACAACCACAAAAAACACTATAATATAAATTATTCTGCAGCAGCTCCCGTCCCGGCTTCTGGCAGTTAATCGTCTTGGAGACTTCCTTGCCAGCTCAAGCCCTCTTTGTCTTGGTTTCTCAGCTCGTTTGCCTGCAAAATTTGACTCTCTTTTTGAATCACTTTGCTAGATCTCAAGGTTTTTCGGTATTCTAAATCCGTTACCGGACTCCATTTTCTCATATTCGGGATCCTTGTATCATTCCTTGGTATTTTAGGGTTACCGTCACTCATGACCTAATATGTCGTCAAACTGTCCTAACGATTGCTTCTAGTTTTTCCTAGTCAAGAATACTACCTCTTTCTTCTAGTTTCACTAGTCGAGCCTACTACATTGCTCTTAGTTTCTTCTAGTTGAGTTTACTATTCTGCTTTTGCTTGAGCCTATCATCGTCGATTTCCAAACTTCAACTTATCGCTTATCACTCACCAACTTCAGTTTGCTCCTAGTTTCTTCTAGTTGAGTTTACAGTTTGCTCCTAGTTTCTTCTAGTTAAGTTTACTATTCTGCTCATGCTTGAGCCTACCATCGTCGAGTTCGAAACATCATCTTATCGCTTATCACTCATCAACGTCAGTTTGAGGCGGGTGTTAAGATATATGATATATTTAGTATTTTAGATTATCATGTTAGGATTTATGTCATCGTCAGTGATTTAGAGTTATTGTGTTGGTATTTCACTCCAAGTAGGATTTCTCATAGTTTGCATATATAAAGCTTGATGTAGTGCACATTGATTAAGTTGAATACTGAATATATTTTATTCTCTCTAAATTTAAAGTGTATTGTAACACCCCCAAATGGCCCAAGCCGGAGACCCGGGGATGTCACTCCGTACCCGAGAGGAGCCCGGATACAAGGAGATTTTATAACATGGTTCGCAAGCACAAACATCCACCATAAAACATTAAATCCAATTAAAAACAATGTATTATCAAAAACTTCGTCCTAGCCACAAACCGGCAAAACAACTATAGTGTTTAAACTACTAAAGAGTTCAAGTTCAAATGAAATACTACTACTAATAACGTTCCATGTGATGCGCGTCCCCTTCTATGCCCGATAACCTTCTTCTAAACCTGTGGTGCGGAATGAAAAAGAAACACCACAGTACAAAATCAGCATTGAAATACTGGTAAGTAAACATCCAAACATGTAAAACGATGATGGATAGTTATAAAACAAGGACTCATTTGTAAGTAAGAGTTTTTCGCAAACACAGCGGTAATAAAGTTGACTCTCGTATTAAAACATAAGAGTTCCCAATTCCATAATATTTCCAAACCAATTTCCATAATATATTTCCAAACCAATTTCCATAATCATTAGGAAAAATCCAAATCCAGGGTTAACTTCATTCCGTTAACAAAACCAGACAAATTCCATTATTACTTTGTTGTGACGGGGAAAACCAAATAACCACAGCGTGCATGACCTTAAGTGTCGACACCCCCCTAAGACTACGCCGGTCAGAGGAGTGAGTACATGTTACTATCCGGGGACTTGCAACCGGATTAAAAAGAGACGGGACCGCAGCCAACCGCCCAAAAGAATAATAAAGTCCCGCACAACATCTTCCACTTTACGTTATAGTTCATTCATTATCATGGTGATATTTTCATCAAAACATTTAACAAGTAGAAATCACATATTCCAAGTCATGTATCATGTAAACACATTTTGAGACGTAACAAATCAAATATTCGTTTGACACGAAAGAGATAAGAACACTAGGCTTGGCACATTTACTTACCTCAAAGAAAATTCCAACAATAGCAATCAATCAACGTACTCTACGTACTCGTCGTCGACGAACTCGTTACCTACACATAACAATATGCTAATCAAACCAATATTCTAGCAATATACTTGCTATACTAATTACATGCATATGATAGTCCATGGTTTAGGGTTCTAACACTTCCCCAACATCTCATTAAAATCATGCTCCAAAATAAGCTTTGGGCTTTGCTTCAAAATTCCTTAACCTAAAGCATACATAATCCATCATAACTCCTCCAAATCTATTACTCCAGTTTCCCAAACAGATCATGGTCTAAAAACAGTTCCATTGGATTCAAAACGTTTGAAATAATAAGTTTAGCCTCAAACGGATCTTAATTTCGATTCCTGAATCAAAAGTTACACTAGTTTCAAGTTCCCAACTTCATTCAAAATATCCATACGGGAATTGTCAATCTTCATGAAACTTTTCCCCCAAGCATCTAGTTCATCCTATAATCATACTAAACCTAATATAACATGATTCCCACATTCAAATCAGATTGTTATCCACCTATTATGATCATTCAAACTCCCAAATCATTCAATCAAACTTCTCTTTCAAACTAGGGTTTCTTCCCAACACCCAAGAACATGATAAACCCTAAAACTTGATAATAAATCTTACGAATCCATGAACAATGATCCTAACCATAACAAACTGAAATTTAAAGATTACATGCAACCTACATGAATCATGAACAAGTGATCACAAGATCAAGAGATCAACAAGGGAAAAGAGAAGAAGAAACAAAACAACCCAACCCCGCTCAAACCCGCCGCCCATGGAGGCGGACGCAGAGAGAGACGGACGGGGTAGAGAAAAAGAAAGAGAGAAAGAAAAGAGAAAGGAAGAGAGAGAAAAAAGAGAGAGAGAGAGAGAAATATTACCTTGCCGGAAAAGAGAGAGAGAGAGCGGCGGCGGTGGGGGTGTGCCGTCGGGTAGAGGGAGAGAGTGTGAGAGAGAGGGACGGGTGAGAGTGAGGGAGACGTGAGAGAGACTAGGAAAAATAGGAGAGTGAGGGTTTTTATGAGAGTTAGAATTAAAATTAACTTCATAAGTAGGAAACCCTCTTGGATTAGGAAACTTTTATGTAGGAAGAAATTTAGGTCAAAAGACACTTATTTCCCCTTAGTTTTGCCAAAAGACAAACACCTCCCCCAAACTCAAGTAAAAGACACTAAAACCTTTGATTAAAGTCACAAAGTTCCCCCCAAACTCTCAAAGCATTATAATAACTCTCTATAATTACTTTAACTTCCCAATACTTATAATAATATCACAAAATACCCGTAGTCACAAAACGGGGTATTTCATGTATCCCTCTCAATCTCTTGTGCATGTACTTTCCAGATCTTTATATATGGAATGTTTTCGATTTATGGAAAGTACTTATTTCATGAGAGCTCTACTTTTGACAAGTGTTTTTTGGGAAGTTATCTAAGAAACTATTTTTCTAGGAAAAGTTATCTAAGAAACTTGATTTTCCTTCTTGTTGGATTCGATGTTGTTAATGTTGGATTGCTCTTTTCCCCAAATGGGAAATTTATTTATCCAAAGTCAATGTAATCATGAAAATTACTATTTATTTATGAAAAAAGTTATTGCGACATGCATGGAAACTTTAATTTATGGCCATGTTGCCATTATGGTTTTTAGAAGTGAACTTACCACTTGAAAACTTTCATTGCTTAAACTAACTCTTTGCTTAATATCTCACAATGCTCTTTACTTTCATATTGCCACTGCTTGCCGTTTTACGTGCTTAAATGTTATTTTACTCAACTTTTACAAATTTTGGTTGGAGGCTAAAATAGTCTCTGTCCTACAGAGACATAGACTATTTGTTGGAGTAAATGTCCTATAGGCAATGTATATTTAGTATGAACATTATTTGGCTAAAATATTCATTTATTATTTATGGAGACATTTAATATAATGAAGTCGTTAGATTGAAAATGTGTTGTTTATCTTGAATATCTCTAGTCCATTATATTGATTAACAAGACGATCACTATAGACTAGTATGTCGGTAGACTTATATGGAGATATCAAGTCTAACACATGGGTATGCATTAGGAGTAATGGCATACTGGATTGACCCACAACGAGAAGGCTACATTATAGTATGTCAATTTTACATGTGCTTCTCGTAGTGCTAATGGTGCTGTAATCCTTGGAATTGAAGTCACAAGATAATCTAGTTGTAAAATATCATGTTTTGATATTATCAAACGTTGCACCGTAACTGGGTAACTATAATGATAGTCATCGGGATTGATAGGAAGCAAGCTTAGAAATGGTAGTAATGTAGAGAGGATTTGTCCCTCCCATATCATGGGAGCAAATATCCACGGTCCACTCGAGGGGTAGTGCTTATGGAATGTCTGGCCAGACTCAGATAAATTAATATGGAAAGATTGATGTTATCTGTATAGATAAGCCTATTCCTATGATCGAGTTGATATACGAGTGTGACAATGATGTCTCGTGTCGAATCCGGATATAGAGACAAAGGGACAGAGACAACACGATAATATTGGGGACATGGTTTTGTCAGATCACTGACTTTTCTATTAGTTGGTTGGCATAGATGTGTTGCTAGACACCGCTCTATATTTGTAATAGTTATTACCAACTAAGTAGAAAACTATGGGGTCACACACCTTACGGAATAAACTGGATTTGGATATTAATTAGTTGGACTAATTAATTAAGAGGATCATAACGCAATCACAAGCAAAGTTAGTAGGACTAATTTTCAAGATGGACTAATCCGTGTATGGACATGATTAGTATTGGGGCAAATATGTAGTTAATAAGAAGTTATTAACTATATGGGCACTCTAGCTTATTATTTTCTCAAGACAAGTCATTATTGAGAGAACATAACAAAGCAAGGAGAGAGAGAGAGAGAGAGAGAGAGAGAGAGAGAGTTGAGGCCGAGCCCCAACCCTCCCCCCTTCCAAGTCGCCGGCACCCTTATGGCGCGCGGGTTTTCGTGCTTCAATTTGTGTGATCTCTTGCGTCCTTCTTCCGTTGCTAGATCTTGAGATGGAGAAGGATTCTAGCTGCAATCCTAGGTGTGGATATTCATATAGACAAAGACACAATTCTTCGTGGTGATCACACAAACAAGGTACACTATTCGTTAATCATAATCATGTTGTGATTGCTTGCCTGCGATCCGTGGAGGGGTTTGAGAAGGATTAATTTTTTGTTAGTCCACGGCGTTACCTACATTAAAACCCTACAGTGGTATCACAGCCACAGGTTCGTAGCGCATAACATGATATTATGTGTTACTTTTATCAGCCTTTACACTGTAATTGTTACTTTTCGCGAAACTGAAGTTAAGCATAATGATGCAAATTGAATATGGTTCAATAGAGATTGTGTCAATTTTACATATCGTATAAAATTGGGTCAATAACATATTACCCACTCCTAGTATATGGTAATAACCCATGTGCACCTTCCAATATCTTTTTTGCAAATTACCTACCTCCAGTTGCTAATTGCAAACAATAAGCAATTGGGGTTAATTTTATGTTAAAAACTTAACACCGTCAAGGGTAAAAGAGTCGAGAAAAATAAGAGACGAAATAAAGAAAAAGAAGGAAAACTAAAGAAGAAAGAAGAACAAAGAATAGATCGGTCAAGCCAATCTCTCCTTTTGAAGACCGATTTCTGCCTCTCCGTTCTCTCCGTCTCTCTCTCTATCTCTTCTCTCAATCTCCCTCTCTCTTTCTCTATCTCTCAGTTCTTGGTTGAGTTTTTATTTCATCGGATCCATGGAGGGATGCATGACAATATAGTAGGGGCATGCGGTGTTGTGTTTTGGGTTCGGTGTTGTATATCCGCTCATGGGCTAATAGATGGGACTAATCAATTGTTGTATTTGTGGTGGGTCTGAAAATGACACGCTCCAACTACAAGTGTACAGTTGTTGGTGTAGTGATAAAATTCCGAAAATCCGGGTTGTCGAACCCAAGAGACTTCTTTGTAAATTAGTTAATAAATCCATACTTATGTGGGCAAAGCGCAGTTGTTTGTTTTGCTAATTCTACTAAATTAAAGAAACACGAATCTCAATTAACCGATTAAGTTACTTCACGATTAATAAAGATGAATTGTTGTAAGATTTTCTCAGATTTGACAAGGTCAGGATATATCTCTACAGGTCACTAGGTATTTCACACTACGTTGGATTTATGTTCTACTAACACGATGATGCTTTCTCTAGTTAAACGAGCACTCATATGTTTAAGATTTCTCAACCAACACCGACACTTAAACTATCAAAGCTGATGTCTCTAGTCTAATCAAGTTCAAGTGTGCTTTATGCTTGTTCGTCTACTCTAAGTTCTTAGCTAACTAGCAAGATTTCTCAACCCTAGATACGGCTAGTGTGTGTTTCAATTTTCTGGGCAATAAACGTTGATGTCTCTAACATTCATAACCTAGCTTAATCCTATTGATACGTCTAACAAAAGATGAGAAGAATAATAATCGTAAAACACACATAACAATACAAAATATCATCAATTAAGCCAAAACGCATGAAAGCAAATCCATAAATTACAAAACATCGTGATCAAAACCTAGCTCCCTATGAGATATCTCGAGATAGGAGTTTAGCTACTCAAAAAAATGAACACAATACAATTTTTCATGATCAAAATCCAAATACTAGAGAAGAAGAAGATAAAAAAAAAAAATCCAAATGAATGATCAAAAGCACGAAGCACGTTCCTCAACTCCCAAGCACCCCTTACGTAATTTCTCTCTCCCCAAAATAAGCCTTAAAAATGTCTAAGTACGTTCCCCAAGTGTTTGGGATTAATTAGAAGTAATTACATAAATTTCCCAAAAAGTTTCCAAAAATTTTTGCACACGAAGTAGGTCGTGCGACCAACTTACTAGGTCGTGCAACCTAGTTGATACCTAGCACTAGGTCGTGCGACCTAGTTAGTAGGTCGTGCGGCCTTCTGAAACTCCATGCATTCTCCTACTAGTTCGTGCGACCTAGTGACTAGGTCATGCGACCTAATTGATACTTAGCCAAATTTTTCCGCCCTAAACGGTCCATAACTTTTTTGTCCGACGTCCGTTTTAGCTCCGTGACCCGCCGTTGGAAAGCTCTTCGAGTCTACTTTCAGTTGCCACCAATATCACTTCCATATTCATTTTAGAACTAAGAATATCCTCAAAATATCATTATTTTGCTCTAAAACATCCTAGAAAAGAAACTAAGCTTTTTGAAAAGCAAATAAGGACCCGGATTTTGATCCCGAACTCCGATGAACGTGAGTTTTGAACCTTTGGATTCCTTTTGCGACGCAGACTTCAATCATGTAGAGAAATCCCCGTTTCGGGACCGTTTTCTCCTTTTTCTCAATTATTGTCCAAATTTGGCGAAAACGTCCAAAACACGCCAAATTCATCTTTTTCATCTATTCCGGAGCTCGTTTCTTCTCTCCACTTGATTCCCACATGCGTAATTCCTGTCAAACAACAACACAAACAGTACCGCGAAGATTAAATGTGATAAATTATCAAAATCATACTCAAAATCATTAATAAACGCCTGGATTGTGCTTTAAATCTCAAAAACATCCAAAAGTGCATTTTCTTTAAATTTTGGCTCAAATCTCGGCACATTGCACCGAAACGCACACAAATGACAATATAAAGTGTACTAAAGATAAATCTTATTAAGGAGTCATTAAATACCCCCAACACTTTCCATTTGCGCGTCCTGAGCAAAGTCTCATCTACTGCATTTAATTGTTTACTAGCCAATAAGACTCAAACGGCTCTAACACGACTCACGACACAACTAATGCAGCAAGATGATGCAATGCAAATGTATACTCGATCTTAAACACATAAAAGCTTTTAAATTATTTCTTATTGTGAGATCAGGCAATTTCAATAACATAGACTGATGCTCATGGACTATGAAAAGTTATACAAGAGGTGTGAAGCGAAACTAAATTCGAAAACAAGTAATTCCCTATAGTTACTATAGAAAGATTAACTTTACTATAGAGAACAACTTACCTCTTCATGTGTGCTGATAAAAATAAGAGGAAAACCAAGGCTAAGCCACATTCACAGTCCGAGCTCCTATTCCGCTAATAGTCAAATATGATGAGGCTTAGGGACAAAAAAGATATAACTTGTATGAAGCATAAAATCACCGAACCTAATATCTCACACACCCTCACCTTGATGATAGGAATCCACAACCCGAATCTCACCGACTCCGGCCCTCAATCCCCTCAAACCCGCTACCATGTCAATCACGTGGTCATCAAAGCAAAGCGTGCGCGAAACTCAATCAATCTTCAAACGGAACAAGAACTTTACCACTCGATTTCTAATAAGCACAATGTATTAACTTTATTCCTCTCCTTTTCTTCTCTCTTTTTCTCTTTCATTTTTTTTCTTTTTTTTTCTCTCAATCAAATATCAATAATAATATAGGAGTGATGCTCCTTCAAGAATCAAACGGCAGTAATAATGTCAGGGAGGAAAGAAATAAAACAATGAATAAGTAACACAACAATAATTCATCTCCCCCTAACTCCATGAAGCGCATAATGCCACAAAGCCAAAGTCAAAGCGTGTATGGGGTTGGAATCGTCAAACAATCTCGATGTCCGTAGTCAAAATTCGACACCCCCACACTAAAATATAGTCACGTCCCCCTCTCAGGTAGAAAATAATATGTCATGTGCCTAATCCAACCGAACGTCCTACACCGAAATGACAGAAATCAGGTACCTAGCACATTCCATCAATTAAGCTCACGTGCGAATTAGATGCCACGCACTCAGGCTCGCCACTACTGCCCATGGTGTAATGACATGGAACACCCCCACACCGTAGTGTGCAAGCCGACTCACCTACCCCCGCATCCCCTCAAAGATATCTAATGAAGTACATGCGAACAATAGGACTCACTTAAATGTGAAATGTGGCACTCCCTCATTGAACCCCCTCCACCACTGCTCCCTCGTGGCGCTCTAGAAAGGTAATTCTAAATGATATATGATGAAGGCCAAGAATCATCTCCCTGTGTCATAGAGGCTAACAATGAATCCAAGGATCAATTAGGGTTTACTAGGGGTCCTAAAAGGTAAGATCCAAAAGCATTGAGTGCTCTAATAGACATCCTCGCACAGCAGTTATGTGTGCCACTACGAGGCGGGCTGGCGACTACCTCAGACGGACAATATGAACGTTCGGCTTGTTTAGAAAACACCAAGATCAACTCTTTTAGGATAAAAACAACACACACTTTAGCTTTTAAAATTCAGTTTAGTTTGAAACAGGTAGGTATTCACGTGATGAGATTCTCTATATACTTACTACAGGGAACTAAACGTGTCACTCTCGGTCAAAAATCACGGCCTATGCCTAAAGTGTTTACATCTCACTTAATCAACCAAGTCTATGCTTCTCTCAATTGCCTTTTCTCAAAAATTTCAGTTTTCTCATTTTTTTTTAATAAGATCCTAACTCTATATGCAAGGCATTGACTCGAAAAAATTTGATACTACACAACTCAACTCTTTGGTGGGTAGACTCAATTATGTAAAAGTGCAAACAGAATATGAATCTACTCTACAGAATACGAGAATATCAATAAAAACTCAACACAAACACAACACTTACTCACAATACGAACTAATCACATCCATGTAACTGGCTATGCAAACATTTTGGCTAGTAGACAGTTAAACCACCCCCACACTGAATGCTTCGTTGTCCTCAACGAATTTAGAGATCATGTAAGAGAACTCAGCAATCAATGCGAAATACCAATAGATAAGGAGCATCACATATACACTAAAAATGACAAAAAATCCAGCAAAAAGAAAAAGATACTCACAACCACCTCAAGGGTGGGGAAGAAATCACGCCAAGCAGTCCTCAAGCATAGTAGTGGCGCCACCATGCTCCCAACGGTAAGTGTGTTCTCGCACAGCGAGGAGACTGCCTCCTCTGCTAAAATCGATGTCTGAAGAATCCCCAACTTGCCAATGCAAGTCCCTGTAAAGTTATGTGCGCCATGGCAGACCAGGGTACATTCTACCTTAACCTGCACATATATGTCACTTGGAAACATCATTAGTCATTCTCTCTCTCATCTCTCCACATAAATATATTAAGAACACAACACAATTGTATTAAAAACTCACTACCTAATCTAATGCAAATAAATAGGTTAGGTTTCCTCCCAACAAGAGCCTTGTAATTTAAGGTCGACGACTCGACCCAGTTACCCAAATATGTTAAGGAGGTCTAGCACGACGTGCCTCCTCCTTCAATTTCTCGCTCTTGATTTCTGCACCACTTCATGTGCACGCACCAGATTTGGCTTCTCCGCAGATTCGGGTGGATCGGGCTGCAACACTGTAGGAAACTCTAGAGAAGGATCCACACGGGTGGATCGGGCTGCAGCATTGTATTCAAAAGCAATCTTCCAAAGATTAGTGGAACATCACGATCCTTCTTGATATTCAGAATCACGAAGTCAGCTCGAAAGACAAATGCACCCACTTTCACGAGCAAGTTCTCAATCACCCCATTGGCTGTAATAATAGAATTGTATGCCAGTTGCAGACCCATCTTCACAGGGGTTGGCGCACCAATGCCCAATCTCTAAAATAGAGACAATGGCATGAGGTTAATACTTGTGCCCAAATCGCAGAGCCCATGCGTGTGATATCCACCCCCAAGAGTGCAGCCTAAGATTACACTGCCCGAATCTCTTATCTTGGGAATGTCTCGCTGTATTACGGTGATGCATGTCTCTGTCATCTTCATCGTGGCATAAGGATCTATGCTCTTCTCGTCCCATAAAATTTCCTTCAAGATTTTCTTGTACATGGGCATTGGGAAAGTGCTTCTACAAGAGGAATGTTGATATGCAATTGTTGAATATATCCATAAATCTCCCAAAGTGTATCTCATCATTCCTCTTTATTGTCTCCGTATATGGTATTCGTGGCTCATAAGTAGCCGGATGTGGAGTGTTCTTGGGAACTCTTCTTTCTTCTCAACCGTGTCCTTTGATTGGGGACTCACGGATTTGGGCAACTCTTCACCCAATTCCTTCTTTGTGGCCTTTGTAGCTTCAGCTCTCGCATGGTTAGGATATGGAGGATCCTGAGTAGTAATGCCACTGCGAGTAGTAGTAGCTTTGAGCTGCTCAGTAGGAACAATGGTATTAGATGGAAGCATACCTGGTGGAAATTTAGTGTTCTGATTGGCAATTTGTCCAATCTGTGTCTCATGACTCTTCCTTTTGGCTTCCATAGCAACCAGCTTCTCATTCATCTTTGATAACAAGCTGTACAAGTCTGACTGTTGCGGTTGTTGTCCCTGCTGCTGCGGAACTTGCCTCTGAGCTTGATACTGAGATTAGGCTGCTGACCTGGTGCATAAAGTCCACTATTTGGGTTGGCATAGCTAAAGTTAGGATGGTTGCGGTTGTTGAGATGGTACGTGTTAGGCCACTGCTGCTATCTCAAGAAATTCACAACATCAACACCCCAATCATATCCCTGATTCTCATCTGCTAGAAGCTCTCCCATGGATTTTACCTTTGATGGAGGTAGAATGCCGTGAAAGGATGAGGTCATTGATTCAAGCTTCTGCTCCATTGATTCAATTTTGTTGACTAAAGTTGCATCCCCAGTTTTGGAATACCTACGAGTTTCAGACCTCGTAGTCTCTCTCTTAGACACGTTTTTCAGCAAATCCTGAGCTCGTTGTATTCCAAGCCCCATCAAATTACCTCCCGCTAGCATATCCAACTGATCAGCTGTATCCTTATCCAAGGCATTGTAGAAACAATGGAGTAGCTTGTGCCACGGCTCCCCATGATTCGGACATCTGCAAAGAATTGGCTGAAATTTCTCCATGCGTCTCCCAATGAGCTGTCTTTTTCCTGAGTGAATTTTGTAATCTCAGCCATCTGCTGAGCGACTCTGGATTGTGGAAAATATTTCCTCAGAAACTCACAAAAACAATATGACCATGTCACAATACTCCCAGATGGCAGTTCCATAAGCTACTTATGGCTTTTCCAGATAAAGAGAAGGGAAACAGTAATAGCTTAACAATTTCATCAGGAACTCTTTGGTGGTGCAAACTTGATGTGATTTGCTCAAACACAAGTTGATGGTAGTTGGGGTCATCTCCTGGAGCTCCATTAAATTGGCACTCATCACGAACCAAATTTATCATGTGCTGGCGCAACTCGAAGTGTTGGGAATTGATCTATGGCCTGACAATGGTAGGTTGGTAACATGCTGGTGTAGTTATGAAATAGTCTACCACAGGGCGGCCTTCAATTTCAGCATTGTTGACTTGTGCCACCACATTCGGCGCATCATGTTGGGTTTTAACGTATGTAACGCAGCGGAATAACAAAATTTAATTCCTACTCAAAGCCCACCAAGGATCACAGGAAGAGACATTCATAACATGATGAAAGACATAGAAGATGTGTACCTTTTTGTTCCGCGGATCACACGAAGAATAATGTCCTCGTCTCTACGGTTGATCCACGTCTAGAGGTGAGATCTAGATCTTCCTTCTCCTAATGCTAGCTTGGACCGGAGAAAGAGGGAAGAACAAATCAAGCAACGACGAACAAAGAGAGAATCGGCCCTCTCTTAGTGGCCGACGGCTAGGGGCGGACGACTAGGGGTTTCGGCCTCTAGCTTGTCTTGCTCTCTCTTTTGCTTTCTATCCAACTCACTTATTTTATGAGCATTAGTTGTGGGAAGGAAGCTAGATCATCCTTTTTATAGTCCAACAACTCCTTGTTAACTACATAAAGTTCTTTCCTAATCCTACATGAAGTTGGATTAGTCCCTTCCTTGCATATTAGTCCTACTAATTTTGCAAGGTGTTGCAAAGTGATCCTTCCAATTAATTAATCATATTAATTCATTCCAAATCTAGTTCAACTCTATTAGACGTGTGACACCATAGGTTTCTACTTAGTTGGTAGTAACTAATTACTAACATGGAGCGGTGTCTAGCAACACATCAATGCAACCCAACTACTAGAAATAAGTCAGTGATCCCGACAAACCTAGTGCCCAATATAAAATATTGCATTATCCCTTTGTCTCCATATTCGGATTGGACACGAGACATAAAAAGTCACACTCATATATTCAATCCATAGTTCCTCGATCCTGGGAATATGCTTATGCAAGCAGATAACATTAATATCTCCATATTGATTTATCTGAGTCTGGCCAGACATTCAATATGCACCATCCCTCGTGTGGCCATGGATATTTGCTCCCATTATGTGGGAGGGACAAATCATTTCTACATCACTACGATCTCTAACCATGCTTCCTATCATGCCCGATAACTATCTTTATAGTTGTCCGGTTAAGGCGCAACGTTGGATAACATCAAAGCATGATATTCCACAACTAGAGTATCTAGTGACTTTAAGTCTAAGGATTGCAATTATATTAGCACTACGAGAAGCAATTGTGACTTTAACATAATCTAATGTATCCTTCTCGTTGTGGGTCAATCCAATATGTCATTAATCCTAATGCATACCCATGTGTTAGACTTGATATCTCCATATCAATCTACACACATACTAGTCTATATTTGATCGTCATGTTAATCAATATAATTGACTATGGATATTTAAGATAAAAAACACATGGTATCTAAGGACTTCATTATATTAAATATAACAATAATTAATAAATGAATATTCTAGCCAAAAACATTGTTCATACTAAATATAGATTGCCTCTAGGGAACCTATTCCAACAGTCTCCCATTTGCACTAGAGCAAATCAGGTGCATCTCGTATTCCTATAGATCTAGCATGCCCTTCATGCTTTCGCTGCGCAAGTGGCTTTGTGAGCGGATCTGAAAGATTGTCATCCATTGCAATCTTGCACATCTTCACATCTCCTCGTTCGATCATATCACGAATAAGATGGAATCTCCTAAGTACATGCTTCGATTTCTGGTGTGATCTTGGTTCATTGGCTTGTGCGATCGCCCCAGAGTTGTCACAGTACAACTCTATGGGATCCACGATGCTAGCGACCACACCGAGCTCAGTGATAAACTTCTTATACAAACTGCCTCTTTTGCTGCTTACGCAGCAGCAATGTACTCAGCTTCTGTTGTAGAATCAGCAACTATTCCTTGCTTGGAACTCTTCCAGCTCACAGCTCCTCCATTCATGCAAAACACGTATCCTGACTCTGATCTGTAGTCATCTTTGTCGGTTTGGAAGCTTGCATCAGTGTAACCAATTACACTTAGCTATTAACGCATCCTTAGTTCTACTCAAGTACTTAAGGATGTTCTTGACAGCAATCCAGTGACTCTCACCCGGATTGGACTGATATCTGCTCATCATACTCAACGCGTATGATACGTTTGGTCTAGTACACAACATGGCGTACATGATGGATCTTATGGCCGAAGCATAGGGTATCCTACTCATGCGGTCCTTCTCAATTTCATTGGAGGGACAGTCATTCTTAGAAAGAGTGACTCCATGCGACATGGGCAAGAATCCCTTCTTGGAATCTTGCATGTTGAACCTCTTAAACGCCTTGTCTATATATGTACTTTGACTTAGGCCGAGCAACCTTCTAGATCTATCCCTATAGATCAATATACCAAGTATATAGGTTGCATATCCTAAGTCCGTCATTGCAAAACATTTTCCAAGCCAATCTTTAACAGATTCCAAATTAGGAATATCGTTTCCAATGATTAGTATGTCATCCACATACAAGACCATAAATACTACAGAGCTCCCACTAACCTTCTTGTAGACACAGGGCTCATCTTCGTTCTTGATGAAGCCAAACTCTTTGACTGCGTCCTCAAAACGTCAATTCCAACTCGTAGAAGATTGCTTTAATCCATAAATGGATCTTTGCAGCTTACAAAATTTATTGGCATTCCCTGGATCCTCAAAACCCACCGGTTGTGTCATATACACATCCTCGAGGAAGTTCCCATAAAGGAACGCTATTTTGACATCCATCTGCCAAATCTGATAGTCAAAGTATGCTGCAATAGCAAGATGGATTCGAATGGATTTAGTCATGGCGACTGGTGAAAAGGACTCATCATAGTCAATATCATGAATCTGTCTATACCCTTTAGCCACCAATCGTCTCTTATGGGAAACTACCTTGCCATCCATGTCGGTCTTCTTCTTGAAGACCCATTTTCACCCTATGGCTCGAGCCTCTTCATGTGGTTCCACCAAAGTCAATACTTTGTTGGTGTACATGGAATTTATTTCGGATCTCATGGCTTCTAGCCACTTCTTCGAGTCTGGGCCTCTCATGGCCTCCCCGTATGTTGCATGCTCATCATCCATGAGTGGTACGTCATCGGGCTCAATCATGAGAAGTTCGTACCTCTCTGGCTCATGACGTACTCTACCTGACCTACGGAGTTCCTGTGTTACCTGAACAGGTTCTTCCACAAAAACTTGCGGCTCCTGCTCATGTTCCATTATCGGTTCAGTGGTTTGTGGTTCTTGAATTTTATCAAGTTCTACAGTCCTCCCACTTGCTTCTTTAGAGACGAACTCTCTTTCTAGAAACACGTCAGTCAGAGCTACAAACACGTTTTTCTCGGTTGGATTGTAGAAATATTATCCCTTCATTTCCTTAGGATATCCCACAAATTTACACTTATCCGCTTTGGGCGCGAGCTTGTCTGTTTGTAAACGTTTTACATAGACATCGCAGCCACAAATATTCACAAACGACACTATGGGACGCTTCCCAGTCCATATCTCATATGGTGTCTTCATGACCGATTTGGATGGAACACGGTTAATGGTAAAAGCTGCCGTCATTAGAGCATGTCCCCAAAATGATATCGGAAGATCCGTTTGAGACATCATAGATCGCACCATATCCAATAGTGTGCGATTCCTCCTCTCGGACACGCCATTCCATTGTGGCGTTCCGGGTGGAGTGAGATGGGATACTATCCCACACTCTCTAAGATACTCATCAAAATCTTGGCTTAAGTATTCTCCTCAACGATCCGATCGTAGAGCCTTAATACTTTAACCAAGTTGCTTCTCTACTTCATTCTTAAATTCTTTGAACAATTCAAAGGATTTTCGAATTTGGCCTTCATAAGGTATACAAATCCATATTAAATTCTTTGAACAATTCAAAGGATTTGAATTTGGCCTTCATAAGGTATACAAATCCATATCTACTGAAATCATCAGTAAATGTAATGAAGTAGGTATAACCACATGTGGCAGGCGTGGGGAACGGCCCACATACATCGGTATGTATGAGTGCCAGTAACTCACTAGTCCTCTCACCTTTCTTATTGAAAGGGGACTTTGTCATTTTTCCTAATAAACAAGATTCACATGTCTCATATGATTCCAAATCAAATGAGTCTAGAAGTCCATCCTTATGGAGTCTAGATATGTGTTTCTCATTTATATGGCCTAAACGACAATGTCATAGATATGAAGGATTTAAATCACTAGTTTTAATCCTTTTAGTATTTGTGTTGTAGATTGGATTATTTAGATCAAGGATATACAATCCATTAGACAAATGCGCACTACAATAGTGCATACTATCGAAATACATGGAACAATACTTGTCCTTTATTGAAATAGAAAAACCCTTCTCGTCCAAACACGAAATGGAAATAATGTTTCTGCTCATAGCAGGCACATAAAAGCAATTGTCTAATTCCAAAATAAGTTTAGAAGGCAAAGATAGATCATAAACCCCTACAACTAATGCTGCAACTCTTGCTCCATTCTCGACGCGCATATCTATCTCCCCTTTAGTCAATCTTATACTTCTTTTCAAATCCTGCACATTTCGACAAATGTGAGAACCACATCCAGTATCCAATATCCAAAATGAAGAAATAAATAGATTGATGTCTATAACATAAATACCTTGTGGTGGTGGAATCACTATTCCAAGCTTCTTATCCTCCAGATATTTAGGGAAATTCCTCTTGAAGTGACCCGGCTAGCTACAGTATTGATATTCACCTTTAGCCACGCCCCCACTAGGCTTTAGGGTTTCCTTGGATTTTGCAACTTTCTTGCGCTTTCCTTTGGAAGTAGAGGCAAATCCTTTGCCCTTCCTCTTATGCACCATCATTATGTCTTTGCCCTTGCTTTTGTTGATGCTCTGTTCAGCTGTCTTCAGCATGTTCAACAAGTCTGGCAGAGTCTTACTGATTTCGTTCATGTTATAGTTTATGATGATTTGATTATAATCGTTAGGCGACGATTGCAAGACAAGATGAGTAGCCAAATCTTGGCTTAGTGGGAATCCCAGTCTCTCGAGGTTCTCAATGTACCCGATCATTCTGAGTACATGAGGCCCAACTGGATTCCCTTCTACAAGACTACTCTTGAACAATTCTTTGGACACCTCATACCGCTCATGCCTTGCATGTTCCTGAAACAACTGTTTCAAGTGTAAGATCATATCATAGGCCTCCACGTTCTCGTGTTTCTTCTGAAGCTCAGAGGTCATGGTGCAGAGCATGAGGCAAGTCAGGTCATTAGAATCATCTATATGTTTCTGACGTGCCCTTACATCAGCTAGAACGGACTCATCCTGGGGTGGGTCTGGAACTGGAGTGTCCAAGATGTACAACTTCTTTTCTTGCTTAAGGACAATCCTTAAGTTTCTGTACCAGTCAAGTAAATTTGTTCAAGACAGTTTGTCCTTCTCAAGGACGGATCGTAGGGATGAAGTCGATGTGTGATTGTTTGCCAAATGGAATTCTACAAAACGAGAAATATGCAATTTTAGTATTTTGAACAATTTAACTATATTCCATAATGGCTGGATCATTAAATATAGCTCCCACTATTTTTCTCGTATTAATAGCCCTCACCATTAATGCGGAAAATATAATGTATTTTCTCTAGTAGGTCCACATATTCCACTTATTCTTGAGCTTGCTGAAATACCCCGTTTTGTGACTACGGGTATTTTGTGATATTATTACAAGTATTGGGAAGTTAAAGTAATTATAGAGAGTTAATTATAATGCTTTGAGAGTTTGGGGGGAACTTTGTGACTTTAATCAAAGGTTTTAGTGTCTTTTACTTGAGTTTGGGGGAGGTGTTTGTCTTTTGGCAAAACTAAGGGGAAATAAGTGTCTTTTGACCTAAATTTCTTCCTACAATAAAAGTTTCCTAATCCAAGAGGGTTTCCTACTTATGAGGTTAATTTTAATTCTAACTCTCATAAATACCCTCATTCTCCTATTTTTCCTAATCTCTCTCACTCCCTCATACTCTACCCGTCCCTCTCTCACTCTCTCTCTCTCTCTCTCTCTCTTGCGTTGAGGTAATTCTCTCTCTCTCTCTCTCTTTTTCTCTTTTCTTTCTTTCTTTTATTCTTTCTCTCTTTCTTTCTCCCTATGCCCGTCCGCCTCTCTCTCCGTCCGCCTCCATGGGCGGCGGGGTGAGCGGGTTGGGTTGTTTCGTTTCTTTTTCTCTTTGCTCTTGTTGATCTCTTGATCTTGTGATCACTTGTTCATGATTCATGTACGTTGCATGTAATCTTTAAATTTCAGTTTGTTAGGGTTAGGATCATTGTTCATGGATTCGTAAGATTTATTATCAAGTTTTAGGGTTTATCATGTTCTTGAGTGTTGGGAAGAAACCCTAGTTTGAAAGGGAAGTTTGATTGAATGATTTGGGATTTGAATGATCATAATAGGTGGATAACAATCTGATTTGAATGTGGGAATCATGTTATATTAGGTTTAGTATGATTATAGGATGAATTAGATGCTTGGGGGAAAAGTTTCATGAAGATTGACAATTCCCGTATGGATATTTTGAATGAAGATGGAAACTTGAAACTAGTGTAACTTTTGATTCAGGAATCGAAATTTAGATCCGTTTGAGGCTAAACTTATTATTTCGAATGTTTTGAATCCAATGGAACTGTTTCTAGACCATGATCTGTTTGGGAAACTGGAGTAATAGAATTGGTGGAGTTATGATGGATTATGCATACTTTAGGATAAGGGTTTTTGAGGCAAAGCTTTAAGCTTATTTTGGAGCATGAATTGAATGGGATGTTGGGGAAGTGTTAGAACCCTAAACCATGGACTATCATATGCATGTAATTAGTATAGCAAGTATATTGCTAGAATATTGGTTTGATTAGCATATTGTTATGTGTAGGTAACGAGTTCGTCGACGACGAGTACGTAGAGTACGTTGATTGATTTCTATTGTTGGAATTTGCTTTGAGGTAAGTAAATGTGCCAAGCCTAGTGTGCTTATCTCTTTCGTGTCAAACGAATATTTGATTTATTACGTCTCAAAATGTGTTTACATGATACATGACTTGGAATATGTGATTTCTACTTGTTAAATGTTTTTGACGAAAACATCACCATGATAATGAATGAACTAATACGTAAAGTGGAAGATGTTGTGCGGGACGTTATTATTCTTTGGGCGGTGTTGGCTGCGGTCCCGTCTCTTTTTAATCCGGTTGCAAGTCCCCGGACAATAACATGTACTCACTCCTCTGACCGGCGTAGTCTTTGGGGGGTGTCGACACTTAAGGTCATGCACGCTGTAGTATTTGGTTTTCCCCGTCACAACAAAGTAATAATGGATTGGTTTGGTTTTGTTAACGGAACGAAGTTAACACTGGATTTGGATTTTTCCTAATATTATGGAAATTGATTTGGAGATATATTATGGAATTGGGAACTCTTATGTTTTGAAACAAGAGTCAACTTTATTACCGCTGTGTTTGCGAAAAACTCTTACTTACAAATGAGTCTTGTTTTATAACTATCCATCATCGTTTTACATGTTTGGATGTTTGCTTACCAGTATTTCAATGCTGATTTTGTACTGTGGTGTTTCTTTTTCATTCCGCACCACAGGTTTAGAAGAAGGTTCTCGGGCATAGAAGGGGACGCGCACCACATGGATTATTAGTAGTAGTATTGCATTTCAATTTGAACTCTTTAGTAGTTTAAACGCTTTAGTTGTTTTGCCGGTTTGTGGCTAGGACGAAAGTTTGTGATAATACATTATTTTAATTGGATTTAATTTATTATTGTGGATGTGTGTGCTTGTGAACCATGTTATAAAATCTCCTTGTATCCGGGCTCCTCTCGGGTACGGAGTGACATCCCCGGGTCTCCGGCTTGGGCCATTTGGGGGTGTTACAGGTGGTATCAGAGCCGGCATTCTAAGAAGAAATTTGAAACTTGTTACGGCAACTAAAATGAATATAGGAGAAAATAACTTAAAATTTGACAAGCCGTGGGAATTTGGGTAGTATGGATAGGATTGTTATGTGTAAGTGTTTAGAAAATAGGATAGAAAGCAAGTGCCCCATCCACCCATTCGAATATTTGGAGTATTCTGATTGGAAATCTAAGTTAGGCCTACTTTAAGAGACTTCATTGGGAGATTTCTTCAAGAGTCTTGGAGCCATCGATTTGGAGTCTTGGGAATAATTATTGGTCTGCGAAGAGTAGTTATTTGGATTACGGTTTATGCCTTTAAATTAGAGACTTATTAAGTTGTTTCCTCTTGTAGATGGCTAGAACTAAGCATACAGCAAGGAAGCGTGTGTTGCCAGTAGAGAAGCATCCTGTTGTGACACGTTGGGTTGAAGGTGAAGATTTTCCAGATTTTCGTGACCGCGTGGTTCAATACTGTGAAGATAGATTCCGAGCCTTAGAATTCCCTCGATATAGAAATCCAGCTTTTCAGGCTTACTGTATGGTGAAGGCATTACCTATGAAACCGATGTTTGGGGATATTATTACAAAATATAGCAACATCATGGGCAGGATGAATCGTTTGAATGATAGGGATTATCGTTGCCAAGGTGAATGGACGGTAAGTGCAGATTTTATATGCAAGTTGTTGATGGAGACTTACCTTAAGTGGCAAAGTTATACAGTTATTGAGATAAAGTCCAGTGATGAAGAAGACGTAATCTACATAAGCTCTAGTGATGAGAAAGAAGTGATTATTATAGATTCTAGTGACTATGAGGAAGTTGAAGAAGATCCAATGGAAGATGTCGATGAATACCCCGAGATTGAAGAAGATCCCATGGAATATGAAGGAAGTGAAGAAGACCCTAGTGAAGATGAAGAGCACGAGTATGATTCCGATGAAGAGGAAGAGATGGACGAAAGCGATGAGGACGACGATTAAGCTTATTAGAGTTCTTCAGATTTCTTAGACTAGATGCTTTAAGCTTTGTTTATTGGTTTGAATAAGGCTCCATAGCCAAGCTACATTTGAAGTTTTAGAACGATTCTTGAATAGTCACTTTTGGGCTAGAGTTAAATTCTTAGCGTTTTGCCTTGGGATGAATAATGTTTTCGTTTTGAAGACCCGATTTGGGAAGTTTTATAAACTTAGTTTTCTGAATTTTGGAGTATGATTGGATGAATTAAGGTTGTGTTATGCTTGCAATCATTAATTATGGGCTTAGAAAGTGTTCATGGAGTTAGAACGCGAAAACTTTGATTTTTGGTGCTGTTGAATCTGCGCAGCAGTGAGTTTTCGATGTAGCAGACGTATTTAACTTTAGAGTTATTTTTCCCTGAATTTTTCCCAGAAAGTAGACATACCCAGGTATCTACCATAAAAATTTCAACCCCATACGAGTTCTGGAGAATTAGCTACGAATTTCTAAAGTTGACGGTTCAGTAGCAGAATTGCAAGGTGACTAGCTGTAGCATCTTCGATTGTTACCTAACTTCCAGATCTTGTTTTGACCCCAAATTTTTATGGCGACTACTAGACACGTTTGGCTAACTTCCAGAGAAAGCCTAGCTCATTTTGAGAATTTTAAAGTCAATTTAAGTCTTTTCAAAGTCGATGTTTCTGTTCTGGTGGGCTGTGACAGCAACTGTAGAGTTTCCTTTACATCTTGAGTTCTACAATTGATTTTGAGTTGATTCTTCTTGATTATGAAAGTAAACTCAGAGAGGGTGTTGCACACCAAAATTTGCAATTTTTGCTTGATCGATTGATCCTTTTTCCAATTTTGGAAGTAGATGAAAAGTTGAGACGTGATCAGTCTATGTGGAAATACATGAGTAATTGAGTTAAATGATGGTCAATGTGTGACATTACTTGCTTAATTGTGCACTACATGCCATATATGTGTGATTGTTTGTACTTCTTGGTACTTTATAAGTAATACAATAGGCTATAGTGTAGGGATTATGACTGATAGACCACATCAATACTACACCAGGAGAAATCGCCAAGTACCAATGGCCGCACCAAACAACAACAACAACAACAATATGGAGCAGTTCTTCGCACAGTTTGCTCAGATGGCGCAGAACGCAAACCAGGGAGAGCAGAATAACGCAAACTGGGCAAAGAAAGTGGCAGATATGAAGCCAGGGAACTTCATAGGCAATGAGGACCCTGTTGAGCTCGAGAATTGGATCGATGAGATGGATAAGATCCTTGAGCTAGTTGAGTGTCCCGAAGACCGCAAGGTAGTTTGCGCGGCATTTTACTTGAAGAACGAAGCTAATACATGGTGGAGGAGTACGCGCCAGAACTTTTTGGCGCAACCCAATTTCAATTGGGAGGCTCTTCAAACCGCACTTCGCACTCGCTTTTACCCGGACCATGTCCAGGATCAAAAGTACTTAGACTTCGTGAATCTGACACAAGGAAACGGTTCCGTGACCGAGTACTTCAAGAAATTCATGGAATTATCCCGATTCGCAGGTCAGCTGATGCCTGATGAAGCGACTAAAGTCAGGAAGTTCATGTCTGGTCTCGAACTTCATCTGCAGAAAGACTTGATGTGCAGGACGTACGATACTCTCCAGGAAGCTTATGATAGGGCGGCAGCCGTTTGGCGTATTCAAGAGGCACAAGACGAGAAGCGTGGGAAACGCAAAGTTGAGAACGCCGTGGGCTATGGAAACAATCAGAATAGGACTAACCAAGGTAGTCAGGACAAAAGGTTTAAGCCTAACCACGGAGGAAGTAACCAAGGACAGTATCGTGGTAACAAGCAGAATAATGGAGATGAGCAATCTCGCCGTTATATCTGCAAGAAGTGCCAACAGAATCATCCAGGAAAGGACTGTCAAGGAAACCTTGTCACTTGCTACCACTGTGGCAAGAAGGGTCATCGTTCGTTTGAGTGTCGATCAAAACCAAATGGAAACCAACTAGGGAACCAAGGAGGCAATTACCAAGGAAACCGACAGTTCAACAACAATAATCAAGGCAATGGAAGGAACAATGGAGTTCAGAACGGGAATAGGAACAACAACACTCCAACTAACGCCAACAACAATGGGACTGGTACGACGGGAACTACCGCACAAAATGGGAATATTGCAAGGATCGCTGTCATGAGCAGGACTGAAGCGGAAGCAGCAAACGGAGTAGTCACTGGTACATTTCTCGTTCATGATCAACCAGCTTTTACTTTATTTGATTCCGGAGCTTCGTATTCGTTTATTTCGTCATCGTTTGTGGAAAAATTGAGTCTCAATAAGCCGTCTAGAATATCCATCCCCGTAGCTACCCCAACCGGTCATGTAACAGTATGTGACGCCATTTTTGAAGGAGTAGAAGTTAAGATTTCGGCTAGTACCCTACCAGCGAACCTGATACAGTTTGATCTTGGAGGGATAGATGTTATATTGGGAATGGATTGGCTGGGAAAATATCGTGCAGTAATAGACTGCCACGATCAGAAGATAAGGCTTAAAGGTCCAAAAGGAGAAAAAGTTTCTTACCGTGGTATCACCAAAGAACCATGTATCCGACTAGTGTCAGCCTTAACCATAGTCAACCGAGTGAAGAAGGGGAATAGTGCTTATTTGTGATATGTTCAAGACATGTCTAAGAAGAAGAATGCTAAGTCCATAGTGTCATCAAAAGGCATCGTACTTGAAGAATTTAGCACCTGGAACAGCTCCAATTTCAAAGGCACCGTACAGAATGGCGCCAGTAGAGTTGAAAGAACTTAAAGATCAGTTGCAAGAGTTACTTCAAAAGGGTTATATAAGGCCGAGTGTTTCTCCTTGGGGAGCGCCGGTACTGTTTGTGAAGAAGAAAGACGGAAGCTTGAGATTGTGCATTGACTATAGGGAGTTGAATAGCGCAACAATCAAGAACAAATACCCTTTACCCCGAATTGACGACTTGTTTGATCAATTACAAGGGGCGAGCGTTTTCTCAAAGATAGACTTGAGATCAGGGTATCACCAGCTTCGAGTAGCCGAGAAGGACATACCGAAGACAGCCTTTAGAACGAGGTATGGACACTACGAGTTTACCGTTATGCCTTTTGGTCTGACCAATGCTCCAGCAGTATTTATGGATCTAATGAATCGTGTTATGAGAACGTTTCTAGATCGTTTCGTGGTCGTCTTTATTGATGACATCCTTGTTTATTCAAAGAGCGAGGAAGAACACGAAGAACACCTCAAAGAAGTGTTAGAAACTTTGAGACATGAGAAGTTATATGCTAAACTCTCGAAGTGTGAATTTTGGCTAAAACATGTTCCATTTTTGGGTCACATAATTTCCAAGGAAGGAATATCCGTGGATCCAGGAAAGATATCAGCAGTTAAAGATTGGCCTACTCCGAAGAATGTGTCCGAAGTAAGAAGTTTTCTCGGATTGGCAGGATATTACAGGCGTTTCGTGAAAGATTTCTCGAAGATCGCTAGACCGCTTACTACACTAACCAAGAAGACGGTAAGGTATAAGTGGAGCGAAGATTGTGAAGAAGCATTCCAGACATTGAAGGAAAAGTTAACGACCGCACCTGTCTTAGCTTTACCCAATGATTCTGGCGAGTTTGATGTTTACAGTGATGCATCGAAGAAGGGCTTAGGATGCGTGCTTATGCAAGAAAGAAGAGTTATTGCTTATGCTTCAAGACAACTGAAAACTCATGAAGAGAACTATGCTACGCATGACTTAGAGCTTGCAGCTATAGTATTTGCATTAAAGATATGGAGACATCACTTGTATGGATCTGTGTGTAGATTGTATACGGATCATAGCAGTCTCAAATACATTTTCACACAGAAAGAGCTAAACAACAGGCAAAGACGTTGGTTAGAAGTCATAAAGGATTATGATTTGCGTATCCAATACCATGAAGGGAAGGCAAACGTAGTAGCTGATGCGTTAAGCCGAAAGTCGAGCCATACTTTGGATACTATGCTAGTTTTACCAGATCGGCTATGCCGAGAGTTCCGAAAACTTGGAATTGAAGTGGTAAAACAAGGAGAAGTAAAGAATATTCTTGGGAATATGACAGTTGTGCCAGATGTCTTAGAAGAGATAACGAGTAACCAGCCAGGAGATGTGAAGCTGGAAAGGATAAAGAAGAAGATTGCAGAAGGCCAAACAAAAGATTTCAAGATCCATGAAGATGGAAGTATTCGTTACAAAGGAAGATGGTGTGTACCACATAAGTGTACGGAAACTAAGGAGAAGTTGATGCGAGAAGCGCACAACACACCCTACTCAGTACATCCAGGAGGTGACAAACTTTATAAGGACATGAAGAAGATGTTTTGGTGGCCTAACATGAAGAAAGAAGTGGCAGAATTTGTGGCAAAATGTCTAACTTGTCAAAAGGTAAAGTTTGAACATAAAAGAATGGGAGGCTTAGTACAATCATTAGATGTCCCAGTTTGGAAGTGGGATTCTATCTCGATGGATTTCGTAACTGCGTTACCAACATCAAAGAATGGACTGAATCAGATCTGGGTCGTAGTTGACAGATTGACCAAGACAGCAAGGTTTATCCCGATGAAAGACACATGGAATATGGAACAAAGAGCTGATGCGTACATGAAGAACATTGTAAGGTATCATGGAGTACCAAGCTCTATAGTTTCCGACAGAGATCCCAATTTTCTTTCTCACTTCTGGAAAGCACTTCAGGAGGCACTAGGAACTCAGTTGAAGTTTAGCACGGCATTTCACCCGGCTACAGATGGACAAACCGAAAGAACAATTCAGACATTGGAAGATATGCTAAGATCGTGTGTTATGGATTTTCAAGGTTCATGGGTTGATAGATTACCTTTGATAGAATTCTCCTACAACAACAGCTATCATGCCAGTATTGGAATGGCACCACATGAAGCGTTGTATGGAAGGAAGTGTAGAACACCGTTGTGTTGGAACGACATAAGTGAAACGATAGTAATTGGTCCACAACTTATTGAAGAGATGACAGATCAAGTGAGACTTATACAGCAGCGAATGAAGGCAGCGCAGGATAGACAGAAATCTTACGCTGATCAGAAGAGAAGACCGTTGGAATTTCAAGTTGGAGAAAAAGCATTTCTTAAAGTATCACCAACTAAAGGAGTCATGAGGTTCAATCAGAAAGGGAAGTTGAGCCCGAAATTCATAGGACCATATGATGTTATAGAAAAGATTGGAGAAGTGGCTTATCGATTGGATTTACCATCGAATTTAGGTCGTGTTCATAACGTATTTCACGTATCGCACCTGAAGAAGTACCTCGTCAAACAGTTATTTTTCTAAGGGGTACCTTGAGTTCAGAGGTACCTTGAGTTACGAGGACGTCACTCCTCTAAGGGGGAGAGGATGTAATCCTTCGTTTTTCTTTAATACAATACTACTTATAGTATACTGCATATCATTCATGACCTTAGGTTGCATTTAGTAGTCGTACTAGTGAGGGAAGGTGTATACCTTTGTGTGGGTAAAGTTTTGTTTAAACTTCAAGGACAGTTTCTCTTTTAGGAGGGAGGTTTTTGTTTAAACTTCGAGGACGAAGTTCTCTTTAAGGAGGGAAGGATGAAATACCCCGTTTTGTGACTACGGGTATTTTGTGATATTATTACAAGTATTGGGAAGTTAAAGTAATTATAGAGAGTTAATTATAATGCTTTGAGAGTTTGGGGGGAACTTTGTGACTTTAATCAAAGGTTTTAGTGTCTTTTACTTGAGTTTGGGGGAGGTGTTTGTCTTTTGGCAAAACTAAGGGGAAATAAGTGTCTTTTGACCTAAATTTCTTCCTACAATAAAAGTTTCCTAATCCAAGAGGGTTTCCTACTTATGAGGTTAATTTTAATTCTAACTCTCATAAATACCCTCATTCTCCTATTTTTCCTAATCTCTCTCACTCCCTCATACTCTACCCGTCCCTCTCTCACTCTCTCTCTCTCTCTCTCTCTCTCTTGCGTTGAGGTAATTCTCTCTCTCTCTCTCTCTCTCTTTTTCTCTTTTCTTTCTTTCTTTTATTCTTTCTCTCTTTCTTTCTCCCTATGCCCGTCCGCCTCTCTCTCCGTCCGCCTCCATGGGCGGCGGGGTGAGCGGGTTGGGTTGTTTCGTTTCTTTTTCTCTTTGCTCTTGTTGATCTCTTGATCTTGTGATCACTTGTTCATGATTCATGTACGTTGCATGTAATCTTTAAATTTCAGTTTGTTAGGGTTAGGATCATTGTTCATGGATTCGTAAGATTTATTATCAAGTTTTAGGGTTTATCATGTTCTTGAGTGTTGGGAAGAAACCCTAGTTTGAAAGGGAAGTTTGATTGAATGATTTGGGATTTGAATGATCATAATAGGTGGATAACAATCTGATTTGAATGTGGGAATCATGTTATATTAGGTTTAGTATGATTATAGGATGAATTAGATGCTTGGGGGAAAAGTTTCATGAAGATTGACAATTCCCGTATGGATATTTTGAATGAAGATGGAAACTTGAAACTAGTGTAACTTTTGATTCAGGAATCGAAATTTAGATCCGTTTGAGGCTAAACTTATTATTTCGAATGTTTTGAATCCAATGGAACTGTTTCTAGACCATGATCTGTTTGGGAAACTGGAGTAATAGAATTGGTGGAGTTATGATGGATTATGCATACTTTAGGATAAGGGTTTTTGAGGCAAAGCTTTAAGCTTATTTTGGAGCATGAATTGAATGGGATGTTGGGGAAGTGTTAGAACCCTAAACCATGGACTATCATATGCATGTAATTAGTATAGCAAGTATATTGCTAGAATATTGGTTTGATTAGCATATTGTTATGTGTAGGTAACGAGTTCGTCGACGACGAGTACGTAGAGTACGTTGATTGATTTCTATTGTTGGAATTTGCTTTGAGGTAAGTAAATGTGCCAAGCCTAGTGTGCTTATCTCTTTCGTGTCAAACGAATATTTGATTTATTACGTCTCAAAATGTGTTTACATGATACATGACTTGGAATATGTGATTTCTACTTGTTAAATGTTTTTGACGAAAACATCACCATGATAATGAATGAACTAATACGTAAAGTGGAAGATGTTGTGCGGGACGTTATTATTCTTTGGGCGGTGTTGGCTGCGGTCCCGTCTCTTTTTAATCCGGTTGCAAGTCCCCGGACAATAACATGTACTCACTCCTCTGACCAGCGTAGTCTTTGGGGGGTGTCGACACTTAAGGTCATGCACGCTGTAGTATTTGGTTTTCCCCGTCACAACAAAGTAATAATGGATTGGTTTGGTTTTGTTAACGGAACGAAGTTAACACTGGATTTGGATTTTTCCTAATATTATGGAAATTGATTTGTAGATATATTATGGAATTGGGAACTCTTATGTTTTGAAACAAGAGTCAACTTTATTACCGCTGTGTTTGCGAAAAACTCTTACTTACAAATGAGTCTTGTTTTATAACTATCCATCATCGTTTTACATGTTTGGATGTTTGCTTACCAGTATTTCAATGCTGATTTTGTACTGTGGTGTTTCTTTTTCATTCCGCACCACAGGTTTAGAAGAAGGTTCTCGGGCATAGAAGGGGACGCGCACCACATGGATTATTAGTAGTAGTATTGCATTTCAATTTGAACTCTTTAGTAGTTTAAACGCTTTAGTTGTTTTGCCGGTTTGTGGCTAGGACGAAAGTTTGTGATAATACATTATTTTAATTGGATTTAATTTATTATTGTGGATGTGTGTGCTTGTGAACCATGTTATAAAATCTCCTTGTATCCGGGCTCCTCTCGGGTACGGAGTGACATCCCCGGGTCTCCGGCTTGGGCCATTTGGGGGTGTTACACTTGCTTTGGCAGGTCACCCAAGAATTGGTTATTTAGGTAGGACCATTCCAATTGCATCATATGCAACTCTTTGTCCAATTAGGTGAATAACTCATTATTCTGTATCCTTTAGATAACGCCTAATTGTCATGCATCTAGGTTCATCAATCTAATTGATTCTTAGCTATTTGCTTCCAACCTCTTGCTTCAACATACACACATTACTAGCTTGTGTCGTCCGCAACACATCATGGTGAATTAAAATCGCCTTGCTTTGGCAAGCCCGAATTTTAATAGACCCTGATCATGAAGGGTATTTAGGCAATAGAAGGCAAAACGCAATATTCTATTTGAGGGATTTAATAGTCATAATTTGTTTGGTTGATCCCATCAACATGATCTACTTATATGGATTGGACAATCCATAATAAAAGACCATATTTTTTATAATTATCTTGTTAACGTTTTGCTAGTATTGCCATACACACAAAATAAATAACAAGACATAAATAATAATCATCCACAAAGAAAAATTAACGTGGCATGGATATGGCCCCTAGACTAATATATTATCAACCAATGATAATATCTATATGCCCTAAAGTGACAAGCTCATCTCCTGTGCTCCACCATAGCCGCGCGCCTAGGGTAGGGAGTCTTGGTCGTCTTTTGGCTTCTTGGTTCTCCGGTCTTCTTCTCCATGCTCTTGGCTATCATCTAAATATTCCTAACTCTAGCATAACATCTATAATAAATAAATAAATAAAGCCTCACATGTCGAGGAAGATGATCAGCTCGCAGGCCGTAAAATTAACTAACTATTACAATAATTTGGTCAGCTCGCAGGCCGTAAACCAAACCACAACAAACACAACACATCCACAAACTATGCCATATCCATCCACCATGCAAGAAAGCACATAATACAGTTAAAACAAATTTTTAACGCGCTTGTTCAATTTTAGTTGAATTAGGTAATTAGGGTTACAACGGTCCAAGGGGTCCAACCTAAGCATAGGCCGAACCCCAAGGGACCGACGCCCGCCACCATAGCCGGCCCTAGGATAGCCGCCCTTGGTGTCCCGCGACCTTGCTTGGCGCGTAAGGAAGAAGGGGGCAGACGGCTAGGGTTTCGGCCCTAGTCTCCTTCCCCTTCCTTCCTTGTTCCCAAGCATAGTTGTTTCCATATAATTGTTTCCATAATTGAAAAACCTCTTTTCCAATTATGTGCCCATGAACCCTAATTTTCAAGAACCCAATGATTCACATCCTATGTGATTAAACTCACTAATTTACACATCCAGTGTTAAATTAGATCTTGTTTATATTGAATCAAATTCAATTTGCATATACTATGCCAATCAATTTCAGTTTCGTGTAACATGAATATGACGGTGTAAAAACTGAAATCGTAACACATAAAATCATGTTATGCACCACGACATGTGGCTCTGACCACTGTTGGGTTTTGACGCAGGTAACGCAGCGGAATAACAAAATTTAATTCCTACTCAAAGCCCACCAAGGATCATAGGAAGAGACATTCATAACATGATGAAGGACATAGAAGATGTGTACCTTTTGGTTCGGGAGATCACACGAAGAATAATGTCCTCATCTCTGCGGTTGATCCACGTCTAGAGGTGAGATCTATATCTTCCTTATCCTAGTGCTAGCTTGGACCGGAGGAAGAGGGAAGAACGAATCAAGCAACGAGGAACAAAGAGAGGATCGGCCCTCTCTTTGTAGCCGACGGGTAGGGGCGGACAGGTAGGGGCTTCGGCCTCTAGCTTGTCTTGCTCTCTCTTTTGCTCTATCTCCCACTCACTTATGTTATGAGAATTAGTTGTGGGAAGGAAGCTAGAGCATCCTTTATATAGTCCAACAACTCCTTGTTAACTGCATAAAGGTCCTTCCTAATCCTACATAAGGTTGGATTAGTCCCTTCCTTGCATATTAGTCCTACCAAGTTCGCAAGGTGTTGCAAAGTGCTCCTTCCAATTAATTAATCATATTAATTAATCCCATATCTAGTTCAACTCTATTATATGTGTGACCCCATACATTTCTACTTAGTTGGTAGTAACTAATTACTAACATGGAGCGGTGTCCAACAACACATGCATCAACCCAACTACTAGAAATAAGTCCGTGATCCCAACAAACCTAGTGCCCAATATCACATATTGCATTATCCCTTTGTCTCCATATCCGGATTGGACACGAGACATAAATAGTCACAGTCGTATATTCAATCCAGAGTTCCTCGATCCTGGAAATATGCTTATGCAAGCAGATAACATCAATATCTCCATATTGATTTATTTGAGTCTGGCCAGACATTCAATAAGCACTATCCCTCGAGTGGCCATGAATATTTTCTCCCATTATATTATAGGGACAAATCCTTCTACATCACTACGATCTCTAAGCCTGCTTCCTGTCATGCCCGATAGCTATATTTATAGTTTCCCGGTTAAGGCGCAACATTGGATAAAATCAAAGCATGATATTCCACAACTAGATTATCTAGTGACTTCAAGATTAAGGATTGAAATTCTATTAGCATTACGAGAAGCGATTGCGACTTTAACATAATCTAATGTATCATTCTCGTTTTGGGTCAATCAAGTATGCAATTACTCCTAATGCATACCCATGTGTTAGAATTGATATATCCATATCAATCTACACACATACTAGTCTACATTTGATCGTTCTGTTAATCAATATAATGGAGTAGGGATATTTAAGATAATTAACACATTCTATCTAATGACTTTATTATATTACATATCAAAATAATTAATAAATGAATATTCTAGCCAAAAACATTGTTCATACTAAATATAGATTGCCTCTGGGGCACCTATTCCAACACATTGTCCCCTCCCCCATTGTTATCTCCATAATTTCCACCGTTATTATCTCCATTGTTGCCAGGTGGTACGCCTGCACCTGGTAGTGGTGGTGGATTCAGCCGTGCCATACTGCTTGCATCTCAGCCATCTGAGCTTTGAGCTGCTAAGTTTCTCTTGCTCGGTTCGCTGCATCAGCCACAGTTGCAGCTGTAGCTGCTTCCGCATCTTGCATACCCTTGCAGATTCTTTCAAACTCAGCTCTAGTTTGCTCGTCCATAGTAACTGAGCTTGTCTTCCTCTTGTCCCTACGTCCGGATGTTCGAGTGTGGGGTGAAAAGGCTCGTCTCTAGAACGGGACATCTACCATGAAATCCAACCTAAAAACACAGATCACACACTGAAAAGTATGTAAATAACAGATATAAACAATAAAAGTACAATACATAAGGCTAGGAGTTATAACTAATTTAGCCGAGGTCCCCGGTAAAGGCGCAAAAAACTTGACACGCTCCAACTACAAGTGTACAGTTGTCGGTGTAGTGATAAAATTCCGGAAATCAGGGTTGTCGAACCCAAGATAATTCTTTGTAAATTAGTTCATAAATCCAATCCTTATGTGGGCAAAGCGCAAGTGTTTGTTTTTCTAATTATACTAATTTAAAGAAAATATGAATCTCAATTAACCGATTAAGTTACTTCACGATTAATAAAGATGAATTGTTGTAAGATTTTCTCAGATTTGACAAGGTCAGGATATCTCTACGGGTCACTAGGTATTTCACACTACGTTGGATTTATGTTCTACAAACATGATGATCCTTTCTCTAGTTAAACGAGCACTCATATGTTGAAGATTTCTCAACCAACACCTACACTTAAACAATCAAAGCTGATGTCTCTAGTCTAATCAAGTTCAAGTGTGCTTTATGCTTGTCCGTCTACTCTAAGTTCTTAGCTAACTAGCAAGATTTCTCAACCCTAGATACGACAAGTGTTTGTTTCAATTTTCCGGACAATAATCGTAAAACACACATAACTAGACAAAATATCATCAATTAAGCCAAAATGCATGAAAGCAAAGCCATAAATCACAAAACATTGTGATCAAAACCTAGATCCCTATGAGATATATTGAGATAGGAGTTTATCTACTCAAGAACATGATCAAAATACAAGTTTTCGTGATCAACATCCAAAAACTAGAGAAGAAGATGAGAAAAATATACATACGAATGTTCCAAAGCTCCAAGCACATTCCTCAGCTCCCAAGCACCCCTTACCTAATGTCTCTCTCCCCAAAATAAGCCCTAACAATGTCTAAGTACGATCCCCAAGTGTTTGGGATTAATTAGAAGTAATTACATAAAGTTCCTAAAAAAAATTTCAAAAAATTATGCACACGAAGTAGGTCGTGCGACCTAGTTGATACCCAGCACTAGGTCATGCGACCTAGTTAGTAGGTCGTGCGACCTATTAAAACTCCCTGCATTCTCCAACTAGGTCGTACGACCTAGTCTTAGCCAAATTGTTTCGTCTTCAACGGTCCTTAACTTTTCCGTCCGACGTCCGTTTTAGCTCTGTGACCCGCCGCTCGAAAGCTCTTCGAGTCTACTTTCAATTGCCACTGATATCACTTCCATATTCATTTTAGAACTCAAAATATCCTCAAAATATCCTTAATTTTCTCTAAAACATCCTAGAAAAGCAACTAAGCTTTTTGAAAATCAAATAAGGACTCGGATTTTGGTCCCGAACTCCGATGAGCGTGATTTTTGAACCTTTAAATTCCTTTTGCGACGTAGACTTCGAACATGTAGAGAGATCCCCGTTTCCATACTTTTTTATCCTTTTTCTCAATTATTGTCCAATTCGGCGAAAACGTCCAAAATGCGCCAAATTCATCTTTTTCTTCTATTCCGAAGCTCGTTTCTTCTCTCCACTTGATTCTCGAATGCGTAATTCCTGTCAAGCAACAACACTAACACTACCGCGAAGATAAAATGTGATAAATTATCAAAATCATACTCAAAACCAATTAAGAAACTCCCGGATTGTGCTTTAAAGCTCAAAAACATCCAAAAGTGCATTTACTTTATATTTTGGCTCAAATCTCGGAACTTTGCACCTAAACGCACACAAAAACAATATAAAGTATACTAAAGATAACTCTTATTAAGGACACATCATAAAACATCGCTAGATCTAACATTATTTTCAAGTTAATGTTGTTTTCTAGCTCTGGGTTTGTGCTTCTGGAGTTCCGACGCCATATGTGTGAGGGCTTCCTCTTGTCCTAATGTTTGTTTGCTGGTTAATAGAATTCAGACTAGAGCTGAAGCTAAAGTAATTTTCCGATGTGGAAACGTTGCTAATGAATGAAAATGTGCACAACAAAGAGAACAAAGCAGGGGATTCTTGCTGAAAAAACTCGAACGATGTTAGCAGCAGCTCAATTCGGAAGTCCCCATGGAGCAACGTCTTCTGAGAATCTACCAAGCATCAACCCTACCATGTCATATAACACTGGTTGCCTCTGTTTGACTGATTCCTGGTGAGTTCACGAAGAAACCGCCCGAGGGGGACATCTGAATTGAGATCATGCAGGCATCATGAGAGTTTGTTGAGTAGCGATCCTATACTTTGTTGTCTCTGGTTGTGTACATTCTTTCATTAACAATATTTCCACTTCGGGAAATTGCTTGAGCTCTAGTCTTAACAGTATTAACCGGAAAACACAACATTAGATTCGAATAAATGGGATTTATAACCCATTTACTAATGAAGTGACAAATTTCACCAGAGTAACTTACACACTAGCAAATAAAAATTAATTACATAATGTAACGTCATTATAAACATGCTTATCATTACCGCGTGAGCTCCGATGCGTCGACTAAAAGACAACATTTCTCAAAGGGATTTTTACACTCCAACCAATTTCATTTGAGTTTAAAAACACTGGAAAGGTATTGAGTAGTATCCAACTTCAACATCCATCCTGAGGCTAGAGCTAGACTTGTAAGAAATAAAACTGTTTTTTTCTAACATTGCCCCTAACCATTGGTAAGTAACACCCATGACCGGACAAAAGAAATAGGTGACTGCGCGCAAATCAGTAATTCATAATTGCAAGGAAAATTTTATTTTGAAAGTTGTTTATTGAAAAGCCATGCCTAAAGAAGAAGAAGACCGATCATGAACTAAGAATTCACACACAACCACTGATTAGCATATGGGCATACCTTTGATTGAAGATAGAGAAGATTTGGTGAGTTCAGGAAAACGGTTTCCATCGGCAGCTAGACTAACTCCCATACCGACCATGATTATTACTATTCTAATGGTTGTTATGGGATGCAAGGGTTAGAACTACTATTTTATTGGCTTCTCCTCTCTCCCTACAGTGAAATGTCTCACTGTTGCTAAAGTATAATTCTGAATCTATTTCGGTTGTACATATGATGTCAAATCAATGCCTTAAGCCACTCTACCATACCCCCTACCTAAGAAGCACGGTACAGGTATCCGATACGATACAGATTCGAACACGGAATACACCATTTTCTAAAAAATGAGGATACGATACGGCAAGGATACGTGTGTGTGTGAATTACAATAATGACATTGCTTTCATTTCCATCAATATTAATTGAAGTCTGTCATACTAAAGTCATAGAATATAGCACACATGTTCCTCGTTGCTGCTGTGTCTCTTTGGTTCAAGAGATTTGCTCTATGTCCCTTCGTTTTCAGGGATAGGAGTTTGACACAATTGATTTTTCTGATGTGGTTGGAAAGGAATCCACCTTTAAATAACCCATCCACTACTTAATTGCACTTTAGACATTAATTATTGTGTTACTTCACCAACCCCTTTAAAGTTTTAAAAGTTTTGCTACAAAAAAACACCAAAATAATGTTTTAAAAATTACAATCCAGCCATGCCGTATCCAGACCCGTAACCTAGCCGTATCCGAACTCCTGCAAAAGGACCAAAGTACCCTGACACGCCAACTGGCGTGTCCGATACGTATTTTCCCGTAACCGCTATGTATCCACAGGTTACGGCTCAATTTTAGAGGTGTCCGGGCTTCCTAGCCCCCTACTAATGGCTTAACTCCATACATTTTCAAAACTTAGCTACTCGAAATATCTTTTATTTGATAGAAAAGAAGAGAAAGCCCTAAGCCATCAATCAGATATGCTCCCATGTTTGCTTATGTACCCATCCCATTGCCATAACTATTTCTTCTCCAACTTCCTACCATTGTTGGTAAACCCCTCCCGCGAGCGTGGGAAAGGCCCACTCCTTATTCATTAAGGGCCTATCTTTTGATTCTACAATGCCTTTCCTTTCGCTTGATTTATTCCCTGGAACCTATTGTAAATGACCCGCTAGACTAGGAAATATGTATTAAAGTCAACAAAAGTTATCGGAAAGAAGCTGATGTTACAAGCCCCCTTCCTCTTTTTCTCATGAAGACGAGCAGGAACCTCAGCAGGGGCTCGCTTTCTCACTAGGAATTTCAATCAGGTCTTACTTTTGACGCACTCGGAAGGGCTTCTGCTACTTAGGCTGATGGGCCTTCGGATTCAAAGAAAGCGACGTTTAAGGCATCAGAAATGAAACCAGATAGGGGGCCGACGAAGAAAGGCTTTTACGGCATCGAAAATCAACAATAAAGATGGCATCTTACAAAGGGAGGCAAATGCTCTTCTCTAACTATAAGTGCCTCTTGTTTGAACTCTGCGACCAAGGCACAACCTTCGAAAGGTGTCACAAGGAAGAACTAAAACTTTAACAACTACATATTCGCTCAGTGTAAAGCCCTTGGAAGGGCTCCCAAGTGTCATTTACCTATCATATCGAGAACGTGTCTAAAAATAAGCCAAATCCACGGAATCTAAGTTTGGGAGAGGGGACAACAGCGAAAGGAGCGAAAAAAGGGGATTGGGTTGTTGCTTAGGAAAAGAAAGGGGCTTGCCCCTAGATAGAAGGGGGTGTGAGTAGTTTGATTCCATAAAGAGAGTGCCCGGTCCCAATTTTTCCTTAGGATCATAGCGAGACTCCTATCATTTGATGTCCATAAATTTGGTTGTGTCTATCGACAAGGACTCGGGTGGGTGAAAAATGCCATTTTGGGCATCACCTTCCATTCGTAGGACTCGGGTTTACTAAAATGTAGCAGGTGGGAAAGGTCATAAATAAAGCATAGCTAAAGAAGGCTTCTAGGCAGCACTCAATACTTTGACCCTACTCATGCTCATAGTCATAGGCAAAATTACCTTGACTACAACAAGTTAAAAGTTTCTTGAATTGACTTCTCCAAAGTAGAAGTCATGTGTTGTACATAAATAAATTAGTTTATCTATATTTCTTGCATTGTTTTTATTTATATTTCGTAGATTGCTCCTGGAGGAATATTGATAGTGCTTGGTGACAAAAGATGCATATGAGGTTTATCTATCCCTTATCTATTGCTAAAATCTGTATGTTCTCCCAATGTTCTTACACATTGAGGACAATGTGACGTTTTAGTAGGGGGTGGAGTACATGTATTGCTTGATTAAATGGTTACTAGCATAATTTTTTTCTTTCATTAGTGATTTACATGAAAAATACAAAAAAAAATATTAAAATCTAAAAAAAAATTAAATTAAAAAAAAAATGTGTGTGAACCTTTCATGAGAAGCATCACTCTTTTCCCATGTCAAACCATAGACTTTTTTTATTGGTAGTTTTATTTATTTTATAATTTCATCTTGAGTCTATTTTTTATTTTCTTCTTTGATAGATTTATTGAGTTTTAGAAAGTTTTAATTGAGTCACTTATTTTGAAGAAAAATAATAAAAATATTGAAAAATGAAAAATATAAAAAGGGTAAAAGACAAAATGCACCCTCCATAGATGGTTATATACAAAAACAACCTCATTGTTCGAGGATATACAAAAACCACCCCTGGTAGTGGACTTAAGGTAACGGAACCCTAACGGAGGGGTAAGAAGATATATTCACCCTCATTTTGGGAAAAAATGCCACACTATAAATAAATCTTCTTGCCCACTTTCTGACCCTGTGCCTCCCTCCTTCCCCACCTCTCTTTTTCTTACCCGGAACCGTGAAGATCTCTTTATAGATCTAAAAAAAAATTCCAGCACTCTTTCCATCTAAACCTCTCCCTCTCAATCAACAATGGTGGCCATCCATTGAAATAATCCACACCAAACCAGTCTCCTCAATCCTTCAACTACTCTCCATCCATGGAGGCCGAGCTCAAACACCTCAATTACAAGCCAATCAACCTACCTCCCCCAAATTCAATCGAAAAAGACGACGACGATGATGGCTCCACCAAAGAAGACCTCCCCCTCCCAGCCGCCGGTCTCCGTCGCGACAATCGAGGACCTGGAGAAGAAATCCGCCGCTTATGTCCGCCACGAGGTTACGACACGATGGGACGCGGTGAGCTTCCGTTAAAGGAAAAGATTCTCCTGGGTATCGCCGTCTTGTCGCTCGTTCCGATCCGCGTGGTTTTCACGCTGGTGGTGTTGGTGTTGTAATACTTGATTTGCAGGGTTCTCCGGCGGCAAATTCGTCGCCGACACTGTCTGGGTTTGGTCTCCGGCGGAGAATTCGTCTCTCTCCGTTCGAATCTGCTCGAATTGGTGGCTAAACTTTGGTCGGATCCGAAACCCTAATCTATTGCGGTTTGCTGCTGGTTTGTTCGATTGAATCCTCTGTTTCTCCGTCTCTCTTCTTCCTTCGAACCCTTTGTTTCTTCTTCTTTCTTTTCGTCCATGGCTTGTTGTAGGGGCTGAGTGGTGATGGTTATCTGGTGTTGGGTTCGTTACTGGGTTCGATAGGGTTTTCTCGAACAGGGGGTGGGTTTTCTTGGTCCGGGACGATTCAGAGAGAGGGGGTGGTGGTGTGTTTGGATTGGGGTTTGAAGTTGAAGTTTCTCAAGTGTGTTTAAGAATTTCAGTAGTGATTGTGTGGCAGTGGTGGCGGTGGTGTTATTGGTGATGTTTTGCAGGTTGTTGGTATTGTTGTTGTTGTTCTTGTTGGTGTTGTTAATGTTGTTGTGTTGGTGGTGTTGGTGTTGGTGTGGTGGTGTTCAAGAACACTAAGAACACAAGAACATGAACAAAGTGAACACAAAAATACAAATAGGGGCAAATTGTCATAAAAAAATTAGATTGTACCATTTACTAGCTGACACTAACAGAAAAGTGGTATTTGTCCAACTTCGGGGGTGGGGGGCAGGTTGTATATCCCCGAACAATGAGGTTGTTTTTGTATATATCCCATCTATGGAGGGTGCATTTTGTCTTTTACCCTAAACAAAATGAAAAAAAAAAAGTGAAAAGGGAGGATTTTAGGAAGCTAGATGTTCTCAAAAAAATGAAATCTCTTAATCCATGTTCTTTTTATCTTTATTTTAATAAGGAGTTCTTCGCTTATACTCAATGCATCTACACCAATATCCCACATTCCGCGATCTCATGCGTCCTCGCAAAGCGGCACACTAAATTAATGTTTCATGTTTAAGTCCTTCAACCTAAGTTGATTACATAAACGTTGACGTCTTACTACTTTTGATAAAGAGTGAATTCTGTAAAGCTATTTGAACTTTATAAGAAGATTTCACTTACATTGTTTTGGCGGTGGAAACTTGTAGCTCATTGGGGTGGTGGAAAGGCCGGCCTTTCCCTTAGGCAGCTTAGGCAGCCGCCAAGGCCCCAAATCTTGGGAGGCCCCCGATTAGTTAGGTTTATTGATACGATTTATAATGATGAGGATTATTAGGAGGATATTAACGGTGCTTATTGATTAATGGAAGTGATTGAGGAGAAAAATTGGGAGTGGGAATAGGTTGAGAAAGAGAAAGAGAATGAGAGCAATTAGGAGTCAAACATCGTACAAGGAACATTTCAAAAAAAAACATTGTACAAGGAGAGACAATTTAATCTGTGTGATTGATTTTTCACATAAATGTACATTTATTGTGTTGCTATTCCCTAAGTTTAACAAAAAAAGTTGTTTCTTCTTTCAAACAAAAAAAGTCGTAACGGAAACTACAGTATAGCATTTTGTTGAACTTTTTCGATTTAGTTTAACCTTTTTAGAATATATTTCATTTTTTAGGCTTACTTGTTGATATTCACTAAACAATCTTGATGAATTAGACTATTTCATTTAGTTTAACTTAATTTTCAGCATTAAGTTTAACTCCTTTCTAATTTTTTTCCGTGTAGGCTATATGTGTGTTTGTGTACATTATATTATGTGTACATATATATTATTTTTGTTTATTATCAATAGTTCTGAACAAGAGTAATTTTACACGTTAGTTTCATGTTTTAGTACGAAAAAAATTAACTGCTTTCCAATTTTCCCTATCTTGAAGTATTTCTACAATTATGTCGAAAACTAGATCTAATTATTTATCTCAAAAATAAAATAAACTTTGATCTAAGTAGCATGAATCGAATTAAAGAATACCATTCCATTATCAAATATATATATATATATATCATTCCATTTTTTATCTTATTCTCATTCTTTGTACTTATTATTGTTGTGTTTAACTTCTGAGATCTCTATTTTAGTAGTTTCATGTCAAATAAAATGAAAAAAGGTCATGAAAAAATCAATAAAAAAAGCAAATGAGTGATAGCTCAATAGTTGAGTATTTAAAGTCTCTGCATAAGATTTTGGGTTCGAACACCGGGAGAGAAAATATTATTCTAAAAAAAAATTTAAGAAAAAAAGAAGTATAGAAACCATATATCTAATTTAACATTAGGCCCCAATTAGAAATTTCGCCTAAGGCCTCTCAAATCCTTGAGACGGCCCCTGAGTGGTGGTGGCCCATGACACCCTATGCGATGCCTAAGAAATATAGGGGTGTTCAGGGATAAATGGCACGTTACCCCCTAAATAGCTCCCTTGGTTTAGCTTAAAAAACCCACTCGCTTGTTTATTCCTCTATTTTTTGTGGGTCTTGGAGAACCTTGACTTACAAGTGGACATGTGCGGAAAATATGTTTAATGCTAAAACCTCCAAAAAAAATGAGGAAAAAATTGCACCACCTCCCAAAAAATCTACAAAGGGATCATACAAGCCCACAACCATATCCCCCCTTCTAAAAAGATTTATTTCAAATCTTTGAAGGTCCATCCTACATGGTTGCTTTTGAATAAGTATAAGAATGGCTAGTTTGATGGGATCCTTATTTTTGAAGGCATACTTTCTTACGAATTGGACTTAATTAAACAAGTTTTGTGGTTCAAATGAGTCAACTTCTACCAAACACAGCCCACATTTGTACGAGTATATGCTTAGACGTCTATATGCTAGATTTCTTAATCTTTGTGGACTTTGAGAATTTATTTTAGGAAACATTGTGCATTTTTCCCCCCACAAAAAAAAATTAAAATCTTATAGTAACTTTTAGAATTTTATTTTCAGGGTTCTCACTTAGGATTTATAATGTATGTGTGTATTTGTAAACAATCGAGTCTGGTTTAGAATTGAGTCAAGTTGTCTAATTGAGTGTCTGCCTCTCATGATTTGGTTCTTAACTCGTTTACTTCTTTTATCGCTCTCTTTGCTCGAGGACGAGGCTAGTTGGGGGGGGGGGGTGTTAACGACTTAAAATCACATATTTCGTAGGTTATTGAACTCCTCTTAACTTTCTTTTATGTGTAATTTGCGTCTTATATCCCTAATTCTAGACTTATACTTGCTCTTGTAGTTTGGGTTGCTTTTCTCTTATTTTGTAGAGGAAGACGTAGGAAAAACTTAAAAGATGAATTAAGATGATTTAGACGGCTAAGAGGCATGATGAAGGTACTCGGAGCACTTGATGTGGAAGATTATTGAAGATTTGAAGGTCCAAGTGAGAAGAAATCTAACGGAATGGGGTGCTTAATGGAGTTTTCTAATTGTTCTAAGGGTTGCACTGAAGTACTTATAACATCAGAGGGTCATTTGCACACTGTCATTTGCACACTTATAACAGCAGGGGGGTCATTGTGAAAATACAGCGAACCAATTAACCACCAGACGCGTCTCTCTCTTTCTCCCCAACGCTATAACAAGATGAACCCATCATCCTCCATTGTTTCTTCACCGAAGCTCACCCAAGCCCCAAATCGCCACCAAAATCAAGCAAGACCGGACCAAATCTCCACCAAATCCAATCATCTACATAACCCATCCATCAATTCGGCCGAAGAAGCGACGAGTCAAAAAGCCACAGTTCGCTTAGGGTTCTTAAGGCATCTTCAAATCGACGATTGAGAGTCTCTCAGTTTAATTCGAACGCTAGGATCACTCCTTGGATAACAAGAAACCCTTCCCCACTAGATATTTAAGAAGAAGAAAAAGAAGCTCTGACCCACGAAAATTCTGAACCGAACCCTGCTAGTCTCCTCTCTCTCTCTCTCTCTCTCTCTCTCTCTCTCTCTCTCTGTCAGCCTTGGACAATTCTGGGTTTGTTCTGGTGCTTCCGAACTCGTGCTGAGCTATCTCGGAGCCAGTAACAACAGCAGAGGAGAGGGGTTTCGGATTTAGGAATTTCTTCACTTGTTCTTCAATGTTCTTCATTTCATTGGTTAAGTTAGTTGGTTTTAGTTGATATGGGTTATTAGCTGCTTGTAGTTGATTTATTGAAGCATTACATCAAGTTCTAGTAGTCTTGTTCTTCATTTTGTAGAAAAAACTCTTGAGTTAAGCTTGAATTCAATGAAAAAGACTATCAATGTTTTTGTTATATCTCTTGCTTTGCTCTTAAACATGGGTAGCAAAGTTTGTTGTTGGTTGAAGTTGATGAATCTAGGTGTGTTGGGTGTGGATTCAATTGTTGAATCAATGAGTTGAGAAGTTCCTCTTGTGATTCAAGGGTGAACAAGTGTTGAAATACAAATCCGATTTGTAGCTTCATCTTGTGTGTGGATTCATGATTGAATACGCATCCTTGATAGTTAATACAACTTAGTTATGGATTTCACTAGTGTTCTTCATGAATCACAATTGAATTTGACATTAGAATCCACACATCTCCCTGTAAAATCATTTGGGTGTTGGATTCATGCACAACACACCTAGAGGATTCAACTAAGACCAACTCTTCTCTCAATCCTACAAACTCTTCTCAAGTTTTAGATAATCTTTAATCTACTAGTTGTTTTCTTAGCTTCTTTTAAAATTGTGTCGCAAAAAATCCTTGCTCCATCAAATTTCTCTTGGTTGATTTTCAAGTTTGACTAGCTAAAAAGCCTTTGAGAATTTACTTTCATTACACTACACTCCATGCTGAGGATAGAGCAAGACTTTAAGACAAAGAACAAATTGTTTTTCCCCTAACATTGCCCTTCTGCAAGGCTTACATGACTTCATTTTGTTCAATAAAATAGTGGAGCATAGAGGCTTTATTGGTGCAGTGAAAGGCTCAATGGAGAGGTTACTCACTGCACCAATAAAGCCTCGCGCCTCCTACTATTTGATTGAGTGAAATGAAAGCCTTCCAGAAGGGCGATGTTAAGAAAGAAAAAAAAAAAAAGCATTTGTTCTTTGTATTACAAGTTTTGCTCTACCCTTAGGATTGAGTTTTGAAGTTGGATATTACAATCAACTTTTCAAGTGGTTTTAAACTCCTATGAAGTTCTTTCGAGTGTTAAAGTCGTTTAGAGCGATTTTGTCGAGGCCTCGGAGCTCCGGCGAAATGAAACGCATATTTATTATGATGTTCTATTATCTACTACATTTTTATTTGACAGTTTGGACGTTAATGTGCTGAAATGTGTGACTTCATTAGTAATGGGTTATATATCCCATTTCTTTGAATCCTATTGTTGTTTTGCTTGTTGACAGAGTTTAGACTAGAGCTAAAGCTAAAGCAATTTGCGGAAGTAGAAACCTTGTTAGTGAAAGAATGTAAACAAACAGAGAGAGCGAAGCAGAGATTTGTTACTGAACGAACCCGCATGATGCCAACAGTAACTCAATTCGGAAGTTACCCCGGAGCAGCTTTTTACCAGGCATCGGCCCTATCATGTCATATAAGGTGGCTGCATGCTCTTGACATGGTAGGCCAATGCCTGGTAGGTTTGCGGAAGAAGCTTCTCAGGGGGCTTTTGAATTGAGCTACTGATGGCATCATGCGAGCTCACTCAGTTGCTATTCTCTGCTGTGTTGTCTCTGTTTGTTTGCATTCTTTCATTAACAAGGTCTCTACATCGGAAAATTGATCTAGCTTAGCTCTAGCCTGGACTATATTAACCACCAAAACAACATTACGAGTGAACAAATGGGATATATAACCCATAAACTAAAGAAGTGACATGTTTCGCCACATTAACGTCGAAACTAACAAATAAAAATGCAGTGCATAATGAAACGTCAAAATAAACATGCATTTCATCAATGGCAGAACTGTGTTGCCTCGAGGAAAAAAATTGCGCAAAGGGACTTGTACACTCCAAACAACTTCGTCCGAGTTTGAAAACTCAAAAGGTATTTTGTAGTATCCAACTTCAAACACTCCATGCTGAGACTAGACCAAGACATTAAGACAAAGAACAAATTGCTTTTTCCCCTAACATTGCCGTTCGGCAAGGCTTTCATGACTTCATTTTATTCAATCAAATAGTGGAGCATAGAGGCTTTATTAATGCAGTGAAAGGCTCAAAGGAGAGGTTACTCACTGCACGAATAAAGCCTCGTGCCTCCTACTATTTGATTGAATGAAATGAAGTCACATAAGCCTTCCAGAAGGGCGACATTAAGAAAAGAAAAAAAAAATCTTTGTTCTTTGGCTTACAAGTCTTGCTCTACCCTTAGGATTGCGTGTTGAAGGTTGATACTACAAACAACTTTTCGAGTTGTTTAAACTCCAATGAAGTTCGTTGGAGTTTAAAAGTCATTTTGAGTGATTTTGTCGAGGTATCGGAGCTCCAGAAAAAATGAAACACATATTTATTATGATGCTCTATTATCTACATGTTTATTTGATAGTGTGGACGATAATGTGCTGAAACGTGTGACTTCAATAGTAATGGGTTATATATCCCATTTGTTCGAACCCCGTTGTTGTTTTGCTGGTGGATACAGTTGAGACTAGTAAAGATTATGCAATTTGCCGAAGTAGAAACCTTGTCAGTGAAATTATGTGAACAAACAGAGAGAATGAAGCAGAGGATTGCTACGAAATGAGCTCGCATGATGCCAGCAGCAAGCAACTCAACTCGAAAGTCACCCCGGAACAGCTTCTTCCGCAAACCTACCAGGCATCGGCCCTATCATGTCATATAACGTGGAGGCATGCTCTTGACATGGTAGGGCCATGCCTGGTAGGTTTGTGGAAAAAGCTTCTCCGCGGGACTTTTGAATTAAGCTACTGATGGCATCATGCAAATTCACTCAGTAGCGATTCTCTACTCTGTTCTCTCTGTTTGTTCACCCTGGAACGTATCAACCACCAAAACTGCAAAACAACATTACGAGCCGAACAAATGGGATATATAACCCATATACTAAAGAAGTGACATGTTTCGCCACATTAACGTCCAAACTAACAAATAAAAATGGAGTACATAAATAAAAATGGGGTACATAATGAAACATCATAATAAACATTAAATTAATGGCGGAGCTATATTGCCTCAAGGAAAAGACAAATTTGTTCAAACTGACTTTTACTTTCCAAACAACTTCGTCGGAGTTTGAAAACTCAAAAGTATTTTGTAGTATCCAATTCAAACACACCATGCTGAGGCTAGAGGAAAACTTTAAGACAAAGAAGAAATTGTTTTTTCCGCTAACATTGTCATTCTGCATGGCTTACACGACTTCATTTTGTTCAATCAAATAGTGGAGCAAAGAGGCTCTATTGGTGTAGTGAAAGGCTCCAAGGAGCGGTTACTCACTGCACCAATAAAGCCTCGTGCCTCCTACTATATGATTGAATGATATGAAGTCACATAAGCCTTCCAGAAGGGTGACGTTAAGAAAAAAAAAAGGATTTGTTCTTTGGCTTACAAGTCTTGCTCTACCCTTACGATTGAGTGTTGAAGTTGGATACTAAAAACAACTTTTCGAGTGGTTTTAAACTCCGATAAAGTTCGTAGGAGTGTAAAAGTCATTTTGTGTGATTTTGTCGAGGCATCGGAGCTTCGGCAAAAATGAAACGCATATTTATTATCATGCTCTATTATGTACTACATGTTTATTTGACAGTTTGGACGTTAATGTGCTGAAATGCGTAACTTCATTAGTAATGGGTTATATATTCCACTTGTTCGAATCCTATTGTTGTTTTGCTGGTTAATACAATTGAGACTAGAGCTGAAGCTAAAGCAATTTGCCGATGTCGAAACCTTGTTAGTGAAAAAATGTGAACAAACCGAGAGAACAAAGCAGAGGATTGCTACTGAACAAACTCGCATGATGCCAGCAGCAACTCAATACGGAAGTCCCCCCGGAGCAGCTTCTTCCGCAAACCTACCAGGCATCGGCTCTACCATGCCTGGTAGGTTTGCGGAAGAAGCTGCTCCGGGGGGACTTTTGAACTGAGCTACTGATGGCATCACGCGAGTTCACTCAGTAGCGATTCTCTGCTTTGTTCTCTCTGTTTGTTCGGATTCTTTCATTAACAAGGCCTCTACTTCAGAAAACTTATTTAGTTTAGCTCTAGCCTCGATGCTATCAACCACCAAAACAACATTACGAGTCGAACAAATGGATATATAGACCCATATACTAAAGATGTGACATGTTTCGCCACATTAACGTCCTTACTAACAAATAAAATGCCGTACATAATGAAACTTCATAATCAACATGCATTTCATTAATGGCGGAGCTTTGTGAAATTAGGAAGTTACTTTTCAATGCTAAATTAGGGCCTTCAGGTGAAAATAGTGCATAAAACGGGGATCGTCAAATAAGCGATTTGGATCGCTGGTGTTCCACATTTTCGGAATGCGCAATCCATTCGCAATTCGCGGGAGTACTAGTCAATTGTGGTAACACTGCTCTATACTCTATAGACTACTACATTAGTCTATTACTGCATTTCTCTATTGTAAGCTTGTAATTCGTAATAGTAAGGAGTTTCAGATTCTCAAATCCATTGACAAATTTACATTATTTTGACTCGTTAGACCGGCCAGTGTATGGGTCAAATGGGATTTGTATGATGACCGGTGTTTCAGTGGGTAAACTCAACTAGAATCATGTTCAGCCTGATTTAGTGAGAAGTTTCTAAGCACTGAGTGTTGGTTTTCTTGCTGAAGATAAAGGTCTCTTGCCTCTTGGTAAGAAGAGTATTACGGTAGTTGGAGAAGAGGAAGATTAATTGCTCACTAAGGTCTTGTTTAATAACTTTTTTCCTATACTGCTGGAGGATCCTAATTATTGCTCAATTGCACGTTATCTATCCTGATTGGAAGGAAACCTCGGAGATGTTTCACTACTATAATCATTCAGGCGAATACTTGGCATACAAAAAATAAATGAGTATACTCATTTATGAGGATGTACTCAAGTAACTTCACATTCAAATTCCCATGGAGGCTTTTTACATCCTATACAGTGCCTCATCCCAGTGTAATGCGGCCCCAGCTTGTAGGTATCATCTGGGTTGAAAATATGTAGGGTCATATATAGATCAGCTCATGAATATTTTTTTGTTTTGAATAAATGAGATGTAATGAGATGGAAGTTATATCGAGTTACAATCAAACGACTTTAGTAACTCACCCTAGTTGCTAATTAGACATAGACCGATCTATATAATCATTTCAAGTGAAAATCTCTAGCAACACCCATTAAATATCATGATTAACGTTCGCATTAAATTTTGAGGTAAAATTACACATACGCCAAAAAGTAATTAGATAGACAAATTCCCCGCTGAATAACGACAATGTTCTGAAGTCATAATCCGACTTAATACTTTAGCTAGATTGTGAGAGCATTGTAGTAACACAAGTTAAAACCACATGTTAAGATGAATTGAACCGATAAAGTGAGTTGAAGATGAGGACCGTCCAGGTGAAGTAGATGTGGTCAAGTTTTATTATTTTCATTCCAAAGGTTTAGATCATTTAAAGCAACCAACTTCAATAGATATGGATGTTACTATGTTGACGTGCAAAAAAGTTGTCATCTTCTACCGTTTCACCATTTAATGGAGTTCTGTTCTATTCTCAAAAAGAGGGGCTTCGTTCCATGGTGAGCAACCTTCAAATGTTAAAACGCACAGCTCAAAGATGTTTTCTCATCTCCTTTTTGCAACTGCAATAGCCCCCAACCCCCTGATAACTTCCAACTTACTAGCTCACAGATCACATAGTAAACTACCTCTAAGAACTCATAGATAGCTTCCAAGATTCTAGCTCACAGCCCACATAATAAACTGCCTCTAAGAACTCATAGATAACTTCCCAGTGTAGAATATCCATAAAGTTTGGTAAATCCATAATGGTTTCCCAATGTAAAACAATTAATACAACTTGTGATAAGCTACAATACATTCATCACGTTGTGACTATGACATATGACAATCCTTTCGATACTCCCGCGATGGAAGTATCATAACATCTATTCAAGCAAGTCCAGGAGATATGGCAATTCTTTCCAAGATTGGGTACTAATTGACCTGATTGGTCACCTTCCGTGATCCCAATAGTTTTGTCATTGGCCCTTCTTTAGTACGTTTCACTCAGTCCGAGCTCTTCCCCACCAATTTGACTTTTACCACTATTCACTGGGTCACTTTGACTCGGTGATTTGGATAGCAAAGTATTGTAATTTTTTGATAATTTTTTCATGGTGTTGTAGAGTATAAGTTGCTCTATAACACGGTGAAAAAATTATCAAAAAATCGCATCATTTTGCTATCGAAATCACCCGGTCAAAGTGACCCATATACGAGTCAAATATTCAGGATGGTGGGCAAGAGCTGGGACTGAGTGGTAATACTGAACCTGTCTTTTCTTCCACCCAGCCTCGCGGTACTAACTCTGCTACCTTTATTCATTGTCCTTCGTTGTTATCCACCAGAGCCAACCAACCAATTACATTATTCCTATTTTGCCCTTCTGACATTAAACTACTACTGCCCAATAAACTATATCACTTATTGAACATCAAGTTGTCATAACAACTCCACTTAATCCCCCCCCCCCCCCCCCCCCTCCAAAAACACACCTATTCATTCACTTTTTTAGACAAAAAAAGAACGCTGATTTAATTATTGTGGTGAAATTACCTTGTGAGGATTTCTGCACTTTTTCCGGGTACGTAATAAAATAAATTATGGAAAAGAGAACCTCAAAATCAGGAACAATTAAAAAGAACAACAACAAACCAAAATAACTACGAACTAAACCTACTACTCTAGAACCAAACTAAATAATCCAACTAGCTATCGTTAACACCATAACTCTAAACACCACAGTTATGTCCATTTTCTTTGCCACAGTTGTATTCCCTTTGTCAGTACTTCGCTCCAGGCCATGAAAAGAGTGCCAAAAATTTCCGGAACTCTATAGTATCATCAGCAATTAGAGGAGCTATAGGACTACTTTCAAAAACATCCAACTCGCTGCTAGTCTCATGCAGCCTAACATTGTTATCAGAACTGTGAGTCTCTCGTGCCTCATCTTGTTCTACCATCGCCCACCACCTCTTACCTCATCAGTAACTACTTCCTCACAGGCCTAAACGCGAACTTGCTGGCCTGAATTATGCGACCTAGAATCTAAGTATCTTAAACTAACTATTTCCTTAACCACCGCTACAGCATTGGCTTTATCCCACTACTTAATATCTTTTTGATTGGTAAGTGTTTGAAAACATCCCAATTGTAAGCAAGACCTACGATAGAGACAAAAGAATGATCAAAAAGACAAGATCCAACATTTAAAAGAAACAAATCACTGGAACACAACAATTTGCGATAACACCGATGTTTACGTGAAACATTCACTTTTGTTTTCAGTTCAATGAGTAAAGGAAACAAGATCCAATGTTATAAAGCTCCATGACCGGATGAAGGAGAATGTAAGAGAAATCCTAATCACTGGAAAGTAACACCCATGACCCGATGAAAGACAAGGTTGTAAAGCTGAAGTAAAGGGTACGAAAAAAGAAATAGGCCACTGCAAATCAGTAATTATTAAATGGAAGGAAATCATTATTTTTGATAGTTGTTTAGCGAAAACCAAACCAAAAGAAGAAGACCGATCATGAACTATAAACTCCCGAACAACCTCTCATTAACAGATGTGTATACTTCTGAATTAATGATTAAAGATAGAGAAGATTCGGAGAGTTCAGGTAATTAACGGTTTCGATTGGCAACTACATTTTCATCTTATTGGCCTCTGCTCACTTATGTATATTTTCTGATTATAGAAATGATTTGGAGACTTCAATATTTTCTCTCATTGCGTCTCCTATTTGAAGACTCCACTTGTTATATTCGAAGATTTTACTGAAAGGCATCTATATTAGGTCTCAAAATGTCCCACAAATTTGTGTTTTTCTTGATCGTCGTTCTTTTTCACCTATCATTACAAACAATAATGTGCGAATGAGAAGCATAAAACATTTAATGGGAAAACATAACAGGATCATATTGACATTTGATTGGCAACATCAAATTTTAACAGATTTATTTGAAAACAATGTTTCTGCTCAAACATTGGTCATCTATAAGTGTGCTTATAAAAGAATCTATAGCAGACTTGTAGATTCTTAACACATTTGTTTCAAAACTCTGCACAACAATGTTTCTGCTATAGGTTCTTTTATAAGCACGCTTATAGATGAACATTGTTTGAGCAGAAACATTGTTTTCAGTAAACCAAATTCATGTTGTCATACTATAATTTGATAATAACGACGTGCATTCCACTAGTTAACCTAAAAGGGTGATGATGTTAATGCGACCAAACGACAAGACAGGTCATGAATTTGAAATCACAAGACCGATTACGAAATTGAAACAAACAAATAATAAATTCTGAACTTACAATATGTGGAGAAAAGAAACTGTGGTGAAGAACGAAGGTGGAGACGAACACCAGGTCCTGGCTACGACGAGAGCCTGGCTGTATCCTGGCCGAGCTTGGGAACGGAAGACAAGGGCCGAACGGGAAGGAGACCGAAAAAGAAACAAACGATCGAAATCGGGCTGTTGGTCTGATGCGCGCTGCCGTGAAAGCGACTGTTGACTTCCAGTTTGACCGAGAGGAGAAAGACCGACGAGGGACAGAGAGAGGTCACGAGTAGGTGGGTCGGCCGGAGGAAAAACCGTCCGGGAGAACCCGTCGACAGGTGGTTGGCACCGCTGCTGCTGATGATGCTGTTTATGGGCTTCTTCCGAGCAAGAACGCTACTGATCGCAGCCGCTGCAGTTTCTGAGTTACCTGCTGCGATGCAGAGAGGGAGAGAAACCGAGGGTGAGAGGGTTGCGAGCCAGTGAGTTGTTTCGTGAGAGAGAGAGAGTGAAGAAGTTAGGGTTTTGTAAGTGAGATGGATGGGGCCGCGGGGGGTTTCAACGGAAATGAGAGAGTTACTTACCTGTTGCCATCTATGTAGGGACTTTTAAAGTCTCACCATATAAACTACACCCATTTACAAATCAGAGAGAATTAGGGTGTTAGTAACGATTTATTTTGGGGTTAGCAAGGAATAATTAGGAGAAATTATTTTTATTTTTTATTTTTTTAATAAAGATGTAAGTAGAGGAATTTGAGGAAATTAAAAGTAATTTGAAGAAAATAAAATAAGTAATGGAAGAATTTTGAAGAAACAACGTTTTAGCAGTCCTCACAAGGACCCCGAAATGAATATGGGTTCATAAAATTCTTAATTTAGCCCCAACCAAAGGTAAATTATTGAATTGTCCATAAGTAAAAAAGGTGTATTTCAACAGAAGTCATGACATGTGGAATTTTCGGTCACAAACCAAACCTGACAACCCAACTGAAGTGTGGACCAGTGGATCAAAGTAGCCCACCCCCCCCCCCCCCCCACCCACACACACAAGTTGTGTAACCCTTCGTCTAAAATCGTTGTACAAGTAGTCATGTCGAGGACCTACTAAGTGTAAACTCGGGCATCATATTTTTGGTCTTGGACACAAAGATTGCTCGTTAACGTGGAACACTATAGTATACATGATCGAATGTATTATCATGTGCGGAAAAAGTTATCCGTATCAACCGAACAACCACAAAAAATGCTTCTCTCCTCCCTCTACCCCATTCTCACAGAAACAACTCAACAACTCTATATATATCTCTCCACGATCGCCAGTACCATCACCCACTCCCTCTCAATCTCTTATGTATATACCAATCTTTGATACTATTAAGATACACGCTATCTTTAGTATTTTAGATTATCATGTTAGGATCTATGTTACGTTCAGTTAGTTAGAATTATCATGTTAGTATATCGTTCAAATTAGAATTTATCATCGTTTTCCTATATTAGGCTTGATGTACAGCATATTCATTAAGTTGAATACTATATTTATTTCTTTTCCCTAAATGTAACGTGGTATCAGAGCTCCATCGCTCGCGGTGACCTTAATCGCGCTCCCGCCTCTGGCGGGCGACGCGCCGCCTAAACGTCCGATGGAATTGTTGTTGGTTAGCTTTTCCTGTTTGATTTAATGTTCGTTATACCTCTTCGATAAACCATCGGATCGTTTTTGTTCGGCCATCCTCCGCACATTGATTTGTCTCACCACCAACACCATCCTACTCGGAATGGTATTCCGACAAACTCCAAAAATTTCATGGGAAACGAAGGTGTCATGCGCCCTCAGAATACTCATCAAACACGCCTCAATGTTCCAGGCAGATCCACTCCCGGGCTGCTTCTCCAGCGCGTCCGACTCGTTGGCTCTTAGCGGCTTTCATGCGAGCCCCTTCAGCTGCTCCAAAGCCAATCCAGCTCCGTTCCATTCTCACTAGCCGTCGGCTTCTGCATGGCTCAAAGCGAGCCGATCTGTGATTCGGCTTCCTTTCAAGCCGATTATGTAGCGGCTCCCGTCTAAGCTTCTGGCGGTTAGTCGGCTTGGAGACTTCTGATAAGTCTGAAGCTCCTTGATATAAATATATGAATGAATAGGCAATAGCTTTGGTTCCTTGATGATGAAAGCAAGAAACACAAACAGGAAATTTGCCCAAGTATCAAAGCTTCAAAGCTTTGAGGCACTGTAGCTATGTGCATATATATATATATATATATATATATATATATATATATATATATAAATTTTCTAACTGTTTTGTGCATGTTTTTTGTTTTGATATGGAATGACATTATGAAGGCATTAGCAATCGATGTTCTGATTAACAAAATATGCAGGACTGAGTTGGATTGAAAATCCGAGTTCACTCTGATAACAAGCGGGCAAAGCTTCAAAGCTTTGAGATTCATTGGTTATTCTTCACTGCTATGTTTATCTGACATATTCTATGTATGCATGTTATTTCTTTGAGATTCAGAACTTGTTGTGAATCTATTATTGTCTATTAATACTTGTGTTATACTGGTTACTTGATATATTCGTAAGATTGAATATGTGTATAAGCCAGATTTATCATCAGACAAATCTACCCCAATTTTCTCATGAACAGTTAGCATACCGCTGATCAGATCTTGATGCTAGATTGTCTTGATGTTGTTTGATCTTGTTTGCTAAGTTTATGCAGGTTTGTTGGGAATTCCAATGTCCATAAACAAGTCAAATAACTATCCAAACATAGCTGCTGAAAGAAGCATAGCAGGAAGGAGGATTTTTAGGTTTTCAGTTCCTAAAATCTCTCAGTTTGTTGCAGGCTGTTATTTAAAGAGATCAGTGTTTTGAATTTAAGAGACACAGAGATTGAGACTGATCTTCGTGAGATGTGAACAATGCTACAAACAGGAGAGTTCATATCACTCAAATCTTCATAATCATCAGGCCATTGATATTTCAGAAGCAAGATCATTCATCACAGATTGAAGAACAATTCCAAGCTCATTTTTCTTATCTGTTTTCTGTGTTCTTTACACTTGTACTAAATTTGTATAATCATTTTGTGTTCTTAAACCTCACAAACTTAGATGTTTAGTTGTTAAAGTGAACAACAAAGAAGTTCTATTGTTTCAACATATTGTAGCTGGAACTCGATAGGTTGGGAACCACATGTTGTAATAGGTGAAAGGTAGCTCACTTAGGCTTGAGATTTAGGTCTAAATATGGGTGATTAATACGAAGTTGTGTTTGAATCATGGAGGGATAACATCCCTCAGGCAGAGACTAGGTCCAATTGTGACTGAACTTTGTAAAATCCTTGTGTTCCTGCTATTTACTTTTTTACCTTTGCATTCAGTCTAAACGGGAAGTTTCAAAGCTTTGGAGCTTTCTAAATCTCAAAGCTTTGAAGCCTCTGTATTCTGCAGTTATATCTTCAAGTTTCTCGAAACTGTTTCAAATCTTTGAGATATCAACTGCTTACCCTACTCAAGTTTTAAAAGATTGTGTTTTGGAAAAAGTTAGCATATTCTATTCAACCCCCCCCCCTCTAGAGTATTTAGATCCTGTTTTACAGTTACATTACAAACTTTCAAATTCCTTCCAGCTCAACCCCACTTTGGCTTGGTTTCTAGGCTCGTTTCACCGCAAAATTTGACCGCTCGTTTTGGATGGTCTTCGCTCTATTTTTTATTCACTTTGCTAGTTCTCAAGGTTTTTCGGTATTCTAAATCCGTTAACGGACTCCATTTTCTCATTTTTGGGATCCTATTATTCATCATTGGTATTTTAGGGTTACCCTCACTCACAACCTTATATGTCGTCAAATTGTCCTGCCGATTGCTTCTAGTTTCGCCTAGTCAAGACTACTACCTCTTTCTTCTAGTTTCACTAGTCGAGCCTACTACATTTCTCTTAGTTTCTTCTAGTTGAGTTTACTATTCTGCTCCTGCTTGAGCCTACCATCGTCGATTTCCATACTTCATCTTACTGATTATCACTCACCAACTTCAGTTTTCTCCTAGTTTCTTCTAGTTGAGCTTACTATTCTGCTCCTGCTTGAGCCTACCATCGTCGATTTCCAAACTTCATCTTATCGCTTATCACTCACGAACTTCAGTTTGAGGCGGTTGTTGAGATATATGATATCGTTAGTATCTTAGATTATGATGTTAGGATTTATGTCATCTTCAGTTATGCAGAGTTATTGTGTTGGTATTTCGTTTCTCATAGTTTGCCTATATTAAGCTTGATGTAGTTCATATTGATTAAGTTGAATACTACATTTATTTTCTTCTCACTAAATTTAAAGTGTATCCATCTCAATCTCTTGTGCATGTACTTTCCAAATCTTTATATATGGAATGTTTTAAATTTATGGAAAGTACTTATTTCATGAGAGCTCTACTCTTGACAAGTGTTTTTTGGGAAGTTATCTAAGAAACTATTTTTTTAGGAAAAGTTATCTAAAAAATAGGGCTGTAAACGAACCAAGCCGTTCGTGAACAACTCGTGTTCGGTTCGGTAAAAGTTCGTTCGTGTTTGGTTCGACTAATTAATCAAACAAACTCAAACATGAAAATGTGTTCGTTTGCTAAACGAGCCGAACACGAGCCGAACAAGGAGCTCGTTTGTTAGTGTTCCCGAACAACTTATAATAGTATATATGTATATGTATATATATATATATATATATATATAGTTAGAAACCATTTCATATTTTCTCTTCTTTATGAGTAATTTCTTAAATTCAGCCCTAATTAGTGTAGAGTTTCTATTTTAATAGAAGTTTGACTTCTTAATTAGAATTTCAAAAGGTAATTCTTTAATTTGTAGTACCATAGATATTTACTATATAAGAATAAAACCGGATGATTTGATCTTTTCATTAGCCCAAATAAAGCATATATCTATAGTAACACATTTTATGTTATTTGTTTCCTTAGTATACCCATTTTATCTTAAGTGATACCACCATGATATTTTAATTCAGCAATTATATATTATCATATATATCCAATAAAATACAAGTTCGTCGAGCCGAACTCGAGCCCGTAAACGAGCTAGCTAAACGAGCCACGAGCCGAACAACGAACAACTCGAGCCCTAAACGAGCCGAACTCAAACAAAGTTTTTTTGTTCGAATCGTTTAGCAGCCAAGTTAAACGAGCCAAACTCAAACAAGCGATATTCGATTCGGTTCGGCTCGTTTACAGCCCTACTAAAAAACTTGATTTTCCTTCTTCTTGGATTTGATGTTGTTAATGTTGGATTGATCTTCTCCCCAAATGGAAAAGTTATTTATCCAAAGTCAATGTAATTATGAAAAGTACTATAATTTCTGAAAAGGGTTATTGCGACATGCATGGAAACTTTAATTTATGGCCATGTTGCCATTATGGTTTTTAAAAGTGAACCTACCAATTGAAAACTTTCATTGCTTAAACTAACTCTTTTCTTAAAAATCTCACAATTCTCTTTACATTCATGTTGCCAATGCTTGTCGTTTTACGTGCTTGAATGTAATTTTACTCAGCTTTTACTAATTTCTTTTAGAGGCTAAAATAGTCTCTGCCAGGCCTTGCATTGTATTCATCCATTTATAGCGTATCTATAATGGTAAATTTGTTGGAGTAGATTCCCTAGAGGCAATCTATATTTAGTATGAACATTATTTGGCTAGAATATTCATTTATTATTTATGGAGATATTTAATATAATGAAGTTCTTAGATTGCAAATGTGTTGTTTATCTTAAATATCCCTAGTCCATTATATTGATTAACAGGACGATCACTATAGACTAGTATGTGGTACATTGATATGGAGAGATCAAGTCTTACACATGTGTATGCATTAGAAGTAATGGAAAACTGGATTGACCCACAACGAGAAGGCTACATTAGATGATGTCAATGTCACAAGTTCTTCTCATAGTGCTAGTGGTGTTGTAATCCTTAGACTTGAAGTCACTAGATACACTAGTTTGTGAAATATCATGTTTTGATATTATCGAACGTTGCACTGTAATTGGGTAACTATAAAGATAGTCATCGCGCATGATATGAAGCAGAGTTAGAGATGGTAGTGATGTAGAGAGGATTTTTCCCTCCCACATCATGGGAGCAAATATCCACAGGTCACTCGAGGGGTAGTGCTTATGAATGTCTGTCCAGACTCAGATAAATAAATATGGAGATATAGATGTTATCTGTATTGTTAAGCCTATTCCTAGGATTGAGTGGATATACGAGGGTGAAAATTATGTCTCGTTTCCAATCCAGATATAGAGACAAAAGGGATAGATACAACGCGGTAACAATACGTGGTTTGTCGGATCACTGACTTTTCTATTTGTTGGGTGGCATGGATATGTTGCTAGACACTGATATATGTTTGTAATAGCTACTACCAACTAAGTAAAAACCTATGGGGTCACACACTTTATGGATTAAATTGGATTTGGATATTAATTAGTTGGACTAATTAATCAAGAGGATCATAACGCAACCACAAGAAAAGTCAGTATGACTAATTTTCAAGGTGAACTAATCATTGTATGGACATGATTAGTATTGGGGAAAATATGTTGTTAATAAGGAGTTATTAACTATATAAGGGCACTCTAGCTTATTATTTTCTCAAGACAAGTCATTACTGAGAGAACATAACAAAGCAAGGAGAGCAAGAGAGAGAGAGAGAGAGAGAGTTGAGGCTGAGCCCCAACCCGTCCGCCCTTCCAAGCTGTCGTCCTCCTTGTGGCGCGCGAATTTCGGTGCTTCAATTTGCATGATCTCTTGCCTCCTTCTTCCATGGCTAGCACTTGACGTGGAGAAGGATTCCAACTACAATCCTAGGTGTGGATATTCATAGAGATGAAGAAATAATTCTTCGTGGGGATCACACAAACAAGGTACACTATTCGTTAACCCTAATAATGTTATGATTGCTTGCCTGCAATCCGTGCAGGGGTTTGATCAAGATTATATTTTGTTATTCCACTACGTTACCTGCATTAAAACCTTACAGTGGTATCAGAGCCACAGGTCGTAGCGCATAACATGATATTATGTGTTATTTTTATCAGTTTTTACACTATAATTGTTACTTTTCGCGAAAACTGAAGTTAAGCATAATGATACAAATTGAATATGGTTCAATAGAGATTGTGCCAATTTTACATATTGTATAAAATTGGGTCAATTACATATTACCCACTCCTAGTATAAGTTAATAATTCATGTACACCCTCTAGTTTCTTTTTCTTTTTTTTGCAAAATTACCTATCTCCAATTGCTAATTACAAACAATAAGCAATTGGGGTTAATTTTATGTTAAAAAATTAACACTGTCAAGGGTAAAAGAGTCAATAAAAACAAGATACGAAATAAAGAAAAAAAAGGAAAACTAAAGAAAGAATAACGAAGAATAGATTAGTCAAGTCGATCTCTCCTTTTGAAGACCGATTTTCGTCTCTCCGTCTCTCTCTCTCTATCTCTTCTATGAATCTACCTATCTCTTTCTCTATCTCTAATTTCGTGGTTGAGTTTGGATTTCATCGGAATCCATGGAGGGATGCAAGACAATACAGTAGGGGGTATACGATGTTGGGTTTGCATTCGATGTTGTGGATCCGCTCATGGGCTAATAGATGGGACTGATCAGTTGCGGTATTTTTGGTGGGTCTGAAAACATCCTATTCCAGACCCACCAGCTGTTAATCCGAGGAAAATAGTGGGAGCCATATTTAATAATCTAGCCATTGTTAAATGTAGTTAATTGTTCAAAATACTGAAATTGCAAATTTCTCATTTTGTAGAATCTCAAATGGAAAACAAGAAACAAGCATCGACTTCATCCCTACGATATGTCCTTGAGAAGTATAAGTTGTCTAGAACCAAATTTCTAGACTGGTACAGAAACTTGAGAATTTCTCTCAAGCAAGAAAAGAAACTTTACGTCTTAGACAATCCTATTCCAGACCCACCAGCTGAGGATGCTGTTCTAGCTGCCGTGAGAGCACATCAGAAACATGCGGATGGTTCTAATGATGTGACTTGTCTCATGCTTTGAACCATGAACTCTGAGCTTCGAAAGCAACATGATAACATGGAGGTGTACGATATGATCGTACATTTGAAGCAGCTTTTCCAAGAGCAGGCGAGACATGAGCTCTATGAAGTATCCAAAGCACTGTTCAAGTGCAGTCTGTCAGAGGGGAACCCAGCCGGACCTCATGTGCCACGTATCATCGGATACATGGAGAATCTCGAGAGGTTAGGCTTCCCGTTCGGCCAAGAGTTGGACAGTGATCTCATTCTGCAATCATTGTTGGATAGTTATAGCCAGTTCGTCATGAACTATAACATGAATGAGATTAAAAAACCTTTGCCAGACCTGCTCAATATGTTGAGAACCGTTGAACAAAGCATTAACAAAGGAAAATTCAAGACCATAATGATGGTCAATAAAGGAAAGACCAAGCGAGTTGCTTCTAACTCCAAAGGAAAGAGCAAGAACGTCGCTAAATCCAAGGAAGCTGCCTTGAAGCCTGTTGGTAGTGTCTCTAAGGGCGCATGTCACTATTGTAGTCAGAAAGGCCACTGGAAGAGGAACTGCCCAAAGTATCTGGAGGATAAAATGCTTGGAATAGTTATTCCACAACCACCATGTATTTTTGTTATATATGTCAATTTTTTTACCTCTTCATCTTGGGTATTGGATACTGGATGTGGATCTCACTTTTCTTGAAACATGCAGGATCTCTTGAGAAGTAGACGACTGGCTAAAGGGGAGATGGACTTGCGCGTGGGGAATGGAGCAAGAATTGCTGCATTATCCGTAGGCGTTTATGAGTTATCTTTGCCTTCTGAACTTATTTTAGATTTAGACAATTGCAATTATGTTCCTGCTATGAGCAGAAACATTATTTCTATTTCTTGTTTGGACAAGAAAAGTTTTTCTATTAAAATAACGGACAAGTGTTGCTCCATTATTTTCACGTTATGCACTATTGTAGTGCGCTTTTGTCTAAAGGATTGTATGTCCTTGATCTAAATAATTCTGTCTATAACATAAATACCAAGAGGATTAAAACTAGTGATTTAAATCATGCTTATCTATGGCACTGTCGTTAAGGACATATAAACGAGAAACGCAATTCTAGACTCATTTGATTATGAATCATATGAGACATGTGAATCTTGTTTATTAGGAAAAATGAAAAAGTTCCCATTCAATAAGAAAGGTGAGAGGACTAGTGAGCTACTGGAACTCATACATACTAATGTGTGTGGGCCGTTTCCCACGTCTGTCAGAGGTGGTTATCTTTATTTCGTTACGTTTACTGATGACTTAAGTAGATATTGATTTGTATACCTTATGAAGGCCAAATATGAATCCTTGAAATATTCAAAGAATTCAAGAATGAAGTGGAGAAGCAACTTGGCAAGAGTATTAAGGCTCTATGATCGGATCGTGGAGGAGAATACTTAAGCCAAGACTTTGACGATTATCTTAGAGAGTGTGAGATCTTGTCCCAACTCACCTCACCCGGAACGCCACAGTGGAATGGCGTGTCCGAGAGGAGGAATCACACCCTACTAGATATGTGTCAAGCAGATCTTCCAATACCATTTTGGGAACATGCTCTAATGACTGGAGCTTTTTACCATTGACCGTGTTCCATCCAAATCGGTCATGAAGACACCATATGAGATATGGAATGCAAGGCGTCCCATAGTGTCGTTTATGAAGATTTGGGGTTGTGACGTCTATGTAAAGCGTTTACAAACAGACAAGCTCGGACCCAAGTCGGATAAGTGTAAGTTTGTGGGATATCCTAAGGAAACAAAAGGATATTATTTCTACAACCCAATCGAGAACAAAGTGTTTGTTGCTCGAACTGGCATGTTTCTAGAAAGAGAACATGTCTCTAATGAAGCCAGTGGGAGGAATGTAGATCTTGAAGAAGATCAAGAACCACAAAACATTGATCCTACAAAGGAACATGAACAGGAACCACGAGTTGTCGTAGAGCAACCTGGTCAAGTAACACAAGAACTCCGTAGGTCTAGTAGGGTACGTCAGGAGCCTGAGAGGTATGGACTTCTTGTGAATGAGCCCAGTGACATACTAATCTTGGATGATGAGCCTACTGCGAATGTAGAGGGCATGAAAGGTCCAGACTCAAAGAAGTGGCTTGAAGCCATGAGATCCGAAATGGAATCCATGTATACCAACCAAGTATGGACTTTGGTGGAACCACCTGAAGGGGCTCACCCCATAGGGTGCTGGGTCTTTAAGAAGAAGAACGACATTGATGGCAATGTGATTGCCTAAAAGGGCCGATTGGTGGCCAAAGGATTCAGACAGATTCATGGTATTGACTATGATGAAACCTTTTCACCAGTCACAATGACCAAATCCATTCTTATCTTACTCGCTATTGCATCTTATCACGACTATGAGATTTAACAGATGGATTTCAAGACAACGTTTCTATATGGAAACCTCCATGAGGATGTGTACATGACACAGCCAAAGGGTTTTAACGATCCAGAGCATGCCAACAAAATCTGTAAGTTGCAACGATCTATTTATGGATTGAAGCAAGCTCTAGGAGTTGAAACCGACATTTTGATGACGCGGTCAAAGAGTTTGGTTTCATCTAGAACGAAGATGAGCCCTATTTTTACAAGAAGGTTAATGAGAGTTCTTTTGTGTAAGATTAGGTTGTGCAAGGCTTGGAATAGTTCAGCTATTTGAAGGCCTTGAATCAACTTTCAAAGCCTTGAATCAGTTCCCAGAGGCTTGAAAATAGTTTAGCTATTTGCAAGGCCTTGAAACAGGATTCAAAGCCTTGAAACTGCTTAACCTGTGTGAACATTCTCAGGGGGAGTTTTCTGCAAGCTCTCAGAGTTGATTCCCTCTCTATCTTTCATAAGTGTGATTCACTGTTATTATATGATGAACGACAAATTATTCTAACATGTTTGAACATAGAATATCATCTGTTTGACTTTGATATTGCAGGAAATTTTATTTCCAGGATTTGCAGGATTGTTTCCTAAACTGGACTTTTGCAGATTTGGAAATAGTTGGACACTTTGATCCTGTGATCAATCAGAGACTTATGACAGCTTCTCAGATTGTTTAAAGACAAGATCACAACAATATCTCTGAAGATTATGATCATCTATCCGTTGGAGAAAGCTGTTAAAGAGAGTCAAAGCTGTTGCCTAAAAAATAGGAAGTTGTTGCTGAAAATCTGGGAAGATTTGCAGAGGTTCAAACAGTATAAATGGAGCTCACTTTGAAGCAACAAAAGACAATACACAACGGGCAAAAAGTGAGATAAAATTTTATGGATTGAAAAAGCACCAAAGAAGAACATCACACTCTCAATCCATTCCACAGAAGTTCACTGCATTCTTCACTCCAGTTTTCTATTATAAGAGCCCATTTGGTATTGTTTTTGCTTTCTAGAACGCTGCTTTTCAAATCCCAAAGAAGTATTTATGTGTTTGGTAAATTTATATTTTTTTGCTTTCTAGAAAGCAACTGCTTCCCCACAACTGCTTTTGAAAAGCAGGGGAGGGGTTTCTTTCTACAACCTGCTTTCTGATTAATTTTTTATTTGACATCATTATCCATTAATAAAAATTAAAAATATATTATTGTAATAGTAATATTTATTATATCATGTCTGAAATGGTCGTTTCGACATTTACAACAAGTCTAAAGCACTAATTACCAAACACAAAATGTCAAAAGTGCTTTTCCACAGCAGGTTATATACGGAGTTTACCAAACACTTTTTGTGCAGATTCTCACAGCAGCTTTCTCTCAGTGCTTCCTACACAGCAGCTTTCTAAACCGCCACAGCATTACCAAACTAGCCCTAAGTGTACTTCTGTATTGAGCTGTATTGGTAGATCATTTATGTATTATTTCTACATCTATTATCAAGGATTGTTCAAGGTGAACAATAGAGAATTCTTAGTTAATCAATTAGCTAGAGCAGGTACTAGACAGGTTAGGAAAAACCACAAGCTCTAACAGAGTAAGGGAACCCTCTGTGCTTGATTTCTAGGGCTTAGCTTTTGATTAATAAGAATTGAGTTGAAAATCCTGCAGGGATCTAATCCCTGAGGTAGATATGTAGGACCAAGTGGACTGAACTCTATAAATCACTTGTCTCTTGCATTTACAGTTCATTCTTTTTCATAGTATTTGCAGCATACAAAACTGTTTGTTTTCAAGGGTTTGAAATTGTTTTCAAGGCCTTGAAAAAAGCTTACTTGCTTTATACTGTCTGCACCTCCTCCAAGGGCTTGAACTTCACTGTTTGCACAAGTTCTCATCTTCCTAGCAAGTTTTGAAAAAAAATTGGCATACTCTATTCAACCCCCCCCCCCCCCCTTCTAGAGTATCTTAGCTGCATTATCATCTGCACACTCACACTTTCAATTGGTATCAGAGCTTATATCACTGTATAGATTTAACCATCTGGTGATCACTGTATGGTGGTTTCTCCCATGGAAGAGCTGCTCACAGACCTCCTCTATTGTGGAGAAAATTTTGCGCACTGGAAAGCGTTGATGAAATTGTTCATCATTGATCAAGATCTAGAGCTTTGGACCATTATCCAAAATGGACCTCATTGTTTCTATACAGAGAAAGATGGGATTAAAACTCCCAAAACTGAAGACTCGCTCTCCTCTTCTGAATTAGAGCAATTTTCTAAGAACTACAAAGCTATTAACATTTTGTATTGTGCTTTGAGTACAGATGAATTCATCTGGATCTCTGGATGCACAACTGCTAAATAAATCTGGAATAAGCTTGTGGTTACCTTTGAGGGAACCAGTCAAGTCAAGCAAACCAAGATCAACATCTATCTCAGACAGTATGAGCTATTCAAGATGAATCCAAATGACTCAGTCAGAGACATGTTCAAGAGGTTCACAGACATTTTAACCAACCTTGATTCACTAGGAAAATATTTTTCCAATAAAGAAAAGGTGAGGAAGATATTAAGAAGTCTTCCAAAGGCAAAGTGGGAACCAAAGACTACAACTATTGAAGAAGCTCAGAATCTCTCAACTCTACAACTTGATGACCTACAAGGGAAGCTTCTGACACATGAGATATCTACGAATGAAGCTGAGGAGAACTCCCCGATAGTGTCAAGAACTTAGCTCTCAAAGCCAAAGAGAATGAGAGAACATAAAGCCTAGAAACTGGATGGTGATGATGAAGATCCAATTGCTCTGATTTCCAAATCCTTGACAAGGATTCTCAAAATTAAGAAAAAACTTTGGAAACAAAGACTTCAAAAGAGAAAGGCAGAGATCATCCAGTAGAAAGGACTACAAAGGTAAGTCATCTTCACAAAATAATTCAAAAGTTATGAACTGCTTTGAGTGTGGTGATGCAGGGCACTTGATAAGAGATTGCCCACATAAGAAAAGCAAACACTTTCAAAAGAAAGATCATGACAGAATAAAGAAAGCCATGATAGCTTCATGGAGTGATTCATATAGCTCTAGTGAATCAGAATCTGAAGAAGAACATGCCAACCTGTGCTTCATGGCCAAACATGATGAAAGTTCAGAGAAGAACATTGAGGTAATGGTAAATTGTCTGATTTCAAAACCAAAAGAAGCTCTTTCAGAATATCTTAGAACAATGCTTTTAAATGAGGAAGATTAGCTGAAAGAGATCAGACTTTTGAAAGAAAAGTTCCTGAGCAAGCAAAAGAAAACTTACAACTTGTTTGCCTAAATCAGAATCTTGAAATCTCTCAAAAGAAAACAGACAGTGATTTCAAGGCCTTGAAAACCAGTTTCAAATCCTTGTACACACAAGTCAAAGAAGTAGTCACTGAAAACTCTTCAATGAGTGAAAGCCTTGTCAATCTAAGACATAAGATTGATGAATTCGATAAACAAAAGACTACTCTTACGGAGATACTTCAAGAATCTGAATTGGTCAAAGTCAAGCTTGCTGGATCAGAACACAAGTTGAACTTGATCTTGGAGGAAGTTCACAGTCTGTTCACAAAGCTGGTATTGGATTCAATCCAAACTTTCCAAGGAGGAACAATACCATATTTGTGAAAGCTGGAAACAAAAATTCTACTAAATGTCATTACTGCTGCAAAACTAGTCATGTTAAGATGACTTGTCCTTTTATAAGAAGAGACCCTCACATAATGAGGAACACTTTTCCTTTTCAACTCAAAAGACAAGTTAAGCAGATTTGGGTTCCTAAAGGGGTTAGACCACCTAACATGGTTGATCCTGAATATGAATCCAAATTTCACACTTGGTCTAACAGCTGGGTAAGGCAGTGATTGGTGTTTGCAGGTTGTCACCAACATCAAAGAACATAAGTGGTTTATGGACAGTGGTTGCTCAAGACATACGAGTGGAAAGAGATATCTATTCTCAAAATTAAAGGAGCAATCGAAGGGTTCAATTACACTTGGTGACAAAGGCAAATGCAATATTCTTGGTGTTGGTAAAATTGGTACAAATTTTGGTAACTCTATTTCTGTTGTGTATCTAGTTGAAGGTTTGAAATTTAACTTGCTTAGTGTATCTCACCTTTGTGACAATGTCAACAAAGTTATCATTTATAAAGTGAAGTGTGTGGTGCAAAATGAGAAATCAGGAGATTGCATCCTCACATCCTCTAGATCAAACAATGTTTATACTTTTCAGACTAACAAAGTTGCAGGTAAAAGTTTGAAGTGTCTCAAGGCCTTGAAAGAGGATTCAGAGCTTTGGTAGAGAAAGCTTGGTCATATCAGCTTGCATACTTTGAACAATTTGATTTCCAAAGACTTCGAAAGAGGATTGCCATCCATTAAGTTCAAAGAAGATGAAATGTGCAAAGCCTGTTCTCAAGGCAAACAGAGCAGAAGTTCCTTCAAGTCAAAGAAGTTTGTAAGTACAACTAGGCCTATTGAACTGCTTCATATGGATCTCTGTGGTCCTATGAGAACTCCTACTCCAAAAGGTAAAAGCTTTGCAGAGAACTTCAATCTATGAAAAACCTACCAATAGCTTCAATAAGAAGTGATCATGGTAGAGAATTTGATCAATTAGAATTTGATTTGTTGTGATAAGCATGGTATTACTTAAAACTTTTCTGCTCCAAGAACTCCTCAACAAAATGGCGTTGTTGAAAGAAAGAACAGGACTCTTGAAGATATGTTAAGGACAATGCTTCTTGAGAACAAGCTGCCAAAGCATTTTTGGGAAGAAGCTGTGAATACATCAAACTATATTTTGAACAGGTGCTTGATCAGACCTATTATGAAGAAGACCCCCTATGAACTATTCAAAGGGAGAAAGCCAAAAATTTCATACTTCAGGCCCTTTGGATGTACTTGCTTTGTCCATAACAATGGAAAAGACAATCTTGGTAAGTTTGATGCAAGAAGTGATGAAGGTATTTTTCTTGGTTACTCTCTGAATAGCAAAGCTTATAGAGTTTATAATAAAATAAACAAATTGGTTGAAGAGAGCATTCATTTTATTTTTGATGAAAGCTATGATGGTTCTTTGAGTGAAAGCTTTGCAGACTTGAATTTGAATATGCATGAATCAGAGGAAGAAGGTGAGAATCCACTGGGATTCAAGAAAGGCTCAGAAGAAAATAGAAGACATTTTCAAGACCTTGAAAATAGTGTTCAAGGCCTTGAAAATAAGCCTCAACGCCTTGAAGAAGATGATCAGAAGGATACAAGTGACAAAGCCACTACTTCAAGACCAGAGAAGATCTATGGAGAGCCTGAACCATGGTCTCCAAGAAAGAGATTCAAATATCTCTCATCTCATCTAGTTGATAATATCATCTCAGATCCAACCACTGGTACACAAACTAGATCACATTTGAAGAACTTATGTGTTTTTAATGCTTTTATCTCTCTTGTAGAACCTAAAACTGTGAAGGAAGCTTTACAAGAAGCAGACTGGATCATTTCTATGCAAAGTGAACTCAATGAGTTTGAAAGGAATAAGGTTTGGAACCTAGTTCCTCCACCTACAAACCAGTCTGTCATTGGTACCAGATGGGTGTTCAGAAATGAATTGGATGAAAGTGGCAATGTTATCAGAAATAAAGCAAGGTTAGTTGCTCAATATTACAATCAAGAAGAAGGTATTTGTTATGAGGAAACTTTTTCTCCAGCTTCCAGGTTAGAAGCAATTAGAATTTTACTTGCTTTTGCATCTCATAAGAACATGAAACTTTTTCAAATGGATGTAAAGTGTGCTTTCTTGAATGGCTACTTACAAGAAGAAGTTTATGTTACACAACCACCTGATTTTGAAAATGACAAGTTTCCATATCATGTTTACAAACTCGACAAAGCTTTCTATGGTTTGAAACAAGCTCCAAGAGCTTGGTATGAAATACTGTCAAAATTTTTGCTTGAAAATGATTTCAAAAGAGGCTGAGTAGACAAGACTCTTTTCATAAAGACTCATGAGAAATATTTGCTTGTAGTTCAGATATATGTTCATGATATTTTGTTTGGAGCTACTAATGATCAACTGTGCAGATAATTCTCATGTCTTATGAGCAGGGAATTTGAAATGAGCATGATGGGAGAGTTGAACTTTTTCCTAGGACTTTAAATACATCATTTGAAAAAGGGCATCTTTCTGCATCAGAGCAAGTACACAAGAGACTTACTAAACAAATATAGCATGGCTCAATGTAAGGAAGCCAAGAATCCTATGAGTTCTACACTGTCTTAGACAAGGATGAATCTGGTAAGAGTGTCAATGTGAAGAGTATAGAGGTATGATTGAATCATTACTCTATCTCACTGCAAGCAGACCAAATATAATATTTAGTGTATGCATGTGTGCTAGATTTCAAGCTGATCCAAATGAATCACACTTAACTGCTGTGAAGAGAATGTTCAGATATCTCAATGGAACCAAAGACTTAGGGCTTTGGTATCCAAAACATTCTAATTTCTCTTTGCATGGATTTTCAGATGCTGACTTTGCAGGTTACAAAGTTGATAGGAAGAGCACTTCAGGAACTTGCCAATATATTGGATCATCACTTATCAGTTGGCATTCCAAGAAACATAATTCAGTTGCTCTATCAACAGCTGAAGCTGAATATATAGCTGCAGGAGCATGTTATTCACAAGTACTATGGATTTCTCAATAGCTAAGAGACATTGGATTTGATTTCAAGAGCATGCCCATCAAGTGTGATAATACTAGTGCAATTTCAATTACAAAGAATCCAGTGCAACACTCAAGAACCAAGCACAAAAATGTCAGACACCATTTCATCAGAGATCATGCTAAGAAAGGTGATATTATTCTTGAATTTGTTGCCACTAACATGCAAATTGCAGATATCTTCACTAAACCATTAGCAGATGAAAGATTCTCAGCTATGAGATTGGAATTTGGAATGCTAAATAAAGATGCATTGGTTTAGGGGGAACATCAGGTAAGTAAGGTGAGTTCAATGTGATTTCAAAGTTTTGAACTGATTTTCAAAGCCTTGAAAATCATTTCAAAGCCTTGATCTTTATCTGTTGTAGTGTTACAGTTTTTCACGATTTTGAAAATCTTTTCAAAGCCTTGAAAATAAGTCTGCTACACTCGTAGTTAGTAAACATGGATCTTTCTGTGTTGGGAAATAACTCTGTAGATACTTTCCTAATATAGTCCCTACCCTTTTCAAAAATTTGTTTTAGACAAAAATAGTATTAGAATATTTTATTTTCCAACGGCATAAAAGATTTGAACTCTCTTTGATTATTGCAAAATCTTTTTTAGATCAGAGAGATATTCTAGTTTCCTTTTGAAACTCAAACTCTCTCAGTGTTTATCTTCTTCTCTTCTCATTCTCCCCGTATCATTCCCCCTCTCTCTATTCTTCTCCCAAACCCTAATGAGCACAAGGAGAGCCTCAGACAGAATCAAGATGGCTGGAGGATCTAAACCTGCTTCAGAGAAGAAAAGAAAGGCAGTAGTGGATGAAGCACAAGAAGTTAGTGGAGATTCTAGCTCTAGAACTCCGAGTGCAGAGGCAGTTCCAGATCTTCCTCCACTCAAAAAGAAGGTTAAGAAGGTTGCAACTTCATCCTCAGAGAAGAAGAAACAGAAAGAGAAGGCTGTTACAGAAAAGCAACCTGAAACAGAGATCTTTAGTTCCAAAAAGCTGAAGAAGAAACCAACTCAAGCAGAAAAAGGGAAAGGAAAGGTGACAGAAGCACAGCCAGAAGATCAATTGGAGAAGGCCCTGCAGATCTATTCAAAGGCCTCAACAAAGAATTCAGCTCCAGATGAAACTTGGCTTGTCTCAAACATCTCTAAAGGTCAGTGGTTAGATGGTTTTGCATCAAAATCTATTGGTTTCTGTAGTATGATCAATAAGAATGTGGTGGAACTTATGAAACTTAAGTGCATATCTATGTTGAAGAAGAGCTCTCTGTGGTCTATGCTAAAACCTAGAGAGTTATCCTACCCTAGACTCACCAGACTCTTCTACCTGAACTTGACACAAGTTAAGAGATCTGCACATTTGGTGATCAAATCTAAAGTTGCTGGGATAGTAATTGAGTTGGATCACTCTGATTTTGCCAATGTGCTAGGCTGTCCAAAGAGATATGACACTAGCAACCATCCACCAAAGTCAGAAACCCTAAAGCTAGCCAAAGATGAGTTCTTTTTTCAAAACATCTCCACCTCAGCCAAACAGTTAACACATGTGTTGAATGTTGAAACCAAAGTCCTTCATACCATCTTGGTTAGGTGTATTCTTCCCAGAGAGCACTCTAGAGAATTGGTGACTGAGAGAATGCTGCACATCATATATGGTTATGCATGGCTATGAGATTGATCTTCCAAAATTAGTGATTGATCATATGCTCTTTAGCCTTACCAGTCAAAGGAAACATCCTCTGCCATATGCAAACTTGCTCACTTTGTTCTTTGAACACTGTGATATTCCAACTAGTGGAGAGGAATCAGTCACTTCTGGATTTGGAGTACTTAATGAGAAAGCCTTTGAGAAATTGGAGTGTTAAAAACCAAAGAAAAAGTATGGAAGCTTTACTCAGACCTGACTGAAGAAGAACTAGGTGCAAAGAAGTTTCATAAGCCCAAGACCTTGACTCTCACTTCAAGTCAGACTTCTCGACCAACAGACAATCAGGGACTTGATGGTTTAGAGTTGGACATGGAGGATATCAAAACAATTGTTTATGGACTTGAAAGTAAAATTGGGCAAGTCAAGTACATGGTGGAAGGTATCTTCAGAAGCATGACTTTGCTTGATGTTCCTGAGGATGATGAAGATACAAAGAAAGGAGACTCTGACAAAGATTTGCCTAGTGAACATTTTGACCAGGAAGAGGTTGCTCCAGTTTCAGATAAGGGAAAGCAGGTAGCAGAACATGCCTCACAGGAAGAAGATGAAGTCAATATCCCTGACTCAGATGATATGTTGATTACTTTGAAGAAGAAGAAGAAATCTCCAAAGACTTCTACTAAGGATAAGACTGAAGAAGGGACTACTACTGGTAGGATTGAAGAGGAACAGGAAGTACAAGAGAAGACTGATGTTGAAGGCAGTGGTGAAGAAGAAGGAGATCAAGCTGAGGATCAAGCCCCAAAAACCTTAATCTTGCATACTCTTTCTTCCACATTCTCTTATTTTCTTTAATTTTTCAAAATTTTCCCGACACTTGATCCAACATCTTTTCTATACTTTATTGATCAAAGTCAAAAAGGGGGAGAAAATTCTAGGTTTAGCTTTCTAGGTTTATTTTTTGCATCTTGCTGAACTGTTTACTTTTTGTTGGCAATTTGAATAATTTGGATCTTTTTGGAATTACGATGTTGTTATACATGGTAAACTAATTAGTATTTTTTGCAGAGACTAAGGATCAACAAGAATTTGGTTTTGTCTTTCATCAAGGGGGAGATTGTAAGATCAGGTTTTGCAAGGCTTGGAATAGTTCAGCTATTTCAAGGCATTGAATCAGCTTTCAAAGCCTTGAATCAGTTCCCAGAGGCTTGAAAATAGTTTAAGGCCTTGAAACATGATTCAAAGCCCTGAAACTGATTAACCTGTGTGAACATTCTCAGGGGGAGTTTTCTGCAAGCTCTCTGAGTTGATTCCCTCTCTATCTTTCATATGTTTGATTCACTATTATTAGATGATGAAAGACAATTTTGTTCTAACACGTTTGTACACAGAATAACATCAGTTTGACTTTGATATTTCAGGAAATTTTATTTCCAAGATTTGTAGGATTGTTTCCTAAACTGAACTTTTGCAGATTTGGAAATAGTTGGACCCTTTGATCCTGTGATCAATCAGAGTCTTATGACATCTTCTCAGATTGTTTAAAGACAAGATCACAATAATATCTCTGAAGATTGTGATCATCTATTCGTTGGAGAAAGCTGCTAAAGAGAGTCAAAGTTGTTGCCTACAAAACAAGAAGTTGTTGCTGAAAATCTGGGAAGATTTGCAGAGCTTCAAACAGTATAAATGGAGCTGACTTTGAAGCAACAAGAGACAATACTCAACGGGCAAAAAGTGAGAGAAAAGTTTCTGTATTGAAAAAGCACCAAAGAAGAAAATCACACTCTCAATCCATTCCACAGAAGTTCACTGCATTCTTAACTGCAGTTTTCTATTCTAAGTGTACTTCTGTATTGAGCTGTATTGGTAGATCATTTATGTATTATTTCTACATATATTCTCAAGGATTGTTCAAGGTGAACAATAGAGAATTCTTAGTTAATCAGTTAGCTAGAGCAGATACTAGACAGGTTAGGAAAAACCACAAGCTGTAACAGAGTAAGGGAACTCTCTGTGCTTGAGTTCTAGGACTTAGCTTTTGATTAATAAGAATTGAGTTGAAAATCCTGCAGGGATCTAATCCCTGAGGTAGAGACGTAGGTCCAAGTTGACTGAACTCTATTTACACGATCCAACCGCAAGTGTACGGCTGTCGCGTGTAGTAATATCCGGTAATCCGGGTTAGTCGAACCCAAAGGACTTCTCGTGAACGAATTAGGACGATTAACTTTAATGTGGGAAAGTAATTGAGTTTGTTTGACTAATCTAAGAAAGTAAATAACAAGCTAATTATTAAAATTGAGATATATACGAGGGACAAAATTCAAGATATCTCTACGGGTTCACAAGGGATCTCACACCACTTATGATTTATGTTCAAGTAACACGAACGTCTTTTACTTAGCCAAACGAGCACCTATGCTTTGAAGATTCATCAACCAAAGCCTATATTCAAACTCTTGTACCTGATTCCTCTAGCCTACTCAAGTTTAAATAAGCATTATGTTGTTTTGGTCTACTCTTAGTTCTAGCTAACTAGCAAGATTCCTCAACCCTAGATACGGCTAGTGCTTGATTCAAGTTTCTCGGTAGAGAATGTTGATTCCTCTAACATCCTCTACCTATAATCATCCTATTGAGAGCTCAAACAATAGAAACGATAGAATTAAGTACATAAATCAAGCATAGCTAAGAAAAACACATTCAATTAAGCGAAAATCATGAAAAAGATCCATAAATCACCAACATGGTGTTCAAACCCTAGCTACCTATGAGATATCCCGAATAGAAGAAAGTTTAGCTACTCATAGTTGGGAATACAACGAAGAATTTCCAAGTACATCAAAAACAAGAGAGATAGAGAGATCAAACGATGAATCCTTGATCCGGCGGGAATCCGAGCTCTCCAATGGCTTGGGAGCTGTCTCCTCCCTTCCTCCAGCAGCGTCGTGCTCTGTTCTAGGGCTGAGAAATCGTTTCATAAGGTTTGGGCACGTTTTTTAATGAACTTTGGCCAAATTTGCACTTCAGCCCCTCCAGTTTGTAATTCCCGGACAAAATTGTAAGCTGATTTTGCGCGGACTGTATCTCCCTCATACGAACTCATCTTTGGGCCTACCATATATCTTTGGAAAGCTACGTATGTCTACTTTCCAATGCCGCAGGCCTTGCTCCCAAATTATGTATAGATTTTCCTGAGCATCGAAAATAGTACCGGCTGGTCAGGAGTGACTTTTTCAACTTTTCTTCATCTTTGCGTCTTCTTTTCTCCTCTTCATCTAGCTCCATACCAAGCGTATCCAAGCCTCTCATAAGATCCATTTCACCTATTTTACCTGAGAAACAAAACACTAAACAACCCGTGCAATTATCATCGCAAATATGAGAGAAAATATGCGCAAATAAGCTAGAAACACAACTTTTGACTCTTAGGCTTATAAATCGTCAAATTACATATTTGTGCAAATATAACATATAAATCATGTGAAATAAGCCTAATAAAAGTAATATGGAAGTATATTAATAGCTCCTAAAAGAGAGTTATCATCTATAAATCACTTGTCTCTTGCATTTATAGTTCTTTCTTTTTCATAGTATTCCAGCATACAAAACTTTCTGTTTTCAAGGGTTTGAACTTGTTTTCAAGGCCTTGAACTTCATTGTTTGCATAAGTTCTCATCTTCCTGGCAAGTTTTGCAAAATGTTGGCATACTCTATTCAACCCCCCCCCCTTCTAGAGTATCTTAGCTGCATTATCATCTGCACGCTCAAACTTTCATGATGTGTTTATGGTCTTGTATGTGGATGACATACTACTCATTGGAAATGACATTCCTACCTTGCAATTTGTTAAAGACTAGCTAGGGAAGTGTTTTGAAATGAAGGACTTAGGAGACGCAGCTTATATACTTGGTATCAAAATCTATAGAGATAGATCTAAGAAGCTGCTCAGCCTAAGTTAAAGTACATACATAAACAAGGTGCTGAAACAGTTCAACATGCAAGAATCGAAGAAATGATTCTTTCCATGTCCCATGGAGTCACCCTTTCGAAGTCTGACTGTCGACCGCATGAGTAGGATCCCATATGCGTCATCTATATGATCTATCATGTATGTCATGTTGTGTACTAGACCAGATATGCCATACGCGTTGAGTATGGTAAGCAGATATCAGTCCAACCTGGGTGAGAGTCACTGGATTACTGTCAAGAATATCCTTCAATACTTCAGAAGAACTAAGGATGCATTCTTGATATTTGGAGGTGAGGAAGAACTCAGTGTAATTGGTCACATTGACGCGAGATTCCAATCCGAAAAAGACAACTATAGATCGCAGTGGGGCTATGTGTTTTGCCTGAATGGAGGAGATTTGAGCTGGAAGAGTTCCAAGCAAGAGAAACTGGTTGATTCTAAGTTGAGTACAATGCTGCGGCGGGTGCATCAAAGGAAGCCGTTTGGATCAGGAAGTTTATCACTGAACTTGGTAGGGTTCCTAGTATTGTGGATGCCATTGCGTTGTGCTATGAAAACACTGGCGCGATCGCACAAGCCAAGGATCCCACGTCACACCAGAAATCCAAACATGTACTTAGGAGATTCCATCTTATTTGAGAGATCATTGATAGAGGAGATGTGAAGATATGCAAGATTCCAACGGACAATAATCTCTCAGATCCACTGACAAAGCCGCTTTTTCAACGCAAGCATGAAGGACACACTTCATCTATAGGCATACGAGATGCACCAGATTGGCTCTAGTGCAAGTGGGAGACTGTTGGAGTAGATGCCCTTGAGGCAATCTATATTTAGTATGAACATGATTTGGCTACAATATTCATTTATTATTTATGGAGATATTTAGTATGATGAATTCCTTAGATTGCAAATGTGTTGTTTATCTTAAATATCCCTAGTCTATTATACTGATTAACAGGATGATCACTATAGACTAGTATGTGGGTAGATTGATATGGAGATATCAAGTCTAAGACTTGGGTATGCATTAGGAGTAATGGCATACTGGATTCACCCACAACGAGAAGGCTACATTAGATTATGTCAATGCCACAAGTGCTTCTCGTAGTGCTAATGGTGTTGTAATCCTTACACTTGAAGTCACTAGATACTCTAGCTGGGAAATATCATGTTTGATATTATCAAACGATGCATCATAAGTGGGCAACTATAAAGATAGTCATAGGGGATGATAGGAAGCAAACTTAGAGATGATAGTGATGTAAAGAGGATTGTTCCCGCCCACATAATGGGAGAAAATATCCCTGGGCCACTCGAGGGGTAGTGCTTATGGAATGTATGGCCAGACTGAGATAAATCAATATGGAGATATAGGTGTTATCTGTATAGATAAGCCTATTCCGAGGATCGAGAAACTATGGATTGGATATAAGAGTGTGACAATTATGTCTGGTGTCCAATCCAGATATAAAGAAAAAGGGATAGATACAACGCGGTAACATTGGGCACATATTTTGTCAGACCATTGCCTTTTCTATTAGCTGGGTGGCATAGATGTGTTTCTAGACACCTTTTATCTTTGTAATAGTTACTACCAACTAAGTAGAAACCTATGTGGTCACATACCTTATGTATTAAAGTGGATTTGGATATTAATTAGTTGGACTAATTAATCAAGAGGATCATAATGCAACCACAAGCAAAGTTAGTAGGACTAAATTGCAAGGTGGACTAATCCGTGTATGGACATGATTAATGTTGGGGCAAATCTGTAGTTAATAAGAAGTTACTAACTATATAAGGTCACTCGAGATTATTATTTTCTCAAGACAAGTCATTATTGATAGAACATAACAAAACAAGGAGAGAGAGAGAGTTGAGGCTGAGTCCCAACCCGTCTGCCCTTCCAAGTCGTCGGCCCCCTTGTGGCGCGTGGATTTTGGTGCTCCAATTTGCGTGATCCCTTGATTCCTTCTTTCGTTGCAAGCCTAGGTGTAGATATTCATAGAGGTGAAGACACAATTCTTTGCTGTGATCACACAAACAAGGTACACTATTTGTTAACCCTAATCATGTTATGATTGCTTCCCTGCGATCCGTGGAGGGGTTAGGATTAAATTTTTGTTATTCCACTGTGTTACCTGCATCAAACCCTAGAAAATTAAATCATGATCCTCTTAGTTACATCATGACTAATACTCCCCCTTAGTGAGAGCGGTAGGAGGACGGACGGTCAGACTGGACCTGAAACACTCAAATAAATGACGAGGCAATCCCTTGGTGAAGATGTCAGCATACTCATAATCAGCAGGGATATGTAGAACACGGAGTTTCCCTAAGCCCACCTTTTCACGAACAAAATGCAAGTCAATTTCCAAATGTTTCGTGCGCTAGTGTTGTAATACCCCATTTTTATTATACTGGTAATTAATGACTTTTTCGTAAAGTTTGTATGATGATTTTTGAGCTTATTTGGAAAGAGGGGAGGTAGCTGTAGTTTGTATAATTAAGCTAATTAATTGAGCAAGTAGTTAGGGGTAGACATTTGTGCGCAAGGATATCCTTCGGAGAGATCCAAGTGTGCACCTCAAGCAGAGAATAGGAACACAAAGAGATGTAGGCTATGTTTAGGGAGAGGGTAAGCAATGGTAACTGTGAGAGAGAGAGAGACAGCTTAATAGCAAAAGTCTTCGGCAAGTCCAGATGAACTATTATGTCACAACGGAGGGCTAACGATCCTATATATAGTGGGTAAGTGACCGTTGCGAGAGGGTTAATGCAGCATAAATGGCGACTTAATGGTAGCCCCATATAACAACACGTTTGACCGTGTATATAGGAACCGTTAGGCACCTGACCGTACATACCGGAGACCGTTATGAGGTCAAGCCGGGTTTATAGGACGTGGCCATTAATTTTCTCAAAGCAATTACAAACAGTCGCGCGCGAGCTTGATTGTCGCACGCGCGTGACGGGCCTTACCCTAGCCTCCAAACCACTGAGTTCCTACAACTCCCGTGTTGGTACGCGAGGGCCCTGTCTCGCAGCCCCCAAGCGGATCAGCATGGGTAGTTATCCGGTGTGTATGGAGCACAGCTAGGTGTGCTGGATGGCTGCCACGTGGATGTGATCTGTCTGTCTGGAAATCACCATCTACATTAGCCCTTTTGCGCAAATGTCACGCGCGCGTTCGTCGTGCAGTCGCGAAAAATCAGTCGTGCGCGGATCCCACAAAAATCCTCGTATTTTGAATAAGATTCAAATCTCTAGCCCCCGGTCATAGCCATCATTTCCTAGGGTTTAGAAGCGTTGTTTGGTTTCTGACGAAGCAACTGTTTGTAACTCAGAACGATTTGATGGGTCGCCAATCTCGCCGGATTCCGAAGCATTGCTGACTCGGTAGACGTCAGCAGTCGTGACTCTTCAATCTAAAGGCTATGTAAACCCTTTGCTTTCTTCAATTAGAACTTTTCCCATTGCCATTGTTTCTGAGTTCGTATGCATCACAGAGAGAATCCTCAGCAAGAATCTGAAACCTTCGACCAGGTTCTTGATCAGATTGTCAACAAATTCTCCCACGCAGTTCAAGCGCTCAATAGTCAACAAGGTGAGTGAATAGCTGTTTCTAAATTTTGAAATTTGTGGTCGAATTTTGCAGATACTCTTCTCCCCCCCCCCCCCCTTTTTTCTTTCCTTTTGCATTCAACGGAATTGTAATCTGTTGTTTTTGCGTTCACAACAATGGCTCCCAAGAAGTCAAACAAGGAGGTCGTTAAAATGCCGGAACTTCCTAGAATTTATGGTTCAAAGCCACATATCTGGGTGGTGATGATTTCTATGTGGTTACTATTAAGGCGACCACTCTCCAAGCATCTCTGATAGATGACGCTCTACAACTTGTTCCTGAGCCTGCAAGTTCTGACTGGGATGTTGCCAATACCCAAGATGTACAAAGGCTTGGCATTGAAGTTGGCTTGTATGGTTTTACCGATATTCTTCCACAAGCCTTTATGGAAGGGCTTGACTGGATGGAAGAATGGACATAATTCATTCTTATTAACCACACAATGGAGTTGAAGCGCGCCAATATATTTCACGCCGCCCGCGCCACGAAGGGACTTCATGTGAAAGTTGATAATGTCATGCTATAGACACTTTTTTCCAGGTATTCCAGAAAGACGCACACCTTCCATTTTCCTGATTTTGAAGTCGCTCTGACCCTGGAAGATAGAGAAGTTTTGCTGCATCTTCCAAGTATAGGGGTCGTTGATCCCCTGGCCCCTTTGACTGTTTGAGGATATGAAGGTCTTCATAGCAGACTTGAAGAAGGCTACTTCGAGATGGAAACCAGGCGCGACTGAACCTAGTAAGGCATTTGTATACGTCTCCTCTAGTCCAAAGAACAGCAGGTCAAAGTGGGTGATGTACTTCTTCAATGATTATGTTAAACCACACGTGGCTCGCGAGTGGCGAGACAAGGATCCAAAATATGTTATCAGTGTTGACGGTAAAGGGCTCAATTTTACCCTTTGAGGGTTTCTCTGCGTGTGGTTGTCGCGTTACCTGATAGATGGGTCTCCCCGCGACGAAGTCTTTACCCATGAACTCGCACATGTTGTGAGACTTTCACTTGGAAAGAAAGTAGCCTTAGGGCCCCTTGTATTAGGCTCCTTGTATGATCGCCTAGATTTAGCTATGGAGAACGCCGAGTAGTCGCAAGGAATAGTTAACGTTGCCACTTTTGTCAATACTGCATTTTTATCCATGTGGATTTTTGAAAGATGGCATGCGTGTGCCCCTGACCTTGTCGATGTAGAATTATGGAATGCGCCTAATGCCACACGAATTTATCTCTCCCCTCGATCATGGCGTTGGTATAAAATAAAATCTCCCTAACGCACATTTGGCCTTATATGCGACGACGTTCGTTACTTCCATCCCCGACCTTATGTTGCCCGGATGGAAGACAAAAACATAGATTTCTGGGAGGATTTCTACCCTGAGGAAGACCGCGAACTCACCGCTGATCACATAACTGAAGGGGATTGGGTCTACAGTTGATCGTTAAGTGGGTCCGAAAGGGATATCTACCCGCTCTGCCCCAATCTGCGCCTGGTCTCGAGACTTCCAGTTATGAGCAGCTTACCGTTCTTCTATGATCCTGTTCACGTGAGCCCCCAGTTCGGGTATGATGTTGTCGCCCCTCCACTGTGGCCTGATACCATTGTCAAGAATTGTTATGAAAGCGTTATATACGACCGGAGTACCTCCCTTCAGTTTGCTGAACTCCCTTTGATTCAACTTGCGCAGCAGAAGGGGTAAAAATACTCCTGGCTGGGTCAATTTCTGGAATTTCAAAACCCATCGTCTCATCAATTTTCAGAATAGTCCCGGTCATGCTCATCTTCAACCTAGCAAGGCGCCAGTACTCTTAATGAAGGAGTACCCCTTTAAGACAACCCGTAGTCGTGATGATTCCCGGTATGGCTTTTACTCTTTGCTGGCTAATGATCAGTACTTGTGTGCTCAATTTGTTCTCGAAGAAAAGATCGACGTTAGTAAGCAAAAATTCATTACATCCAAGGTTAAGTATGTGGACTCCTTCATTCAGGTATGCTCGCGCCGCCTTCCCTTGTATTTGTGTTTACTTGCCCTTTCTTCATATCAGTGTTGTCTGAGACGCTTTGCTTCTGGAGACTGTAGCGTAAGTTTTATCGTTCGCTTGTGCGAGGAGAATGCAATCTTAAAAAATTCCTCGCACCTAACAGTCGTATTGACCCGGCAAGGCCCATGACTCATGAAGTCCAGCAGCTAGTTTCTGATGCATTAGAAGCCTTTATGGCCTCAATTGACGAAAGCTCAACGAAAAAGAGGACTGGTGACGAAGCTAGTGACATAGTTACTCAAAAATCAAAGCGTTCTCGAGTGGAATTCACCAAGCAGGCTGCCGTCAACACAAATTTTAAGAGGAGAGGTACTACTCATTTTTTTCTTTATCTTGGAGCCGATTTCTTCATGACCCCTGAAACATTATTCTTATCCTCTTGTAGGGGATAACTATGATGAGGAGGGAGAAGTACCCCTTGTTTCTGATGCAGGTTCTTCGGGGAAAACTGTAACGGAGAGAACTCCCATAGTTGAAGGTGGTGCCGATGGGAAGCGTCTCGAGTTCATTGAAGAGCAGGATGAAGAAGAACAAAGGAAAGAATGTGATGTTGCTCCTGTCACCCTAGCAATTCACATTTCCTCAGATTAAGATGATGTTGGGCGGAAAGCAAGTGTTGAGCAGCTCGCGACGGTTGTGGAAGACGCGTCCTTTGGGGAAAATGTTGGAGAGCCTGAGCCCTCTAATCATGATGTTGAGTTGGGTGAGCGTGTTGCTCCTATTGAGGGAAGTGTTGCGGAGGCTGTTTTGACTGGGCACAACCTCTCTACTGATCAGAATGTCAAAGGGATTGAGTCAGCCAGGCGCGACGCGCCTCCTGCGCCGACTGTTTCGAGAAGTGCTGCTTCTGCAGGGGGATTCGATTTGGATTTGGATGGCCTTTTTTTTCTAAAAATCCATTTGAAGTATGGGGTTTGCAGACTGCAAATCCTGTTGTGGTTGAGAGAAGTTTTATGATTCCTGAGGCATACTTTGCCCGGGAAGCTCAAGCAGATCAAAGGTTGGCCAAGGCAACTGGTTCTAGCTCGCAAGAAGTAGTGCTCATTGCCCCTCTTCGGCAGATTATTTAAGGAACTGGTACGGCCATTCCCCTTTAGTTCATTATACTTGGTCACTGAACTCATGTTTTTGCTGAGTGTTCTGCTTTTACTTTCGCGCATGCAGGTAATGACCAAGCTTGCCTTGAGTGGCTAATGAAAGTGCGCGTGTCCTTTCCAACTACATTTTCTAGAGTGTTGGAACTAGCCCCAAAAGTCAGTGGGTAACTCTTCAGAAATATGGTAGCTATTTTGGAGAGAGTTCATGCGACTACCCCCGCGAGCACCACGGTTGACAGCGCTCAGGACCTCCTTTCTAGCGCGGAAGAGCTTCAGCAGATCGCGACAGGGCCATTGGATTTGGACTTCCTTTTGCAGAGGTTGACTAGAATCAGTAATTCTGCGCAACTCAGGTCCGAGTATGCTGCCTATGGAGAGGAGAAAGCTGCTCTTCACGCGCGCAGGGCAGAGTTGGAACAAATGGCCAAGGAACTTGAGGCAGCCACCAAACGCCATGCGGACAACAAGGCTCGCTTGGAGAAGCTAACTTCTAATAGCATCAGGTTTTCGGCGGGAGATTCCCTCTTGAATGATTTCTTTGAGGATTTAACTTTTATCATTGCAAGAATCGCTCTTTCGAACTCTTTTTAATGTAACTTTTTGTGCCCTCTGTGGCAGCGATCCTTGGATCCTTTGAACATTCTTCATGTTTTTGCGCGTGCTGGTTCCGCGCAAATTGTGATATCTTTTTTTCATGCTTTTAATTGGCTCATGTTTTTTTCTTACATGAATGTGAGGCTGTATGTGTTTGCTCCTTGTAGGTAAGTAGAGTTTTTTTCCATTAGGCTTAAGTTTTTGAAGTTTGTGAGCTATGGCTATCTAGAAAGATAGGTTCGCGCATCGCTGTGTATGGTTGCTATCTAAACAGATAGGCTTACACGCGCGTCTCGTCGCTACCTAGAAAGGTAGGCTTACACTTGACTTAATGATTTTTGCCGCTATCGTAGACAGATAGGCTTATGCGCATGTGTCATGTTTTGCTGCTGTTTAGAACTGACTAACTCAAGACTCTTGGTGAGTCCTGAATACTTAAGTGATTTAGAGGCTCAAGTCCCCATGAGCCGCCATCATTGTCTGAACTGTTGTGCCGTTGTGGAGTTTACATAAGGTGTGCCCGTCACACAGTAAACCAAACCCTCATTATATCCTAGGGCTACTATATCGTTGTAGGATTTAATAGGGTCATTGATTCTCGCCCGTTTTCGAGGCGTTGCTGACTCAACCAGGAACTGAAGAGTCTCCCTTGAGTTCTATATAAACCCCCTTCTCTGCCATTTTTTTCCATCTTTGCTACCCTTCTGGGTTCTTGCAATTGACAAAATGCCACTTCTCCTGAGTCCTTGCCATTCTTTTCATTGCTTTTTACCCGTTTTCGATCCGTATTAGCTCTGGACCTCCAAGCTTGCACTTGTGCGTTGTTCTATAGAAATGGCTCCCAAGGAATTCACAGAAGAAGCTTCTAATTTGCCTGGTCTTTTCGAAGACCGGTGATGTAAGCTCATCCGTTGGAATGAAGACATCTTTTTCCCAGTCAGGTTTGCAGGGATTATCTCCGGTGGGCCTTCGGCGGAGAATAATCTGCCTCCAATTCTTAAACCAACAAGTAATGAGTGGGGTGCATCTCCGAAGGATCTCCGTCGGAGAACTATCTGCCACCAGTGCTTAAGCCAGGGAGTAACGAGCGGGGGTGCTTCCTTTTTACACACAATCAGCTTCCTACCCCATGAACTGTTCTCCAGCTTGTTCTTCACATCAGAAGCCTTCATGGCTTGAAGTTCATCTGGCACCTTGCTATGCCAGGGGTATCAGCAAGGACTCTGTTCTGGTCGAGGACGTCGACAACAGCGTCGAGTCAATCGTAGTCAATTTCTTAGCTTTAGAGTCCCATGTAGGAATCTCTTTGAACATTCTTTGAGAACACTTGGCTTTTTGATTGAAATCATTTTTCATTGTAAGCTTCACTTTGAGCTGCTATCTAAACTGATAAGTTGTAAACCGCATTTGGGTGCTATGAAAATATGCTTTGCATTCGCTGTTTTGTCTAATAGGATAGACTTGCTTTTGACTGCTATTTATTCAGATAGACGTGCATCTTCGCTGTTATGCAAGTGTGCCTTGATTTACACTTGTTGTTGTCTAATAAGATAGACTTTATTGCTGCCATTAGACGGATGGGCTTAGTTGCGTTTGGCCGCTATCTGAACATATAGGCTTTTATTTGCGGATGGCTGCTATCTAAACAGATAGGCTTTTAGTTTTCTTTTGGCTGCTATCTAGACAGATAGGCTTTGAATTTGCAGTTAGATGCTATCTAGACATATAGACTTTTGTATTTGCTGCTATCTAGACAGATAGACTTTAGTCGCATTTGGCTGCTATCTAGACAGAAGCTTTGAATTTTGCATTACTGCTATCATATGAGACAGGCTTACGTTCGCGTATTGGTTCTATCTGAACATATAGGCAAAAATTATGCGTTTGGATGCTATCTGAATAAATAGGCTAACACTTGCATTATGGTCAGCTGCTAAATCATAGAAGCAAAATGAGACTGGCAGCTGATAAAAGAGCTCTCATATGGGAGAGTTATTATCATTGTATGAATCCCCGTATGGGAGGATTTTAAGAGATGTACAGTGCAAGTATTAAGAAAAGTAAAGAGAGAAAGCTAGGGGTAGTACTTTTTTAGCCACCGCATATTGACCGGGGTTGGAGTGGTGGCAGTCCCGTGGCAGCGTAGAATTTTTCAATAACCACTATCAAAGACTTCTTTGACCTCGAAGGGTCCTTCCCAGTTAGCCGCAAACTTGGGATGAGCTGCTTCGCGAAAGCAATGGTCGGAAGCTCGTAGGACTACGTCGGAATCCCGCGCAACGGAAAAATCAAACACGACCACTACACAAACACGCGATATGGAGAGCGAGAAAATAAAGTACACAATAGTTAACGTGCTTCGGCAAGTTGCCTACGTGCACGGGCAAGAAAGAATCTACGAAAAACCGTACACACACAATTCTCTCTACAAGCCTCTCAACTCTCCTACACACTAAACCTGTGTGCCACTCATGAGTTAAACTGATAAATAAAACAATAGCTAGCACCTCTATTTATACTAAACAGGAGGAGGTGGAAAAGCCCACCAAGCTCAAGCTATCAGAGATCACCTCCTCAGAAGAGAAATCAGACGCATCGGGTACACCGATTCGTCTTGCGGAATTCGAGACAACCCCAACATATGTATTCAATCAAATCTCCTCCTATCCTCTTAAACAATTTTTCATTCCCACTCTCAACTTGAAGTTCTCTTTGTGGTGACCAATCACACCTTACTCAATTTCTTTCGGGGACTAAAAATTTGAGAGTTTATAGGTATTGTGAGTGTATTTATGAAAGGAATACAATCATCGTTTTTCCAATTCTACGAAAGGAGTCCAACTCAATTCTGCAAACTGGAAACAGTAGCATTGATCAATTTCAAGTTACGTGAAAATCAATCTTAGCTTCTGGGCCTGTTCATCTTATGCCGTCTTCAATTAATCACCTGAAACATAGATTGCTCTGGAAATGCATAGATCTGATTCCAATGGTTATTTGGACAAATGACGTTTTTGTCTCTTATTGTTATTGTCGGTACATTCTTCCACATGCTTCTGATTATGTTCTTTGCCTGAAATTAGAAGAAAAAAAACAGGAAGCTCTGCCACAAGGAATTGTACCCTCTTTCTTTGCTACGGAGCACAATGTACGCCCCAACATTCTCAGCAGAGGGTCAATGTCATCATTACCCACACATTATAGTGTATATTCTCACTTCCGCTGCAAGGTTGTACCAAATTGCACTTTTGGTTCATGATATTTTGGGTTGGTTATACATACCCTATAATTAGTGTACAAACACAATCTTTGCATTCTTATCTGTACCATCTGTGTTGTGAGACCTGGAAGGAAAGTTGGGGTGTTTAACAATTTGTATAAGCAGGGGTGTACAGAAAACCGGTTGACCCATCCAAACCAGCTCAACCAACCCAATCCAATCCAATTTTATTAGTTTGAAAATATTAGGGTTGAATATGGATTATATTTTAGCCCAAACCGATATTTGGTTTGGGTTGTGGATTTAATAATATATCTAAAACTAACCCAATCCAACCCAAAAACAGGTAATATGTGTAATAAATTCATAACGTCTATAGAATATGTATCATATCAAATAAATAATTTATTAATTGTATAGGTCAAATACTTCTCCCTTAATCATCTATTAAGGAATCGCCGTATCCTCCATAAAGAAAGATCAATCCCTAATTTTTCCACAAATTTTTTCTTATCCCTTTCTAATTTTTTGCTTCGCTGTATATAATGGATTCACCATCAGCAACATTCATCGATCTTTTCCGTTTGAACAAACTATCGAATAACTCTTCAATTGATTTTTTATGCATTCTAAGTTTCATTATTTGAAATGATATTTCATATTCTACCATGTTGTTTCTTTGTGCACCAATATTTAATGTTGTGAAACTGACAATAATATTTTATTTAGAATACAGGCAAATCAGCTAACCCGCCCAAATCGAACCAATCCAGATTGTTGGTTTGGGCTGATTTGTCAAGTAGGCAGATTGGTTTGGACTTGCATTTATCTAACCCAGTGATCACTGGATCGGGTACTCCCTTACTAAACCACCCAAACCTAACCATGTTCGCCCCCAGTATGAGTACTGGTGTTTCATAGCAGATTCATTGTAGCTTTCTCCAGACATCCGGGAAAAGCATGAAAAAAAGGCTCGAGTGGTAAGATCCATCCGTCACCCCATAATAAAGCCGAGGAACGACATTCCGTTGCTGTCATCTTATATGACTCTTATAATAAGAGAGAAATGCACCAGTGCAAAAATACTATAGATAGAAGATAAAGGAGAGGAGTTAATGTTTTTCTTTTTGCCAATTTTTTGTGAATTGTTAATGAACCCAAATGGAAAGATTTGTAATAAGTTAAACATTTCGTCACCACTTTGGGGCTTTGAACCCAAATACATTACCCACAACGGAAGTAAACATATTAGTAACAAATTCTTCTTCAAAAAAGGTTGCCATCAAATTTGATAGATGTCGATGGCTAGAAATTACTCGATGCTTTTGTTAGTTCCATGCACTCATTATATTGAATACATCTGACTGTTTGGACGCTCTCTTTTATCTGGTAGTAGTCTCAAAAAGGAAAGGTCACAAATTAGAGTCAAATTGATTTTCCACAAATTTTAAAGTATCGATTTCACTTTATATAACCTAGTTAGTCTTTTCATACACGGGTTATACTTAGAGTATCCAAATTAGGCCACTGACTCCAACAATGACATCCAGTGTGGCTATAGATGGAACAAATAAGAGAATAAAATTACTGTTTACGCTTTAGGGATGAACTGTCCACTATGGCTACACTCACTGTTCCTGGTAGTTTTGTTTGAGAAATTGGCATCGAATAGTCTGGCAAGAAGCTTGCTCTAGTTTCACATAAGCTCGAAAGCAATTTCATTTTTTCATTAAGCTTCTGAATGTTGGTATATTTATAAACTGCAATACAGTATTGGGCTCCTGCATATTGCATTTTAGATCATAAAACTTACAACCATGATTGCATTTTTTGATTTCTTCATTCACTGTATATTTAATTCATACAACTCCAACTCATAGACAGCTAATTTAAACCCTCGAATAGCCAAATCGAGAAAACAATCGTTATCAATTAAAATCAAACTCAGTCACCAAAGTGGTGATACATTGTTGATATTATAAAAGGGAAAATCCCAGATTGAGAACCATAGGCCTCGTTTAGCGATTAAAATCAAACTCAGTCACCAAAGCGGTGATACATTGGAGCTGCAGATTTCCAAGTCTAGGTAGGGGTAACATAGTAAAACTGCCCATTCCAAAAGAGATGGCAGCAGTTCACATGACAAATCCTGTCATTAGGCATGATTATCCACAAGAGATGATTGTCCAAGAGATCACAGGATGCTCCAGATACAAATTTAATCAATGATATCATAAAACGCCACCAGAGGCAGAGTATTACTAAATGAATAGAGAAAGGAGAAAATGAGAGATCTTACAATATACAGAAGAAGAGGAAGGACTAGAGCATCCGTGCCTATCCTCTGGCTCTCGCTGCTCTAGATGAGGAGCATGATGGATCCATGAAGCAGAAGAGGAAGCAGCAGAAGAAGACATGATGGAGAAGAAGATGAAGAACACGAAGGTTGCAGTTGAGAGAGTTTTTCAATAGAAACTTTTCAGTTTATGTTAGTGTGGGATATTGGGCGAGAGAGCATTGTTTTGAAAAGATGTCAATTTAATTATATTTGATTTTCCTTAGTTTACAATTTTACATCTACTTTCAGTTATACCCACAAATGAATGTCATATACTGATAGAAAAGTCAACAGAGGGCAGAGTCCAGAGATGAATTCATGCCGTGGTTCAGACACAATTTTTTATCCAAAATCAGAAAGTTCAAAAAAAAATCAGAATTTTCTCCCTCTATCAATCACAATGCCTTTGTAGAAGAGAGGAGCCAAGAACAACGACGGAGCTCGTATGCGATTGTGGTCGACAAAGGCCGACGCCACCAATAAACACCTGCATCCATTCTGCCTGCCTTTGGTGGTCGTGGGACTCGCATCCTCTCTGGGACGGAGCTCAATTCTGTAGGAACCAGGTTAGTCCACAGCACTCTAAGTCCCTAACCCAATTTAGGCTTCATTCTTCTTCTCTGATTGCAAAATTAATAGCTGTATTATCTACTACTTATTAGAATGTGAACTAACTCTATTGAATCAAATCCATGTTGATATAAGATCCAATTTATCTGATAATTGAGGGATTTTGGTATTGAGACTTCAGGAAGTTTTAGTGTTATAACATTGTTCTGGACTAAATTGTTCAACTACGGGTTCTTTGATTTCAACATTCTGTAAAAGGTTGGCTAGAATGGTTCTTGTTTCTTAAATAGTAATCGATTCAATAATTGAGGCAAATCTTGATTCTTTGAATATCTACAACTCGTTTCTTGGAATAATTGAGGCTGACTTAACTTGTTATTGATTATTTCATTATCTGTCATAGAGAACAGATGGTAGTAAACCAGCTGTAATTTTAATGTCTTTTTATTGTGACAATAAATTTGTATCTGAATCCTAAGGAAACAGATGTGGCTCTGAAAACAATTTCCGCATGCAGGGAGCCAGGGACAATCTTATGTGCTTCACTGATACGGTATCCGTATCATATTTACCTGATTATTTATTTATGGTTATTTAATAATATGGACTTGGCCCGTTATGTCTAGGGTTAGGGTTAGTATTATCTATTTAAGCAGTGTACTTCTTCATTATTGAAAAATGAATAAAAATAATCAGTCTCTCCCTTAAACTCTCGTCTATCTCTCTTTCGTCTATCTTCCTCAAGTTCTTCACCTTGTCTATCATTTTCTTCTCTATTATCGATACTTTTATGTATCATTGGTGCTTTCATTGAGAGTGTCGGTCGGACTTTTGTTCGCGGCACTCGCCCCCGGACTCATGGATCTCCCTTACGCTATTGTCGGTCTCAGTTACAAGGGTGTCCAATTGGTGCTTTTCGATGAAATCGACGAGCTCTCGCAGCAAGGTGAAGCAATCAATTGTCTCACCGTCGCAGACCTAGAAACCCTCCACGCAAGTGGGTACATCACCCGAGCAGATCTGGAATGCCTCAAATCAAGTCGGAAAGAATTCCGATTGATTTCGACCGATGAGTTCTGTCGCCTCCAGCACATTCTCAGAGCCGACGAACTGCCGTTAGATGAAGAACAAATACCGCCGCCGCTATCGGAAAAAGAACAGCAGGAACAGTTAAATGATGAAGAACAACAGCAGCCAACCAATCTGCAGCAGCAGCAGCAGCAGCTTTCACCAAAATCTCCGCCGGAGATTCAACCCACACAGCAGCCGGAGAAACCACCGGTCGATCACCTCTCTGCTCCGACGACAATTACAACCCAGCAAGGTTCAATCGGCGATTCTGACCACCAACAGGTCGTGACTCTGCCACCGCAGATTCAAGCGACCACGCTGATCCATCAAGCAGATCCGCCGCCACTTCTGCTCCCGTCGTCTCTTTCGACGCCGGCGAAAGCAACCCAGAATCCGGCCGGGCTCACAACACCCACGCAGCCACCACAACCGCTGCAACAACAGCCGGCGAACCAGTCGACGCCGCCATCGCCGTCAAAACCGCCGAAACCACCAGATCTTAACCCCTCTCCGCTAAAACCACCGAAGAACCCCCCCAAGTCGCCGACGACAGCCTTCTACCGACCTCCTTCCCACCACCGACGGCCTCCAATACCCCCAATCGACAGCCACCATCTTTCTCCCGTCGTCCCTGACACCGGCCGAACTCAATCGACCGCCTGACCCACCTGACCCTCCGAACTCCCAGCCGCCACCAGTTCCGACGCTGGTCGTACCACCAGAACCGCCCGACGACCCCACTCCGGCCACCGCCAGCACTCTATCGCCTCCACGCGGACCACGCCACCAGATCCGCCAACCCTTACGGGTTCTCCTCAGCAGCTGGTTCGTAGGGCAAAAGAGGATGTGAAAAATAATTGGGCTCCAATTTGCAATGGGCCACATTTCTTGATTTGGGCCAAGCCAGCATATGGACAGGGGTCTGATTTATCCAGTAGGCTTATTTCAAAATCTGGGTTCCAAGCATTTGGGTTTGATAAGTTTGGGCATAAAAGCTGTTTGGTTTACCCAAAGAATGTGGGTCAGCCTACAATGTTTGGATTTAGTCTCCAAATTAATTTTTCCAAGACCGTTCGACGCCAATTTGATCCGGGCAAGATTAATGGCAAGTTGAGACTACGAAGTGGCGTTTTGAAGACCGTTCGACGTCAATTCGACCCGGGCAAGAATAGAAGCAATTTTCCGACATCCGCCTTGAGGGCAAGGCGATTTTCAAGCGTGGCGGAGTTGATACGGTATCCGTATCATATTTACCTGATTATTTATTTATGGTTATTTAATAATATGGGCTTGGCCCGTTATGTCTAGGGTTAGGGTTAGTATTATCTATTTAAGCAGTGTACTTCTTCATTATTGAAAAATGAATAAGAATAATCAGTCTCTCCCTTAAACTCTCGTCTATCTCTCTTTCGTCTATCTCCCTCAAGTTCTTCACCTTGTCTATCATTTTCTTCTCTATTATCGATACTTTTATGTATCATTCACTGGAAGTGACAATAAGTTTTAAGTGGCAAATTTTAGGTCGACACGGTGGGCAATACAGGGGCTCCAATTATTACTTACATTCATCTGAGAATTTCTGATTGTTTAAATGTTAAATAGATTTGTAGTTTTGAAAATAAATCTAACAAAAATATTGGAGTAGTAAAAGTAATGAAGAGTCAGGATGTGTTCAACTACTTAGTTCTTCTAGTGGCAATTTTTTGCTTGAACTAATCGATATATCATGTTTCATATTATGTTTAATTGTCTGTAACATTTTAAATTGAATTCCCTTTTTCCTGTTCTGAATGTCATTGGTTATGTTGGTCAGATAAGCTACTGAAGATATTGCAGGTATAGCTTTTCAGCTTAGTAGTGATGTTCAGAATTAGCTTTATGAAGTTGAACAAATCACAATATACAGTTGAACACATCAGAATGTTAACTATAGTCTATAATGTTGTTCTGCAATTTTCCTTAATTAATAGATACAAATAAATCAAAGTCTTCACTTATGAATACAATTCGAAAGGAAAGGGACAGCACGTAAGACTATGGGTTGTCTGCTTGCAACCACTATCCGTGTGTATAAAATATTATAACCTAAAGATCCTGTAAGATGTTGAATAATACAAACTTCAAGATTATACTTGCGAGTTTTTTCATTCGTCTAAAAAGTCAACCTATGGGTTGAAGCTAAATCTCAGCATGAACCAACTCTTTGGTACCATCCCTCTGGAAATAATCTACCTTTCCTAATTGATTTACCTTGATTTGTCTCGAAATCAGTTTTACGGGAGCATCCCAGCTGAAAGGGGAAAGCTTTAGAACTTCGAACTTTTGTGGCTGTATTGGAATCAACTTACCAGTCCAATTCATGATAAACTAGGAAACTTGAACTCCCTCACTGATCTAGAACTTATCCACAACAAACTATACGGTCCAATTCCTCCTCGAATTGGCAACTTGTCCATCCTTAACACTCTGTTCTTATATAGCAACCAACTTACGGAACCCATTCCTGATGAGCTAGGAAACTTGAAGTCCATCAGGGATCTTGTACTGAGTGAGAACAATCTCCATGGTTCCTGGGATAGGTAACTTGTCCGAATTGAAAAGTCTATAGTTGCGTTCTAACAAGCTTTCAGATCCCATTCCTAATGAACTTGAAAACTTGAAGTCTATCATCGGTCTTGAACTAAGTGAAAACCAACTCCATGGTCCTATTCCTCCTGGAATTGGTAACTTATCAAACTTGGACGGTTTGTACTTGTATTCCAATAACCTTCACGGAAACATACCTTTTGAGTTTGAAAACTTGAAGTCCATGACAGATCTCGAACTGAGTGAAAACCAACTCCATGATTCTATACCTCGTGGAATTGGTGACTTATCCAACTTGGAATTTTTGAACTTCTATTCCCAACAAGCTAAACATACGTAATGACTTTCAAAACTTGAAGTCCATCATGTTATTGGTCTGACTGAAAACCAACTCACTGGTTATATTCCTCCAACTTGCAATCTTTGAACATGCGTGCCAACCAACTTTCGGGGCTCATTCCACAACAGCTGGAGAACTTGAAAAGAGTGGTCATCTTGGAATCGCACCATAGCAACTTTCAGGTGGCATTCCAGAGATTTGCCAACATGGTAGACTTCAGAACCTCACTGTAAGCCTAAACAAGCTTTCCTGGTTTAATTCCTGAAAGCTTGAGAAACTCCTCAAGCTTACTCAGAATTCACCTTCAGAGCAACCAACTCACCCGAGCATTCTGAAGTTTTTGGTGTATACCCAAACCTTGATTTTTATGGCGAGTTGTCAGCTAATTAGGGGAAAAGTAAAAAGTTGAAGACGTTACTTATCGTGGGTAACAATATCACAGGGCTAATGCCACTTGAGTTGGGAGATTCAAACAAACTTCACTGGCTTGATCTTCTTCCAACCAATTAACTGGAAAAGTTCCAGCGGAATTCAAAAAGTTGACCTCTCTTATAAATCTCCATCTAAATGACAACCAACTTACTGGTGGAACTATTGACAGAGTTGGAGCATCTAGATCTGTGACATGTCCAAGAACGGGTTAAGTGGATCAATTGCAGAAGGAAATTTGACTATTGCCTCCAGCTGAACTATTTGAACTTGAGCAGTAACAAGTTTACGCACACCATCCCATCCCAGGTGGATAATTTATCCCACTTGTCTATCATAGATCTCTGTTATAATTCACTAAATGGGGAGATCCCATCCCATATCACAAGTTTTCAGAGCTTAGTGTTTTTAAACATTTCCCACAAGTTCCCTGGTTTCATTCCGGAAGAGTTTCAATATATGTGTTGGCTAGAATGGATTGACTTGTTCTACAATAACCTAGTGGCACCGATCCCAAGAAGCAAAGCATCCAGTGGTGCTCCAGTTGAGGCCCTAGAAGGAAACAAAGGGTTATGCGGAATTTTTTCCGGTATGTGGCCTTGTGAAAATGCCCTGTTAAAGATACAACACCAGATTTTTACCCTGTTTAAAAATGATTTTATTTATTTAATAAGTTAGCTAGTTTTCAGCAGTTAGTTCAACTAAGTTAGCTAGTCTTTGGCAGTCAGTAACTCAGTCTGCTAGTGTTTAGCATTGAGTTTTAGATTTTCTATTCTTTAGGGATATTCTAGTGGCTGATTTACTGGAGTAGTTTATTGCATAAAAATAGGACAAGTAGTTATTTGTGTAGCCTATATAAGGCAGTTCTTTTTCAGCAAATAATATCATTCCATTTTGCATCTTCACTTGTCCTGTGTAAACTTCAGTAGCTCATTTATCTTCTCTCCTTCCTCTTATTCTGTTTTTGCACTTGTGAGTGAGGTTCTGTTCAACAATCTGGTATCAGATCAACCGTAACGGGAGAGAAGAAAGTGGCACGAAAGCGGTAATACACCGGCGACAAGATGGGCGATGTTCAAGTTATTGGAGGAGTCAAAAAGCTCAATTACCAGAACTACAACACTTGGTCTACATGTATGATGTCATACATGCAAGGCCAAGATTTGTGGGAGGTTGTTGACGGCGTTGACGTTAAAGAACTAGGGATGGCAATATGGTCCGATTTGATCTGAGATCCGAGCGATCCGAGCCGAATGGACCGGATCCGAATCCGATCCAATTGAAAATGGATCGGATTTGGATCCGGAAAGCCAGATCCGAACGGATTTGGATCTGGATTTGGATCTAAGGGCAGCCACCGGGTTCCAACCAGATCCGATCCGAGCATATGTGTGCTTTACAAATATACCTCTATTACCTCCCCACTTACACTTACAAGAAGAATACTATAGTAACTCTAACCTACAAAAATATTTCTTTGGTTTTTTAGGCTTCATAACTTACAAACATGTCTTAGCGTACGAAATATTGTTTATTTTTTATGTTATTTTTTCTATTTTATTGCAAACTCGAGCCGGATCTGATCCAAATTCGATCCGACCACGTATTATATGGATCAAAGGATCTGATTTGGATCAGCTTAATGAACCCGATCCGATCTAATCTGAATCCGGTGATAATCCAAACGGATCTGGCCTGATGTGATCCGGATCCGACCCGCTGCCATCCCTATAAAGAACCAGCAAGGGAGGAGGCAGACGGTTCTTTGCGCAGGTGAAAGATTAAAGCAGGCAAGGCGATGTTTGCTTTAAAGACAACAATTGAAGAAGATGTACTGGAATGCATCCGGGATGCAAAAACTCCCAAAGAAGCTTGGGATACTCTAGCCTTGTTATCGAAAAAGAATGACACGAGGTTTCAATTTATGGAGAGCGAACTTCTATCGATAGCACAACGCGATATGACAATCACCCAGTACTTCCGCAAGGTTAAGTCATTATGCCTGGAGATCTCTTAATTGGATTCTACAGCTCCAATTGGAGAAACCCGGGTAAAGAGAATAATTATTCATGGTTTGAGACCATAATATAGGAATTTTGTTGCTGCGGTACAGGGATGGCAAGTTCAACCATCACTTGTTGAATTCGAAAATTTGCTTGCTGGACAAGAGGCTTTGGCAAAGCAAATGGGAGGTCTCTCGCTGAAGGGAGAAGAGGAAGCGCTCTTTGCCAATAGGAGCAGTGGAAAATCCAAGCAACATGTAGCCGGTGGGTTCAAATAGGTCGATGGTAAAATAGAAAATCATTAATATGAAGGAAGCAGTCATTTTGGGGGAGCCTGGAAAGGTCGTCGCAGTGGGAAAAAGTTTAATGGCACATGCTATAACTGCGGGAAGAAAGGTCACACGGCGAGAGATTGTCAGTCCAAGAAGAAAGTGGAGGGTAATGTTGCTGCAGCTAAGAGCGAAGATGAATGGGATGCTGAGGCATCATTTGCTGTTGAGGAGCAGCTAGCCCTAGCAACAATAACATCTGATCATATTGATTATGAGAAAGATTGGATTGTTGACTCGAGATGCTCTAATCATATGACAGGTGTGACACCCCGTATTTCGTCGTGGGAGAAATACGGAAATGCCACTCCACACCCACGATCGCTCTCGGGTGCAATGAACAATGGTAAACCAAACAAACATCGCCATAATTATTTATTACAAACAATAATGTCTTCAAAAGTGAAATAACACATACTATTAAACAAGATGAAACATTGTCTAGGTGTTTCAATTATTTAATACTAGCATAACTAGGTGAGTCCGCGATTCCCGTTAAGCCGAGCTTCCTTCACCTAGACCGGCGGGGGAAGAAACAAGACGGCAGTTTTTCCAAAGTCAGCACAAACGCTGAGCAAGTAAACACCCCAACATGTAAATAGGAAAGAGGCATATTTTTATTTTAATAAAAAGGGGAATAATTAGGAGATAAACAAACATATTATTTCAAATGACCAAATATAAATTATCCAAATCATTATTTAGCATTCTCAACCCATTTCAATATTTTCCCAAAATAAATCAATTCCTTCCAACATTCATATGAAAAAAAATCCACATTTATTATTTAGTTGTAGAGGGGAACAAACCAATCCAATAATATAGAACCAACCATCTCGCATGCAACCAAGACCTTAAGTGTCGACACCCCCCTAAGACTCTAGCGGCCAGAAGGGTGAGTACATGGTGCGACTCGGGACAATGGCAACCGAGCCAAATATAATAATCACAATGTATAGAAGAATTTTAATAGGGTTCCGCCGCACAACTGTTTTCACTTTACGTTATTACGTATTATTAATTTCATGTGATAATTTCTAAAAGAATCAATAAACAAGTAATTGAAATATCAAGTTCAGCACTTAAATAAATCCAATATTAAGTTTATACACTCTTTTTATCCAGGAAATAATAATTTAATAAACAAACTATTTATTCATAAGTGACTATAAAAATTAATTCAAACTAATTCAATTATAGCTATTTATTTATTAGAATATATATATATACTATAAAAGAATTAAATTTATAATTGAAATTCACAAATATTTATTCTAATAAAAACAAGTCATATATATAATTATAAACTTATGTTGGATAAATAATTTCTAATATCTAGGAAAAATAATCAAGTAATATCAACAATAGATATACGGATTTTTAAAGAGTCTACTTAATTAGTTATTTCATAATTTAACTTCCAACCTATTTATTTTTATCAATATTCTCAAAATAATCTATTTTACTCAAAATACTAGTTTACAAGAACCTAAAATATTTCGTTAAACAATCCAAAATTATATAATTAACCAAATCGTACATTTTTATCTTGCTTATAGAAACAACAATATTTCATATAAATATAGTCCTATGTAATTTTTACAACCTATTTACTTTGAAATAGTCAAAATAATATATAGATTTATTTGGATATAATATTAATCCAAAAATCGTATTTTTAATTATATATATTATATGCAGTTTCATATTATACACAAATCACCCCCAACTTTTCAGAAACTATACATGCAGTGCACTACTCACCCTCAACTTTTCAGAAACTACATAAACAACCCCTCTTTATGAACACAAGCATACAACTTCAACCCAACATACCCGATTCGTGTTAGAACTAACAAGATGAGATTTTGATGATTAGAAATGAACTAGAGAGTGATTTAGGACTCACCTATGCGAAAAATTGCGAGAAATGGTTAAGAAACGGAGCGGATCTCGTCTCCGAAGGTGGTGGTCGGCGGGGATGAACACCGACGATGAATCCGACGTTCTTGGTTCTGTTTGAGGTTGCTAATGCACTCCTCGGACCTGCAGGAGTAGTTTGGTACCAACGGGAGAGAGTGGGTCGCTCCGGTTAGCTCGGTTGAGCTTCTCGCCGGAAATAATGGTGGCCGGCGGCGATGGTGGTGGTTCGGGGTGTTCTGCAGCTAGTTGCTGCTGCACTTCTCGTACTTGGGTCGCAGGAGAGGGAGGAGAAGGCTCAGGGGTCCAAAACAGAGAAGGAGAGAGAAGGCAGAGAGATATGGCGGTGGTTTCCCGCCGGGTTGGTTCAACAGAGTGGTTGGCGGCCTCCTCGGCGGGGGGAGCTGCTGCTGCTGCTGGTGGTGTGTGGCAGAGAGAGAGAGGAGAGGGAGGGATGAGGAGGAGGTGGCTGTGGTGGTGAAGGTGGTTCGGGTGGTGATGGAGGTACGGTGGTGGTGGTGTTTTGTTTTTCCCGTGGGTGTGATGAGAGGGAGAGGAGAAAGTTTGTTCTGATGTGTTTTGGTGTGAGAGAAACAAATGAGAGAGAGAGAATTAAATAATGAATTGATGACTTGGAGAAGTCATCTTCCTTCAACCGACCTTGCAATTGTTTTCTTCTTCTACTACTTAAGCTAGAGTGTTTTAGGAGTACCAAATGGGTTGGCCAATCTAGTGGGTTGGGTACACACTATGGTATATATAAATAAACTATATAAAATGCTAAATAGAATACTCAATAAAAATATCGTTTTCTATATTGTTATTATATGAACTTCCCGAGTATATTTTGAACTCATAAATAATCCAACTCGTCACTCGCAGTACAAATTAAATTTTACGCCTCAATTACCAATTTACCCTTCAAAATTAAACAGGGTATTACATCCTTCTCCCCTTAAAGAAAAGTTTTGTCCTCGAAGCTAAATCCACTCATACTCAATAAACATAACGTCTCTATAAAATGCAATTATATGTTTATATAATGATGCACAAATTATATCATGAAATTTACTAGGGTTAATATGAAGTGTTTATGCTCTCTCTCTAGAGCCTCTTCCCCACTGCTCCTCGAGCCGTCCTCTCCACCATGTTTCAAGCTCCTGCTCACCCAATCTCCTCCGCTCTCTCACCAACCATTGCAATTCTCCATTTCCCTCGGTGACCCTGCAGCCAATAGCTGCTGCAGCCGTGCACTGCCCCCCTTTTTTTATTGCTTTATTTGTTTACTCTAACACACTATCTCTAATTCTAATCTTTCTCCCTACCCCTAATCTCCCATCATCATAGTCTAGTGCCTAATAACACAGTCTCCTTGCAGGTGATCAAGATCTCAGGGGGAAGTTTAGCTAGTGAAACACTTCTCCCACCTGCAGAAGCTGCAGTCATCATCTCAATCCCTCCACATGCATTGGCTTATTGTTCTTTTTGTTTCTTGGTTCTATTTGTTTATGTTCTAATTGTTCTTCTATATGTTTTGCAGGACCCTTAGCACCTAGCTCATCTCTGTGTCCTCCCTAGTAGTGACTCCCTTTCCAATCTCCTTCTCGCTGATCTTCTTCTCTGTGACCAATATCCCTTACCATTATGTCCAAATCCTACCAATACGACTCTAACAGCCCCCCTTCAAACGATTCCATGGAGGAAAGGCTTGACGAGAGAGGTTCTGTGCTTTCCCTGGATCCCTCAAGAGCCTTCACCTTCAGAGAGATCCTGAAAAACACGTTGATCGCTAAATTCCTGGGAAAGACCTCTTTGTCACCTGCAGTCATGCAAAAAGCCATTAGCAAAGCTTGGAAAACTTTTGGTTCGGTTTGGATTGAAAAAAAGGGTGATGTTTACCTCTTCCACTTTCAAAATCCAAAAGATAAAGATTTTTTTCTCAATGAATCTCTGGTCTCTATTCATGGCCTCTCACTGGTTTTTAAAGAAAGATTGAACAATCAAGCCCTTTCAGAGATAGATTTCACAAAAGCAGATGTTTGGTTTCAAGTTCCTAATATTTCGCTCGAAGGTTTCGATTTTGAAACAGCAGAAAAAATGGGTAATTTGGTTGGGGATCTTGTGGTTGTTGACTGGTCTTTTAATAGAGTCCGAAGCATGCAAGGTTTACGAATCAAATCCAGAGTGGCTCTGGATCAGGCTTTAACACCTGGTGTTTATGTGAATGTCCCAGGGGAAGATGAATTCAAGTGGGTATTTTTCAGTTATGAAAGAATTTTCAAGGTATGTTACAGGTGCGGTTGTATAGGTCACGATAACAGACACTGTAATACTAACCTTGTGGCGGTACTGGAGAAGCTGGAAGCTCGTTACCTGCAATCTCACCATCTCTCTGCCTACCCCTTCCATGTTAACCCTCATCGAAAAATGTTTACACATCTGCTAAAGTTCCACTCAAAGCATGGCCCTCACCGCACCATCAAACTTGATACCAGTGTAAACCCTATCTATACCTTTCAAGAACTCTCTGTCTCTCATGACCCAAATCAAGGTCCCCCCTGCCACCACAACAACCATCTGCAAATCACTCACCTTCATCTAATGACTCTGCTAACTTTTTTACCCCCCCCCCTTCCAACCCAGAAAACACACCCTCAAATCAAACTTCTCTCATGAATGCCACCTCTGCTTTTATACAAAACTACTTCCCCAACATTCATCATTTAATCCAAAAATCCCAAACGTTTCTTCTTCCTCAGCAGCACCCTTCCTCTTCTCTGCCAATACATGCACACGTTCCCGAAGCAGTTATGGCTGACTCTCTCTCTCAGCCATCCCAACCGTCCACATTCAATAGTGATTCATGTTCCCATCCTAAACCATCTCAACCGCCTCCAATGAATGTGGGTGCAGTTCTAGAAAATCTCTTCAATAGAGCCATGCATCCTTTTTTTGAAACGGGAGACACTTTACTCCATGAACTGAAAAGCCTCCCCCCTATCACCACTATAAAACATTTCGACCAATCCCCAAAAGACCCCTTTTCAGCAGTTGCCATCTAAGTCTCTATCTCTCTCTTGTCCCAACCTTCCTCTTCTCCCAACACACACATCCCAAATGAGGCAATTACCCACCACCTATAAAATGCTTTCCTCTCGTTCTGATTTCTCCATCAAAGCCCCTGATTTTACTCCCTCAAACACCTCGGAGGCAGACACTGATCAGGAGCAGAGAAAGCAAGAGGTGGTTGATATTGATAAGATGCTCAAAGAAGTTAGCCCTTCAATTCCAAAAAATACCAGAGGGAAAAGAGGTGAGGCCAAAAAGGAGATGGGGATCGTGGAGAAAAAGGAGGTTAAGAAAAATTTGGGGAAGAACTTGGGAAAAGGCAAAGAAAAACTCAACAGCAAGCCAAAAGGAGTTTTGCAAATCCCTGCATTGAAAAAGGTGGCGAAGAAGAGAGAAATCCCAGTGGCCTCGGTGGCGGACCTTAAGGGGAAAGGGAAGAAGCAAAAAACCTCTTCCAAAATGGAGGCTCAAAAAGGTATCTTTAAATGTTTTCATGATCTAATTCAATCTTTAAATTTCAATCCCTTTTCAAATCAAATTTTCAAGTTCAAGTTCAAAAAACGTTTAAGGCCACTGTGTGACACAGTTTCTTCTGAATTACATCCCAACAAGAAACTTAATTCTGGGTTTAGGGTGGTTGTCCCTCAACAACCCCCAATAGAGCCATGAATATCATTAGCTGGAATTGCAGAGGCTTAGGGCAGGACTCTGCAATTCGTGAAGTTTTTTCCCTGACCCGTAAGTTTAAGCCTGCTCTTCTTTTTCTTTCTGAAACTAAACAAAAAAGTTGTTTCATTCAAAGGAAATTTCGTAAATTAGGTTTTGACAAACACTGTTTCATTGATCCTATAGGCTCTAGTGGTGGTCTTTGGTGTGCCTGGCACTCCTCTCTTTTGTCTGCCTCTTTGAAGTGGTCTTCGGACAACTTGCTACTCCTTGAAATATCAGATTCAAACCCTTCACTTCCTTCTTGGTTCATAGGTCTAGTGTATGGCAACCCAAATTTTGATCAGCGTTTACATGTATGGAATCTCTTTGATTCTATTCTCCCGGTTAATAGTCCCTTGGTGTTAGTAGGTGACTTTAATCAGGTTCTTTTTTCTCATGATAAAATGGGGCCTTGTGCTTCTAACATTAGAGGTTCTGAAACCCTCCTCAATTTCATAAATAAATGGGCGTTGTTTGAAGTTAAAATATTGAACCTTGGTTTACCTGGACTAACAATAGATTAAGTGGCTCTCCTACTTTTGAAAGGCTTGACAGAGCATGGTGTAATGTTAGTCTAATTAACTCTTTTCCTGATCTAACTATTCATAACCTAGGCATTGGCTCCTCTGATCACTCTCCTATGGTTTTAAAATTCTCCCCACCCTCTACCAACTGCTACCCTCCCAGACGTTTTGAAATTTGGTGGCTGAATACTGCTGATTCTAAGGAACTCCTGAAATACATATGGAGCATTCCCATTCCAGGTTCACCATGTTTCAGAGTGGCCAAGCTTCTAGCTATCACACTTAAAGCTTTTAGAGCCTGGGCCTCTTCTACACCCTCACTGCAAAATCAAATTAATAATGTTAAAACCCAACTTGCCTTTCAACAAACTCTCCTACCTGATCCTCAAGCAGCATCCTCTTTTATTCATCTACATCATCAACTACAGGATCTGCTTACCCAAGAAGAAATCTATTGGGCTCATAGAGCTAGATGTAAGTGGCTAAAAAAGGGAAATAAAAATACAAAGTTTTTCCATGCATGCACCAAAATCAAAAAGACTTTTAATGGAATTTAGAACATTCAACTTTCTGATGGCTCCTTTGTTACTGATCACAATGACATAATGAATTTGTTCCTTGATCACTTCCAATCCATTTACTCTGAACCCTCACCCAGTCTAGCTGATCTCTCAGCCCAAAATGACAACTTGTTCTCATTTTCTCTTCTTTTCAACATTATTAAATTTTTATCTCCTGAACAGCAAAGTCTTCTTTCTAAACCATTCTCTGCAACTGAAGTCACTCAAGCAGTCTTTGAAATGGCTCCCCTAAAAGCTCCAGGCCCAGATGGCTTCCAGCCAGCATTCTTTCAAAAAAATTGGACCCTTTGCTCCACCACCATTATAACAGCAGTGCTCTCCTTTCTCAATTCAGGTCATTTGCTCAAAGAAATAAACAAAACTCATATAATTCTCATACCTAAGTGCCATAACCCTCTTAAAGTTGGTGACTTCAGACCTATTAGCTTATGCAATGTCCTCTACAGAATAATAGCCAAAGTCTTGGCTAATAGGCTTAAACAAGTCCTTCCTTCCCTCATTTCTATTAACCAAAATGGTTTTATTCCCCAAAGGCTAATCCAAGATAACATTATCATTGGCCAAGATCTTGTTCATACCATCCACAAAGCTAAGACTAATAATCAATCTAAGTTAGGAGCCCTGAAATTAGATATCTCCAAAGCTTTTGATCGAATTAGATGGGATTTTCTTGATCATGTCATGGTACAAATGCACTTCCCCTCCCACTTTATTAAACTTATTATGCAGTGCATTACCACTGTCACCTATTCCATCATTCTCAATAGATCTCAGTCTAAGTTCTTCAAACCTAATAGAGGTCTAAGACAAGGTGACCCACTCTCCCCCTTCCTTTTTTCTCTATGTGCAGAAGTCCTTTCAAGCTCTCTCACAGCTGCTGAAGAGGATGGACTTCTGCAAGGCATTCCCTTTTCCAACAATCAGACAATTTCCCATTTGCAGTTTGCTGATGACACCCTTCTCTTCTTCAAAGTTTGTCCTCAGACTAGTGCTAACATTAGGCACATTCTTGACCTCTATGCTACTCAATCAGGCCAATCCATAAACTTAGACAAGTCCTCTCTAGTCTTTAGTCCTAATTGCTCCCCTGCTGATAAGAATCACTTCCTCAACTCCCTAGGACTTGCTCCAAGTGACTGCATAGGAAAGTATCTAGGTATCTCTCTTGACAATAAAGGGACTAGTAAGACTATTATAAAAATACCATAGACAAGGTCATGCATAAGTGTGCTTCTTGGCAAGGTCTTCTTCTCAACCCCTTAGGAAGAGCCACATTGATTAAGTCTGTTCTTAGCAGCTACCTTGTTTATCCCATGTCCATATGCCTCTTCCCAAAGAAAGACTGTAACACTATTAAAACTGTCTTCTCTAAATTTTACTGGTCAGGGGACTGCAATAAAAAGCGTATTCATTGGCTCTCTTGGGACTTTCTTTGTAATAAACCCAAGAATGGGGGATTGGGTTTTAAGAATTTACAATGTTTTAATAATGCTCTTTTGGCTAAAAGTAGCTGGAGAATCCTCAAGGATCATAACTCTCTTTTTACAAAATATTTTTCTGCAAAATATTGCAAAAGAAAAACTTTTTTGAGCCCCAACCCTGCTTCTTCTTCATCCTCTGCTTGGAAAAACATCTGTAAAGGTAGAAGCACTTTGAGAATGGGACTGCAATGGAAAATTGCTACCGGAAATGCCATTGAGTTGTGTGAGGATGGGTGGATCAAAGATGTGCCTGGGGCCTCCGTTAAGGAGTGTTTAATTCAAGCTGACCATCATAACAATCCCACTAAGGTTGGTCACTTGATTGATCAGCAACACAGAGTGTGGAAAACTGATCTAGTAGGTGATATCTTCCCTAATTGGTTGAGAGATAGAATTCTAGATACACCTTTAGAAAGTCTTGAAAGCACAGATACCCCTTATTGGGGAGCCTCCTCCACTGGAATCTTCTCTGTTAAATCCGCCTATTTCCTCCAAAATTTCAATAACTCCTCACCCCTGTCAGTAGCAGCCAACATCCACTTTAACCCTATAACTCTTAGCTACAACTGGAAAAGACTCTGGTCCTCAGGAATGCCCTCAAATATTACTCATCTCTTTTGGAGAATTTGCACTAACTCTCTGCCTTGTCTTTCCAATATTAACTCTAGAATTGCCTCCTCAAACCCCTTCTGTCCTAGTTGCCCAAATCACATTGAAGATGCTAATCACATTTTCCTCCACTGTACTAAGGCTCGGGAGCTCTGGGGCAGAGCCCCTCTTCACCCCTTTCAGAAGCCAAAACATTACTCTTCTGATGTCAATAAGTGGTTAATGAGATGGCTAAACAAGAAAAAGAAACTCCAAAAACATAATAACTGGCATTGGATTCCAGCTATATTCTGGATTCTTTGGATCACCAGAAATAAAAGATTATTTGAGCAACAAAATACTACACCTAGCACTTTGTTTCACCAGGCAGAGGCTCTTGAAAATTTTCTGACTCTATCTTGATTTAATTTGTGAGTTTACTTTTTAGCTAATGAAGGATGGGTGGAAGTTGAAGTCAAGAAAGGAAGGCCAGAATGGTTGCCAGGTCAAGTGCAGTTTTATCCTCAGGCATTGGTGGAAGTGTCCCAAGCAGTTCCTCTAGCAGTCCTCCCTCCTGTCCAAGGATCTTTTGTTTTCAAGAATGCATTTTCTGCTGAAGCTTCTGCTAAGGCCCCAGGAGGAGAAGGAAGTTCTAATGCTCCAGAAGTCATTCAATCCCTTGATGCTTCGAGTGTTAGTGCCTCTGGAGCTGCATCTGGAGAAGAGTTCCCTCCCATTCCAGACAATGATCTCATGTCAGCAGTCATTCCCTTCATTGATGTCTAAGGAGCCCTGAATCCAAGTTGATAGTTCTCAAGTTCTCAAATTATCTCAATTTATGTCTCAAGTTTGTTTTCGGATGTTTTCGAAACTGATGAAGTAATGGTCTCTGTGTTAGTTTGCTGGTTGTTCTGCTGGTTGGCCACTGCTAGGCTCCCTCAGCTAGCTTTGGTCTTTAGTTTGGTCTTTAGTTTATCAGGAGGTTGTCTTGTTTGGTGTCTTGTTTGGTGGGTTATCTCGCTTAGTTTCATGTTTAGTGGCCTGCCCTAGTTTTATGAGCTAGTAGTATTAGTATCCTTGTTTTGGTATGGCCGGATGGTGTCCTTTTATGCTATGTAGATGCTATGTAGATGTAATTATCATTTGATTCGGATATCAATTGAAGTTCTAATTTTCCCGCAAAAAAAATATGAAGTGTTTAAGATTTATTTTATAAACGTAAGGGTATTAAAGCGAAATGTTACATCCTCCCCCCTTAGGGAGTGACGTCCCCGGAATTCAATTTACCTCATTAAATAGGTGGGGATACTTCTTTCTCATATCATCTTCTGCTTCCCAAGTAGCCTCTTCTCTCTGATTGTTCGTCCATAAAACTTTCACAAGCTTAACGCTCTTGGTATCTGTGTCTCTTGTCTTAGTGTCCAGAATCTTCACAGGGTGCTCCTCGTACGTCAGTGACGGGTCTAACTCAACTGGTTCAGGGTCTAGCACATGAGATGGGTCTGGAACGTACTTCTTCAGTTGTGAAACGTGAAAGACATTGTGTACTCGTCCCAAGTTAGAAGGTAAGTCTAGTCGAAAAGCAACTTCCGCAATTCTTTCCAAGATGTCGTAGGGTCCGATAAACTTTGGGCTCAATTTTCCTTTCTGGTTGAATCTCGTTACTCCCTTAGTAGGTGAAACCTTGAGAAATACTTTTTATCCAATTTGGAACTCCAACTGCCTTCTTTCCTGATCTGCATAAGACTTCTGCCTGTCCTGAGCTGCCTTCATTCTTTGCTGGATGAGTCGTACTTGATCCTTCATATCCTCGATAACTTGCGGTCCAATTACTATCGTCTCGATGATGTCGTTCCAACATAGTGGCGATCGGCACTTCCTTCCGTACAAAGCTTCATACGGTGCCATGCCAATGCTGGCGTGATAACTGTTGTTGTAGGAGAACTCAATCAAAGGTAGTTTTGTCAACCCATGAGCCTTGGAAGTCCATGACACAGGGTCCTAGCATGTCTTCCAATGTCTGAATGGTCCTTTCTGTTTGACCGTCTGTGGCTGGGTGAAACGCTGAACTTCAACTGAGTTCCCAATGCTTCCTGAAGAGCTTGCCAAAAATGAGAGAGGAAGTTAGGGTCCCTATCATAAATTATCAAACTTGGAACTCCATGATACCTCACTATATTTTTGACATACGCGTCTGCTCTTTGCTCCATGTTCCAGGTGTCCTTCATCGGAATGAACCTAGCTGTCTTGGTCAATCGATCAACTACGGTTGAGTCCATTCTTCGACGTCGACAAAGCAGTCACGAAATCCATCGAAATAGAATCCCACTTCCAAACTGGTACGTCTTTGTAGAGTTTGTCGCCTCCAGGGTGTACTGAGTAAGGTGTGTTGTGAGCTTCACGCATCAATTTCTCCTTAGTTTCTGCACATTTCTGCAGTACGCACCCCTTCCTTTGTAGCGAATGCTTCCATCCTCGTGAATCCTGAAGTCATTGGCTTTCCCTTCAGCGATTTTCTTTCTAATTCTTTCTAGCTTCACGTCTCCAGCTTGGTTACTCCTTATTTACTCAAGGAAGTTTGGTACGGTTGTCATGCTGCTGAGGAAGTTCTGCACTCCTTGATCCATTACTTCGATCTCAAGCTTTCTGAATTCATGGCATAGCCATTCTGGTAAAACTATCATTGCGTTCAAGGCATGGCTGGCCTTTCGACTCAATGCGTCAGCGACCACGTTTGACTTCCCTTCGTGGTACTGGATGCGCAAGTCGTAGTCCTTAATGATCTCTAGCCATCTTCGTTGTCTGTTGTTCAGCTCCTTCTGTGTGAAGATGTACTTAGACTGCGGTGATCATTGTAAAGCTTGTAAACTGCTCCATATAAGTGGTGTCTCCATATCTTTAGCGCGAAAACTATTGCCGCTAACTCTAAGTCGTGAGTGGCATAGTTTTCCTCGTGGGGTTTCAACTGCCTTGATGCATAGGCAATTTCCCTTCTATCCTGCATAAGTACACATCCTAGCCCTTTCTTCGATGCATCGCTGTACACTTCAAACTCGCCGGAGTCATTTGGTAGAGCTAATATTGGGGCTGTAGTCAGCCTCTCCTTCAGGGTCTGAAATGCTTTCTCACAGCTATTGTCCCAATGATACTTCACAGTCTTCTTCGTCAGCGCAGTCAGTGGCCTGGCAATCTTGGAGAAATCCTTTACGAAACGCCTGTAGTAGCCTGCTAAGCCAAGGAAACTTCTTATCTCGGATTCTTAGGCATTGGCCAATCTTTGACTGCTGAAATATTTCCTGGATCCACTGATATTCCCTCTTTCGAGATGATGTGACCCAGAAATGGAACACGATCCAGCCAGAATTTACACTTGGACAGCTTAGCATACAACCGTTCTTGTCTCATAGTCTGCAACACTTCTCTGAGATGTTCCTCGTGCATCTCCTCGCTCTTCGAGTACACCAGGATATCATCAATGAAGACGACGACAAACCGGTCTAAGAATGACCTCATCACTCGGTTCATCAGGTCCATAAACACTGCAGGTGCATTGGTTAGACCGAAAGGCATTAATGTGAACTCATAATGGCCATACCTCGTTCTAAAGGCTCTCTTCGGGATATCCTTCTCGGCTACCCAAAGTTGATGGTACCCTTACCTCAAGTCAATCTTCGAAAAGACATTAGCCCCTTGTAATTGATCGAACAAGTCGTCAATCCGGGGTAGAGGGTACTTATTTTTTATGGTTGCATTGTTCAACTCACGGTAGTCAATGCATAGCCTTAAGCTTCCATCTTTCTTCTTCACAAATAGCACTGGTGCTCCCCACGGTGAAACACTTGCCCTTATGTATCCCTTCTGTAGGAGTTCTTGCAATTGATCGTTCAGCTCCTTCAGTTCAGCTGGTGCCATCCGATACGGCGCTTCCGAGATCGGCGCGGTTCCGGGTGCTAAATCCAGAGTAAACTCCCCTTCTCTCTTGGGTGGCATACCTGGAATCTCATCTGGAAATACGTCGGGAAATTCTTTTACGACATGTATCTCTTCCAACACATTCTCCTTCTTGGACACATCTTGGATGTAGCACAAGTAGACAGAGTTCCCTTTCTTTACTTGATTGACTATGGTCAGTGCTGACACTAGTCTAATACAGGGCTCCTTCTTGATTCCGCGATAAGAAATCTTCTCACCGTTAGGTCCTCTTAGCTGAACCTTCTGATTATAACAATAAATGACGGCTCGATATTTGCTAAGCCAATTCATTCCTAGGATGACGTCTATGCCTCTGAGATTGAACTTAATCAAATCCGCATGTAAGGCTAGAATTTTGACTTCTACTCCTTTAAATACAGTGTCACGAACTGCTATGTGGCCAGTGGGTGTTGCTACAGGGATATATTTTCTAACAGACTTATTCAAACTCAATTTCTCAGCAAATGATGATGATATGAATGAGTATGATGTGCCAGAATCAAATAATATAAAGGTTGGGTGCTCATGGACAACGAAAGTACCCGTGACAACTCCGTGAGCAGCTTCAGCCTCAGTCTTTGTCATGACTGCAATCCTTCCCACATTGTCATTCTGAGTTCCAGCTCCTCCTGCACCAGCTCCAGTGTTCACATTACCTCCATGACCAGCATTGTTGTTGCGGTTCTGAGCTCCATGTTGTCCTGCATTCCCCTGATTATAGTTTTGTTGCCTTCCATAGCCATCTCCTGGTTGTTGCGGTTTCCAGGGTTCCTATTTCCATATCCAATCTGCGCTGGTTGTTGATTCCCATACTGCTGGCGGTTTCCCTGATAGTTGTTCTGGGGTTGCCTCTGATAGTTCCCTCCTTGGTTCACATGTTGGTTCATGACTGGTCGAGCTCGACATTCATAAGCACGATGTCCCTTCCTACTACAGTTGTGGCAGATGACCAAGTTCCCCATACAGTCTCTTCCAGGGTGGTTTTGTTGGCATCTCTTGCAGATGTAGCGTCGGACTGGCTGAGCTACCTAATACTGCTGGTTCTGATGGTTCCCTCCATTGTTCGGCATCAATTTCTTGTCCCTTGCCATGTTACTGCTACTACCTCCTGCTTCAGCTGCTTTGCGTTTTCCACGAAATTCATCATGTACCTCCTGGACTTGCCACATGTCAGCTGCTCGATCATATGCCCTGTGCAAAGTGTCGTAATTCCTACTACGCATTATCTTCTGCAACTGGAGGTGTAGTCCCGAAATAAACTTGTTAGTCTTATTATCCTCATCAGGTACAGTGTGGCCAGCGAACCTCAGTAGTTCCACGAAATTTTTGAAGTAGTCCGTCACTGAGTCGTTCCCTTGTTTCAGATTTTTGAACTCATTGCACTTCATTCTCTTGACATGTGCTGGATAGAATCGCGTCCTAAGAGCAGTCTTAAAGGCTTCCCAGTCGTGCCAGCAAGACTTCTTGAGAGGTGGTCCACCAATCATCTGCGTCATCTGACAGATGGATGATGGCGCAGTTGATCTTCTCATCATCAGGGCAATGTACAACCCTAAGCAGCTTCTCGAAATGTCTAATCCAATTCTCCAATTCAACGGGCTCTTCCTTCCCAATGAATTGGCGAGGATTCAGATCAGCTCCAATATTAGGATATAATATTAATCCAAAAATCACATTTTTAATTATATATATTATATGCAGTTTCATATTATACACAAATCACCCCAACTTTTCAGAAACTATACATGCAGTGCACTACTCACCCTCAACTTTTCAGAAACTACATAAACAACCCCCCTTTATGAACACAGCATAAAACTTCAACCAACATAACCGATTCGTGTTAGAGCTAACAAGATGAGATTTTGATGATTGGAAATGAACTAGAGGGTGATTTAGGACTCACCTACGCGAAAAATCGCGCGAAATGCTCAAGAAACGGAGCGGGTCTCGTCTCCAAAGGTGGTGGTCGGCGGGGATGAACATCGACGATGAATCCGACGTTCTTGGTTCTGTTTGATGTTTCTAATGCACACCTCGGACCTCCAGGAGTAGTTTTGTACCAACGGGAGAGAGTGGGTCGCTCCGGTTAGCTCGGTTGAGCTTCTCGCCGAAATAATGGTGCCCAGCGGCGATGGTGGTGGTTAGGGGTGTTCTGCAGCCAGCTGCTGCTGAACTTCTCGTACTTGGGTCGCAGCTAAGGGAGGAGGAGGCTCAGGGGTCCAAAAGAGAGTGGGAGAGAGAAGGCAGAGAGATATGGCGGTGGTTTCCCGCCGGGTTGGTTCGCCGGAGTGGTTGGCGGCCTCCTCGGCGGCAAGAGCTGCTGCTGCTGGTTGTGTGTGGCAGAGAGGGAGAGGAGAGGGAGAGATGAGGAGGAGGTGGCTGTGGTGGTGATGGAGGTACGGTGGTGGTGGTGTTTTGTTTTGCCCGTGGGTGTGATGAGAGAGAGAGGAGAAAGTTTGTTCTGATGTGTTTTGGTGTGAGAGAAACAAATGAGAGAGAGAGAATTAAATAATGAATTGATGACTTGGAGAAGTCATCTTCCTTCAACCGACCTTGCCATTTGTTTTTTCTTCTACTAGTTAAGCTAGAGTGTTCTAGGAGTACCAAATGGGTTGGCCAATCTAGTGGGTTGGGTACACACTATGGTATATATAAATAAACTACATAAAATGCTAAATAGAATACGCAATAAAAATATCATTTTCTATAGTGTTATTATATGAACTTCCCGAGTATATTTTGAACTCATAAATAATCCAACTCGTCACTCGCAGTAAAAATTAAATTTTACGCCTCAATTATCTATTTAGCCTTCAAAATTAAACGGGGTATTACAACAGGTGACAAGGAAAAGTTGCAGAATTTGTCAGATTATCAGTCGGGTTGTTGTTACAGCCAACAACTCCAAGTTACCTATAGCTCATGTCGGTAATGTTGTTGTCTCCCCTCAATGTAGTAATGAAGTGTCACTAGAAAATGTCATCACATCCCTGGTATAAAGAAAAATCTTCTCTCATTTGCACAACTAACATCATTGGGGCATTTTGTTCTATTTGGCCCGCAAGATGTGAAGGTCTTTCCTGATCTTGAGATTACGAAGGATCCGCTGATGAAGGGTGAAAGACTAGACTCAGTTTATGTAATGTCGGCAGAAGCGGCTTATGTGCATAAGACGAGGAAGAACGAGACCGCAGACTTATGGCATATGTGGTTAAGTAATGTTAGCTACTCCAAGCTGCTAAATGTGATGATGAAGAAGTCAATGTTGAAAGGACTACCTCATCTTGAAGTAAAAACAGACTCGGTCTGTGCGGGATGCCAATATGGTAAAGCTCATCAATTACCATATGAAGAGTCTAAATTTAGAGCAAAAGAGCCATTAGACCTAATTCACTCTGATGTGTTTGGACCAGTTAAGCAAGTCTCTATCGGAGGGATGAGGTATATGGCAAAGTTTATTGATGACTTCTCTAGGTATGTTTGGGTGTACTTCATGAAAGAGAAGTCAGAAACTCTTACGAAGTTTAAAGAGTTCAAAAGAATGGCTGAAGCAAATATTGGCAAGAAATTTGATGTTTACGCACTGACAATGGGGTAGAGTATAGCTCGGATGAGTTTGAAGATTTCCTCCAAAATTGTCAAATAGCCATCAGTTTACATGTGCCAGCACCCCGCAGCAAAATGGTGTAGCAGAAAGGAAGAATCAACATCTTGGAGAAATCTGTCTAAGTATGCTTCACGCAAAATCTATGCCAGGATGATTTTGGGCTGAAGCAATGAAAACTGCAGCCTTTGTGATCAATAAGCTCCCTCAACAAAGGTTAGGATTCCTTTCCCCTTTCGAAAAATTGTGGAAAATGAGGCCTACAGTTAGCTCTTTTCCATTTTTCGAATGTGTATGCTATGTATTTGTTCCTGACCATTTACGTAGCAAGATGGACAAGAAAGCTATTCGCTGCATTTTTGTAGGTTATGACACTCAAAGAAAAGGGTGGAAATGTTGTGATCCAACCAGTGGCAAGTATTACACATCACGGAATGTAGTGTTTGATGATGCTTCTTCATGGTGGTGCCCATAAAAGGAGAAATTACCAGACTCGGTGGCATTGAAGGATGATTTGCAATCTACTCAAATCCACCTAACTGTGGGAGAAATTGAAGATGAAGATGATGGAGATTTTGGCAAAGAAGGCACAACCCAAACGCCTTGGAAGACAGCTGTATATGAGCAACCAATGCCATATGATCCTAGTGAAGTAGACGGGCTAGATCCACTAAGACGATCAATAAGAATTCGAAAGCAAAATCCCAGATATGCCAAGCAGAATTCCAGATATGCCAACGCTGCCATAGTAGAAGAAATGGGCAACAAAGAACCGGAGACATTTAAGGAAGCATTTGAAGATATCGAGTGGAATACAACCAGGAAAGAAGAGATCGCTGCATTAGAAAGCAATCAGACTTGGGAGCTAGTGCCTAAACCAAGAGATGTGAAACCTATTTCGTACAGATGGGTTTACAAGATAAAGCGTCACACAGATGGATTAACTGAGAGATACAAGGCTCGTCTGGTTGCTCGAAGGTTCTCTCAGCAATATGGATTGGACTATGATGAAACGTTTAGTCCAGTTGCAAAGCTTACAACTGTGCGTGTTTTACTTGCACTTGCAGCGAGCAAAGGTTGGGACTTGTGGCAAATGGACGTGAAGAATGCGTTTCTCCATGGAGAGTTGGATCGGGAAATCTATATGAATCAACCTCTGGGTTTCCAAAGTGTTGATCATCCATAGTATGTGTGTAAGCTACGAAAGGCGCTTTATGATTAAAGCAAGCTCCACGGGCGTGGTAAGCTACGAAAGGCGCTTTATGGATTAAAACAAGCTCCACGGGCATGGTATGGTAAGATTGCTGAATTTCCAGTAACATTCGACGAACGAAGGAGAACCTATCAATTCGTTTTCACATGAAAGAACTCGGAGAGCTCAAACACTTTCTTGGTCTTGAGATTGATCGCACTCAAGAAGGAATATTTCTCCACCAGCAGAAATATTCCAGCGATTTATTGAAGAAGTTTGGAATGCTTGAATGCAAGCCAATTTCAACTCCGATGGAGCCAAATGCTAAATTTTGCGCTCAAGAAGGGAACATTTTGAAAGATGCAGCAATGTACAGACAATTGGTTGGTAGTCTAATCTACTTGACTCTAACCCGACCCGATATTTCATTTGCATTCGGCGTGATGAGTCGGTACATGCAAGATCCAAAGAAGCCTCATCTAGATGCAGTTCGTCGAATTTTAAGATATGTGAAGTGTACACTTGCCCATGGAATCTTGTACAAAAGAGGTGGAGAGTACAAGCTAGCAGGTTACTGTGATGCTGACTATGCAGCTGATTGTGACACTCGACACTTTACCACTGGGTATGTTTTTATGCTTGGATCTGCAGCTATTTCGTGGTGCAGCAAAAGGCAGCCAATGGTATCTCTGTCAACACCATAGGTAGAGTACCGCGCAGCGGTAATGGCAGCACAAGAGAGTACTTGGCTCATACAGCTGTTAAAGGATCTGCGTCAATCAGTATATTACGCTATTCCTTTGTATTGTGATAATCTGTCAGCTATACGCTTGGTTGAGAATCCTGTGTTTCACGCAAGAACTAAACATGTTGAAGTGCATTATCATTTTATTAGGGAGAAAGTTCTACAAGAGGAGATTGGATTTGAACATGTCGACACGAGGTACCAGATAGCTGATGTGTTCACGAAAGGATTGAGTGGCAGCAAGGTTGATGTTTTTGGTCAGCAGCTTGGAATGATGAAAAGGGGGCAGCTGGTGTTGAGGGGGCGTGTTAAAGATACAACACCAGATTTTTATCACGTTTAAAAATGATTTTATTTATTTAATAAGTTAGCTAGTTTTCAGCAATTAGTTCAACTAAGTTAGCTAGTCTTTGGCAGTCAGTAAATGCTAGTGTTTAATATTCAATTTTAGATTTCCTATTCTTTACAGATATTCTAGGGGCTGATTTACTGGAGTAGTTAATTGCATAAAAATAGGACAAGTAGTTATTTGTGTAGCCTATATAAGGAGGTTCTTTTTCAGCAAATAATATCATTCCATTTTGCATCTTCACTTGTCCTGTGTAAAATTCAGTAGCTCATTTAACTTCTCTCCTTCCTCTTATTCTGTTTTTGCACTTGTGAGTGAGGTTCTGTTCAACATGCCCCTGCATCTACAAAACAAGATCAGCAAAGGGAGGTTTCTCTATCATTCGCACTTCCTCTTGGTCCAGCACTTCTACACGTATGGGTGTTTGCATACAAGGTGACACTTCCGTCAGCAGATATAGTGGCTGTCAAGAAGCTTCATCTCTTCCAAGATGCGGGTGACCGAGCAGTCTTACTGAACGAGATAAGGGCCTTAATGAGGATCATGCATCGGAACATAGTGAAAAAAATTCGGGCATGGCTCCCACTCCAAACACTCTCTCTCGGTGTACGATTACTTAGAAAGAGGTATATTTGACATGATATTGGGACAAGATGAAACAACAAAGGAATTTGATTGGCTAAAGAGGGTGAAAGCTATTAAGGATGTTGCGCATGCCTTGTCATACATGCACCATAATTGATTACCGCCAATTGTTCACTGTGACACATCAAGCAAGAATAGTTTGGTCAATGAGGCTCACGAGGCCACGGATTTTGACTTCGCCACTGCGAAACATCTGAAGCAGGATTCATCTAATTAGAGTGCATTTGCAGGCACCTATGGCTATTGGGGACCAGGTAAACCATCATTCTAATTTTGTGATAGTCTTTCACATACTTAATTCCAAGTATTTTTAACAGCTTAAAAGACAAATAAGATTTTTTTTTCTGCATAACTTGAATTCACTATGCAGGTAACTGAGAAGTGTGACGTGTATACCTTCAGTGTGCTGGCACTGGAAGTAATCACAGGAACACATCGAGGGCTAACAGAGTTGCAATTCCTGCCTGACCTACGCCTATCATCTCCATCACCTGAAGTGGAGGAGGCGCGATGTGCATAATTAAGTTGGCAGTCTGTCAAGTGTCAACAGTCAAGGACAACAATGGAAATCGTGTCTCGTGTTTTATTGACTCAAACAATATCTTGAGGAGCCATAAAGGTGTGTTTGGAACACGTCTAGGCAGGGGTTACAAGAATTTTTCACTCATATAGACATGGCTGGGCCGAAAAAACCAGAAATAATCCCCATCTGGGGCAAAATACTGAAATAGGCTCGCTTAGAAACCATGACTTGGAGAATCTGTTTTGGGGGTCAAAACTGAGACTCCAAGTCTCGTTTTTTTCTTCCCAACAACTGAATAGAAACCAAGTCTGTCGGTTTTAGTTAAAACTGATGTATTTAGTCTCGGTTCTACAGTTCTGAAAGCCCCATCGAATTCACGTTCGTTTAAAAACCAATTCCATTTGGAGGGTAACACAGAGAGACGGATGCATAGAGACAGACTGCAAAATTAAGGATCTGAATATAAGGATTTGGGAGGAGAGAAGGAGATAAAGAGAGGGGGAGAGAGAGACACCTTGGTTATGAGGGTGAGGTCACCGGAATTTTTCTGCAGCTATTACAGAAAACAGAGAGGGATGTAATGTGGAGAGTCGTGGAAAAAGAGAAGAGGGTCTGGATTTGAATATTTAAGTTCAAATCCAATACATGAATTACCGATTTTTTCAAATAAAACATGTATTAGGACTCTCGGTTTCTATTGAGTTGTTGGACCAATACTCCAACAGTCGGTTTCTTAATGAGCCTATTTCGATAATTTGCCCATGATGGGGATTATTCCGGAATTTTGCGGCCAAAACAGACCTATATGAGTAAAAAATTCGGGGCAACAAGTTTAAAAAGGTAAAAGACAAAATGCACCCTCCTTAGATTGGTTATATACAAAAACAACCTCATTGTTTGGGGATATACAAAAACCACCCCTCTCAGTGACGGACGTTGGACAAATGCCACCCTTCTGTTAATGTTAGTTGAGAGGGGGGTGCAATCTGACTTTTTTATGACCAATTTGCCCTTATTTGTATTTTTGTGTTAATTTGGTTCTAGGAGTTCCAAGTGTTCTTGGAGTTCTTGGCCACCACCTCCACCACCACCACATCACCACCACCACCACAACCACCACCACTAACACAACCACAACCACCACCACCACCACCTCAACCACAACCACTACCACCACCGCCACCACAACCACTGATTCACAAACTCGGACTTCCAACCCTCTTCCAAATCTCCTCTCTCTATCATTTAATTGCTCGCTAACTAACTCATACCCATAGATTTCACAGAAACAATGGCATTAGGAAGCCCAGTTTAATTCAACCCCAAACATTACCAAATTGTAGTAGCAGAAGAGAGGATATCTCTAAACACCGGAACAGAGTTTCCTCAAGAGGAAGGGGAGTTGCTCTGAATATACCACCACTAGCCCCGAAATTATTCCAGAGTTTTCTCCTCCCAAATTGAGACCCTGAATTAGTTGACAAAATTTCAAAATTGATCTCTAGTGAAAACCCAAAATCACAACAATAGGGGGAAAACGGTCACAAAGAGTTGAACCCTAAGCCCCGATGTGGATGGTCCATTAGACACAGATGATGGATTTATTTTTTTGTTTTCTATTTCCCAGATCAAGAAGGGGTTGTTTAAACAAACCACCATTACTGCTATGGAAGTTTTGATGGAAATCATTGAAGTGACGGTGGAGCATGGAGGGACTACTGGTGTTGATAGTGTCTCGTCTGCCAAATCTCCGACAACCCCTGAACCGCCAATCACCAGCTCCGACTTCCAACCCTCTGCATCTTCTACTTCCAACCACTGAACCGAGAGGGAGAGAGAGAGAGAGGCAAATAGAGGAAGAAATTTGGGGAAGACTGACCCACCAGCCCATCGGCTTCATCGCCGTCGCCACCATCTGGGTGTCTTCGAACACACCGGTGACTCCTCCGCCGTCGCCGCCGGGAATTTCGAGATCTCCGCCGCCACCTACCAGATCTTCATCAGATAATAACTCATCGACGTCGTCCTCGTCGCCGACGAGTTCGTCGGGTGGTTGGGATTGCGATTGGTGGTTTGGCGGCTCCGGTGATTCTGAGCCTGTTTCTCCTGGGTTGGGAGTTGAACTGGAGGAAGAGAATAGGGTTAGAAGAAATGGGAAGGGGATGAGGAGAAATGATTAAATAGTGTGTAATTTTTTTTCATTATTAGGGCAAATATGTCTTTTGTCCCTTCCGTTAAGACTCCGTCAGCTTTTAACAGTGACAGGGGTGGTTTTTGTATAGCCCAAAACAATGAGGTTGTTTTTGTATATACCCAATTTAAGGAGGGTGCATTTTGTCTTTTACCTATTTAAAAATGATGGTTTTTACAAGACTAGTCTACTGTGATGACGAATAGTGTTACTTGTGTGCTAGAAACTTTTTATGTCACTAAGAATTGTTCATCATCAGTTGACAGATTCTTCGATGAAGGAAGAGATAGTCAGTACTAGTTGTGAGTCTTTTTTATTATATGAAGATTGGTTAGGGATTTCGGATGAACTGCTTCTGAAAAAGAATGGATCGCGCATTTACCATTTTTATCCACAATAGGGTTCCAAACACATGCTCCCTCAATCCTATAACATTAGTCCAGTTCGAGGAATCCAACTATTTAAGGGGGACATGTAATCATTAAACTTTCACTACCTTTTTGTTTTGGCATTTACTTGAATACTCCCACTTTCTCGTGTTTCAATAATGTGATTCCCACGGAGGGAGTATAACGCAGAAGCAAGTTCACTGATGGATGCAGCAAAATATGGTTCTAATCACACTTGCAATCCATATTAACCGTAGTTGTCGCTCTGTATTAAGCTGGTACATACAACTTCAACAGAAACCTGTACAGCTGATTACTATACAGTACAATGACATTTTATACAGAATTTCACGAACTAATCACCCTCTCAATGTAGCATAACCAAATTTTTGTACGAGCAATGACATTTACATTTTTGGGTCCATTCTAATTAGAAAAATGTTCATTTCCATTGTGGCATTTGAGCAAAAAGGTTGTAGGTTTCCCATACATCATCCTAGAATAACACAACTGTAGCTGTATATATATATATATATATATATATATATATATATATATATATATATATATATATATATATATATATATAACTCCAACAAGATACATACATATGAAACAGAGTTATCTGAAAGTCAACCCCAACAATGCTTCTACGCTGAAGTGGGATAGGTCTAAAGGCAGGGGCGGAGCCACCCAAGTAAACCCACTAGTATTATTGTTTTGATCGGTTCATATCCAATTTGAGTCCCGTTTCGACATGCTATTATTTTTATTAGATATTAGACATCCGGTAGTGAGAAGCTAGCCATATATATTGGAGAGAGAGCTTGATTTGGATGCCGTTTAGAGATATTCATTATTTCCATCTCTTCAAAATTGAGGTAGGGGTTATGCAGCATGTCATCCTATTATCTCTTACGGTATACGAGCAAGCTCCGTTTTAAATATATGTCGAACCGTTTATTGTTGTTATTATCGGTTCATGTACTCGAATTCTATGTGATGCTACTTGATTATTACGTGATATGTGATATTACGTTTAACCTGTTTTAATTATATCGTCTATTGCATTTCACCTTACTGTTGTGGTAACAATATATAGGGCGAGAGCTCAATGCCTACAGACTTTCAAGTACGGAGGAAAGATCGGACGGTAGAATCGAAGTGATCGATTTATTAGATTTATTTAGAGGCATGTTATTTGAATGTATGTAACCAATTATTTCTAAACACTACAATAAAACCTCTATAAATTAATACTCGATAAATTAATAACTTCGATAAAATTAATAATGTTTCCAATCCCAACTTGGGACCAGTATAATAATCGATCCCAATCGATAAAATAATAAGATAATAAATTTTTTGAAATCCCAGTGTATATATATGGGTCCCGACGAAACTATAAATTGATAGTCACTAAAATATTCCAAATTCTAATATTGGAGAAATGAATCTATAGTCACTTATTTTTTGTTGGACTTCAGATCTATCCTGAGTTCGTCTTTAAATCTCCTCATGGCACTTAAGAGTTGGGGCATTGTCTTCTCGTATTACAAGTTGTGAAGAGTTGTTGCCGCTTGCAATGCTTCTTTCCGAGTGACCGGTTACAATGCCATCGACCGGATTTTGAATAGTATCCGCCACAATTTGTTCAAGACTTCGAACCTTGTAATATTAATTACTTTCACTAGGATAATCTAGGAAGTGATTCACATCCATTTAATAAGGATAAAACTGGTTTGTTTTTAACTAATATACATTGTAACTAGTACATTGCACCTCAAAATTTAAAGATCATACATACAATCTCTTTAAATTAATAAATTATTAATTTATCGATATAATAATATCTCGTTAAATTAATAAAATACCCCGGTCCCAGCATTATTAATTTATGGAGGTTTTAATGTATTTTATAAAATCAATACAATTTAATCTGAGTCATGTATCGACTAAAATGATTTTATTAATTAAATTATTGGTTCCATTAGATGAGATTAGATTTGTATTTCGTACCAGCAGTGCTGATAGGCAGATGGTACTAGCCGAGTCGATGTGGTTATTAATTACTTCATCATAGAATAAATCTCGGGATTTTGGGGCATTACAGGTGCAGGTGCACTCCAAGAATCAGAGGGAAAGGGGATTTTCTTAGAACCCGAGCCTCAATGCCACCCCATTAACCCCTGATGAAGGGAGCAATGGCTGGAATGGGAAGAGGAGGGAAGAAATGGGTTGAATTGCGGTATGAAAGACTACTGTTTATCTGCCTTTACTGTGGTACGTGCACCCGTATCTCCCGTTCACAGATCTATAAGAGGAAGACAAGGAACAAATCAACTTATTTTGACCCTGAACTTCCTCATTTGTACCTCTGTCATGAATCTTTCGGGATCCTCCCATTTGTCAGGATCTCTATCAAATGGTCCAGATTAATTAATAATGTGGTTCCGTGAGCACATCAAACCCTGCCGTGGTGCTGTCCTCAGAGGACTCGTGCTGTACAACTGAAAGGCCTCATCGAAGATCCCCAGAAGTTTGTAGGGTTTCAGAATATCCTATTCATACACCAAACAGTTGTGAGCAATGTTATACATGTGATACCAACCCATAAGACAAAACTATCACTCAGGTTTTCAAAAGTCATTCCATTGCATCTTTATATATAACAGAACAACTTCAGCAAACAACAGTAACTGGTGAATGGAAAGCAAACTTACAGTTGCAGTTTTTCAGGAGGTTCCTGATCTCTGCATTTGCACAGGTTGAAACAATACTCCCCATGAATCTGCAAATAGTTTAGACAGTGAATTAAAGCATTCTTAAAATCCCATCGTAGATTTGAAGAAAAAATCTCGAATTGGGATATACAAAATATGCCTCAATGATCTAGGAGTACAGCGTTACTCAATCAATAGCACAGCACCAATTCAATCACTCCATCGAGTACAACTAGAGCTATGAATTATTCAATAAGTTCCTAAGTCCATGAAACGAAAGGTGAAAGGTCTATCATTACAAGTAGGGGTGTTCAAAAACCCGAGCAACCCGCCCAAACCGGCCGGTCCTAGCCAAACCTACCCGAAATGTAAAGACATTGGGGATAAATGATCGATTTTGGGTATGAATAATTTCAACCCTCCCAAATATCGATTGATCATGGTTTTCAAAATGTTTCGGCCGGTTAGCCCCAAACCGCCCCGCCCAACATGAGCACACATTTTTTTATATCATAGTAAGTATATAATTTTAACATAATACACTTATTCAAATGACTAATTATAGAATGAGTCAATACATAATTTACTACATCTTTGCCACATATATTAATTTATGCAATTAGCCATTATAAACTTTTTTCCTTCTCCAAATGTCCCATGGAAAAATAATAATATGGACTATGAAGAAAGTTTATAGTAATAGTAGAAATTAATTTGAAGAAAATTTGCGAGAGTAAGACTTCCTGCTAATTTTTCATCCATCGTATAATTGAGTTTGTGATTCTAACGGATATCCACCAACATTTTATTAGAAAAAAACCCGCCCAAACCGAGTCGAACCGAGCCGAGCCGAAATGATCGGTTAGGTTTGGGTCCATCGGTTACTTGGTTAAGTTTGGGTAGATATTTTTCCAACCCGAGGTACCACTCTGTTCCCTTTCTTTCTCCCCCTGGGAGAAAGCTCGGGAATTAAGAAAAGTGGCCTTTTTCCTGTCTTACCCCTCACTTCTTCTGATATCCCTCTTCTATCCCATTTCTCTCTCTACCTCACCAGACCTCCTCCACCACCACCACCACCACCAGACCTCCACAACCACCAGACAAAAACCACCGCCAACAACACATTCAACAGATCCAATAATTATATATTTACAGAAACAAAAGTGTAATCACAAATCTAAGAAAAAATTACAAATTGAAGAAAAAAAAAAAAAAACAGATGAAGAAGTGAAGAGGAAAAGAAGAAGAGGAAGAAGAAGAACAACACACAGCTGTGGTCGCCGGAGAGGACAGACCCAGTCGCCACCATCGCCGCCTTCTCATGCCTCCTCGCCAGAGAGACAGATCCGCCTCCTCCACCGGTCACTGATCCGCCAGATCCGCCACACTCTGAGGGTTTGTCGACAACTTCACCAGCACCTCCTCCACCGGCGTTGTGAAGAAATCAAGTACCAACTTCAATGGCGCCTCCTCGACCCATTCAATGGTGAGGGCTGTGAAGAAATCGATAAGCCCGTATTGGTGTGGACTACAAGAGGTGAGGACGGTGTTGGTCTCTTTCCCCGCTTCGTCGTCCCCTTCTTCACCTCTCGAGCTTTCTCTCTTGCACTTCCGGCTGCATCTTTCTCTCTCTATCCTCCTCTCTCTGTAATTGTGTGGTGATAATGAAATGGAGGGGATAAGATAATGGGTAGTAGGGTTTTTTTAGAGAAAAAAATGGGTGGGCTGGTAGGTAGAAATGGAAGGTGGGGTATTAATTGTGAGGGTAAATTTGTCATTGTCCATCATTAAACTTACCAAAAGAGGAAAGGGGGAGAAAGAAAGGGAACGTACCAAAATAGAAAGGGGGAGAAAGAGAGGGAACGGAGTGGTAGTTAGGTTGGGGGAGAAATATGGGTTTCACCCGCCCAAACCGCCCCGCGAACACCCCTAATTACAAGCATCCCTTTAACTACAAGGAAAGGTCATCAGCTAACAGTACAAGTTTTGCAGAATTCATTGGCTTTTTTCACAATCTCAGCAACTTAATCTCGTGGGCCTGTTGAGGTTTGTCCTACGTTGAATATGCCAAATTTTCTGTGTGGAATATTCTATAAGAATATACCTTTTTCTTTACCCCAGCATTTCAGCATCTAAATTTTGAGATACTGGAGCACATCAGCGCCTCGCACTCTTTTCAAGAAAATTTATCATTAGAAAGTAATTACTGATATCTTGAGAACTAAAACTGAAAGATAAGATTAAAAGTGAATACTAAAGTTTCTCTTAATGGGTATTACACAGCTAGACTCTCATGCTCAGGTAAAGAAAATGGACAAACAGATGTAAGATAAAAAAAAAATAAAAAATATTCCATTGCATACGAGTGTAGACAAATTTGGACATGAAACATTGTAAATATATAAAAACTGAATTCCAAACAATACGCACTTACCTAAATGCATCCACATCATATTAACATTACACAGAATATGGCATCTCAGTAAAATTAACAATTTCAATGCGCTTGATCTTGTAAAATCAATGGCGCTGCAATCCAATAAGTTGATATAATATTGATAGTGTAGTGGCATCAATCAATGAGGTGATGTGAAATCTGTAGTAAATAAAGCTGGAATCGTCATTTCATTATTGACTGTATGTAGTCTATAACGTTGTTCATCAGATTCCTTTAATTAGTCACTGGAGTCTAAGGTTTTCCCTTTAATTACTAACTCCGAAAAGGGAGGGACAAAAGACTTGCGACTTCCTAGTTGGCTGTTGCAAACATAGTTAATAAAGAATTGAATGGTGCGAAAATAGATAACGGAATGATAAACCTAGAAAGATGTTTTTATAAATTAATCTAGTAGTTTGGACATTGGACGAACGGTTTTTTGGTTTTTAGTCTTTTGCTTTTTGCAATGTGAGTTGAGTTGTGGAGAGACACTCTCCTATCTTAACCACACATTCAAATATGCCAAAAGATATAATAATAAAATAATAATAGTAAGAAAAAAAATAATTCAAACACCCACTTTCATGTTACAGGTCACCAAAGGTCTTCGAAATGATTTATCATTAAAAAATAATGGAGATGTCAAAAGTAAGAAAGGGCAATTCCGTACTTGTACTTTTATCATGATTTGTTCTTGTAAACGTAGGCCTGGAGTCATGTTGTACTGAAATACATAGTAGTCTACAAAAGGAGCTCTATGCCCCTCGTATCTGCTCATGCTAGCACTTGCAAAAGGAAAAGATTATGTGGTGGAGATTCGACATTTATATAGGCATGATAAACTAGATAATAACCTGGTACGCTGGTAGCAGTAGGCTTACAGCTGAACTTTGGAGTCGGATCCCAAAACAAAAGAACGGTGGAGAACATATTAATTGCTGACGTATTTTATTAAGTTGTTATTTGAGTTCCTTTAATGAGCAGCATGTTATTTTGGTAGATCTAAAGCTTTAGTCTTCCCTTAAACTAACCAACATGAAAGGGAAGGGACAAAAGAATCTGGAATTTCAACTTGCAATCATTATTATACCTGTGCATAAATTATTGCCGACAAACTGCAACTTTATACTACCTCCGTTTCTTCTCTATCACACCATTTTGACTTTTGTCACTATTCACTGGGTCACTTTGACCCGGTGATTTGTGTAGCAAAACGATCCGATTTTTTGATAATTTTTTCATGGGGATATAGAGTAAAAGTTGCTCTATAACACGGTGAAAAAATTGTCAAAAAATCGCATCGTTTTGCTATCCAAACCACCCGGTCAAAATGACTCAAATACGAGTCAAAAAGTCAAACCGGTGTGATAGAGAAGAAACGGAGGTAGTACGATGATTCAAATTTTCAATCATTCAAGCATCAAGTTCCTCGCAACAAGTGTTTTATATTAACTATACAAATTGAAAAAAGTCAAATTTGTAAAAATAATTATTATTCAGTTGGTTTCATTTACTTAAATAGTTGACCTGAAGTTCAGCAACTCTGAGATTCATTACAAGTAATTTTACTAGGTGACCAAACACATCAAAGTCGCCTTTTACCAGCTTAACTAGAGGTTGCTACATGGATCCAACTCCTCCAGTTGTGTATGTCCAAAGCCATTTAACTACATGGGTTAATTCATCTTTGCATACATATATAAAGTGCCTTCAGGAACTACTAGAATTGGTCAGGGTAAGCGAGATGGATCATCTTAATACATCATACTTCCCACTTTCCTTGTTTCTGCTTCTTGTTATTAATCTGTTTTCATCACCAACTATTTCTCATTCTGAAAATTCTGCGGAAGAAGTCAAAGCTCTTATAAATGAAAGTAGGAGCAATCTTCCGTACCCTTCCCATTATTATTTACACCCTTAAATAGGTAAAATACAATACTAAATTATACAACTAGTCCTCTAATTATTTACATAAGAGTCCTATAACTATTACTCCCCCGCAGTCGAAACTGTAGGCGTGCCAACACTGAGACTGGAACGGAAGCTCTGGAACAATGGCCGAGGAAGACCCTTGGTGAAGATGTCGGCATACTGATAATCTGCTGGAATGTGCAACACGCGAAGCTGACCCAAACGAACCTTCTCACGAACGAAGTGGAGATCAATCTCAACATGCTTAGTGCGCTGATGCTGAACAGGATTACCAGAGAGATAGACAGCACTCACATTGTCGCAATACACGACGGTGGCCCGAGGCGGGGCAACCCGAAGCTGAAGAAGCAAATTCCGAACCCAGCAGAGTTCGGAGACGGCGTTAGCAACACCGCGATACTCAGCCTCAGCACTAGAACGAGATACTGTGGCCTGTCGCTTGGACGACCAACTCAAAAGATTGTCTCCATAGAAGACACAGTAACCAGAAGTGGAGCGGCGCGTGTCCGGACAACCAGCCCAATCTGCGTCGTGTAGGCGGTGAGGGAATCAGCAGCGGAGGCAGAGAGTCGAAGACCATACTCTAGTGTCCCACTGACGTAGCGCAAGATACGCTTCAGGGCATGAAAGTGCGGCTCACGGGGATCGTGCATGAAGAGACAGACCTGCTGAACGGCAAACTGGATGTCTGGTCGAGTGAACGTGAGGTACTGCAAGGCCCCAGCAAGGCTGCGGTATAGTGTAGGATCAGCAACCGGTGGGCCAGATGTGGCTGTGAGTTTACTCCCGACCTCAACAGGGGTGGCAGTAGACTTACAGGTCGACATAGAGGCACGACGAAGAATCTCGGTCGCATACTGATGCTGAGACAGGAACAGGCCAGACGAATCACGGGTGACAGCGATGCCCAGAAAATGATGCAGATGGCCCAGGTCAGTCATAGCAAACTCTCCAGAGAGCTGGGAGATAATCTGATCCAAGACAACCGGAGACGACCCAGTGATGACGATATCATCCACATAGAGCAGGAGATAGACGATGTCCGAGCCACGGCTGTAGACGAAGAGAGACTCATCGCAGGAGCAACCAGAGAAACCGATGGTCTGTGTGAGGACGGTGGCAAATCGCTGAAACCAAGCACGTGGAGCCTGCTTCAGACCATATAAGGATTTGCGTAACCGGCAAACAAAGTCAGGATGACGCGTGTCACGGTAGCCAGGGGGCTGATGCATGTATACCGTCTCAGAGAGATCACCATGAAGAAAAGCGTTCTTGACATCCAGCTGACGGATAGGCCAAGAGCGCGTGACGGCAATGCTGAGAACTGTACGGATGGTGGTCGGTTTGACAACCGAGCTGAAAGTCTCCTCACAATCAATCCCAACCATCTGGGACTTCCCATTAGCTACCAATCGCGCCTTATAGCGCTGCAGACTACCATCAGCGCGAAACTTGTGGCGAAAGAGCCACATAGATCGCAGAACATTAGCCCCTGCCGGGCGAGGAACCAGATCCCAAGTGTGGTTCGTAACCATAGCTCCAAACTCATCATCCATGGCCGCTTTCCAGTGAGGATCCGACAAGGCTAGGATGGGGGATTTGGGAAGGGGCGATATGGGGTCTGGTAGTTGGGCCGCTAACGTGAGACGGGTGACTGGTTTGACTATGCCATGCATGGATCTGGTAGTCATCTGAGGAGAGAGAGGGGGAGGAGAAGTGGCCACTGGGCTCGGTGTGGATGACTCAGGGGGGTCAGGTAACACAGACACAGAGGGTACAGGAGGAGGGCGAGTGGACACAGATCGACGGACGTAGTGCTGAGGAAAAGGTTCCACAAGGGTCCTGGACGGGGAAAGCTGTGTGGGTGCCCTAGTAGGTGCGGGTGGTGATGTGGATGCCCTAGGAGGGATGGGTGAGGGTGTGTGTGTCACAGGGTTATGAGCACGATGAGTGAAAAGGGGAGACGGAAGACTGTCATCGGGATCAGACGTCCTGTGAACAGAGGGAGACACAGACCCAGGAGTGGAGAAAGGAAACACCGTCTCATCAAATGTGACATGACGGGAAGTGTGAACCCGACCAGTACTCAAGTCTAGACACCTGTACCCACGATGATTAAGAGGGTATCCCAGAAAGACACATCGAACAGAACGTGGTGCAAGCTTGTGAGGTGAGGTGGCATAGAGGTTCGGGTAACACAAGCATCCGAACGTGCGGAGATGCTCATAGGATGGGGAGCGATGGTAGAGGGCAACAGTAGGAATATTGTTGCCAAGGACTTTGGTGGGAAGAATGTTATGAAGGTAGACAGCAGTCAGAAGAGACTCAACCCAGAAAGAGGCTGGAAGGGAGGCCTGAGCTAGGAGGGCACGACTGATGTCATTGATTCGACGAATCATGCGTTCAGCTTTGCCATTTTGAGATGACGTCTGAGGACACGCAAACCGGAAGACAAGTCCATGATTAATGGCATGAGAGTGAAAAGAGCCATTATCGAATTCTCCACCAAGGTCACATTGAAAAGTTTTGATGGGTCGCTCAAATTGAGTTTGTACAAAAGTAGTGAATTGTTTAAATTTTGATATCGCTTCGCTTTTCTGTTTAAGTGGGAAAACCCAGAGAAAATGGGTATAGTCATCTAATAGTAGTAGGTAGTATTTGTAGTGCGATTTGCTTAAGACCGGAGATGTCCATAGATCACTGTGAACAATGTCAAATGGACGAGAAGTAGAAGAAGTAGATGGTGAAAAAGGCAAACGCACGTGTTTACTAATTTGACAAGCATGACAAAGAGCTTCTGAATTATGCCTACTACAAGAAATGAAATGACTACTACGAAGCGAATCTAAAACTAGACGCCCGGGATGACCAAGGCGGTTGTGCCAAACAGAAGCAGGAGAGGCAGCAAAAGAGACAGCAGACGACGGTGGTGAGACAGACTGGAATGGATAGAGATCACCCGAACTGTTGCTCCTCTGTAAAAGAGCTCCCGATTGTAGGTCCTTTACAGAAAAACCAAAAGGGTCAAACTCAACGGAAACATTGTTGTCAGTAGTGAATTGACGAACAGAAACTAGGTTTTTGATAACGTTTGGGGTGAGTAAGACATTTCTAAGGTGAAGGGAACGGGAGTTGGTGGTAAGGGTGTGATTGCCAGATCCTTTCACTGGAATGCTAGAGCCGTTTCCCACAAGTATGTTAGGAAAAGGACAAGATGACGAGAGAGAGGAGAGTATACCTGACTGTGAAGTGAGATGAGCAGATGCGCCGGAATCAAGATACCAAGTCTGATCCGGAACGTTGAGTTTCATGCCAGAGAACTTAGATCCCAAATCAGTAGCAGGCGGGTAGGCAGAAGAGACTGTGAGGCCCTGCTGAGAAGGTCCTGGACCAAGAATACCTGACGTAACTGTAGGCTGAGAGGGTCCTGACCGTGTCCAATCCGGTGTCGGGTGATAGGGGCCTGACGGAGCAATCGGGGACGATGGGGCAGGACACCACACCCAATTGCCGTGAGGGGAGACAGGGTGTTGCTGTGGGTGCCGTTGAGTGTGTATCCGACCTTTTCGACCAAACTGTCGATGATTGCTATTACCTCGGCGTGCTAGGTGAGGAGCAGTGGTTTGCTTGACAGTTGACATGACGGAGGACGAGGAAGAGAAGCACTATATAAATTTTCAGTGAAGATTCCAAGGAGCAAAATAAAAAGTCCAAAAAGATTCCTTGAGAGTCACAAAGCAAGTCCACCGTTTGTAACCCACAAAACACAAAAGTGGATCTGAAACACAGAAGGAGTTCAAAAGAAATTGACCCACTGTGGATTTGTAACCCACAAAGCAAGTCGCGAGATTGATGTCCGATTGTGAGGCAGTGGCGAGCAGATCACAGTGGTCAACGGCGCAGTGGTCGATCGGCGATGGGCGCAGAGGGGGACGATCTCTGGTGGTTCTCGTGACTTCTGACCAGGTCTCTGACAATACGGGTCTGTGAAGAATGCCGGCGGTAAGAGGAGAGGATGCTAGATGCGGCTTCGGAAGCTGAGAAGACGAGCCGTTGAAGCCGAGAAGCCGAGCCGACGAGCCGATGGTCTGGAGCCGAAGTGAAGAACGCGACTTCTGGAGGCGCGTTTGGGGGCGTCCGAACTTCGTTCGCAGAGAAGTCGATCGGGAAAGTGACGCAGTGGGTCACCGTCGCAGTGAGCGGCGGTTTTGAGGACTAATTTTGTCGCAGTGTACGACGACCCAGCAGAGGACGAGGACGACGTGGACGGCGATGAACGACGATGACGAAGGGAAGAAAAATCAGAGGCAAAGGTAGGGCTCTGATACCATGAAAGTAGGAGCAATCTTCCGTACCCTTCCCATTGATTATTTACACCCTTAAATAGGTAAAATACAATACTAAATTATACAACTAGTCCTCTAATTATTTACATAAGAGTCCTATAACTATTAATAAAATGGAAAACCAGCCTCCAAAGTACAAACAGCACTATGCTGTCTTCATGGGCTCTTCCTGGAAATGCTGATTCCAGTTCAAGCCCATGCACTTTTCCTGGAGTTGCTTGCGACTCCAATGGAAGTGTAGCAAGATTGAACCTCACGGGTGCAGGTGTCACGGGTAAGCTCTATATGTTTCCATTCTCAGTATTATTGAATCTTGCATATATTGATCTCAGCAAGAACAAACTCTCTGGAACCATCCCTCCTCAGATAAGCAACATCTCCAAATTGATCTATCTTGATTTGTCTCCAAATCAGTTTTTTGGGAGCATCCCACCTGAATGGGAAATCTTTTGAATTTGGAACCTGTATTTTAATCAACTTGCCGGTCCCATTCCTGATAAACTAGGAAACTTGAAGTCCCTTGCTGATCTCATACTAAGCCACAACCGATTATACGGTCCAATTCCTACTCGACTTGGCAACTTGACCAACCTGCATGCTCTGATATTGCATAGCAACCAACTTACAGGACCCATCCCGGATGAACTGGGAAACTTGAAGTCCCTGACTGATCTATAACTGAGCACGAACCAGCTCTACGGTTCAATTCCTTCTTCAATTGGCAACTTGTCCAACCTGAATATTCTAAATGCATAGCAACCAACTCACAGGACCCATTCTCTATGAACTAGGAAACTTGAAGTCCCTTGCAGATCTATACCTCACTGAAAACAAACTCAACAGTTTTATCCCTCCTCGGATCGGTACCTTGACCAACCTGAAAATTCTGTTCTTGAGTTACAATGAACTTACTGGACCCATACCCAATGAACTAGGGAACTTGAAATCCCTGGCTGTTCTAGATCTGAGTGAGAACCAAATCGACGGTTCGATTCCTCCTCAGATCAGCAAGTTGGCCGATCTGGAATCTTTGTACTTGCGTTCCAGCAACCTTTCGGGTGCGATTCCACAAAACTAGGAGAATTGAAGAGCTTGGCAACCTTGTTCTTGGACCACAATCAACTGTCTGGCCACATTCCACAGATCTGCCAAGGTGGAAAACTTCAAATATTCACGCTTCGCATGAACAAACTCACAGGCCAAATCCCCGAAAGCTTGAAAAACTACCCCGACCTACTCCGGTTTCGAATTGAAAAAATCAGCTCACCGGAAGCATCAGTGGAGATTTCGGTGTATACCCTAAATTAAATTTCTTGGATTTGAGTTACAATAGATTCCATGGTGAACTATCGTTGAACTGGGCGAAATGCAAAAACTTGAAGACCATAATATTTGCAGGGAACAAAATCACAGGTAAAATACCGCCAAACTTTGGAGGATTAGCTGAACTTCAGTGGCTTGATCTTTCTTCAAACAATTTAGTAGGAAAGATTCCCAAAGAGGTAAAAGGGATGAAGTCTCTTCTCAAGCTCCTTCTTAATGATAACAAGCTTTCTGGAGGTATACCACCACAACTTGGATTATTGACTATTTGACTGAACTAGAGCAACTAGATTTGTCCAAGAATAAGTTAAGTGGTTCAATTGCAGAAGGCAAGTTAGATAACTGTGTGAAAGTGAACCACCTGAACCTGAGCAACAGCAATTTTAGCCATATGATTCCGTCAAAATTAGATAAGTTAACTTAATTGTCTAGCATCGACCTCAGCCATAATTCACTCTCGGAGAAAATACCATCAAATATCATAAATTTCAAGAGTCTGGAGTCGTTCAATATTTCCCACAACCACCTCTCCGGTCACATCACGAAAGACTTTGAGGAGATGCCTTGGCTAGATCAAATTGACATATCTTTCAATGACCTTGAGGGACCGATTCCCATAAGCAAAGATTTTTTGAACGCTCCATTTGAGGCGCTTCAAGGAGACAAAGGGTTGTGCGGCAACACCTCCGGATTGGATTCTTGAAAACATATGATGAAAAAGAGGCAAGCTCAGGATCTTGGTCTTATAATCGCACTTCCCCTTGCTGGATCAATTCTGCTTCTAGGGCTGTTTGTGGGTGTTCTTTACTGGTTCAACTGGAGACAGAAAAGAAATTTGAAAATACAAGATGATAATCGTGAGGACATACTACGAGTATTATCATTTGACGGGAAAGCATTATTCGACAACATAGTTAATGCCACTATGAATTTTGACGCCACTTACTGCATCGGAGAAGGAGCATATGGAAGTGTCTACAAGGTCGAACTTTCGGCAAGAAATATTGTTGCTGTGAAGAATATGCATGGGTTTCCTGAAGCATTGATCAGAGAGCCTTTCTGAAGGAGGTAGCGGCGCTAACCGAGATGAGACATCGGAACATCGTTAGGCTATTTGGGTTTTGTTCACACTCAAAGCATTCTTTGCTGGTGTATGAGTACTTGGAAAGGGGTAGCTTGGATATGATTTTGGGAAGAGATGAAGGAGCCATGCAATTGGATTGGCTTCGGAGGGTGAATATTATTAAGGTCATGGCTCGAGTTTTGTCTTACATACACCACGACTGCTTACCGCCTATCGTCCCCCGTGATATATCGAGCAAGAACATTCTGATCGATGAGGAATACGAGGCTCATGTTTCAGACGTTGGCACTGCTAAGCTTCTGAAGTATGATCATCTAATTGGAGTGCATTTGCAGGAACTTATCTATATGTTGCGCCGGGTAAAAAAGAACAATCATTTTTGTATGTTCATCAGCTTCTGTATTTCCTTTAGGTACGCATGACTGTTAGAAATCTGCGAGGTTTGGTTATCAGAGACGGGCAGTCTTTTTGTCTCACTGTGTAGATGTGTTCATTTTGGTTGGATGCAGAGTTTGCTTATACAATGAATGTGACTGAGAAGTGTGATGTCTATAGCTTTGGAGTGTTGGCGTTGGAAGTTATGAAAGGAAGGCATCCAGGTGATTCAATTACTAGTATTTCAACCCCAGGTGTTGGAGATGTAGAGATCACGGAAATGTTAGACCAACGCCTGCCGCCGCTATCTTCTCAAGTGGAGGAGCTAGCTAAGTGTGTTTTAGAACTTGCCATTTCTTGCTTGCATCAAGATCCCCAATCTAGGCCAACCATGAAAGTTGTTTATCAGGTTTTGTCCACCAAGAAAATTCGTTAAAGAGCCTAAAAAGGGCATCAGTATATCATGAGACAATCGTGCTCGCCTTTTGTATTTTGATTTTTATTTATTGCGTGTCAAACTCAAGAAGATATGACATGAGGATTAAATATTGCATGAGAAACTTTGTTGGTGAAAGTAATTGTGATTAAATGTGTTTAATATGTAGGATCATTTGCTAGAACTTCATTCTTATCGCTTTTATTAAGCTTGCGTCCTTGCCAAGGTCATCCAATGTGGGAGCTCTTGACTTGGCTAATAAACAGAAACTACCCCTAAACTTAGGTGTAAGAACACAAATTACCCTCATAATATGATAAAAGATTTAAAAAAATAAAAAATACCCTTTACTATGCCAAACTGCAAGACAGCAACCAACCCCATGACTAATGGAACGGACGGAAAATAATGTTACATCCCTTGTTACCTCCAGTTGCACTCATGCAGTGCAACTGAAGGAGCTTGTCGACAATCCCCTGAAGTTCGTAGAGTTTCAGAAGATCCCATTCATAGACCAAACAATTGTGCGCAATGTTATACAGAATTATCATCCAGGCTTTCAGAACAGTCACTCCATATATGCATCTTTATATAAGACAGAAAAACTTCAGCAAACAGTAATTGGTGAACCAGAAGTAGTTAGGAATGGGAAACAAACTTACAGAATCAGTTTTCACGAGGTTCCTTCTCTCTACATTTGCACGGGTGGAACGATACTCCCAATGAATCTACAAATAGTTTAAGACAGTCAATTAAAGCATGCCTCATGTAAAGAAAGGGGACAAACAGATGTAAGATAAGCAAATAAGAAAGAAGTGGAAGGACGACTTAAGTTCTCTTGATGGGTATCATAGCTATTTTGACGCTAATGTTCATGTAAATAAACAGATGAAGTAAGACAACAAATAAAAAAGAGTCCATCTAATTAAATGTGTCAAAATCATATTAACATTACATGGCATTTCAGAGGGAATAAATTTGAGTGTCTTTGGTTTTGTTTCCTGACCATTTAAACAAGTTTCTTGTGCAGATAAACTACGTGTTATAATATTGGTAGTATAATGGGCATCAATGAAGTGATGTAAGATCTATAGTAAATAAAGCTGGAGTCGTCATTTTATTATTGACTGCATGTACATGTAGTCTATAACGTTGTTCATAGGATTCCTTTAATTAATCGCTGAAATCAAAAGTCTTTTCTCTCAGTACTAACTTCGAAAGGGAAGGGACAGAAGACTTCGGAGATGGGACTTCCCACTTGCAATCGTTATCTGTGTGTAGAAATTATTACCAACCGGCCGCGAATTTAAGTACAATGTTGAGAAACTAGACTTGGCCAGAGTTAACGAGATGGAGCATTTTAAGACACCATACTTGCCAATTTCCTTGTTTTTGCTGCTTCTTGTTTGTCTGTTTTCTTCATCAACAAATTCCAATTCTGATCATGCTACAGAAGAAGCCAAAGCTCTCTTAAAATGGAAAACCAGCCTTCACAGCTCTGTGCTAACTTCATGGGCTCTTCCGGCAAATGCTAATTCCAGTTCAGGACCTTGCACTTTCAGCGGAGTTGATTGCGACTACGGTAGGAGTGTAGCTAGATTGAACCTCTCAGGTACAAGTGTCAAGGGTACGCTCAATGACTTTTCTTTCACAGTATTATCAAATCTTGTATATGTAAATCTCAGCATGAACAAATTATTTGGGACCATCCCTTCTGAAATAAGCAGCCTCCCCAAATTGATCCAACTTGATTTGTCTCATAATGAGTTTTACGGGAACATCCCACCTGAAATCGGAAATCTTCTGACTTTGGAAGTTTTATGGCTGTATTCGAATCAACTTACCGGTCCGATTCCTGATGAACTAGGAAACTTGAAGTCCCTGACTGATCTAGAACTGGCTGACAACCAACTCAACGGTTCTATCCCTCCTTGGATAGGCACCTTGACCAACCTGAAAGTTTTGTACTTGAGTATCAATGAACTTAATGGGCCTGTACCCAGTGAACTAGGGAACTTGAAGTCCCTCACTGATCTAGGTCTGAGTGATAACCATCTCGACGGTTCCATTCCATCTCAAATCAGCAAGTTGCTCAATCTCAAAACTTTGTATCTGTCAGCCAACAATCTTTCGGGTGCGATTCCACAACAACTAAAGGATTTGAAGAACTTGACAGAGTTGGGATTGGACCACAATCAACTGTCTGGTAGTATTCCACAGATCTGTCAGAGTGGAAAACTTCAAAAACTCACGCTTAGCATCAACAAACTTACAGGAAAAATCCCGGAAAGCTTGAAAAACTGCCCCAGCTTAATCCGGTTTCGAATTGAGAAAAATCAGTTGACTGGAAGCATAAGTGGAGATTTCGGAGTCTATCCTAACTTGTACTTCGTGGACTTGAGTTACAATAGATTCCATGGTGAATTATCATGGAACTGGGGAGAATGCAAAAGGTTGAAGACAATCATATTTGCGGGGAACAATATCACAGGTCAACTACCGTCACACTTCGGAGGATTAACTGAACTTCAGTGGCTTGATCTTTCTTCAAACCAATTGGTAGGAAACATTCCCGAGGAGTTGAAAGGAATGACGTCTCTTCTCAAGCTCTTTCTGAATGATAACCAACTTTCTGGAGGTATAGTGCCAGAACTTGGATTGATGACTGAGCTAGAGCAGCTTGACTTGTCCAGGAATAAGTTAAGTGGCTCCATTGCAGATGGCAAGCTCGAGAATTGCACGAAATTGGTATATCTGAACTTGAGCAAAAACAATTTTAGCCATGTGATTCCATCACAATTGGATAAGCTAACTCAATTGTCTAGCATCGATCTTAGCTATAATTCCCTCTCGGGTAAGATACCATCAGAGATTAAAAAATTCAAGAGTTTGGAGTCTTTAAACATTTCCCACAACAATCTCTCTGGTCTCATCCCAAAAGATATTGAAGACATGCATTGGCTACACCAAATTGACATATCCTTCAATGACTTTGAGGGTCCAATTCCCTTAAGCAAAGCTTTTATGAACACTCCATTTGAGGCGATGCAAGGAAACAAAGGGTTGTGCGGAAACCTCTCCGGATTCGAGTCTTGCCAAAGTCCTGCAGCTGGTGAACATACATCGAAAAAGAAGCGAACTCGGGAGCGTGTTCTTGTTATTTCACTTCCTCTTGCTGGATCACTTCTGCTTATAGGGCTGTTTGTAGCTTTTCTTTACTCGTTTAACGCGATACGGAAAAAAAAGTTAATAGTACAAGATGTTCCCCATGTACGAGATGGGTCAAGAGTGTTAAAATTTGATGGGAAAGCATTGTTTAACAATATAGTTGATGCCACCAAGAATTTTGACGCCGCCTACTGCATTGGAGAAGGAGGATATGGAAGAGTCTACAAGGCTGAACTTTCTGCAACTAATATTGTTGCTGTAAAGAAATTGCACCCATTGGCAGAAGAAATGGACCAGAAAGCTTTCTGGAATGAGGTAGAAGCGCTGGTGGAGGTAAGGCATCGGAATGTTGTGAAATTTTTTGGGTTCTGCTCACACCCAAAGAATTCTTTGTTGGTGTATGAATATTTGGCAAGGGGTAGCTTGGCTATGCTTTTGGGAAAAGATTACAAAGCCATGCAGGTGGATTGGCTTAAGAGGGTGAATATAGTTAAAGGTGTGGCACGAGCTTTGTCTTACATGCACCATGACTGCTGGCCGCCTATTGTTCATCGTGATATATCTAGTAAGAACATTCTGATCGATGACGAGAATGAGGCTCGCGTTTCAGACTTTGGGACAGCTAAACTTCTGAGGCATAATTCATCTAACTGGACAACAGTTGCGGGCACATACGGATACATTGCCCCTGGTAAAATTATCTTACTACTTTTAGTAGATTTGTTCATGCATTTCTCTTTACTTAAGTTCACAATGGAAACAACTAAATAAATAAAAATAGAACGCAGAAAATTGAAACCTTCAGTTTCGAAAACTATTTAGATGTTTCTTCCATTTGCCCGCAGAATTTGCTTACACAATGAAGGTAACTGAAAAGTGTGACGTGTATAGCTTTGGAGTGTTGGCATTTGAAGTTATCAAAGGAACACATCCCGGTGATTCAATTTCCACTCTTTCAACCCAAGGTTTCAAAGAGTTGGAACTGACAGAAATGTTTGATCAACGCCTTCCACCACCATCTCCTCAAGTGGACGAGATGGTGAAGTGTGTTCTAGAACTGGCAACTTCTTGCTTGCACCATAACCCCCAGTCTAGACCAACCATGAAAATTGTTTATCGAGTTTTGTCCAACAAGACAATTTCTTGAAAACACCCAAAAGGTCCAAGGACCATGTCTAGATTTCTACATGGGCTACCTAGATAATATGTATATCATGTTTGCCTAATAATTTCTGTATAACCGCAAATCCAGTTTTCATTAATCAGTGTGTTAATGTGTGGTCGTTATGTATGGCATTGGAGTTGGTAAGAAACAATGAGTATTTTCCTACAACGTTTTAGCTAGCTACTTGTTCTGATACATATTCTAAGTGTCCCGGCTCCCACTTAAGTTCGCCATGTTCAGTTCAAGTAATTCAACTATGCCCCCTCCTCCAATTAAATCACTTAGAATGTTGGCAAACCAAACCTCCTTCTCTCTCTCTCTCTCTCTCTCTTTGCAAGTCCTCCATCAACCTCTTTCACTAATTTCGCCACTCCCTGCTTATTACAACCCACTCTCTGGAACCTAACAGCCATTATCGTATATTAAGTAATGCTCTTCTAACAAACTGAGCCAAATTCACAAAAACCATTGTCTTCTCTTATGTTCTCCTTATTCTGATGGGCTTCGCTGCTCTATGTCTCATTGAGCTCGTAAATGAACACGGGGCTCCAAACAGAAATAGTACTTTTATGATAGTTATGAATAAGCTACATTGGAGACTATGTATATGAAGGACACGGTTGGTCTCTAGGCGATTTTTTAAGATAATCGCTGCAGGTGTAGGATGAAACTAGAAAGTACTTTCCTGTATGACAATTATTGTCCTTTCTCTATTAGTCATTTATATATGTTAACATGTTTACTAAACCTCATAGTTCTCACTGCTACATTTATCTATTCTCCTCATGCGCAAGCCGTTAGCCATTAAACAAAGCATACAAGACAAACAAACTTAAACAAAACATACAGTACACAATCTTTTCTAATCCCCAAATTCTTTATCAATACTTTATTGGTTCTCTCCTGCACCGACAGAAGCAATTCGCGACTTGTAGAAGAAAAGACATGTGGGGGTCATCGGAAGAATGAGGAAAATAATCACAGAACAACATAATTCCATACGCTTACAGTAGAATGATCGGAAATTGGGGGATGAGTGATCGGTGTCCTTGATTTTGTGATGAAGAGACTTTGAACCTATTACAGGTCGTCATATGTTGAAATTGATTGTCAAGAGCTTCTCGTCAGCTATACTTCTACATTACATCAGCCCACAAATCTCAACTTCTATATTCCCTATCATTATCCTTTCAGAAAATATTCTACTTAAGTTGGGTTTTGATATCCACAACAAAACTGGCATACAGGCTAAGGAGATCTTCAAATTTCAGAATAACTTATAGAAGATAAACCCTGAGATGTAAATCGAGAGGGAGAGGAGTTACTTGGATTTGGGGATGGTTTTGTCTCCTCGCGCAGTGGATCTTCTGAGCTCCACGGAATCGACGACGGACAAATCACCGAGGCTGCGTGGCGTTTACAGAGAGAAAGTTCAGAAAAGGAAGCAGGGTGAATTGAAAGACTAAACTTTGTAATTGCAAACCCTATCCTACTAAAAGCGAAGAGTCATACCGGTGGCGGAGTGAAATCCGCTGTGATGACGAGAAAGGAGCAAGAAACAAGAACGATCGTCGCATTCGCAAGACCTTTCCACCGCGGGCGAAGCCACCGTTCGTCTTCCTTCTTTCCATCGCTGATGTTACAAAGGCACTTAACACTAAAAAAAATGACGTGAGATGAAACGTCTCATGTCAATCATACGCGACGATCAAACGCACGCAAATAAGGCACGCATATAAAGAGCTGCAATTCTAAGTTTAGTACTACTCCAATTTCACGCTGAGTTGCATGTTGTAATATTTTAAGACTTTGAGGCTACTTTCTAATATTTTTTTTCTTGACACAGTTATTTGAGACAATTTCACTAAATGATGCGGTCTCTTATGACTTTAAAGGGGGCATATGTGAAAATTTTCTAAATTGAATGGTGAAGTGGTTGTAGGGAATAAACACTCGGGGTGAACCTATGCCCACCTTGGGTTAAACATAGGTCCGCCCTTGTTTAGACGTGTATTTTTACTTTACCAAAGACCCGTAGGATTTTTACAATTCTCCTCGCCCGCAAACAATTAAACTAAGGGTAAAAGATATTTTTCCGCCCTCCATTCATTGAGGCCCATACATTTTACTCCCTGATTTATCGATAAATACATTTTACACCCCTGTCAGTGGATGGAGGGTGGACAGATACCACCATTCTGTTACAATCCGTTAGTGGAGGGGTGCAATTTGACTTTTTGTGACTATTTTACCCTTACAAATTGTGGACAAATAACACTCTTTTTTGTTTATCATTTAATTCATCATGTTCTTGATGTTCTTGGTGTTCTTGAGCACCACCTCCACTACCACCAAATCACCACTAGAAGAAGAAGAAGAAGAAGAAGAAGAAGAAGAAGAAGAAGAAGAAGAAGAAGAAGAAGAAGAAGAAGAAGAAGAAGAAGAAGAAGAAGAAGAAGAAGAGGAGGAGGAGGAAGCGACGACCACTGTCTCACCATCGTCTGTCTTTTCCAGTCGTCGCCTGGTCGTCGTCCAGAGAGAGATTCAACCACCCGTTGGATTTTGGTTTGCTGATGCGCTTTTTACCGTGCTATTCACAAGTATACGAATCAAGTAATATAGAGAGTATTTTCAACTGGGATTACCGATCCCACAGAGACTTTGCAGTTTTTTCTAGTAATCAGTTGTAACGAACAAAGTGTAAAACAGAGGAATATTTTGAGAGTTTTCTTACTAACTAATTAATGAAAGTAAATAACTGGAACATAAATCTTTTTTGTGAGAATTTTCTGAATAATCTTAAGGTTGTAAAACTAGGGTTTGAGATACTAGATTCTAGGATCCCCTAGAGTCTCTTCAAATTTTCGTTCTAGTTTGATATGAAAACACACAACAGTCACTTATATGTGCCACGTACTAGTTGTTCTTTTCTTTTCCTGCACGTTATCACGTTTCTGCAGACATTCGAATTCCTGTTAAGATGCCTCAGTCTGCATTCTCGTTCTAAGTCTGCTAGGGTTTCTAACATGTCCTAAAGGCCCGGGTCAGATTCTCTAACAGTTGGTCAAACAATTCAGGCTAGTCTTAACTCCCCTTCGCTATTCAGCCCATCGGGGTAAGGTGCTAAATTTTGTCTTCTCTTCCTAACCCTAACCGGCCGTTTTCACCTACTGGCTCGGGTCTGTAGCAATTGTGGGTGATCAAGCTGAGCATGCATGAACAGTAAAATTCAAAGACAGGATAACTGATAAAAACTGCTAAATTAAGATAGTACCATCATGAATTCAATACCAAAACTTAAAGAATCTCTGAGTACGAAACCCTAGGTTCACCAAGAACCTAGGTAAAAGTTTAGCTACTAGAACTCATAACGTAACACACAAAGTTTTTGAAATTAAGAGAGAGTAAAAGCAAACTAGGTATTCGAATCTGGATTCGTGCTTCCGTGCTCTCCGTGAATGCTCCTAAACTTCTGCCTTGGATGTGTTATATCTTTAAAACGAGCCATGGACGAGTTTATATAGTGTTGGAGATGTTTCTGGAAACTGTCGTATTTATGAAACTGCCACTGACCAAAATTGTCTCGAAACACGTGTTGTGTGCGTATATACGCACACCGTGACCCTTCAACTTCTCATTTTTCTCCCTTTGTGCGTATATACGCACAGGGTATGCGTATATACGCACATCGTCCCGGTAGTCTTCACCTTTTCTCTCCTACGTGCTTATGAAGCCTCCTTGTATGAGTATGAAATACCCTGTGCAGGGTGTGCGTATATACGCACACCGTGGGCTTCTCAGCTCTGTTTTGCCTCGTCGCCCTGTGTTTTGACCCGAAACTTTGTCAAAATTACCAAAATACTCCTGGGTCAAAACCGCTCCAAATTATGCCCAATCTTGGATCTGGTCATAGCGAAACGACTGAATGAATTTGGGAGACAAAATCTGAACTCGAATCCGGAAACCCGAGCTCGGTGTCAAAATTACCAAAATACCCCTGGGTCAAAACTGTCCTAGAAATTGACCTGAACATGAATTAACTTACCAGGATTCCGGACACCAGGACCCGAGACTCCTACTTGGGAGTGACCTGCCTGGGACCCACACTTGGCGGGAAGTTGGTTTTTCGATCGGACTCCGTTTTAGCGTTATCACCTGTTTTCGGAAAGCCCTTGACGTCTCCTTTCTTCTGCCTCAGGTTTCACTCCAAAATTCCAAATAGAGCTCAAGATATTGTTAACCGAGAGTATCCCAGTCATTCTCGGTTCTGGCGTTTTTAGCTTCCTCGACTCTCGTCCCTGCGATTCTGCTTCATTCCCGCATTCTGCACAAGTCCTGTCCCTGCGTAGACAATACGAACAAAAACCAGTGATCATATCTCGAAATGCGTAAAATAAGCAGAAATTCATGAAGAGCTTATAAACATCTCGTTCTAATTTTCGAGGCTTTCTAGGGGTAAATTCTAGCTAGAACACCGTTTTCTGACACAAAACACACGTCATTTTAGGCTCAAAGATAACTACTAGTGGGGAGTTATCATTTGCCTTCGCCGGCTGGGTCCTGGTTGTCCAACGGGGAGAGAGAGAGAGAGAGAGAGAAAGAGGGGTGGAGGTGGATGAGGGGGCATGCGATGGTGGTCCAATGGGAAGGGCCGTCTCTAGCGTTTTAAGGGCCCGAGGCGAGCATTAAATTTGAGGGCTCTCAAATAATTTCTTCACATGTTTTATCTTGCATATTTTATTTTGACAAGAAAAAATATTTTTTCCTCTGTCTCAACCAATCCTCGTTTCTTACTTTTATAAATATTAATCATCTTATTCAAACTATTTACGGTAAATATAACAGAAATCATATGTACAACTACTAATATATTCTTATTTTTTAAAGAATTTGGGGCCCCAAACTTTTGGGGGCCCTAGGTGCTGCCTCAACCGCCTGGTGGTAGAGACGGCCCTGCCAACAGGGAGAGAGAGACAGAGGGATGGAGGAGGGGTCGGGAGGCAGGAGGTGGCTGGTGAGAGAAGTTAGAGTGGAAGAGATAATGTTAGGGTTAGGAAAGGAGGAGGAGGAGGTAAATGGAATTTATAGTAGGGTAATCTCATAAATTTCAAGGGTGTTTTTGTCTTTTTATTTCTCTTTCAATAAACCGTTCTTTTTTAAATCTGATAGGGGTCCAAAATGTATTTATCGATTAAATCAGGGACTAAACCGTATTTTATCGATAAATGGAGGGTGGAAAGTGTCTTTTACCCTTAAACAAAACATAGCAAATGGATACTAGCTCGGTGGTGGTAGAGTGTTTCAAGTCTCTGTATGAGGTCTCCGGTTCAAACCCGACTATAAGATGTAATTCTCACAAAAAAACATACATACATGTATAGGTCACCTGAAACAGGGGAGGAAAAGCATCTAGTTACAAGATTTGTATTCAATAGCGCAATATATATATATATATATATATATATATATATATATATATATAAATATAAACATACATACATTATACCCTAATTATGTGTGTGGAGTGCAAGAGCACCTTTCAGAGTGCACCAAATCATATATTTGCTGGTAAACTTTGGTGTTTTCGGCCTCCTACACCCAATTACTAAATCATAAAAAAAAATGATTTTTTTGTAGGCCTCCCACATTCATTGACCAAAACAATACCAAATCAGCAAATTCCATATTTGGTGTAGCATTTATAAAATAGTGAAGTATATCTCCAACAGTACCCCCAAATTATAAAATTTTGCAAATTATTATTTATAAATATTAATTTTAAGTGACTCATATAATTATAATTATATTTTTTTAATGTGTTATTCAGGTCTTTTTTATTCCAGAAAATCTGTGTACTATTTTATTATATTAGTTTTGAAGTATTTTGTAAGATAGTATGAACAATCTTTTGCAATTTATCCAATTTGTAATATTTCGGTAATAAAAAAATCATTTTGATATTTAGAAAATTCCTTGTTTGGTGATAAATTTGATGATTGTCGGAGGCCAAAAACACCATTCTCCAAATTTGATGAAATGGTGAGATAACTATATGATGTGAAAAGTAGTGAAATCTGTGGGAGGTAAAAAAAAGAATACTATTTTTCCATCAAAATGGTGAAATTGTGTCTTTGCAGGTCGATTGTGGGAGACCAAACCATTTTTATCCACCAAATATAGGATTTGGTGTAAAATTTGATATTAGTTATGGAAGATGCTCTAAGTGACAACACCCTATCTATACTATGTACTATTTCAGAATGGCTTATTAGCTTTACCTGAGGAATTGACATGTGGCGTCAACTAATAATTAATTTCTTACCAAAAATATGTACTATTCATTCAAGAAGTGCCACATGGAATTATTTTATTTATTTCTTTGTTGTATTTTTTATTACAATTATAGTAATTTCCATGACTAGAATACATATAAAAGTAATGTATTGATGTCATAAATTAAAATTTAATGACATTCGAATTAGAAATAAGTTTCTCCATTAATTAGGAAAAGGTTACAATCAAAAAAGAAACAAAAAATGTTGAAGATATATTAGTGTATTTATCATATAAAGAAATTATATAATTCAATTTGAAACCAAATATGTGAGAAGTATTTGAAACTGATCAAATCCAATTAAACTAATTTACAGATTTATTTATATTTTATATACCTAATAAATAGAACGTCGGATGATGTAGAAAATAGAACGGTGTAATGATAACTAATTTAGCCACATTTGAGTTTTTAATTTTTTTTTTGAGTTTTGAATTTTCTTGGTTAAGGTACGTGGTAAAACAATTAAGTTTTGTTTATACTATTTGATTGATGGGTCATTAATAGAAATTTACTTAATTATATTTGGTAAATATTATTAGTTGATTGAAACTTTATAATAACAATAATAATAATAATAATAATAATAATAATAATAATAATAATAATAATAATAATAATAATAATAATAATAATAATAATGGATTTAGTCGACGAAAACAATTACAAATCTAATGGAGAAGCATGTATGGCTCATGTTCCTGGGGATGGAAATTTCCCTCTCGAGTCATAGGAAAAAATTATGTAATGGATAATTATGTTATTGTATTGATTGGATGTATGTTCTTTGTGTCTTCGTACAATTGTACAAGCTGACGTGCCAAATATAAAGAAATCACTTCTTTGAGTAATTGTATGAGCGGGGTTGACATTTCTTTTCAGTTACTATTTTCTTCGTCTACTTCTTCAGTTGTGACGACATGCGGTGATGGAGAGAGTTGAGTAAACAAGGTCGATGGAATGAACGGGTTTATGGGTGGGTTGTGACGACATTACTACTTCTTCAGTAATGGTATGTTTGGCAATTACTCTTGCGAATGTTACTAAAAAGGGACAGTGTAAGAAAGAGAGGAAATGTCCGTTTTAGGAAAGCATGAAGAAAGAGGTGAAACAGAGGATTTAGCTTTATTTAACGAAGCTGTGAGCTTACCCTTTATTTTAAAAAAGGCCAAGCGCGAATTTGCTGATAATTGTCACAAAAGGCCTAATTGTCTATTGTTTACATAAATTGGGTTGAAAACTCTTTAATAATTCAAGTCATCTCTCCAAATGAGTCGAGTCTGAAAGGGGGAGTATGCATATGAATATGCAGCACAAATACTCTAGAAGGGGGGGGGGGGGGGTGAATAGAGTATGCCAACTTTTTGAAAAATTAGAGGAGAAAAAGTAGTTTTAGTGCAGAAGAGTTCGAGGCCTTGAACACAAATTCAAGCCTTTGGAATGAAATACAGCTTGCAGAAAAACAGACAAGTCTTTTTCAAGGCCTTGAAAAGAGTTTTTAACCCTTGAAAGACAGACAAGTTTGAATGCTGTGAGAACAATGAATACGAATGAACTGTAAATGTAAGATACAACAGATTTATAGAGTTCAATCCACTTGGACATACGTCTCTACTTCAGGGATCTTCTCCTTGCAGGATTTTCAACTCAATTCTTATTAATCAAAAGCTAAGCCCTAGATCTCAAGCAAAGAGAATGGCCTTACTCTGTTTAAAGCTTGTGGTTTTCCCTAACCTATCTAGTACCTGCTCTAGCTAACTGATTAACTAAGAATTCTCTATTTATTACTTTGAACAATCCTTGAGAATGAAGTAGAATTAATATAGAAATGATTTACCAATAGAGTATAATACAGAAGAACACTTAGAGTAGAAAACTACAGTGAAGAATGCAGTGAACTTCTGTGTGTTGGATTGTGAGAGTGATGTGCTTCTTTGATGCTTGTCAATCCAGAATTGTGTCTCTCTATTTTTTCCCGTTGAGTGTGTTGTCTCTGTTGCTTAAGAAAAGAGCTCTATTTATACTTCAAAAGGCTCTGCAAATCTTCCCGGATTTTCAGCAACAAATCTCCTATTTTTTAGGCAACAGACTTTCACTCTTTGACATCTTCTCCAACGGTTAGATGATCACAATATTAATAGATATTGTTAAGATCTTGAATTAAAACAAATTGAGAAGCTGTCATGTATGTTTGATTGATCACATAATCAATCATCTTCTCCAACTATTTCCTTTCCTGCACAAGTCAGATTAGGAAACTACCCTTGCTAACTAGGAACTAAAATTCCCTGCAAAAGCATAGGAAAATAGATGACTTCTTATGTTCAAACATAACAAGTTAATTTGTCTTTCATCATCAAATAATAATAAATCAAGCATAAGGGTGAGAGAGAATAAATCATATTAGAAAAGTTCACATAAAACTCCCCTTGAGAATAAGCATGCAGGTCATCCAGTTTCAAGGCTTTGAATCCAGCTTCAAGGCCTTGAAAATAGGAGCCTATGATAACAGATTCAAGGCTTTGAAAGCTTATTCAAGGCCTTGATATAGTTTTACTATTTCAAGCCTTGTGCAACCTATGACCTTACAATCTCCCCCTTGATGAATGACAAAACCAAGACTTGTTTGATTCTTAGTCTCTGCAAAAATTACTGCTTTAGTATACAGTTCAAATAACATAATAGTTACAAAATATCCAACTTATTCAATTCAGCAACAGAAAATAAAAGTTTAGCAGATAATTCCTAAGAATAAGACCTAAAAACCCTAGAATTTCTCCCCTTTTTGACTTTCATCAAAAAGTTTAGAGAAAATGTTGGATCAATTGTCTGGAAAATTTTGAAAATAAAAACTTAAAAACTTAAAAGAAAGAATGGGGAAGAAAGAGTAGGCTTGATTAAGGGGTTGGGTCTTCATCTCCATCTTGATCTCCCTCTTCTTCCTCAATGTCATCATCAGTCTTATCTTGTTCTTCCTGTTCCTCTTCATTCTCACCAGCAGTAGTCACTTCTTCAGTCTTGTCCTTGGTAGCAGCCTTTGGAGGTTTCTTCTTTTTCTTCAAAGTAATCAGCAAATCATCTGAGTCAGGACTGTTTACTTCATATCTTTCCTGAGCAGCTTGTTCTACCACTTTTTTTCCCTTATCTTTGACTGGAGAAGTCTCTTCCTGGTTGGAGTGTTCACTTGGAAAATTCTTCTTAGAACGACCTTTCTTTGTGCCTTCTTCATCCTCAGGAACATCAAATACAGGCATGGTTATGAAGATGTTTTCCACCATATACGTAACTTGTCCCATATCAGTCTCAAGTACATAAGCAGTTTCTTTGATCTCTTCCAAATCCAACTCCAAACCATCAAGTCTCTGTTTGTTTGTAGGCTGAGAAGTCTGAATTGAAGTGAGAGTCAAGGTCTTGGGCTTAAGAAACTTCTTTGCACCCAGTTCTTATTCAGTCAAATCTGAGTACAACTTCCAAGACTTTTCTTTAGTTTTTACCACTCTAATTTTCTCGAAGGCTTTCTCATTAAGCATTCCAATTCCAGAAGTGACTGGTTCCTCTCCACCAGTTGGAATCTCAAACTGTTCAAAGAACAAGGTGAGTAGATTTGCATAGGGCAGAGGATGCTTCCTTTGATTGGTATGGCTAAATAGCATATGTTCAATCACTAACTTTGGAAGATCAATCTCATAACCATGCATGATCAGATACATGATTTGCAGCATTCTCTCAGTCACTAACTCTTTAGAGTGCTCTTTGGGAAAGATACACGTTACCAAAATAGTGTGAAGGACTTTGGCTTCAACATGTAACACATAGTGTGTTAATTGTTTGGTGGATGTGGGAGTGTTTGGTAGGTAGAACTCTTCTCTGGCTAGTTTTAGTACTTCTGTCTTAGGTGGGTGATTGCTTGTGTCATAAGTCTTGGGACAGCCTAGTACATTGGAAAACTCAGAGTGATCCAATTCAATCTCAATTCCAGCAACTCTAGATTGAATTACCAAGTGTGCTGATATCTTAACTTGTTTCAAGTTCAGATAGAAAAGTCTGGTGAGTCTTGGGTAGGCTAACTCTTTAGGGTTCATCATAAAACACAGAGAACTCTTCTTTAACATAGAGATACTCTTAAGATTCATGTGTTCCACCATATTCATGTTGATCATACTACAGAAAGCAATAGATCTGGAAGCAAAACCATCTAACCACTGACCTTTAGAAGTATTTCAGATGAACCATGTTTGATCAGGGGTTGGGTTCTTTGAGTATATCTACAAGGCCTTTTCCATATGATCTTCTTGTAGGGTTTTGATTCATGGATCGCGCAACGGAAGCATAATCAAACAAATAACCATGCAAAACCCTCCAAGGATCACAAGTCTAGATGCATGACGATAGTAAAGGTAAGAAATCATACACACACCTTTGGGTTCTCCTTGATGACTTCAAACGCGAATAGTGTCACGTTCTCTATAGTTGATCCACGCCTAGAGTTGCTCCTAGATCTCCCAAACTCCTTGGTGATAGCCCGGAATGAGAGGAGGGTGAAGGAATCACGCAAAACGAGACAAAATAGGGGCTCGGCCCTCTTTTTGGCCGACGGGGTGAGGGGCGGCGGCAAGGGTCGGGTTCGGCCCTTGTTGCTTGCTCTCTCTCTCCTTTGTTCTCTCCCACTCTTGTTATGATCACTAATGAGCATAAGTTATGAGGAAGGAAGGAAGGAGGGTCCTTTATATAGTCCAACAACTCCTTGTTAACTACCTAAAGGACTTATTCTAGTCCTACTAGAATTCAATTTAGTCCCTTCCTTGCAAATTAGTCCCTACTAAGTTTGCAAGGGCCTACAAAGTGATCCTTCTAATTAATTAATCCCATTAATTAATTCCAAATCTAGTACAACTCTATATAGCGTGTGACCCCATAGGTTCTATCTAGTTGGTAGCAACTATTTGCTAATATGGAGCGGTTTCTAGCAAAACATCCATTCTAGCCAACTAATAGAATAGTCATCTAGACAACCTTGTACAAGTAATTGTCTCATCCCTTTGCCTCCATATCCGGATTGGACACGAGACATACAAGTCACACTCGTATATCCAATCCATAGTTTCTCGATCCATGGAATAGCCTTATTCGTGCAAATAACATCAATATCCTATATTGATTTATTTGAGTCTGGCCAGACATTCTATAAGCACTATCCTTCGAGTGGCCTAGGATATTTGCTCCCGTTATGTGGGAGGGGCAAATCCTCTCTACGTCCACTACGATCTCTAAGCTTGCTTCTCATTGTATCCAGTACACGCCTTTATAACTACCCAGTCACGGTGTAGCGTTTAACGCTACCAAGATCACAATGATCCACAACTAGAATATCTAGTGACTTCAAGTCTAAGGATGACAATACCATTGCACCCGAGAAGCACTTGTGACTCATCATAACATGTATGTAGCCTTCTCGGTGATGGGTCAATCCAGTGCAACATTCCGTAATGCACCCCTATGTGTTGGATAGTGATATCCATATCAATCCAACCCCATACTAGTCTATAAATGATTGTCCCAGTTAATCATTATACTTGACTAGGGATATTTAAGATAAACAACACAATTGTAAATCTAAGGACTTCATTATATTAAATATCCAATAAATAATAAATGAATTTTCTAGCCATATACAAATTCATACTAAACTAGATTGCCTCTAGGGCATCTATTCCAACAGTCTCCCACTTGAACTAGAGCCAATATGGCGCATCTCGTATGCCCATACTCCTAGTGTGCCCTTCATGCTTCCATTGCGTGAGAGGCTTCGTAAGCGGGTCTGACAGATTATCATCTGTAGGAATCTTGCATATCCGAACGTCTCCTCTATCGATAATATCTCGAATCAGATGAAACTTCCTGAGCACGTGCTTGGACTTCTGGTGCGATCTGGGTTCCTTTGATTGCGCGGTCGCCCCAGTGTTGTCACAAAACAACTCCACTGGATCCGCAGTGCTAGGGACCACACCAAGTTCAGAAACAAACTTTCTGATCCAAACAGCCTCCTTTGCTGCGCCATTTGCAGCAATGTACTCAGCCTATGTTGTAGAATCAGCTACTGTCTCTTGCTTGGAACTCTTCCAGCTCACCGCTGCTCCATTCAGGCAAAACACATATCCCGACTGTGATCTAAAATCATCTCTATCAGTTTGGAAGCTTGCATCAGTGTAACCCCTTACACGCAACTCTTCTTCACCGCCAAACATCAAGAAAGCATCCTTAGTTCTTCTCAAGTACTTTAGGATGTTCTTGACAGCAATCCAGTGACTCTCACCCGGATTGGATTGGTATCTGCTTGTCATACTCAAGGCATATGACACATCTGGTCTAGTACATAACATGGCGTACATGATGGATCCTATGGCCGAGGCATAGGGAATCCTACTCATGCGTTCCTTCTCAATCTCATTGGAAGGACAACCACTCTTCGAAAGAGTGATTCCATGTGACATGGGCAAGAATCCCTTCTTGGAATCTTGCATGTTGAACCGTTTCAACACCTTGTCAATATATGTACTTTGACTTAGGCCTAGCAACCTTTTAGATCTATCTCTATAGATCTTTATACCGAGTATATAGGCTGCTTCCCCTAAGTCCTTCATTGAGAAACACTTTCCTAGCCAATCTTTCACAGATTGCAGCATGGGAATGTCGTTTCCAATGAGTAGTATGTCATCCACATACAAGACCAGAAAAGCTATAGAGCTCCCACTAACCTTCTTGTAGACACAAGAATCATCTTCGTTTCTGATGAAGCCAAACTCTTTGACCACTTCATCAAAACGTCGATTCCAACTCCTAGAAGCTTGCTTCAATCCATAAATGGATCGTTGCAGCTTACAGACTTTGTTGGCTTGCTTTGGATCCTCAAAACCCTCCGGCTGTATCATATACACGTCCTCGAGGAGATTCCCATAAAGGAATGCTGTTTTGACATCCATCTGCCAAATCTCATAGTCGTAGTATGCTGCAATTGCAAGTAGGATTCGGATGGATTTGGTCATAGCGACTGGTGAAAAGGTTTCGTCATAGTCAATACCATGAATCTGTCTGAATCCTTTAGCCACCAATCGGCCCTTATAGGTAATCACATTACCATCCATGTCGATCTTCTTCTTGAAGACCCACTTGCACCCTATGGGCCGCGCCCCATCAGGTGGTTCCACCAAAGTCCATACTTTGTTGGCATACATGGATTCCATCTCGGATCTCATGGCCTCAAGCCACTTCTGTGAGTCTGGGCCATTCATGGCCTCCTCATAGGTAGTAGGCTCATCATCTATGAGCATCGTGTCACCGGAATCAGTTACGAGAAGTCCGTACCTCTCGGGTTCCTGGCGCACTCTACTAGATCTACGAAGCTCTTGTGTTACCTGAACAGGTGGCTCCACAACTGCTTGTGGTTCCTGTTCATGTTCCATAATCGGTTCAGTGATTTGTGGTTCTTGAACCTCTTCAAGTTCTACATTCCTCCCACTTGCTTCTTTAGAGACAAACTCTCTTTCTAGAAACACGCCGGTCCGAGCAACAAACACTTTGTTCTCGGTTGGATTGTAGAAGTAGTATCCCTTAGTTTCCTTAGGGTACCCCACAAATTTACACTTATCCGATTTAGGACCTAGCTTGTCTGATTGTAAACGTTTTACATAGACATCGCAGCCCCAAATCCTCATGAACGACAGTGTGGGACGCCTCCCACTCCATATCTCATATGATGTCTTCATGACTGATTTAGATGGAACACGGTTAATGGTGAAAGCTGCACTTAATAGAGCGTAGCCCCAAAACGATAATGGAAGATCGGTTTGACACATCATAGACCGAACCATATCCAATAGGGTTCGATTCCTCCTCTCGGACACGCCATTCCATTGTGGCGTTCCGGGTGGAGTGAGTTGGGACACGATCCCACACTCTCTAAGATAGTCGTCAAACTCTTGGCTCAAGTATTCTCCTCCACGATCCGATCGTAGAGCCTTAATACTTTTGCCAAGTTGCTTCTCTACTTCATTCTTGAATTCTTTGAACAATTTAAAGGATTCGGATTTTGCCCTCATAAGGTACACAAATCCATATCTACTGTAATCATCAGTAAATGTAATGAAGTAGACATAACCACCCCTGGAAGGCGTGGCAAATGGCCCACACACATCGGTATGTATGAGTGCCAATTGCTCACTAGTCCTCTCACCTTTCTTATTGAAAGGGGACTTTGTCATTTTTCCCAATAAACAAGCCTCACATGGCTCATATGATTCAAAATCAAATGAGTCTAGTAATCCATCCTTATGGAGTCTAGATACACGTTTCTCATTTATGTGGCCTAAACGACATTGCCATAAATAAGCAGGATTTAAATCATTTATTTTAATCCGCTTGGTATTAATGTTGTAGACATGATTGCTTAGATCAAGGACATAAAGTCCATTAAATAATTGCGCACTAAAATAGTGAATATTATTCAAATAAAAGGAACAACAATTGTTCTTTATTGAAATAATAAAACCTTCCTTGTCCAAACAAGAAAATAGAAATAATGTTTCTGCTCATAGCAGGCACAAAATAGCAATTATTTAATTCTAAAACTAATCCTGAAGGCAGAGATAGCTCGCACACGCCTATGGCCAACGCAACAACCTTTGCTCCATTCCCAACGCGCAGATCTACCTCCCCTTTAGCCAATATTTTACTTCTCTTTAGATCCTGCATATTTCGACAAATATGAGATCCACATCCAGTATCTAATACCCATGATGTAGAGACAGTTAAATTGACATCTACAACAAAAATACCTGGTGGTGGTGGAATCACTATTCCAAGCCTCTTGTCCTCCAGATATTTTGGGCAGTTCCTCCTCCAGTGTCCAGGCTGACTGCAGTAGTGACACTCACCTTTAGTCACGACCTTGGCAATGCCACCAACAGGCTTAAGGGCTTGTTCCTTGGACTTGGCAACTGACTTGCCTTTGCCCTTGGAGGAAGAGGCAAACTTTTTTTTGCCCTTTCCTTTATGCACCATCATAATGGCCTTGCCCTTACCCTTGTTGATGCTCTGTTCAGCCGTCCTCAACATGTTGAGAAAATCTGGCAGTGGTTTAACGATCTCGTTCATGTTATAGTTCATAATGAACTGTCCATAACTCTCGGGCAACGATTGCAACACGAGATCGGTTGCCAACTATTGGCCGACCGGGAACCCAAGCCGGGCGAGATTCTCCAAGTACCCGATCATTCGGAGTACATGGGGTCCCACCGGGTTCCCTTCTGCCAGATGACATTTGAACAGTGCCTTTGAGACCTCGTACCTCTCTACCCTCACCTGCTCTTGGAAGAGCTGCTTTAGATGTTCGATCATATCGACATCATTCATGTTCTCATGTTGCTTCTGAAGCTCAGAGGTCATGGTGGAAAGCATTAGGCAGGCCGCATCATTAGCGTCATCAACACGCTTTTGATACGCCTTTAAGGCAACAGGTGTCTGATTCTCTGGACCTTCTGGAACATGCTCCTCTATTGCGTACATTTTCTTCTCTTGCTTGAGAACAATTCTCAAGTTTCTGTACCAATCAAGAAAGTTGGTTCCAGAGAGCTTGTCCTTCTCAAGGACAGATCGTAGGGAATGTTGTGAACTCGATGAGTTGTTTGCCATTTGGAATTCTACAAAAAGGAAAATACGCAAGTTTTAGTATTTGTGAATTTTTGACTATATTTAATAATGGCTAGTTTATTAAATATAGCTCCCACTATTTTTCTACGGATTAATAACCCTCAAGATATTAATGCGGAAAATATCCTTATATTTTCTAGTGGGCCAAGATCCATCTTTTCATCTCCTTATGAGCTTGCTTTGGCAAGTCACCCATAATTTGACTACTTCTAGGTAGGAACAATTCCAATTGCATCCCTTATGCAACTCTTGGTTCAATCGGGCAAATAACCCCTTATTTATCCATCCATATGGATAATCCCAATTGATTGCCTCTAGGTTTCTTAATCAAATTAATAGCCTAGTTGTGTTCAACCTCTTATCTAAACAATTGCACATTGTTACGTGCCATCGCATTCCATCATTATGAACCAAGTCGCCATGCTTTGGCACGCACGAACTTGATAAATAATGATGATAATGAGTGTTTAAATAACGAGAAGGCAAGAACACAATATTTGAATTTGAGGGATTTTCAATTCAATTTTTATTGTTTTTGTTGATCAATATCAACTAAACTATCTATTTGAGTTTGGGCACAACTCCAAATAATAGATCCGGGTTGTCTAATTATCTTATTATCCTAATTGCATGCATCATCCATACACCAACCACACAAATAATAAGACAATAAATAAACAACCACAAAACAGAAATTAAACGTGATGTGGATATGGCCTTTTCTAGACTAAGATAATTCCAAGCCAATGGAATTATCTATGAACCCTAAGCAAACACATCTCCATGCGTCTTGATCTTTTGGTCCATCCTTCATAGTCATGTGGTATGCTCCATGCTCCATGCTCCATCTTTTGTGGCTCCTTTGGTTTTGGGCTTCTTTTCTCCAATCTTGGCTAACAATCTACTTTATCTAGCACTATCTAATATCTATACTAAATAAAATAAATCTCACAAGTTGAGAAAAAAAAATGGCACGCAGGCCATAAAACCCTAATTAATTATTACAATTAATTGATCAGCTCGCAGGCCGTAAAACCAAACCACAAAATTAAACATCCACATCAAACCACATCCTAAGGCCATATCCAATCACCATGCGATTTGCACATAAACAGTTAAAATCCAATTTTAACGCGCTTGGTCAATTTTAATTGATTTTAGGATTTCTAGGGTTAAAACGATCCATGGGCCCAACAATCCAATTGCCCGGGCCCAACAAAGTGAACCATAAGGCCCTAGGGCCGGCCCGGCCCAAAGCCCGCAAGCTAGGCCCGCGGGTTAGGGCCGCCCGGCCCCTTAGGGCGCCCAAGCTTGGGCGGCAAGCAAGGGGGCGGTCCCCTAGGGGGCCGAACCTCCTCATGGAGGTTGTTTCCAAAACAACCTCCTTGCTTGGAGCCCAAGTTTGGTTGTTTCCTTGTTTTGGGAGAACTCCTTCTTCCCCAAGGATGCCCAAACCCTAAATCTAAGATCCTAAAATTTCTTAAACTCACCAATTCATGCATCCAATGCAAAAATTGGATCTTGTTATGGGTAATTGTTGACAAATTGCATCCCATGCTTGATTTGTCTTGTTTTACGCGATAAACAACAAATTAAGGTGTAAAACAACAAGAATGTAACACATAAACTACGTTTATGCTCTATGACCTGTGGCTCTGATACCACTGTAGGGTTTTGATTCATGGATCGCGCAACGGAAGCATAATCAAACAAATAACCATGCAAAACCCTCCAAGGATCACAAGTCTAGATGCATAACGATAGTAAAGGTAAGAAATAATACACACACCTTTGGGTTCTCCTTGATGACTTCAAACGCGAATAGTGTCACGTTCTCTATAGTTGATCCACGCCTAGAGTTGCTCCTAGATCTCCCAAACTCCTTGGTGCTAGCCCGTAATGAGAGGAGGGTGAAGGAATCACGCAAAACGAGACAAAAGAGGGGCTCGGCCCTCTTTTTGGCCGACGGGGTGAGGGGCGGCGGCAAGGGTCGGGTTCGACCCTTGTTGCTTGCTCTCTCTCTCCTTTGTTCTCTCCCACTCTTGTTATGATCACTAATGAGCATAAGTTATGAGGAAGGAAGGAAGGAGGGTCCTTTATATAGTCCAACAACTCCTTGTTAACTACCTAAAGGACTTATTCTAGTCCTACTAGAATTCAATTTAGTCCCTTCCTTGCAAATTAGTCCCTACTAAGTTTGCAAGGGTTTGCAAAGTGATCCTTCTAATTAATTAATCCCATTAATTAATTCCAAATCTAGTACAACTCTATATAGCGTGTGACCCCATAGGTTCTATCTAGTTGGTAGCAACTATTTGCTAATATGGAGCGGTTTCTAGCAAAACATCCATTCTAGCCAACTAATAGAATAGTCATCTAGACAACCTTGTACAAGTAATTGTCTCATCCCTTTGCCTCCATATCCGGATTGGACACGAGACATACAAGTCACACTCGTATATCCAATCCATAGTTTCTCGATCCATGGAATATCCTTATTCGTGCAAATAACATCAATATCCTATATTGATTTATTTGAGTCTGGCCAGACATTCTATAAGCACTATCCTTCGAGTGGCCTAGGATATTTGCTCCCGTTATGTGGGAGGGGCAAATCCTCTCTACGTCCACTACGATCTCTAAGCTTGCTTCTCATTGTATCCAGTACACGCCTTTATAACTACCCAGTCACGGTGTAGCGTTTAACGCTACCAAGATCACAATGATCCACAACTAGAATATCTAGTGACTTCAAGTCTAAGGATGACAATACCATTGCACCCGAGAAGCACTTGTGACTCATCATAACATGTATGTAGCCTTCTCGGTGATGGGTCAATCCATTGCAACATTCCGTAATGCACACCTATGTGTTGGATCGTGATATCTCCATATCAATCCAACCCCATACTAGTCTATAAATGATTGTCCCATTTAATCATTATACTTGACTAGGGATATTTAAGATAAACAACACAATTGTAAATCTAAGGACTTCATTATATTAAATATCCAATAAATAATAAATGAATTTTCTAGCCATATACAAATTCATACTAAACTAGATTGCCTCTAGGGCATCTATTCCAACACTTCTGGCTGTTCTTCCGTTATTTTTCCTTTCCCTTTTTCAGCTTGAGTTGCCTTCTTATTTTTCTTCACGTTCTTGGGGGTAGAAATCTCTGCTTCAGGTTGCTTCTCTGCATCAGCTTTCTCTTTCTTCTTCTTCTTCTTCTTCTTCTTTTCTGAGGAGGGAGTTGCAACCTTCTTGACTTTTTTTTGGGTAGAGGAAGTTCTGCAACTGCCTCTTCACTAGGAGTTCTTGATCTAGAGTCTCCACTCATCTCTTGAACTTCATCCATTGCTGCCTTTATTTTCTTCTCTGAACTAGGTTTTGATCCTCCAGCCATCTTGATTCTGTCTGAGACTCTCCTAGTGCTCATTTGGGTTTGGGAGAAGAATAGAGAGAGGTAGGAATGATACGTAGAGATAGAGAAGAGAAGAAGATAAATAGTAAAAGTGTTTGAGTTCCAAAAAGAAACTAGAATATCTCTCTGATCTGAAAGATATGTAACGATCAGAGAAGATTCAAATTGTAGGCCGTTGGAAAAAAAATATTAAAATACTATATATTTGGCTAAAAATCAATTTTGAAAATCGATAGGGGCAATATTGAGAAAATATCTACAGAGATAGCACCAATACTGAAAGATCCAAGATTAGTGACTAACTAGTTCAGCAGACTCATTTTCAATGTTTTGAGAAGGTTTTCAAGGTCTTGAAAAGTTGTAACACTGAAACAAATAAGATCAAAGTTTTGAAAGGATTTTAAAGGCTTTGAAAATCGGTTCACATAAAGACTTACCTTCTTACCTGATGCTCCCCCTAAACCAATGCATATTTATTTAGCATGCCCAATTCCAGTCTTAGAGCTGAAAATCTTTCATTTGGCAATGATCCAATCATACCTCTATACTCTTTTACATTGACACTCTTACCAGATTCATCTTTATCTAAAGATTGTGTAGAACTCATTAGAGTCTTGATATCTTTGGATTGAGACATGTTGTACTTGTTCAGCAAGTCTCTAGTATACTTTTTGATGCAGAAAGATGCCCTTCTTCAATTGATGTATTTGAAGTCCAAGTAAGAAGTTCAAGTCTCCCATCATGCTCATTTCAAATTCCCTACTCATAAGACTTGAGAATTATTTGCATAGCAGATCATTAGTAGCTCCAAACAGAATATCATCAACATAAATCTGAAATACAAGTAAATCTTTCTCATGAGTCTTTATGAAAAGGGTTTTGTCTACCAATCCTCTTTTGAAATCATTTTAAGCAGGAACTTTGACAATCTTTCATACCAAGCCCTTGGAGCTTGTTTCAGACCATAAAGAGTTTTGTCAAGTTTTCTAAACATAATCTGGAAACTTACCATTTTCAAAACCAGGAGGTTGTGCAACATAAACTTCTTCATGCAAGTATCCATTCTGAAAAGCACATTTCACATCCATTTGAAAAAAGTTTCATGTTTTTGAAAGATGCAAATGCAAGCAAAATTCTAATTGCTTCAAACCTGGCAATTGGAGCAAATGTTTCCTCATAATCAATACTGTCTTGATTGTAACCTTGAACAACTAACCTTGCTTTGTTTCTGATCACTTTGCCTTTCTCATCCAACTTATTTCTGGAAACCCATCTGATACCAATGACAAACTGATTTGTAGGTGGAGGAACCAGGTTCCAAACCTTATTCCTTTCAAATTCATTGAGTTCACTTTGCATAGCAATGATCCAGTCTGCTTCTTGTAGTGCTTCTTTCACAGTTTTGGGTTCTACACGAGAGATAAAAGCATTAAAAGCACATAAGTTCTTCAACTGTGAAATAGTTTGTGTACTAGTGGTTAGATCTGAAATGATATTATCAACTGGATGAGATGAGATATATTTGAATCTCGTTCTTGGAGACCAAGGTTCAGGTTCTCCATAGATCTTCTCTGGTGTTGAGGTAGTGGCCTTTTCACTTGTCTCATTCTGATAATATTTTTCAAAGCTTTGAGGCTTGCTTTCAAGGCCTTGAACACTATTTTCAAGATCTTGAAAAGTTCTTCTGTTTTCTTCTGAGCCTTTCTTGAACCCAAGAGAGTTCTCATTCTCTTCTTCTGATTCATGCTTGTTCAGATTCAGATCTGCGAAACTTTCACTCAAAGAACCATCATAGCTTTCATCAAAGATAACATTAATACTTTCTTCAACCAGCTTGTTTATTTTATTATAAACTCTATAAGCTTTGCTAGTAAGAGAGTAACCAAGAAATATACCTTCATCACTTCTTGCATCAAACTTACCCAAGTTGTCATTACCATTGTTGTGGACATAGCATGTGGAACCAAAGGGTCTGAAGTATGAGATGTTTGGCTTTCTCCCTTTGAAGAGTTCATAGGGGGTTTTCTTCAGGATAGGCCTAATCAAGCACGTGTTCAGAATATAATTTGCTGTATTCACAGCTTCTGCCCAATAATGTTTTGGCAACTTATTTTCTAGAAGCATTTTCCTTGACATGTCTTCAACAGTCCTGTTCTTTCTTTCAACAACTCCATTCTGTTGAGGAGTTCTAGGAGTAGAAAAATTGTGAGAGATACCATGCTTACCACAGAAAAAATCAAATTCTAATTGATCAAATTCTCTACCATGATAACTTCTAATTGAAGCAATAGGTAAGTTTATCAAGTTTTGAAGTTCTCTGCAAAGCTTTGAAAATTCAGAGAGGGCTTCAGATTTTTCTTTCAAAAACATAACCCAAGTATATCTAGAATAATCATCTACAATGACTAGCATATACTTCTAACCTTTTGGAGTTGGTGTCCTCATAGGACCCCACAAATCCATGTGAAGTAGTTCAATAGGTCTAGAGGTACTTACAAACTTCTTTGGTTTGAATGAGCTTATGGTCTGCTTAGCTTGAGCACAAGCCTTGCATACATCACCTTCTTTGAACTTGATAGATGGAAATCCTTTTACCAGATCCTTGGAGATTAATTTGTTCAAAGTATGCAAGCTAATGTGACCAAGCTTTTTGTGCCAAACCCTTGAATCCTCTTTCAAGGCCTTGAGACACTTTAGGCTTTTACCTGGAACTTTGTTTGTCTAAAAAGTATAAACATTGTTTGATCTATAGGCTGAGAGGATGCAATCTCCTGATTTCTCATTGTGCATCACACATTTCTCTTTATCAAAGATAACCTTGTTGCCATTATCACAAAGCTGAAATACACTAAGCAAGTTAAATTTCAAACCATCAACTAGATACACATCAGAAATAGAATTTTCAGAATTTGTACCAACTTTACCAATACCAAGAATGTTGCATTTGCCTTTGTCACCAAGAGTTATTGAACCTTCAAATTGCTTTTTCAATTCTGAGAAGAGAGATTCTCTTTCCACACACGTGTCGTGAGAAACCACTGTCCATAAACCACATATGTTCTTTGATATTGGTGGCAACCTGCAAACACCAATCACTGCCTTACCCAGCTGTTAGACCAAGTGTGGAATTTGGACTCATACTCAGGATCAACCATGTTAGGTGGTCAGACCACTTTAGGAACCCAAATCTGCCTAACTTGTCCTTTGAGTTGAAATGGAAATTCGTTCCTCATTATGTGAGGGTCTCTTCTTCTGAAAGGACAAGTCATCTTCATATGACCAATCTTGTTACAAAAATGACACTTAGGAGAAGTTTTTCTTCCAGCTTTCAAAAATCTGGTATTGTTATTTCTTGGAAAATTTGAATTGTATCCAATACCATTTTTATGAACAGACTTTGAACTACCTCCAAGAATCAGGTTTAACTTATGTTGTGAGCCTGCAAGCTTGACTTTAACTAATTAAGATTCTTGAAGTTTCTCAGCAAAAGTAGTATTTTTTTATCCAATTCATCAACTTGATGTTTCAGATCAACAAGGCTGTTACTCATCAAAGAGTTCTCAGTGACTGCCTCCTTGACTTGTGTTTTCAAGGCTTTGAAACTGGTTTTCAAGGCCTTGAAATCACTGTCAGTTTTCTTCTGAGAGATTTCAAGATTTTGATTTAGACAAACAATTTGTAAATTCTCTTTTGCTTGCTCATGAACTTTTTCTTTCAAAAGTCTGATCTCTTTTAGATAATCTTCTTCATTTAAAAGCATTGTTCTGAGATAATCTGAAAGAGCATCTTTTGGTTTTGATATTAGAAATTTTACCATTACCTCAATGTTTTTCTCAGAACTTTCATCATGCTTGGCCATGAAGCATAGGTTGGCATGTTCTTCTTCAGATTCAGATTCACTTGAACTATCTTAATCACTCCATGAGGCTATCATAGCTTTCTTTATCATGTCATGGTCTTTCTTTCGGAAGTTCTTTCTTTTCTTGTGTGGACAGTCTCTTATCAAATGTCCTGCATCACCACACTCAAAGCAGTTCATGACTTTAGATTTATTTTGTGAAGAAGACATACCTTTGTAGTCCTTGCTATTGGATGATCTGTTTCTTTCTCTGTTGTAGTCTTTGTTTTCAAAGTTTTTCTTCATCTTGAGAATTCTGGTCAAGGCTTTGGAAATCTAAGCAAATGGATCTTCCTTATCTTCAGTTTCAAGGCCTTGAGTACTCTCATTCTCTTTGGCCTGAGTACTAAGTTCTGGGCACCTTCAGGTAGCTCCCCATCAGCTTCATTCATGGATATTTCATGTGTCATGAGCTTCCCTTGTAGGTCATCAAGTTATAGTGATGAGAGATCTTGAACTTCTTCAATTGTTGTTGTCTTTGGTTCCCATTTGGCCTTTGGAAGACTTCTCAATATCTTCCTCACTTTTTCTTCATTGCAAATATGTTTTCCCAAAGAATCAAGGTTGTTGACAATGTCTGTGAAACTCTTGAACATCTCTCTAATTGACTCATATGAATTCATCTTGAACAGTTCATATTTCCTGAGATAGATGTTGATCTTGGTTTGCTTGACTTGACTGTTTCCTTCAAATGTCACCACAAGCTTGTCCCAGATTTTTTGGCAGTCTTGCAGCCTGAAATCCCGTTGAATTCATCTGTACTCAAAGCACAATACAAGATGTTAATACCTTTATAATTCTCAGAATATTGTTCTAACTCAGAAGAGGAGAGTAAGTCTTCAGATTTGGGAGTTCTGATCCCATCTTTCTCTTTAAAGAAGATGTAAGGTCCATTCTGAATAATGGTCCAAAGCTCTATGTCCTGGTCAATGATGAACATCTTCATCAGGGCTTTCCAGTAAGCAAAGTTGTCTCCACAAAATAGAGGAGGTCTGTTGGAAGCTCTTCCATGTGAGAAACAACCATCACCTGCAGTACTCATGAGCACCAGATGGTTAAATCTTGTACAGTGATACAAGCTCTGTTACCAACTGAAAGGGGGAGTATGCAGATGAATATGCAGCACAAATACTCTAGAAGGGGGGGTTGAATAGAGTATGCCAACTTCTTGCAAAACTAGAGGAGAACAAGAGTTTTAGTTTTAGTGCATAAGAGTTCAAGGCCTTGAACATAAATTAAAGCCTTTGGAATGAAATACAGCTTGCAGAAAAACAGACAAGTCTTTTTCAAGGCCTTGAAAAGAGTTTCAAACCCTTGAAAAACAGACAAGTATGAATGCTGTGAGAACAATGAATATGAATGAAATTTAAATGTAAGAGACCAAGGATTTACAGAGTTCGGTACACTTGGACCTACATATTTACCTCAGGGATCTTCTCCCTGCAGAATTTTCAACTCAATTCTTATTAATCAAAAGCTATGCCCTAGATCTCAAGCACTCAGAATTGCTTTACTCTGTTTACAGCTTGTGGTTCTCCCTAATCTATCTCGTACCTTCTTTAGCTAACTTATTAACGAAGAATTCTATATTGTTCAATTTGAACAATCCTTGAGAATGAAGTATAAGTAATACAGAAATGATCTACCAATAGAGTACAATACAGAAGAACACTTAGAGTTGAAAACTGTAGTGAAGAATGCAGTGAACTTCTGTGTGTTGGATTGTGAGAGTGATGTGCTTATTTGATGCTTGTTAATCCAGAAAGTGTCTCTCTTTTTGTCCAGTGAGTGTGTTGTCTCTGTTGCGTCAAAAAAGAGCTCTATTTATACTCAAAAGGCTCTGCAAATTTTCCCGGATTTTCAGCAACAAATCTCCTATTTTGAAGGCAACAGACTTTGACTCTTTGACATCTTCTCCAACGGTTAGATGATCACAATCTTCAGAGACACTGTTGTGATATTGAATTAAAACAAATTGAGAAGCTGTCATGTAGGTTTGATTGATCACAGAATAATCTTCTCCAACTGTTTCCTTTCCTGCACAAGTCAGATTAGGAAACTTTCCCTGCAAACTAGGAAGTAAAATTCCCTGCAAAAGCATAGTAAAACATATGACTTCTTATGTTCCAACATGTCGAGTAAATTTGTATTTCATCATCAAATAATAATAAATCAAGCATAGGGGTGAGAGAGAATAAATCAGATTAGAAGAGTTCACAGAAAACTCCCCCTGAAAATAAGCATACAGGTCATTCAGTTTCAAAGCTTTGAATCCAGTTTCAAGGCCTTGAAAATAGCTATACTATTTTCAAGATTATGATAATAGATTCAAGGATTTGAAAGATGATTCAAAGCCTTGAAAGAGTTTTACTATTTCAAGCCTTGTGCAACCTATGACCTTAAAGAGTCAACGCTTAATCTTCACTTGAGGCCCAAACGCTCCAAATTGTGTGTTGGGAGTGCTAGGGGACTTTGAGTCACATTTTATATGATCTATGTAAGAAGATTGTTTTTAATTAAATATTTGGGCTACCAATAATTGCATTTCAGTATTTATAAAATGGGTTGATAGTGATTCAAGTAATTCACCGGTACAAGCCCAATACTTTTGTAATCCTGTGTTTGGCCATGGTGCATCTTAGTGTTATTACTTAGCGTGTTATGCAGATGTGGGTTGTTTGGTCATTGGGCTCCTTGATAGGAGGGCCCAGTGGATTGTTTATGATTGTTAGGCTCTCAAAAATCCTAGATGTCTCTTATAAATAAGATCAACTGGTGGATTGTTAGTCCTATCGAAAAATACAATAGTTGGAGTAGGAGGGGAAGATCCGGTGCTCTAGCTCTTCTGATCTGAGGAGATTCGAAAACTACAGACATGGCTGGATCTAGCAGTATGTTTTACTACTATCATTATTTATTACAGTGTTCTAGTTCTTGTATGAGATCATATAATCTTACATATTGTATCAGAACAAACTTACAAGAATCTAAAACCTAGTACACTGTTTCACACTACTATATTTTCTTTCCACCACTCGGGTTTCATTTTTTATTGATGCTTTCAGTACCGTGAACGTTGTCGAGGATACAAAACCCTCGCTAAATTTCCAGTTTTGCGGCTTGCTAAAGTCGTGGCTGGTGAATAAACAATCAAAAAATAAGTCGAAGTTTTCTAGTGTGTTAGTGGCCGACAGAGGCAAAGTCAATTTCATGTATTAGTACCACTATGTCCCCCGTCTTTCTTCCCATGGCGGAGGGGCTCGTGAAATAACAAAAAAAAACATTTTGAACCAAAATGCCCCTAACACTGTTTCAAAATAACACATCCACCCTTCACTCTCTACAACATTAAGACAACCGCCACCACCACCAGCAGCCAACATCATAATTTCATTACATTGTCCTCTCTGTCATCTCCTCCCTCTCTGAATTTGTGGTTCACAGGACCAAAACAATTACAATCACCTCCAAGTCCACCACCAACCCACCACCACTACACCAAAGAGAGAGCCAACAAGAAAATTACTAAACCAAAGTACATATCCAATTTCAGATCAATATACTACAGACCGAAAATCAAAAGAGGAATGAGAATAATAACAATGAATATCATTACAGATCAAAATTAGAGGAAGAGGAAGGAGGATGAGGAGGATGAGGAGGATTAGATCTGCAAAGGTATAGAAAACCGCCACCACCGTCGGGGTCATCACGCCACTGCAATGGCTAGGTTTCGCCGCCGCCTCCCAATCCATGGATCGATCAGAAAGAGAGCAAGAAGTAGAGTCTCATTTCCACCTAAATATCGGAGACTAACCTGTCATTCTCGCTGCCTCCATGTCCTAGATCCGAGCAGAAGCCGTCGGTTAACGCCTAGCGCCCAATTGGCATATTCCACCACCTCTTTCACCGCCGAGCTCCGCTCTACTCGCCTCCATGACATTCACCTATCTTTCTCTCTCTCTCTCTCTCTCTCTCTTTCTGTGAGTTGTGAGTTTGTGGTGTAAGAGAAATTCTTAGAGATAGGGTAGAGATAAGGTTGGGTAAATGGGTAGGATTGGGGGAGGGGAAAACGTTTGTGTGGTTGTTTTTGGGAGGGTAATTTGGACATTTTATCTGTTTAAGGTTACCAAATAAGGTAATGGGAAGAAAAAGGTGGGATGTCCCAATAATGAAGTTGGGAAGAGAGAGCAGGGACGGAGTGGTACATGATAAGTTAAGAACAAACAAATATGTTTATTTATTGATCTTTTTCACCATTTAGTTGATACATGTGATTAAAAGGTTGATGTCTCCATCCTTTATTAATGTTTTTATTTATTTTTAATAGTACTACTAGAGATTATTTTGGTAGTTTTTGGTTTTCATATCAAGAATATTAGTACACATTCTGTGTAGAATCCACCTTTGTAGTGCGGTGAAAATTTGTGAGTATATAAAATATAATGTAAAAGGTCCTAATATTGGTGGCTTTGCTCGCTTCGTTACATGAATTCATATGTTTTTCTTTCCAGTGTCTCAATTTGAATAGGAAAACATTCAATCATGTGAACTTAGTTCTTTATCCTAAAATTAAGAACCGGTAAGGTTTGTACCCAACTACGGCCTGCCTCATTTTGTCCAAATCACAATTTTCACATTATGAATTATTGGAATCACCGATCTTGGGCCTTGGCTAAAGTATAGAAACATGAAACAAATAATTTATTAATATGGTTTCATGTATGAACAAGTATTTGGGTATCTATTATTAAATTTTTCCCACCTGAATATCTTTTGAAAGTGTGACTGTGCAGATGTTAATGCAGCTAAGGTACTCTAGAAGGGGGACGGGGTTGAATAGAGTATGCCAACTCTTTGCAAAACTTGCTAGGAAGATGAAATCTTGAGAAAACTAGTGAAGTTCAAGGCCTTGGAAAAATTCCAAGCCCTTGGAAGAAAAGAAGTTTGTATAAAGCAAGTAAGCCTTTTTCAAGGCCTTCAAAACAAGTTCAAACCCTTGAAAAACATACAGTTTTGTGTGCTGCAAATGCTATGAATAAGAATGAACTGTAAATGTAAGAGACAAGTGATTTATAGAGTTCAGTCCACTTGGACCTACGTCTCTACCTCAGGGATTAGATCCCTGCAGGATTTTCAACACAATTCTTATTAATCAAAAGCTAAGCCCTAGAACTCGAGCATAGAGAATTCCATTACTCTGTTACAACTTGTGGTTTTCCCTAACTTCTCTAGTACCTACTCTAGATAACTGTTTGACTAAGAATTCTCTATTGTTCACTTTGAATAATCCTTGAGAATGAATATAGAGATAATACATAAATGATCTACAAATTAAGCTCAATACAGAAGTACACTTAGAATAGAAAACTGCAGTGAAGAATGCAGTGAACTTCGGTGGAATGGATTGTGAGATTGATGTTCTTCTTTGATTTTTGTCATTACAGAATCTGTCTCTCACTTTTGCCCGTTGAGTGTTCTTTCTTGTTGATTCAAAGTGAGCTCCTTTTATATTTCAAACAGCTCTGCAAATCTTCCCAGATTTTCAGCAACAAACTCCCTATTTTGTAGGAAACAGATTTTGACTTCATTGAAATCTTCTCCAACGGCTGGATGATCACAATCTTCAGAGATTTTGTTTCTAATATTTTTTTTAAACATCTTGAGAAGCTGTCATCCAAGTCTGATTGATCACAGGATCAAAGTGTCCAATTGTTTCCAAATCTGCACAAGTTCAGTTTAGGAAACAATCCTGCAAAACTTGGAATTAAAATTTCCTGCAATATTAGATTCAAACAGATGATATTCTATGTTCAAACAGTTAGAATAATTTGTATTTCATCATCTAATAACAGTGAATCAAACAAGTGAAAGATAGAAAGGGAATCAACTCAGAGAGTTTGCAGAAAACTCCCTTGAGAATGTTCACACAGGTTAAGCAGTTTCAAGGCTTTGAATCCAGTTTCAAGGCCTTGAAAATAGCTACATTATTTTCAAGCCACTGCGAAATAATTCAAGGCTCTGAAAGCTGGTTAAAGTCCTTTATGTAGTCAAACTATTTCAAGCCTTGCACAACCTGATCTTACAATCTCCCCGTTGATTAAAGAAAAAACCAAATTCTGTTTGATCCTTAGTCTCTGCAAAAAAATATTGATTAGTTCACCATGCATAATAACATAGTAACTCCAAAAAGATCCAATTTATTCATACTACCAAAAAGTAAACAGTTCAGAAAGAAGCAAATAACACCTATGAGTAAAAAACTAAAACCTAGAATTTTCTCCCCCTTTTTGAATTTCATCAGAAAAGATAGAGAAGATGTTGGATCAAGTGTCTTGAAAATTTTGAAAGCTTAAAGAAAAAATAGAGAATGTGGAAGAAAGAGTAGGCAAGATTAAGGGTATGGGGCTTGATCTTCAGCTTGATCTCATTCTTCTTCACCATTGTCTTCAGCATCAGTCTTGTCTTGTACTTCCTATTCCTCTTCATTCTCACCAGCAACAGTCACTTCTTCAGTCTTATCCTTTGTAGCAGTCTTTGCAGATTTCTTATTTTTCTTTAAAGTAATCAGCAGATCATCTGAGTCAGGACTATAAACTTCATCTCCTTCCCGTGAGGCTTGTTCTGCTACCTGCTTTCCCTTATCTGAGACTGGAGCAACCTCTTCCTGCTCTGAATGCTCACTAGGCAAATCCTTTTCAGATTCTCCTTTCTTTGCACCTTCATCATCCTTAGGAACATCAAGAAAACTCATGATTCTGAAGATGATTGTTACCATGTACTTGACTTGCCCAATTTCACTTTCAAGTCCATAAACAGTTGCTTTGATATCCTCCATATCCAACTCCAAACCATCAAGTCTCTGATTGTCTGTAGGCTAAGAAGTTTGACTTGAAGTGGGAGTTAAGGTCTTGGGCTTAAGAAACTTCTTTGCACCCAGTTCTTCTTCAGTCAAGTCTGAGAATAACATCCATGTTTTTGCCTTAGTCTTTACCACTCCAATCTTCTCAAAAGCTTTCTCATTAAGCATTCCAAATCCAGAAGTAACTGATTCCTCTCCACTAGTTGGAATCTCAAAGTGTTCAAAGAACAAAGTGAGAAGATTTGCATCAGGTAGAGGGTGTTTTCTTTGACTAGTAAGGCTAAAGAGCATATGTTCAATCACTAGTTTGGGAAGATCGATCTCATAGCCATGAATAACTTCATACATCATGTGCAGCATCCTTTCAGTTACTAACTCTCCAGAGTTCTCTCTGGGAAAAATACACCTAACCAGAATGGTGTGAAGGACCTTGGCTTCAACATTTAACACAGAATGTGTGAACTGTTTGACTGAGGTGGATATGTTTGGAAGAAAGAATTCATCTTTGGCTAGCTTCAGGGTTCCTGCCTTTGGTGGATGATTGATAGTGTCATACCTCACTGGACAGCCTAGCACATTGGCAAAATCAGAGTAGTCCAACTCAATTTCTATCCCAGCAACTCTAGATTTGATCACCAAGTGTGCAGATCTCTTAACTTGTGTCAAATTCAGGTAAAAGAGTATGGTGACTCTAGGGAAGGCTAATTCTTTTGGGTTCAACATAGACCACAAAATAGCTCTTGTTCAACATAGATATGCACTTAAGTTTCATATGTTCCAACATATGCATATTGATCATGCTAAAGAAACCAATAGATCTTGAAGCGAAACCATCTAACCACTGACCTTTTGAGACGTTTGAGACAAACCAAGTCTCATCTGGAGTTGTATTCTTTGTTGAGATATTTGAATAGATCTTCAAGGCCTTCTCCAAGTGATATTCTGGCTGTTCTTCTGTCACTTTTCTTTTTACCTTTTTCTGCTTGAGTTGCTTTCTTCTTCAGCTTCTTTGAACTAGTGGACTCTATTTCAGGTTGCTTCTCTGTAACAGCTTTCTCTTTCTGCTTCTTCTTCTTTTCTGAGGAGGAAGTTGTAACCTTCTTGACTTTCTTCTTGGGTGGAGGAAGATCTGGAACTGCCTCTGCACTAGGAATTATGGAGCTAGAGTCCCCACTGACTTCTTGAACTTCATCCGCTGCTGCTTTTCTTTTCTTCTCTGAAGCAGGGTTTGATCCTCCAGCCATCTTGATTCTGTCTGAGTCTCTCCTTGTGCTCATTAGGGTTTGGGAGAAGAATAGAGAGAGGTGGAATGATACGGTGTGAAGGAGAAGAGAAGAAGATAATTACTGAAAGATTTTGAGTTTCAAAAGGAAACTAGTATCTCTCTGATCTTGAAAAGATTTGCAATAATCAGAGAGAATTCAACTTTTATGCCGTTGGAAAATAAAATATTCTAATGCTGTTTTTGACAAAAAAAAAAGTTACTGAAAAAGGTAGGGGCTATATTAGGCAAATATCTACAGAGATATCACCCAACACAGAATGATCCAAGATTATTGACTATCAGTGTTGCAGACTCATTTTCAAGGCTTTGAAAAGGTTTTCAAGGTCTTGAAAAGGTTTTCAAGATCATGAAAACTATAACACTACAACCGATAATGATCAGGGCTTTGAAATGACTTTCAAGGCTTTGAAAATCAGTTCAAAACTTTGAAAACACATACAACTTACCTTGCTTACCTGATGCTCCCCCTAAACCAATGCATCTTTATTTGTCATTCCCAATTCAAATCTCAGAGCTGAGAACCTTTCATCTGCAAATGGTTTAATGAAGATATCTGCAATTTTCATATCAGTAGCAACAAATTCAAGAACAATATCACATTTCTCAGCATGATCTCTGATGAAATGGTGTCTGACATCAATGTGCTTGGTTCTTGAATATTGCAAAATTGAAATTGCACTAGTGTTATCACACTTAATAGGTATGCTCTTGAAATCAAATCCGAGGTCTCTTAGCTGTTGAGAAATCCATAGTACTTGTGAGAAACATGCTTCTGCAGCTATATATTCAGCTTCACCTGTTGATAGAGCAACTGAATTTTGTTTCTTGGAATGCCAACTGATCAAGGATGATCCAATAAATTGGCAAGTTCCTGAAGTACTTTTCCTATCAATTTTGTAATCTGCAAAATCAGCATCTGAAAATCCATGCAAAGAGAAATTAGAATGTTTTGGATACCAAAGCCCTAAGTATTTGGTACCATTGATATATCTGAATATTCTCTTCACAGCAGTCAAGTGTGATTCTTTTAGATCAGCTTAAAATCTAGCACACATACATACACTAAACATAATATTTGGTCTGCTTGCTGTAATATAGAGTAATGATCCAATCATACCTCTATACTCATTCACATTGACACTCTTACAAGATTCATACTTGTGTAAGGACAGTGTAGAACTCATAGGAGTCTTGGCTTCCTTACATTGACCCATGCTATATTTGTTTAACAAGTCTCATGTGTATTTTCTTTGATGCAGAAAGATGCCATTCTTCAATTGATGTATTTGAAGTCCTAGGAAGAAGTTCAACTCTCCCATCATGCTCATTTCAAATTCCCAGCTCATAAGACTTGAGAATTCTATGCATAATTGATTATTAGTAGCTCCAAACAAGATGTCATTAACATATATCTGAACTGCAAGAAAGTCTTTCTCATGAGTCTTTATGAAAAGAGTCTTGTCTACTAAACCTCTTTTGAAATCATTTTCAAGCAAGAGATTTGACAGTCTTTCATACCAAGCTCTTGGAGCTTGTTTCAAACCATAGAGAGTTTTGTCAAGTTTGTAAACATGATCTGGAAACTTGTCATTTTCAAAACAAGGAGGTTGTGCTACATACACTTCTTCTTGTAAATAGCCATTCAAGAAAGCGCACTTCACATCCATTTGAAATAATTTCATGTTCTTGTGAGATGCAAAAGCAAGTGAAATTCTAATTGCTTCTAACCTGGCAACTGGAGCAAAAGTTTACTCATAATCAATACGTTCTTCTTGGTTGTAACCTTGAGCAACTAACCTTGCTTTGTTTCTAAAAACTTTGCCACTTTCATCCAACTTATTTCCGAACACCCATCTGGTACCAATGATAGACTGGTTTGTAGGTGGACGAACCAAGTTTCAAACCTTATTCCTTTCAAACTCATAGAGTTCAATTTGCATAGCAATGATCCAGTCTGCTTCTTGTAATGCTTCTTTCAAAATTTTTGGTTCTACAAGAGAGATAAAAGCATTAAAAGCACATAAACTCTTCAACTGTGATCTAGTTTGTGTACCAGTGGTTGGATCTGAAATGATATTGTCAGTTGGATGAGATGAGAGATATTTGAATCTCTTTCTAGTAGACCATGGTTTAGGCTCTCCATAGATCTTCTCTGGTCTTGAAGTAGTGGCTTTGTCACTTGTATTCTTCTGATCATCTTTTTCAAGGCTTTGTGGCTTATTTTCAAGGCCTTGAGCACCATTTTCAAGGTCTTGAAAATGTTATCTTTTTTCTTCTGAGCCTTTCTTGAATCCTAGTGGATTATTACTCTCTTCCTCTGATTCATTCTTATTCAAATTCAAGTCTGCAAAACTTTCACTCAAAGAAGCATCATAGCTTTCATAAAAAATAACATGAATGCTCTCTTCAACCAGTTTGGTTCTTTTATTGTAAACTCTATAAACTTTTCTATTCTGAGAGTAACCAAGAAATATACCTTCATCACTTCTTGCATCAAACTTACCAAGATTGTCTTTTCCATTGTTGTGGATAAAACAAGTACATCCAAAGGGTCTGAAGTATGAAATGTTTGGCTTCCTCCCTTTGAATAGTTCATAGGGGGTCTTCTTCAGAATATGTCTGATCAAGCACCTGTTCAGTATATAGTTTGTTGTATTCACAGCTTCTTCCCAGTAATATTTTGGAAGCTTGGTCTCAAGAAGCATTGTCCTTGACATATCTTCAAGAGTCATGTTCTTTCTTTCAGCAACACCATTCTGTTGAGGAGTTCTTGGAGCAGAAAAATTGTGAGTAAAACCATGCTTATCACAGAAAAAATAAAATTCTAACTGATCAAATTCTCTACCATGATCACTTCTAATTGAAGCTACATGTAGGTTTTTCATATTTTGAAGTTCTCTGCAAAGCTTTGAAAATTCAGAGAGTGTTTCAGAGTTTTCTTTGAGAAACATAACCCAAGTATATCTAGAAAAATCATCTACAACAAGTAGCATATACCTTCTACCATTTGGAGCACGAGGTCTCATAGGACCATATATATCCATATGAAGCAGTTCAATAGGTCTAGTTGTACTTACAAACTTCTTTGGCTTGAAGGAACTTCTGGTCTGTTTGCCTTGAGCACAAGCTTTGCACATTTCATCTTCTTTGAACTTAATGGATGGAAATCCTCTTACCAAGTCTTTGGAAACCAATTTTTTCAAAGTATGCAAACTGATATGACCAAGCTTCATGTGCCAAAGCTTTGAATCCTTTTTCAAGGCCCTGAGACACTTCAAACTTTTACCTCCAACTTTGTTAGTCTGAAAAGTATAAACATTGTTTGATCTAGAGGATGTGAGAATGCAATCTCCTGATTTCTCATTTTGCACCACACACTTCTCTTTATCAAAGATAAATTTGTTGCCATTATCACAAAGCTGAGATACACTGAGAAAGTTGAATTTCAAACCATCAACTAGATGCACATCAAAAATAGAGTTTTCAGAATTTGTACCAACTTTACCAATACCAAGAATATTGCATTTTCCTTTGTTACCAAGTGTAATTGAACCTTCATATTGCTCTTTTAATTCGAGTAATAGAGATCTCTTTCCACTCATGTGTCTTGAGCAACCACTGTTCATAAACCACTTCTGTTATTTGATGTTGGTGAGAGCCTGCAAACACCAATCACTGCCTTACCCAGCTGTTAGACCAAGTGTGGAATTTGGATTCATATTCAGGATTAACCATGTTAGGTGGTATAACCCCTTTAGGAACCCAAATCTGTTTAACTTGTACGTTGAGATGAAATGGAAAAGTATTCCTCATTATGTGAGGGTCTCTTCTTCTGAGAGGAGAAGTCATCTTAACATGACCAGTTTTGCAACATAAATGGCATTTAGGAGAAGTTTTGTTTCCAGCTTTCACAAATCTGGTATTGTTCTTCCTTGGAAATTTTGGATTGAATCCAATACCAGCTTTGAATTGACTGTGAACTTCCTCCAAGAATCAAGTTCAACTTGTGTTCACAATCTTGACTTTGACCAATTCAGATTCTTGAAGTTTCTCAGTAAGAGTAGTCTTTTGTTTATCTAATTCATCTATATGATGTCTTAGATTAACAAGGCTGTTACTCATTAAAGATTTATTTGTGAATACTTCCTTGACTTGTGTTTTCAAGGCTTTGAAACTGGTTTTCAAGGCCTTGAAATCACTGTCAGTTTTCTTCTGAGAGATTTCAAGATTCTGATTTAGACAAACAAGTTGTAAGTTCTCTTTTGCTTGCTCATCAACTTTTCTTTCAAAAGTCTGATCTCTTTTAGTAAATCTTCCTCATTTAAAAGCATTGTTCTGAGATATTCTGAAATAGCTACTTTTGGTTTTGAAATCCGACAGTTGACCATTACCTTAATGTTCTTCTCTGAACTTGCATCATGCTTGGCCATGAAGCATAGGTTGGTATGTTATTCTTCAGATTCAGATTCACTAGAGCTATCTGAATCTCTCCATGAAGCTATCATATCTTTCTTTCTTCTGTCATGGTTTTTCTTTTGAAAGCTCTTGATTTTCTTGTGTGGACAATCTCTTATCAAATGTCCTGCATCACCACATTTAAAGCAGTTCATAACTTTTGATTAATTTTGTGAAGAAGACTTACCATTGTAGTCCTTGCTATTGGATGGTCTATGCATTTCTCTGTTGTAATCTCTGTTTCTAAAGTTTTTCTTCATTTGGAGGATCCTTGTCAAGACTTTGGAGATTAAGGCAATTGTATCTTCATCATCACCATCCTTAGTTTCAAGGCTTTGTGTTCTCTCATTTTCCTTGGCCTTGAGAGCTAACTTCTTGACACTTTCTGGTATCTCTCCATCAAATTCATTCATAGATATCTCATGTGTCAGAAGCTTCCCTTGTAGGTCATCAAGTTATAGAATTGAGAGATTCTTAGATTCTTCAATAGTTGTGGTCTTTGGTTCCCACTTTGGCTTTGGATAACTTCTTAATATCTTCCTCATCTTTTCTTCATTGGAAAAATGCTTTCCCAGTGAATCAAGGTTGTTTACAATGTCTGTGAACCTCTTGAACATATCTCTGATAGACTCATTTGGATTCATCTTAAATATCTCATATTGCCTGAGATAGATTTTGATCGTGGTTTGCTTGACTTGACTGGTTCCCTCAAAGGTAACCACAAGCTTATCCCAGATTTCTTTGGCAGTTGTGCATCTAGAGATCCTGTTGAATTCATCTGTACTCAAAGCAAAATACAAAATGTTAATAGCTTTGTAGTTCTTAGGGAATTGCTCTAACTCAGAAGAGGAGAATGAGTCTTCAGTTTTTTGGGAGTTTTAATCCCATCTTTCTCTGTGTAGAAAGTGTGAGGTCCATTTTGGATAATGGTCCAAATCTATAGATCTTGATCAATGATGAACATTTTCATCAGAGCTTTCCAGTGAGAAAATTTTTCTCCACAATGTAGAGGAGGTCTGTTAGCAGCTCTTCCCTGTGAGAAAACACCATCACCTGCAGTACTCATGATCACCAGATGGTTAAATCTATACAGTTATATAAGATCTGATACCAATTGAATGTGTGAGTGTGCAGATGTTAATGCAGCTAAGATACTCTAGAAGGGCGGGGGGGGGGGGGGGGGGTTGAATAGAGTATGCCTACTTTTTGCAAAACTTGCTAGGAAGATGAAATCTTGAGAAAACTAGTGAAGTTCAAGGCCAAGAAAACAAGTTCAAGCCCTTGGAAGAAAAGCAGCTTGTATAAAGTAAGTAAGCCTTTTTCAAGGCCTTGAAAACAAGTTCAAACCCCTGAAAAACAGACAGTTTTGTGTGCTGCAAATGCCATGAAAAAGAATGAACTGTAAATGTAAGAGACAAGTGACTTATAGGGTTCAGTCAACTTGGACCTACGTCTCTACCTCAGGGATTAGAACCCTTCAGGGTTTTCAACACAATTCTTATTAATCAAAAGCTAAGCCCTATAACTCAATCACAGATAATTCTCTTACTCTGTTACAGCTTGTGGTTTTACCTAACCTGTCTAGTACCTGCTCTAGCTAACTGATAAAATAAGAATTCTATATTGTTCACTTTGAAAAATCCTTGAGAATGGATATGGAGATAATACAGAAATGATCAACAAATTAAGCTCAATACAGAAGTACACTTAGAACAGAAAATTGCAGTGAAGTATGCAGTGAACTTATGTGGAATGGATTGTGAGATTGATGTTCTACTGATGTTTTTTCAATCCAGAATCTGTCTCTCACCTTTGCCCGTTGAGTGTTCTATCTTGTTGCTTCAAAGTGTGCTCCTTTTATAATTCAAACAACTCTGCAAATCTTCCCAGATTTTCAGCAACAAACTCCCTATTTTGTAGGAAACAGATTTTGACTTCTTCGACATCTTCTCCAACGGTTGGATGATCACAATATTCAGAAATTTTGTTGTGATATTTCATTTAAACATCTTGAGAAGCTGTCATCCAAGTCTGATTGATCACAGGATCAAAGTGTCGAACTGTTTCCAAATATGCACAAGTTCAGTTTAGGAACCAATCCCCCAAAACTTGGAAATAAAATTTCCTGCAATATTAGAGTCAAATAGATGATATTCTATGTTCAAATAGTTAAAATAATTTGTCTTTGATCATCTTATAACAGTGAATCAAACAAGTGAAAGATATAAAGGGAATCAACTCAGAGAGTTTGCAGAAAACTCCCCCAGAGAATGTTCACACACGTTAAGAAGTTTCAAGGCTTTGAAATCTGGTTCAAGGCGTTGAAGTAGTCAAACTATTTCAAGCCTTGCACAATCTGATCTTACATCTTTAATTTGTGCATACGTACCGCCAAAGTGGTTCGTGTACATTGATCATAAGATCATTCAATAAAGGATTTTGGGTTGCTTGTCTGAAATTTATGTAATTAATTACCTACCCAAAGGGGGTCGATTAAATATATCAATTTTGGAGGTAGTGTGAGTCATCAGTAAGCGGATATAAATTTGATTCCAACGAAAGCTATTTACCCAAAGGAATTTAGTTCTTATGTGGAATTGTACTTACTAAATGACTTGGTTGTGTTCTTGGATGTGTCAGATATATTATGCCCAATGGTGTTTGTATGATGACGCATTGTATGATCATGAGAGATTATTTCTTGGTTTATTTATCATATCCTTGTGAATACCCATGCATTATTGTTGATACTAAAACTTAATCTAATTCATATTGCAGATGTTAGCAATATTGTCGTGAACAATCATATATGTGCGATTGAGACTCTTTCGGCTAATAAACTTAAGAGTTAGAACGGTGATGTTGACTTAGCCTTGGGACTTACTGATTTATACATTGCACTGTTTGACAATAAGCCCGCTGAATTTACTGACACTGGTAGTGCTGAATAGAAGGCCTATTACCAGAAATGTTAAAAAGCTAATAGGCTTAGCATTATGATTTTGAAGAAGTCTATATCAGAGAGCTTTCAGAGTGTGGTTACGAATGAGATAAATTCTAAGAAATTTCTAGATGCAATTGGAAACAAATTTAGTAATCTGAGAAAGATAAAACTGGTGAGTTCTTGGAGACCTTTTCTACCATGCGATACGATGGGGTGAGTGGGGTTAGGACCTATCTTATGAGGATGCAGGAAATAGCAAACACATTAATTGTTGGGTTTTGATGCAGGTTATGCAGCGGAATAACAAAATTTAATCCTGCTCAAGACCCTCCAAGGATCACAGGAAGAGATTGCATAACGATAGTAAAGGATTCTAGTATCTACATACATTTGGGTTTTCCTGTGATGACTTCACACGTGAAATAGTATTCACGTCTCTATGGATAGTCCACTCCTAGGATTGAAACCGGATCCTTCAAAACTTTGTGATAGCTAGGATTGAAGGAGGGAGATGAAAAGATCTTACAAGGAACACCAAAAGGAGGTGTTCGGCCCTCTTTTTGGCCGACGGGGTAGCGGCGGTCCCAAGGGGTTCGGCCTATTTGGGATTTGCTCTCTATCCTTGCTTTTTCCTCCCACTCAATGTGTTATGAGCATTAGTGTGGGATGGAAACTAGGAGAGTTCTTAATATATTCCAACAACTCCTTGTTGACTGCATGAAATCCCCTATCCTAATCATGTCCATACACGAACTAGTCCAACTTCCAAATTAGTCCTACTAAGTTTGCAAGTAGTTGCGTATTGATCCTTCTATTTAATTAATCATATTAATTAATTCCCAAGTCCGGTCTAATCCATAGGGAGTGTGACCCCATAGGTTTCTACTTAGTTGGTAGTAATAAATACTAACATGGAGCGGACTCTAGCAAGACATCCACGCTACCCAACTAATATAAATAGTCATCCGACAAACCTGTGCCCAATGTTCATGTATTGTGTTATCCCTTTGTCTTCATATCCGGATTGGACACGAGACATACAAGTCACACTCGTATATCCAATCCATAGTTCCTCGATCTTGGGAATATGCTTATCCGTGCAAATAACATCATTATCTCCATATTGATTTATCTGAGCCTGTCCAGACATTCTATAAGCACTATCCCTCGAGTGGCCCATGGATATTTACTCCCATTACGTGGGAGGGACAAATCCTTTCTACGTCACTGCGATCTCTAAGCTTGCTTCCTATCATGCCCGATAACTACCTTTATAGTTACCCGGTTAGGGCGCAACGTTTGATAATATCAAAGCATGATATTTCACAACTAGAGTATCTAGTGACTTCAAGTCTAAGGATTACAATACCATTAGCACTACGAAAAGCGCTTGTGACTTTAACATAATCTAATGTAGCCTTCTCGTCGTGGGTCAATCCAGTATGCAATTACTCTTAAAGCATACACATGTGTTGGATCGTCATATCTATATATCTATCCAACCCCATACTAGTCTATAGATGATTGTGCTGTTAATCAATATAATCCACTTGGGATATTAAAGAATATAAAATTTATATTCTAAGAACTTCATTCATGTTAACATATGTCCATATCGATAACATAATGAATAATAAATTTATAAATGTCACTAGAAATAGATTGCCTCTAGGGCATATTTCCAACAGTCTCCCCCTTGCACTGGAGTTAATCCCTTTCTTCATATGCTTATTGATCTAGTGCGGCCCTCATGCGTTCACTACGCAAGGTAAGAGAGACAATTGCTGGTACTTCGCGAATTTTCACATCTCCTCTATCAACAATTTTATTGAGATTGAATATTCTGAGTAACTGCATCTTATGAGTTAATATACTCATCCCCTTGTGACAGAATCGACAACTGAATCTTGCATGGAACCTTTCCAGCTCACAGTCCCACCCACTAGTGCAAAAGCATAAAACTTAACTATAATCTGAAACCTTCTTTGTTATATTGGAAGTTCTCATCACTATAACCCCTTACAATAAACAAACTCTTCTTATCCTCCATATATCAAGAATTCATCCTTTAGTTCTTCTCAAGTTACTTAAGGATAATCTTGATAATCATCCAGTGACTTTCACCCGGATTTGACTGGTATCTTTGTGTCATACCATATGACACATATGGCCTAGTACATAACATGGTGAATCTCGTGAATCTCATTCATACGGTACCTTTCTTAATATAATTGGAAAGACAATTAGTGTTGAAAAGACTAATTCCATGTGACATTGGCAAGAATCCATATTCTTACATGTTGAACCATTTCAACACCTTGTGAATATATGTACCTTGACTTAAGCTGAACAACTACCCTTGATCTATCTCCATAGATTTACATTGGTTGCTTCGCCTAAGTATATCATTGAAGATTAATTCCCTAGTCAATTTACATAAGATCGCCAAGTAGGGTCATTATTCCCAATAATTAGTATGTCTCTACATACAAGACAAGAAATATAACTGTGCTCCCACTAACCTTCTTGTAAACATAAGCTTCATATTCGATTTTGATGGAACCAAACTCCTTTAATTTCATCATCGATTCGAAGAATCAAACTCCGAGAAGCTTGACTAAATCTATAGATAAATTGCTACAAGCAAGATGCTAATGGATTTAAGCATCACAATTGGGGAAAATATTTCGTCATAGTCTATACTATGAACTCACCGGAAACCCCTTACCAACCATTTTCCCTTAAAAGTAATCATATTACCATCCATGTTGGTTTCCTCATAACCCACTTGCACCATATGGGTCCTACCCTTTCATGTGGTTCCACCAAAGTCCATACTCTATTGGAATACATGGATTCCATATCGTATCTCATGGCTCCAAGCCATTTCTGAGAGTATTGCTCACTCGTGGCCTCTTCATAGGTTGTAGGCTCATCTCTATGAGTAATATATCACCGGTTTAAGAGAAATTCATATTTCTCTAGCTCCTTGACATATGCTACCTGACCAACGAGGTCCTTATGTTACTTGAGTAGGTTGCTCCACAACACCTTGTGATCCTACTCATGTTTCATCAAAAGGATCAATGTTCTGTTGTGGTTCTTGAACTCCTTCAAGTTCTACTTTCCTCCCACTGTTTCTTTTAGAGACAATCTCTATCTAGAAACACAGCGGTTCGAGCAATAAACAATTTGTTCTCGATTGGATTGTAGAAATAATATCCTTTGGTTCTTCAGAATATTCCACATTGTACATTTATCCGACTTAGGTTCAAGTTTATCTGTAAACCATTTACATAAACTTCATAACCCAAATTCTTTATGAGTGACATACTAGGACACTTCCTAGTCCATATCTCATATAGTGTTTTTCATAATTGATTTGGATGGAACAAGGTTAAGGGAAAAATTTGCTGTAATTCGAACATGACCCTTATAAGTCAACTAGAAGTTGTGTTTGACACATCATGGACTGAACCGTGTCGAACAAGTTCCGTTGTCTCTTCTCAGACATGCCATTCCAAAATGGTGTTCTAGGTAGAGTGAGTTGGGATCACATCCCATACTCCTTTAGATGTTTAAACTATTGGCTTAAGTATTCTCCTCCACAATCCAATCGTAGAGCCATGATACTTTTGCCAAGCTGGCTCTGTATTTCATTCTTGTACTCCTTGGACTCTTCAAAGGATTCTGATTTGTTTCTTCATACGATACACAAATCCATATTTCACTGATGCCATCAGTAAATATGATGAAGTACTGAAAATCATCTTTAGCATTTGTGCCTAGCGGCCTACATATATCAATATGTATGATTTATAAAAATCATATCTTTCCCATTAAACAAGTCTGACATGTCTCATATGATTCAAAATCAAATGAGCGCAGAAATCCATCCATATGGAGCCTAGATATGTATTTCACATTTATGTGGCTAAACTACAATGCGAAAGATAAGTGAGGTTCATATCATTATATGCAAACCTCTTGGTTTTAGTGTTATAGTTTAAATTACCATGATCAAGGATATATGATCCATTAGACAAAAGTTCACAATAATGCATTTTATCAAAATAAGTAGAACAACATTTGTCCATTATTTTATTAAAATGACTTTCTTGTCTTAACCAGAAACCACGATATTGTCCCTACTCAAAATAGTGACAAAATCGTATTTTGTCTAATTCATGAAAAATTTCAAAAAGGTAGAGATAATTCCCTACGGCTAATTTAGTAACCCTTTGCTTCATTTCCCCACGTGTAGGTTTATTTCTTCGTTATTCAATTGTCTACATCTCTTGAGATCCGCCACATTTCTATAAACGTGAGATCCTCATCTAGTATCATATACTTATGATGATGAGATAGACACATTGACTTCTATAAAAAAATCCCTAAGGTGGAATTCATAATTCATTTATTATTTCCTTCCAGGTACTTTGGGCAGTCTCTCTTCCTCCACACCACCTATGAAACGTATAAGGAAACTTAGGTTTAGCAACATGCTTGCTTTATACCCATGGGGTCGGCGCAAACCTTTTGCCTTTACCCATGTTGTTATCCCTTAACATGTTTTGCCTTTAGCCCTTTATGAGTGCTTTGTATAGTGATTCTCAATCATATTAAGTAAATCACCTTTAAAAAAAACTATAACTGCATCCAATGCAATTCTCGATCCAATTTGGAGAATAACTATATATTCATAATCTATCTCATAGATAACTCCCAGTCTCTAACATTTCAATCCTATTGAAGTAGCTTAGTTGCGCTTCACCTCTTGCTTCAGCAATCACACAATACTAGCTTGTGTCATCGCATCATATCTCGATGAATCAAGTCGCCTTGATTTGACAAGCCCGAACTCATTCCTTCTCGATCATGACGAGTGCTAAGCAAGAGAGTGCAAAGTGCAGCAACACTTCAAGCCTTTTATGTCAAGCTCGCTCTTTGAAAAAGCTTCTTTTAATGTATGATCACATCATACGCCTCCATATCTCATCTTGCTGCCAAAGCTCAGAGTTCATGGCAGCTGACATATGGCAAGTTACATCCAAAGAACCATACTTTGATGTTCCTTCCATTAGGCTTTTAGTGTGTCTGGGTAGTTGGTGGGAAGAGAATTGATGTTCTACGATGTACAACATTTTCCTTTCATTTGAGAATAATTCTCAATTTTATACCTGTCTAGAAAATATATTCCAGACATCTTGTCCTTCTTAAGGACATAAAGTCTTGTTTCGTTTGTTTAATGCCATGAGTATTCAACACAAAAAGATTTATGCAAAGTGTTGTGACGTTTTAAATATATTTAATCAAGGACTTAAAATGTCAAATAAAGCTCCCACTATTTTTCTCGGATTAATAACCCTCCATATTAATGCGGAAAATATCATTATATTTTCTAGTGGGCCAAGATCCATATTTCACTTCTTTTGAGCTTGCTTTGGCAAGTCACCAAAAATTATTTATTTAGGTAGGAAAAATTCCAATTGCATCCCATGTAACTCTTGGTCCAATTGGTCAAATAACTCCTTATTCATCTATCCCATGAATAAACCCAATTGGTTGTCTCTAGGTTTTAATCCCATTAAAAACACCTAGTTGCGTCCAACCTCTTACCTAAACAATTGCACATTACTTGCTTGTGCCATCGCATCACACCATGAAAAACAAAGTCGCCTTGCTATGGCACGCACGAGCATGGTAATCATGAGTATTATGAGTGTTTATGTAACGAGAAGGCAAAACGCAATATTTAATTTGAGGCATTTTGCTTTTTCAGTTTTAATTGTTTCGTTGATCCATATCAACTGATCTACTTATTTTGAGTTGGGAAAACTCACAAATAAAATATCCGGGTTGTTTAATTATCTTATTATCAATTTTGCATGCATCATCCATACACCAACAATAAAAAATAAGACAATAAATAAACAACCACAAACAAAGTTAAACGTTATATGGATATGGCCTCTAAACTAAGATATTCTCAAGCCAATGAGAATATCTATGAACCCTAAAATAGAAAGCTCATCTCCATGTGCCTCCATCTTTTGGTCCATGCTCCATATCTTGTGGAATACTCCAAGCTCCTTATCCTTGTAGAATGCTCCATCTTGTGGTTTCTTTAATTCTTTAGGCTTCTTCTTATCCATCTTAACTATTATATATTTTATCTAATACTAGCTAGCATCTGTACTAAATAAAAAGATCTTACAATTTGAGAAGAAGACTGACTCGCAGGCCGTAAAACCTAATTAACTACTACATTAATTTTATCAGTTCGCAAGCCGTAAAACAAACCACAAAATAAACATCCACAACAAACCACAACCTCAGGCCATATCCAATCACCATGCAAATAGCACATAATCAGTTAAAATCCAATTTTAACGCGCTTGGTCAATTTTAGTTGATTATGGATGAACTAGGGTCAAAACGGTCCAAGAGGGCCCACCATTACCATAGCCAAAAGCCTAAAGGACCACCACAAGGCCTTGGGGCCGGCCTGCCCCTAGCCCACACGGATAGGACGTGCGCTAGGGAGGCCCGACCCGTTGGCCCTGGCTTTCTTGGGCGGAAAGTAGGAGAGGGGAGGTCCCCTAGGGGGCGGAACCTCTTATGGGAGTTGTTTTCCAAAACAACTTCCTCCTTGTTGCCCAAGTTTAGTTGTTTCCAAAAACAACTTCCTCCTTTTTGCGCAAGTTTAGTTGTTTCCAAAACGACTTCATCCTTGTTGCCCAAGTTTAGATGTTTCCTAAACAAATTTAACCTTGTTGCCCAAGTTTAGTTATTTCCAAGTTTGAAAAACGCATTTTTCGAACTTGTACCCAAACTCTAGTTTTCTAGAACCAATTTTTCCCATGTATTATTTCATCTTATTTGGCTTGAATCATATTCACAAATTGCATCAATATGCTTGATTTGTCCGTTTTACGCGATAGACAATAATTAAAGTGTAAAACAACAAAATTGTAACACATAAACTACGTTATGCTCTACAACCTGTGGCTCTGATTCCACTGTTCGGTTTTGATGCACGATACGCAACAAAATAACAAAATTTAATCCTGCTTAATACCCTCCAAGGATCAGAGGAAGAGAGTGCATAACGATAGTAAGGGATTCTAGTATCTACATACCTTTGGTTTCTCCTGTGATGACTTCACACGTGAAATAGTATTCACGTCTCTATGGATAGTCCGATTGAAACCGGATCCTTCAAACGTTTGTGATAGCTAGGATTGAAGGAGGATGATGAATAAGATCACACAAGGAAAACCAAAAGGAGGTGTATGGCCCTCTTTGTGGCCGACTGAGTAGGGGCGGTCCCAAGGGGTTCGACCTCTTTGGGATTTGGTGTATCTCCTTGATTTTCCCTCGCACTCAATGTGTTATGAGCATTAGTGTGGGAAGGAAGCTATGATTGTCCTTTATATAGTCCAACAACTCTTTGTTGACTGCATGAAAGCCCCTATCCTAATCATGTCCATACACGAATTAGTCCAACTTGCAAATTAGTCCTACTAAGTTTGCAAGTAGTTGCGTATTGATCTTTCTATTTATTTAATCATATTAATTAATTCCCAAGTCCGGTATAATCCATAGGGAGTTTGACCCCATAGGTTTCTACTTAGTTGGTAGTAATAAATATTAACATGGAGCGGCCTCTAGCAAGACATCCACGCGACCCAACTAATAGAAATAGTCATCCGACAAACCTTTTACCCAATGTTCATTTGTTGTGTTATCCCTTTGTCTCCATATCCGGATTGGACACGATACATACAATTCACACTCGTATGTCCAATCCATAGCTCCTCGATCCTGGTAATATGTTTATCCGTGCAGATAACATCAATATCTCCATATAGATTTTTCTGTGTCTGGCCAGACATTCTATAAGAACCATCCCTCGAGTGGCCCATGAATATTTACTCACATTATGTGGGAGGGACAAATTCTATCTACTTCACTACGATGTATAAGCTTGCTTCCTATCATGCCCGATAACTACCTTTATAGTTACCTGGTTAAGGCGCAACGTTTGATAATATCAAAGCATGATATTTCACAACTAGAGTATCTAGTGACTTCTAGTCTAAGGATTACAATACCATTAGCACTACGAGAAGCGCTTGTGATTTGAGTGGTCGAAGGCTACCATGGAAAATGTGTTTTCTTGTTGGTTTTGCAAGTTGAGTGGTCATAAGAAGTCAGAATATCCCAAGCTCCAATAATTGTCACATAAGAAGAAGAATAAGACACAAGGTGAGTTTTTCATTTGCTTTGAGTCTTCCTTGGTCGATGTCCCACCTAATTATTGGTGGCTTCATAGTGGAACATCTATTCATGTTTATGATTCCTTGAAGGAGTTCTAAGAAAACCCAAGCCCAATTAAGGATAAGATCGCATCTTAATAGGAAATGGAGTCAGTGTTCCCATAGTCTTCATTGGTAGTATTAGGTTATTCTTTAAGTCTAAATGTAGAATCGTGTTAGAAAAAGTTTTTTATGTACCGTCAATAAGACAAAATTTCATTTCTGTGTCAAAACTCTATGTTTGAGGTTACACATTCACTTTTGGAAATAATAAGTTTGAGTTATTTTTGAAGTCATCTCTTGTCGGCAATTGATTCTTGTGTGATGGATTGTATCGTTTGACTCTATGATCTACTCCTTTCTTCTTAAACGTCGAGTGTAGCGGGACCAAAAGACCTTTAAGTAAATACAAAGCTCATGTTCTTTGGAATAGGAGACTTGCTCACATTTCTAAATGAGTGAGTTCAGATGTTGGTTAAGGGGAATATACTTCCTGGACTTTTACAAGATGGCGGTGAACCTTGTGTCGATTGCATAAGAGGTAAGATGACAAAAACAAGGAAGTTTGGATCCACCCGTAGTTTGAACCTTTTGGAGATCATCCATACTGATATTTCTGGGCCATTATCTTCAACCTTGTGTGGGAAAAAGTATTTTATCACCTTCGTTAATGATATTCTCGTTATGGGTTTGTTTGCCAAATTCAACATAAGTAAGATTCTCTAAGAAAATTTAAAATGTTCAAGACTTATGTTGAAAACAAACTGAAAGGCGAATAAACTTATTAGTTCTGACCATGAGGGTGATTATTAAGGTTAGCACGGTGATGTGGGCCAATACAAGGGTCCTTTTGCTGAATTCCTATATAACTGTGGAATTGGTGCCCAATATACTATGCATGGTACCCCTGAAAAGAATGATGTGGCTGAGCGCCGTAATCACACTCTAGATGAGATGATGAGGTGTACGTTGAGCTTATCTAAATTACCCGAGTCTCTTTGGGGTGAAGCCATTCTAACAGCCATGTATATCCTGAACCGTGCACCCTCCAAATATGTTCCTAAAACACCCTTTGAGTTGTGGACAGGAAGAAGACCTAGCTTAAACCATTTTCGAGTATGGTGCTATCCTGCTGAAGTTAAACTCTTTAATCCTGCTGAATCCAAGTTGGGTCCGAGAACCACTCGCTGCTATTTTGTAGGGTACCCAGAGGGGTCAAAGGGTATAGTTTCAATTGTTCTGGTCATGGAACAAGAATTGTTGAATCTGGTAATTAAAAATTCATTGAAGACAATGTAGGTGATTATGCTTCCTCTACTACCCTGTCTGAAGTGGCGAATGATGGAACAAATTTTGTTCCATTACCGATTGTCATTAAAAAATCAAGTGCTCAAATTTTATAGACAATGGATGGAGTGATGGATGCCCCAGTAGTCCCTGTTGACTTGCCATCACAAGGTGAGAATTCTCAAAAAAATCCACCCACTTGTGCGGATATTTGAGAGGGTAAGGAGACCTACAACTACTGAGGATTTTGTTTATCTTTGAGAGTATGATTTAGCTGATCGCGTAAGTTATAGAGATGCCATTACGAGTGCACAAGATGATAAGTGATTGAATCAATGAAGGAAGAAATAAACTCAATGTATAACGATGAGGTATGGGAGTTAGTTCAGCTTCCCCGGGGTTCTAAATCCGTTGGATGTAAATGGATTTTCAGGGCCAAGAAAGATTCCAAAGGGAATGTTGAAAGGTTTAAAGCTATACTTGCGAAAGGTTTTACTCAGATAGAGGGTGTTTTACACTGAAAAATTTTCCCCTGTTTCCTCAAAAGATGCTTTCCACATTATTTTGGCATCAACCGAACATTTTGATTTAGAAATTCACCAAATAGATGTGAAAATAGCCTTCTTGAATGGTGATCTATATGAGGAGGTGTATATGAAGCAACCCGAGGGGTTTGTATCAAATGGAACTAAAAATTTGGTCTTCAAGTTAAAGAAGTCTGTGTATGGACTTAAGCAAGCCTTAAGGAAATGGTTTTAAACTTTCACGAGGTAATGTTTTTCATTGAGAATACAGTTGATTCTTGCATATATCTCAAGATCAGTGGGACAAAGTTTATTTTATTGATTTTGTATGTGGATGACATATTTCTTTCCAGTAGTGATTTGGGATTATTGTATGAAGTCAAGAAAATATTAGATTTGGCATGAAAGACCTTGGCGAAGACTCTTTTGTATTGGGGATTGAAATTAAGAGATGTCGAGGTAGAAAGCTTTTGGGGTTGTCCTTGAGAGCATATATCGATCGCGTCCTCACGAGATTTGGTGTGCATAATTGTAAATCTGGTATTGTGCCTATTTGTCAAGGGGATAATCTCAATAAAACACAATGCCCATTAGATGATGTCCAGAGACAGTCTATGGAAAATGTCCCTTATGCAAATGCTTTAGGTAGCCTTATGTATGCTACTGTTTGCACTAGAACTAACATAGATTATGGTACTAGTGTGTTGGGTAGATATTCTTCTAATCAAAGCCATGATCATTGGGTGGGATCCAAGAAAGTACTGAGGTATTTTCAAAAAAACAAAAATCACATGCTTGTTTACAAGAATGTTGATCCTCTTGAGATTGTTGGTTACACCGATGCGGACTTTGCTAGTTGTTCTGATGATAGAATATCTACCAAGGGATACATATTCATGCTGATAGGTGGAGAGGTATCGTGGAAAAGCTCTAAACAATCTCTTATAGAATCTTCCTCTATTGAGGTAGAAGTGTGGCATGTTTTAATGGTGGGGTACATGCTATATGGATAGTGAATTTCATCGGAGGGTTGAGAATTTTCAACTCCATATCTAAGCCTATGAAGATGCATTGTGATCATATGGCTGTGAAAGTGTGTAATGTAGAGTAAACACATGATCAAATACTCTGGAGGGGGGGGGGAGTGAATAAAGTATGGAAACTTTTTCTAATAAATTAACTTTTAAAATTCTAACACAAGGAACTAATGAAATCTCAAGGCTTTGGAAAAGATTGGAAAGATTTGAAACAGTTTAGAACTAACTGAAGCTTCAAAGCTTTAAGATGGAAAATTCACCAAAGTTTTGGAGCAACCTGTTTTGTGCTTGTCTCGTTTGCAGAATGAAAGGACAATGCAGTAAAAGAGCACAAGGATTTTTTACCAAGTTCAGTCACAATTGGACCTTATCTCTGCCTGAGGGACTTGATCCCTCCGCGATTTGAACAAAATTATCATTAATCATCCTGATTTAGCCCTAGATCTCAAGCCTAAGTGAGCTACCTTACACTTATACAGCTTGTGGTTTCCAACCTATCTAGTTTCAGCTACAATCTGATGAAACAATAAGAACCTCTTATTTTTCACTTGAAAAAATAACTTCTAAATTTGGTGAGTTTAAGTAACACTTAAGAATAGTACAATGAAAGCACAAATAAGAACACAAAATACAGATAAGCAGTGAATGCTCAGAAGTGTTCTTCAGATTCTAGATGAATTGATCATGTTCAACACTTGAATCCTTGATTGATTTGAAGTGTTGTATGAGTTGATCTCCAACAAATGAAGAACTCTTCCTTTTACAGTGATAAGCCCTCTCTTTGTGTCTCAGCTTCACTTTGAAATTCAAACTTCGTTTAAACACAAACTGCTGTAACAACGTGAGAGATTTCAGGAACAACCTTCCTGAAAATCCTCTCCCTTTAACAGCTTCTTTCAACAACTATGTTTAAATAGCTTTTCATTATTGTTTGGAGGGTTTGAACGGCGAACAACCCTGCAACAACTCAAACCCAAGATCACAAAAAATACATATAATATATCATTATGAATGCTGACTGTTTGACATATCAGTTTAGCCAATAAACTGAGCTAATAATACCAGAATAAACTCCTGAATAATTTCCAGATAAAATAACATGTGATAAATAATAATAATAATAATAATAATAATAACATGATTAAGACTCATAACAATTCAATAATCAATCACATAAACAGTTGTAACCTCCTGCAATAAGATTCATATAGGAATCAGAATGACTGTCAAAGGCTTAAGATAATCCTCCAAAGCCTTGGAGCTTAAGATGTCCTTCAAAGATTTGGCCTTGAATATGCTCTGATCCTTGATGCATTCACACTGAGAGATCATAAAATAGCTTAAGAATATTTTCAAGATATATTTAAACATTATCTAATCCAATACCAAGCCTGCAATACAGAAACTGTTAGTTAACAGTTATCTACATCATAGTAGGCAAAAATGTATCTTCAAAGCTTTGGAGCTTTGAGACTTGTCTCTTTAGAAACTGTCTTTCATCATCTTCAATATATAAACATCCCTTGAGTTCATACTTCTCATTCATCCAAAGGGATTGAATTATCAATCTCCCCCTTGATGAAAGACAAAACAAATATTCTTGTTATCTCAGTATCATGCAGCTTAATAACCATGAGTAACATCAAACACAATAGAAACAACTATTACACTTAGAAAACACTTAACACTTATGAAACCATAAAAAAAACTAAACCAACTTCGATATGAATCCTACGGTATCCAAAAGAGTCAAGGAATGTAGGATTATACTCGGAGTTTTTTTTTAAAAAGAAAAAGACAGAAATAGATAGAAGAGACAGGAGGGTTCAAGGATTTGGGCTCAATTTGCAGCATCCTTCTTGATTGTCTTCTTTCCTTCTTTATTTTTTCCTTTTCCTTCTCCTTTATTAGCTTCCGCTTCCTCTGGTTCCTCTTCTGCTTATCCGTCCGCATCTGAATCTCCTTCATCTCCTGACTGTTCTTCAGCATGTTCAGCTTCAACATCAGCTACCACTTCAGCTATAACCTCATCAACCTTCTTTGCAACTTTCACAACAGTTTCTTCAGCCATTCCTTTAGAAACTTCTCTAGCAACTTCTTCAGCAACTTCTTCACCATCAACTTCATCATCAGTTTTCTCAAATAGAACCTTTGAAATCAAAACGACTGGAACCTTCTTCTTCTTCTTCTTCTTCTTCTTCTTCTTCTTCTTCTTCTTCTTCTTCTTCTTCTTCTTCTGTTTCTTAAGAACATTTCCAATCAGTTCAACAGAATCAATACTGTCCTCATTGCTCTCAGAAGATGGCACCTTCTCTGGATTCAAACATTTGACAATAACATCCAGCTTCCCATTCATAGAACTCATAAAAGCTTTGAATTTTCCAAACTCCTTAGACAGATTAAACAGAAATTGCCTCATGTCTTCAACACCATCTTCCGAAACCTCAACTCTGTCAATGATATGGGAGAAATCCAAATTTGTTAAGCATGTGGTGTGGTTGCAGCCTTAGGCTTAATGAAACTTTTTTCTTTCAAATCAGCAGCAGAGAACTCTGAGTAAAACTTCCAACTCCCTTTTTCAGTCTGAACAAATCCAATCCCTAGGAGAGGAACTTCATCCACCAAACCAAACCCAGTAGTAATATTCTCCTCGTTCTTCACAGAAATCCCAAATTACATAAAGAATAATGGTAACAAATTTGCATAAGGCAAAGAATGATTCCTAGTTCCACAGTACACCATATGCTCCATGATCACACTAGGTAAATAAACTTCAAAGCCTTGACAGATAAGATACACCAACATTAAAAATCTGTCAGTTACCAACTCCTTTGAATGTTTCCTTGGCACAACACATCTCATGATGATAGAAAACAGAATCTTAGTTTCACAATTTAACACAGAATGTGTCAATTGTTTGGTTCCATTTGGTGTACCCTCTAAGAAACACGTAGACATATCCTTTTCCAAAGACTCCTTTCTCCCAGGATGTTCATGGACTTGTACTTCCTAGGTATACCTAAAACTTAGGAAAACTCTTTGTGATCTAGTCTCATATCAACACCAGCAACCCTTGAAGTTAAAACATAGCTTTCTTCATCTTCTTGCACCAAATTCAAATAGAAAAGCCTTGTTAACCTAGTATTTGCTTCAACGCTAGGGTTTAACATCTTCCAAACATATGAGTTTCTCGATTTCCTAATGCTTTCTATATCAAGTTTGTCTAGCGATTCATCAGAAATCATACTGAAATAGGCTATTTTAGATGATGTATACCCGTCCATCAAAGCCCCCTTAACCTCTGGACTAATAAATCAATTTTCAGGAAGTAAATTCTTACCAAAATTAGTAGTTCCTTTGCTCTTGGCTTTAGCAACACTGTGCTTGACCCTAGTCTTCTTCTCAGAAGGTTGATCATCATTCTTTTCTGGTTTCTTCTTCTTTGGAGTCTGGTTTTTTTCTTGTTTCCTTCAGATTTCTTCTGCTTCCCCCCCTTTCTTCTTCTGTGGCTCAAATTGATCACCCTGGTCTCCTTTCTGTTGACCTTGTTCGAGTACCTCGTCTCCCTGTTCTTCCTGTTCCTCCTCAGATTTTGACCTAAGTTCCTCCACCTCCTAATCTTTCCTGATCTTCTTGGCTGGAGGAGATTCCTCTTGCATGCTATGGGTCTTCTCTGAATCTGAATTAGAGATAGTCACTTCCAACTTTCTGTTGCCTCTCCTCTTCTTCCCCATTATTGAAGACTGAGCTTTTAGCTGAAGTCTGGTAGATTTGCGTTCCATTTGGGTTTAGGGTTTTGAGAAGAGATAGCGAGAATTGAGAGAGAGAGATAGAGACGGAGAGATTGAGAGTGAATAAGAGATAAAAGCCCTTAATTTTAGGTTATAAGTTGGAAATAAATATTGTTTAAAAATGACTCTTTAACTTGCATGCATAAATCATATCTTCAAAGATATTCTAGATATTTTGTGATATTTTGAGTAAATTTCTGAGTAAATCAAACATTCTACAATTATCTATTAAGATAATGCATAATATTTGGTGATCCAAATTTTTAACAAAATAGACAATTTTCCTCTAAAGCTTTGACGAACAAGTCCAAAGCTATGGGGAACAACACAGTTTCACAGAAACTTCAAAGCTTTGAAGCATACTTCCATGGCTAGGGAGTATGATCTCAAAGCATTAAGATTTCTACACATAAACACATACATTGTCTAATACTCCCCATAAACCAATGCATCCTTGAAAGCATGCCCAATTCAATTCATAGAGATACAAACCTCTCATCAGGCAAATGTTTAGTGAAGATATCGGCAACTTGTTTAGCAGTAGATATAAAAGATAAAGACACATCACCTTTCTCAGTACGATCTCTTATGAAATGGTGTCTTACATCTATATGTTTAGTTCTGGAGTGTTGTACAGGATTCCTTGAGATGGATATGGCACTTGTATTGTCACAATTGATAGACACATTTATGAAATCATATCCAAGATCTCTTAATTGTTTTAATCCATAGTACTTGTGAAAAACAAGCACAAGCTGCAATATATTCAGCTTTTGCAGTTAACAAGGCACCTGAATTCTGTTTCTTTGAATGCCAAATAATTCGTGAAGAACCAAGAAATTGGCAAAACCTTGAGGTACTTTTTCTATCCACCTTGTAGCCTGCAAAGTCTGCATCTCAATATCCACTCAACAAGAAGTTAGTTCTTCTTGGATACCAAAGCCCCAAGTCTTTGGTTCCATTCAAATATCTAAAGATCCTCTTAACATCAACTAAATGGATTTCCTTAGGATCTGCTTGATACCTTGCACACATACAAACACTAAACATACTATCGGGGCTACTAGCAGTTAAATACAGTAGTGAACCAATCATCCCTATGTATTCCTTTTGATTTACACTCTTACCATTTGTATCCTTGTCTAAGGATAATGATGAGCTTATAGGGTTCATTACTACCTTGGATTGAGACATATGATACTTCTATAACAATTAATTGGTATATTTATCTTGATGCACAATATTCCTTTATTCATTTGATGTATATGAAGTCCAAGAAAGAAATTAAGCTCTCCCATCAAGCTCATTTCAAATTCCCTGCACATTAGACTTGAAAACTTTTTTGATAGAGCATCATTAGTAGCACCGAACAATATATCATCAACATAGATCTGTAATAATAAAATGTCTTTCTCATGATTCTTAATAAAATGACTTTTTTCTACTAGGCCTCTCTTAAAGTTACTGTCAAGTAAATACTTTGAAAGTCTATCATACCAAGCCCTTGGAGCTTGCTTAAGGCCATAGAGAGGTGTGTACAATTTATAAACATGATAAGGGAAATTGTCATCTTCAGAACCAAGTTGTTGAGCAACATATACTTCTTCTTGTAAATAGTTATTTAGAAAAGCACACTTGACATCCATTTGAAAAACCTTTATATGTTTATGAGATGCAAAAGCAAGAAGTATTCCGATAGCTTCTATATGTAGTTAACAAGGAGTTGTTAGACTATATATAGGACACTCCTCGCTTATTTATCTGTGTTGTCATAATTATTATTACACAAGGAGAGACAAATCAAGGAGAGAACAAAACACAAGAGCGCCTAACCCCCTAGTGCCTCCCCTCTACCCGTCGGCCTCAAGAAGGGTGTCGCCCCCTCTTTTGCTCCGGTTTGCGTGATTGTTCCTCCTTCCCTAGATAGCAAAAATGTATGGAGGATCCGAATTCAATCCAAAGAGTAGACTATCTATAGATACGTGAACATTATTTCTCATTTGAATTCATCCAAGGACACAAACAAGGTATTTGATACTAAATCCATTAATATCGTTATGATGTCTAGTCCTGTGATCCTTGGACGGTCTTGTGGGGATCTTTATTTTGTTTTATTCTGGTGCGTAATCTGTTACAAAACCGTACACTTATATAGTGACTCAAGCTTTGATACCAATTGAAAATGTGTAATATAGAGTAAACATAGGATCAAATACTCTGGAAGGGGGGAGGGGTTCAATAGAGTATGGAAACTTTTACTAAACAAATAACTTTTAAAATTCTAACACAAGGAACTAATGAAATCTCAACACTTTGGAAAAGATTAGAAAGAGTTGAAACAGTTTAGAACTAACTGAAGCTTCAAAGCTTTAGGATGGAAAATTCTCCAAAGCGTTGGAGCAACCTTTTTTGTGCTTGTCTGGTTTGCAGAATGAAAGGACAATGCAGTAAAGTAAAGAACACAAGGATTTTTACAAATTTCAGTCACAATTGGACCTTCTCTTTGCCTAAGGGACTTGATCCCTCTAGGATTTGAACACACTTCTTACTAATCACCCTGATTTAATCCTAGATCTCAAGCCTAAGTGAGCTACCTTACACTTATATAGCGTATGGTTCCCAACCTATCTAACTTCAGCTAGAATATGATGAAAAAATAAGAACCTAATTGATGTTCAATTGAACAAATAACTTATAAAGTTGGTGAGGTTAAGTAACGCTTATGAATATTACAATGAAAGCACAAAGAAGAACACAAAATACTGATAAGCAGTGAATGCTCAAAAGTGTTCTTAAGATTCTGGATGAATTGATATTGTTCAGCAGTTGAATCCTTGATTGATGGATTTGTATGAGTTTATGTCCCACGAATGAAGAACTATTCATTTTATAGTGATAAGCCTTCTCTCTGTGATTTTGCTACACTTTGAAATTCAAACTTCCTTTAAACACAAACTGCTGTAAGAACGTAAGAGATTTCAGGAACAACCTTCCTGAAAATCCTCTCCCTTTAACAGCTTCTTTCAACAGCTATGTAGGAAAAGCTTTTCAGATTTGTTTGGTGATTTTGAGCGACGAACAACCCTGAAACAACTCAATCACAAGATCACACAAATCCAGATAATATAGCATTATGAATGCTCACTGTTTGGCATATCATTTTAGCCAAAAAACTGAGCTAAGAATCCCACAATAATTTCCACATAAATAACATGTGAAAAATAATAATAATAACATGATTAAGACTCATAACAAGTCAATAATCAATCACATAAACAGTTGTAACATCCTGCAGTAAGAATCAGAATGACTGTCAAAGGCTTAAGATAATCCTCCAAAGCTTAGGAGCTTAAGATGTCCTTCGAAGCTTTGGCCTTGAATGTCTCTGATCCTTGATGCATTCACACAGAGAGACCATAAAATAGCTTAAGAATATTTTCAAGGGACATTTAAACATTATCTAATCCATTTCCAAGTCTGCAATACAAAGAATTAGTTAACAGTTAACAAGATCATAGTAGGCCATAGTGTATCTTCAAAGCTTTGGAGATTTGTGACTTGTGTCTGTAGAAACTGTCTTTCATCATCTTCAATATATAAAATTCCTTTGAGTTCATACTTCCCCTTCATCAAGAGAGATTGAATTATCAGACTGTAATGTTCTTTTCTAAGAACAACAAAAATTCAGAGGCATCTAGGTTTATAAACATAAAATTTTTCAAGGTTATAGAATGCGTTGAAAAGGGGGAAGTTTTTATGAGCACATAGGTACTGCAAAGATGTTAGCTAATCCACTTCCAAAAGGGATCCGGCCTTTAGTGTTTGCTAAACATGTTGAGCATATGAGCATAGTTGATTCTTTTGATGTGTTTGGTTAGTGGGAGTTTATGTAACTATTTATTTCAAACCATGTGATGACATTATTAGATGGTTTATAAAATTTATTCCCATTTTAGGACTTTCTTAATGCAAATTTTATATCATTATTGCAAGTTGTGCTCCTTTTTTTCATTGAGTTCATGCAAGTTAAGATGTATCGAGATGAAAAGAATACTTCGATTTTGAAGTGTCGATGGGTCCATTGTAACTAGTTTTGGTTTAAGACATGAGTGCTTTGTATAAATGCATGGTGTCTCGGTTTAGAGATGTGTTGGCTTCCTTTTGGAAGTGTCATAGGATATATTCATGTGAATGACCTTCAATGGTCATGTAAGACTTGATGTAGAGTTTGCATGGTATATTGTTGGATCACATGTGCATATATTCTACACAACACTTTACCGTACTTTGGGGTCTATGTTGGCAACATGTTAGGATTTGTAATTACAGAAGGTCTTATGTTTATAAGTAACATAATTGCCTCTATGGTTCGATTCTAATATGCATGTTGAAAGAGATCATGTGCTAAGATGAAGTTTGCTTCAACCATGATTATGGCCGCTCAGTTGTTCAACCCGAGAGTCGTTTTATAAAAACAAATACTTTTTCAAATTCACAATTATTGTTGCCCAAGTGGGAGAATGTAAGAGAGTTGTTTTTGATTAAATATTTGGGCTGCCAATAATTGTATTTCAGTATTTATAAAACGGGTTGAAAGTGGTTCAAGTAATTCAACGGTACGAGCCCAATACTTTTGTGATCCTATGCTTCGACCACGGTGCACCTTAGTGTTATTACTTAGTGTGGTAAGGAGGTATAGGCTGTTTGGTCACTGGGCTCCTTGATGGGAGGGCCCAGTAACTGTTTATGATTATTAGGCCAGGTCCCCTCTCTGCTCCCAAAAAATCTAGTTGGTTCTTATAAATAAGACCAGTTGGTGGATTGTTAGTCCTATCGAAAACAACAATAGTGGGAGTCAGATGGGAAGATCCCGTGCTCTAGCTCTTCTGATCTGATGAGATTCGAAAACTACAGACATGGCTGGATCAAACGGTATGTTTTACTGTTATCATTATTTATTACAGTGTTTTAGTATCTTGTATGAGATCATGTATTCTTACAATGTAGGATACCCATATTTACAGATTGTATTACACCTTGTTCTCTTTTACATTGTCAATTTCCTTTTTGTATTCTTATCAAGGCACAAAGGACAGAATGTTCAAGAGAAACATATTAGCAGGCCAAGCCTTAGCTAGTGAGTGCTTGTCTTGCACCTCATGTCCTAAATGTTCATGTAGATATATAGTTTTCTCTTATACTTTTGATAGTCTCTCGTAGGTCATATACTTTGTTTCACAAGTCATGCTGAATGTTTGTATTGAGCTTATAATATAATAGACGATCTCGGTAACAATTAATCCTTCAGAAATCCTTTGTAACCTTGAGTTATAACTGCAATTACACAGCAAAAAATACCTCCATGCATGAACTTCATGTTCCATGTTTTATACACGTTAAAATTGTAGAAGAAGTTTGCTTATGGGATTAGGTGCATTAAAATTGTAGACAACTAGAGCCATAATCTAGCAAGTAAATGGAGAGGAAAAGCCAAAGATGCTAATAGAAAAGGGATGGAATCAAGCAAATTGTATCACATAGAAGAGAAACAACTTGCATAGTGTGATTGACAAGCAATATGATATCAGGAACGCCTCTAAGAAGATGATAGCTTCCTTATTTATACATATTCAGTCCAAAGATCATAATTACGGTTAGCCCCCCGTTAAATTCATTAAGTTGGTCATGGAAAAAATCTCGGAGGACCATGTTCATGTAGGGTTTTGATTCATGGATCGCGCAACGGAAGCATAATCAAACAAATAACCATGCAAAACCCTCCAAGGATCACAAGTCTAGATGCATAACGATAGTAAAGGTAAGAAATCATACACACACCTTTGGGTTCTCCTTGATGACTTCAAACGCGAATAGTGTCACGTTCTCTATAGTTGATCCACGCCTAGAGTTGCTCCTAGATCTCCCAAACTCCTTGGTGCTAGCCCGGAATGAGAGGAGGGTGAAGGAATCACGCAAAACGAGACAAAAGAGGGGCTCGGCCCTCTTTTTGGCCGACGGGGTGAGGGGCGGCGGCAAGGGTCGGGTTCGGCCCTTGTTGCTTGCTCTCTCTCTCCTTTGTTCTCTCCCACTCTTGTTATGATCACTAATGAGCATAAGTTCTTGGGAAGGAAGGAAGGAGGGTCCTTTATATAGTCCAACAACTCCTTGTTAACTACCTAAAGGACTTATTCTAGTCCTACTAGAATTCAATTTAGTCCCTTCCTTGCAAATTAGTCCCTACTAAGTTTGCAAGGGTTTGCAAAGTGATCCTTCTAATTAATTAATCCCATTAATTAATTCCAAATCTAGTACAACTCTATATAGCGTGTGACCCCATAGGTTCTATCTAGTTGGTAGCAACTATTTGCTAATATGGAGCGGTTTCTAGCAAAACATCCATTCTAGCCAACTAATAGAATAGTCATCTAGACAACCTTGTACAAGTAATTGTCTCATCCCTTTGCCTCCATATCCGGATTGGACACGAGACATACAAGTCACACTCGTATATCCAATCCATAGTTTCTCGATCCATGGAATAGCCTTATTCGTGCAAATAACATCAATATCCTATATTGATTTATTTGAGTCTGGCCAGACATTCTATAAGCACTATCCTTCGAGTGGCCTAGGATATTTGCTCCCGTTATGTGGGAGGGGCAAATCCTCTCTACGTCCACTACGATCTCTAAGTTTGCTTCTCATTGTATCCAGTACACGCCTTTATAACTACCCAGTCACGGTGTAGCGTTTAACGCTACGAAGATCACAATGATCCACAACTAGAATACCTAGTGACTTCAAGTCCAAGGATGACAATACCATTGCACCCGAGAAGCACTTGTGACTCAACATAACATGTATGTAGCCTTCTCGGTGATGGGTCAATCCAGTGCAACATTCCGTAATGCACACCTATGTGTTGGATCGTGATATCTCCATATCAATCCAACCCCATACTAGTCTATAGATGATTGTCCCATTTAATCATTATACTTGACTAGGGATATTTAAGATAAACAACACAATTGTAAATCTAAGGACTTCATTATATTAAATATCCAATAAATAATAAATGAATTTTCTAGCCATATACAAATTCATACTAAACTAGATTGCCTCTAGGGCATCTATTCCAACAGTCTCCCACTTGCACTAGAGCCAATCTGGCGCATCTCGTATGCCCATACTCCTAGTGTGCCCTTCATGCTTCCACTGCGTGAGAGGCTTCGTAAGCGGGTCTGACATATTATCATCTGTAGGAATCTTGCATATCCGAACGTCTCCTTTATCGATAATATCTCGAATCAGATGAAACTTCCTGAGCACGTGCTTGGACTTCTGGTGCGATCTGGGTTCCTTTGATTGCGCGATCGCCCCAGTGTTGTCACAAAACAACTCCACTGGATCCACAATGCTAGGGACCACACCAAGTTCAGAAACAAACTTTCTGATCCAAACAGCCTCCTTTGCTGCGCCATTTGCAGCAATGTACTCAGCCTCTGTTGTAGAATCAGCTACCGTCTCTTGCTTGGAACTCTTCCAGCTCACCGCTGCTCCATTCAGGAAATACACATATCCCGACTGTGATCTAAAGTCATCTCTATCGGTTTGGAAGCTTGCATCAGTGTAACCCCTTACACGCAACTCTTCCTCACCGCCAAATATCAAGAAAGCATCCTTAGTTCGTCTCAAGTACTTTAGGATGTTCTTGACAGCAATCCAGTGACTCTCACCTGGATTGGATTGGTATCTGCTTGTCATAATCAAGGCATATGACACATCTGGTCTAGTACGTAACATGGCGTACATGATAGATCCTATGGCCGAGGCATAGGGAATCCTACTCATGCGTTCCTTCTCAATCTCATTGGAAGGACAACCACTCTTCGAAAGAGTGATTCCATGTGACATGGGCAAGAATCCCTTCTTGGAATCTTGCATGTTTGAACCGTTTCAACACCTTGTCAATATATGTACTTTGACTTAGGCCTAGCAACCTTTTAGATCTATCTCTATAGATCTTTATACCGAGTATATAGGCTGCTTCCCCTAAGTCCTTCATTGAGAAACACTTTCCTAGCCAATCTTTCACAGATTGCAGCATGGGAATGCCGTTTCCAATGAGTAGTATGTCATCCACATACAAGACCAGAAAAGCTATAGAGCTCCCACTAACCTTCTTGTAGACACAAGACTCATCTTCGTTTCTGATGAAGCCAAACTCTTTGACCACTTCATCAAAACGTCGATTCCAACTCCTAGAAGCTTGCTTCAATCCTTAAATGGATCGTTGCAGCTTACGGACTTTGTTGGCTTGCTTTGGATCCTCAAAACCCTCCGGCTGTATCATATACACGTCCTCGAGGAGATTCCCATAAAGGAATGCTGTTTTGACATCCATCTGCCAAATCTCATAGTCGTAGTATGCTGCAATTGCAAGTAGGATTCGGATGGATTTGGTCATAGCGACTGGTGAAAAGGTTTCATCATAGTCAATACCATGAATCTGTCTGAATCCTTTAGCCACCAATCGGCCCTTATAGGTAATCACATTACCATCCATGTCGATCTTCTTCTTGAAGACCCACTTGCACCCTATGGGCCGCGCCCCATCAGGTGGTTCCACCAAAGTCCATACTTTGTTGGCATACATGGATTCCATCTCGGATCTCATGGCCTCAAGCCACTTCTGAGAGTCTGGGCCATTCATGGCCTCCTCATAGGTAGTAGGCTCATCATCTATGAGCATCGAGTCACCGGAATTAGTTACGAGAAGTCCGTACCTCTCGGGTTCCTGGCGCACTCTACTAGATCTACGAAGCTCTTGTGTTACCTGAACAGGTAGCTCCACAACTGCTTGTGGTTCCTGTTCATGTTCCATAATTGGTTCAGTGATTTGTGGTTCTTGAACTTCTTCAAGTTCTACATTCCTCCCACTTGCTTCTTTAGAGACAAACTCTCTTTCTAGAAACACGCCGGTCCGAGCAACAAACACTTTGTTCTCGGTTGGATTGTAGAAGTAGTATCCCTTAGTTTCCTTAGGGTACCCCACAAACTTACACTTATCCGATTTAGGCCCTAGCTTGTCTGATTGTAAACGTTTTACATAGACATCGCAGCCCCAAATCCTCATGAACGACAGTGTGGGACGCCTCCCACTCCATATCTCATATGGTGTCTTCATGACTGATTTAGATGGAACACGGTTAATGGTGAAATCTGCACTTAATAGAGCGTAGCCCCAAAACGATAATGGAAGATCGGTTTGACACATCATAGACCGAACCATATCCAATAGGGTTCGATTCCTCCTCTCGGACACTCCATTCCATTGTGGCGTTCCGGGTGGAGTGAGTTGGGACACGATCCCACACTCTCTAAGATAGTCGTCAAACTCTTGGCTCAAGTATTCTCCTCCACGATCCGATCGTAGAGCCTTAATACTTTTGCCAAGTTGCTTCTCTACTTCATTCTTGAATTCTTTGAACAATCCAAAGGATTCGGATTTTGCCCTCATAAGGTACACAAATCCATATCTACTGTAATCATCAGTAAATGTAATGAAGTAGACATAACAACCCCTGGCAGGCGTGGCAAATGGCCCACACACATCGGTATGTATGAGTGCCAATTGCTCACTAGTCCTCTCACCTTTCTTATTGAAAGGGGACTTTGTCATTTTTCCCAATAAACAAGCCTCACATGTCTCATATGATTCAAAATCAAATGAGTCTAGTAATCCATCCTTATGGAGTCTAGATACACGTTTCTCATTTATGTGGCCTAAACGACAATGCCATAAATAAGCAGGATTTAAATCATTTATTTTAATCCGCTTGGTATTAATGTTGTAGACAGGATTGCTTAGATCAAGGACATAAAGTCCATTAAATAATTGCGCACTAAAATAGTGAATATTATTCAAATAAAAGGAACAACAATTGTTCTTTATTGAAATAATAAAACCTTCATTGTCCAAACAAGAAATAGAAATAATGTTTCTGCTCATAGCAGGCACAAAATAGCAATTATTTAATTCTAAAACTAATCCTGAAGGCAGAGATAGCTCGCACACGCCTATGGCCAACGCAGCAACCTTTGCTCCATTCCCAACGCGCAGATCTACCTCCCCTTTAGCCAATCTTTTACTTCTCTTTAGATCCTGCATATTTCGATAAATATGAGATCCACATCCAGTATCTAATACCCATGATGTAGAGACAGTTAAATTGACATCTACAATAAAAATACCTGGTGGTGGTGGAATCACTATTCCAAGCCTCTTGTCCTCCAGATATTTTGGGCAGTTCCTCCTCCAGTGTCCAGGCTGACTGCAGTAGTGACACTCACCTTTAGTTAAGACCTTGGCATTGCAACCAATAGGCTTATGGGCTTGTTCCTTGGACTTGGCAACTGACTTGCCTTTGCCCTTGGAGGAAGAGGCAAACTTTTTGCCATTTCCTTTATGCACCATCATAATGGCCTTGCCTTTACCCTTGTTGATGCTTTGTTCAGCCGTCCTCAACATGTTGAGCAAATCTGGCAGTGGTTTAACGATCTCGTTCATGTTATAGTTCATAATGAACTGTCCATAACTCTCGGGCAACGATTGCAACACGAGATCGGTTGCCAACTCTTGGCCGACCGGGAACCCAAGCCGGGCGAGATTCTCCAAGTACCCGATCATTCGGAGTACATGGGGTCCCACCGGGTTCCCTTCTGCCAGATGACATTTGAACAGTGCCTTTGAGACCTCATACCTCTCTACCCTCGCCTGCTCTTGGAATAGCTGCTTTAGATGTTCGATCATATCGACAGCATTCATGTTCTCATGTTGCTTCTGAAGCTCAGAGGTCATGGTGCAAAGCATTAGGCAGGCCGCATCATTAGCTTCATCAACTTGCTTTTGATACGCCTTTAAGGCAACAGGTGTCTGATTCTCTGGACCTTCTGGAACATGCTCCTCTATTGCGTACAGTTTCTTCTCTTGCTTGAGAACAATTCTCAAGTTTCTGTACCAATCAAGAAAGTTGGTTCCAGAGAGCTTGTCCTTCTCAAGGACAGATCGTAGGGAATGTTGTGAACTCGATGAGTTGTTTGCCATTTGGAATTCTACAAAAAGGAAAATACGCAAGTTTTAGTATTTGTGAATTTTTGACTATATTTAATAATGGCTAGTTTATTAAATATAGCTCCCACTATTTTTCTACGAATTAATAACCCTCAAGATATTAATGCGGAAAATATCCTTATATTTTCTAGTGGGCCAAGATCCATCTTTTCATCTCCTTATGAGCTTGCTTTGGCAAGTCACCCATAATTTGACTACTTCTAGGTAGGAACAATTCCAATTGCATCCCTTATGCAACTCTTGGTTCAATCGGGCAAATAACTCCTTATTTATCCATCCATATGGATAATCCAATTGATTGCCTCTAGGTTTCTTAATCAAATTAATAGCCTAGTTGTGTTCAACCTCTTATCTAAACAATTGCACATTGTTACGTGCCATCGCATTCCATCATTATGAACCAAGTCGCCATGCTTTGGCACGCACGAACTTGATAAATAATGATGATAATGAGTGTTTAAATAACGAGAAGGCAAGAACACAATATTTGAATTTGAGGGATTTTCAATTCAATTTTTATTGTTTTTGTTGATCAATATCAACTAATCTATCTATTTACAACTCCAAATAATAGATCCGGGTTGTCTAATTATCTTATTATCCTAATTGCATGCATCATCCATACACCAACCACACAAATAATAAGACAATAAATAAACAACCACAAAACAGAAATTAAACGTGATGTGGATATGACCTTTTCTAGACTAAGATAATTCCAAGCCAATGGAATTATCTATGAACCCCAAGCAAACACATCTCCATGCGTCTTGATCTTTTGGTCCATCCTTCATAGTCATGTGGTATGCTCCATGCTCCATGCTCCATCTTTTGTGGCTCCTTTGGCTTTGGGCTTCTTTTCTCCAATCTTGGCTAACAATCTACTTTATCTAGCACTAGCTAATATCTATACTAAATAAAATAAATCTCACAAGTTGAGAAAAAAATGGCACGCAGGCCATAAAACCCTAATTAATTATTACAATTAATTGATCAGCTCGCAGGCCGTAAAACCAAACCACAAAATTAAACATCCACATCAAAACACATCCTAAGGCCATATCCAATCACCATGCGATTTGCACATAAACAGTTAAAATCCAATTTTAACGCGCTTGGTCAATTTTAATTGATTTTAGGATTTCTAGGGTTAAAACGGTCCATGGGCCCAACAATCCAATTGCCCGGGCCCAACAAAGTGAACCATAAGGCCCTAGGGCCGGCCCGGCCCAAAGCCCGCAAGCTAGGCCCGCGGGTTAGGGCCGCCCGACCCCTTAGGGCGCCCAAGCTTGGGCGGCAAGCAAGGGGGCGGTCCCCTAGGGGGCCCAACCTCCTCATGGAGGTTGTTTCCAAAACAACCTCCTTGCTTGGAGCCCAAGTTTGGTTGTTTCCTTGTTTTGGGAGAACTCCTTCTTCCCCAAGGATGCCCAAACCCTAGATCTAAGATCCTAAAATTTCTCAAACTCACCAATTCATGCATCCAATGCAAAAAATTGGATCTTGTTATGGGTAATTGTTGACAAATTGCATCTCATGCTTGATTTGTCTTGTTTTACGCGATAAACAACAAATTAAGGTGTAAAACAACAAGAATGTAACACATAAACTACGTTTATGCTCTATGACTTGTGGCTCTGATACCACTGTAGGGTTTTGATTCATGGATCGCGCAACGGAAGCATAATCAAACAAATAACCATGCAAAACCCTCCAAGGATCACAAGTCTAGATGCATAACGATAGTAAAGGTAAGAAATCATACACACACCTTTGGGTTCTCCTTGATGACTTCAAACGCGAATAGTGTCACGTTCTCTATAGTTGATCCACGCCTAGAGTTGCTCATAGATCTCCCAAACTCCTTGGTGCTAGCCCGGAATGAGAGGAGGGTGAAGGAATCACGCAAAACGAGACAAAAGAGGGGCTCGGCCCTCTTTTTGGCCGACGGGGTGAGGGGCGGCGGCAAGGGTCGGGTTCGGCCCTTGTTGCTTGCTCTCTCTCTCCTTTGTTCTCTCCCACTCTTGTTATGATCACTAATGAGCATAAGTTCTTGGGAAGGAAGGAAGGAGGGTCCTTTATATAGTCCAACAACTCCTTGTTAACTACCTAAAGGACTTATTCTAGTCCTACTAGAATTCAATTTAGTCCCTTCCTTGCAAATTAGTCCCTACTAAGTTTGCAAGGGTTTGCAAAGTGATCATTCTAATTAATTAATCCCATTAATTAATTCCAAATCTCGTACAACTCTATATAGCGTGTGACCCCATAGGTTCTATCTAGTTGGTAGCAACTATTTGCTAATATGGAGCGGTTTCTAGCAAAGCATCCATTCTAGCCAACTAATAGAATAGTCATCTAGACAACCTTGTACAAGTAATTGTCTCATCCCTTTGCCTCCATATCCGGATTGGACACGAGACATACAAGTCACACTCGTATATCCAATCCATAGTTTCTCGATCCATGGAATAGCCTTATTCGTGCAAATAACATCAATATCCTATATTGATTTATTTGAGTCTGGCCAGACATTCTATAAGCACTATCCTTCGAGTGGCCTAGGATATTTGCTCCCGTTATGTGGGAGGGGCAAATCCTCTCTACGTCCACTACGATCTCTAAGTTTGCTTCTCATTGTATCCAGTACACGCCTTTATAACTACCCAGTCACGGTGTAGCGTTTAACGCCACCAAGATCACAATGATCCACAACTAGAATATCTAGTGACTTCAAGTCTAAGGATGACAATACCATTGCACCCGAGAAGCACTTGTGACTCAACATAACATGTATGTAGCCTTCTCGGTGATGGGTCAATCCAGTGCAACATTCCGTAATGCACACCTATGTGTTGGATCGTGATATCTCCATATCAATCCAACCCCATACTAGTATATAGATGATTTTCCCATTTAATCATTATACTTGACTAGGGATATTTAAGATAAACAACACAATTGTAAATCTAAGGACTTCATTATATTAAATATCCAATAAATAATAAATGAATTTTCTAGCCATATACAAATTCATACTAAACTAGATTGCCTCTAGGGCATCTATTCCAACAGTTCAAGACCACGCCATATAACCGTTAAATTGAACATGTATGTACGGAGGAGGTCTCGCAAGTATCTGTTATGATACACAAGGGCTTATCCCTACTAGTAGCCTTTTAACGGAGTAATAGTTATGGCAGGGCATGTGGAAGGCCCAAAAAATACACGCGTCTCTATGGCTCTTAATCCAACGATTGAAACAACTGACGATTGATATGGGAAATTGGTAAGAGTGGGATAGACGTAGACAATCTGATTGTTTTGGCGGTTCAATTGACATAAAGGAATCAGAACCGAAATGTATGGAATTCACCTTGGAATATTGAAGCAGTATCAATTAAACGAAAAGTTATTCATGTAATTTTCACCATTCTCTCCTTTTCTGAGACAAAGCAGAGTTGTCATTCTTTTGTCATTTCCGGAAGCCTTCATTTTTTTCATATCAAAGCTAAAGACTAATCTTCTCATGTATTTTTGCTTTGATTGTTTTTCTTTAAATGTAGACGTTTGATTGAGTTTAGAATAATGCGGGATTTCTTTAAATTCTATTTCCTACACAATAATCTTAGTAATACTAAAAAACCTTATAAAGATTCATCACCGTCAACTTTGTTGCTCCCAAATCACCCGACCAAGAGTTTCCTCCCGGTCACTAGTAACGAAGCTCGTAACGCACCAAACCAAAAATTCTCTCTATAGCTTCAGAAAAAACGACAACAACGCATCCTTCTCGTTTTCCCATATTGAGATCTAGTTGAATTGGAGTAATTCTCCCAATCAATATCCTCTAGTCAACAACCCAAAATGGAAAACAAATCACTTCCTCGTCACTCTTTCACTCTCACACTCTTACTCTCCCTCTCGGGCTCTCTATGATCTCTGTCTGCCTCCGAACCAGCTGGCAGGCACCACCGACTTAAGCTAACAACAGCCCTGACTGGCGGCATACCTCCCTCTATCTCTGCTCATGGTGTCTCTGCAAGCACAGGAAAACACCGCTACCACCATTAGCAGCAACAACATCCGCATCATCGGCACCTTACTCTCCGTTGCCTTTTCGTTTCAATTGGTAACCTGGTAATCTCACTAATTGTTTTGACCGTTTGTTGATTAAAATCATGTCTTCATATCATATGTGAGTATATGATTATATATACATGTATAAGCATTTGGTACGTGTGTATGGAAGTTATGGTAGTTGGAATTTCGGAGAAGATGGTATGCATGCAATAATTATTTGTATTGGGGGTACTTACTGCATGTCATGAACTTTGGGGGAACCATGCGTATGTATGCAAGGGTATTAGTGCATCTTCTACATTATTTTTATCTAACACATGGGGTATTCATTGTAGTTTTTAAAAACGTCAGGAGTAACTGCTTTTACCTACTAACTTAATATGTTAGCGGGTAAATTAATTACAACTTTTTACTTCCTAGTTGCTAGTAAATATTTTGTTTCTATTTAAAATATATTAAGTAGTTATATTATTTACTTACATATACATATTTATTTGATTTATATACATATAAGCATGTAACTTATGATGAATTCCTAAAGTCTAATTACTAAAATTTGTATCAAATAATTTTGAAATAAATAAATAATTACAAGTTTTCAAGAGTAATAATAATAGTACATTTTTATATATTCAAGATAACACTTATTCCATTGGATAATGTCTATTTATAAAAATATAGGAGAAAATAAATTAATATTTTTCAAATTATTTCATAAATATTCTCTTATTTAAAACAATGGTTTTTGTATTTAGAAATATCATTTCTTTTCCTTTTTTTCAATTAAAACTTGATATCCACATAGAGGTCACGATATCCACAAAGAGGTCACAACATACGATTGTTTACTCCAAACTCATTTCATATGTTGTGGTATGCTCTTACTCAGTTTGTTTACTTAAGATTTTATTTAGTTCAACTTTGCTATTTCAAAACACCACATGACTAGTTGACTGACTCTTTGAACTTCCTCTTTAGTGTTTTGGAAGTCCAGTCAGTTAGATTTCTTCTTTGTAGATTTTGTATGGTCTTTTCTTTATTCTCCAAAAGAGAGAAAGAGAGAGATTTTAAATAGAACTAATTACTTCTTTTTTTAATTGAATAGTTTAATGATAATGATCACATATATTTTAAGAAGTATATTCCTATGAAAACTCTTTCAATGATTTAGGAAGTTTTCTAATTAATGTAAATTGAGAGTTTTTCAATGTAAACTAATATTTTATATATTAAACTTGGTTTATTGAGTACATTCACATTTTACTAGATACTGATATATTTGATTTTTATCGATTGAAATCATTTATTAATTAAATAACACTTTTCCTTTATTAATAAAGAAGAGTTTTGGCATAACATCTTTTTCTACATTGAGTTTAATATGGGATTTTCTCTTCAAAGTAAATTTTTTATTTAGAATTTGATGTTAAGTATAAGATTAGTATTTGTGGGAAAACTAATTTTGAATTGATTATTTATTTCAATTGGGTTATTGACTTTCATTAACTTTTCAATTGCCTAGATTTATATAAGACTTTCCCTGAAACTCTCTTTTCAATGATAATAAGTTTCCTCTCTCAATATATTGAGTCGTATGGATTCAAGAAAGAATAAAGAGACCCGTGAGTGAAAGATAGTGTAACACGCCCATCCGAAAGTGCTTGAGAATTACACTTGTATCCTCTAGACTCTCCAAAGATGCCCTCCACTAAACATGGAAGTGCTCAACAAGGAGCCTAAACCTAGCGTTTCTGTTACGAGACATAATTAAAGAAAATTAAATTAGACTTACTACAATAATAATCATACTCTGACGTATAATCCTCTAACTGTTCGACTACTCCCCAGAATCCCGCAAACTCACCTGCCAAAACATAAGGTAGAGACGTCACGTCAAACTACAATGAACGGAATGATCTTTACAAGAAAGCACATATACTTATGTATATATATAACATCTGTTTTGAAAATATTTGACCTGTTCTTGTGAAACAAGTATCCTATAACCGGGCCCACAACAAGCTCACAGAGAATGATTTATCAGTACTAAGCAGTTAACAATTTAAACTCACTTATGATTATCCAATTTCAATTCCCAATTACATCCACTATCAAATGATCCTCCAAGAGAAACTTTACTTAAGTGTGCACACCCCCTCTGGATTGCAACCCAGAGAGCGGAACCTAACTGTTTAGCCGGGAGCTAGCAATGTACCGACTGTAAGCTCGTAGAAAGTGGCCCATATGTATGGTACCGCAGCAGCAGGCGGTCGGAGACTGTGATGACCATAAAAAATTATGGAGTAACTCATATTTAATTCCCAATCAATTACTGAGACAGACAAGTATAATTTTCCACACTCCACTTAAATATTCAAAGACAAGCATGTATACTCACAAGTTCGAGTACATATAGATGTCCAAGATTCGTCCTTAGCCATTCCATGATTCCTAAAAATTCTGCTCATAGCCACATATATGTATATGATTCTACATTCTTTAATAGCTACTAAGCATTCACATGCTTGCGTGGTAGCCTGCATAGTGCTCCCGACCAGCATAGCTGATTCTCTATCCCGACAACCTCTACAAATACAAGTGTATAAGTACTTATTATTACAAATCTTCTATAGTGAGATAAAATTCATATGCAAATGTCCTGCTGGTCGTCTAGTCCTGAATGACTATTTTGCCCTCCTGAATTCTCAGCCTTTATGGTCCCTGACTGTTCCTTACCCCCTCCTAGTTATGTCTAACTAGCCAGTCTCAAGAGTTACTAAGTCTCCAGAGTTGTTTAGAGTCAATATTTTATTTCATTTCTAACTATTTACATTCAAGTCCCGAAAAGTCTGATTAAATTAATCTTTGGAGCAACCTGTTTTGTGCTTGTCTGGTTTGCGGAATGAAAGGGCAATGCAGTAAAGTAAAGAACACAAGGATTTTTTACAGATTTCAGTCACAATTGGACATACTCTCTACCTGAGGGACTTGATCCCTCCAGTATTTGAACACACTTGTTATTAATCACCCTAATTTAGCCCTAGATCTCAAGCCTAAGTGAGCTACGTTACACTTATACAGCTTGTGGTTCCCAACCTATCTAGTTTAAGCTACAATATGAAGAAACAATAAGATCCACTTGTTGTTCACTTGAACAACTAACTTCTAAATTTGGTGAGGCTAAGTAACACTTAAGAATATTACAATGAATGCACAAAGAATATCACAAAATACGGATAAGGAGTGAATGCTCATAAGTGTTCTTCAAATTCTAGATGAAGTGATCTCGTTCAGCAGTTGAATCCTTGATTGATTTGAAGAATTGTATGAGCTGATCTCCCACAAATGAAGAAATCTTACTTTCGCAGTGATAAGCCCTCTCTCTATGTCTCTGCTTCACTTTGAAATTCAAACTTCCTTTGAACACAAACTACTGTAACATCCTGAGAGATTTCAGGAACAACCATCCTAAAAATCCTCTCTCTTTAACAGCTTCTTTCAACAGCTATGTTTCAATAGCTTTTCAGATTTTTTAGAGGGTTTGAACTACGAAAAAGCCTACAACAATTCAATCAAAAGATCACACAAAATTAAGATAATATAGCATTAAGAATGCTAACTGTTTAGCATATCAGTTTAGTCCCAGAATAATCTCCGGAATAATTTCCATATAAAATAACATGTGACTAATAATAATAATAATAATAATAATAATAATAATAATAATAATAATAATAATAATAATAATAATAATAATAATAATAATAATAATAATAACATGATTTAGACTCATAAAAAGTCAATAATCAAATACATAAACAGTTGTAACATCCTGCAAAAAGAATCAGAATGACTGTCAAAGGCTTAAGATAATTCTCCAAAGCTTTGGAGCTTAAGATGTCCTTCAAAGCTTTGGCCTTGAATATGCTCTGATCCTTGATGCATTCACACCAAGAGATCATAAACTAGCTTTAAAATATTTTCAAGATATATTTAAACATTATCTAATCCAATGACAAGCTTGCAATACATAAAGAGTTAGTTAACAGTTAATTAGGTCATAGTAGGCAAAAGTGGATCTTCAAAGCTTTGGAGCTTTGAGACTTGTCTCTCTAGAAACTGTCTTTCATCATCTTCAATATATAAACTTCCCTTGAGTTCATACTTGTCATTCATACAACGGGATTTAATTATCAATCTCCCTCTTGATGAAAGACAAAACAAATATTATTCAGCTTCAACACTAGCTACCACTTCAGCTATAACCACATTAACCTTCCCTACAACTTTCTCAACAGTTTCTTCAGCCATTCCTTCAGCAACTTCTCTAGAAACTTCTTCAGAAAATTCTTCAGCATCAACTTCATCATCAGTTTGATCAAACAGATCCTTTTAAGTAAGAACCACATGAACTTTCTTCTTCTTTTGTTTCTTCAGATCATCTCCAATAACTTCATCAGAATCAATACTGTCCCCATTGCTCTCAGAAGATGGCACCTTCTCCAGATTCAAACGTTTGACAATTAAGTCCAGCTTCCCATTCATATAACTCATCAAAGCTTTGAATTTCCCAAACTCCTTGGACAGATCAAACAGACCTTGGCTCATGTCTTCAAAACCATCTTCCAGAATGTCAACTTTGTCAATGATCAGGGAGAAATCCAAATTTATTGAAGCCTGTGGTGTGGTTGCAGCCTTAGGCTTAACGAAACATTTTTCTATCAATTCAGCAGCAGACAACTCTGAGTAAAACTTCGAACTTCCTTTTTCAGTTTGAACAACTCCAATCCTTTGGAGAGAAACTTCATCCACCAAACGAAAACCAGCGGTAATATTCTCCTCATTCTTCAGAGAAATCCAAAAGCAAATAAATAATTATGGCAAAAAAATATCATAAGGCAAAGAATGATTCCAAGTCCTAGTCCCATAGTAGACCATATGCTCCATGATCACACTAGGTAAATCAACTTCAAAGCCTTGACAGATAAGATACATCAAGATTAAAACTGTGTCAGTTACCAACTCCTTCGAATGTTCCGTTGGCACAACACATCTCATGATGATAGAAAAGAGAATCTTAGCTTCAAAATTTAACACAGAATGTGTCAATTGTTTGGATCCATTTGATGGACCCTCTAAGAAAAAAGTAGACTTAGCCTTTTCCAAACACTCCTTTCTCTCAAGATGTTCATGAAGCTTTTACTTCCTAGGTATACCCAAATCTTTGGAAAACGCTTTGTAATCTAGTCACATATCAAGACCAGCAACCGTAGAGGTTAAAAAATAGCTTTCTTCAACTTATTGCACCAAATTCAAATACAAAAGCCTTGTTAACCTAAGATATGCTTCAAAGCTAAGGTTTATCATCTTCCAAACAGATGAGTTTCCTGATTTCTTAATGCAGTCTATATCAAGTTTGTCTAGCGATTCATCTGGAATCATACTGCAATAGGCTATTTTAGATGATGTATACCCATCCATCCAAAACCCCTTAACATCTGGACTAATAAACCAATTTTCAGGAAGTAAATTCTTATCAAAACCAGAAGTTCCTTTGCTCTTGGCTGTAGCAGCACTGTGCTTGACCCTAGTCGTCTTCTCAGAAGGTTTATCATCCTTCTTTTCTGGGTTCTGCTTCTGTGGAGTCTGGTCTTTCTTCTTGTCTCCTTCATCTTTCTTCTTCTTTTCTCCCCCTTTCTTCTTCTGTGGCTCAGATTGATCACCCTGGTCTCCTTTCTGTTGACCCTGTTCGAGTACCTCATCTCCCTGTTCTTCATGTTCCTCCTCTGATTCTTACCTAGATTCCTCCACCTTCTTATCTTTCCCGATCTTCTTGACTGGAGGAGATCCCTCTTGCATGCTCCGGGTCTTCCCTGAATCGTAATCAGAGATAGTGACTTCCACCTTTCTGTTGGCTCTCCTCTTCTTCCCCATTGTAGAAGTTTGAGCTTTCTGCTGAAGCCTGGTAGATTTGCGCTCCATTTGGTTTTAGTGTTTTGAGAAGAGATAAAGAGAATTTCGATAGAAAGAGAGAGAGACGGAGATATTGAGAGTGAATAAGAAAGTAAAGCCCTGAAGTTTAGCTTATGAGTTGGAAAGAAATATTGTTTAAAAATGACTCTTTAATTTGCATGCAGAAATCATATCTTCAAAGATATTCTAGATATTTTTTGATATTTTGAGTAAATTTCTGATTAAATCAAATATTCTACATTTATCTAAAAAGATAATGCATAATATTTGGTGATCCAAATTTTTGAACACAACAGACAGTTTTTTTCGAAAGATTTGAAGAACAAGTCTAAAGCTTTGGGGAATAACACAGTTTCACTGAACCTTCAAAGTTTGAAGCATACTTCCAGGCTAGGAAGTATGATCTCAAGGCTTTGAGATTTCAAAACATAAACACATACATTGTCTAATACTCCCACTAAGCCAATTAATTCTTGTTTAGCATGCTCAATTCAAGCCTTAGAGATGTAAACCTCTCATATGGAAAAGGTTTAGTGAAGATATCAGCAACTTGTTGAGCAGTAGATATAAAAGATAAAGACACATCACCTTTCTCAGCATGATCTCTTATGAAATGGTGTCTTACATCTATATGCTTAGTTCTGGAGTGTTCCACATTATTCTTTGATATGGATATGGCCCTTGTATTGTCACAATTGATAGGCACATTTCTGAAATCATATTTAAGATTTCGTATTTGTTGAGAAATCTCTAGTAATTGTGAACAACAAGTACCAGCTGCAATATATTCAGCTTCTGCAGTTGACAAGGCCACTAAATTCTGTTTCTTTGAATGCAAACTAATTAGTAAAGAACCAAGAAATTGGCAACACCCTGAGGTTCTTTTTCTATCCACCTTGTAGCCTGCAAAGTCTGCATATGAATATCCACTCAACAAGGAGTTAGATCTTCTTGGATACCAAACCCCCAAGTCTTTGGTTCCAGTCAAATATCTAAAGATCCTCTTAACAGCAACTAATTGGCTTTCCTTAGGATCTACTTGAAACCTTGCACACATACAAACATCAAACATAATATCTAGTCTACTAGCAGTTAAATACAGTAGTGAATCAATCATACCTCTGTACTCCGTTTGATTTACACTCTTACCATTTGTATCCTTGTATAAGGATAATGATGAGCTCATAGGGGTCTTTACTACCTTGGATTGAGACATAATATACTTGTTTAACAAGTCCTTATTATATTTCCCTTAAAGCACAAAGATTCCTTTTGATTTACACTCTCCCAACTGGCTCATTTCAAATTCCCTGCACATTAGACTTGAAAACTTTTTTGATGGAGCATCATTAGTAGAACCAAACAATATATCATCAACATAGATCTGTACTACTAAAATGTCTTACTCATGAGTCTCAATAAAAATAGTTTTGTCTACTAGGCCTCCCTTAAAGTTATTTTCAAGTAAAATCTTTGAAAGTCTATCATACCAAGCCCTTGGAGCTTGCTTAAGGCCATAGAGTGCTTTGTCTAATTTATAAACATGATCAGGGAAAATTTCATCTTCAAAACCAGGTGGTTGAGCAACATATACTTCTTATTGTAAATAGCCATTTGGAAAATCACACTTGACATCCATTTTTAAAAGCTTTATATGTTTATGGGATGCAAAAGCACGAAGTATTCTGATAGCTTCTAACCTGGAAACATGAGTAAAAGTTTCTTCATAATCAATACCTTCTTCCTTATTGTACCCATGTGCCACAATTCAGGCTTTGTTTTTCACAACCTTACAATTTTCATCAAGTTTATTTCTGAAAACCCATATCGTTCCAATCACTTATTGAGTCTTTGGCCTAGGAACCAGGTTTCAAACCTTGTTCCTTGAAAATTCATTCAGCTCATTCTACATTGCGATGATCCAATCTGCATATTCTAGTGCGTCCTTTGCATTTTTAGGTTCAATCATGGATACAAAGGCACTGAAGGCATACACATTCCTTAATTGTCCTCTGGTCTGTGTACCAGTTGTTGGATGAGATGATATTGTCTATTGGATGAGCTGACAAATATTTAAACCTCTTCCTTGGTGTTCATGGTTCTGATTCTTTAGTACTCTTTTCAATCCTTTGATAACTTGATGCAGTAGCTGGAGCACTTTGTGTTCTTTGAAGTTCAGTCTCAAGGCTTTGAGATTTTGAGTCAGAAGGATGTTCAAATCTTTGATATTCTTCTGGTTGTTCCTGAAGATTAGTTTTGATTTATTTTCCTTGCTCAAAGTCATCATCTGCCTCATACTTATTCAGATTTAGATCTGCAAACCTTTAAATCAAGGAATCATCAGCACATTCATCAAAAACCACATGAATACTCTCCTCTACAATCTTAGTTCTCTTATTGAAAATTATAAATCTTTGCTACTTTGAGAATAACTAAGAATTACACATTCATCACTTCTAGCATCAAATTTACCTAGACTATCCTTGCCATTATTATGCACATAACAAGTACAGCCAAAAGGCTAAAAATAGTAAAACTTAGCTTCCTACTTTTGAACAGTTCATATGTAGTTTTTTTTAAAATAGGTCTAATAAAACATCTATTGAAAACATAGTTGGAAGTGTTAACAGCTTCTACCCACAGATATTTTGGCAAATGACTTTCAAGTAGCATGGTTCTAGACATGTCTTCAAGTGTCCTATTCTTGTTCTCAACTACACCATTCTGCTGAGGAATTCTAGGTGCCGAAATGTTGTGTGAGATGCCCTGCTTTGCACAAAATAAATAAAAATCAAGCTGATCAAATTCTCTGCCACGATCACTTCTAATAGATGCAACAGGTAAGTTTTTTAAAGTTTGAAGCTCTTTACAAAGTTTTTTGAATTCAGGTAAAGCTTCATATTTATCTCTAATAAACATAACCCATGTAAATATAGAATAATCATCTACCACAACAAGTATATACCTATTACCTCTTGGATTTTGAACTCTCATAGGACCACACAAGTTCATATGCATCAATTCTGAAGGTCTAGTGGTACTTACAAAGTTCTTTGTCTTGAATGAACTTCTTGTCTGTTTACCTTGGATACATGCCTTGAAAATCTCATCATCTTTGAATTTCAGGGTTGGTAATCCTCTTAACAATTCTATTGAGATGAGATTGTTCATTGTATGCATGCTTATATGCCCAAGTTTTCTATGCCAAAGCTTTGAGTCCTCCTTCAAAGCTTCGAGGCACTTTCAGATGTTCACCTGCAACTTTGTTAGTATTCAAAGTATATACATTGTATGACTTCGGAGTAGTGAGTATGCAATTTCCATATTTGTCATCTTGCACCTTACATTTCTCCTTGTCAAAAACAACTCTATTACCCTTATCACAAAATTGATAAATACTAAGCAGATTATACTTTAAACCTTCAACTAAGTAAACATCAAAAATAGAAGTAGCAGATTCATTACCAACACTACATATTCCAATGATATTGCATTAGGCTTTTATCACCAAGAGTGATTATTCCTCCTGAATATTATTTTAGTTGTGTAAATAGAGACTTCTTTCAATTCATATGCCTGGAGCAACAAGTATTCTGAAACCATTTTTGATCCTTTAAAGCTTTGGTGACCGCCTGTAAAAAATCAATCAATGCCCCAACAGGCCATTAGACAAAGTGTAGAACTTTAAATCATACTCAGGATCAACCATATTAGGTGGTCTCATTCCTTTAGGAACCCAAATCTGCCTCACTTGTCCCTTGTGCTAATAAGGATAACTGTTCCTCATTATGTGAGGTTCTGTTCTTCTGAAGGGACAAGTTATTTTCACATGACCAATCTTCCCACAGAAATAACAATTTGGATAATGTCTGCTTCTTGATTTTACAACGGTGGTTTGGATTTTCTTTGGAAAATTTGAATTATAGCCAATTCCAATCTTGTGAATAGACTGCAAACTTCCTCCAAGCACGAGATTGAGAGTATATTCTGAGCCTGCAAACTTTGATAAAATATTTTTAAATCTTGAAGTTTCTCAGTCAATGAAGTTATTTGTTGTTCTAAATCACCTGAATGATGTTTTACATCAACAAATCTATCATTTAAAATAGATTTTTGATCAACAACTTCTCTGACCTGATCCTTCAAATCTTTGAACCTGCTGTCCAAGGCTTTAAAGTTACTGTCAATTTTTGACTTAGATACTTCAAGAGTTTTGTTGATAAAAACCAGATCAAAATTTTCTTTTTCCTGCACATGAACTTTAACCCTCAAAGAATCAATCTCATTTCCGTAACTTTCCTCATTCAAAAACATGCTTTTAAGAATTTTAGGTTAAACATCAGAGGGACTAGTAAGAATATTCTTTACCGTTTCTTCAATGTGCTTGTCTGAGCCTTTTTATCTTCATGCTCAGCCATTAAGAAAATGTTGGCCTGCTCTTCATCTGAATCTGAGTCTGCTGATGAATCAGAATCACTCCATCATGCAACCATTTCTCTCTTCCTCCTGTTATCACTTTCCTTCTTTGGAAAATGCATGTTCTTTTGAGGACAATCCCTGACGAAGTGATTTTCATCTCCACATTCAAAACAAGTAATCACTTTAGGTTTATTTGAATGTGAAGAGGACTTACGTTTGTGATCCTTGCTGCTTGAGGGCCTGGATTTTTCTCTATTGTAATCCCTATTTCCAATTTTTTTATTCATCTTTAGAATTCTGGTCAAGGCTTTAGAGATTATGGCTAAGGCCTCCTCATCATCTTCTAATTCAAGGCTTTGAGATTTATCATTGTCTTTTTGCCTTGAGTTCTAGGTTCTTGATGTTGTCAGTCAAGTCACCATCAACTTCTTTCATTGACATCTCATGAGTGAGCAGCTTTCAACGAGTGCCAGCTTGCCTTGCACTATGGGAGGAATTCCCGAGTGCGAAGTGGTACCTTTTCAAATTCCCAGGGGTGGAATTCGGGGGTGTTACAGTAAAATCTAGTTATTTGCACTTAGGCCCCTAATACTTTGCATAAATGCAAAAAGGCCCCAATAGTTCAGTCGGTCAACTCTAATTAGCCTACTAAGACTCCAAATATCCATGAAAGACATGCTTATAACTCCAAGACATTAATTTCAACTTTGCTAAGCTTTTATGCGAAATAACCATTTTGCCTCTCTTACACAGTTCAGTCAACATATGGTTTTCTAGGAGATCAAATTGGTATACTTTGACAGGTGGACTCAGAATAACAAATTGAGTAGCTTTGATCAAGAGTGTGAAGGCCAGTAGCGTCATTTTGACCGACAAACTTAAAGTGGAAGATTGGGTGAAATTGACACAGACGATCAATTTCAGAGTCATTTTATGAGAAACTGAGAAAGTTGAGAAAACTGGAAGTAGGGTTTTGAATTTGGCAAAACAAAGATTAAAGACCATATTCATTCTCTTCGAAACTCAAAATAATCACAGAGTTATGACTGGTCCAAGTTGGGAAGAAATAACTATCTCCACATTTAGCCATATTTCACTGGATTAGTAAGTTATCTCATATTTGCAACCACTTTAACCTAGTTTTTGAGTCTCGTACATGTGTAATTGGAAGGTAAAATCACCTGTAAATAGTAGATGAAACTAATATGAGCACACTGAACCAAAGAGCTCCTCAATCCAAGCATTGAAGATAGATTTATTAAGTTCCAAAGTTGGTACCAAGAAAGCAAGCTCAAGAACATTGTAACCAGCTCATTCCATATGCAACTTCATATCATATTCAGATTTTTCTCACAGTATCTTAGGTTTTGAAATCAATCATGAATTGTAGAGTTACACTTAGAGCTTAAGAGGGTGAAAAAGATCTTCATTTGGTCAAGTGCTAATTAAGCTGTGGAGGTTGCAAAATGGCTTCAAGTTTCAGGTCAAGAACGCATCACCAACATCAAAACATTCTTCCATAATTTAAAACAAAATTTGGGTATGGAAAAGATAATATTAGAGAAATAAATGAACATCTACTTGATAGTTCTAACTGGGAACAAGCAGCAACAAGTTCCAGCTCAAACCGTTCAGTATGCAGTGAGCTACAAAGCTTAGAAAGGGCTCTGCAACTCATCGGAAAAACTCAAGAACAAATAAAAAATTATTTAAATGGGGATATGGTCAAGTATTCAGGATTTAAACGTGTTCTAGAGATATTATGGGTCTCTATGGTACAATTTGAAACAAAAATGGAGAATGAATGAGGAGTTTACCTCCATCCCGTCGGGCATGGGTTTTACCGGCAAGAAACGCAGATTCTGGCATCTTCAATGCACAATTCCTGTCCAGCTCTTTGTAGCTCAGCACTTTGATTGCACTCTAAGTCAGCTAACGAGTTTAGGGAAGCCATTAGGAGTGAAGAACAGAATGAAGAAGAACCCCAACACTCAAGATTACCGTGCCTCCTATCACCCTCAAGCAGTTTTCGATGGGGTTTACCCAATTTCCGACGACCCATTCTTGAACCGACGATTTGGAGCAAAAAATTGATATCAGTGGGTATGCCTAGCCTCGGGGATGAAGAATCTAACACCCAAACTTAGTGAATATCAATCCGTAGAGAGAATTTAACCAAAACCTTTTGGAGTATGCCCTAGACGAAATCTCTTTATCCTGAAAATTTAAAAAGGCTTTCTATTAATTTTGCTATCGATATGGATTAGACCTGTCAATGGGTCGGTTCAGACCCAAAGATGACCCAAAACTGGCCGCAAAAAACCCTACCCTTCCAAATAAAATTTGGACCAGACCTGTAGGTTCTGGACCCCAAAAACCTCATAACCATAGGTTTAAATTTTTTTCCCAGAGGGTCACTTTGAAACCCAACAAAATAACATAGCAGTGGATAAACCTACCCTTCCAAATAAAATTTGGACCAGACCTATAGGTTCTGGACCCCCCAAACCCCATAACCATAGGTTATTTTTGCCCAGAGGGTCACTTTGAAACCCAACAAAATAACATAGCAGTGGATAAACTCTCTCTCTATTTCATTAATAGTGGATGAACTCACTCTCTCTCCTCACAATTGTCTCTTTCCCGCTTCTCTCTTCGCCTTATCTCTTCTCACCGCCTCTTTACCCTTCCAAATAAAATTTGGACCAGACCTATAGGTTCTGGACCCCCCAAACCCCATAACCATAGGTTTAAAATTTTTGCCCTGAGGGTCACTTTGAAACCCAAAAAAATAACATAGTAGTGGATAAACTCTCTATCTCTTTCATTAATAGTGGATGAAATCACTCTCTCTCCTCACAATTGTCTCTTTCCCGCTTCTCTCTTCGCCTTATCTCTTCTCACCGCCTCTTTCTCTAAAATTGTTGATGATAACTATTCTGTATCCAAATATTATCTCTTGTTTGGATATAAAGATGACACAAATCAAAACGGAGTTTGAAACTTTCAAGGTCAAAGTTTCGTTGTAAGGTTGAGAAGCTATCCCGTACGGCGATTCCGGACGGGGTAGGCGGTTGTGGGTTGTGACCAGGCCACTAGGTGAAACCGTTCCCTCTCCTTCCGGTCATCTTCTCAATCTCCATTCATATTTTTCTTAATCTCTCCAGCGATTTCTTTTTCTCGAGCTCGCCCCCTCTCGCTCCGGAAATCGCGTTCTCTCTTCTCATACTGCGATTGCAACCTGCTTTTAAATTGTGCGACGTAACAAATTTTTGTAGGTGATACAAATTTTGCTAAGAGAAGCAGTTAATGATGGTATTTAAAATCTCACAGAGATGCAAAATCCTGGGTCGCGATTCGCCAACAGGTGAATGGGTCTGGTCCGGTTCTTCTTCTTTCGGGTTTGGGTTTTGTGGTTAGGTTCTAGACATGTCTAATAGTAAGTGGGTCTGACATTGGTTTGGTTTGAGTTTAACCAGAAATGACCCATTGACAGACCTAATATGGACATATGTTAATATGATGAAGTTCTTAGAATATGAATGTTGTATTCTTAAATAAGCTCTAGTCAAGTATTACAGTTAATCAGTACAACTATAATACATAGAGACCATTATATGGGTAGATTGATATTCTAACACATGGGTACGCATTAGGAGTAATGGTGTACTGGATGACCCACCATTAAAGGATTTCGTGTGTGTTATGCGAATGTCAAAAGTGCTTCACATAGTGACAATGGTGTTATGATCCTTCAACTTGAATTCACTACATTCTCTAGATGCAGAGTACATATTTTATTGTTGACTAATGTCACGTTGTAATAAGGTGACTATAAGGTAGATTATTGAACATGTTGCAAAACATGCTGAGAGATGTGAGTGATGTAGATATGATTTGTACCTCCTACATAATAGGAGTAAATATTCATGGCCGCTTGATGAGTGAGACTTAGGGAAATGCATGGCCACACTCAAATGAATTAATATGATATATTGATGTCGTTTGTTTTTCTAAGTCTACTCAGAGAATCGAGAAACTATAGATTGGATATACGAGTGTGACACTCCATGCCTTGTGTCTAGTCTGGATAGATGTGACAAAGGGATTATACAACACGGTAACATTGGTCATAGAGGTTAATCAGATCACTGATCTTCCTATTACTTGGGTAGCATTGATGTACTCCTTGATACCGCTTAATGTTTGTAATTGTTATTACCAATTTAATTAAGAATTTAATGGGTCACACAAATAGAATGGATCTAATTGGAATTAGTTGGACTAAAGAGAAATAATGAATTAATTGGACTAAAGTGTAAACTATGCTCATTAGTTGGACTAAAGAGAAGTTTTGGACTAGAATCAAACTAATCCTAAGTATTAGGATTAAATGGCAAAGATGAATTTTTTAGTCTATAAATAGAATTCTTAGGCTATGAAAATTCAGTCTAGATTTTTTCCACACACACATACACACATAAGAGAGAAAGAGAGACCAAGTGTTATCCTCCTAGAGTTCGACCACAAGGAAGCCAACGCCCCTCTCCTTGCCGTCGGGTTGGAGCTCTTCCACCCATATTGCGCGTCCAACTTCATCATCTTGAGAGACAAGAGGCTAGCAATCTAGAAGACGACGTCCTGTTCAGATCCGTTCGTGTGGATATCGTAGAGGCGACAGTCCTTTGATTTGCTCTAGTGATCATCACAACTCAGTTTGACTGAGGTAAAACTCTAATCATCATATTATGCTCATTCACATGGGTCCTTGGTGGGTTTTGGAAAATTAATTTTTGTATTTCCGCTGCGTTTGATTGCTCAAAACCCAACAAAACCAAGCTAGGGTTCTACACCCACTTACTCGATTTCTCACTAGCCATGGCTCGGTTCCTCGAATAAAGAAGGGGCAATTTCTCCCCAAGTGGTGGTTGTTGTAACACCCCTATCCTAGAGTGTGCTGGAGAATTAAACCAGAATCCCCCAGACTCTTCGGAGATGCCCTCCGCCAAGGATGAAAGTGCTCAGCAAGGATTCTAACCCTAACGGTTCTGTTACAAGACGAAATTAAGGAAAATGAAACATGAATAGAAATTACAATATTAGTTAGCGAACTCTGATGTGATGATTTCTATGTGATAGACTACTTCCGGTCTACCCTAAGGACACCTGTCAAGTTACAACAGGCAGAGACGTCACGTCAACATATTGTAAAAACTAAAATATAATTTATTACAAAAAATAAATATATGTATAGTTTCAAAGATGTTTAACCCGTACTTACAGACGCACTGTCCCAATATATAACCTGAACAAAACACAAGGATAAATATATCCTTATACCAAAAATCGGTTAATTCACAGTCATTACAGACCCGACTTATCCAGATGATTCCAAATCCCACTATCCGAAGGGTTGTGATGACAAAATTCACTTTCGACAGGGAAGGAAAAGCCAAATCCAGCTCATGTCCTCTCCTTGACAGACTAGACCTTAAGTGTGTGCACCCCTTACTTGATCATCAGTCCAGAGAGTCGTACTAGCTGCATAAAGTCGGGGCTAGCTCCTCCTGAAAAAAAGAAACCTGTAAACCGGGTGGCGTCCGTTGATAGCACCTTTTAGGGGCTGTAATTCGTTAGCATTTACCACATGATAAAATGTATTTGGAGAGTTCCTTGAGGACAATGTTAGAGATTATAGGTCGTTTTATCACTTGTTACTACCATGTGCTATATTGTTAGTTCGGGCGTTTTTCATGCATATCTTATTGTTATTTGTCAAATATAATTGCTTGGTATGTTTTTTCATGTTTTTTTGGCAGGGACGGATGCTAATCGATTGATAGGAGGCATGGAAGGAACTTCGGAAACAATGGGACCTCAAGTGGAGTGAAGAGAAGCCGAATTGGAGGAGCTTGGATGACCAGTCTGCACTATTTTGATCCTATATGTATTTATATAAATAATTTGGAGGTGAGACCATTTCTATATCAAAGTAGACTCAGAGAGCTTTCCATCGATAGGTCACGGATCTAAATCGAAGTTCGGACGAAGAAGATATCACGTTTTGAAGTCAGGAGCAAGTTTCAGGGAGCTATTGTGCAATTACTGAAGACTTCTGCGGGTTATGAAGGAAGAACGACCACATGGTCGAAAATAATCATCATTCACGCCTATTGAGAGACACGATCAAGGAGGAGAGCAAGGAGACTCCATTGGGAGCAACCTCAAGCAAGGAGAAGAGCCCGGATCGCGCCAATCTTCCCTTTTTCTAGCGTTTGATCTCTTCTTACCTCTTTTAACCACTTGTATGGAGAAACTTTGTTGCGTTGCTAAGATTATTAGTAACTAGACATTTTGCTAGGCTTCTCTAGAAAGCCTAGGGTTTATGTGGACAATATGTTTTCCGGATTTGAGACTTTGTTTCATGCTTTTGGATTTAGATTCATTGAATCAATGTTTAATTTCTTGATATTGTTATTGAATCCAGTCTATTGACACGGGTAGATTATGATTTGATAATCATGAGACTTAGGATTTATTCGTGAATCAATTTCTTGCTTAATGTTAATTTCATTCTAGTTATTGTTCATATGCTATGCTTAATCCTTAGCAAGAACGGAGTGATCAACCAGACTTGTTAATTAGCTAGCGAGTGCGTGAGAGCGACTTAGACCTAGCTATGATGAGATATGAACAAGAATCTTTAATCACGGAGACTGAGAAGAGAAGTGTGTAGGATTGGCCTTAGTGGGTAGATTCGGTAGGAGATAGTGATGTGTTCGTGTGGTGGTGGTCTGAGAGGACATCATTCCGTGCACTGTCCTTAGCCTACTAGAACGGACCGGTAGATGTAGGTGGACCGAAAGGACACCAAGTAAACCGTGACGCAGAACGCCATGAGACCGATAGGAGATTGTCAGTACCATTACCTGGTGTTGATAGGGCTTTCTAGACAAGCAGATCTCGGCCATGTGGCGATCATCCAGCACACCTAGATGTGCTTCACACACACTGGATCACCAGCCGCGCTGATCCACGTGGGGGCTGCGAGACAGGGCCCTCGCATACCACCGCTCGGGACTTGTAGGGACTTAGTGGTTTGGAGGCTAGAGTAAGTCCTGTCGCGCGCGAGCGACAACCAAGCCCGCGCGCGACCCTTAGTAACTGCTTTTGAGAGATTTATGGCACGAGCTCCATAAACCCGGTCAACCCGGTCAACCTCGTAACGGTTCTGGTATACGCGGATAACGTGCTGTAACGGTCCCTATATACGCGGACGAACGTGCCGTTGTCGTTAAGCTAATTAAGCCGCCATTGATGGGCGCATTAACCACACTACAACGGTCACATCCCCCGTTATATATAGGATCGTTAACCCTTCCATACAAAAGGGGGAACACACCTGAGATACGTGAAAGCTCTGCCAAAATCCTGTCTCTCTCTCATACAGTGCTATTGTCTTACTCTCTCCCTACACACAGCCCTACACTTCCTGTGTCTTTTCTATCCCCTCCTCTTGGTGTATATTGAATTCTCTCTGCAGGATTCTCTCGTACACATTTGGTGAACCTGACGTGAACTTACCACTGCAAGCAACCATGTCTCATGAAGACAATGTCAGTAACAGATCGTCTTCCACGGAGACCACCTCGGAAGTGGAGACCCGCCGTACTCCTACAGCCGCCGGTGAAGCTTCGACGTTAGAGGCCTTGGACGCTACCATCAAGAACCAGGCGAAGGCTGTCAAAGCTCAATCTGCGCAGCAGGAACGGATAATGGCTATCCTGGGGACTCTTCCCCCAAATCCTGCGCCAGCCACTGCCGTCTCTCAGGGTGGAGGAGCTTCCACCACTCAAGGATTGGGAGTATCAACCACACCACCTAATCCTAACCTTCAAACACCACTGGCAACGGCGCAGTTACCCTCAGTTTAAGGGCAAACAGCTCAAATGTTGCCTCTTACCGCTCATGTACCTCAACCGCCAATCCTGGCGTCTAATCCGTCTTCACAAAACCCCTTTCCTCCTCCGCCGGCGGCGTGGGGCAATGCGAATCCACAGTACGTTCCTAGCCATTCCGCGGTATATGTGTCGCCTCCAACTGCAATCACCCCTCCTCCTGCTGCTGGGGGGAGTGCGCCGGAGTGTATGACGTCGCTGCAGCGGCGCATAGAAACCATCCTGGCTAAACAACCATTCGCGGACACCATCATCCCGAAGCTTGACAACGATCCACCTATCCCACGCGAGATCTACCTCATGCCTAACCCTGCTGGGTACAAGGCTCCTAAATGGGACAAGTTCGAAGATGTCATTGGAAACGCCCACGAGCATGTCATGCGTTTCATCGATGTGATGGGGCCATACGGGGCTGATCCTAAGCTGCTGATGCGCGAGTTCCCGAAATCCCTGGGGAACGTGGCTTACAAGTGGTACAGGACGTTGGAAGCCGGATCCGTAAAGACCTGGGACGACATGGTTCAGAATTTTTACACTAAATTCTTCCAGATGGAAGAAAAGGTGACAATGATTCATATCTCGCGGATGTACCAGAAGCGCGAGGACGATGGAGTGACATTCATCAAGAAGTTCAGGGCCAAGTCCTTGGAATGCAGAGAAGTGATACTTGAGGGCAGACTCGTGGAGATATGCCTGCAATGCATGTGAGACGAGTACAAGGGTATGCTTATCAACCTGCAAACTCCTACATTTTTGAAGCTGATCGAATGCACAAAGAACATAGAGCCTATAGTGGAGAGGCAGAAAAAGAAGCACGCCCCTGAGAGATCCCCGAGCGATACTACCTTTAAAATTGGGAGGTTCAGCTACAAGAGGGGACGTGAAGCCGAAGTGAAGACGGTCTCGCCCCAAAAGCAGCCGAAGGTCGCAAACTTCGATGCGCCACCTCTGCCGTATTCGGTAGAAGAAGCGAGTGACCTGTGCAGACAATGGCGTAAAGACGGAATCTTGCCGACGCTTGAAAGGATACCTTCCAAGGAGATGGTGAGGGACCCAAAGTGGAGCGAATGTCACGGAAAGGTCATGCACCCCACGACTGAATGTAAGAAGCTCAGAATCATGGTAAGCCAAAAGATGAAAAATGGCGAGCTGATTGTCAGCGACCAAAGGCAGGATGTGCGAAACAATCCACTGCCTGCCCACGCGGAACAAGAGCCGAAGGGCAAAGAGGTTGCCATGATCTCGATTATGGACCTCGAAGAGATCGCGGAGGATGGTCTACCCATCATTGCCGAGATCCACAATGACGAGGATTACAGCATAGACACACAGGACGAACGTGCCAACCGGATGAAGGGGTCGCACGGGTTTAGCAGGTTCTTTGATGAAATGAACTTTTCGGAGAAATGCCAGAAGGAAATGACGAAGGCGATCCTGAGGATAGCGGAGGATTACGAGGAAGATATCGTGGTCTCCAAAGGAAAGGTTGTCAGAGCATCTCAATCTAAAGAAAAGGTCATAAACTTCTCCGCAAGCGACAAGAAGACGGATGCGAGCCACCAGAAGCCTTTGTATGTAACGGCAGTCATAAATGGTGTGGAGTTCAAAAGAGCGTTCTTCGACGGAGGAGCGACAGTTAACGTAGTCTCGCTCAATACTCTGAAGCTGGCGGGGATCCCTGAGCACAAGATTGTCAGACGCCCGTCTCCGCTAATGGGATTTGGAAGTGACTCCAGAATGACGATAGGATGGATCCGTCTGGGTGTCCAGATCGGCAAAATCAAGTGTTCAGCCAAATTCTATGTCATTGATGTGAACACTACGTATGACATGATTATAGGCCGGGCCTGGATTCATCGCTTCGATGCGGTCCCTTCAACAGCTCACCAGGTGATGAAAGCTATCTGGAATGACAGAATAGTAGAGATACCAGCCTCGGTAAATCCTTTCAACCTGGATGAAGCGCACCTCACTGAGGCGGTATGGTTCACTGAGATGGCAGATGAGCAAACGCCGGGGCCGTTCAAACCCACTCCTTTGCCTCGTTGGGAGGACATCAAAGATCAGTCACCTGCAGGAGTGATGGTGACAAGAGAGGAGTCCAAAGAAAAGCCGTCTACGCGAGAAGAGGCACCGCGGATTGCCTACCAAAGAAAGAAGGTTTACACCCTGAAAAGGATAGCAAAGCATGATCCCGAAGGCAAAGAGATAGAAAGCTTCTGCGCTAACGGGAAGAAATGCTACCGCATATGAAGGTGCGCGGGGATACCCTCACGTGAGCATGGGGATATCCCTGAGCAAATCAAACAAATCGAGCAGGTCATGGAATTAGACAAACCAACGCCAGGAGTTTTAGAGGAAAAGCTCAAAGAAGTGCCCGAATGCATGGAGGACAAGCCCAAACCACAAAAGCAGGAACTGAAGGAGGTATTCCTAAGACCAAGCGAAGAAAAGAAGAGGCCAGTCTTTCTGAGTGCAGACCTCACGAGAGAGGAAGATGAAAGATTACTACAGCTTCTGACCGAGTATAAGGACGTATTCGCATGGGAGTACGATGAGATGCCCGGTATGGACACGAGCATCACCATGCACCGGTTAGATGTGATCCCAGGATCCAAACCAGTAATGTAGAGCACCAGAAGCTTCAGGCCAGAGATCAATGTGAAAATCAAGCAAGAAATTTTCAAACTACTGACTGCTAAATTCATCGAGCCAAATCACCATCCTACATGGTTGGCTAACATCGTGCCTGTGGTGAAGAAGAATGGGCAGCTTCGCATTTGTGTGGACTTCCGAGACCTTAACCGCTTCTGTCCCAAAGATGATTTTCCGCTTCCCAACATCGATCTACTTATCGATTCGACCGCGGGTCATCGCATGTTCAGCTTCATGAACGGCTTCAGTGGGTACAACCAGATCAAGATGGACCCTGAAGATGCACGGAAAACTGCGTTCATCACTCCGGTGGGAGTCTTCAATTATACAGTTATGCCTTTTGGTCTCAAGAACGCAGGCGCAACTTATCAGCGAGCCAAGATGGCCCTGTTCCACGATATGATGCACAAAGAAGTAGAATTTTACGTTGACGACTTGGTTGTCAAGTCCAAAGAAGAGGCGGATCACTTGGGGGATTTGCGGAAAGTATTCAACAGATCCAGAAGCTTCCAGTTAAAGATGAACCCCATGAAGTGCGCATTCGGAGTGACCTCGGGGAAGTTCTTGGGATGTGTAGTACATCGTCAAGGAATAGAGCCTGATCCCGCGAAAGTATCGGCCATCACTAGCATGACGGCGCCGCACAACCAGAGTGCCTTGAAGACTTTCCTGGGGAAGCTATCCTACCTGCGAAGGTTCATCCCGGCGATCGCCGAAATTACATTCTGTTTCAGCAATCTCCTCAAGAAAGATGCTGTGTATAACTGGACTACAGAGCACGAAGCTGCGTTTGGAAGGTTAAAAGACCTGCTGACATCGTCAAAGGTAAGGATCGCACCACAGCTCGGATCACCACTCTTGCTGTATCTAACATCGACGAAGAGGTCTATAGGGGCACTTTTGGCTCAGGAGTATGAGGGGCAAGAAAGGCCGATCTACTACATTTCTCGCATAGTGCATCCAGCAGAATCAAGGTACACGGACATCGAGCGCCATTGCCTTGCCCTATTCTTTGTAATAGAAAAGCTAAAGCACTATTTTGCTTCGCACAAAGTGGTGGTGGTTACAAAGAGTGATCCTATACGGTATCTCTTGACTCACACTACTCCTGGGGGAAGACTGGCAAAATGGTATATGACCATTTCCCAGTACGACATCACATGCGTTCGACCAAGGGCAATCAAATCGCAAGCGGTGGCGGATTTGCTAGCACAGTTCCCTGATAATAGTCATGAGCCTGTATCGCTTTTTTGTTGTAATCCTTTTTTCAGAGGAGGAACTGGAGGGTCCTGAGATCTATGCAGTTGAGTTGCCTTATTGGACGCTCCAATTCGATGGGTCATCAACAAGGAAAGGTGGAGGAATTGGGATAGTCCTGACCAAACCCGATGGAGAGGTCATACAGATGTCCACAAAGCTTGATTTCGCAGTCACCAACAACGAAGCAGAGTATGAAGCTCTCATCGCAGGTCTTCGTGCAGCAAGGGCACTAGAAGTAAGCAATTTGACGGTTATGGGGGACTCCAAACTAATCGTCAAACAAGCATCGGGCGAGTACGGTTTGAAGGAGATAAACCTATTGCCCTACCGAACTTTGGTACAGAAGCTGGTACAACAATTCTGCGACGTCAGGTACGAGCACAAACCCAGAGCAGATAATAGGCATGCTGATGCTTTGGCCACCCTGGGATCCAAGGTTAGTGCGGATAAGTGTCCCGCGAGAATCTCGATTGAAGTGTGAACGTCCTCGGCGCTGACAGAGGACGCGTGCGACGACGAATGCATGGATGATGCAGACTGGAGAAAGTCAATATTGCGTGCTATTGCAGAAGGAACGAGTAAAGAATATTGGGCATCCACCAAGGGGTATTGCATACACGACAACACCCTCTACTATAAAGGTCCAGGCGGGATAATCATGCGATGCATCTCACAGCAGGAGGGGCAAGCGCTGTTAGAAAAGATTCACCAACATACTTGTGGGGAAAGTGAGGTGTCAATCTATGGAAAAGCCCAGAGGTATGGGATTCATTGACCGGACATGTCAGCGGCCGCGACATTGATTCAAGGAAATTGCGAGAGTTGCACACTGATCAAGGACTCTTTATCAATTGCTCTGGTTGATGATGACGTGAATTGGAGGAAGCCGCTATTTGACTTTCTCACACAGGGGATTGAGCCTGCGTCGAGAAAAGAAGCCGAGAAACTAAAGAGGAAAGCAACACGGTACGTGGTGCAAGAAGACATACACTGGCGAAGAGGCCACGAGGGTAACCTACTATGATGCCTAGACAGCAAAGAAGCACAAGAGGTGATGGGCCTCTCTCACCAAGTAGAACATCAGGGAGGTGCGAAGCTATGTAGACAACTCCTCACAGTCGGTTACTTCTGGCCTACCATGGAAGAAGATTGCTGCGCTGAAGTGAGAAGATTCCAGGAGTGTCAATTCAAAGGCAACCTAGTACATGCTCCCGCCGTAGATCTACATGAGTTGGGAACACCATGGCCATTCCATACTTGGGCTTTGGATTTTGTTGGCCCCATCCGACCAACCTCGCACGGGAACCAGTTCATTCTCACCGCGACCGAGTTGTTCACTAAGTGGGTAGAAGCAATACCACTGAGGACAGCAAATGCACTCGCTGTAGTCCATTTCATCCAAGAGAACATCATATGCAGGTTCAGAATTCCTAACACAATTCTCTCGGATAATGGTACCCCCTTCGTCAATCGCCAGGTAGCTGCGAAGCTAGCGGAGTACAACATAAGGCAGATATGTTCTACCCCCTATTATCCGAAAGGGAATGGTCAAGCGGAGGCAACCAATAAGACGTTGTTGAGAATTTTGAGCAAGATGGTCGCGGACGACCACAAGAAATGAGCTGATTCTTTGAACATAGCCTTGTGGGCATATCGAACTTCTCCAAGGACGCCACAAGAGTCTCTCCATTTCTTTTATGTTATGGAGCTGAAGCTGTAGTACCTGCGGAGGTAAAAGTCAACTCTGCAAGGTTGGCCTTCCATGCGCTATACGAGAATCAACGCGATCATGACTTGGTCCTGTTATAAGAAAAACGGGAACAAGCTAAACGGACTAACAAGCGATACCAGGAAAGGATTGCTCGCGCGTACAACAAAACAGTCCAACACCGAGATTTTGCAGTTGGGGACCTGGTCTTGCGCGCATCGGACCACTGCATGCGGGAGGCGGCTCACCCAAAATTCGCAGCCAACTGGGAAGGACCCTTCAAAGTCAAAGAAGTCTTCGACAGTGGCTACTGCAATATACAAAGGATACATGGGACGGCCTCAACCCCAAGCTCAGTCAACTTGCGCTGGATTAAGAAGTATTATCCTTAACTCCACTAATTACATGCATTAGAGTACAATGCCTACTTTATGCTCTATATTGTTAAAGATTCATGCATCTTCTCTCCCATACGAGGGAATTGTAATTTCACCTCTCCCATATGAGAGTGTTCTATAATGAAAGGCTTCTCCCAAATGGGAAGAACATTGTGATTTCAGCTGTCTTTATCGCTTTATTTATTTCTTCATTCCTCAATAGCGAAAGTTTATCTGCTAAGCTAGCAGCATTATGCAAATACGATCTTAATTGATCTTCAAAGCCTATCCGCCGTGATAGAATCATTATGCAAATACGATCTTAAGTGATCTTCAAAGCCTATCCGCCGTGATAGCAGCATTATGCAAATACGATCTTAAGTGATCTTCAAGCCTATCTGCCATGATAGCAGCGCTATGCAAATACGATCTTAAGTGATCTTCAAGCCTATCTGCCATGATAGCAACACTATGCGAATACGATCTTAAGTGATCTTCAAGCCTATCTGCCGTGATAGCAGCATTAAGCAAATATGATCTTAAGTGATCTTCAAGACTATCTGCCGTGATAGCAGCATTAAGCAAACACGATCTTAATTGATCTCAAGCCTATCTGCCAAGATAGCAACTATACTTGAAACACGATCTTAATTGATCCAAAGCCTATCTGCCCAGATAGCAGCAATACTGGTCTTGAGTAATCCTCAAGCTTATCTGTTGAGATAACGAAACTATGCAATTGCGATCTCAAATGATCTAAAGGCTCATCTGCTAAGATAGCAGCTCTTATGAATGATTCCCATAATCTGCCAACCTATCTATTGGGTAGCAAATCATAGCGACAACACAAAGTGCGAATATGACACTACAAAAAGGTGAAGTTTGCCGATACGCATGCAAATGTTGCAATTTGTTGTGACAAGAACAGCAAATCATACAAAAAGATTTATTATTATGAGTCAAAATGACTTACAATCTATCTGTTAGATAGCAGCTTACAAGCGAAAGCTCAGACTGAGCTAATTACATAGTCAAAACGACTTACAATTCATCTCGATAGCATCCTACATGAGAAAGTTACAGAGAAAGGAAATCCTTACTGTAAAATGATCGTCCTACAGGATCTAGCAAAGTCTATTCGATACAATAGTTTGCGACCAAAGATCTGTAGCAAGTAGGGTCCTTCAATAAAACGAACGGCCTACAAACGCTACAAGAGCTATGCGACGCTATGTTTAAGATCCCAGGATCTGACAAGGCCCCTGTCTGGTCTTCTGCCCAAGAGATGTGCCTGAGGAACCACCTGTTCCGGCGTAGGCGGCGGTGAAGAACAGGCAAGCAGCAACTCCTAGGGCAAGAAGCTCCTTGTCCACGGAGACGAGCACAATGGCTCGCCACCCCGAGTTCAAGAACGTGGAGGCAAGAAGTTCTCGTCCGGGAAATCTAGAGGAGAAATCCGCCGTTCATTACGAGTTGGTAAAAAGGTCAGTACAGTAATGCACCTCGCCGGAAGGCAGCCAAAAGTACGACCTACAAGCATAATAGACGAAGAACATTCTTCGAGCAAGCATGAGGTATTATGTGCATCTTCCTTACGATGGTTATGAAGATCAATGAGCCTTGTAAAGAAAATCTTGAAAGCTATTTCTATGGCACAAAGCACAAACTCAGGTTTCACAACTTGAAGTTTCCATGAATCAACGAAAGACAAGTGTTGAAGCCAACAGTCGTAGGGACTCATGGCAAGCCACATTGTGGGATGACGAACCCAAGTAGCAAGAGGCAGGGTTTATATAGACCCAGTTGAGACCCTTTGGTTGCTTAGCTGAGTCAGCAATGCTTGGAAAAGGGGTAAGAATCAATCACTTACGCCTTGAAAAGAGGTAACATTCAATTAGCCTACTAAAGGCTACGACGATTCGGTAGCGTGTCCTAATTAATGACGGAAGGTCATGATACGGATGGACTTCCCAAGGAAAGCGTTCTTATCTTATAAGCAATTAGCGCGAAAATCAAGGCAGAATATCGCTAGCTGACGTCATAATTGATACGCACAAAAGATATTCGAGCAAATCCCGGGAAGGGCAAAACAGGCATTCAAATTTTGAAAAAAAAGGGGGAGAAACCCTAGCAACATTACAATAATGTTTTAACATTTTTTTTGCTATTTTTCAAAATAATTCTTTGATCAGGGAGTCATCAGGAGAAAACTGAAGTGACAAATTTGTCACTTGGTCCACTTCTCGCTTCAACTGCTCATAGTTGGTGCTCATCTCACGGAAGAGCTTCACAGCCTCTTCAGCTTTCTGCCTTTTCTTCTCCACCTTCTGCTCCTCAGCCGCGAGGTTATGGAAGCCACGCTTCAAATTCACAGCCGCGCGAATCTGGGTGACTCTGTTGACAGGTACCCGAAGCCCAGCTTGCCCTGAAATTTGGCTTGAAGGCCTTGGCACATGCTGAAAAGCAACTGCGCACTCTGAGGAGAGATGGTCGCAGGTGTGGCCGCAGACAGCTGCTCCAAAATCCAGATGGCCTCGGTCAAGAAAAGCCTCTTGTTGAAAGGCTCTATCTCCAAGGACCTAGCAAACGATCGAGGATAGGAGAGACGCATCTGAACCAGCCAGTCCACATCAGCTTGCTTCAACCCTAAGCAGTGTTAAATCAAGTTTAGAGCATGAAGCTTGTAAATGAAAAAGTGCAAGATGCGAACAGGAAGGGTGGTAACATACCAGTTCCTTCAAGGATCTCGCGCAAAGAAGGAATGCGCATTGCTGGGGCAGCTGAAGACTGTCCTCGTTCCATTGCTCTTCTATCAGCTGCAACCTCTAGCTCTTCATAATTGGCAGGAAGGGTATTGTTGGGTTTTGATTCATGGATGCGCAACGGAAACACAAACAATCATAAAACCATGCAAAACCCTCCAAGGATCACAAGTCAAGAGACATAACGATGGTAAAGGAAGAAATCAATTAACACACCTTAGGGTTCTCCTTTGATGACTTCAAACGCGAATAGTGTCACGTCTCTACGGTTGATCCACGCCTAGAGGTGAGATCTAGATCTTCCAATCCTTGGTGCTAGCCCGGAAAGAGGAAGAGGAAGAAGAGTCGCGCAAAACGAGGCAAGCCAAGGTGGGCGGCACCTCTTTAGGCCGACGGGAAGGGGGCGGCAATCCCAAAGGGGGTTCGGCCCCTTTGTGGGGTTTCTCACTCTCTCCTTCTCTCTCCCACTCACTTATGTTATGAGCATTAGTCTGGGAAGGAAGGAAGGAGCATCCTTTATATAGTCCAACAACTCCTTGTTAACTACCTAAAGGCCCTATTCTAGTCCTACTAGAATTCAGATTAGTCCCCTTTTGCAAAAATAGTCCTTATCATGTCAATACATGGATTAGTTCTATTTGCAAATTAATCCTAATCATGTCTCTACATGAATTAGGCCACCTTGGCATATCCTAATCATGTCTATACATGGATTAGTCCAACTTGCATATTAGTCCTACTAAGTTAGCAAGTTGTTGCGATTTGATCCTTTTAATTAATTAATCATATTAATTAATTAATTCCCAAGTCTAGTTCACCCCTATATGGCGTGTGACCCCATAGGTTCTATTTAGTTGGTAGTAACTATTTACTAATATGGAGCGGCCTCTAGCAAGACATCCATTCTAGCCAACAAATAGAATAGTCATCATGACAAACCTTGTGCAATTAATTGTCTCATCCCTTTGTCCCAATATCCGGATTGGACACGAGACATACAAGTCACACTCGTATATCCAATCCATAGTTTCTCGATCCTGGGAATAGCCTTATTCGTGCAAATAACATCAATATCCCATATTGATTTATTTGAGTTTGGCCAGACATTTTATAAGCACTATCCCTCGAGTGACCTAGGATATTTGCTCCCGTTATGTGGGAGGGACAAATTCTATCTACGTCCACTACGATCTCTAAGCTTGCTTCTTACTGTATCCAGTACACGCCTTTATAACTACCCAGTTACGGTGTAGCGTTTAACGCTACCAAGATCACAATAATCCACAACTAGATAATCTAGTGACTTCAAGTCCAAGGATGACGATACCATTGCACCGCGAGAAGCGCTTGTGACTTAACATAACGTGTATGTAGCCTTCTCGGAGATGGGTCAATCCAGTATGCCATTACTCCTAATGCATACCCATGTGTTAGATCATGATATCTCCATATCAATCCAACCCCATACTAGTCTATAGATGATTGTCCTATTAATCATTATAATTGACTAGGGATATTTAAGAATATAACACTTATATTCTAAGGACTTCATTCATGTTAACATATCTCCATATCGATAACATAATGAATCGTAAATCCATAAATGTCACAATTAATTGATTGCCTCTAGGGCACAATTCCAACAGATATAGGCCGCACCAGGTGCGATTGCAGCTCCTACCTGCGAACTCCAAAAGCTCCATGCTGGAGGAATACTGGAGGTTCAATCCTTACTGGAGGCATGCCTACAGTAGAAGCTGCTGCTCGATTAGGGACGCCTTCGAATGCGAAAGGCTCGTGAAATTCTAGAGCACTCATTTAAACATTCACATTCGCATGTGGTCCTACATCTTCCCCGGTTTTCTCACGAATCTCATCCTGAGCAGCATCTGCTTCCATTTCCTCAGCAGTAGCATTAGTATCTTCCTCCATCAGCACATCGTTAGCTTCGACATCATCAAAAACTTCGATGACGTCCTCCAAGGGCTCTCCCGCATATTCAGCAGCTGCGACGGGCTTCTCGATATGAGAACTGTGTAGTGGGACATAAGATGTAGAAGGTTGACTCCTCTTTACCAACATGGCTTCACCAGCATTACCTGCGACACAAGACAGGACGATGTGAGGTAACTTGTGTCAAACAATATTTTTTTATTTTGGTAAACCAAGAGCGAGCACCTCCACGCGTAGGTGGGATTGTAGCATCTTCGTCATATGCTAAGGACGCAATACCATGCCCTATTAATGTGTCTTCGTTAAGCATATCCTTAAGGTGAGCGTGACCTGGGGTGCGAAGAAACCAGTCATGATGTGGATCGGATTACTAAACCTAGTTCACAAGAACTGTTCAAATGATTACCTGAAGGTTCACCGCACTTGCTTACTAGCCAACGGCGAATGTCGGCTTTCGATAAGCCATGCTTTAATGCACCAACAATCACGCATCGGTAAGTTACCGCAAGATTAAAAATCTCACCTTCATTGCCGCCCGCGATTTCCTCAAAGTCCGCTTGAGCCTGCTCCAGAGCAGCCGCATCTTCTTCTTGAACCGCATCTTCCTCTTGAGATGCATCTCCCTCATAGATTTGAGTTGCATCTTCCTCTTGGGGTGCATCTGTTTCATAGGTTTGCCGCGCCAAGTCGTCGACATGTTGTTCTTCCAAGCTTCTTTGCTTTATGCGTTCAATCTCCTCTTCTTCTTGCTTCCTTCTTCTTTCAGCAGCTTCCGCAGTTGTTCTCCTAGACTCAGCAAGGATGTCCTCATCTATGGCTTTGCTGGAAACACCAGAGTGAGAACCCCGCTTCTGTCTCTTGGCCAGAAGGCCGCTGATGGTCTCTGTATCATCATCTGCAAAGGAACAATTTGTTCAGCAAAAGATTGCGAGAGATAAGATAATGAGAAGATAAGTACGTTTGAGATACCTTCTGACTCTTCCTCCTCTATCTCCCCTCTCTCTTCTTCTCTGACATCTTCGATCCTCTCTTCTTCTTCATCATCATCTCTTTCTCTCACCTCCCTTCTCTCACCCTCCTCTTCCTCCTGACCAAACGGAACATAGGTCTCCACTTCGAGCTCCTTCCGCGACTTGCTTGGCATGCGACATTTGCCTTTGTCCCTGGAAGTAAGGGACTTCGCACGGGAGGAAGCTGGAGCACTCCTAGGGGAAGAAATTGTGATTCCCTTCTGCCTAGGCCTCTTTGCCCTTGGAGCAGCAGTTGCTGGAGGAGACGGATCGTCCCTGGGAGGAGACAAGGGAGGAGCGTTGTCTATCAGCGAGTCAGCAAATACGTCCATGACCTCACGAATGCGGGCCTCAATTGCAGGAGCCATCCTCATTGCTAGCCGAACTGGCTCACCCTGCCTTCTCTTAGCAACAATGGTGGTAATCAGCGACTTAGAACGCTCACCAGATGCAAACCTCCTCACATAGCACTACAACAGATAAGGAAGTATAAGTTTCGATATATCAAGCTAAAGAAATTTGACATGTGCAAAGGAGATTGTTTACCTTGGCAAAATCTTTGCTGTATTTGATGACTTGCAAAGCACCCTCCTTAACTGCAGCCATCTTCTCTTCGAGGATGGTGGAGGGGCACAGGTGATTCTCGTGGTCCAACAACGAATAGCAGCCATATTTGGTGTCGTGATAACTCTCTTTTAGGAGTTATTATTATACTTTCTTTGTACTTGTATTAGTCTTATTTCACATGATTTATATGTTATATTTGCACAAATATGTGAATTTGACTATTTATAAGTATAAGAGTGAAAAGTTGTGTTTCTAGCTTATTTGTGCATGTTTTCTCTCATATTTGCTATGATAATTGCACGGGTTGTTTAGTGTTGTGTATCTCAGGTAAAATAGGTGCATTGGAGCTTATGAGATGCTTGGATATGCTTGGAATGGAGCTAGATGAAGAGGAGAAAAGGAGACGCACAAACGAAGCAAAGTTGGAAAAGTCACACAGGACCAGCCTGCACTCTTTTCGATGCTCAGGAAAATCTACAAGGAATTTGAAGCAAGGCTTTCGGCATTGGAAAGTAGACATCCGTAGCTTTCCAACGGTATATGGTAGGCCCGAAGAAGAGTCCGTATGAGGGAGATACAGCCCGCGCAAAATCAGCAAATAATTCTGTCCGGGAATTACAAAGTAGAGGGGCTGAAGTGCAATTTCGGTTAGTTTTCATTAAAAAACGTGCCCAGCTGGTAAAAAACGGGCAGAGACGACCTAAGGAAGTAGGATTCACGTACGGGAGCCATTGGAGAGCACCTAGGAGCTTGGGGATTGCACGGATTCGCCAAAGCTTTGGCGATTTCATCGTTTGATTCTTCTCTTACCCTCTCTTTATCATTCTATGGAGAATACTTGTGATTTTGGCATAACAATGAGTAGCTAATTTCTTTGTTAGGCTCTATGGAGAGCCTAGGGTTATGACTTAGACTTATTTTCCGGATTTTGTTGATTGATTCATGCGTTTGATCCAATTAATGTTTATTATTCTTCATCTTCTATTGTGAATCCGTAAGCTAAGGCTATTGACACGTGTTAGTGATGAATGGAATGACCATGGTAGGTGAAGATGATGAACTAGTTGAATTCATAGCTTAATGTTACAAACTAATTGATTAGAAATCATGATCTAGGCTTAATTCTTAGCAACAAGGGAGTCGCGAACCGGAGTTGTTAGTGAACTAGGTGGGTGCTCGACAGAGACTTAACCCGGTTACGAATAAGATCATGTTTTTATTCCCGAATCATTAAGACCGATAGGTGAGATGAATAGGAGTAGTCATGTGTGGGTAGATTCGGTTGAACTAGTTAGGTGAGTGAATCGGTGGACCGACACAACCCGGTGAACGAAGTTGACTAGCCAGCTAGAACGTAACGGTAGATGGAGGTGGACCGACAGGACCCAAAGTAAACTGTTACGTAAAATTACATGAGATCGACAGAAGATTGTAAGTGCTATTACCAGGCATAATCAGTTAGTGCGTAACGTGTTTCAATACAAATTCCAGAACTGTCTAAAGACCCTAGGTGATTCATAGATCGTCTAGTTTTCTCCATACTTTGATTAAATTATTTTAATTGAAAAATACATAAATATTGTCTCTACATTCATTTTATTTAGTCGCTTGTTTGTGGGCGACGAACATTCAAACTCAAACCACTTCTTACCGGTTACTTAAGTATCTTCTAATTAATTCTTAATTAGCTAGTATTCGTCTATTTCCCTTGGGTTCGATACTCGGAGTCGTAAAATACTCCACTTTTACTACTTGACCGTGCACTTGCGTATACACGTAAGAATTCGTGTCAAGTTTTTGGCGCCGTTGCCGGGGAACTTTAACGGTTTATTAGTTTAGTAGAAATTGAATTAGGATATCTCTTTTATCTTTTGTTTAATTAGCTATTTGTTTTCTCACTTGTATTTGATTATACTTTCAGGTTGTCAGTTTATGCCCAGGATCCCTAGAGAACTTGTGCCTCCACTTGAAGACCCGGAACAGTTATTCAGAGATCAGAGGAGAAGACAGAAACAGAGCAAGATGGGTGATCAATTGACCTACGCGCAACTCAATGAGAAAATGGAAGAGTTGGCGAAACAGTTGAATGATCGCAACACTCAGACACCATACAACAAGTCTGGGCAGGCTATTGTGGAGAAATTCCAGACGTCCACGTATGGACACAATCCGGCAATTGTAGTGCCAGACATACAGGCTGAGCATTTTGATCTCAAGCCAGCTACGATCCAGACAGTCACCAATCAGTTCCAGTTTTATGGGAACAAGGATGAGGATCCCAACGATTTCATTGGGAAATTTAATGCTTATATCAAGACTGTGAAGTATAAGAACGTGACTCCAGAGGCGTTGAAACTTATCCTATTTCCTTATTGTTTGAAAGGTGCACCTGAGAAGTGGCTTGAGTCGAGAGCTCCGGATTCAATCACTACATGGGCTCAATGTGTGGATGAATTCATGGCAAAGTTTTACCCAGTTCAGCGGGTGATTCAGTTACAAGGTGATATCCTTGGTTTTCAGCAGCAGGCCCATGAGACCGTGGTAGAGGCGTGGGATAGATTTATGCATTTGATCAGGAAGTGCCCAAATCACGATTTTGGGGACTACAAAATTTTGCAGGTCTTCTACCATGGCTTAGAACGCCATAACCAGGAGTTAGTCAACAGGGAAGCTGGAGGAAATTTTATGTATTCAGTTGACAAAGAGGGAGCATTTGCACTTATGAAACAGCTAGCCAAGCAGGATACGCAGTTTTATGATTCTAGAAGACTTTCGGCTTTGCCTGAGGCGAAAGATAATGAGTGGAAGGATGGGATCAGCAAGATGGTGTCAGACTTGGCCAAGCATGTTTATAAGGACAAGAAGACAGTAGCAAGTGTTGAGGAGCCAGAATATGATGCAGCAATGGCACACATGGCAAATGAGGATTTGAACTATGTGGGGGCACACGGACAGAGGCAGAACTGGAATCAAGGGAACTACAGGCCAGGCACTAGAGATCATCTAGGATTCAGGTATGGGGATCAGTCTGGAGCGACATATGCACCGGGGTTCCAGCATAGACCACAGGTTTCGCAGGCTCCACCAGCAGCTGATGCAACACCAAGTTCAGAAATCTCTGTGTTGACTAAGGCATTGGCGCAATTGAGTGAAAACATGAATACTATGACCACCAATGTGAACAACATGTCCACGCAGGTTACTGCTGTGTCTGCAGATTTACAGGCTACGAAGACTTCTCTTCGTTCTCTTGAGGTACAGGTGGGTCAGATTGCTACTCAGCTCTCATCTAGAGCTCCAGGTTCTTTGCCTTCCAACACGGAAGAAAATCCTCGTCAGATTAATGCAATCACTACTCGAAGCGGGGTTGCATTGAAAGATCCGCCATATCCCACTCATGCTAGAGCCGATGCTTCTAAGGCTAAAGAGCATGAGATATTTGATGATGATACTAATGTCGTGATCCCCCAATCAAAGGGCGCGACGGATGAGGAGGAGGTGAAAGACAAGGATGAGGTACGTATTGATACTACTATTTCTAAAGCAGTTCCATATCCGTTGAGAACGAGAAAGAGGGATGATTCTAGAGATTTTCAGAGGTTTATTGATATATTCAAGAAGGTGGAGATTAACATTCCTTTTGCAGAGGCTATCTCTAAAATGCCTACATATGCCAAGTTTCTCAAGGATATTCTTTCAGGAAAGAGACGCATGAGTGATTTTGCACAGGTGAATTTGACTGCTGAGACTTCTGAATGCGTCAGGAATGGATTGCCTAAGAAGAAGAAAGACCCCGGGAGCTTTGTGATACCGGTTACTCTTGGTGATTCTCTCACTATGACTGCATTGTGCGATTTGGGGGCAAGCATCAATTTGATGCCCTTGTCCGTATTCAGGAAGCTAGGTGTGGGGGAACCTCGTCCCACCCGAGTTACCTTGCAGATGGCTGACAGGTCGATCCGTAGAGCATATGGGGTGATTGACGACATTTTGGTCAAAGTTGGTACTCTTATCTTTCCTGCAGATTTTGTCATCTTAGACATAGAGGTTGGCGAAGTACCTCTCATTCTTGGCAGGCCCTTCCTAGCTACAGGGGAGGCTATTATCCATGTGAAGAGTGGAAAGTTGTCTATGCAAATCAATGATGAGAAAGTAGTCTTCGATGTGTTCAAGGCAATGAAAATGCCTTCATGTTATAACTATGAAGATTGCTTTAGCGTAGAGATCTTTGATGATGATATGGGAGATGAGGAAGCTAAATTGATGTGGGAGGAAATTGATGGAATGTACAAGGATGAAGATCAGAGCCCTCCCATGGATTTGTGTCACATGAGCAGCTGGACCAAGCTGGATTTATATGAGCAAGGGGAGCAGAAGTTAGCTCTTGTTCCTTCACTCAAGTCACCACCCGTGCTTGAGTTGAAGCCATTGCCTAGCCATCTCAGGTATGCTTTTCTTGGTATTGATAACACATTGCCCGTAATTGTTTCTTCTGTTTTATCTCAGGCACAGGAGGAGCAGCTTTTGGATGTGCTAAGGAAGCATAAGGGAGCAATTGGATGGACTATCGCAGATATAAAGGGGATCAGCCCCGTCTATTGCCAGCACAAGATCCGGGTAGAAGAAGGAAAGAAGCCAGTGATCCAAGCACAGCGGAGATTGAATCCGCATATGAAAGAAGTGGTGAGAAAAGAGGTCATGAAGTGGCTAGAGGCTGGTATTATTTTTCCGATCTCAGACAGCACTTGGACTAGCCCGGTCCAGTGTGTGCCTAAGAAAGGAGGAATGACTGTGGTAGAGAACGACAAGCATGAGCAGATTGCTCAACGGACAGTTACTGGATGGCGTGTATGCATGGATTACAGGAAGCTGAATGAAGCCACGCTCAAGGATCACTTTCCGTTGCCGTTTATTGATCAGATGCTTGATCGTTTGGCTCATCACGAGTACTACTGCTTCCTGGATGGTTATTCAGGCTACAACCAGATAGCCATTGCTCCAGAAGACCAGGAGAAGACGACCTTTACATGTCCCTATGGCACATTTGCGTTCTGCCGCATGCCATTTGGATTATGTAATGCACCGGCTACTTTCCAGCGGTGTATGATGGCCATCTTCTCGGACATGATTGAGAAGCATTTAGAGGTTTTCATGGACGACTTCTCCTTATTTGGTGACAGTTTTGAGGATTGTCTACACCATCTCGGCCGTGTCTTAGTTCGTTGTGAAGACACTAATCTCGTACTGAATTGGGAGAAGTGCCACTTCATGGTCACAGAGGGGATAGTTCTTGGTCACAAGATTTCACGTAGAGGTTTGGAGGTTGATCAAGCAAAGGTAGAGACAATCAAGCAACTCCCTTATCCGACTTCAGTGAAGGGGGTCAGAAGCTTCTTGGGACATGCAGATTTCTATCGCAGGTTTATCAAAGATTTCTCGAAGATCTGCAAGCCTTTGTGTGAGTTGCTAGGGAAAGATGTCCCGTTTGTGTTTGATGAAGCGTGCAAGAAGGCTTTTGACTTTTTGAAGGAACAGCTCACCTCAGCTCCTATCATCACAACTCCGGATTGGAGTTTGCCATTTGAGCTCATGTGCGATGCCAGTGATTTCTCCATTGGAGCAGTATTGGGGCAAAGGAAGGAAAAGGTATGCCATGTTATTTACTATGCTAGTAGAGTTCTTAATGAGGCTCAACTGAATTATGGCACTACTGAGAAGGAGTTATTAGCTGTGATTTTTGCTCTTGACAAATTCCGGCCTTATCTTGTGGGATCGAAAGTGATTGTCTTTACAGATCATTCAGCGCTGAAATATCTTCTTGATAAGAAGGATGCCAAGCCAAGATTGTTGCGGTGGGTTCTTTTGATGCAGGAATTTGATGTTGAAATCCGCGACAAGAAGGGTGTTGAGAATGTGGTAGCGGACCACCTCTCAAGACTCGAGAATGGAACGGTAGAGAAGGTGCCGATTCAAGAGAACTTTCCGGACGAGAGCTTGATGTCTTTGGGGATACTGAGCCTTGGTATTGGGGAATTGCTAACTATCTCACCAATGGGAAGATTCCTGAAGAGTGGACAGTGCAGCAGAAGAAGCGGTTCTTATATGTGGTGAAGCAGTACTTTTGGGAGGATCCATATCTATTCAAGATGGGAGCTGACAACATCATTCGGAAGTGTGTGCCTACTCATGAGATCTATGATGTGATCAAGCAATGTCATGCAGCGCCTGGTGGAGGCCATTTTAGCGGTCCTCGCACCGCCATGAAGGTACTACAATCCGGTTTCTTTTGGCCTACTATATTTAAAGATTGTCACGATTGGGTTGCAGGATGTGATAGTTGCCAAAGAACGGGTAACATCTCCAAGCGAGCTGAGATGCCAATGTCTGAATGGCTTGAGGTGGAGCCATTCGATGTTTGGGGCATAGACTTCATGGGTCCGTTCCCTCCTTCGTATGGTAATCTCTACATCCTCCTTCTGTTGATTATGTGACGAAATGGGTTGAGGCAATTGCGTGCCCCAAGAATGATGCAGCGACGGTAGAGAAGTTTCTGAAGAAGCACATCTTTACTCGGTTTGGCACACCAAGGGCAATGGTGAGCGATGAAGGTTCACACTTCATAAACCGAGTGTTTGCCAGAGACTTGAAGACGTACGGGGTGTCTATCCATAAGGTTTCCCTACCTTATCACCCCCAAACTAATGGGCAAGCTGAAGTTTCAAACAGGGAGATTAAGGGGATTCTTCAGAAAACCGTCAACACTGGACGCAAGGATTGGGCTGTGAAGCTAGATGATGCATTGTGGGCATACCGTACTGCATGGAAGACGCCATTGAACATGTCACCGTTCCAGCTTGTCTTCGGTAAGGCATGTCACCTTCCCGTTGAGCTAGAGCACAAGGTTTATTGGGCGATAAAACGGTTGAACATGGATCCTGAGTTAGCAGGACAAGCAAGGAAGATGAAGCTTCTTGAACTTGAGGAATGGAGATTACAGGCCTATGATAGTTCCCGGATTTACAAGGAAAAGACGAAGAGATGGCACGACAGTCGTCTAAAACCGAAGGAGCTTCGTGTGGGACAGAAAGTTTTGTTATTCAACTCACGCTTGAAGCTCTTTCCGGGAAAGCTTCGTTCGAGATGGTCCGGGCCGTTCCGGATCCACCAAATCTATCCTTGGGGTGCGGTTGAGTTAGAAGATCCACATACGAATGAGTGTTTCCGCGTCAACGGAAGCAGAGTGAAACCGTACTTGGAATCCGCGCCAATTCCGGCCAAAGTGGATGTTATCTACTTTGACGAGTCGTGATCTTATAGAGGTAACTGGGTCGGGCCGTCGACCGTAAATTACAAAGCGCTTGTTGGGAGGCAACCCAACGTATTTTATGCATTAGTGTAGAGATTGTGTTTTAAATACTGTTGTGTGCGTTTTTAATTCCGTTTTGTTATCTGAGAGGTGAGGGAGCGAGAATTTGAAATTTAAATTGAGTCTCCGCAGGATTACAGGTTATTACGCGATTCGGACTCCCCGTCTTGATGTGCGTAGACTCGCATGGAAATGCGCGCATCGGAGTTCGAACGTAAAAGAAAGGCGGAATTTGAACGAGAAAGATGTGATCACGAGAGATTTCCGAGGATTTTGGAAAGCGTGTCGCGAAAAATGGGCTCAAGAACAAAAAGAGTAATGCAAAGCTAAGGACCCTCGAAGATCAAGCAACGGAAAAGTTATCCTACAAAAAAAAAAAAAAAAAAAAAAAAAATTCTGGAGTCAGGGGTGTTCGTGCGAACACCCCTTGTGTTCGCAGGAACAGCCAAGCTCAAAATGTCTCTGCCCGAAATTAAGAACAAGAAAATTTGTTCACAGGAACAGTGTTCGTGCGAACATGTTTTTTTGTTCGCACGAACAGGGGTAAAAATGACAATTCGAAAGGTTTTGAGGGTGAAAAAGGAAAATTCAGACAAAAATTGTGATGTACATCGGGCTATCAGAGGGCTTCTTCTTCAACCTCACGAACACAGCACCCTCACACCCTCCAATCTCCGTCTGCTAGTCCGAATCACCGGCGTTTCTGTTGAATTTCCGTCGCATCTCCGGCGTGTCCGGTCATCCCTTCACACCGGCGACCTCTCTACGCTCCGGCGACTTCAGCGAACCCAAATCAGCCGCCACCACCATCTCAAATTCCGGTGGCTTTTGGTGGTTTTGGCCATCGCGCCTCTGGCCGCTTGCAAATCCGGAGGCCTCTCACTCTCCTTTCACTCCGGCGACCACGGCAATTGCAGCAGCAGCCCCAATCTCTCTCTCCGTCGTGTTTAAGCCGCCACGGTGTGGTTTTGCCGTCGCGGTTTCAGGCCGACTGTAACCAGCGGCGGCTTCTCTTCCCCTCACTCAGGCGACCCCAGCGAACCCAAAGCAGCACCCTTCTCCCTCCCGACAGTTTCAAGCCGCCACCACCATCTCAAATCACGCAGTAGAAAAGCAGCCGCCACCACCATCTCAAATCACGGCTCATCAATCCCCTCAAACTCCGGCAGTGTGGGGGTGTTTTCCGGCGAGTCTAAACTGCCTCTAACACCAATCCTTGGTGTTGAGGCCAATTGAAGTCCAATTTTCAGAATTGGGGAAGAACAACCCACCTAGGGTTTTTTTTTTCGAAAATTTGTCAAATTGAAGAACAAGGCTATCGATTCAACTCTCGACGAAGAAGGAGGCATTGACGGGGACAACAAGGAGAGGCTAGGGCATTACTCAATTGGAAAAATTCAACGAAGAATTCGGCGTCCAAATCGGGTTCGTGTTGAAAATTTCTGCAATCTTTTCGTCGGTACTTCTAAACTCTCTCTTTAATTACGTGCTTTCTTAGCTTTATTTGTTGAATTGCTTTGTTAAAAGGAGTTGTTGAGTTGAATTCTTAAGTTGAATTTGTGGAATTGCTAGTTGTTGGACTTGCGTTATTTGAGTATAATGTCGAAAAGAAAAGCCGCTACTTTTGACGACCCTATCTTTCACCCCGTTAGGAGAGTAGGGCCATCGAACGTAGATGACATGATAGTCGAGGACCCACCTATCGTACCACCCGAAGAGCCCGAGTATGTGGTGCCGGACTCTCCGCCACATCACATACTCCGCAAACCCATGCCCCCTAAGCCCCGTTTGAGAAAGGGTAGGTCGGACAAACGGCTCAAGATAGCCAACACAAATGTGTCGCCAACTAATTATTGCACATATCGGTTCGTGAGTTTTCAAGCTCATGTTGCGTCGTTTCGCGACCGATACCTTAAGCTAAGAGGTGCGGCCGAGAAACCCTACCCCATAGACGAAGATAAACTCATGCCTACCGAACTAATAGCCATTCATGAACGTGAGCGGTTACATAAGTTGTTTGAGTTGTGTGAACCGTCTAGTTCTCAAGTTGCAAGGGAGATTTACGTTAATCTCCGGTTCGGGGAAGAGGGGGAGAGCAAGGACGATAGGATGGTGTATTGTCGGGGAACTTGGGTGCGGATAACACCGGAGATCATTCGCAAAGCCCTTAAATTTACAGAGTTGGACCCCAATACCCCTTGTGCGTTACACGACATGCTTAGGCGACCCGATGTAGTCCCTATGGTCAATGCCTTTTGTTTTCCGGGTGAGGGGGCGGATCCTTGGGAAAAGTCGAAAGCCGAGGTGACGGGGTGGACGGTGAAGAAGAAGTGTCTACTCCCTCGTGCTAGGTGGGTTTGTGTGATGCTAGAGAATTGGGTCTTAGGCATCACACCGAACCCCCGATTCACATTCCGTCATTGTTGCATGTCCATGTGTGTTTGGTTAGGTCAGCGGGTTGACATTCCTCGCATGATTTGGCTAAACATCATGGCACGCAAATCAGAGGGAAATAGGATGGCCCCGGGTCACACATGTTTGTTGACCTAATTGGCTCGCGACGCGGGGGTAGACGTAGGGGAGATGGACATCATGCCACCCACTAAGCGCGAGTGGTCGAAGTATTTGCAACCCTCTAGGGCGTCTAGGTCTAGGAAGGGTAAGGAAAAGGTAGGTGAGTCTTCGAGCACCGACACACTTTTGCAGAGCATGCATAAGATGATGTTAGAGTCTAAGGCGGAGAATGCGAGGCGGTTTGCTCATGACCGAAGCAGCCGAAAGAAGTTAGGAGCCTCCGTAGAGACTCTAGGGAAGTGGGTAGCTCAGTTGGCTCATAAGAGCAATGTGGACCTAGACCCTAGCCCTGACAGTGAGCACTTGTGGTACGAGTCGAGCGATTTCGATGAGGCCGGTTCGGCAGACGAGGAGCCTGGTTCGGCAGATGAGGGGTCTGAGGATCAGGGTTCCGAGTCCGAGTAGATCCACCGCCCCTCACATTAGAAATGCTGAGTCCTCGGTTTTACTTCTAAATTCGTTGAGGACAACGAAGCAGTCTAGTGTGGGGGGATTTTTTTAGTCTTAACTAGCCAGTCCGTGTCTGCATTAACCTGTCACATATAGATTGTTAGTTTGTATTGTGTCATATTTGTGGTCCTTGTCGTGTCTATTTATAGTGGCGTATTGTGATGTGATTAGCTCTCTATATATGTGTTAGTTGTTTAATTTTTGCTGCACGTTTACTTAATTGAGTCCACCTACCTGAATTGAGTCAGTTTCGAGTCTTCTTTCGTGTTTGGCCTTGCATTTAGAGTTAGGATTTACATATATAAAAAAAAATAGAAAAATTCAAAAATTCAAAAAAAAAAAAAAAAAAAAAAAAAATTAAAAAAGAGAAAATTTTGAGAAAAGGGCAATCGAAAGAGGCTAAAGTTTGATAAATTGCGAAGTGTGAGGATTTTAGGCGTAGAGCATGATTTGCGACCGAGAGTGACAACGTGAGTCCCCCCTAGTAGGTATAGAGAGACTTTCTTTACGGGAGTGCCTACCTATTTTTAACACTTACGTGATTTTCAAAGCCAAAGTGTGTGCCTATTTTCTTACAAGAGCTGAGCTAGGTGTGAGCTAAACAAGCCGAACATCCATGTGTACGTCTTAGGTAGTCGCCAACCCGCCTCGTAGTGGCACACGAAACAGCTGTGCGAGGTCGTGTATTAGAGCACTCACTGCTTTTAGAACTCACCTTGTAGGACCATTAGACGCCCCAATTTGAACCTTGGATTCTTTGCTAGCCTTCGGACCTAGGGTGACGATTCTTGGCCTTCATCACAAATTGATTAGAATCACCACTTTAGTGCGTCACGAGGGGGTTGTGTAGTTGAGGGGGTTCGATGAGGGAGTGATTATACAATTCGTTGAGTTCGACATCTCGCTTGCACGTCATTGATTATCTACGAGGGGATGCGAGGGTGAGTGAGTAGGCTTGCGCACTTCGGTGTGGCGGTGTTGCACGCCATTACATCATGGACACAGTTGTGGAGAGCCGTGAGTGCGTGAATCTAATACGCACAGAATTGGGTTGGGTGAACTTAATTGGTGGATCGTGCTAGGTACCGGTTTTGATTACTTTGGTGTAGGAGGATCGGTTGGATTAGGCACGAGATACATTCATCTTCGGGACTACTTGAGAGGGGATATGGTGACATTCGAGTGTGGGGGTGTTGACTTTTGACTTCGGACATTGAGTGTGAGCTTGCGACAACTCCACTCCCGCACATGTACTTCATTGATTTTGCGGCTTGGACTTGACATGGACTTTGATTGAGTTAGGAGGAGATGATATTTCTATGTGATATTCATTCATCGATTTACGTGTTTCCTTCTCCTAGCATATTTGATTAGTATTTGAAGACCACTCGGATATTATTGTTGGATTGTGATGGGATTTTGAGAGAATTGTGAAAAAAAAAGAAAAAGAAAAAAAAAGCAGAAAATAATAAAAAAAAATGAGAGAAAAAGAAAAAGGAGAGATGAAATAAAGTTTTAGTTGGAATTGAATTGAAACGAGTGGTGGAGCTACTTTGACGACGACGGTTCACGTTTCATGCACGACAAACGACGATGGCCACGGAGTTCACTAGTGTACCGGGGTTTGAGGGAATTGAGGGCCGGAGGTGGTGAGCTTCGGGTTTCGGTTTCTATCATCGTGGTGAGGGTGTGTGAGATGTGGGATTTGATGTGAGAATGTGACGCTTAGGACTTGATTTCGACGAGATTATCTATATGTCCCTAAGCCTCATCATGTGAAAACCGTTAGCGGATTAGGAGCTCGGACCTTGGATGTGGCTTTGCCTAGCGTAGTCTCTTATTTCGTAGCACACGCGAAGAGGTAGCGTACTCTTGTACTTAGTAAAGTTAGGCTTTCTATACTAACTAGGGGAGAGTCTCGTTGTCGAGTTTAGTTTCAACTCATGCTTTGTTCCTAGGATTCTCATCACTTCATGATAATCGATTTAAGCCAATGGAGATTGCCCGATCTCAACCAAAAAGATAAAAAGTGTGTTTTGTGTATATATGTGTTTGTGTAGGATCGAGTCGTACCTTGCATTTGCATCATATCGTTGCATTGTTGATTCGTATTTTGTTATTGAGTCGGCTAGTTAAGATTTGTATGCAACGGTGTTTCGAATAGTATGCAATTGTCTTGGCTCGTATCTTGTTGGTGGTGGGATGAAGTGAGAAGGTGGTTAAATTTTGATTTGTTGCTCGGGACGAGCAAAAGGTAAGTGTGGGGGTAGTTGATAACTCTCTTTTAGGAGTTATTATTATACTTTCTTTGTACTTGTATTAGTCTTATTTCACATGATTTATATGTTATATTTGCACAAATATGTGAATTTGACTATTTATAAGTATAAGAGTGAAAAGTTGTGTTTCTAGCTTATTTGTGCATGTTTTCTCTCATATTTGCTATGATAATTGCACGGGTTGTTTAGTGTTGTGTATCTCATGTAAAATAGGTGCATTGGAGCTTATGAGATGCTTGGATATGCTTGGAATGGAGCTAGATGAAGAGGAGAAAAGGAGACGCACAAACGAAGCAAAGTTGGAAAAGTCACACAGGACCAGCCTGCACTCTTTTCGATGCTCAGGAAAATCTACAAGGAATTTTGAAGCAAGGCTTGCGGCATTGGAAAGTAGACATCCGTAGCTTTCCAACGGTATATGGTAGGCCCGAAGAAGAGTCCGTATGAGGGAGATACAGCCCGCGCAAAATCAGCAAATAATTCTGTCCGGGAATTACAAAGTAGAGGGGCTGAAGTGCAATTTCGGTTAGTTTTCATTAAAAAACGTGCCCAGCTGGTAAAAAACGGGCAGAGACGACCTAAGGAAGTAGGATTCACGTACGGGAGCCATTGGAGAGCACCTAGGAGCTTGGGGATTGCACGGATTCGCCAAAGCTTTGGCGATTTCATCGTTTGATTCTTCTCTTACCCTCTCTTTATCATTCTATGGAGAATACTTGTGATTTTGGCATAACAATGAGTAGCTAATTTCTTTGTTAGGCTCTATGGAGAGCCTAGGGTTATGACTTAGACTTATTTTCCGGATTTTGTTGATTGATTCATGCGTTTGATCCAATTAATGTTTATTATTCTTCATCTTCTATTGTGAATCCGTAAGCTAAGGCTATTGACACGTGTTAGTGATGAATGGAATGACCATGGTAGGTGAAGATGATGAACTAGTTGAATTCATAGCTTAATGTTACAAACTAATTGATTAGAAATCATGATCTAGGCTTAATTCTTAGCAACAAGGGAGTCGCGAACCGGAGTTGTTAGTGAACTAGGTGGGTGCTCGACAGAGACTTAACCCGGTTACGAATAAGATCATGTTTTTATTCCCGAATCATTGAGACCGATAGGTGAGATGAATAGGAGTAGTCATGTGTGGGTAGATTCGGTTGAACTAGTTAGGTGAGTGAATCGGTGGACCGACAGGACCCGGTGAACGAAGTTGACTAGCCAGCTAGAACGTAACGGTAGATGGAGGTGGACCGACAGGACCCAAAGTAAACTGTTACGTAAAATTACATGAGATCGACAGAAGATTGTAAGTGCTATTACCAGGCATAATCAGTTAGTGCGTAACGTGTTTCAATACAAATTCCGGAACTGTCTAAAGACCCTAGGTGATTCATAGATCGCCTAGTTTTCTCCATACTTTGATTAAATTATTTTAATTGAAAAATACATAAATATTGTCTCTACATTCATTTTATTTAGTCGCTTGTTTGTGGGCGACGAACATTCAAACTCAAACCACTTCTTACCGGTTACTTAGTATCTTCTAATTAATTCTTAATTAGCTAGTATTCGTCTATTTCCCTTGGGTTCGATACTCGGAGTCGTAAAATACTCCACTTTTACTACTTGACCGTGCACTTGCGTATACACGTAAGAATTCGTGTCATGTCGTCCAGGCTACAGTTGGGGCGGAAAGGGAATAAATTTCTCTTGATCACAGGAGATCTACTCGGCCGGGGGATCGACTGTGTCTCAAACATTGTTTGCTGGGTATTCCAATAGGCGACCCAATTCTTGGAGTAGCCACCTATGCGGTCACCTGGGGGCGGCTCGAAGGGAAGATTGCTCCTTAAGATCGTCTTGCACTCGCCAGACAGTAGTCTCTTGTAACAAACCCTTATGATGGACTGCGGCCAGATTGATGGTGCCACCGCATCAAAGCCAAACTGGGGAGAAACGCGAGTGGGATCGACATCTACCGTGATCCTCTCGTACCTAGGAGTAAGCTCGCGAACATACTCCGCAAGAGCAGGAAGAGAACCTCTTAGGCACCAGCAGAAGAATTCGCGGTAATGCTCATGGAAACGCTTTTTACCCTCGAAAAGAAGATCTTCCGAGAAAGCAACAGCCTTAGAAGGATACAATTTTGGGAACCATCGCACATTCTCAATGCGCGTGGCATAAGGCCTAGTCGTAAACTTGCTGCGATCGTCGCATATCAGACTCCTTGTACACTTAGGAAAGTGAGTTCCGAACCATCTCGCAGCCCTGCCACTGTTAAGCTCTTCCTCCGCACCCGAGACACACCACTTGTTGGGCCTAGAAGGAACAGGAGCATAGGAGGGCCATCGCTTGAAAACCCACATGGTCAAAAATGCGATGTTAACATAGGTTAACACGTCCAGGCGACCGCGAGAGTCCTTGGTTGCTACAACCAGTTGATCCAATCTGTGGTACAGGGTACCCAAAACTAGTGGCCCAAGTGCGACCCTTTGACCAAGGGTCAGTTTCACAGCAAGTGGGAGGACATGGTAGAAGACCCAATCATGGGGGTGGCCATCAATCAAATACCTCGATAACCAGGCGCATAGAAAAGCACACAGGGTCAGATGATAACCCTTACCATTCACATAATTTTTAGCCTTCAGGTTCTGGCTCAGAAGTTTCTTGATAATACTACTACTCGCATAATCGCGGAAGAAGTACTGCACCCACTTGCCCCAAGTGTTCTTTGCAGACGTATCAACTAGCTGCCAGTCAGGAAGGGGCTTCGCAGATGTCCACCGGGTGGAAATTTTCTTAACCTCTGACAAGCACTCCTCCGTTTGCTTGTAGAGAGCGATTTCCGGATCGGTCCTCAAAGGGCTTAGAGGATCCAGCTCACAAACAGGAGAAAGATCATACAGCATGTGTACATCTTCCAGAGTAGGAGCAGCCTCGAACTCAGAAAAGTGGAATTTGTGAGTCGCGGGCGAGTAAAGCGAGAGAAGGTTTATAAGCATGGACTGGTCCAACTTCACGGCAGCACCCTTCATAGCACGAACGGCGAAATAGATGTCGGCATTGTTCAAAGTAATCGCATGGTTGGTCAACACATGGTCGATCCACTCATCCATAAAATCCAATTTCTGAACAAACGCCTGGGTACAGATTGCAGTGTAGGGGAAGAACCCATTCTCAACCCCTAATCAAACCACATCTTTGGAATCGATCAATTCCAACATGGCTGCGTTAACAGGTGGGGTCAATGTCTGCAACTCATCAGATGGAGCAGGAGTCGGCAGGTTCTTCACCTTAACCCTAGCATGATAAAAGTCTTTTCCGCCCAAATAGGGGGCTTTCCGCCATAGGGTTCTTGGAAGATCAGGTATCTCCTCGATTTCTTTAACGGATTTGGTTCCTTTTGTCTTCGCCATTCCTGCGGAAGAGCAAGAAAAAAGGGGGGGGGGGAGAAATACACACACTTTCAGTGCGAATTTCAGGAATCAGTTCGAGTTTTCGGTTGAAGCAATGATGTTTTTTCAAAGAGAAGATGAACAGTTCAGTGTCAATTTTTGGTTTGAAAGTTCGGAATCGTTTACATTACTGGGAATTTCAGAAACCCTACATTCAAAACCCTTACAATCTGGGGATTAATTTAGTTCTGAGTTCAAAGAACAAGGCCTCTCTTGCAGTTTCCAACGAAGTGGCATGTTTCAAATAGTTATGGGTTTGCAGATCTAAGACAGTTCAAAGCGTATATCAGTACATTAAATGGAATTGAGCAAGGCCAACCTTGTTTTGGTAGAGCTTGCTTGGATGCGGACAGTTGAAGAAGACTATTGACAAGAAAGAATTGATGATTGATTATTTGAATCTGCTCTTGAAGGCTTCCGGGTATCATTCACTTTAAGAGAAAGAAGTGATTCTTTGCAACAATGGAGAGCACAGAGTATTTATCCAAAAACCATGAAGGGTTGCGTCCTTTCAGTAGTAGAATCGCAACTGTCACCGTCGAATCGTGCAATCACAGGGCAAGCTGACGTAATTCCTAAATACCTAAAAGATCAGACGGCACGACTCTAGGGATTTTAGGTCATAATGACACGCACGGGGGCTGAATTTGCGTGTATTTGAATTGGTGCATGGCGGCGACGCGTACATTGATTCCTGCGCATGGAAGCCTATCCGGCTATGCAGCTTCACGCGCAGAAAGGGGGCTAATGTAGATAGGGCTTTCTAGACAAGAAGATCTTGGCCACGTGGCGATCATCCAGCACACCTAGCTGTGCTTCACACACACTAGATCACCAGCCGCGCTGATCCATGTGGGGGCTGCGAGACAGGGCCCTCGCATACCACCGCACGGGACTTGTAGGGACTTAGTGGTTTGGAGGCTAGAGTAAGTCCTGTCGCGCGCGAGCGACAACCAAGCCCACGCGCGACCCTTAGTAACTGCTTTTCAGAGATTTATGGCACGAGCTCCATAAACCCGGTCAACCCGGTCAACCTCGTAACGGTTCTGGTATACACGGATAACGTGCTGTAACGGTCCCTATATACGCGGACGAACGTGCCGTTGTGGTTAAGCTAATTAAGCCGCAATTGATGGGCGCATTAACCACACTACAACGGTCACATCCCCCGTTATATATAGGATCGTTAACCCTTCAATACAAAAGGGGAAACACACCTGAGATACGCGAAAGCTCTGCCAAAATCCTGTCTCTCTCTCATACAGTGCTATCGCCTTACTCTCTCCCTACACACGACCCTAAACTTCCTGTGTCTTTTCTATCCCCTACTCTTGGTGTATATTGAATTCTCTCTGCAGGATTCTCTCGTGCACACCCGGCTTAACTAGAATAGGATTGACGTGTTACATAGCTAATCCGGAAATCTTCTACAGCCCTAGGTGATCTAGAGATTGCCTCGTTTCTCCATATTTGTTTAATAAATAACCCAAAAATATTAGTTTAGTTGTTTTTTTATTTCAGTCAGCTGTTTGAGGGTGACAAATGTTTAAATCACAATTTATGCGTCCTTGTACTGTATTCAATGCTAATAACTAATTACATAATATAAAGCTTGTCCTCGTGGGATCGATAACTCGGGGATACTACCCTATATTACTTGAACCGTGCACTTGCGGTAACACGTAAGAAAGCGTGTCAAGTTTTTGGCGTCGTTGCCGGGGACATCGGTAGATTATTTAGTTAGGAGTTAGTTTCGAGTAATTTTCTTTTAGTTTGTTTTATTTTATCTATCTCTGCGCTTCGCGGGTTTCTTGTGAGTTTGTTTTTGCAGGAACACAGGAAGCAGGAGACGTAATGAGCATGTGGAGCGACGAGGATTATGTGGGGATCTCTGATTACCCCTACTAATGTGCTAAATGCAGAGTTTGGCACAATGATGACACATGCTCAATGATTTGGTGCTACAAATGCAAGAAGGATCACAAGTATGAAGACGCATGCATATTCGTTCCACCACAGCTTCATCAGCATCAAGAGGACTTATCAGCAAGCATTGAAGACTTGCACAATATTATGGAGGAGATCCAAGCGCGCATCACAAGGATGTCCCTTATTACAAATGAGCCACAAGAGGAGCCTCTGCCACATGCCATTGAGCCCTTAATTGAGTCTCTATGGACACCATCACAAGATGGTTTGGATGAACCTCATTGGCTACCAGCTGTCCTAGAGATGCAAAGGACACTGATGGCTAGGATGGAGAAAGAATGAGAATCCGCATCCCAAGTTGCAGTCGTGGAAGAAGAGATACATGAGCCGAGCAAAGAATGCAGTGTCCATGAACCATTGGTGGACTCTGCCATTTATGAGGACACAGACTCTGATTCAGACTGGGTTGGAGTTGTTTGTCCAACAATAGAGGAGGCGATGCTTGCTGCAAGGAAATCTCAAATTATCTTACAGCCTTGGCATGATTGGGATGAAACATACATTGAGAGCTTGTGGGGTGCTGATGATGAAGTTGATGAAACACTTGTGATTGTTGTTATTGAGGCTTTGGAAATCAGCAAGTGTGGGGGTATGAGTGAAATGCATGCGTCGACTGAAGAGAATTTAGAACCAGAAAGGTACTATTGTGATGATTTCATGGCTAGAGATTCACCTGAGCCCATTAGTACTTCGTGGAAGCTGATTAAGAAGAAAAATTGCAAGATGAAAGGGGTCAGCTTCTACAATTGTCCACCATCTTCGAAGCACAGGGGTGCACTCGAGAAGAAAGTCATTGAGAAAAGATGGTGGAAGAAGAAGAAGTGGAGAGTTAAGCATTCTTCACTATCCTGGACAGTTGTGGTAATCGAGTCGGGCTGTTGACCTTAAATTACAAGCGCTTCTTGGGAGGCAACCCAATGTAGAGTAGGATATTTGTTATTTTATTTTTGTATATAGTTCTCCATACTTAATTGTGAGGGGTGAGAGAGAGTTGTTTTAATATTTCGTATGGGTGTGCAGGACACAGTTACCGAAGAACTCTCCGGATTCCCATTTTTGATGCATGTGCACGATTTTGCACGCAAAACGAGGAACAACTAGCTAACGAGAAGCATTGAGCTTGATAAAGAAGCTACTCAAGGTTGAGGAGTATCCAATTAGTCATGAGGAGCATGGTAGCGAGTTGGAGTATCGGGGTTGCACGCATCGGAATCCGGAGTGAAAATAGAGTTCAAGAGCTCTGGAGGCGAAATTCTTTGCACAACAGAGGTAATTTGAGAAGAAATGGAAAATTTATTGTTTTGAGAATTTTCTAGTCAAAAATAGATTCCTCGTCGAATATGGAGTCCATCGGTGAAATAATCGCGCGAAACGGATGTCGGATGAAGAAGATAGAGCAAACACAAGTTGGAGAGGTCCAGGCATTTCGGGCACCATTTCGGGCCGAAATGGAGGCCGAAATGCCCCTATTTCGGGCCGAAATGAAAATGGCATTCTACCTCAAAATTTCCCAGTGATTCCGGCCTCTATTTCGAGCCGAAATGGAGGCCGAAACCCATTGATTTTGGGCTCCATTTCGGGCCGAAATGGCTCGGGCTGGTCACTTTTGGGGGGTATTTTTTGACTCTTTGGGGGTGTTTTGACATTTTGAGGATAGTAAAGGCTAAAAACCGACCAACAAGCCTCCTACCACCACAAAATCGGATCAAACACCTCCCAACTTCATCTTCTTCCTCTCCAAACCCTCAAGAACACCAACACACCCCTAACCCAAAACGCATCTAAATCGCAAAATTGACAAGATTAACTCTTGAGCTTTTGAGATAGTGAGCGGATTGAGTGTGGGGAAATTCAAAGAGGAAGAGCTCCAGAACTTAAATCTTCCAATTCTTTGCTTTGGAGGGGGATTCGTCCAAAGCTCAAAGAGGAACTTAAGACGGGGACACCGAGAAGCTTAAGGAGGTACTCATGCTTTCACTAGCTCGTGTTTCCGAAAAATTTGGTACAATTTTCTCTCTCTCTCGGCTTTAATTCTTGATTAGGCACTCTTAGGGCTAATTTATTGAAAAAATTTACTTGCTCATACTTGGATTATTGGGTACTTGTTTAGCTCACTCCGACTAGACCTCACGTGCACTCACTCCGACTAGACCCACCGACCCTACGCTTGAGCAGCCGAGTCCTCTTTATTTCACCTTATATTTCGTTGAGGACAATGACACGCTTAAGTGTGGGGGAGTTTTTAGCTATCCGCTAGTTAGCCATTGCATAGCCTTGTTACATGTAGTTTAGAAAGTCGCGTTTGCATGTAGATGTCGAGTCGGTTAGTTTTTCATGTGCACGTTTCTTTTATGCATTGTATATTATTGTTGCACTTTTAAATATTGAGTCCCCCTACCCAATAGTTGTTCGTTAATCGAGTTGGACCAAGCATATAGAGTTAGGAAAATTAAAACAAAAACAAAGAAAAAATTGGAAAATAGGAAAAATCCAAAAAATTGAATTTTTTTGAGAAAGGGCAAGTGAAGAGAGTAAGCGTGGAGAGGGCTCAATGATAGTATTCCCTAGGTAGTATGAAAATCTGAGGTGAGGTAGACATGCGAGAATCTGGAGTAGGAAGACTTATAGGGCCAATGCACTTGAGAGTTGTGAGTAGCTGTCTCTCAAACTAGTTATCCTACTAGCGCTACACCACCATCACTTAGGTAGTCGTCAACCCTCCACGTAGTGGCAACGGAACAGCTGTGCGAGTGATTTTTATGGGGACCTCACGTCCCGTCTCCATCGCCTAGGTCCACTAGTTACCCCAATTTGATCCATCTACCCCTTCTATTCACAGCCTCTAGCCTAGGAAGTCGTTCCTTGTGACTCCTATCACTAGTTAGAATGGTCCCTTCCTATGCGTCATGATAGAGGGAGTTGAGTTTGGGAGGTTCGATGAGGGTGAGCTGATTTGATACATCTTTAGTGGATACTCTTACATGTCATCTTTTTAGGGGATGTGAGGGTGAGTTAGAGACGGCAGCACACTTCGGTGTGGCGGTGAGTCATGTCCATACACCACGATCACAGGTGGAGTGCCGTAGTGCGTGATACCTTTTTCCGCACGATATCGGGGTGGGGGTTGGTTGATCTTATAGGAGGACGTGCTTGTACTTCATTCATATTTTCTACGTCTTAGGTGATGAGGAGGATCGGTTGGAATTAGCACGTTTACATATTGACTACCGGGTTTTGGATATGCTTTATATTAAGTGTGGGGGTGTCGACACATATTTGATTTCATCATTCGATTTGACAAATTGCACACCCACGTTATCTATATTGATTTGATCTCCTTGGATATTGTATCATCGTTGGTGGCTCCATGTGCTTATTGAGAATGAGATTGAAAGGAAGAAGAAGAAGAAGAAGAAGAAGAAGAAGAAGAATAAGAAGAAGAAGAAGAAGAAGAAGAAGAAGAAGAACAGAAAGTTGAAAAGTGAAATGGAATAGGGAGCCGGAAATTAAACTTCATGAAGACTGAGGAGATTAGCTGTTGTTAGAGATCACTTCTTCACATTTGTGCCCGCGAGAACGGCGTTGCACCAAGATTGAGTGAATGAGGGCCGGAGTAGTAGATTCGGTGGGATTCCTTGGATTTTGGTGAGGGAGTATGATAATTGTGATTTGTATCATGACGTCTAGGACTGCGCTTCTAAATATCCTATCCTACCCGTCCTAAAGCCGCCAACAATTTTAACCCGTGGATAAATAGCTCGGATGGTAAGTGCTAGGGATGCGTTTGATGAGTGTGCGGAAGCAACTTATTGAGTGCTCGTGCCCGTTCTGTCTGACGAAACTGGCCGCAAGTTCTACCGATCATCAAAGTTATATAATTTTCTAGGGGATGTGAGAGCCTTATGACATGCCGGTTTGTTCTTTGAGATTGCCCAATCTTTACTAAAAAGAAAAAAAAAATATGTTCTTTAATTCCTTGCATTGTACATACTTGAGTTGCATTGTACATATCATGTAGCTGCATAGTCGTGTCTTTGTGTATTGATTCGTGAGTCGTGTTGGCTAGCAGAAATTTAAGTATGCAAAGTGGGTGGGTATGCATTAGTTTTGTTGTGGTATGTATGCAATGTCTTAAGTGTGGAGGTTTGTGCTTCATTTTGCTCGGGACGAGCAAGAGAGTAAGTGTGGGGGATTTTGATAGAACCTTTTAGGGGCTATAGTTCTTTAGCATTTTCCACATGTTAATAGGTATTTGAGAATGATTTGAGCCTAATGTTAGAGATTCTAGGTCGTTATATCACTTGTTGTTCACCATGTGCTATATTGTTAGTCCGGGCGCTTTTCTTGCATATTTTATTGTTATTTGTAAAATATAATCGCTTGGTATGTTTGTTCATGTTGTTTTGGCAGGGACGGATGCTAATCCATTGATAGGAGGCATGGAAGGAACTTCGGAAACAACGGGAGCTCAAGTGGAGTGAAGAGAAGCCGAATTGGAGGAGCTTGGATGACCAGTCTACACTATTTTGATCCTATCTATAGTTCTATAAATAATTTCGAGGTGAGACCATTTCCATATGAAATTATACTAAGAGATCTTTCCATCTATAGGTCACGGAGCTAAATCGGAGTTAGGACGAAGAAGATATCGCGTTTTGAAGTAAGGAGCAGATTTCAGGGGGCTATTGTGCAATTACTGAAGACTTCTGCTGGTTATGAAGGAAGAACGACCACATGGTCGACAATAATCATCATTCACGCCTATTGAGAGACACGATCAAGGAGGAGAGCAAGGAGACTCCATTGGGAGCAACCTCAAGCAAGGAGAAGAGCCCGGATCGCGCCAATCTTCCCGATTTCTAGCGTTTGATCTCTTCCTCCCTCTTTTAACCACTTGTATGGAGAAACTTTGTTGTGTTGATAAGATTATTAGTAACTAGACATTTTTCTAGGATTCTCTAGAAAGCCTAGGGTTTATGTAGACAGTATGTTTTCCGGATTTGAGACTTTGTTTCATGCTTTTGGATTTAGATTCATTGAATCAATGTTTAGTTTCTTGATATTGTTATTGAATCCATTCTATTGACACAGCTAGATTATGATTTGATAATCATGAGACTTAGAATTTATTCGTGAATCAATTTCTTGCTTAATGTTAATTTCATTCTAGTTATTGTTCATATGGTATGCTTAATCCTTAGCAAGAACGGAGTGGTCAACCAGACTTGTTAATTAGCTAGCGAGTGCGTGAGAGCGAATTAGACCTAGCTGTGATGAGATATGAACAAGAATCCTTAATCACGGAGACTGAGAAGAGAAGTGTGTAGGATTGGCCTTAGTGGGTAGATTCGGTAGGAGATAGTGAGGTGTTTGTGTGGTGGTGGTCTGAGAGGACATCATTCCGTGCTATGTCGTTAGCCTACTAGAACGGACCGGTAGATGTAGGTGGACCGAAAGGACACCAAGTAAACCGTGACGTAGAACGACATGAGACCGATAGGAGATTGTCAGTACCATTACCCGGCTTAACTAGAATAGGATTAACGTGTTACATAGCTAATCTGGAAATCGTCTACAGCCCTAGGTGATCCAGAGATTGCCTAGTTTCTCCATATTTGTTTAATAAAAAACCCAAAAATATTAGTTTAGTTGTTATTTTATTTCAGTCAGCTGTTTGAGGTTGACAAATGTTTAAATCACAATTTCTTCCTCCTTGTACTGTATTCTATGCTAATAACTAATTAAATAATCTCAAGCTTATCCCTGTGGGATCGATAACTCGGGGTTGAAATACTACCCTATATTACTTGAATCGTGCACTTGCGGTAACACGTAAGAAAGCGTGTCATCCGTAATCGCAACCGGAGAGACAGAACAGACCATACAAGGTTCTAAAGTACTCAAGTCTCAGATATCAACCATGCAATTTAAAGACAAGCATGTATCATTTCTGTAAGTGCAAAGTTGTTTCAAATCTTTGAAACTAGTTCCAAAGCCTTGAAACTTCACAGCAGAAACTAAGGGGGAGTTCCTACTCCTATTCATTATCTAATCTCCTAAACTTGAACATGCTATATTATATTTTGAAAGACAAAGTAACTATGTGTTATAACATGATTTGATCTTATCATTTGCTTAAGCTAATTTGTAGAGATTGTTAGCTAACTCTGTGTTGCAAGTTTAGCCAAGTTTCCTTATTTGCAGGGTTGCAGATGTAGCTTGAAGATTGGTGCTATTCTTATGGAAATTTGTATGGACTTTCCCTAGGCTTGTAGATTGAAGATCAGGTCAACATCAATGAGAAAATCATGCAGCTAGCCATTGGGAAAGAGCTATTGAGATTCATGGATCTGTAGAGAATTTTTTAGGGATTTCTGTTGAAGCTTTCTATATAAGTCTGCAATTCAAATTGACAAACACATAGACTAATTCAGAGAAAAAGATAAGTGCAGAGTTTTACATAGAGATTATACACTCTCACGGATTGAAAAGCATCATTGAAGGAAATCATTCTACCATTCAATCCATTCCAGACTCCTGAAGAACACTACAAGCTTTACTGCTTCACTGTCTTCACAGTGTTCTTCATCCAGAGCTTTATTTGCATATTATTTTGTTTTATTAATTAATCATATGTCAGAGTTAAGTTGTTCAATAGGAACAACTGGGTTTCTGATTGTATGAGTTAGCTAGAGATGTTACTAGATATGTTAGGAAGAACCGCATGCTGGAAAAGAGTAAGGCAATTTTCTTGGCCTGAGATCTAGGGCTTAACTATTGATAAATAAGAAGTTGTTTAAATACTAGAGGGATTAGATCCCTCATGCTGAGAGTAGGTCACATGGGACCAAACTTCGTAACAAATCACTGTGTTCATTATCTTGCATTTATGTTCTTGTCTTCAAAACTGCATCAAAACAGATTTCTGTTCTCAAAGCTTTGAAAATACTCAGTATCTTTAAACTGTATGTTTTAGTTTTGAAGCCTTGAATCTGTGTTCAAATCTTTGAAATACTTTAAGTTCCTCTCCTTTTGTTTTAAATCCACAATTTCAGCAAAAGTTTCTATACTCTATTCAACCCTCCTTCTAGAGTATTTGATCATGTAACTGCGTACCTACATACAATCTTCAATTTCCATGAACATAATTATGTATGTATATATACAGATGATCCAATGTTACTTACCCCAAGATCTCTATATTAGGTACTCATAGATGCCTACATTTACTCTTGCATTTTTGGCATGTCCCTAGCGGAAAGTTAAGCATACTTATGCTTACCTGACAGCCTGCCCGGTATTCCTGATCAGCATTGCAGATTCTCTATTTATGCAACCTCTACACATACCCATATACATATACTTATTATTACATGTCCTCAGTAGAGATGTAAAATGCATATGCATGTGTCTCGCTAGATTTCTAGCCCATATTGACTATTTCGCCTCTCAAGTCTCATTATTATCAGTATAATCCCTGAATGTCCCTGAACCCGTTAGTTATGCCTAGTTGGCCAGTCAAATGAGTCACTAAGTCCCCAAGTTATCTACTTAAGATTGAGTCTCAAGTTTTCATTATTTACACACAAGTCCTTATAGTTTATCTAAATTGCATTTTAGCCCTCTGGTTGAGCATGAACACCTCAAACAAGTCATACAATGCTTAAAGGTTTGGAATTGTAATTTTAGCACTCGCAGATATTCGTAGGGTTTAAAACTACAAAATTTAGGTATTTAAACTTAGGCCGCTGAAGGTTAGAAAAATTATAGAAAGACCCCCAAACAGTTTACTTGGTCAAAATTAACCCAGAATAATTTATTGCTCTTTGGTGGAATCACCTAGAGGCGTAAAACCTATAGGGTGCAAGAGATTTTCAAGAATAAAACGGGCATGGATGGTAATGTGATTACCTTTAAAGGAAGATTGGTAGCTAGATGTTTCAGGCAAGATCATGGGTAAATACTATGGTGAAACTTTTTCCCTAGTTGCGATCTTACATCCATTCGCATCTTGCTTGCAATTAATGCTTACCATGATTATGTGATTTGACAGCAAGATGTCAGAATAACATTTTTTATGGAAACCTCCTTGAGGATGTGTACATGAAATAATCAGAAGGTTTTGTTGATCCAGAGCATGTCGAAAAGGTGTGGAAGTTGTAGCGATCAATTTACCGATCAAAGCAAGCTTAGCGAAGTTGGAGTCTTCGATTTGATGATGAAATAAAAGAGTTTGGTTTCTTCAAAAATTAAGATGAACCTTATTTTTACAAGAAGGTTACTGGGAGCGGAGTTGTATTTATGGTCTTTTATGTCGATGACATACTACTCATTGGGAATGATGTCCTTACTCTGCAATTTTTTAAAGATTGGCCAGGGATTTTTTTTAATGAAATACCTAGGCGATGCAACCAATATTCTTGGTATAAATATGTATAGAGATAATCAATAAAGACTCCGACTTAAGTCAAAGTAAATATATTGGAAATGTGTTGAAATGGTTCAACATGCAAGATTCTAAGAAAAGATTCTTACCTATGTCACATAGAGTTAGTCTTTTGAAGACTAGTTCTCCTTCTACTCACATTGAGAAGGATCGCATGACGAAGATTCCTTATGGATCAGCAATTGAATCTATCATGTACGCCATGTTATGTACAAGGCCAAATGTGTCATATCATTTGAGCATAACAAGTAGGTAGGAGTAAAATCCCGATGAGAGTAACTGGAAAGCTGTTAAAAATATTTGTAAGTACTTGAGAAGAACTAAGGAGGAACTCTCGATATATGGAGGAGATGAAGACCTCAGTATAAAAGGCTACACTTATGCAAGCTTCCAAACCGACAAAGATGATTTAAGATCATAGTTGGGATTTATGTTTTTCATTAATGTAGGAGCTGTGAGCTTTAAAATTTCGAAGAAAGATACAGTTGTTGATTCTACCACAGAGGCTGAGTATATTGCTGACTTAGAGGAATCAAAGAAAGTTGTTTGGATTTGAAAGTTCATTACTGAACCAGGAGTTGTCCCTAGTATTGCGGATCCTATAGCACTATATTGTCACAACAATTGTGCGATCACACAAGCTAATAAACCCATATATAACCAGCGATCCAAACACATACTTTGGAAATTCCATCTCATTCAAGAGATCATCGACATAGGAGATGTCAAGATATGAAATGTACAAAGAGATGACAATCTTGCGGACCCGGTTACCAAACCTGTAGTAACCCTCATATTTATGTTGCACGTGTATGTCTTAAGCGATTTGATTATTTTAGAAATATGTGTGTTAATGTTAATATTTTATTAAGTATGCTAGATTTTAAAGAAGACGTTTTAAGTATGTTATTTGTACCAACTTTTTAGTTAGTATCAAATTTTTTGTTTGTCCCAAACTTCATTTAAATTTGCAATTGTGTTCTAAACTTTAAATTTTTATGCATTAACCTCTCCATTGTTGGATTTTGCATCATTTACCCAAAATACCATGTCTTTCAATTAAGTTTAACATCTCAATTCTTCCTATACTAAACTAGTCAACTATAATATGATAGTTTGTAATCTCATTACATGTATAGCTCTATTTATACCACCCAAATCCCATCAAATAACTCTCTATCACTCTCCATGTCTCTCATTCTTTTTCTTTGCATCTTCTTCAACAAGAACACTCGTGAATGCTCTATTCTCTTACCTCAAATAGTATTCCCGAATTTGGGGGTTGACCATCACAAAACACCCCCAAAACTCTATTTTCGACCTCTCAATTCATGAAAAACTCAAGTTCAATGTTATATTATGCATTGGGGAAGCATTTTCCTTCATTTTGTTCAATGAACCAAGCTTCTTCAACCTCCAAGAGCCCAAGATAAATCTCTAGTTCCTCTGAAGCTTATATATAAGCACTCTTCTCTTCTTTATGTGTTCAATTTGTATATAATTCATGTTCTTGGTATGAAAAATGCTTGATCTTGAGTTGCATGTGTGGTTTGGTATATGATTGGTAACTTTTGAATTTGATCTTTCTCATCTCCAAGTATGCTTCATCATTCTCATGGCTAGATCATATGATTGATACTTGAATGTTGCATATTTCAGAAAACTCACATTAGAACATACATGCATGTCATCAAAACCAAGTTTGTTGCTAGATTCATGGATGAAATTATTATGAGTAGGGTTAAGTATGTGATTAAGAGTTTTTTTTTTGTGTAATTTCATATTTTGGTAGAGTAATTCTTTCATGCAATAAGTTTTGGAGTATAGAAAATCACAAGAATCATGTTTTGACCCTATACTCACAAAATTGAGAAAAATACTTAAACTTTTTACGAAATTATGAACAATTTACCGTTCCCATAATTTTATGTTATATTTCTACAGTAAATTACACAGAGACATTGGAGTTGTATTTTATTTTTAATCGGCCAAAAATCAGTTCTGTTTTAACACTCTGCTCAACCCAAGACCAGTGAGGTTTTTCATACATTTCATATACATATTATTCTCCAGTGGTTACCAAATTTGTATATGTTGTTCCCAGGGGTGTTATTTACTTCCAGTTAAAATTTTATAATTTTTGGAATTCCTATGAATATTTTATGAATTTACTCCCAATACCGCTTTTTAGTCTCTCTTTTACACCTAAACAGCTCTTAAATGTTTTCATAATTTTTGATATTTTTATATTTTATAAGTAAACTCTTTTCAAAAATTGGGGTCTCGAATAATATTTTTGATCTACTCATGAATTTTTGAACTAATGGTAGTCACATTTTGTTTATGTGCATAATCTAGAAGTTGCCAAGATTCTCAATGCTATTTTATGTAAGTTACTTTTTGTTCATTACATGTTATAGTGCTCTTAGGTTCTGCATTTTACATCTCATATGCATCTAGGAACATGTTTAAGGCTATACAAGCATAAGAATATGTGAGAAAAATTAGTTTATTTGCATTAATAACATTGGTGTCGCTGAGCTAAGTGATTGTGTGCTATGTTTGGTATGATTTTATGTTAAGTTATTGTATGTGTGATTTGTAGCCTTCTTTTCTATTTACGTGACAATGGAGTTGATGATCATGTGCCTAAAGATGATTGAATTTGGAATAAAGAAATGTTAAGTAAATGGATTAAGCTCGCATGGCGAGTTACCCTACTTCCCGAAGGTTGTACCTACCCTCAAGTTTCTTAAAATCTTATGTATGTTCATGTTCTCCCCATTATTATGTATGTATGCTTTCTACTCAAGTGAAATGTTTTATGCCCATGGATGCTAAGAAATATAATGAACGTTTCGTAAGATAAAACACGGTTTTCAGAAAGGCCACGGTACCGGAGTGAAATTCCCGTCGGGTATAGGCAGGCTACGACCCTTTTGCCGGGGCAATATAAGTAGGCAACGCGTCGCCTCACGTGTCGTCGCGACGGACATTTTCCTACGTTATGTTATGTTACGTCACGAAGTTTACACGGGCCATAAGATAAGAAAATAAGCAAGAATGTTAAAGTAAGTTATGGTCTCTACATGAGACAAAGTAAGGTTTCTATTTGGAACAATATGATTTCACATGAATTAAGTTATGCTTTCCGTTACGCTTTCGTTATGATACAAGTTATGCTTTATGAATGTCATGATCTTTCAATTTTCACAAGTATATGTATGTATGACTATGCCTTATGTTAATGATGCTCTGTGGAAAGTTAGCCCTTTTCGTTTTCTAAACCTACGGAGGGGCGTAGATATATCTTACTGAGCTAGTTCAGCTTACCCCTTCAAATCAATTTTTTTTCAGGTTTTAAGGACACATAAAATGCAAGAAGTATAAAGGTGTTAAGTTGATATGTGACAACGTGTTTGGTGACGCTTGTGTGCTCATATGTTGCATATATGTTAGATGACTAGAAGCGATTATGTACATGTTGGCGATTTGTCCTAAAAATGTATAATTTCTGTTATTATGTATTTAAGACTTTATATGAGCCATTTTATGATACCTAGAAATATTCCGAATTATGCTATGCTTACGTTATGAGTCGAGAAGGCTAAATGTACATAACTTATCAAGTTATAAATTTCTTTTCTTGCCAATATTTTCATTTAAGTTACAAGTCAAATTGTTTGTCATGACGACCCCAAGTGAATTTTTCAATTACGCTTGCTCAAAGTTTCCAAAAATAAATTTTTACTTCGACTTTTTTTTTTTTATAAATTACTTATTTAGCCTCTCGACGAGTCAAGGCCTCACCGGCATGTCGCGCCCTCCTACCGTTAATACAAACTTTATAAATCGCTAATCGAGGTTGGCGGGATGGGGATGTGACATTGTGGTATTAGAGCACTAGGTTGTTGATTCATAAGTTTAATAAACCTTAGGAACCCACTATGTGCTTACGTGTGTGAAAGTTTACATGTATGTATGTTTTGTGTATGATTGTATACTATGTTAGTATGCCGCTACAACTTATAAGATCTAAGATTGTAAGTTAGACTCCATGATAATATGGATTTCTGTATGTGACTTATATACCTAAGTGCTTTCTTAAATGCATTACTAAATTATATGTAAGTTGTTATGCATGATCATGTTAAATGCTTTAGTGAACTATGTGTAAGTTGTAATGCACGATCATGGTTGAAGTTAAAATGATTCTTTATGATACATGAGTATGAATTATGTGTGAGTGATTCAAAATAATACATTTAGCTTTTATAAGTCATACATGAGATAAGGGAAAAAATGAAAGGTAGACTTCCGAGACAATGATTAAGCTTTGTGTATGCATCATAGGAATAAGATAGAATCAACTATATGATAAGAGTTATGAATCAATTATAATATCATGTTTTTGATTTATTTAGTGTTTGTTTAATCATATTGTGTGAATGATACATGACTTATAAACTTTGTGATATATGGTGTAAGAGTTGTGACAGGAAAGTGAAGAGACACGTTCATGTTATGTGGTCACGGACCAAGTGTGATACTAGACTTACACTTTATAAAATTTCTATGACAAGATGATGATCAGGGGGCGGAGCCATGTAGGGGCACGGGGGGGGGGGGGGGGGGGGGGGGGTTGGGGCACGTGCCCCCCCTGACTCCCCCGGAAACACTAGGATACCCCTATATTTTTAGTCTTTTTTAGTTGTGTTAGTATTGAATATATATGTGTGCCCCCTTTACATTACAGAGATGGTACTTTGGTCTAGTGGTTAGGAGTTTAGTTTGCAAAGTATAGGTCTTGAGTTTGATTCCTGACAAAAGCTTATGTTTTTGGACAAAAAAAAGAGTTAAGTTCTTTGAAAAAGCATATATATTTTTTTACTTATATTTTTGGACAAAAAAAGAGTTAAGTTCTTGGCAAAAGCATGTTTTTTAGACAAAAAAAGCACCACCTATTTAAGATACACAATTAACCCTTTATTTTTTCATAAATACACAAAAAAAAATCAGAGTATTTATTACACTAGCATAATTTTCTATTCATTAAAAATCTATACCCTCTCCTTCAAAAAAAAAAAAATTGTGCCCCCCACCCCTTCACCAAAATCCTGGCTCCGCCACTGATGATGATAGTAAGTATGTGGGGTGCTTTTATGTGTTATGATAAGTATGTTTTATGTGATACGTATTCTATCATCACGCCTCTTTCATATATGTTGGATGTTATATGTGTAAATGTGCGTATGTGTTATGTGATGATCGTGGATACTAAGTTTGCTATGATTTTATAGTATTCATGTTGTTCATAAAAATATGAATAAAAAAACTAAGAAAAGCATAACATGCTTTGAAAGATGTTATTGGTTGTTCTAATTGGAATGCGTATATGCGACAAGTGTGATTTTCATGCTCAAAATAAAGTTGTAAAAAAAAGTTTGTTATGTTATGTCATTACACGTTATGTTATGTCTCAGCTATGTGCAGGGCCGTCTCAAGAATTTCAGGAGCCTTAGGCAAAACTTTTAAACGGGGGCCTAAATAATGTACCAATGACATTGGCTAACAGTTAAAATTTACCTACTATGTCCAATTGTTCACGAATTAGAAATCAAATTAGAACACGTATTATTTATTTGGAATGCTCAAAAAGGAAACTGCCCGATTCGTTTTTAATGGATGAACTCAAGTTTTCAGTGCTTATGCCGCTATGCGTTCTCATTTTTGCAATAAGGGAATAGCCATCTTTTAGAAAGAAGACTCATGCATTTGGAAAATGTAATAAGAGAATAGCTTTTATTTACAGGAGAGTTAAATCATAGAAACACAACTTCAAAATGACACCTTCAATTTAAATGTTATTTTTTTATGACATTTATCTCAATTGATAGGATACAAAATGTCTCGGTGTAACAATATGACAAACTAAATGAAGAAAATTAGATAAAAAAATAAAATAAGTGTATAAAATAAACTTAATGTAGTTTGATAACTTTGAAATATAAAGACAAAAAAAGAGACCCAATATTGGACTTGAAACAGGAAGTGACTTGAACAAACACCTGGACGTTACGTTTTTCTTTTCTTTTCTTTTCTGAAGGAGTCAGAGAAGATGGTAGTTGATATTAGAAGATGAAGAAACAATTCCAACGTGAAGAAAATTGTAGAGAAATAAGAATTTTCAGGCTAATAGGATAAAAATAAACGGTCAAAGTCAAACCGAAAAACATTTTCTAGAGAAGATTTTCGCCAAGCTGTTCTCAAAAGAATCAACGTTCCATTGGCAATTTGGCACATACGTGTGAAATAACGTTACTTTTGGAGAACATGAGTACCAGTGACGATGTCCTTCTGTGGTTCCTAATTTTTCTCTCATTTACACCTCTTCCTAAAATAACTCAACACATTCAGTTTCTTCTCTCACAATTACACTGATACACATGGTCAAGGTAAATTCTCGCTAATAATATGTAATTTCCCCTAATCATAGTATCTAATTTCTCTTTTATTTTGAGGATATCTAATTTCTCTTGCGGTTATGGCCTTCAATCGCATTTATTCCTTAATAATTCCCATACATTAATTATACAATTAATTATATTTAATTAAGATACCTAGTGGAGGCCTTCTAAAAATGGAGGCCTTAGGAAATTTCCTAACTTGCCTAAGGCAAGGGCCGGCCCTGGCTATGTGCTTGAAGTATATTTTTATTTGTACAAACTGAGCATATAAATTATGTGATGTATTATGTGTAAATTATTCATGTCATGTATGTTTTGGCGTCTGATAAGTTATTTTCATGTATATATGCATGTTATTAAGAAAATTAATCGTAATATGAGCATGTCAAAAGTTTAGTCCGATACGCGAACGTCAAGTGTTCGGACCGCTAATGTGCAAGTTGGACGAGCAGCTATATCATTACGATGCTATAAGCTGTTCCCCTATGTTGTACGGTCGAACGAGAACTTCTGACGTAATTACGAGCTTGATGAGCGGTAAAAAGTGTGACGACACGATGTATTGTTCCCTCTCGTAAGCGTGAAAGACAGGACCTCTGAAACAATTACGAGTGTGTTGGAGCGGTACAAAGTGTGACGACACCGAGTTAGAGGGTAATATGACTAATAAGGGATAAGTTGTGTATTGATTTCATATTAGTTAATATCTTATATGAATTCATTCATGTTAGAAATGCATTAAGCGAGTGCGAGGACGAACTCTTTATAAGGTGAGTAGAATGTAGTAACCCTCATGTTTATGCTGCACGTTTATGTCTTAAGTGATCTGATTATTTTCAAAATATGTGTGTTAATGTTAATATTTTCTTAAGTATGCTAGAATTTAAAGAAAATGTTTTAAGTATGTTATTTATACCAACTTTATAGTTTGTATCAAATTTCTAGTTTGTCTCAAAATTTGTAAATTTGCAATTGTGTTCTAAACTTTAAATTTTATGCATTAACCTCTCCATTGTTGGTTTTTGAATCATTTACTCAAAATAGCATGTCTTTCAATTAAGTTTAACATCTCAATTCTTCCTCCACTAAACTAGTCAACTATAATATGATATTGTGTGCTCTCATTACATGTATGGCTCTACGTGTACCACTCATATCCCATCAAATCACTCTCCATGTCTCTCATTCTTTTTATTTGCATCTTCTTCAACAAGAACACTCATGAATGCTCTCTTCTCTTACCTCAAATAATATTCCCGGATTTGGGGGTTTACCATCACAAAACACCCCCAAAACTCCATTTTCTACCTCTTAATTCTTCAAAAACTCAAGTTCAATGATATACTATACATTGGGGAAGGATTTTTCTTCATCTTAATCAAGAATCCAAGCTTCTTCAACCTCCAAGAGCTCAAGATAAATATGTAGTTCCTCTCAAGCTTATATGTAAGCACTCTTTCTCTTCTTTATGTGTTCAATTTGTATATAATTCATGTTCTTGGTATGTAAAATGCTTGATCTTGAGTTGCATGTGTGGTTTGGTTTATGATTGGTAACTTTTGAATTTGATCTTCCTCACCTCCAAGAATGCTTCATCATTCTTATGGCTAGATCACATGATTGATACTTGAATATTGCATATTTCATAAAACTCAGATTAGAACATAAATGCATGTCATCAAAACCAAGTTTGTTGATAGATACATGGATTAAATTATAATGAGTAGTGTTAAGTATGTGATTAAGAGTTTTTGTTTGTGTAATTTCATGTTTTGGTAGAGTAATTCCTTCATGCAACAAGTTTTGGAGTATGGAAAATCACAATACTCATGTTTTGAGCCTATTTTCACAAAATTGGAAAAAATACTTATGCTTTTTTAGAATATTATGAAAAATTTACTGTTTGTGTAACTTCATGTGATATTTCTATAGTAAATATTTCAGAGATATTAGACTTGTATTTTATTTTTAATCGGCCAAAAACCAGTTTTGTTTTAATAGTCTGCTCAACCCCAAACCAGTGATGTTTCTCATAAAATTCATATACTTATCATACTCCTATTGTTATCAAATTTGGATATGTTGTTTCCAGGGATGTTAGTCACTTCCAGTTAAAATTCTCATAATTTTTGGGATTCATATGAATATTTTATGAATTTACACCCAAGACCGCTTTTTAGCCTTTGTTTTACGCCTAAACAACTCTGAATGTTAATGTTTAAAAATACATAAATGTTTTCATAATTTTTTATAATTTTATATGTTATAACTAAACTCTTTATATATGTTATGTCAAAAATTGGTGGCTCGAATAATTATTTTAATCTACTTATGAATTCCTGAACTATTGGTAGTCACATTTTGTTTATGTGCATAATCCTGAAGTTGTCATGTTTCTCAATGATATTTTTTGTAAGTTACTTTTAGTTCATTATATGTTATATTTCTCTTATGTGCTTCATTTTAAACCTCATATGCATCTAGGAACATGTTTAAGGCTATACAAGCATATGAATATGTGAGAAAAGTTAGTTTATTTGCATTAATATCATTGGTGTCGTTGAGCTAAGTGATTATGTGCTATGTTTGGTATGATTTTATGTTAAGTGATTGTATGTGTGATTTGTAGCCTTCTTTTCTATTTACGTGACAATAGATTTGATGATCATGTGCCTAAAGATTATTGAATTTGGAACAAAAGAATGTTAAGTAAATGGATTAAGATCGCAAGGTGAGTTACCATACTTCCCGAAGTTAGTACCAACCTCAAGTTTCATAAAAGCTTATGTATGTTCATGTTCTCCCCATTATTATGTATGTATGCTTTCTACTCAAGTGAAATATTTTATGCCCATGGATGCTCAGAAAGATAATGAACGTTTCGTAAGATAAAACACGGTTTTCAGAAAGGCCACGATACTGGAGTGAAACCCCCTGTCGGGTATAAGCAAGCTACGACCCTTTTTCCGGGGCAATATAAGCAGGCAATGCGTCGCCTCACGAGCCGTCGCGATGGACATGTCCCTATGTTATGTTATGTTAAGTCACGAAGGTTACACGGGCCATAAGATTAGAAGATAAGAAAGAATGTTCAAGTACGTTATGGTCTCTACGTGAGACAAATCAAGGTTCCTATTTGGAACAATATGATTACACACGACTTAAGTTATTGTTTACGTTACGCTTTCTTTATGATACAAGTTATGCTTTACGAATGCCATGATCTTTCAAGTTTCACAAGTATATGTATGTATGACGATGCCTTATGTTCATGATGTTCCATGGAAAGTTAGCCCCTTTTTGTTTTCTAAATCTACGGAAGGGTAGTATCTCACTGAGCTAGTTGAGCTCAGCCTTTCAGGTTAACTTTATTTTCAGTTTTTAAGGACACATAAAAGGGAAGAAGTATAAAGGTGTTAAGTTGATATGTTACAACGTGTTTGGTGACGCTTGTGTGCCCATATGTTGCGTATATGTTAAATGACTAGAAGCGATTATGTACATGTTGGCGATCTGTCCTAAAAATGTATAAGTTGTGTAATTCTGTATGTAAGAATTTATACGAGCCATTGTATGATACCTAGAAACATTACGAATTATGCTATGCTTACGTTATGAGTGGAGAAGACTAAATGTACATGACTTTTCAAGTTATAAATTTCTTTTCTTTCCAATATTTTCATTTAAGTTACAAGTCAATTTGTTTCTCATGACAACCCCAAGTGAATTTTTCAATTACGCTTCCGCAAATTTTTCAAAAATAAAATTTTACTTTGTCTTTTTTTATAAATTACTTATTTAGCCTCTTGACGAGTCAAGGCCTCACAGGCATGTCGCGCTCTCGTCCCGTTAATGAAAAGTTATAGATCGCTAATCGCGGTCGGCGGGAGGGGGATGTGAAAAAACCCCTTTCTCAGAGCAATCGTGAGGGCCGTACAAGATCTTTTAGCATACGAGATGCACCAAATTATCTCTAGTGCACGTAGGAGGTTGTTGGCGTATGCCCTAGAGGCAATCTGATCGTAACATCTATTTATAAAAAGCTTTTTATTTATTCTATTCCCTATATGGAGATATGTTGACAAAATGAAATCTTTAGAATAAATGTTGTATTCTTAAATATCCATAGTCAAGTATTATTATAAATTAGACGACTATGATTAATCGAGACTACTATGTGTGTAGATTAATATGAGATATCAAGTCTAACACGTGGGAACACATTAGCAGTAATGGTGTACTTGATTTACCCGCCATGATAACACTACTGTTGGAATAGATGCCCTCGAGGCAATCTAGTTTAGTATGAATTTATTTGTGGCTAGACATTCATTTATTATTTATTGGATATTTAATATAATGAAGTCCTTAGATTTACAATTGTGTTGTTTATCTTAAATATCCCTAGTCCAGTATAATGATTAATGGGACAATCATCTATAGACTAGTATGGGGTTGGATTGATATGGAGATATCACGATCCAACACATAGGTGTGCATTAGGGGTAATGTTGCACTGGATTGACCCATCTCCGAGAAGGATACATACACGTTATGTTGAGTCACAAATGCTTCTCGCGGTGCAATGGTATTGTCATCCTTAGACTTGAAGCACTAGATATTCTAGTTGTGGATTATTGTGATTTTGGTAGCGTTAAACGCTACACCGTAACTGGGTAGTTATAAAGGTGTGTACTGGATACAATGAGAAGCAAGCTTAGAGATCGTAGGGGACGTAGATAGAATTGGTCCCTCCCATATAACGGGAGCAAATATCCTAGGCCACTCGAGGGATAGTGCTTATAGAATGTCTGGCCAGACTCAAATAAATCAATATGGGATATTGATGTTATTTGCACGAATAAGGCTATTCCCATGGATCGAGAAACTATGGATTGGATATACAAGTGTGACTTGTATGTCTCGTGTCCAATCCGGATATAGAGAAAAAGGGATGATACAATTACTTGTACAAAGGTTGTCAAGATGACTATTCTATTTGTTGGCTAGAATGGATGTTTTGCTAGAAACCGCTCCATATTAGCAAATAGTTGCTACAAACTAGATAGAACCTATGGGGTCACACGCTATATAGAGTTGAACTAGATTTGGGAATTAATTAATTGGATGATTAATTATAAGAATCACTTTGCAAAACCTTAAAAACTTAGTAGGGACTAATTTCCAAGGAAGGGACTAAATTGAATTCTAGTAGGACTAGAATAAGTCCTTTAGGTAGTTGACAAGGAGTTGTTGGACTATATAAATGACCTTCCTTCCTTCCTTCCCACAACTTATGCTCATTATTGAACATAACAAGAGTGGGAGAGAACAAAAGGAGAGAGAGAAACAAGCTAGAGGAGCCGAACGCCCCCTAGCCCGCCGCCCGTCCCCGTCGGCCACAAGGAGGCCGAGAGCCCCCTTTTTGGTCTCGTTTTGCGTGATCTTTTCTTCCTCTTCCTCTTATGGGCTAGCACCAAGGACTTGGGAGCTCTAGGATCAACTCTAGGCGTGGATCAACCATAGAGAACGTGACACAATTCGCGTTTGAATTCATCAAAGGAGAACCCTAAGGTGTGTTATTGATATCTTCTTTTGCCATCGTAATGTCTCTTGAATTGTGATCCTTGGAGGGTTTTGCATGGTTATTTTTGTTTCCGTTGAATCAAAACCCTACAGTGGTATCAGAGCCACAGGTCGTAGAGCATAAACGTGGTTTATGTGTTGCGTTTTAGTTGTTTTACACCTTAATTTGATTGTTTATCGCGTAAAACAAGACAAATCAAGCATGGGATGCAATTTGTCAATAATCTATCATAACAAGATCTAATTTTTGCATTGGATGCATGAATTAATGAGTTTGAGAAATTTTAGGATCTTAGATCTAGGGTTTGGGCATCCTTGGGGAAGAAGGAGTTCTCCCAAAACAAGGAAACAACCAAACTTGGGCACGTTCGGCCCCATAGGGGACCGCCCCTCTTGCTTGCCGCCAAAGATTGGCCACCCTAGGGGTCGGGCGGCCCTAACTCGCGGCCTAGGCGTGTGGGTTATGGGCCGGGCCGGCCCTAGGGCCTTGTGGTTCATCTTTTTGGGCCCGGGCAATTTAATTGTTGGTCCCATGACCGTTTTAACCCTAGAAATCCTAAAATCAATTAAAATTGACCAAGCACGTTAAAATTGGATTTTAACTGTTTATGTGCAATTCGCATGGTGATTGGATATGTCCTTAGGATGTGGTTTGATGTGGATGTTTAATTTTGTGTTTTGGTTTTACGTCCTGCGAGCTGATCAATTAATTGTAATAATTAATTACAGTTTTATGGCCTGCGTGCCATTTTTTTTCCTCAACTTGTGAGATTTATTTTATTTAATATAGAAGTTAGCTAGTGCTAGATAAAGTAGATTGATAGCCAAGATTGAAGAATAGAAGCCCAAAGCCAAAAGGAGCCACAAAAGATGGAGCATGGAGCATGGAGCATTCCACATGACTATGAAGGATGGACCAAAAGATCAAGACGCATGGAGATGTGTTTGTTTTTAGGGTTCATAGATAATTCCATTGGCTTGGAATTATCTTAGTCTAGAAAAGGCCATATCCACATCACGTTTAATTTCTGTTTTGTGGTTGTTTATTTTATTGCCTTATTATTGTGTGGTTGGTGTATGGATGATGCATGCAATTAGGATAATAAGATAATTAGACAACCCGGATCTATTATTTGGAGTTGTGCCCAAACTCAAGTAGATAGATTAGTTTATTTTGATCAACAAAACAATTAAAAAATCGAATTTGAAATCCCTCAAAATTCAAATATTGTGTTCTTGCCTTCTCGTTATTTAAACACTCATTATCATCATTATTTATCAAGTTCGTGCGTGCCATAGCATGGCGACTTGGTTCATAATGATGGAATGCGATGGCACACCTCGTGTGCAATTGTTTAGATAAGAGGTTGAACACAACTAGGCAATTAATATGATTAAGAAACCTAGAGGCAATCAATTGGGATTATCCATATGGATGGATAAATAAGGAGTTATTTGCCCAATTGAACCAAGAGTTGCATGTGTGATGCAATTGGAATTGTTCCTACCTAAAGTAGTCAAATTATGGGTGACTTGCCAAAGCAAGCTCATAAGGAGATGAAGCATGGATCTTGGCCCGCTAGAAAATATAAGGATATTTTCCGCATTAATATCTTGAGGGTTATTAATCCGTAGAAAAATAGTGGGAGCTATATTTGATAAACTAGCCATTATTGAATATAGTCAAAAATTCACAAATACTAAAACTTGCGTATTTTAGTAGAATTCCAAATGGCAAACAACTCATCGAGTTCACAACATTCCCTACGATCTGTCCTTGAGAAGGACAAGCTCTCTGGAACCAACTTTCTTGATTGGTAGAGAGACTTGAGAATTGTTCTCAAGCAAGAGAAGAAATTGTACGCAATAGAGGAGCTGTTGAAATAGATGCCCTAGAGGCAATCTAGTTTAGTATGAATTATTTGTGGCTAGAAATTCATTTATTATTTATTGGATATTTAATATAATGAAGTCCTTAGATTTACAGTTGTGTTGTTTATCTTAAATATTCATAGTCAAGTATAATGATTAATGGGACAATCATCTATAGACTAGTATGGGCTTGGATTGATATGGAGATATCATGATCCAACACATAGGTGTGCATTAGGGAATGTTGCACTGGATTGACCCATCTCCGAGAAGGCTACATACACGTTATGTTGAGTCACAAGCGCTTCTCGCAGTGCAATGGTATTGTCATCCTTAGACTTGAAGTCACTAGATGTTCTAGTTGTGGATGATTGTGATTTTGGTAGCGTCAAACGCTACACCGTAACTGGGTAATTATAAAGGCGTGTACTGGATACAATAAGAAGCAAGCTTAGAGATCGTAGTGGACGTAGATAGAATTTTTCCCTCCCACATAACGGGAGCAAATATCCTAGGCCACTCGAGGGATAGTGCTTATAGAATGTCTGGCCAGTCTCAAATAAATCAATATGGGATATTGATGTTATTTGCACGAATAAGGCTATTCCCATGGATCGAGAAACTATGAATTGGATATACGAGTGTGACTTGTGTAACTCGTGTCCGATCCGGATATAGAGACAAAGGGATCAGACAATTACTTGTACAAAAGTTGTCAAGATGACAATTCTATTAGTTGGCTAGAATGGATGTTTTGCTAGAGACCGCTCCATATCAGCAAATAGTTGATACCAACTAGATAGAACCTATGGGGTCACACGCTATATAGATTTGAACTAGATTTGAGAATTAATTAATTGGATTAATTAATTAGAAGGATCACTTTGCAAAACCTTGCAAACTTAGTAGGGGTCTAATTTGCAAGGAAGGGACTAAATTGAATTCTAGTAGGACTAGAATAAGTCCTTTAGGTAGTTGACAAGGAGTTGTTGGACTATATAAAGTACCTTCCTTCCTTCCTTCCCATATAACTTATGCTCATAATTGAACATAACAAAGAGTGGGAGAGAACAAAAGGAGAGAGAGCAAGCAACAAAGGGAGCCGACCGCCCCCTTTGCCGCCGCCCGTCCCCGTCGGCCACAAGGAGGCCGAGACCCTCCTTTTTGGTCTCGTTTTGCGTGATTCTTCTTCCTCTTCCTCTTCCGGGATAGCACCAAGGACTTGGGAGATCTAGGATCAACTCTAGGCATGGATCAACCATAGAGAACGGGACACAATTCGCGTTTGAAGTCATCAAAGGAGAACCCTAAGGTGTGTTATTGATTTCTAACCCTTACCATCGTTATGTCTCTTGACTTGTGATCCTTGGAGGGTTTTGCATGGTTTTATGATTGTTTGTGTTTCCGTTGCGCATCCATGAATCAAAACCCTACAGGAGCATTTTCCAGAACGTCCAGAGAACCAAACACCTGCTTCCCTAAAGGTGTATCAAAGCGTGTTGATGACGCTAATGATGCGGCCTGCCTTGTGCCATGCACCATGACTTCTGAGCTTCAGAAGCAACACGAAAACATGAACGCTGTCGATATGATCGAGCATCTGAAGCAGCTCTTCCAAGAGCAGGCAAGGGTAGAGAGGTATGAGGTATCTAAGGCATTGTTGAAGTGTCATCTGGCAGAAGGGAACCCGGTGGGACCCCATGTACTCTGTATGATCGGGTACTTGGTGAATCTCACCCGACTAGGGTTCCCAGTAGGCCAAGAGTTGGCAACCAATCTCGTGTTGCAATCGTTGCCTGAGAGTTATGGAGAGTTCATCATGAACTATAACATGAACGAGATCGTGAAACCACTGCCAGATTTACTCAATATGTTGAGGACAGCTGAACAGAGCATCAACAAGGGTAAGGGCAAGGCCATTATGATGGTGCAGAAAGGAAAGGGCAAAAGGTTTGCCTCATCCTCCAAGGGCAAAAGCAAGTCAGTTTCCAAGTCCAACGAACCTGCCCTTAAGCCTGTTGGTGGCATTGCCAAAGGTATGACTAAAGGTGAGTGTCACTACTTCAGTCAGCCTGGACACTGGAGGAGGAACTGCCCAAAATATCTGGAGGAAAAGAGGCTTGAAATAGTGATTCCACCACCACCAGGTATTTTTGTTGTAGACGTCAATTTAACCGTCTCAACATCATGGGTATTAGATACTGGATGAGAATCTGATATTTGTCGAAATATGCACGATCTAAAGAGAAGTAGAAGATTGGCTAAAGGAGAGGTAGATCTGCGCGTTGGGAATGGAGCAAAGGTTGCTGCGTTGGCCATAGGCATGTGCGAGCTATCTCTGCCTTTAGGATTAGTTTTAGAATTAAATAATTGCTATTTTGTGCCTGTTATGAGCAGAAACATTATTTCTATTTCTTGTTTGGACAAGGATGGTTTTATTATTTCAAAAAAGAACAATGTTGTTCCTTTTATTTAAATAATATTCACTATTTTAGTGCGCAATTATTTGATGGACTTTATGTCCTTGATCTAAGCAATCCTGTCTACAACATTAATACCAAGCGGATTAAAATAAATGATTTAAATCCATCTTATTTATGGCACTGTCGTTTAGGCCACATAAATGAGAAGCGTGTATCTAGACTCCATAAGGATGGATTACTAGACTCATTTGATTTTGAATCATATGAGACATGTGAGGCTTGTTTATTGGGAAAAATGACAAAGTCCCCTTTCAATAAGAAAAGTGAGAGGACTAGTGAGCAATTGGCGCTCATACATACTGATGTGTGTGGGCCATTTGCCACGCCTGCCAGGGGGGTTATTTCTGCATCATTACATTTACAGATGATTACAGTAGATATGGATTTGTGTACCTTATGAGGGCAAAATCCGAATCCTTTGAAGTGTTCAAATAATTCAAGAATGAAGTAGAAAAGCAACTTGGCAAAAGTATAAAGGCTCTATGATCAGATAGTGGAGGAGAATACTTAAGCCAAGAGTTTGACGACTATCTTAGAGAGTGTTGGATCGTGTCCCAACTCACTCCACCCGGAACGCCTCAGTGGAATGGCGTGTCCGAGAGGAGGAATCGAACCCTATTGGATATGGTTCGATCAATGATGTGTCAAACCGATCTTCCATTATCATTTTGGGGCTACGCTCTATTAAGTACAGCTTTCACCATTAACCGTGTTCCATCTAAATAAGTCATGAAGACACCATATGAGATGTTGAGTGGGAGGCGTGCCACAATGTCGTTCATGAGGATTTGGGGCTGCGATGTCTATGTAAAACTTTTACAATCAGACAAGCTAGGGCCGAAATCGGATAAATGCAAATTTGTGGGGTACCCTAAGGAAACTAAGGGATACTACTTCTACAATCCAACCGAGAACAAAGTGTTTGTTTCTCGGACCGGCGTGTTTCTAGAAAGAGAGTTTGTCTCTAAAGAAGCAAGTGGGAGGACTGTAGAACTTGAAGAGGTTCAAGAACCACAAATCACTGAACCGATTATGGAACATGAACAGGAACCACAAGCAGTTGTGGAGCAACCTGTTCAGGTAACACAAGAACTTCGTAGATCTAGTAGAGTGCGCCAGGAACCCGAGAGGTATGGACTTCTCGTAACCGATTCCGGTGACACGATGCTCATAGATGATGAGCGTACTACCTATGAGGAGGCCATGAATGGCCCAGACTCTCAGAAGTGGCTAGAATCCATGAGATCCGAGATGGAATCCATGTACACCAACAAAGTATGGACTTTGGTGAAACCACCCGATGGGGCGCGGCCCATAGGGTGCAAATAAGTCTTCAAGAAGAAGATCGACATGGATGGTAATGTGATTACCTATAAGGGCCGATTGGTGGCTGAAGGATTCAGACAGATTCATGGTATTGACTATGATGAAACCTTTTCACCAGTCGCTATGACCAAATCCATCCGAATCCTACTTGCGATTGCAGCATACCACGACTATGAGATTTGGCAGATGGATGTCAAAACAGCATTCCTTTATGGGAATCTCCTCGAGGACGTGTATATGATACAGCCGGAGGGTTTTGAGGATCCAAAGCAAGCCAACAAAGTATGTAAGCTGCAACAATCCATTTATGGATTAAAGCAAGCTTCTAGGAGTTGGAATCGACGTTTTATTGAAGTAGTCAAAGAGTTTGGCTTCATCAGAAACGAAGATGAGTCTTGTGTCTACAAGAAGGTTAGTGGGAGCTATGTAGTTTTTCTGGTCTTGTATGTGGATGACATACTACTCATTGGAAACGATGTTCCCATGCTGCAATCTGTTAAATATTGGCTAGGGAAGTGTTTCTCAATGAAGGACTTAGGGGAAGCAGCCTATATACTCGGTATAAAGATCTATAGAGATAGATCCAAGAGGTTGCTAGGCCTAAGTCAAAGTACATATATTGACAAGGTGTTGAACCGGTTCAACATGCAAGATTCCAAGAAGGGATTCTTGCCCATGTCACATGGAATCACTCTTTCGAAGAGTGGTTGTCCTTCCAATGAGATTGAGAAGGAACGCATGAGTAGAATACCCTATGCCTCGGGCATAGGATCTATCATGTACGCCATGTTATGTACTAGACCAGATGTGTCATATTCCTTGAGTATGACAAGCAGATACCAATCCAATCCGGGTGAGAGTCATTGGATTGCAGTCAAGAATATCCTAAAGTACTTGAGAAGAACTAATGATGCTTTCTTGATATTTGGCGGTGAGGAAGAGTTGCGTGTAAGGGGTTACACTAATGCAAGCTTCCAAACCGACAGAGATGACTTTAGATTACAGTCGGGATATGTGCTTTGTGTAGGGTTTTGATTCATGGATGCGCAACAGAAATAAAAATAACCATGCGAAACCCTCCAAGTATCACAAGTCAAGAGACATAACGATGGTAAAAGAAGAAATCAATAACACACCTTAGGGTTCTCCTTTGATGACTTCAAACGCGAATTGTGTCACGTTCTCTATGGTTGATCCACGCCTAGAGTTGATCCTAGATCTCCCAAGTCCTTGGTGCTAGCACGGAAGAGGAAGAGGAAGAAAAGATCACGCAAAACGAGACCAAAAGGGGGCTCTCGGCCTCCTTGTGGCCGACATGGACGGGCGGCGGGCGAGGGGGGCGTTCGGCTCCTCTAGCTTGTTGCTCTCTCTCCTTTTGTTCTCTCTCACTCTTGTTATGTTCAATAATGAGCATAAGTTGTGGGAAGGAAGGGAGGAAGGTCATTTATATAGTCCAACAACTCCTTGTCAACTACCTAAAGGACTTATTCTAGTCCTACTAGAATTCAATTTAGTCCCTTCCTTGCCAATTAGTCCCTACTAAGTTTGCAAGGTTTTGCAAAGTGATCCTTCTAATTAATTAATCCAATTAATTAATTCCTAAATCTAGTTCAAATTTATATAGCGTGTGACCCCATAGGTTCTATCTAGTTGGTAGCAACTATTTACTAATATGGAGCGGTCTCTAGCAAAACATCCATTCTAGCCAACTAATAGAATAGTCATCTTGACAACCTTTGTACAAGTAATTGTCTCATCCCTTTGTCTCTATATCCGAATTGGACACGAGACATACAAGTCACACTCGTATATCCAATCCATAGTTTCTCTATCCATGGGAATAGCCTTATTCGTGCAAATAACATCAATATCCCATATTGATTTATTTGAGTCTGGCCAGACATTCTATAAGCACTATCCCTCTAGTGGCCTATGATATATGCTCCTGTTATTTGGTAGGGAAAAATTCTATCTACGTCCACTACGATCTCTAAGCTTGCTTCTTATTGTATTCAGTACACGCCTTTATAACTACCCAATTACGGTGTAGCGTTTAACGCTACCAAAATCACAATAATCCACAACTAGAATATCTAGTGACTTAAAGTCTAAGGATGACAATACCATTGCACCGCGAGAAGCGCTTGTGACTCAACATAACGTGTATGTAGCCTTCTCGGAGATGGGTCAATCCAGTGCGTCATTACCCTTAATGCACACCTATGTGTTGGATCATGATATCTCCATATCAATCCAACCCCATACTAGTCTATAGATGATTGTCCCATTCAATCATTATACTGGACTAGGGATATTTAAGATAAACAACACAATTTTAAACCTAAGGACTTCATTATATTAAATATCCAATAAATAATAAATGAATTTCTAACCACAAATAAATTCATACTAAACTAGATTGCCTCTAGGGCATCTATTCCAACAGTCTCCCACTTGCACTAGAGCCAATCTGGCGCATCTCGCATGCCCATACTCCTAGTGTGCCCTTCATGCTTCCACTGCGTTAGCGGCTTTGTAAGCGGGTCTGGCAGAGTCTCATCCGTAGGAATCTTGCATATCCGAACGTCTCCTCTATCGATAATATCTCGAATCAGATGAAACTTCCTGAGCACGTGCTTGGACTTCTGGTGCGACATGGGTTCCTTTGATTGCGCGATCGCCCCAGTGTTGTCACAGTACAACTCGACTGGATCCGCAATGCTAGGAACCACACCAAGTTCAGAAACAAACTTTCTGATCCTAACAGCTTCCTTTGCTGCGCCATTTGCAGCAATGTACTCAGCCTCTTTTGTAGAATCAGCTACCGTCTCTTGCTTGGAACTTTTCCAGCTCACCGCTGCTCCATACAGGCAAAACACATATCCCGACTAAGATCTAAAGTCATCTCTGTTGGTTTGGAAGCTTGCATCAGTGTAACCCCTTACACGCAACTCTTCTTCACCGCCAAATATCAAGAAAGCATCCTTAGTTCTTCTCAAGTACTTTAGGATATTCTTGACTGCAATCCAGTGACTCTCACCCGGATTGGATTGGTATCTTCTTGTCATACTCAAGGCATATGACACATCTTTTCTAGTACATAACATGGCGTACATGATAGCTCCTATGGCCGAGGCATAGGGTATTCTACTCATGCATTCCTTCTCAATCTCATTGGAAGGACAACCACTCTTCGAAAGAGTGATTCCATGTGACATGGTCAAAAATCCCTTCTTGGAATCTTGCATGTTGAACCGTTTCAACACCTTGTTAATATATGTACTTTGACTTAGGCCTAGCAACCTCTTGGATCTATCTCTATAGATATTTATACCGAGTATATAGGCTTCTTCCCCTAAGTCCTTCATTGAGAAACACTTCCCTAGCCAATCTTTAACAGATTGCAGCATGGGAACATCGTTTCCAATGAGTAGTATGTCATCCACATACAAGACCAAAAAAGCTACAGAGCTCCCACTAACCTTCTTGTAGAGACAAGACTCATCTTCGTTTCTGATGAAGCCAAACTCTTTGACTAGTTCATCAAAACGTCGATTCCAACTCCTAGAAGCTTGCTTTAATCCATAAATGGATCGTTGCAGCTTACAGACTTTGTTGGCTTGCTTTGGATCCTCAAAACCCTTTGGCTGTATCATATACACGTCCTCGAGGAGATTCCCATAAAGGAATGTTGTTTTGACATCCATCTGCCAAATCTCATAGTCGTGGTATGCTGCAATCGCAAGTAGGATTCGGATGGATTTGGTCATAGTGACGTGTGAAAAGGTCTCATCATAGTCAATACCATGAATCTGTCTGAATCCTTTAGCCACCAATTGGCCTTTATAGGTAATCACATTACCATCCATGTCGATCTTCTTCTTGAAGACCCATTTTCACCCTATGGGCCGCGCCCCATCGGGTGGTTCCACCAAAGTCCATACTTTGTTGGTGTACATGGATTCCATCTCGGATCTCATGGCTTCTAGCCACTTCTGAGAGTCTGGGCCATTCATGGCCTCCTCATAGGTAGTAGGCTCATCATCTATGAGCATCGTGTCACCGGAATCGGTTACGAGAAGTCCATACCTCTCGGGTTCCTGGCGCACTCTACTAGATCTACGAAGCTCTTGTTTTACCTGAACAGGTTGCTCCACAACTGCTTGTGGTTCCTGCTCATGTTCCATAATCGGTTCAGTGACTTGTGGTTCTTGAACCTCTTCAAGTTCTACAGTCCTCCCACTTGCTTCTTTAGAGACAAACTCTCTTTCTAGAAACACGTCGGTCCGAGCAACAAACACTTTGTTCTCGGTTGGATTGTAGAAGTAGTATCCCTTAGTTTCCTTAGGGTACCCCACAAATTTGCATTTATCCGACTTCGGCCCTAGCTTGTCTGATTGTAAACGTTTTACATAGACATCGCAACCCCAAATCCTCAAGAACGACAGTGTGGGACGCCTCCCACTCCACATCTCATATGGTGTCTTCATGACTGATTTAGATGGAACATGGTTAATGGTGAAAGCTGCACTTAATAGAGTGTAGCCCCAAAATGATAATGGAATATCAGTTTGACACATCATAGATCGAACCATATCCAATAGGGTTTGATTCCTCCTCTCGGACACGCCATTCCACTGAGGCGTTCCGGGTGGAGTGAGTTGGGACACGATCCCACACTCTCTAAGATAGTCGTAAAACTCTTGGCTTAAGTATTATCCTCCACGATCTGATCGTAGAGCCTTGATACTTCAAAAGATTCGGATTTTGCCCTCATAAGGTACACAAATCCATATCTACTGTAATCATCAGTAAATGTAATGAAGTAGACATAACCGCCCCTGGCAGGCGTGGCAAATGGCCCACACACATCAGTATGTATGAGCGCCAATTGCTCACTAGTCCTCTCACCTTTCGAAAGGGGACTTTGTCATTTTTCCCAATAAACAAGCCTCACATGTCTCATATGATTCAAAATCAAATGAGTCTAGTAATCCATCCTTATGGAGTCTAGATACACGTTTCTCATTTATGTGGCCTAAACGACAGTGCCATAAATAAGCTAGATTTAAATCATTTATTTTAATCCGCTTGGTATTAATGTTGTAGACAGGATTGCTTAGATCAAGGACATAAAGTCCATCAAATAATTGCGCACTAAAATAGTGAATATTATTTGAATAAAAAGAACAACAATTGTTCTTTATTGAAATAATAAAACCATCCTTGTCCAAACAAGAAATAGAAATAATGTTTCTGCTCATAGCAGACACAAAATAGCAATTATTTAATTCTAAAACTAATCCTGAAGGCAGAGATAGCTCGCACACGCCTATGGCCAATGCAGCAACCTTTGCTCCATTCCCATCGCGCAGATCTACCTCTCCTTTAGCCAATCTTCTACTTCTCTTTAGATCCTGCATATTTCGACAAATATGAGATCCACATCCAGTATCTAATACCCATGATGTAGAGACAGTTAAATTGACATCTACAACAAAAATACCTGGTGGTGGTGGAATCATTATTCCAAGCCTCTTGTCCTCCAGATATTTTGGGCAGTTCCTCCTCCAGTTTCCAGGCTGACTGCAGTAGTGACACTCACCTTTAGTCATACCTTTGGAAATGCCACCAACAGGCTTAAGGGCAGGTTCCTTGGACTTGGCAACTGACTTGCCTTTTCCCTTGGAGGATGAGCCAAACCTTTTGCCCTTTCCTTTCTGCACCATCATAATGGCCTTGCCCTTACCCTTGTTGGTGCTCTGTTCAGCTGTCCTCAACATATTGAGTAAATCTGGCAGTGGTTTCACGATCTCGTTCATGTTATAGTTCATGATGAACTGTCCATAACTCTCAGGCAACGATTGCAACACGAGATCGGTTGCCAACTCTTGGCCGACTGGGAACCCTGGTCGGGTGAGATTCTCCAAGTACCCGATCATACGGAGTAAATGGGGTCCCACCGGGTTCCCTTCTGCCAGATGACACTTGAACAGTTACTTAGATACCTCATACCTCTCTACCCTTGCCTGCTCTTGGAAGAGCTCCTTCAGATGCTCAATCATATCGACAGCGTTCATGTTTTCGTGTTGCTTCTGATCCTCAGAATTCATGGTGCATAGCATAAGGCAGGCCGCATCATTAGCGTCATCAACACGCTTTTGATACGCCTTTAGGGCAGCAGGTGTTTGGTTCTCTGGACCTTCTGGAACATGCTCCTCTATTGCGTACAGTTTCTTCTCTTGCTTGAGAACAAGTCTCAAGTTTCTTTACCAATCAAGAAAGTTGGTTCCAGAGAGCTTGTCCTTCTCAAGGACAGATCGTAGGGAATGTTGTGAACTCGATGAGTTGTTTGCCATTTGGAATTCTACAAAAGGAAAATACGCAAGTTTTAGTATTTGTGAATTTTTGACTATATTCAATAATGGCTAGTTTATCAAATATAGCTCCCACTATTTTTCTATGGATTAATAACCCTCAAGATATTAATGCGGAAAATATCCTTATATTTTCTAGCTGGCCAAGATCCATGCTTCATCTCCTTATGAGCTTGCTTTGGCAAGTCACCCATAATTTGACTACTTTAGGTAGGAACAATTCCAATTGCATCACACATGCAACTCTTGGTTCAATTGCGCAAATAACTCCTTATTTATCCATCCATATGGATAATCCCAATTGATTGCCTCTAGGTTTCTTAATCATATTAATTGCCTAGTTGTGTTCAACCTCTTATCTAAACAATTGCACACAAGGTGTGCCATCGCATTCCATCATTATGAACCAAGTCGCCATGCTTTGGCACGCACAAACTTGATAAATAATGATGATAATGAGTGTTTAAATAACGAGATGGCAAGAACACAATATTTGAATTTTTAGGGATTTTAAATTTAATTTTAATTTGTTTTGTTGATCAATATCAACTAATCTATCTATTTGAGTTTGGGCACAACTCCAAATAATAGATCCTAGTTGTCTAATTATCTTATTATCCTAATTGCATGCATCATCCATACACCAACGACACAATAATAAGACAATAAAATAAACAACCACAAAACAGAAATTAAACGTGATATGGATATGGCCATTTCTAGACTAAGATAATTCCAAGCCAATGGAATTATCTATGAACCCTAAAAGCAAACACATCTCCATGCGTCTTTATTTTTTGGTCCATCCTTCATAGTCATGTGGAATGCTCATGCTCCATGCTCCATCTTTTGTGGCTTCTTTGGCTTTTGGGCTTCTTTTCTTCAATCTTGGCTAACAATCTACTTTATCTAGCACTGGCTAACTTCTATACTAAATAAAATAAATCTCACAAGTTGAGGAAAAAAAATGGCACGCAGGCCATAAAACTCTAATTAATTATTACAATTAATTGATCAACTCGCATGCCGTAAAACCAAAACACAAAATTAAACATCCACATCAAACCACATCCTAAGGCCATATCCAATCACCATGCGAATTGCACATAAACAGTTAAAATCTAGTTTTAACGCGCCTGGTCAATTTTAATTGATTTTAGGATTTCTAGGGTTAAAACGGTCCATGGGCCCAACAATCAAATTGCCCGTGCCCAAAAAGGTGAACCACAAGGCCCTAGGGCCGGGCCGGCCCATAACCCACACGCCTAGGCCGCGGGTTAGGGCCGCCCGGCCCCTAGGGCGGCCAATCTTGGGCGGCAAGCAAGAGGGGCGGTCCCCTAGGGGCCCGAACCTCCTTGAGGGAGTTGTTTCCAAAACAACTCCCTTGCTTGGTGCCCAAGTTTGGTTGTTTCCTTGTTTTGGGAGAACTCCTTCTTCCCCAAGGATGCCCAAACCCTAGATCTAAGTTCCTAAAATTTCTCAAACTCACTAATTCATGCATCCAATGCAAAAATTAGATCTTGTTATGATAGATTATTGACAAATTGCATCCCATGCTTGATTTGTCTTGTTTTACGCGATAAACAATCAAATTAAGGTGTAAAACAACTAAAACGGAACACATAAACCACATTTATGCTCTACGACCTGTGGCTCTGATACCACTGTAGGGTTTTGATTCATGGATGCGCAACGGAAACAAAAATAACCATGCAAAACCCTCCAAGGATCACAAGTCAAGAGACATAACGATGGTAAAAGAAGAAATCAATAACACACCTTAGGGTTCTTCTTTGATGACTTCAAACGCGAATTGTGTCACGTTCTCTATGGTTGATCCACACCTAGAGTTGATCCTAGATCTCTCAAGTCCTTGGTGCTAGCCCGGAAGAGGAAGACGAAGAAAAGATCACGCAAAACGAGACCAAAAGGGGGCTCTCGGCCTCCTTGTGGCCGACGGGGACGGGCGGCGGGCTAGGGGGGCGTTCGGCTCCTCTAGCTTGTTGCTTCTCTCCTTTTGTTCTCTCCCACTCTTGTTATGTTAAATAATGAGCATAAGTTGTGGGAAGGAAGGAAGGAAGGTACTTTATATAGTCCAATACTCCTTGTCAACTACCTAAAGGACTTATTCTAGTCCTACTAGAATTCAATTTAGTCCCTTCCTTGTAAATTAGTCCCTACTAAGTTTTGCAAGGTTTTGCTAAGTGATCATTCTAATTAATTAATCCAATTAATTAATTCCCAAATCTAGTTCAAATCTATATAGCGTGTGACTCCATAGGTTCTATCTAGTTGGTAGCAACTATTTGCTAATATGGAGCGGTCTCTAGCAAAACATCCATTCTAGCCAACTAAGAGAATAGTCATCTTGACAACCTTTGTACAAGTAATTGTCTCATCCCTTTGTCTCTATATCCGGATTGGACACGAGACATACAAGTCACACTCGTATATCCAATCCATAGTTTCTCGATCCATGGGAATAGCCTTATTCGTGCAAATAACATCAATATCCCATATTGATTTATTTGTGTATGGCCAGATATTCTATAAGCACTATCCCTCGAGTGGCCTAGGATATTTGCTCCCGTTATGTGGGAGGGACAAATTCTATCTACGTCCACTACGTTCTCTAAGCTTGCTTCTTATTGTATTCAGTACGCGCCTTTATACCTACCCAGTTACGGTGTAGCGTTTAACGCTACAAAAATCACAATAATCCACAACTAGAATATCTAGTGACTTCAAGTCTAAGGATGACAATACCATTGCACCGCGAGAAGCGCTTGTGACTTAACATAACGTGTATGTAGCCTTCTCGGAGATGGGTCAATCCAGTGCGTCATTACCGTTAATGCACACCTATGTGTTGGATCATGATATCTCCATATCAATCCAACCCCATACTAGTCTATAGATGATTGTCCCATTTAATCATTATACTGGACTAGGGATATTTAAGATAAACAACACAATTGTAAATCTAAGGACTTCATTATATTAAATATCCAATAAATAATAAATTAATTTCTAGCCACAAATAAATTCATACTAAACTAGATTGCCTCTAGGGCATCTATTCCAACATTTTGCCTGTATGGAGCAGCGGTGAGCTGGAAGATTTCCAAGAAAGAGACGGTAGCTGATTCTACAACATAGGCTGAGTAAATTGCTGCAAATGGCGCATCAAAGGAACCTGTTTGGATCAGAAAGTTTGTTTCTGAACTTGGTGTGGTTCCTAGCATTGCGGATCCAGTCGAGTCGTACTGTGACAACACTGGGGCGATCGCGCAATCAAAGGAACCCAGGTCGCACCAGAAGTCCAAGCACGTGCTCAGGAAGTTTCATCTGATTCAAGATATTATCGATAGAGGAGATGTTCGGATATGCAAGATTCCTACAGATGAGAATCTATCAGACCCGCTTACGAAGCCGCTAACGCAGTGGAAGCATGAAGGGCTCACTAGGAGTATGGGCATACGAGATGCGCCAGATTCGCTCTAGTGCAAGTGGGAGACTGTTGGAATAGATGCCCTAGAGGCAATCTAGTTTAGTATGAATTTATTTGTGGCTAGAAATTCATTTATTATTTATTGGATATTTAATATAATGAATTCCTTAGACTTACAATTGTGTTGTTTATCTTAAATATCCCTAGTCCAGTATAATGATTAATGGGACAATCATCTATAGACTAGTATGGGGTTGGATTGATATGGAGATATCACGATCCAACACATAGGTGTGCATTAGGGGTAATGTTGCACTGGATTGACCCATCTCCGAGAAGGCTACATACACGTTATGTTGAGTCACAAGTTCTTATCGCGGTGCAATGGTACTGTCATCCTTAGACTTGAAGTCACTAGATATTCTAGTTGTGGATTATTGTGATTTTGGTAGCGTTAAACGCTACACCGTAACTGGGTAGTTATAAAGGCGTGTACTGGATACAATAAGAAGCAAGCTTAGAGATCGTAGTGGACGTATATAGAATTTGTCCCTACCACATAACTGGAGCAAATATCCTAGGCCACTCGAAGGATAGTGCTTATAGAATGTCTGTCCAGACTCAAATAAATCAATATGGGATATTGATGTTATTTGCACGAATAAGGCTATTCCCATGGATCGAGAAACTATGGATTGGATATACGAGTGTGACTTGTATGTCTCGTGTCCAATCCGGATATAGAGACAAAGGGATGAGACAATTACTTGTACAAAGGTTGTCAAGATGACTATTCTATTAGTTCGCTAGAATGGATGTTTTGATAGAAACCGCTCCATATTAGCAAATAGTTGCTACCAACTAGATAGAACCTATGGGGTCACACGCTATATAGAGTTGAACTAGATTTGGGAATTAATTAATTGGATTAATTAATTAGAATGATCACTTTGCAAAACCTTGCAAACTTAGTAGGGACTAATTTGCAAGGAAGGGACTAAATTGAATTCTAGTAGGACTAGAATAAGTCCTTTAGGTAGTTGACAAGGAGTTGTTGGACTATATAAAGTACCTTCCTTCCTTCCTTCCCACAACTTATGCTCATTATTGAACATAACAAGAGTGGGAGAGAACAAAAGGAGAGAGAGAAACAAGCTAGAGGAGCCGAACGCCCCCCTAGCCCGCCGCCCGTCCCCGTCGGCCACAAGGAGGCCGAGAGCCCCCTTTTTGGTCTCGTTTTGCGTGATCTTTTCTTCCTCTTCCTCTTCCGGGCTAGCACCAAGGACTTGGGAGATCTAGGATCAAATCTAGGCGTGGATCAACCATAGAGAACGTGACACAATTCGCGTTTGAAGTCATCAAAGAAGAACCCTAAGGTGTGTTATTGATTTCTTCTTTTACCATCGTTATGTCTCTTGACTTGTGATCCTTGGAGGGTTTTGCATGGTTATTTTTGTTTCCGTTGCGCATCCATGAATCAAAACCCTACAACTACATGGATGTTATGTGAGTGTCATATGTGCTTCTCATACTAACAATGTGTTGTGATCCTATGACTTGATATCAAAACATTTCGTAGATTTGGAGTGACATGTTTTAATATCGTCTAACATCAATTTGCGACAAGGTGATTATAAAGGCGGCAATTGTACATGTTATGAAACATGCTGAGGGGTGTGGCTAATGTAGATAGGATTAGTCCTCCTAAATAAATGTAGTCAATACATGTGGTCACTCGATGAGTGAAACTTAGGAAAATTCATGACTAATGAATAAATATGAGATGCTGATGTCATTTGTGTGTGTAAGTGTACTCCGGAAAACGAGAAACTATATATTGAATATAAAAGGGTGACATTCCATGCCTTGTGTCTAATCTGAATATATGGAAAAAGAGATTATACGTCACAATAACCTTTGTCATGGAGGTTAGTTATATCAATGGCATTCCTAGTACTTGGATAGCATTGATGTATTGTTAGATACCGATCAATGTTAGTAATTGTTACTGCCAACGTAATTAGGAGCATACAGATCCCACACAAGAACAAATCAAACTGGAATTAATTATTTATTAGTTAGACTAAAGACCAAATTAAGGATTTTTGACTTAAGTGCAATCTAATCCTAAGTGTTATGATTAATGAGTAAGTCGAATTCTACCATCCCTGTAAATACCCTAGCACCGCGGCTAGTTTTCGATGTTTTTCAGCAGTATCCGCCTTATGTACAGAATCGCTAAGGTTTGAGAGGAGTCGTACAAGTCCATTCGGATTTTTTGGGACGAAATTGTTCGTCTTTATCCTGCAGGCTAGCACTGGTTAAGAGAGAGTCAAGTTCACATTCGTTCGTGTGGATATCGTAGAGGTGTGGCTCCTTCAACACTTGCGATTGTCACCATTCAGTGCAAATGAGGTAATTTCTCTATATCAGATTATGCTCCTTCACAATGGGTCCTTGGTGGGTATTAGGAAGAAAAGTCTTTTATATTTTTGATGCATTTGACTGCCTAAAACCCAACCGTGAGATATACATGCAACATCTTTTACAAGTGTCTAGATGGACAAGACACCCCTTGCTGTATGACATATATGACTTTTCAACACTTACTTGAATTCTAAGTTACAATTTAAACCTGAAAAAGCAAGTAATTACTCCTCTGTCCTGCAAAGACGATTTCCATTTTGATCTGCTCCAAAATGGTCCACTTATATTTTTACGATTAAAAATATGATGAAGTCCTAATAAAAACCATTTATATTCAACGCACATAGTATTGAAGGAAACAAAAAGGTTATAGTTTCAAAAAGGAAAAAGAAAACAAAAGCAAGGATCATAGTAGAAATAGCATGTCAAAACTTGCAGTGGGATGCATTAATTCCATGTCCTCAAAAAAATTATATTTTCAAAAATAGACTGTTTTCGCGATACAAGGGAGTAATAAATATTATATTTTGTTTAGTAAAGAAATGTGTTGTTCATACATGATATTCTATCAATGAGATTTTCTTTTGTCAAGATTATGAAAAATGTAAATGTGATGTTTACATTTTTTATTTCTATAATTGGCGAAAAAATCTTATTTATAATAACGTATAAGCATTACATTTATTTTCATAAAATTAATTATTGATTAAATACTTTTTATACCACTATAAGTCAATTGAAAATTCGATTGAGTGTTTTTTTACTCCTATATAGCATACATTAAAAGGGATGTCGGATTAATCCACACACGTGTAGAAAATTAAAAATATGTCGTACATCGTATATGTACCATATTGCATTATCAAATAACTTTGCTTTTATGGAAGTAGTCTTATAACCAAACTTATCATCTTTAGCATTCTAAACTAAAATGCGTTGAAATATATATATATACGCCCCTATCTTCAAGTCTCATTTGCTAAAAGTCTTCATTTGAAATTCTTAAACTTACAAAGACTCTTTATATGGATTTTCCCTGCTTCCGTTGCCTATCTCCGATATTCACTGGTCGGCAGGGGCGGACCTATGTAGGGGCAAGGGGGGGCAGTTGCCCCCCCTGAAATTCGAAAATTTCTACTAGTACCCCCAGTTTTATAAATTTTTTATGAGTAACCCGAAAGGAATATAGAATTTTGCCCCCCCTGAAATTTCAAACTGCCTAGTTTTCCAAGTGGTTAGTTGTTGTAGTTGACAAATCCTACTACACAAGTTCGAATCTCCTCCATGTCAACTATTTTTTTTCATTCTTTTTTTGCCAATTTACCATTTACCATTAGAAACTCATTGTCTCCTCGAAAAAAAGTACAAATTGTGACTTGTGAGTATTGTGTTCATTATTAATTTGATGTTTGTGTACGTTTGACTGTTGACTTTGACTTTTAACTTTGACTTTTGACTTCTCGAATCTTGCCCCGGCTGGGTTGATTTCCTGGCTCCGCCACTGCTGGTCGGCATGTGATAATTCTGGCTTGTGGACACAAATTTCACTTAGGTACAATACACGAGACATTTTTTTTACCGTGCTTGTTTTTACGATTCTTTCTTGAATTGTGTTACATCTTGACGTTTTCAGTTAAGATTTTGATTGTTATACAATTTGTTTACTAATCTTTTAGATGCGTGATACTTACTTTTTCACACTTAAAATTTTTATTTCAATCAATATCTCTTATTGAATAATGATTCTTTTTCTCTCGCAGAATGCATGTTGGCATGCTTCTATAGGTTTGGATATACCCGCTGTCCAGTGTGCGTGTTTTTCCGTCCTGAAGCTTGGCCTCTTCCAAGAAAATGTCCAGAAGTGACCATGTTAAATCATGAGGTACGTCCACGACATTTCCTTTATGAAGAATTATTTTTTTCTATGAGTACTCATGATTGTTAGGCTTGAATGTAGGATAGAGAGACGGGAGAGATAAGAGTAATAATCTAAAAAACTTGACGTAATTTTTATGAAAAATTTCGTGAAATGTAGTTTTTGTTTAGAGGACGAGGTTTTTTTTTTTCACCAGAACGATAATAGGCGAAAAGTAAATTAGATTTAAAAACAATTGATGCATTAACGATTTTATATTTCGGATAAATTGACAAAATTTCAAATTCCTGGTTTCTCTTTAATGCAAGTTGAATTGACATCCATCAGTTATGTACCCATTAGTGGAAACGATTGATGATCTTTAGTTGAATATGTTTAAATATCTAGAAAATTATCAAGAGAATGTGACAATTTCTTTTTTGTGTGTGGCGGTGGTGGGGGTGTCAACTGTTAGAAGAATGAGGGGCATATTTAAAAATATAAGGTATCAAAGCATTAATTATGTATCCTCCATATCTCTCAGACACATTTATTGTTGTTTAGAGGGTATGCATATATCATTTTGAAGTTCTTGTCTTTTCTCCAGTGCAATTTTATTTATATCTGTTTCAAACTCCGAAAAGAAATCATTTAGTTAAAAAATATTATTTTAGTCTTCTAGTTTTGAACCTCTCACATCTTAATTTCAATAGAAATATTTACGGAGAGTATATTGTCTACTAGTGAAGAAGTTGTGAGCTTTGAGTTTTGAAAGTTTTAAATTATGTAGGTAGACAGTGGTAGCTCATCAAGTGACAGTGATGATGATGACTCTGATGACTATATGGAGGAGACATCTAGTGAGGAAGAAGATATTTCTAGTGGGAGTGACGATGATGTTGCAGAAGTGTACAATGATAGCATGAAATGGGAGTCCGATTCAGACTCGGATTTGGACAAGGGTGGTGCGAGTTGTGGTAGCAATGCCAAGGAGAAGTGACGCAGTCCTTTGGGCATATGAGTATAAGCTTGCTGTTCCAATCATTCAATTTCTGTCTAGTTTTCTCTATTTGAAACATGAATGTTTTATTTGTCTTTATGAGACAAGAATTTTTATATAGGTCATTGGATGTTGTTGATTCATCTTTTCAGTACTGAGTTTACAATAAATGGGTTTTGAATGTTATTTTTCATTTCTCATAGTTATAGGATGATGAATCGTCCATTGATTTTATGTCTATTATACAGACAAAATAATTGGTCAAGGCCCAATGTTGCTCCACGTCAGAACTATATTTGCGACATTGCTCATAGAGGGATGCAGTCATTGGCCCTGTTTAGATAACAAGGTTCGACTTGTTTGGTTAACCAAACTAGGTGAATGTTTTGATTTAATGGTTTTGGTTTTGAGGTTTTGAATTTTATGTGAATAGAAAAATAAGTGCAATGTAGGTCCTACACATTTTGGGTTGAAGTTTTAGTTAACTTTTTGTAGAGGTTAACGAAACTATGATATCCAAACAGTGCCATTAATTCTTAGATGAAGCATTAATAGTCATTTTAACAAAATAAGAGGCGTGTTTCTCACTGTGAATATCATTGTTTTCTTAAACTCATCCCATTTGAATCACCGCTTCACTTACTTGTACTTTACCTTGCATTGTATTTTTGATTTGACACATAGAAGATAATAAGTTGGTAAACTATATTGAGGGAGATATAAGGTATCTGAATTAATGGTAGGATATATTTAGAATTATTGAGTTATAATAAAAAAGGGAGTTGATTCTTACACCGGCCATTATTGATGGTTACACCGTATTTAACTTAGCTCGACTTTTTTACCCTCACTCGCTAGTTGATGATATTTTCTCATTTAAATTTTTAATATTTTATTTAAGGTAATTCTGTATTATCTTCCTTACCTCTTTCGCACCAACTTTGACATTCCATTTCATAAATTAGGATTGATAACGGTTTTCGAAATTATTTTGAATTACCTTTTAGGTAGCTATAATCAGTATCGATGAAAGTATCGACAAAATACCAAAATACTCGTAGCAAGTAACGGTGTGCATGTCTTTTATAAGAAAACTTAAACTAATAAGGGGAATGCACATAACACTTTTTCACGAGGTCTAGGGTTTCTTCGAAGTTCACGGAGACGACAAGGGCGACTACGCGGAGCTAGGGTTTATGCTTACTGGTTGCCTCTCAGAGATCAGGATGCATGGATCCGATGGATGAAATAAGGGGAAGAACGGCGAAGCTATCGTTGGAGGAAGAAGAGGTGGTGGTTTTCTCTGATGCGCATTGTTTAGAGGCGGCCCAAAACCTTGGTCCCACCTTGGTGGGAGCCTTTCTCCGGCCAATAAACTTTAACGTTTGGGCCATGAAGCAACTGTTTCGGAAGATATGGCCGGAGGGGGAGGACATCAGATTTAATGAACAGACCCCTAACAGGTTCATCATTGAATTTCCATCTCAAAACTCTCTTGATACAGTGCTGCAGGGAGGGTCGTGGCTCTTCGATGGGAATTTGTTAATGCTCAAGCCGTGGCAACTATCTGCCAGGACTGACAATATCACCTTTGAGTTCATTGAAACTTGGGTGCAGATTAGGAACTTACCGGTGTTCTTGAGATCAGAGGATGATATCCGTAAAGCTATTGAGAAAATAGGAGAGGTTCTTGAAGTTGATCAACGAATATCCGGTAATGGGGGGGATTATGTAAGGGCTAGGGTTAGGATTGAAAAACACAAACCTCTAAAGAGGGGAGTGTACATAAGAGCTCTAGACGCGGAGAAGTTGTGGTTGGATTATATGTATGAAAGAATCTCGTCACCATGTGAATGGTGTGGGGTGCTGATGCATAACTCGTGGAGCTGTTCGAAGCGTGAAGAACTCGAGAAGAATAATGAACCAGCTGGGTTTGGCGACTGGCTTGTATTCAAGCCTCCCCCGAAGAGGAAGACATGGGTGGATCATGATCTAGGGGATGGAAAAAACAAAGAAGAAGTTGGTGATGGGGAAGGTTCTACAAGACGCACCAGTGAGAAAAGTGATGGAATTAATGTAATGGAGGTGGAACAGCCAACTGCAGCTATTGATAAAGACACTATGGTCTATGACAACCCACTTTGCATGGGTACCAACCCATCTGTTGACAAAGGTAAAGTAGTTTTCGAGGGTAGCTCAAATAATGGTACAGCCATGAAAAGAAAAGCCAGCGAAACAAGCTTCAGTCCAAACCCAAATGAAAAAGGGGGGGCTCAAAGCTTGAGAGGAAGAGGTCGGGGAAGAGGACGAGGTACAGGAGGGGTAGGCAGAGGAAAGATGAGTCCAGGTCCGCTTCTCCTTCATAACAGTACAGGGGCTAGGTCTTCGGCAAGTAATGAACAAAAGTTGGGGAAAGAACCAATAAATGGAGAAGCTGATAAAGGAGTGAGGAACCCAGCAATCAACAACAAAGCTTTAACAAAGGATGTGAGCGCCTTAAAGACTCAAAATGCGACAATGGCGGTGGGTGCGATGCACCCCCGCCAAGCATAATGTGTCTCCTAGTTTGGAACGTGCGCGGGCTTGGGAACCCGTGTACGTTCCTATCGCTTCATGACCTTGTGAAGCGAAAAGCCCCCAACTTAGTCTTCCTCATCGAGACTAAGTTAAACGATGAAGAGATGAGAAAGATTCAGCAGAGGATTGGCTTTGCCAGCGGTACTTTTGTGAGCAGCAGAGGACGCAGTGGAGGGCTTGCCCTCATGTGGAAGGAAGGTATGCAAGTTCGTGTCAACAATAAAGACCACCGTTTTATTGATGTTACCATTATACAGGAAGAACACAATTTCATTTGGAGATTCACGGGGTTTTACGCGCGACCCTAAAAGAGAAGATAGGCATCTTTCCAGGGAGTTGCTAAGAAGACTAGCTCCACGACCAACTTGTCCTTGGTGTGTTGCCGGTGATTTCAACGCGGTGACGAACTTTCTGGAAAAGGAAGGAGGTATGGATGTAAGTTATAGTCAACTTTCAAATTTTAAAGATGCGTTAAATGATGCCGAGCTTATTGATTTGGGATTCTCGGGTTTGCCATTTACTTGGAATAATAATCAAGCAGATGGAGATAATATCCGAGAGCGATTGGATAGAATTGTGGCAAATTCGTTGTGGATGGATCGATTTCAGGGTGCTAAAGTTGAACATCTTATAAAGCCTAATTCTGACCACTTGCCAATTTTCATGGAATGGGAAGCCATGCGCCTACCTTGTAGAAGATGATTTCAATACGAGGTTATGTGGTCTCACCATGAGGATTTTGAAGAGTTGGTTAAAGGTGCATGGGCAGGTACAAGATCAGCAGCTCATGGAGAAAATGGCGTCACTTGCTTTGGAGTTGAAATTGTTGGAAGCAAACACCTTTGGAAGTGTGAACATGAAGAAAAAAGCTCTGCGTAACAGGATAGAGACCCTGGGGCAGCAGCCACAAACTGCCCAGGTGATTGCCGAAGTAAAAAACGTTACCAAGGAATACAATGAGGTATTACGGAGTGAAGAAATCATGTGGGCTGAACGTTCTCGTACATCGTGGCTTAAGCACGGCGATCAAAATACAAGGTATTTTCATCAGAAACCTTCTATAAGGCGGGCTAGGAATAATTTTCGGGGTATTGAAGATAGTAATGGTTCGTGGGTTACTGAAGAGTGCAGGATCACTCAAGTTCTTGAAGAGCATTTCAAAGGTTTGTTCTCCTCAACCAGTCCTTCTATGAACGAAATTGATCCGATTTTGCAAAATTTTGAAGGAAGGATATATCACGAGGAAAGGAACTCTATGGAGATCTAGTATACGGAAGATGAAATTCGTACGGCTCTATTTCAAATGGCGCCAGACAAAGCTCCAGGTATTGACGGATTTAATGCGGGTTTTTTCCAAAAACATTGGGGGTGGTAGGAAAAGAAGTTACAAAAACGGTGTTGAGTATTTTAAATGATGGGGCTAGCTTAGAGCCATTTCAATGCCACTCTCATTGCTCTTATTCCGAAGAAGAAGCAACCGAGAACACCGAATGATTATCGCCCCATTAGTGTGTGTACGGTGATTTACAAGATTGTGGCCAAAACCGTAGCGAATAGATTGAAAAGGCTACTTCCAAATCTGATTTTTGAAAATCAAAGTGCCTTTGTGCAAGGAAGTCTCATCTCGGATAATATCCTAACGGCTTTCGAAATTATCCACTCTCTGAAAACGCGGAAAAAAGGTAAAAAAGGGATTTTTGGCACTAAAAGTTGACATGAGCAAATCCTACGACAGAGTTGAGTGGGAATTTATTTGGGAAGCTTTGTTTCACATTGGTTTTGGACCAAGGTTCGGGGCTATTATTAGGAATTGCATGTCATCGGTTTCTTATTCTTTTGTGCGCAATGGCTCAGCAACGGGCAAAGTGATACCGGAAAGGGGCCTTAGACAGGGCTGCCCTTTATCTCCGTACCTCTTTCTTATTTGCAGTGAATTTCTATCACGTGCAATTTCAGTGGCAGTTAGAGAAGGAAGATTAGAGGGTGTAACAGCTTCCAGGGGAGGGCCAGTAGTCTCTCATCTATTCTTTGCTGACGATAGTCTGTTTTTTACAGGAGCAAATATGGAGAATATGTCCAATTTGTTGGGGATTATTTCAGATTATGGAACAGCAACATGGCAACAAGTCAACCTTGATAAGTCTGCACTTGTTTTCTCTAGTGGTGTACCAGGTGACATCGGAGTTAATCTACTGAATGCCACGGGGGTTCAAGAGGTTGATCAATACGATAAGTACATGGGATTACCTACTACCATGGGTAGAAACAAGTCTATTACTTTCAACTCTTTAACTGATAAGTTTGGCAGTAGACTAAAAGGGTGGAAAGGTAGCTCACTTTCAGTAGCAGGTAAAGAAGTTTGTATTAAAGCTGTTGCTCAAGATCTCCCGACTTATGCCATGAGCTGCTTTAAACTCCCTGATGGGATTTGTGAAACGATGGAAGAAATCATTCGACAGTTTTGGTGGGCAAAAGGTGAGAAGGAAAAAGGCATAAATTGGGTTGCTTGGGAGAAGATGCAACTTCCAAAGCAACAACGGGGTTTGGGTTTTAAAGACTTGAAAGCTTTCAGCCAAGCTATGTTGGCTAAGCAGGTCTGGAGATTGATTCAGAGGCCGGATTCTCTTTTGGGGAAAGTTCTGCGCAGGAAGTACTTTCCAAACTCTTCAATTCTGAAAGCTGAAAGTGGGAACAACCCCATTTATGCGTGGCGGAGTTTATTAGTAGGACGGGCTGTTATTTTACAAGGATCTCGGTGGTGCCTTGGGGACGGACAAAGTTTTACGTTGGCGGACTGATTTATTTCTGGTCATCATAATTTCAAGTGTATTACACCAGTACAGTTTCCAGCTCCGAGGATCAAGGATTTTATCAATGCGGACAGAACGTGGAATGATCATCTCTTAGATCAGTTTGTTTGGAGGGTGGATACCAACGCTATTACAGCTATGCCAATTCTAGCAGAGACTAGGTGTGATCGATTGATATGGAACGATACAGTGGATGGGCAGTATACAGTTAAGTCAGGGTACAATTTTATCCAAGCACATGACAATTAGAACCCGAGTAATAGTTTGCTGATAGGCTCCTGGACACAGTTTTATCAACAACTTTGGAAGATCAAAATACAGAAGAAAATTATTCACTTTCTTTGGCGTGCCTTCAATGAAGTCCTCCCTACAAGTGAAAACTTGTGCAGAAGACGAGTAAAGGTCCCAAATCTTTGTGCTTTTTGTGGACAGTTTGGGGAGTCGGAATCACACATCTTTAATACCTGCAAAAGATTCAAGGGCTTGTGGCTAAGGGCTGGTTTCACGGAGGATCAAAGAATCACAAAGTCTAGTTTTAAAGATTGGATTGCTGAATGCCTTACCAAGATGTCGACGGAGAAGAACGAAGTTTTCTGCTTGCTACTATGGGAAATATGGAATCTGAGAACGCCATCATCTTCAAAGGACATGAGAAGAGTGATTCACAGATCTTAGCTGCAATTGAAGGAAGGATTGAAGAAATGGAGAAATTATCAAGCACTCGAAGCAATCAATCGAATTCAAACACTTTGCAGAAGAAATGGATTCCACCAAAGGAGAATCAAGTCAAAATCAATTTTGATGGATCTTACTTACAGCAAACGGGGAAAGCAGGCGGTGGATTTGTGCTACGTGGTTTTGATGGGCGGTGTATCGAGGCACGCTCCTTTCCAGTCGATAACTTCTTTGATGCCAAATTTGCAGAAGCTTACGCTCTATATGAGGGGGTTAGAACTACTGTGGAGCGTGGTTTTAATCGAGTGGCTGTTGAAGGAGATGCCATGGTGTTGATAAAAGAATTGAGAAGAGCTGCAAATGGAGAGGAATTGGAGGACATCACTGAGGCATCAGAAAAGATCCAAAGTGTGGTTCAGCTTCTCTCGAGATGTGAAGAAGTGGAGATAAGATGGGTTCCAAGGGCAATTAATCATGTAGCTGACTGTTTAGCCATTCAAGGTAGAGTCTCGGAACTCTACGCTGGTTGGGGTAATTTTATTCCTGACTGGTTAGAGTCCGAATTATCACATGCTGTATCTGGTTCTTGAGTTGTTGGTTGGAATGAAATTTTTTCCCTCAAAAAATAAAATAAAATAAACTAATAAGGGTGGAAATCATTTTAGGATGGGGGTTAGGGCCGGTGGTGGTAAGAGCTAATAAATTTGGACTATTCGAGCTCCTCTTAGGATTAGTTATACAAGCTATTTTTTGACAAAGAAGAAATAGAAAATTCTTTCATTTGAGTCACCATACTCGGGAAATTTAAAAATATACAAAAAAATGTACTTTAATTGGACAAGCAAGTGAAAGAAAAGCTCGAAAATTTGAAAATCCACAACAGCAACCAACTTGACGAGAAAATGAAGAAAAAGTTTGAAGAGATGAACGCGAAAGGATAGCAGACAAGTCTGAATTAGAAAATTTAGATTTATAAATTAAACATAGTAAATATAATTAATTGGTAAGTGAGGGTAAAAAAGTCGCGCCAACCAAAATCCGGTGTAGCATCAATAATGGCCGGTGTAAGAATCAATTCCCTAAAAAATAAGTGAACAGCCTTCTTGTTAAGCATTCTAACTAATTGGCAACTATTTATTTGGCTTGACATGAATTTTGATAATGCTTATTTATATGTTTCATTCGTGGAAAAAATATAATTTTGTGACCTTTATATTTTATACTGTTTCAAATTGAATGTATATGATTACCTTAACAATGTGGATGCTAGTATTATAAGTTACTAACAATTTGGAGCATTCATCTATTATTGTTGGTTGATTAGGCATGGGTCATTGGGATAATAAAGCTCAAGATGATATATTTTAAACAAACCATTACTAGTTATGAACCTGCATTATCTTTGTGGTGTCTAATATTAAATTTGAAAAAGAGAATTTAAGAATAAAATATGGTGAACCCACAACTAGAACTCACCCTTGAAAACCAGTTAGCAAGAGTAGGTGCTCATTTGTTTATATACTACTTGCTAATCACATATTTAGCTGATTTTGGAGAATCTCACATCTTGGGAATCATAACAGTCCACCACGCTCCACTACTGGCATTCTCGACGACATTCACTGTAGGTAGCTTTCAGTCTGACAGTCTCTTTCCTAGGTAGTTCTTTTCAAGAAATACAGTTGTGATGTCGTAGCCTTCCGATCCCATACTCGCCCTACTCGTCCAGTCCCATAACTTACATGTTAGATGGCTCTGATACCAAATTCGGTGAACTTATGAGTAAAACTCACCCTTGAAAATCAATTTACAAAGAAATTGTGATCATTTTTCTATATACCACATGCTAATCTCGTACTTAGCCAATGTAGGACAAGCCCACGTCTCCAGTATCATAACAAAATGTATGAACTTGTATAAACTTCCAGAATATGTGAGTTTCAATATGCCAGTATGCACAACATGTCCTCCTTTCTTTCATCAGTCTTTTATTTTTTATTTATAAAGTTTTCGAGGAAGCTAATTTAAAATAAAATTGCATTTGACATTAGCTTTTTCTATTCATTATGCGACCTGATTTTTTTTAAAGTGTAAGTGAAATGAAAAATTAAATTGATAAGAAATGAAAAATATAACTGTGTACGAGAGAATCCTGCAGAGAGAACTCAATATACACCAAGAACAGAGGATAGAAATGACACAGGAAGTGTGGGGTTGTGTGTAGGGAGAGAGTAAGGCAATAGCACTGTATGAGAGAGAGACAGGAGTTTGGCAGAGCTTCCGCGTATATCTGGTGTGTTCTTCCCCCTTGTATGGAAGGGTTAACGATCCTATATATATAGGAGAATGTGACCGTTGAAGTGTGGTTAATGCGCCCATCAATGGCGGCTTAATTAGCTTAACCACAACGGCACGTTCGTCCGCATATATAGGGATTGTTATAGCACGTTATCCGCGTATACCGGAACCGTTACAAGGTTGACCGGGTTTGACCGGGTTGACCGGGTTTGACTGGGTTGACCGGGTTTGTGGAGCTCGTGGCATAAATCTCTCAAAATCAGTTACTACAGGTCGCGCGCGGGCTTGGTTGTTGCTCGCGCGCGACAGGACTTACTCTAGCCTCCAAACCACTAAGTCCCTACAAGTCCCGTGTGGTGGTATGCGAGGGCCCTGTCTCGCAGCCCCCACGTGGATCAGCGCGGCTGGTGATCCAGTGTGTGTGGAGCAAAGTATGGTGTGCTGGATGGTTTCCACGTGGCCAAGATCTTCCTGTCCAGAAAGCACTATCTACATTAGCCCCCTTTCTGCGCGTGAAGACTCATAGCCGGATAGGCTTCCATGCGCAGGAACCAACGTACGCGTCGCCGCCACGCACCAATTCAAATACACGCAAATTCAGCCCCCGGGCGTGTCATTATGACCTAAAATCCCTAGAGTCGTGCCGTCTGGCTTTTTAGGATTTTAGGCGTGACGTCATCTTGTCCTGTGATTGCGCGATTGACGGTGACGGTTGCGATTCGACTACTGCAATGACGCAACCCTTCATTGTTTTTGGATAAATACTCCGTGCTCTCCATTGTTGCAGAGCATCACTTCTTTCTCTTAAAGTGAATGATACCCGGAAGCCTTCAAGAGCAGATTCAGATAATCAACCATCAATTCTTTCTTGTCAATCGTCTTTTTCAACTGTCCGCATCCAAGCGAGCTTTACCAAAACAAGGTTGGCCTTGTTCAATTTTATTTATAATATCGATGTATTATTTGAACTGTGTTGGATCTGCAAACCCATGACTGTCTAAAACATACCATCCATTGGAAACTGCGAAGGAGACCTTGTTCTCAGAATCGATCTAATCCCCAGATTGTAAGGGTTTTGAATGTGCGGGGTTTCTGAAATTCCCAATAATGCAATCGATTCTGAACTTTCAAACCCCAAAATTGACATTGAACTGTTCATCTTTCTTCTGATAAGGACTCATTGCTTCAAACTGAATCTTGAAATTCAAACTAAAGTGTGTGTATTTATCCCCCTTTTTTCTTGCTTTTCCGCAAGAATGGCAAAGACAAAAGGAACCAAACCCGTTAAAGAGGTCGAAGAAATACCTTATCTTCCCCAGAACTTATGGCGGAAAGCCCCCTATCTGGGTGGCAAAGACTTTTACCATGCTAGGGTTAAGGTGAAGAACCTGCCAACCCATGTTCCTGCTGAAGAATTGCAAACACTGACCCCTCCTGTCAATGCGGCCATGCTCGAATTGATCGATTCGAAGGATGTGGTTTGACTGGGGGTCGAAAATTGGTTATTCCCGTACACTGTGATTTCTACTCAAGCGTTTGTTCAGAAATTGGACTTTATGGATGAGTGGATTGACCATGTACTGACCCATCATGCCATTGCTTTGAACGATGCTGGCATATATTTTGCAGTCCGTGCTATGAAGGGCGCTGCCGTGAAGCTGGACCAGTCCATGCTTCTAAACCTTCTCTCGTGTTACTCGCCTGCGACTCACACATTCCACTTCGCTGAGTTCGAGGCTGCTCCCACTCTTGAAGATGTACACATGCTGTATGATCTGTCTCCTGTGGGTGAGGTGGATCCTCTGAGTCCCTTGAGGACTGATGCAGAGCTTGCTTTGTACAAGCAGATGGAGGAATGCTTGTCAGAGGTGAAGAAAATTTCCACCCGGTGGACACCTGCGGAGCTTCTTCCCGACTGGAAACTGGTTGATACGTCTGCGAAGAACACTTCGGGAAAGTGGGTGCAATACTTCTTCCGCGATTATGCGAGTAGTAGTATCACCAAGAAGCTTCTGAGCCAGAACCCAAAGGCTAAAAACTATGTGAATGGCAAGGGCTATCATCTGACCCTGTGTGCTTTTCTCTGCGCCTGGTTGTCAAGATATCTGATCGATGGCCACCCTCATGATGGGGTCTTCTACCATGTCCTCCCACTTGCTGTGAAATTGACCCTTGGTCAAAAGGTCGCACTTGGGCCTCTAGTCTTGGGTACCTTGTACCATAGGTTGATCAACTGGTTGTAGCAACCAAGGACTCACGCGGTCGTCTCGATGTGCTGACCTATGTCAATATTGCCTTCTTGACTATGTGGGTCTTCGAGCGATGGCCCTCTTATGCTCCTGTTCCTTCTAAGCTCAGTAAGTGGTGTGTCGCAGGTGCGGAGGAAGAGCGTAACAGTGGCAGGGCTACGAGATGGTTTGGCACTCACTTTCCTAAGTGCACCTGGAGCCTGATATGCGACGATCGCACCGAATTTACAGGTAGGCCTTATGCCACACGCGTTGAGAATGTGCAATGGTTCCCCAGACTGTATCCTTCCAAGGCTGTTGCTTTCTCGGAAGATCTTCTTTTCGAGAGTGGAAAGTATTTCCACGAGCGCTACCGCGAGTTCTTCTGCTGGTGTCTAATAGGTTCTCTTCCTGCTCTTGCGGAGTATGTTCGTGAGCTTACTCTTAAGTACTAGAGGATCACGGTGGATGTCGATCCAACTCGCGTTTCTCCTCAGTTTGGCTTTGATGCGGTGGCACCATCGATCTGGCCGCAATCCATCATAAGGCGCTGCTACAAGCGACTGCTGTCTGGCGAGTGTAAGACAATCCTAAGGAGCAATCTTCCCTTCAAACAGCCCTCTGGTGACTGCGTGGGTGGCTCTCCCAAGAATTGGGTTGCCTATTGGAGTACTCAGCAAGCAAGGTTTGAGACGCAGTCGATCCCTCGGCCGAGCAGAGCTCCTGTGATCAAGAGGAATTCTTTCCCTTTCCGTCCCAACTGTAGCCTGGACGACACCCAATATGGCTGCTATTCGTTGTTGGACCACGAGAATCACTTGTGCCCCTCTACCATCCTTGAAGAGAAGATGGCTGCAGTGAAGAAAGGTGATTCGCATATCATCAAATACAGCGAAACTTTCGCCAAGGTAAACAATCTATTTTGCACGCATTAAGTTTCCTTTATTCCGATGCGTCGAAACTTATGCTCCATTTTCTGCTATAGTTCTATGTGAGGAGGTTCACATCTGGTGAGCGCTCCAAATCGCTGGTCACCACCATTGTTGCTGCGAGAAGGCGGGGGGAACCGGTTCGGCTAGCAATGAGAATGGCTCCCGCAGTTGAGGCCCGAATTCGCGAGGTCATGGATGTTTTTGCTGACTCGCTGATAGACGATACTCCAGCCTTGTTTCCACCAAGGAACGATCCGTCCCCTCCAGCAACTGCTGCTCCAAGGGCAAAGAGGCCCAGGCAGAGGGGAATCACAATCTCTTCCCCTAGGAGCACTCCAAATTCCCCTCCTGCGAGATCCCTTACTTCCAGGGATAAAGGTAAAGGTCGCATGCAAAGCAAAGCGCGGAAAGAGCTCGCAGTGGAGACCTTTGTTCCGTTTGGTCAGGAGGGAGGAGGAGGAGAGAAGGAGATGCAGAAGAGGAAAGAGTCAAAGACGTCAGAGAGAGAGAGAGAGAGATGAGATAAAAGAGGAAGAGTCGGGAGGTATCTCAATCGTACTTCTCTTCTCATTATCTTAACTTTCGCAATCTTGATTGAACGATTTATTCCTTTGCAGATGATGATGATGAAACCATCAGTGGCCTTTTTGCCAAGAGGCATAAGAGGGATTCTCATTCTGGTGCTTCCCATGAAACCATAGACGAGGACATCCTTGCGGAGTCTAGGAGAACAGCTGCGGAGGCTGTTGAGAGAAGAAGAAAGTGAGAAGAAGAGGAGATTGAACGCATAAAGCAAAGGAGTCTGGAAGAGCAACACGTCGACGACTTAGTGCGTCAAACCGATGAAGAAGATGCGGTTCCAGAAGATGCGGTTCCTCAAGTTGATGAGTATGATGCGGTTCAAGAAGAGGATGCGGCTGCCCTGAAGCAAGTCCAAGCGGACTTCGAAGAGATCGCAGGCGACAATGAAGGTGAGATTTTTAATCTTGCGGTAACTTACCGAGATGTGATTGTTGGTGCGTTAAAGCACGGCTTATCGAAAGCTGACATTCGCCGCTGGCTAGTAAGCAAGTGCGGTGAACCTTCAGGTAATCATTTGAACAACATTTGTGAACTAGGCTTAGTAACCCAAAAAAAATCATGAATGGTTTCTTCGCGCCCCAGGTCACGCTCATCTTAAAGATATGCTTAAAGAAGATACATTAATAGGACATGGTTCCGCGTCCTTAGCATATGACGGAGATACTGCAATCCCACCCTCGCGTGGAAGTGCTCGCTCTTGGTTTACCAAAATAATAAAATACTGTGCAACACAAGTTACCTCACATCATCGTGTCTTGTATCGCAGGTAACGCTGGTGAAGCCATGCTGGGACAGAGGAGTCATCCCTCTGCATCTTATGTCCCAGTGCCAAGTTCTCATACCGAGAAGCTCGTCGCAGCTGTCGAATATGCGGGAGAGCCCTTCGAGGACATCATTGAAGTTTCTGATGATGCCGAAGCTAACGCCGTGCTGATGGAGGAAGATATTAATGCCGCTGTTGAGGAAACAGAAGCAAATGCTGCTGAGGCTTTCGCATCCGAAGGCATCCTTAACCGAGCAGCAGCTTCTGTCGTTGCCATGCCTCCAGCAAGGACTGAGCCTCCTGTGATTCCTCCTGCATGGAGTTTTTGGAGTTCGCAGGTAGGAGCTGCAATCGCACCTGGTGTGGCTTATACCCTTCCTTCCAATTATGAGGATCTAGAGCTCGCAGCTGATAGGAGAGCAATGGAGCGAGGACAGTCTTCAGCTGCCCCAGCAATGCGCATTCCTTCTTTGCGCGGGATCCTTGAAGGAACTGGTACGTTGCTATTATTGTTGTTCGCACCTTGCATTCTTCATTTACAAGCTCGATATTTTAACTTGATTTGACATTGCTTAGGGTTGAAGCAAGCTGACGTGGAGTGGCTGGTTCAGATGCGTCTCTCCTATCCTCGATCATTTGTGAGGTCTCTGGAGATAGAGCCTTTCGACAGGAGGCTGTTTTTGACCGAAGCCATATGGATTTTAGAGCAGCTATCTGCGGCCACACCTGCGACCATCTCTCCTCAGAGCGCGCAGTTGCTCTTCAACATGTATCAAAACCGTCAAGCCAAATGTTCAAGGCAAGCTGGGCTTTGGGTATCTTGTCAGCAGAGCCACCCAAATTCGCGCGGCTGTGAATTTGAAGCGCGGCTTCCATAACCTCGCAGCTGAAGAGCAGAAGGTGGAGCAGCAAAAGCAGAAAGCTGAAGAGGCTGTGAAGCTCTTCCATGAAATGAACGCCAACTACGAGCGGTTGAAGCGAGAAGTGGAGCAAGTGGCAAATTTGTCACGTCAGTTAACTCCGGATGACTCTCTGGTCAAAGGCTTATTTTGAAAAATGACAAATTTGTTTTGAACAAAATGTTAAAACATTATTGTAATGTTGGCAGGGTTTCTCCCCCCCTTTTTTTTCAAAATTTGAATGCCTGTTTTGCCCTTCCCGGGATTTGCTCGAATATCTCTGTGTATATCAATTACGATGTCAGCTTAGCGATATTCTGCCTTGATTTTCGCGCTAATTTCTTATCAGATAAGCACGCTTTCCTTGGGAAGTCCATCCGTATCATGACCTTTCGTCATTAATTAGGATACGCAACTGAATCGTCGTAGCCTTTAGTAGGGTAATTGAATGTTACCTCTTTTCAAGGCATAAGTGATTGATTCTTACCCCTTTTCTCAAGTTTTGCTGACTCATCTAAGCAACCGAAGAGTCTCAACTGGGTCTATATAAACCCTGCTTTCTGCTACTTGAGCTCTTCATCCCACAATGTGGCTTGCCATGATTCCCTACGACTACTGGCTTCAACGCTTGTCTTTCGTTGATTCATGGCAACTTGGAGTTGTGAAACCTGAGTTTGTGCTTTGTGCCATAGAAATAGATTCCAAGATCTTCTTTACAAGGCTTATTGATCTTCATAACTATCATAAAGAAGATGCACATAATACCTCATGCTTGCTCGAAGAATTTTCTTCGTCTATTATGTTTGCAGGTCATGTTTCCGGCCGCCTCCCGGCGAGGTGGAGCGCCGTACTGGCCTTCTTACTGGTTCGTAATGAACGGCGGATTTCTCCTCTAGCTTTCCCAGAGGATAATCATTCGCCACCACGTTCTTGAACTCGGGGTGGCGAGCCATTGTGCTCGTCTCCGTGGACAAGGAGCCTCTTACCCTAGGAGTTGCTGCTTGCCTGTTCTTCACCGCCGCATACGCCGGAACAGGTGGTTCCTCAGGCACATCTCTTGGGGTGTTGACCAGACAGAGGCCTTGTCAGATCCTGGGATCTTGAACATAGCGTCGCATAGCTCTTTTAGCGTTAGTAGGCCGTTCGTTTTATAGGAACACCCTACTTGCTACAGATCTTTAATCGCAGGCTATTATGCCGCATAGCTTCTGTTAGGACCAGTAGGCCGATCATTTTTCAGTAAGGATTCCCCCTATGTGTAACTTCCGCTTGTAGGCTGCTATTTAGATACATTGTAAGCCATGTTGGCTGTGTAACTAGCTCGGTCTGAGCTTTTCGCTTGTAAGCTACTATCTAGACAAATAAATTGTAAGTCATTTTGACTCATAATAATAAATCTCTTTGTATGATTTGCTGTTATTGTCACAACAAATTGCAACATTCGCATGCGTATTAGAAAACTTCACTTTTTGTAGTGTTACATTCGTGCTTTGTGCTGTGGCTATAATTTGCTATCTAATAGATAGATTCACAGGTTGAGAATCATCCATGAGAACTGCTATCTTGGCATATGAGTTTTTAGATCATTCGAGATCGCATTTGCATAGCTTTGCTATCTTGGCAGATAGGCTTGAGAATTACTTAAGATGAGACTCAAGTACGGCTACTATCTCGGCAGATAGGCTTTTGTAGATCACTTAAGATCATATTCTCATAATGCTGCTATTATGGCAGATAGGCTTAATGATCATTTTGAGATCATATTCGTATAGTGCTGCTATCATGGCAGATAGGCTTAAAGATCATTTCAGATCGTATTCGCATAGTGCTGCTATCATGGCAGATAGACTTAAAAGATCACTTAAGATCGTATTCGCATAGTCCTGCTATCATGGCAGATGGGCTTAAAAGATCACTTAAGATCGTATTCGCATAGTGCTGCTATCATGGCAGATAGGCTTAAAAGATCACTTAAGATCGTATTCGCATAGTGCTGCTATCATGGCAGATGGGCTTAAAAGATCACTTAAGATCGCATTTGCATAGTGCTGCTATCATGGCAGATAGGCTTAAAAGATCACTTAAGATCGCATTTTCATAGTGCTGCTATCATGGCAGATAGGCTTAAAAGATCACTTAAGATCGCATTTGCATAGGGCTGCTATCACGGAGGATAGGTTTAAAGATCACTTAAGATCGTATTTGCATAGTACTGCTATCACGGCAGATAGGCTTTCGTTATTGAGAAATAAATAAAGCGATAAAGACAGCTGAAATCATAAAGTTCTTCTCATTTGGGAGAAGCCTTTTATTATAGAATACACTCATATGGGAGAGGTGAGATTACAATTCCCTCATGTGGGAGAGAAGATGCATGAATCTTTAACGATACAGAGCATAAAGTAGGCATTGTAATCTAACGCATGTAATGAGAGGAGTAAAGGATAGTACTTCTTAATCCAGCGCATGTTAATTGAGCTTGGGGTTGAGGCCGTCCCATGTAGCCTTTGTATGTTGCAGTAGCCACTGTCAAAGACTTCTTTGACTTTGAAGGGTCCTTCCAAGTTGGCTGCGAATTTTGGATGAGCCGCCTCCCGCATGCAGTGGTCTGAAGCGCGCAGGACCAGATCTCCGACTGCAAAATCTCGACGCTGAACTGTCTTGTTGTACGCACGGGCGATCCTTTCCTGGTATCGCATGTTAGTCCGTTTATCCTGCTCCCGCTTCTCTTCTAACAGGACCAAGTCATGATCGCGATGATTGTCGTATAGTGCATGGAAGGCCAATCTTGCGGAGTTGAATTTTACCTCCGCAGGTACTACAGCTTCAGCGCCATAACATAGAAGGAATGGCGAGACTCTTGTAGGAGTCCTTGGAGAAGTTCGGTACGCCCACAAGGCTATGTTCAAAGAATCTGCCCATTTCTTATGGTCGCCCGCAACCATCTTACTCAAGATTCTTAACAACGTCTTGTTAGTTGCCTCCGCTTGGCGATTGACGAAGGGGGTACCATTATCCGAGAGAATGGTGTTAGGAATTCCGAACCTGCATATGATGTTCTCTTGGATGAAATGGACTGCAACAAGCGCATTTGCTGTCTTCAGCGGTATTGCTTCTACCCACTTGGTGAATAACTCGGTAACAGTGAGGATAAACTGATTCCCATGCGAGGCTGGTCGGATAGGACCAGCAAAATCTAAAGCCCAAGTATGAAACGGCCATGTCGTTCCCAGTGCATGTAGATCTACGGCACGAGCGTGTACTAAGTTGCCTTTGAATTGACAATGCTGGCATCTCCTTACCTTATCGCGGCAATCTGCTTCCATGGTGGGCCAGAAGTAGCCGACTGTGAGGAGCTGTATGCATAACTTCGCACCTCCCTCATGTTCCACTTGATGAGAAAGGTCCATCACCTCTTGTGCTTCCTTGCTATCTAGGCATCGCAGCAGGTTACCTTCGTGGCCTCTTCGCCAGAGTATATTCTCCTGCACTACGTACCGGGCTGCCTTTCTCTTTAGCTTTTCGGCTTCTTTTCTCAACTCAGGCTCAATCCCCTGTGTAAGAAAATCAAAGAGTGGCTTCCTCCAATCCATTTCATCATCGACCTGAGAAATTGCCAAAGAGTCCTTCATCAGCGCGCACCTCTCGCAATTCCCTTGAATCAATGCCGCGGTTGTTGACATGTCCGGCTAGTGAATCCCATACCTCTGGGCTTTCCGATAGATTGACACCTCACTTTCCCCACAAGTATGTTGGTGAACCTTTTCTAACAGCGTTTGCCCCTCCTGCTGTGAGACGCATCGCATGAGTATTCCGCCTAGGCCTTTATAGTAGAGGGTGTTTTCATGAATGCAATACCCCTTTGTGGACGCCCAGTTTTCGTTGCTCGTTCCTTCTGCGATGGCACGCAATATTGACTTTCTCCGGTCTGCATCATCCATGCATTCGTCGTCGCACGCGTCCTCTGTCAACGCCGAGGACGTTCGCACTTCAATTGAGATTCTTGCGGGACACTTATCCGCACTAACCCTGGATCCTAGAGTGGCCAAAGCATCAGCATGCCTATTGTCTGCTCTGGGTTTGTGCTCGTACTTGACGTCGCAGAACTGCTGCACCAGCTTCTGTACCAAGGTCCGGTAAGGCAATAGGTTTATCTCCTTCAAACCATACTCGCCCGAGGCTTGTTTGACGATTAGCTTGGAATCCCCCATAACCGTCAAATTACTTACTTCTAGTGCCCTTGCTGCGCGAAGACCTGCGATGAGAGCTTCATACTCTGCTTCATTGTGGGTGACTGCGAAATCAAGCTTTGTAGACATCTGTATGACCTCTCCATTGGGTTTGGTCAGGACTATTCCGATTCCTCCACCTTTCCTTGTGGATGACCCATCAAAATGGAGCGTCCAATAAGGAAACTCGACCGCATAGATATCAGGACCCTCCATTTCCTCATCAATTACCGGCTCATAGCTATTATCAGGGAACTGTGCTAGCAAATCCGCCACCGCTTGCGATTTGATTGCCCGGTGTCGAACGCATGTGATATCGTACTGGGAAATGGTCATATACCATTTTGCCAGTCTTCCCCCAGGAGTAGTGTGAGTCAAAAGATACCATATAGGATCACTCTTTGTGACCACCACCACTTTGTGCGAAGCAAAATAGTGCTTTAGCTTCTCTATTACGAAGAATAGGGCAAGGCAATGACGCTCGATGTCTGTGTACCTTGACTCTGCTGGCTGCACTATGCGAGAAATGTAGTAGATCGGCCTTTCTTGTCCCTCATACTCCTGGTCCAAGAGTGCCCCTATAGACCTCTTCGTCGACGTTAGATACAGCAAGAGCGGTGATCCGAGCTGGGGTGCGATCATTAACTTTGACGATGTCAACAGGTCCTTTAGCTTTCCAAACGCAGCTTCGTGCTCTGTAGTCCAGTTGTACACAGCATCCTTCTTGAGAAGATTGCTGAAACAGAAGGTGATTTCGGCGATCGCCGGGATGAACCTTCGCAGGTAGGATAGCTTCCCCAAGAAAGTATTCAAGGCACTCTGGTTGTGCGGCGTCGTCATGCAGGTAATGGCTGATACTTTCGCGGGATCAGGCTCTATTTTGCGGTTTGGGTTTGTCCTCCATGCATTCGGGCGCTTCTTTGAGCTTTTCCTCTAAGACGCTTGGCGTTGGTTTGTCTGGTTCCAAAACCTGCTCAATTTGATTGATTTGCCGAGGGATATCCACATGTTCGCGTGAGGACACCCCCGTGGACCTTCATATGCGGTAACATTTCTTCCCATTGGCGTAGAAGCTCTCTATCTCCTTGCCTTCAGGATCGTGTTTTGCTATCCTTTTCAGGGTATACACGTTCTTCCGCTGGTAGGCAATCCGCGATGCCTCTTCTCGCGTAGACGGCTTTTCTTTGGACTCCTCTCTTGTCACCATCACTCCTGCTGGTGACTGGTCTTTAATGTCTTCCCAGCGAGGAAAGGGAGTGGGGTTGAATGGCCCCGGCATTTTCTCATCCGCCATCTCACTGAACCAGACCGCCTCAGTGAGGTGCGCTTCATCCAGGTTGAAGGGTTTATCGAGGCTGGTATCTCTACTATTTTGCCATTCCAGATAGCTTTCATTACTTGGTGAGCTGTGGAAGGGACCGCATCGAAGCGATGAATCCAGGCCCGACCTATAATCATGTGATACGTAGTGTTCGCATCAATGACATAGAATTTAACTGAACACTTGATTTTGCCAATCTGGACGCCCAGACGGATCCATCCTATCGTCATTCAAGAGTCGCTTCCGAATCCCATCAGCGGGGATGGACGCCTGACGATCTTGGGCTCGGGAATTTCTGCTAGCTTCAGAGTGTTGAGCGAGACAACGTTAACTGCTGCTCCTCCGTCGATGAACGCTCTTTTGAACTCCACACCATTGATGACCTCTGTAACATAAAGAGGCTTCTGGTGGCTCGCATCTGTTTTCTTGTCGCTTGCGGAGAAGGTTATGACCTTTTCTGTAGAGCGAGATGCCCTGACAACCTTTCCGTTGGAGACCACGATGTCCTCCACGTAATCTTCCGCTATTCTTAGGACCGCCTTTTTCATTTCCTTCCGGAATTTCTCCGAGAAGTTCATTTCATCGAAGAACCTGCTGAACCCGTGCGACCCTTTCATCCGATCGGCACGTTCGTCCTCCGTGTCTATGCTGTAGTCCTCGTCATTGTGGATCTCGGCAATGATGGGTAGACCATCCTCCGCAACCTCTTCAAGGTCGATAATCGAGATCATGGCGACCTCTTTGCCTTTCGGCTCTTGCTCCGCGTGGGCGGGCAGTGGATTGTTTCGCACGTCCTGCCTTTGATCGCTGACAATCAGTTCGCCATTTTTCATCTTTTGGCTTACCATGATTCTGAGCTTCTTACAGTCAGCCGTGGGGTGCATGACCTTTCCGTGAAATTCGCACCACTTTGGGTCCCTCACCATTTCCGTAGAGCGTGCTCTTTCGAGCGGCGGCAGGATACCGTCCTTACGCCATTGTCTGCACAGGTCACTCGCTTCCTCTACCGAACATGGAAGAGGTGGCGCATCGAATTTTACTACCTTCGGCTGCTTTTGGGGCGAGACCGTATTCACTTCAGCCTCACGTCCTCTCTTGTAGCTGAATCTCCCAATTTTGAAAGTAGTCCCGCTCAGGGATCTCTCAGGAGCGTGTCTCTTTTTCTGCCTCTCCACTATAGGCTCAATATTGTTTGTGCATTCGTCAGCTTCGAAAATGTAGGTGTTTTCAGGTTGATAAGCATACCTTTGTACTCGTCTCGCATGCATTGCAGGCATATCTCCACGAGTCTGCTCTCGAGTATCACATCTTTGCATTCCAAGGACTTGGCCCTGAACTTCTTGATGAATGTTATTCCATCCTCCTCGCGCTTCTGGTACATCCGCGAGAGATGAATCATTGTCACTTTTTCTTCCATCTGGAAGAATTTAGTGTAAAACTTCTGGACCATGTCGTCCCAGGTCTTTACGGATCCGGCTTCCAACGTCCTGTACCACTTGTAGGCCACGTTCCCCAGGGATTTCGGGAACTCTCGCATCAGCAGCTTAGGATCAGCCCCGTATGGCCCCATCACATCGATGAAACGCATAACATGCTCATGAGCGTTCCCATTGACATCTTCGAACTTATCCCATTTAGGAGCCTTGTACCCAGCAGGGTTAGGGTTGAGGTAGATCTCTCGTGGAATAGGTGGATCGTTGTCAAGCTTCGGGATGATGGTGTCCTCGAACGATTGATGAGCCAGGATGGTTTCTATGCGCCATTGCAGCGACGTCATACACTCCGGAGCACTTCCCTCAGCAGCAGGAGGAGGGGTTGTTGCAGGCGGAGGCGACACATATGCCGCAGAAGGACTAGAAACATATTGTGAATTCACGTTGCCCCACATTGTCGATAGAGAAGGCAAGGGGTATTGTGAGGTCGGATTGGGTACCAGAGTTGGAGGTTGAGGAGTGTGAGTGGCAAGAGGCAACATTTGAGCTATTGGCCCCTACACTGAGGGTAACTGCGTCGTGGCCGGTGGAATTTGAAGGTTAGGATTGGGTGGTGTGGTTGACATTCCATATCCTTGAGTGGTGGAAGCTCCTCCTCCCTGAGAGACGGTAGTGGCTGATGCGGGATTTGGGGCGAGAGTCCCCAGGATAGCCATTATCCGTTCCAGCTGCGCAGATTGAGCTTTGAGAGCCTTCGCCTGATTCTGGATGGTGGCGTCCAAGGCCTCTAACGTCGGAGCTTCACCGGCGGCTGTAGGAGTACGGCGGGCCTCCTCTCCCGAGGTGGTCTCCGTGGAAGGCGATATGTTACTGACATCATCTTCATGAGACATGGTTGTTTGCAATGGTAAGTTCACGTCAGGTTCACCAAATGTGTACGAGAGAATCCTGCAGAGAGAACTCAATATACACCAAGAATAGAGGATAGAAATGACACAGGAAGTGTGGGGTTGTGTGTAGGGATAGAGTAAGGCAATAGCACTGTATGAGAGAGAGACATGAGTTTGGCAGAGCTTCCGCGTATATCTGGTGTGTTCTTCCTCCTTGTATGGAAGGGTTAACGATCGTATATATAATGGAGAATGTAACCGTTGTAGTGTGGTTAATGCGCCCATCAATGGCGGCTTAATTAGCTTAACCACAACGGCACGTTCGTCCGCGTATATAGGGACCGTTATAGCACGTTATCCGCGTATACCGAAACCGTTACGAGGTTGACCGGGTTGACCGGGTTTGTGGAGCTCGTGCCATAAATCTCTCAAAAGTAGTTACTACAGGTCGCGCGCGGGCTTGGTTGTTGCTCGCGCGCGACAGAACTTACTCTAGCCTCCAAACCACTAAGTCCCTACAACTCCCGTGTGGTGGTATGCGAGGGCCCTGTCTCGCAGCCCCCACGTGGATCAGCGCGGCGGGTGATCCAGTGTGTATGGAGCACAGTATGGTGTGCTGGATGGTCTCCACGTGGCCAAGATCTTCCTTTCCAAAAAGCACTATCTACAATAATGAATTATTATTATAAAGGGAAAAGACCATTTCCACTCCTTGAGTTTGAATTAAATAAAATTACCCTCCCGTTGTTTGGGTAAGGACCAATTGGTCCCCTCTTAACTGACGGAACTAACGAATATGGTGAAAAGACAAAACTATCCCTAATGTTGTATCAAATTTACACCATATAAAATGTCTTCCTTCCCCATCATCTCCGCATGGCTTCTCCACCCTTCTCCACATCTCTCCCCTTCCTAACCCTAGCCGCCACCCACATTCTCCTCATATTTCCCCTTCCACTTCTGTTCATCTCCATAGACCACCATAACAATAATCAACAACCACAATCATCGAATAGGAGCCACCAAAACCACCATAAAATCCGGCACAAAAACACCACTGTACCGCCTTTGACCAAGACCCACCACCACAGAACCCAAGCACCACCTTCACTTCGACCATAACCATAAACCCAAACCCACGAATCTCCCAGCATCCGCCATGATTTCTGGCAATTGAAACCCAGAGTTGCAATAGATTTACTGAACCCAGACCCCTGGGTTCATCTTTATTTGTTTCATTGGAGCAAGAGGTAGTCCACCAATTTTGCAAGGTCGATGGAGAATCTTCAAGGGTTTTCCGGTTCGCAGATCTCTCTACAGTGGGCATTATCCATTTCTCTATTGAGGCGGTGATTTTCTTAATCGACTTCCATAATGGAACCATTTTAGCTCCCAAGGCTCTGATTCTGGCTTCTGCGCTTTTCTTTGTAACACCCCATCCTAGAGTACTGGAGAATTACACTTTGATCCCCCAGACTCTTAGTAGATGCCCTCCGCCAAGCACTGACGTGCTCAGCAAGAAATCTAAACCTAGTGATTCTGTTACAAGACGAAATTAAAGAAATTGAAACTTGAATAGATCTTGCAATATTAGTTACGAACTCTGATGTGATGACTTCTATGTGATAGACTATTCGAGGTCTCCCGCAAGCTCATCTGCCTAGTTAAAACAGGCAGAGACGTCACTTTATCATATTATAATAAGGAAAACAGGATTTATAACAAAATAAATATACGTATAGCTTCGAAGACGCACTATCCCAATATTTAACCTGACTCAAGCACCAAAACACACGAATGATTATATTAGTAAACAAGGAATAAGTTAATTCACATCGATTACAGAACCGCCTTGTCCAGAGGATACTAAATCCACTACCCGAAGGGTTGTGAAGACCAGATTAACTTCCGATAATGAAGGCAAAGCCAAATTCATCCTATATCCTCTCCCTAACAGACTAGACCCTAAGTATGCATACCCCCTGCTGGATCATCAGTCCAAACGATAGTACTAGCTGGCTAAAGTCGGGCTAGATCCTCTCGACTAAAAGAAAATCATAGACCGGGTGGTGTCCGTGACCGCATACGGATGTCCGAAAACAGAAATGACCATACAAGGGTCTAAAGTACTCATGTTTCATATATCAATCGATCAATTTAAAGACAAGCATATACATCCACGAACATAATTATGTAAGTATGTATACGCATGATACAACGTTATTACCCCATGATCTTTGTATCAAGTACGCGTAGATGCATACATATACCATGACATATTCGGACATTTCCCTAGTAGAAAGTTAAGCATACTTGTGCTTACCTGAAAGCATGTGTAATACTCCTGACCAGCGATGTTGATTCTCCATCCTAGTAACTCTACACATAGAAAGTTACAAATCCTATCAATACACAAGTCCTCAACAGTGAGACAAATGCACATGCAGATGCTAGCTGTCGAGCCCAGAATTACCATCTTTCCTCTCAAGTCTCAGTCTTATCAGTACAGTTCCTATCTGATCCTCAACCCCTTCGTTAGGCCTAACTGGCTAGTCTCAAGAACTAGCAAGTCTCCAAATTATCTACTTAAGACTGAATCTCAAGTTTTAACACTCAAGTCCTTGTAGTTCACCTACATTGCATTTTAGTCCCACATTGAGTCTGAACTTATCAACAAGCCATACAATGCTTAAAAGTATGAAATTATAAGTTTAGCACTCCCAGATAGTGATGGGGTTGAAGACTACAACTTTTAGTTATTTCCAATTAGGCCCCCGAAGTTTAGCAAAATTGCAAAAGACTCCCAAACAGTTGACTTGGTCAACTATAACCCAAATACCTAGCCTACTAAGACTTTAAATATCCAAGTAAGACATTTTTATAACTCCAAGACTTTGATTCAACATTACTCAGGGTTTAAGTGAAATTACAGTGTTTAACCCTCTTATAAAGTGTATTCAACTCAGGGTTTCTAGGAGATCGACCTGGTCAACATGTTAGGTGAATCCAGAATAACCAACTTAGCAACTTTTATCAAGAGTGTGAAGGATAGAGTGGTCATTTTGACTGAAAACTGGAAGTGAATGACTAGGTTATATTGACACTAACAGTCAATTTAAGAGTCAATTCATGAACAATGAAAACCAAGGGTCCGGATCTCTGTATCAATAGGACTAGAGTTTTTCTTACATATACAGCTTAGTAGAATTAATAGATAGACTGATTGCTGATAAATTTATCTAATCTTGAGAGAACCATCATTCGAGATTTCTCCAGTGCTTGATCATAATAGATGATGGTAGGTTCCCCACACTCAGAGGTAGTTAGGGCTCATGTTCTAGCAACGAATTTTGTTGTATGTAGGAAATTTATGTTTCTTTTAGGGGTTAAGGACAATTTCACCCCTCAAGTTTGATACAAAGACACTTTCACCCCTTCAAGTTTGGAAAATAATAGTTTACCCCTTTTGTATTCGAAACTGCAAGACACTAACACCCCTAATTGTGTCATATCATACATTAAAAGAGAGAATTTATCCCCAAAATTATTATACGTTCGACAACCGTCCCAGACTAGCGATCTCACAATTAAAACCATAATCTCAAACTACTCGTCCGTTTTAAACTCTGTTAGTTAAAACTAATTATTAGAAAAACATGCAAAGTCCCTGTGGGATCGATAATCTGAGTTGTAATACACTCTATACTACTTGATTTGTATACTTGCGAATAGAACGTTAGTTTGCGCATTAAGTTTTTGGCGCCGTTGCCGGGGACTTTTTAGGGTTTATTTAGTAATCTGAATTAATTTTCAGAGCTTTTATTTTTATTTTATTTTTTATTTTTATTTTTCTATTATCTCACTGCTCTTGAGATCTCTACTTTTTCAGGATGGACAACAATACCGAGAGAACGCGAGAACTGCCTGAGACACGTACTCCAGCCGAGATGGCTCGGTACATCGCAGATCTCATCGCAGCAGGTTTCGCTGCCCGGAACAACTAGAGAACGTACAACAGGTCTGGAAAGGCGCTGGTGGAAAATTTTGAGGTCCCGACATGAGGACATGAGCCAGCTATTGTGGTGCTCGAGATCACCGCAGAGCACTTTGACCTGAAATCCTCCACTATCCAGACTGTTCAGACCCTCTGCCTATTCCATGGCAAAGATGACAAAGACCCGAACGACTTCATCGGGAAATTCGAGGACTACTGCAACAAAGTGCGGTATAAGGGAGTCGATGCAGAGGCACTCACGCTAATTCTCTTCCCATACTGCCTATACGTAGTGGCCAAAGACTGGCTCGAATCCCGACCAACCAGATCCATCACTACATGGGAAGGGTGTGTCACGGATTTTCTGGCCAAATTTTACCCCGCTTACCGGGTCATTCAGTTACAAAGCGAGATTCTGTCATTCAAACAGAATATGGGGGAGACGGTGGTAGACGCATGGAACAGATTGATGATATTGGTGAAGAGATGCCCGAACCACGGTTTTGGAGATCCGAAGATCCTGCAGGTATTCTACCATGCCCTAGACAGGGAGAGTGCTGACAGGATTGACAGAGAAGCCGGGGGAAACTTCCTGTACCATGTGGACAAAGATGGTGCATACGACATGATGAATTAGTTAGCTAAGCAGGAAACTTGACTGTTTGACGATCGCAGGATCACGGCCCGAACCGAGCCAGTGGAAGACTACCGAATAGATAATCTAGCCAAGATCGTACAGGACTTGGTCAAGAAAGTCTAATCGGAAAAGAAGACTGTTGCGGCAGTAGACGGATCAGATTAGGACACAGCCATCGAGGGTCTCAGAAACGAAGATGCCAATTACGTACAACAGCAGTGAGATCCGATCCAGTACAGACCGGGCACGATAGATCATCCCGGGTTCCGATAGGGAAACCCGAATTCTACAATTTATGCACCGGGATTCCAGCACATTCCACCGACTCCGCAGGCCGCACCGACACCGCAGGTTCAGCTAGGCCCATCCACACAGCAGTACGATGCTCAGATGAAGAAAATCGAGTCCATGTTCCAAACCATCGAGTCCCGGTTCGCACATATGGACGCCCCGACAGCCGACGTGCAGTCGACCAAAACATCACTGCGCGCTTTGGAGGTACAAGTAGGGCAGTTAGCACAACAGCTAAATGAAAGAGCACCAAGGATCCACATGCTCAGATCAATGCCATCACCACTCAGAGTGGATTAGCACTACAGGATCCGCAGTATCCTAGCCACGCACGTGCAGAAAAATTGAAAGAAGTTGAACGCGAAGTATTTGGCCAGGACAACGGCTCAGCCGACCGCCCCCAGCCAAAGGGCTCGGTTGGGCAGGATGCAGTGCATAACGAGAAGGATGCAGAAACGGTACCTGTCTCCAAGGAGGTGCCGTATCCTTTGAATACACGCAAGAGGGATGATCGCAAAGACTATGCCAGATTTCTCGAGATGTTCAAACAGCTGCAGATCAACATACCCTTTGCGGAGGCGTTGGCAAAGATGCCCACTTATGCCAAGTTCCTCAAAGATATTTTGTATGGATGAAAACGTATGAGCGATTTTGAGACAATAAACCTGACGGCAGAAGTGAGCAATTGTGTGAAGAATGGGCTACCAAGGAAGAGGAAGGACCTTGGCAATTTTGTGATTCCGGTGACCCTAGGTAATGCTTACACAGGAAAGGCTCTGTGTGACCTAGGGGCCAGTATCAATCTGATGCCGTTATCGATTTTCAAAACATTGAAAATTGGTAAACTCAGGCCCACCAAAATCAAGCTGCAGATGTAGACAGATCCGTGAAGCAGGCTTACGGAGTTATTGAAGACATTCTGGTGAAAGTCGGAGAATTGATTTTTCTGGCAGATTTCGTAATTCTGGACATCGAGGCAGGGGAGGTACCACTCATTCTGGGCAGACCGTTTCTGGCTACCGGAGAAGCCATGATAAACTGCAAGAGCGTAGAACTGACCATGCAGATTAATGAAGACAAGGTGAAGTTCAACGTTTTCACAAATTTGCAATTGTCGAATTATTAGGAGCATGAAGATGTCTACGCGATAGAGGTAGTCGAAGAAGGATGGGAAAACGAGGAGATGGACGAGGTATGGGCAGAGATTGACAGAGTGGACAGAGAGAACGAGGAGAGATACCAGGGGGGAGTAGGCCATGCAAGCTGAAAACCAGACCAGCTTACACTTGGACGAAAACGGTGGACAGAAGTTGGCCCTGGTCCCGTCACTCAAAGAGCCACCGAACCTGGAGCTGAACCCGCTCCCGAACCATCAAAGTTCGGCGCAGCCAAAGTAGTTTCAAGAAGGGCAGAAGGTACTATTCTGCGATTCTCGGAAGCAGTTTTTCCCGAGAAAATTGAGATCTCGGTGGTCAGGACCGTTTATCATTAAAGAGGTACTTTCATGGGATGCGGTGGAATTGGAGAATCTGCATGACAGTACAACTTTCAGGGTGAGCAGAAACCAGGTCAAGCCATATTTGGACCCGGCAACAGTCGTCAAGGTAGATCCTGGCGACTTTGACGTCCCTTGAGCAAGCATGAGGTAACTGGGTCGGGCCGTCGACCTTAATGAAAGTGTGTAATGTATACTAAATACAGGACCTCAATACTCTAGAGGGGGGGGGGGGTTGAATAGAGTATGGAAACTTTTTGCAAAACTTAAAGTTTAACAGGAAAGCTTTGTGTGAAACTCAAATCTCAAGGCCTTGAGATTTTTTAAACTGTCTGAAACTCACTAAGGCAAAATTTTAAGCTTCAAGGCCTTGAGTTGTGAACAAAACTAAACAGCTTTTAAACCCTAGTTTGATTTGAGTTGTGTGCAGCAGATAATAATCAAACATAAAAGTAAAGAACACAAAGCAATTTACAGAGTTCATTCCCAATGGACCTAATCTCTGCCTGAAGGATCTAATCCCACCAGGATTGGGCAAACACTTCTTATTACTCACACAGAAACAGCCCTAGATCTTCAAGCCTAAGTGATTTCCCTTACACCTATACATCTTGTGGTTCCAAACCTATCTAGTTCCAGCTACTAACTGTTGAGCTAACAAGAACCTCTTGTTGTTCACTTGAACAACCAACCACTAGGTTAAGTGAGGTTTAATATAATCTAGATATACACAGATAGAAGTACAAGTGAAGAACACAGTATAAAGATAAGTTGTTGAAGCCTGGAAGTGTTCTTCTGGAAAACTGGATTGATTTGATCTTCAGAAGTCTAGAATGAAGCTTGAATGATTGTGTGTTTGAGTGGATGATCTCCCACGATTATGTCACGCCTCTCAGAGTATTCTGCAAGCCTCTATCTGCTTCAAAATTCAAACCAGTCTCTTTTATCCACAGCTACAACAGATTGAGAGATTTTAGGATCTCAGTTCCTACAAATCCTCCTTCTGTTTTCATTTTAAATTCAAACAGCTTCAAGTGGATATCCATTGGAGTTTGTTGAGATTTCTCATGCACGTTTAACAACCCTGCAACAGAATTGAAACACTGCAACAGCAAAATCGAGAAAGCTAACAGTACTATGACTGTTTGGTTATACAGTTTCCGATAAAACTGTTTAACAAACTAAGAACAATAACCTGTATATCTTCTAAAATATATGAATCATGAAAACCAAGTTTAAGACACTTAGAAGTGAGTAAATAATCACAATACTAAGAATCATAACCTGCAAGAAAGAATCAATTAAGTTCTGTAAAAATTGTCAGCAGCTCAAGGCATATCTCAAGGCCTTGGAGCTCTGAACCTGCTTCACAGAATTTCAAAGTTAAACCCAGATAACTTTGATTCATCCTGTTCTGATCATCTGCAATTGTGTTAGATATATAAATAGTATAAATCAAAAGTATATGCAGTAAACCACTGATTTGCATAATCAGATATCCAATTCTGCAACACAGAAATGTTAGAACACATAGCATAATAAGATAACTCAAGGCTTTGAAGTTCAGTCAATCTCAAGGCCTTGAGATAACTGAAATGCCTTTGCTGCTTATGTCTTAGCCTTTTGTCTTTCATCACTCAAAACAATTACCAGTCAAAGCACATTCAGGGATCTTGACTCAACAATCTCCCCCTTGATGAAAGACAAAACCTACAGTCTTGCATAGATCTTCCTGCCACTCATATTCAAAAATTAAATAACCAATTTGCAGATACAATATATATACTGAACCCAAACAGATAATCAGTGAAAATAAACATTACAAATTACCACAGAAATAAAAATTCACCAAAAACAACTAGGCAAACAACTAGGCATTCTTATTATTACTAGTCCAAATAATGCAAACAGAACACAAATACCACATTAAATCTCCCCCTTGTTGACTTTCATCAAATAAGGTTGAAGAAATGTAGGATCATTACTCAGAGTCTGAAAGTAAACTTAAAACAAAAAACTAGCTAAAAAGTCAAGGCCTTGAGACAGAAAAGATAGAAGAGAATGAGATAGAGGGTCAAGGCTTTGGCAGTCTCTGGTCTTCACTTCTTCTTTGATGTCTTGCCTTTCTCTGAGCCTTCCCCAATTTCTTCATCACTTGCAGCATCTTCTGCAGACTGATTACCTTCTTGTTCAGCTTCAACTTCAGCAACCACTTCTTGGATTATCTCATCCACTTTCTTCTTAGCCTGTACTGAATCTACCTCTATAGCTGCATCAACACCTGTGTCTTCACCAGCATCTTCTTCATCAGTTTGTTCAAACAGATCTTTTGAAGCTAGCACTACTGGAATGGGCTTCTTCTTCTTCTTCAGAAAATCTCCCAGCTTCTCTTCTGAATCCACACTGGTGTCATGACTAGTAGCAGAAGGTATCTTCTCCAGATTCAAGCCCTTGATGATAACATCCAACTTCCCATTCATAGTATTCATCAAGCCCTTGAACTGGTTGAATTCAGTTGACAGGTCAAACAAACTTTGTCTGAGATCTTCAATCTTAACCTGCTGATCTTCTAACTTCTCAACCAGCAGAGAGTAATCCTCATTGGCTTGTCCTTTCCCAGATGCAGTCCCCTTAGGCTTCACAAACTCCTTCTCAGCAAGTTCTTCCTTTGACAAATCAGAATAAAATTTCCAATGCCCTTTCCCAGTTTGAACTACCCCAATCCTCTGAAGTGCAGTCTCATCTATCAACCCAAAACCTCCAGTAATCTTCTCTTTTCCTTTCACAGGCACATCAAAATATTCAAAGAAAATAGGTAACAGGTTGGCATATGGAAGAGGATGGTTTCTAGTCCTGGTTGCACAATAAATCATATGCTCCATAACAACTGTTGGCAAATCTATCTCAAACCCTTGAGATATCAGATACATCAAAATCAGAACTTTATCAGTTACCAACTCTCTTGAGTTCTCCCTAGGAACTACACTCCTCATCAAAATAGTAAACAAAATTTTGGCTTCACAGTTGAGCACAGAGTGTGTCAACTGCTTTGGACCAGAGGGAACACCTTCAATAAATAACATCTCCTTTGCCTTATCCAGACACTCCTTCCTATCAGGATAATCTCCAACATTGTATTTTCTAGGAATGGCCAAGACTTTGGCAAAAGTCCTATGATCTAACCTCAAATCCACACCAGCCACTTTAGAAGTTAATACCAGTCTATCATCACCTTCAGACACCAAGTTCAGATAAAATAACCTAGTTAACCTAGGATAAGCCTTTGAACTTGGATTTAGAACCTTCCAAACAGTAGTTTCCCTCAATTTTCTCATGCATTCTATGTCCAGTTTATCCAATAACTCATCAGAAATCATGCTACAGAAAACTACCTTAGATGATTCATATCCTTGCATCCAAACAGTTCTAACTTCAGAACTAACAAACCACTCAGTTGGAAGAACATTCTTACCTTGATATCCTTTCTTAGTTGCAACAACAACTTGCTTAACCCTAGTCTTCTTCTCAGAGGGTTTTGTCTTTTCTTTTCCTCCTTCAGTTGGTTTCTTCTGGCTTTCTTAAGTTGATTTCCCTTTTTCCTCTTCAGTAGCCTTTTTATTTTCTCCCCCTTTCTTCTTCTATGACCTAGGTTGATCACCACCCTAAGTCTCCTGTTGTGGATCAACACTTGAGCCTTCATCTCCCTTCTCAGTCCTTGAATTCTTTGCAGGAGGGGTATCCTCATGCAAGCTTTGTGTATTTTCTGAATCTGAATCAGAAATCACTATCTTCTCCTTCTTGTTTGCTCTCTTCTTGGATCTGCCAGAGGGCTTTCCCTGTTGCTGAATTATGGCTGATTTGCGCTCCATTTTAGGGTTTAGGGTTTTGAGAATAGAATGTGATTGAGAGTGATTGAGAGAGAGAGAGAGAGAGTAGTCGCAGAAATTTGGAAGCGAATGAGAAGAAAAAGCCCTGACTTTCAGCTTAAGTAGGTTGAAAACGATGAGTCATAAAAGGACTCTGCAATATCTACATGCAAAAATAGAATCTTGAAAAATCTTTTTGGAATATTTTAGAAAATCTCTGAGTAATTCAAATATTATACAGTTATCTAAAAAGATAAGATATAATATTTGCTGATCCATTTTTTTTTAAATAAATACAGATATTATCAAGACCTGGAGAACAATCTCAAGGCCTTGAGATTTTCTGCAGTTTGAGAAAATTCAAAGCTTTGAGCTATACTTTCAAGGCTTCAGAAAGTATAATCTCAAGGCTTTGAGATTCCAGCACATATACACATATAGGTACTAATACTCCCCCTAAACCAATGCATCCTTGTTTAACATCCCCAATTCAAGCCTTAGAGATGAAAACCTATCATCTGGCAAAGGTTTAGTGAAAATATCAGCAATCTGCATTGAAGTAGAGATAAAATTCAAAACAACATCACCTTGTTCTGCATGATCTCTAAGAAAATGATGTCTCACATCTATGTGCTTTGTCCTTGAGTGCGGAACTGGATTCTTAGAGATTGAAATAGCACTTGTATGTCACAATGAATTGGCACATTTCTGAAGTTGTAGCCAAGATCTCTAAGTTGCGAGCAATCCATAACACTTGTGAACAACAAGCACCAGCTGCAATATATTCAGCTTCTGCAGTTGATAATGCTACAAAATTTTGCTTTTTGGAGTGCCAACTGATCAGTGAAGATCCAAGAAATTGACAGCATCCAGAAGTACTTTTCCTGTCTACTTTATAACCTGCAAAATCTGCATCTGAATAGCCACTCAACATAAAATTAGATCTTCTTGGATACCAAATCCCTAAGTCTCTGGTTCCATTCAAATATCTAAAAGTTCTTTTAACTGAAGTTAGATGACTTTCCTTAGGATCTGCTTCAAATCTAGCACACATACAGACAGTGAACATAATGTCAGGTCTGCTAGCAGTTAAATATAACAGTGATCCAATCATACCTCTGTATTCCTTCTGATTCACACTAACAGTTGAATATTTGTCTAAAGAGAGTGATGAACTCATAGGGGTCTTAAGCACCTTGGACTGTGACATATGTACTTATTCAATAAGTCCTTGGTATATTTTCCTTGATGCACAAAAATTCCTTTCTTCATTTGTAATATATGAAGTCCAAGAAAGAAATTCAGTTCACCCATTAGGCTCATCTCAAACTCCCTGCACATCAAACTAGAAAACTCTTTTGAAAGAGCATCATTAGTAGCACCAAGTAATATATCATCTACATAAATCTGAACTACTAGCAGATCACTTTGTTGGTGTTTAATAAAATGAGTTTTGTCAACTAAGCCTCTTCTGAAATTATTTTCAAGTAGAAATTTTGAAAGTCTGTCATACCAAGCCCTTGGAGCTTGTTTTAAACCATAGAGAGCTTTATCCAGATTATAAACATGATCAGGAAAATTTTCATCTTCAAAACCAGGAGGTTGTGCTACAAAAACATCTTTTTGAAAATATACATTTAGAAAAGCACATTTAACATCCATTTGATAAAGATTTATGTGATTGTGAGATGCAAATGCAAGAAGTATTCTAATAGCTTCTAACCTGGAAACAGGAGCAAAAGTCTTCTCATAATCTATACCTTCCTTGAGCTACCAGTCTAGCTTTATTTCTTACCACTTTGCCATTCTCATCAAGCTTGTTTCTGAATACCCATCTGGTTCCAATAACTGATTTCTCTTTAGGTCTGGGGACCATATTCCAAACCTTGTTCCTTTCAAACTCATTCAGATCACTTTGCATTGCAATAATCCATTCTGCATCTTCCAGAGCTTCCTTGGTATTCTTAGGCTCAATCAAAGATACAAATGCACTGAAAGCACACAAGTTCTTTAACTGTCCTCTTGTATGTGTTTCAGTTGATGGATCTGATATAATGGTGTCAGCTGGATGGTCTGCAAGATACTAAAACTTCTTTCTTGGTACCCAGGAGTATTCTCCTTCAAGGCTTTGAGTCCTTGAAACAGTAGAGGGAGCATCATAGAAAGTTTCAGCTTCTGTCTCAAGGCTTTGAGATTTTGGTTCAGCAAGAGGTTCAAGGCCTTGAGTTTCTGCTGGTTGATTCTGTACATTAGTTTTGCCTTTGTCTTCTTTCACAGCATCATCATCTGATTCATGCTTGTTCAAATCTAGATCTGCAAAAATTTCACTCAGAGAATCCTTAGTACTTTCATCAAAAATTACATGAATGCTCTCTTCCACAATCTTGGTTTTTCTATTATAAACTCTATAAGCTTTGCTAGTTTGAGAATATCCAAGAAATACACCTTCATCACTTCTAGCATCAAACTTACCAAGATTGTCTCTATCATTATTATGCACAAAACAGATACAACCAAATGGCTTAAAATAAGAAACAGTAGGCTTTCTCCCTATAAACAGTTCATAGGGAGTCTTTTTCAAAATAGGTCTGATCAAGCATCTATTCAGCACATAATTGGCAGTGTTAACAGCTTCTGCGGATAAAAACTTTGGCAAATTACTTTCAAGCAGCATGGTTCTGGACATATCTTCAAGTGTCCTATTTTTCCTTTCAACTACTCCATTTTGCTATGGAGTTCTGGGTGCAGGAAAGTTGTGTGAAATGCCATGCTTTACACAAAACAAATCAAAGTCAAGTTGATCAAAATCTCTACCATGATCACTTCTAATGGATGCAACAGGTAAGTTTTTAAAAATTTGAAGCTCTTTGCACAATCTAGAAAACTCAGATAAAGCTTCAGTTTTGTCTCTAATAAACATCACCCAAGTAAATCTAGAATAATCATCAATTATAACAAGCATATACCTATTACCTTTTGGGGTCTGAACTCTCATAGGACCACAAAAGTCCATATGCAGCAATTCTAGGGGTCTAGAAGTACTTACAAAGTTATTTGGCTTGAAAGAGCTTCTGGTCTGTTTACCTTGTACACATGACTTGCAAACCTCATCACCTGAAAATTTTTGTGGTGGTAAACCTCTTACCAAGTCCTTTGAGATGAGTTTATTCAAAGTATGTATACTAATATGCCCAAGCTTTCTGTGCCAAAGCTTTGAATCTTCCTTCAAGGCCTTGAGGCATTTTAGCTTGTCACCTGCAACATTGTTAGTATTCATAGCATATAGATTATATGATCTAGGAGCATTGAATATGCAATCACCAGATTTCTCATCTTGCACAACACATTTCTCCTTATCAAATACAGCTTTATAAACTTTATAAAATAACTGAGAGATACTAAGCAAATTATACCTAAGTCCATCTACCAAATAAACATCAGATAAAGAATTGTAGAACCATTACCAATACTACCTATACCAATGATATTGCATTTTGCTTTGTCACTGTAGATAGTGCTTTCTGAGCAGACAGATCTTGTCCACGTGGCAATCATCTAGCACACCATATTGTGCTCCACACACACTGGATCACCAGCCGCGCTGATCCACTTGGGGGCTGCGAGACAGGGCCCTCGCACACCACTGCACGGGACTTGTAGGGACTTAGTGGTTTGGAGGCTAGAGTAAGTCCTATCGCGTGCGAGCCAAGCCCGCGCGCGACCTTTAGTAACTGCTTTTGAGATATTTATGGCACGAGCTCCATAAACCCGATCAATCCGGTCAAACCCGGTCAACCCCATAACGGTTCCGGTATTCGCGTATAACGTGCTGTAACGGTCCCTATATACGCGGACGAACGTGCCGTTGTGGTTAAGCTAATTAAGCCGCCATTGATGGGCGCATTAACCACACTGCAACGGTCACATTCTCCGTTATATATATGACGTTAACCTTTCCATACAAAAGGAGAACACACCAGACATACGCGGAAGCTCTACCAAACCCTTGTCTCTTTCTCAGACATTACTACTGCCTTACTCTCTCCCTACACACAACCCAACTCTTCTTGTGCCATTTCCAATCCTCTGCTCTTGGTGTACACAGAGTTCTCCCTGCCGGATTCTCTTGTGCACATTTTGGTGAACCCGACGTGAACTTACCATCTCAAGCAACCATGTCTCAGGAGGATGATGTCAGTAACAGATCGCCTTCCACGGAGGCCGCCTCACGAGAAGAGATTCGCCGTACTCCTACAGCTACCGGCGAGGCTCCGACGCTAGAAGCCTTGGACGTTACCATCCAGAGTCAGGCGAAGGCTCTCAAAGCTCAATTTGCGCAGCTCGAACGGATCATGGCTGTCTTGGGGACTCTTGCTCAAAACCCCGCATCAGCCACCGCCGTCTCTCAGGGAGGAGGAGTCTCCACCACTCAAGGATTGGGAGTGTCAACCACATCACCCAACCCTAATCTGCAAACTCCACTGGCAACTACGCAGCTACCCTCAATTTAGGGGTCAACAGCTCAAATGTTGCCTCTCGCTGCTCATACTCCTCACCCTCCGGCTTTGGTACCTAACCCGGCCTCACAGTATCCCTTGCCTCCTCCAACGGAAATCTGGGGTAACGTGAATTCGCAGTATGTCCCTAGTCCTCCGGAGACGTATGTGTCGCCTCCGCCTGCGGCAACCCCTCCTCCTGCTGCCGAGGGAAGCACTCCGGAGTGTATGACGTCGCTACAGCGGCGCATAGAAACTATTCTGGCTCACCAATCATTCGCGGATACCATCATCCCGAAGCTTGACAACGATCCGCCAATCCCACGAGAGATCTATCTCATGCCTAACCCTACCGGGTACAAGGCTCCTAAATGGGACAAGTTCGAAGATGTCAATGGGAACGCCCATGAGCATGTCATGCGTTTCATCGATGTGATGGGGCCGTATGGAGCTGATCCCAAACTGCTGATGCGCGAGTTCCCGAAATCCTTGGGGAACGTGGCTTACAAGTGGTACAGGACGTTGGAAGCCGGATCCGTGAAGACTTGGGACGACATAGTCCAGAAGTTCTACACCAAGTTCTTCCAGATGGAGGAAAAGGTGACAATGATTCATCTCTCGCGGATGTATCAGAAGCGCGAGGAAGACGGAATAACCTTCATCAAGAAGTTCAGGGCCAAGTCCTTGGAATGCAAAGATGTGATGCTCGAAAGCAGACTCGTGGAGATATGCCTGCAGTGCATGCTAGACGAGTACAAAGGTATGCTTATTAACTTGCAAACGCCTACGTTTTCAAAGCTAATCGAATGCACGAAGAATATCGAGCCTATAGTAGAGAGGCAGAAAAAGAGGAACGCCCCTGAGCGATCCTCGGGTGGTACTACTTTCAAAATCGGGAGATTCAGCTACAAGAGGGGACGCGAGGCTGAAGTGAATACGGTCTCACCCCTAAAGCAGCCAAAGATAGTGAGCTTTGATGCACCACCTCTGCCATGTTCGGTGGAAGAAGCAAGCGACCTTTGCAGGCAGTGGCGTAAGGACGGTGTCCTACCGCCGCTCGAAAAGACACCCTCTAGGGAGATGGTGAGGGACCCGAAGTGGTGCGAATATCAAGGAAAGGTTATGCATCCCACGGCGGACTGCAAGAAGCTCAGAATCGTGTTTAGCCAAAAGATGAAGAATGGCGAACTGATCGTCAGTGATCAAAGGCAGGATGTGCGCAACAATCCACTCCCTGCCCATGCGGAGCAAGAATCGTAAGGCAAAGAGGTCGCTACGATTTCAATTGTGGATCTTGAAGAGGTCGCAGAGGATGGTCTACCCATCATCGCCGAGATCCAGGATGAGGTCTACAGCATAGACACGGAGGACGAACGTGCCGACCGGATGAAGGGGTCGCACGGGTTCGGCAGGTTCTTCGATGAGATGAATTTATCAGAAAAATGCCGGACGGAAATGACAAAGGCGATCTTAAGGATAGCAGAAGACTACGAGGAGGATCTCGTAGTCTCCAATGGGAAATTCGTTAGGGCATCTCGCTCTACAGAAAAGGTCGTAACCTTTTCCGCAAGCGACAAGAAGACAGATGCGAGCCACCAGAGCGTTCGTTGACGGAGGAGCAGCAGTTAACGTCGTTTCGCTCCATACTTTGAAGCTAGCGGGAATCCCGGAGCACAAGATTGTCAAACGTCCATCCCCGCTGATGGGATTCGGAAGCGACTCCAGAATGACGATAGGATGGATCCGCCTGGGTGTCCAGATCGGCAAGATCAAATGTTCAGCAAAATTCTATGTCATAGATGCGAACACTACATATCACATGATCATAGGTCGAGCCTGGATTCATCGCTTTGATGCTGTCCCTTCAACAACTCACCAAGTGATGAAAGCCATTTGGAATGACAGAATAGTCGAGATACCAACTTCGACGAATCCATTCAACATGGATGAAGCGCATCTCAGTTAGGCGGTGTGGTTCACCGAGATGGCAGACGAGCAAACGCCGGGGCCATTCAACCCCACTCCTTTGCCGCGATGGGAGGATATCAAAGATCAGTCACCTGCGGGGGTGATGGTGACAAGAGAGGATGCCAAGGGAAAGCCGCTCACGCGAGAAGAGGCGCGGCGGATTGCCTACCAGCGAAAGAATGTTTACACTCTGAAAAGAATAGCAAAGCATGACCCTGAAGGCAAGGAGATAGAGAGTTTATACGCCAACGGGAAGAAATTCTATCGCATATGAAGGTGCGCGGGGGTGTCCTCACGCAGGCATGGGGATATCCCTGAGCAAATCAATCAAATTGAGCAGGTTTCAGAGACAGAAAAACCAATGCCAAGCACTCTAGATGAGAAACTCAAAGAAGCACCCGAATGCATTGAAGACAAACCCAGACCACAAAAGCAGGAGCTGAAGGAGGTATTCCTAAGCCCGAGCAAAGAAAAGAAGATGCCAGTCTTTCTAAGTATGGACCTCACAAGCGAAGGGGAGGAAAGATTGCTACTGCTCTTGACTGAGTACAAGGACGTATTCGCATGGGAGTACGATGAGATGCCCGGCCTGGATACGAGCATCACCATGCATCGGTTGGATGTGATTCCAGGATCCAAACTGGTAAATCAGAGCACAAGGAGCTTCAGGCCAGAGCTCAACGTGAAGATTAAGCAGGAGATTGTCAAACTTCTGGATGCCAAATTCATAGAGCCAAATCACCATCCCACATGGCTGGCCAACATTGTGCCAGTGGTAAAGAAGAATGGGCAGCTTCGTATTTGCGTGGATTTCCGGGGTCTCAATCGTTTCTGCCCTAAGGACGATTTTCCGCTTCCCAACATCGATTTACTTATTGATTCGACAGCGGGTCATCGCATGTTCAGCTTCATGGACGGCTTCAGTGGGTACAATCAGATCAAGATGGACCACGAAGATGCACGGAAAACCGCATTCATCACCCCGGTGGTAGTATTCAACTATATGGTGATGCCTTTTGGCCTCAAAAACGCAGGTGCAACCTATCAGCGGGCCATGATGGCCCTGTTCCGCGACATGATGCACAAGGAAGTGGAATTCTATGTGGATGACCTAGTTGTCAAATCCAAGGAGGAGGCAGACCATCTGGCGGATTTGCGAAAAGTGTTTAACAGATGCAGACGCTTTCAATTGAAGATGAACCCCATGAAGTGCGCATTCGGGGTAACATCAGGGAAGTTCTTGGGATGCGTGGTACATCGCCAAGGAATCGAGCCTGACCCTGCGAAAGTATCAGCCATCACTGGCATGACTCCGCCGCATAACCAGAGTGCCTTGAAAACCTTCTTGGGAAAGCTATCCTATCTGCGAAGATTCATCCCAGCGATCGCCGAAATCACTTTCTGTTTCCGTGATCTTCTCAAGAAAGATGCCGTATACAACTGGACTGCGGAGCACGAAGCTGCGTTCGGGAAACTAAAGGAGCTGCTGACATCTTCAAACGTAATGATCGCACCTCAGCTAGGATCACCACTCTTGTTGTATCTGACGCAAAAAGGAGGTCTATAGGAGCTCTCCTAGCTCAGGAGTATGAGGGTCAAGAAAGGCCCATCTACTATATCTCCCGCATTGTGCAGCCCGCGGAATCAAGGTACATGGACATCGAACGTCATTACCTTGCTTTATTCTTCGTAATAGAGAAGTTGAGACACTACTTCGCTTCGCACAAAGTGGTGGTGGTCACAAGGAGCGATCCCATACGATATCTTCTGACTCACACTACTACTGGGGGAAGATTGGCAAAGTGGTATATGACCATTTCCCAATATGACATCACATGCGTTCGGCCGCGGGCGATCAAATCGCAGGCGGTAGCGGATTTGCTGGCGCAGTTCCCCGATAACAGTCATGAGCCCATGAATGAAGAAGAATTGGAGGGACCTGAAATCTACGCAGTTGAGTTGCCATATTGGACGCTCCATTTCGACGGCTCGTCAACAAGGAAAGGTGGAGGCATCGGGATAGTCTTGACCAAACCAGATGGAGAAGTCATACAGATGTCCGCAAAGCTTGACTTCGCAGTTACAAACAACGAAGCAGAGTATGAAGCTCTCATCACAGGACTCCGCGCGGCAAAGGCCTTGGAAGTAAGCAACTTGACGGTCATGGGGGACTCCAAGATAATCGTTAAACAAGCCTCGGGCGAGTATGGTTTGAAGGAAATGAACTTATTGCCCTACCGGACCCTGGTACAGAAATTGGTGCAACAGTTCTGCGACGTTAGATACGAGCACAAACCTCGAGCGGACAATAGGCATGCTAACGCTTTAGCTACCTTGGGATCCAAGGTCAGTGCGGATAAATGTCCCGCAAGGATCTCGATTGAAGTGCGAACATCCTCGGCGTTGACAGAAGACGCGTGCGAGGATGAGTGCATGGACGATGCGGACTGGAGAAAGTCAATCTTACGGACCATTGCAGAAGGCACGAGCAGTGAGAACTGGGCATCCACAAAGGGGTATGGCATACATGACAACACCCTTTATTACAAGGGCCCTGGCAGAATACTTATGCGATGCGTCTCCGAGCAAGAGGGACAACTGCTGTTGGAAAATATTCACCAACATGCTTGCGGGGAAAGTGAGGTGTCAATCTATCGGAAAGCCCAGAGGTATGGCATTCATTGGCCGGACATGTCAACGGCCGCAGCACTGATTCAAGGAAAGTGCGAGAGTTGCGCACTGATCAAGGACTCTTTACTCATTGCTCTGACCGACGATGATGCGGATTGGAGGAAACCACTCTTTGATTTTCTCACCCAGGGTATTGTACCCGAGTCGAGAAAAGAAGCCGAGAAACTAAGGAGGAAAGCAGCCCGATATGTGGTGCAAGAAAACCTGCTTTGGCGAAGGGGCCATGAAGGTAACTTGCTGCGATGTCTATACAGCAGGGAAGCACAAGAAGTGATGGACCTTTCTCATCAGGTAGAACATCAGGGAGGTGCGAAATTATGCAGACAACTCCTCTCAATTGGATATTTCTGGCCCACTATGGAGGCTGATTGCCGCACCAAAGTAAGACGCTGCCAGGAGTGTCAATTCAAGGGTAATCTAGTGCACGCCCCTGCCGTAGATCTACATGCATTGGGAACACCATGGCCATTTCACACATGGGCTCTGGATTTCATCTGTCCCATTCGACCGACCTCGCACGGGAATCACTTCATTCTCACCGCGACCGAGTTGTTCACCAAGTGGGTAGAAGCGATACCACTGAAGACAGCAAATGCGCTAGCTGTGGTCCATTTCATCCAAGAAAGCATCATATGCAGGTTCGGAATTCCCAACACCATCCTTTCGGATAATGGCACTCCTTTTGTCAATCGCCAGGTGGCTGCAAAGCTAGCAGAATACAACATCAGGCAGATATGCTCCACTCCATACTACCCGAAGGGGAACGGGCAAGCAGAAGCAACCAACAAGACGCTATTGAGAATTTTGAGCAAGATGGTCGCAGATGACCACAAGAAGTGGGCTGATTCTTTGAACATAGCCCTGTGGGCTTATCGTACTTCTCCAAGGACACCCACAGGTGTCTCACCATTCCTTTTATGCTATGGAGCTGAGGCTGTGGTACCTGCGGAAGTCAAGGTTAACTCTGCAAGATTGGCTTTTCATGCATTATATGACAATCAACGCGATCATGACTTAGTCCTGTTAGAAGAAAAGCGGGAGCAAGCTAAAAGGACTAACAAACGATACCAAGAAAGGATCGCTCGCGCGTACAACAAAACAGTCCAACGTCGAGATTTCGCAGTTGGAGATTTGGTCTTGCGCGCATCTGACCATTGCATGCGAGAGGCAGCTCACCCAAAATTCGCAGCCAATTGGGAAGGACCCTTTGAAGTCACGGAAGTCTTTGACAGTGGCTACTGCAGCATACGGAGGTTACATGGAACGACCTCAACCCCAAGCTCAGTCAACATGCGCTGGATTAAGAAGTATTACCCTTAACTTCTCTCGTTATATGCGTTATATTACAACGTTTGCTTCATGCTCTGTATTGCTATGATTCGCACATCTTCTCTCCCATATGAGAGAATTGTAATCTCATCTCTCCCATACGAGAGTTTTATAATAAAAAGACTTCTCCCAAATGAGAAGAACTTTATGCTTCTAGCTATCTTTATTGCCCTGTTTATTTCATTATTATTGTTAGCGAAAGCCTATCCGCCGTGATAGCAGCTCATGCGAATACGATCTTAATTGATCTTTTAAGCCTATCTGCCACGATAGCAGCTCAAGCGAATACGATCTTAACTGATCTTTTAAGCCTATCTGCCACGATAGCAACCCATACGAATACGATCTTAAGTGATCTTTTAAGCCTATCTGCCACGATAGCAGCCCATGCGAATACGATCTTAATTGATCTTTTAGGCATATCTGCCACGATAGCAGCCCATGCGAATACGATCTTAATTGATCTTTTAGGCCTATCTGCCACGATAGCAGCCCATGCAAATACGATCTTAAGTGATCTTTTAAGCCTATCTGCCACGATAGTAGCTCATGCGAATGCGATCTTGAGAGATCTTTTCAAAGCCTATCTGCCACAATAGCAGCCTATGCGAGTATGATCTTAAATGATCTTTCAAGCCTATCTGCCACGATAGCAGAACTATACAAATGCGATCATAAAATGATTCTTAAGTCTATCTGCCATGATAGCAAAATTATGCAAAATGATCTTAAGTGATCTACAAAAGCCTATCTGCTGAGATAGCACCTGCACTTGAATCTAAAATAAATCGCAAGCCTATCCGCCAAGGTAGCAAAGCTGCGCAAATACGATCTCGAACGATCTAAAAACATATCTGCGAATCTATTCGACAGATAGCAAATCATAGCAACAGTGCAAAGTGTGAATACAGCACTACAGAAAGCGAAATTTGCCAATACGTATGCGCAATAGTAATTTGTTGTAACAAGGCAGCAAATCATACAAAGCGATTTATCATTATGAGTCAAAATGACTTACAATTTATCTGTCTAGATAACAGCTTACAAGCGAAAAAGCTCAAATCAAGCTAGCTACGCAGCCAACATGGCTTACAATGCATCTAAATAGTAACTTACAAGCAGAAGTTACACATCGCGGGAATCCTAACTGGAAAAGGATCGACCTAACGGTCCTAACAGAAGCTATGCGATACAAAGATCTGCGACCAAAGATCTGTAGCAAGTAGGGTGTTCCTGCGAGAGGAACCGCCCGCAGCCCACCATGTCTACAAGACCAATGCGACGCTATGTTCAAGATCCCAAGATCTGACAAGGCCATTCTTTGGTCTTACACCCAAGTGACGTGCCTGAGGAACCACCTGTTCCGGCGTATGCGGCTGTGCAAGACAGGGGAGAAGTCATTCCTCGGGCAATGGGCTCCTTGTCCACGGAAACGAGCACAATGGCTCGCCACCCTGAGCTCACGAACGTGGTGGCGAATGATCAACCTCCGGGCATGCTGAAGGAGAATTCCGCCGTTCATTACGAGTCGGTAGCAAGGTCAGTACGGCGCTGCACCTCGCCGGGAGGCGGCCGAAAACATGACCTGCAAGCATAATAGACGAAGAAAATTCTTCGAGCAAACATGAGGTATTATCTGCATCTGATTTATAATGGTTATGAAGATCAATAAGCCTTACGAAGCAGATCTTGGAAACTATTTCTATGGCGCAAAGCACAAACTCAGGTTCCACAACTTGAAGCTGCCATGAATCAACGAAAAACAAACGTTGAAGCCAGCAGTCGTAAGGACTCACGACAAGCCACATTGTGGGATGAATAACCCAAATAGCAAGAGGCAGGGTTTATATAGACCTTGTGGAGACTCTTCAGTTACCAAGATGAGTCAGCAGAATTTGAAAAGAGGGTAAGGATCAATCACTTACGCCTTGAAAAGCGGTAGCAATCAATTACCCTACTAAAGGCTACGACGATTCGGTTGCGTATCCTAATTAATGAAGGAATGGTCATGATTCGGATGGACTTCCCAAGGAAAGCGTGCTTATCTAATGAGCAATTAGCGCTAAAATCAAGGAAGAGTATCAATTGCTGACGTCATAATTGATATGCACAGATATGCTCAAGCAAATCTCGAGAAGGGCATAACAGGCATTCAAATTTCTTTTTGAAAAAAAAAGGGGGAGAAACCCTAGCAACATTACAGTAATGTTTCAGCTACTTATTTACTACTTTTTTAAAAAACAAGCCCTTGATCAAGGATTCATTAGGAGTAAACTGACGGCTCAGATTTTCCACTTGCTCCACTTCTTGCTTCAATTGCTCGCATTTGGCGTTCATCTCATGAAAGAGCTTCACAGCCTCTTCAACCTTTTGTCTTTGCTGCTCCACCTTCTGCTTCTCAGCTGCGAGGTTTTGGTAGCCACGTTTCAAAGTCACTGCCGCGCGAATCAGGGTGACTCTTTTGACAAGAAACCCAAAGCCTAGCTTACCTTGAACTTTGGCGAGAAGGTTTTGGCACATGCCAAAAAGCAATTCCGCGCTCTGAGGAGAAATGGTCGCAGGTGTGGCCGCGGACAGCTGCTCTAAAATCCAGATGGCTTCAGTCAGAAACAGCCTTCTATCGAAGGGGCCTATCTCCAGAGACCTCGCAAACGATTGGGGGTAGGAGAGGCGCATGCGAACTAGCCAGTCCACGTCAGCTTGCTTCAACCCTAAAGCAATGTTAGAGTCAAAATTAGACTGTCAAACTCGCAAGTAAAGAATGCAAGATGCGAACAGCAAATCACGACATACCAGTTCCTTCAAGGATCTCGCGCAGAGAAGGAATGCGCATTGCTGGGGTAGTTGAAGACTGTCCTCACTCCATCGCCCTTCTATCAGCTGCGAGCTCTAACTCCTCGTAGTTGGGGGGATGAGTGTAAGCCGCACCAGGTGCGATGGCAGCCTCGACCTGCGAACCCCAAAAGTTCCACGCAGGAAGAGGTGCCGCAGGCTCAGTCATTGCCGGGGGCATGGCAGCAGCAGAAGTTGCAGCTTGATTAGGTATGCCTTCAGGTGCGATAGCGTCAGCAGCGTTCGTTCCTGTTTCCTCAGCACCAGCATGGGCATCTTCCTCCATCAACACGGTGTCAGCTTCGGCATCATCAGAAAGTTCAATGACGTCCTCGAAGGGCTCTCCTACATATTCAGCAGCTGCGACGGGCTTCTCAGTATGAGAACTCGGCACCGGGACATAGGATGCAGAAGGTTGACTCCTTTGTTCCAGCACGGCTTCATCAGCGTTGCCTGCGACACAAAATACGACGATGTGAGGTAACTTGTACTGCGCAATATTTTATTATCTTTGGTAAGCTAAGAGCGAGCACCTCCACGCGAAGGTGGGATCGCAGCATCCTCGTCATATGCTAAGGACGTGGAGCCTTGCCCTATTAATGTATCTTCATTAAGCATGTCTTTAAGGTGAGCGTGACCTGGGGCGCGAAGAAACCAGTCATGATTATGTTTGGTTGCTAAGCCTAGTTCACACATGTTGCTCAAATAATTACCTGAAGGTTCACCGCACTTGCCTATTAGCCAACGGCGAATGTCAGCTTTTGACACACCGTGCTTTAGCGCACCGAAAATAACATCTCGGTAAGTTACTGCGAGATTAAAAATCCCACCTTCATTACCACCTGCGATTTCTTCAAAGTCTGCTTGGGCTTGCTCCAGAGCTGCTGCATCTTCTTCTGGAGCCGCATCCTCCTCGTCAACTTGAGGAGCCGCCTCTTCAGGAAGCACATCTTCCCCATCGATCGGACGCACTAGGTCGTCTACGTGTTGCTCTTCTAGGCTCCTCTGCTTCACGCGTTCGAGTTCCTCTTCTTCTCGCTTTCTTCTTCTTTCAGCAGCCTCGGCGGCTGTTCTCCTGGACTCGGCAAGAATGTCCTCGCTTATGGTTTCATCGAAAACACCAGAATGAGAACCCCTCTTCTGCTTCTTGGCCAAAAGGCCACTGATGGTCTCATCGTCATCATCAGCGAAGAAACAACTTGTTCAAACCAGATTGTAAAAGAGTTAAGATAATGAGAATAGAAGTACGATTGAGATACCTCCTGACTCTTCCTCTTGTATCGCATCTCTCTCTCTGTCTCTGACATCTTCAACTCTTTCCTCTTCTTCATCTTCTTCTCTTGTCTCTCTTCTCTCCTCTTCTTCCTCCTGGCCAAACGGAACAAAGGTCTTCACTGCGAGCTCCTTCCGCACTTTACTGGTCATGCGACCTTTACCTTTATCCCTGGAAGTAAGGGACCTCGCAGGAGGGGAAGTTGGAGTGCTCCTAGGGGAAGAGATTGTGATTCCTCTTGTCTGGGCCTTTTCGCTCTCGGAGCAGCAGTCGCTGGAGGAGACGGATCATTCCTGGGAGGAGACAAGGCTGGAGTATTGTCTATCAGCGAATCAGCAAAAGCATTCATGATCTCGTGAATTTTGCTCTCAACCGCGGGATCCATCTTTGATGCCAGCCGAACTGGTTGTCCTTGTCTTCTCGCAGTAACAATGGTGGTGACCAGCGATTTGGAACGCTCACCAGATGCAAACCTCCTCACATGGAACTACAACAGAAAGTGAATCATGAAGCTTTTGACATATTGGAATAAGGAAACTTAGCACATGCAAGAGAAATTGCTTACCTTAGCAAAAGTTTCGCTATATCTGATGACATGCGAATCACCTCTCCTGACTGCGGCAATCTTTTCATCAAGAATGATGGAGGGACATAGGTGGTTCTCGCGATCCAGCAATGAATAGCAACCATATTCAGACTCGTCCAGGCTACAATTGGGACGAAAAGGGAAAGAATTCCTTTTGATCACAGGAGCTCTACTTGGCTAGGGGACCAACTGCGTCTCAAACCTTGTCTGCTGGGCGTTCCAGTAAGCGATCCAGTTTCTGGAATAGCCACCTTCGCGGTTACTTGGAGGTTGCTCGAAGGGAAGATTGCTCATCAAGATTGTTTTACACTCCTTGGACAATAACCGCTTGTAGCAGCCTCTGATGATAGACTGCGGCCAGATTGAGGGTGCCACTGCATCGAAGCCAAACTGGGGAGACACGCGAGTGGGATCGACATCCACGGTAATCCTCTCGTACCTAGGTGCGAGCTCACGTACATGCTCTGCAAGAGCAGGAAGGGAACCTCGCAGACACCAGCAAAAGAATTCGCGATAGCGCTCGTGGAAATGCTCCCCGCTCTCGAAAAGGAGCTCTTCTGAGAAAGCGACAGCCTTGGAGGGATACAGTTTTGGGAACCATCGCACATTCTCAACGCGCATGGCGTAAGGCCTAGCTATAAACTCTTCCCGATTGTCGCATATAAGGCTCCAAACGCACTTGGGGAAGTTAGTTCCGAACCATCTCGCAGCCCTGCCGCTATTACGCTCCTCCTCCGCACCTGGGGGACACCACTTGCTGGGCTTAGAAGCGACTGGGGCATAAGAGGGCCATCGCTCGAAGACCCACATGGTCAAGAAGGCAAGGTTAATGAAAGTCAGTACGTCTAGGCGCCCACGCGATTCCTTCATTGCCACAACCAGTTGGTCCAACCTGTAGTACAGCGTGCCCAAGACTAAGGGGCCAAGTGCGACTTTCTGACCGAGGGCCAATTTCACAGTAAGAGGCAGAACATGATAGAAGACCCCATCATGCGGGTGGCCATCGATTAGGTACCTCGACAACCAGGCACAGAGGAAGGCGCATAGGGTCAAGTGATAACCCTTGCCATTCACATAGTTCTTAGCCTTCGGGTTTTGACTCAGAAGCTCCTTGGTGATGCTGCTGTTCGCATAATCACGGAAAAAGTATTGCACCCACTTGTTCCAAGTATTCTTCGCAGCTGTGTAAACCAACTGCCAGTCAGGAAGGACTTTTGTAGTAGTCCATCGGGTGGAAATTTTCTTCACTTCTGACAAGCACTCCTCCATTTGCTTGTACAAAGCGATCTCCGCATCCATTCTCATGGGACTCAAGGGATCTACCTCGCCCGTGGGAGACAGATCGTACAGCATGTGCACATCTTCCTGCGTGGGAGCAGCCTCGAACTCGGCAAAATGAAATGTGTGAGTCGCAGGCGAGTAACGAGAAAGAAGGTTTAGAAGCATGGACTGGTCCAGCTTCACGACAGCACCCTTCATAGCACGAACTGCGAAGTATACGCCAGCATCGTTTAGAGTCATGGTGTGATGAGTCAGTACATGGTCAATCCACTCATCCATGAAGTCCAACTTCTGAACAAACTCCTGAGTGGAAATCGCAGTATACGGGAAATACCCATTTTCGACTCCCAATCGAACCACATCTTCGGAATCGAACAATTCAAGCAGGGCCGAGTTAACTGGAGGGGTTAACATTTGCAATCCTTCACCAGGGACAGGGATTGGCAGTTTCTTCGCCTTAACCCTAGCATGGTAGAAGTCTTTGCCACCCAGATAGGGGGCTTTTCGCCACAAGGCCCGCGGAAGATCAGGTATTTATTCGACCTCCTTAATGGGTTTGGTTCCTTTTGTCTTTTCCATTCCTGCGGAAAAGCAAGAAAAAAGGGGGGAGAAATATGCACACTTTAGTTTGAATTTAAAGGTTCAGTTCAAAGCATACGAGGATCTATTAGAAGAAAGATGAACAGTCCAGCGGCAATCTTCAAAATTAGAGATTGGAATCGTTTGCATTATCAGGGATTTCAGAAACCCTACATTCAAGATCCTTATCATCTGGGGATTAAATCAAAATTGGATTGAAAGATCGAGAGCTTCTTCATAAGTTTTCAGCGGATATAACAGCAGATCCAACGCAGTTCAAAGCATATATCAGCATATTAAACACAATTGAACAAGGCCAACCTTGTTTTGGTAAAGCTTGCTTGGATGCGTACAATTGAAGAAGACGATTGACAAGAGAGAACTGGTGATTGATTATCTGAATATGCTCTTGAAGGCTTCCGGGTATCATTCACTTTAAGAGCAAGAAGTGATGCTTTGCAACAATGGAGAGTACAGAGTATTTATCCAAAAACAATGAAGGGTTGCGTCCTTTCAGTAGTCGAATCGCAACCGTCACCGTCGAATCGCGCAATCACAGGACAAGCTGACGTCACGCCTAAAACCCTAAAAGTCCAGACGGCACGACTCTAGGGGTTTAGGTCATAATGGCACGCACGGGAGCTGAAACTGCATACATTTGAATTGGTGCGTGGTGGCGACGCGTACGTTGGTTCCTGCGCATGGAAGTCTATCCGGCTATGAGTCTTCACGCGCAGAAAGGGGGCTAATGTAGATAGTGCTTTCTGAGCAGACAGATCTTGTCCACGTGGCAATCATCTAGCACACCATATTGTGCTCCACACACACTGGATCACCAGCCGCGCTGATCCACGTGGGGGCTGCGAGACAGGGCCCTCGCACACCACTACACGGGACTTGTAGGAACTTAGTGGTTTGGAGGCTAGAGTAAGTCCTGTCGCGTGCGAGCCAAGCCCGCGCGCGACCTTTAGGAACTGCTTTTGAGAGATTTATGGCACGAGCTCCATAAACCCGGTCAATCCGGTCAAACCCGGTCAGCCCCATAACGGTTCCGGTATTCGCGCATAACGTGTTGTAACGGTCCCTATATACGCGGACGAACGTGCCGTTGTGGTTAAGCTAATTAAGCCGCCATTGATGGGCACATTAACCACACTGCAACAGTCACATTCTCCGTTATATATAGGACGTTAACCTTTCCATACAAAAAGAGAACACACCAGACATACGCGGAAGCTCTGCCAAACCCCTGTCTCTCTCTCTGACATTACTACTGCCTTACTCTCTCCCTACACACAACCCAACTCTTCCTGTGCCATTTCCAATCCTCTGCTCTTGGTGTACACAGAGTTCTCCCTGCCGGATTCTCTTGTGCACAGTCACCAAGTGTGATTGTTCCTCCAGATTTTTCTGTAAGTTCAGTAAAGAGAGACCTCTTTCCACTCATATGTCTGGAACATCCACTGTCTAATATCCATTTCTGATCTTTCAAGGCCTTGGTGACATCCATGTCTTCAATTTGTCTGTCTGATGAACTTTCCTCATTATGTTTTGCCATAAAGAATAAGTTTGCTTGCTCTTCTTCTGTGTCTGAGTCACTTGATGAATCAGAATCACTCCAAGAAGCCATCATGGCTTTCTTCCTTTTGTTGTCACCATCCTTCTTCTGAAAGTTCCTGTTCTTCTTCTTTTGTGGACAGTCCCTTACTAAATGATCTGCATCACCACACTCAAAACAATTCATTACTTTAGTTTTATGTGACTGTGATGAAGATTTACCTTTGTAATCCTTGCTGCCTGAGGGTCTTGATCTCTCTCTGTTGTAATCCCTTTTACCAGAGTTTCTTTTCTTTTTGAGTATCCTGGCCAAGGCCTTGGAGATCAATGCTAAATCCTCTTCATCATCAGGTTCCTCCTCACAAGGCTTTGAGATTTTTCATTGTCTTTTTCCTTAAGAGCTAGGTTCCTGATATTTTCACTCAGATCACCTTCCACATCCTTCATAGACATTTCATGAGTGAGCAGCTTTCCTTGTAGATCATCTAGTTGAAGAAGACTCAAGTCCTGAGCTTCCTCAATGGCTGTTGTCTTTGGCTCCCACTTGGCTTTTGGCAAACTTCTCAGAATCTTTCTGACCTTCTCTTCATTTGAGAACTTCTTTCCCAATGACTCCAGGTTGTTCACAACATCAGTGAATCTTTTGAACATTTCCTTGACGGTCTCATCTGAATTCATCTTGAATAACTCATATTGCCTCAGAAGTATGTTGATTTTTGTCTACTTAACCTGGCTGGTTCCTTCATATGTCACCACCAATTTATCCCACACTTCTTTGGCACTCTTGCAGTTTGACACTCTGTTGAACTCATCTGCATTTAAAGCACAGTATAGCAAATCCATAGCCTTGTAATTTTTGGATACCTTTTCCAGTTCAGTAACTGAGAGATTTTCCTCAGAATTGACAGTTCTAACTCCATCAATTGTAGTGTAGTACTCATGAGGACCATTCTGAACTATTGACCATAGTTCCGTGTCTTGATCTATGATGAACATATTCATCAATGCCTTCCAATGCATGAAGTTGTCACCACAGAACAATGGAGGTCTGTTGGCTGCCCTTCCTTGTGAGAATCCACCATCTCCACATTACTCATAGTCACCAGATTGTTAGATCTAAAAACAGTGACACAAGCTCTGATACCAATTGAAAGTGTGTAATGTAGAGTAAATACATGACCTAAATACTCTAGAAGGGGGGGGGGGTTGAATAGAGTATGGAAACTTTTTGCAAAACTTAAAGTTTAACAGGAAAGCTTTGTGTGAAACTCAAATATCAAGGCCTTGATATTTTTTAAATTGTCTGAAACTCACTAAGGCAAAATTGTAAGCTTCAAGGCCTTGAGCTGTGAAAAAAACTAAACAACTTTTAAACCCTAGTTTGATTTGAGTTGTGTGCAGCAGATAATAATCAAACATAAAATTAAAGATCACAAAGCAATTTACAGAGTTCAGTCCCAATGGACCTAATCTTTGCCCGAGGGATCTAATCCCACCAGGATTGGGCAAACACTTCTTATTACTCACACAGAAACAGCCCTATATCTTCAAGCCTAAGTGATTTCCCTTACACCTATACAGCTTGTGGTTCCAAACCTATCTAGTTCCAGCTACTAACTGTTGAGCTAACAAGAACCTCTTGTCGTTCACTTGAACAACCAACCACTAGGTTAAGTGAGGTTTAATATAATCTAGAGATACACAGATAGAAGTACAAGTGAAGAACACAGTATAAAGATAAGTTGTTGAAGCCTGGAAGTGTTCTTCTGGAAAACTGGATTGATTTGATCTTCAGAAGTCTGGAATGAAGCTTGAATGATTGTGTGTTTGAATGGATGATCTCCCACGATTATGTCACACCTCTCAGAGTATTCTTCAAGCCTCTATCTGCTTCAAAATCCAAACCAGTCTCTTTTATCCACAGCTACAACTGATTGAGAGATTTTAGGATCTCAGTTCCTACAAATCCTCCTTCTGTTTTCCATTTAAATTCAAACAGCTTCAAGTGGATATATGTTGGAGTTGGTGAGATTGCTCCTGCACGTTTAACAACCCTGCAACAGCATTGAAACACTGCAACAACAAAATCGAGAAAGCTAACAGTACTATGACTGTTTGGTTATACAGTTTCTGATAAAACTGTTTAACAAACTTAGAACAATAACCTGTATATCTTCTAAAATATATGAATCATGAAAACCAAGTTTAAGACACTTAGAAGTGAGTAAATAATCACAATACTAAGAATCATAACCTGCAAGAAAGAATCAATTAAGTTCTGTAAAAACTGTCAGCAGCTCAAGGCATATCTCAAGGCCTTGGAGCTCTGAACCTGCTTCACGGTATTTCAAAATTAAACCCAGATAACTTTGATTCTTCCTGTTCTGATCATCTGCAATTGTGTTAAATATATAAATAGTATAAATCAAAAGTATATGCAGTAAACCACTGATTTGCATAATCAGATATCCAATTCTGCAAAACAGAAATGTTAGAACACATAGCATAATAAGATAACTCAAGCTTTGAAGTTCAGTCAATCTCAAGGCCTTGAGATAACTGAAATGCCTTTGCTGCTTATGTCTTAGCCTTTTGTCTTTCATCACTCAAAACAATTACCAGTCAAAGCACATTCAGGGATCTTGACTCAACACTTAAATTACAAGCGCTTGTTAGGAGGCAACCCAACTCAGGAGTAGTGTAATTTAATTTAGTTATTTATGTTGAAATATAGAGAGGTGAGATGAGAGTGATCTGATGTCTAAGCAAGAATGTGCAGGCAACAAAAGAGAAAATTGCAGAAAATTTTTGACTCCAAAAAGCTGTTGTCTGCGTGGCTGTCAGTAGCCACGCAGACAGAGGGTAATTTTTTTGCAGAAGTGCAGAAACGCAGCCCGGGAGTGCAGGAACGCAGACTTGGCGTGCAGAAACGCACTCGGGGATTAGCCACGCAGGTTGAACTCTAGACGCATGCCGAGAGGTTACCCAAGAAGAAATCGAGAGATTTTTGGCAAATTTTTACGGTGTGCGTGGCTATTTGTGTAACAACGCAAACAGGAGAAGGTTTTTGGACGTGGAAAAATGGAGCAGAAAATTTGATGTCAATGTAGCTACGCAGCGGCTCTGCAGGTAGCAACATGTACAGTGCGCAGAACATGCAGATTTCCAAAATCTTGAAGTATCGACCTCGGTGGGCTCTGGCACACTCGACCATCATAGGAACTCATACGAGTTGGGGATTCTTCAGGAACAGTTTTCAAGTAGACCGGAGCAATCAACCCTGGTGTACGACAATACACTCGACCGTAAGGGAGCATATTGTCATACGCAATAGTGCTTGGGGATTACACATTTTAAGAACACGCACACAATCCGAAAGTTCAAAAGTTCGCAACGAGCAAGTGTGGGGGTGGAGAGTTACACCTTGACCGGTTCTGAATTTTCCCGACGACTTTACCGGCAATATTTTCCGGCGACCATCGGAGTCCATCTTGCCGGAAACTGCAAATTGCACCCGTAGACTTGCTCCGGTGCTCAGGTCCACATTCCCTTCCTTCGCCTTATTTTGCGTTTTAGGCACAACCCCGTACCCGGGTCGATATTTTTCTGCATTTTTCTCGGTTTCCGTGCGTACTCTGGTAGAACCCCTGGTAATTTTAGGAGGTCAGTTGTTGAGACGCACGCATCACGGGCACATAATTTCTGCACATTTTTTATGCATTTTTTTTCAGCCTCATGGTGACCCGACCAGTACTACCAACAGTCTGTCCGGTTCATCCGAGACCGGGTCAGACCCGACTTTTAGACCTGATCAGACCATGTCATGAGGACATGTCAGCCCTTAGTGTGGGGGTGGGAGTCGTGTGTTCATTAACCTTGTCTGCACGTTTTTCGTACTTATTTGCAGTTTGAGTTTTATTTTATTGAGTCAGCACGTTTTGTTTATTTGAGTCTACCCACCAACCTTTTCTGACCTTGCATTAAAAAAATAAAAAAAAATGGAAAATCCGAAAAATCTTAAAAATTAAAAATCATGAAATTTTGAGAAAGGGCAATCGAAATAACAGAAACTGGAGAGAAATCGAGGATAGTCCTTTGACAGAAAAGAAAACTTGCACCGAGTTACAGTAGATAGGTGAGAGCCAGTGCGCTTTGGAATCCGCGAGTAGTTATCACCTGAGCTAAAGATCCAACTAGTTGCTACACCTCCGTCATCTAAGTAGTCGACAACCCGCCCACGGTCGCCGTCACGGTCATCGCATCTTTCGGTGGAGTGATTGGCTATCAAGGGGCCTCACCTCCTGTTTCTTACCCCTAGGTCCAATTAGTAAACTCGTTTGAAGCCATCTACCCCTTTTATTCATAGCCACTGTAGCCTAGGAAGCCTTCTTTGAGACCTTCATCAGTCGTTAGTTTGCTATTCTACGCGTTATGACAGAGGGAGTGATTTAGGGAGGGTTTTAGATGGGAGAGCTTCATGACATATCAGTTCTGGACAGTTTTGACATCGACACGTTTTTTGAGGGAAGGACAGGGTGAGTTAGTGGCGACTGCATTAATTTGTGGAGGTGGATCATTGCATTACATAGTGACCACAGGTGGAGTTAGTCGCGTGCGAGATATCTTTCCGCACAAAATGGGTTCGGGGGTTGTGAGGTTAATCGGTGGTCGTGCCGTTTTTCTACATCTTTGGTGATGAGGAGGTTCAATGGGACTGCACAGTATCATTCCGATTACAGGATCAGCGCTTCAGGATTAGTGTGGGGGTACTCCACATGAGGACATCTTTCATACCCCACGACAGCAGTTTATTTCTACCCGCTCAGCTTTAGCCATTTTTGTTTATATTCATGTATTTTTTTATGTATATATTATATTTAAAATATATATATATATATATAAAAGAAAAAAAGAAGAAAAAAATAACGGGAAAAAAACAATGTTCTAGTTTTACAATTTTTTAGTTATTTATGTTATTTAGTCAAAAAGCTGAGTGGGTGGCACGATTTTCGAGACATTTACACCACTTCGCATTTGTGGCCGCGAGTACGGCGAAGACACACCGGGGCCAGGGAGATTGAGAAGGCAGGAACTTAGGTCTTTCGGTCAGTTTTTCGGGATCTCGGTGAGGGGTGTGCGTTTGGGAAATTGTGAGATTGTCATAACAAGTAGGATTGTGCCTTATCTACCTGTTAGACTTAGAACCTTGATTCGAAAATAGCTCGGAGGTAAGTTAAACTAGGGATTTGCTCAGGTTGATAGCGAAAGTAACAGTACTAGGGCCCAGTGCTTAAATTCCACCAAAGAAATCTGTTCATACTTACCGATCGATTGCAGGGAAGTACTTTCTGAAAAAGGGTGAAGTCTCAAGGACACACCGGTTACGTTTTGGAGATTGCCCAATCTCGCTAAAAATAATTTTGTCTTGTGTACGTTTTGGGTCTTTGTCTATCAAGTCATTGTATATTCTGTTCTGAGTCGGTCTTTCTATCGAGTCGTCTGGTTGTAAAGATTCGGGTCAAAAGAGTATGCAATGAGGTGATGCAAAGGTGGTGTATGCAAAAGCAGGGTCGCTGCAAGACAGAGTTGTATGCAAGGGGTTGCTCGGGACGAGCAATGTTTAGTGTGGGGGTATTTGATAACGCCAAAATAGGGGTTATCTTTTAGCCTGATTTAGCATGCCATTGTGTCAGAAAACTGCGTTTTAGCCAGAATTCACCCTCAGAAAGCCTCGGTTTTAGGAATGAGATGTTTATTAGCTCTTCGTAAATTTTTGCATGTTTCATACTTTTATTGGATATGATCGCGGGTCTGTTCATGTTGTCTTTATAGGAACAGGTTCAAGAAGTGCATTGGGATGCGTGCCGAGACGGAATCGGGTTTGCCTCGGGGAACGTGCAGAAAATGACCGGGCCAGGATTTGACCCATGATGGTACAAGAGAGATCGTAATAGAAAAAAAAATGATTGGAGGAAAAACGGGCAGTGAAGACCGACCGAGCAAGCTGAAAACGCCAGAACCGAGAATGACCAAGATACACTCGGTTAAAAATATCTTGAGTTCTACTTGGAATTTTGAAGTGAAACCAGCGGCAGAAGAAAGAAGACGTCAAGGGCTTTCCGAAAACAGGTCATAATGCCGAAACAGATTCCGGCCGAAAAACCGACCCACGCCCAAGCGTGGGTCCCTGCCGACCCACGCCCTGACCAACCCACGCCCAAGCGTGGGCCCCCTCCTAGCCACGCCCAAGCGTGGGTCCCGGGTCCTGGTGTCCAGAGTCCCGATCAGCTATTTCATGTTCATGTCGATTTTCGTGACAATTTTTGACCCAGGGGTATTTTGGTAATTTTGACACCGGGCCCGGGTTTTCAAAGTCGATTTCGAATTTTGTCGCCCAAATTCAGTGAGTAGTTTTCCTATGGCCATATTCAAGATTTGACGAAATTCGGAATTATTTTGACACAGGGGTATTTTGGTAATTTTGATACCGAGCCCGGGTTTTCGAAGTCAAGCTCGGTTTTTTCTTCCATATTCAGTCATCAGTTTTCCTAGAACCAGATCCAGGATTGGGCAGAATTTTGAGCGGTTTTGACCCGGGGGTATTTTGGTCATTTTGACAAGTTTCAGGTCAAAACGCATGAAAATGTTTTTGGAAGCTTCCAGACTCGGATTCTGAGGAGGTTACAGGATTTTGGCAGGAAGACTTTTTTCGAGGCGGTTTCGGGCCCAGTGGCAGTTTCGTAAATTCGGGCAGTTTCTGGAAACTTCTCAGCACTATATAAAAGAACGTCCTAGGATAATTTTTGAGGGACAACACATCCAAGGAGATTTCAGAGCACCCTCGGAGAGCACGGAAGCACGAATCCAGATTTCAGCATACTCGTTTGATCTCAATTCTCTCTTTTATTCCATAAACTTTGTTATTTAATTATGTCACGTAGTAGCTAAACTTTTTACCTAGGTTCTCGGTGAACCTAGGGTTTCGTATCCAGAGATCGTTCTATGTTTCGATATTGAATTCATGATTACGTTATCTTAAATAAGCAGTATTATCAGTTATTCTGTCTTTGAATTTCATTGTTCATGCATGCTCGGCTTAATCACCCAGAATTGCTACAGACCGGAGCCGGTAGGTGAAAACTTCCTGTTAGGGTTAGGAAGAAAAGACAGGATTTAGCACCTTACCCCGATGGACCGACCAGAGAAGGGGAGATAGGACTAGCCTAAAAAATGTTAGACCAACTGTTGGAGAATTTGACTCGGGCCATCAGGACAGGTTAGAAACCCTAGCAGACTTAGAATGAGACTGCAGACCTAGGCAGCTTAACAGGAATCCGAAAGTCTGCAGAATCATGATAACGTGCAGGAAAAGAAAAGATACTGCACAATTGGTACGTGGCACGGATAACGAGACTGCTGTGTGTTTTCATATCAAACTAGAACGAAAATATGTAGAGACCCTAGCGGATCCTGGAATCTAGTATCCCAAACCCTAGTTTTACAACCTTAAGATTATTCATAAAACTTTCACAAAAATATTTAAGTTTCAGTATTTACTTTTAGTACTTAATTACAACCATAATCTCAAACTACTCCTCCGTTTTACACTCTGTTAGTTAAAACTGATTATTAGAAAAACATGCAAATTCCCTGTGGGATCGATAATCTGAGTCGTAATACACTCTATACTACTTGATTTGTATACTTGCGAATAGCACGTTAGTTTGCGCATTAAGTTTTTGGCGCCGTTGCCGGAGACTTTTTAGGGTTTATTTAGTAATCTGAATTAATTTTCAGAGTTGTTATTTTATTTTTTATTTTTATTTTTTTGTTATCTCACTGCTCTTGAGATCTCTACTTTTTCAGGATGGACGACAATACCGAGAGAACGCCAGAACTGCCTAAGACACGTACTCCAGCCGAGATGGCTCGGTACATCGAAGATCTCATCGCAGCAGGTTTCGCTGCCCGGAACAACCAGAGAACGTACAACAGGTCTGGAAAGGCGCTGGTGGAAAATTTTGAGGTCCCGACAGGAGGACATGAGCCAGCTATTGTGGTGCCCGAGATCACCGCAGAGCACTTTGACCTGAAATCCTCCACTATCCAGACTGTTCAGACCCTTTGCCCATTCCATGGCAAAGATGACGAAGACCCGAACGAATTCATCGGGAAATTCGAGGACTACTGCAACAAAGTGCGGTATAAGGGAGTCGATGCAGAGGTACTCATGCTAATTCTCTTCCCATACTGCCTATACGGAGTGGCCAAAGACTGGCTCGAATCCCGACCACCCAGATCCATCACTACATGGGAAGGGTGTGTCACGGATTTTCTGGCCAAATTTTACCCCGCTTCCCGGGTCATTCAGTTACAAAGCAAGATTCTGTCATTCAAACAGAAGATGGGGGAGACGGTGGTAGACGCATGGGAAAGATTGATGAGATTGGTGAAGAGATGCCTGAACCACGGTTTTGGAGATCCGAAGATCCTGCAGGTATTCTACCATGCCCTAGACAGGGAGAGTGCTGACAGGATTGACAGAGCAGCCGGGGGAAACTTCTTGTACCATGTGGACAAAGATGGTGCATACGATATGATGAAGCAGTTAGCTAAGCAGGACACTCGACTGTTTGACGATCGCAGGATCACGGCCCGAGCCGAGCCATTGGAAGACGACCGAATAGATAATCTATCCAAGATTGTACAGGACTTGGTCAAGAAAGTCTACTCGGAAAAGAAGACTATTGCGGCAGTAGACGGACCTGATTTGGACACACCCATCGAGGGGCTCAGAAATGAAGATGCCAATTACGTACAACAGCAGTGCGATCCGAGCCGGTACAGACCGGGCACGAGAGATCATCCCGGGTTCCGATACGGAAACCCGAATTCTTCAATTTATGCACCGGGGTTCCAGCACAGGCGACCGGCTCAGCAGGCCGCACCGACACCGCAGGTTCAGCTAGGCCCATCCACACAGCAGTACGATGCTCAAATGAAGAAAATCGAGTCTATGTTCCAGACCATCGAGTCTCGGTTCGCACATATGGACGCCCTGACAGCCGACGTGCAGTCGACCAAAACATCACTGCGCGCTTTGGAGGTACAAGTAGGGCAGTTAGCAAAACAGCTAACGGAAAGAGCACCAGGGAACTTACCCTCAACCACAGTGTATAATCCACATGCTCAGATCAATGCCATCACCACTCAGAGTGGATTAGCACTACAGGATCCGCAGTATCCTAGACACGCACGTGCAGAAAAATTGAAAGAAGTTGAACGCGGAGTATTTAGCCAGGACAACGGCTCAGCCGACCGCCACCAGCCAAAGGGCTCGGTTGAGCAGGATGCAGTGCATAACGAGAAGGATGCAGAAACGGTACCTGTCTCCAAGGAGGTGCCGTATCCATTGAAGACACGCAAGAGGGATGATCGCAAAGACTACGCCAGATTTCTCGAGATGTTCAAACAGCTGCAGATCAACATACCCTTTGCGGAGGCGTTGGCAAAGATGCCCACTTATTCCAAGTTCCTCAAAGATATTTTGTATGGACGAAAACGTATGAGCGATTTCGAGACGATAAATCTGACGGCAGAAGTGAGCAATTGTGTGAAGAATGGGCTACCAAGGAAGAGGAAGGACCCTGGAAATTTTGTGATTCCGGTGACCCTAGGTAATGCTAACACAGGAAAGGCTTTGTGTGACCTAGGGGCCAGTATCAATCTGATGTCGTTATCGATTTTCAAAACATTGAAAATCGGTGAACTCAGACCCACCAGAATCAAGCTGCAGATGGCAGACAGATCTGTGAAGCAGGCTTACGGAGTTAGTGAAAACATTCTGGTGAAAGCCAGAGAATTGATTTTTCCGGCAGATTTCGTAATTGTAGGCATGGAGGCAGGGGAGGTACCACTCATTCTGGGCAGAACATTTCTGGCTACCGGAGAAGCCATGATAAACTTCAAGAGCGGAGAACTGACCATGCAGATTAATGAAGACAAGGTGAAGTTCAACGTTTTCACAAATTCGCAACTGCCGAACTATTACGAGCATGAAGACGTCTACGCGATAGAGGTAGTCGAAGAAGGATGGGAAAACGAGGAGATGGACGAGCCATGGGAAGAGATTGACTGAGTGGACAGAGAGAACGAGGAGAGATTCCAGGGGGAGCAGGCCATGCAAGCTGAAAACTGGACCAGTTTACAGTTGGACGAAAACGGTGGGCAGAAGTTGGCCCTGGTCCCGTCACTCAAAGAGCCACCGAACGTGGAGCTAAACCCGCTCCCGAACCATCAAATTTCAGCGCAGCCAAAGCAGTTTCAAGAAGGGCAGAAGGTACTATTCTGCGATTCTCGGAAGAAATTTTTCCCGGGAAAATTGAGATATCGGTGGTCAGGACCGTTTATCATTAAAGAGGTACTTTCATGGGATGCGGTGGAATTGGAGAATCTGCATGACATTACAACTTTCAGGGTGAGCAGAAACCGGGTCAAGCCATATTTGGACCCGGCAACAGTCGTCAAGGTAGATCCTGGCCACTTTGACGTCCCTTGAGCAAACATGAGGTAACTGGGTCGGGCCGTCGACCTTAAATTACAAGCGCTTGTTGGGAGGCAGCCCAACTCAGGAGTAGTGTAATTTAATTTAGTTATTTATGTTGAAATTTAGAGAGGTGAGATGAGAGTGATCTGATGTCTAAGCAAGAATGTGCAGGCAACAGAAGAGAAAATTGCAGAAAATTTGTGACTCCAAAAAGTTGTTGTCTGCGTGGCTGGCTGACAGCCACGCAGTAGCCACGCAGACATAGGGTAATTTTTTGCAGAAGTGCAGAAACGCAGCCCGGGAGTGCAGAAACGCAGTCTTGGCATGTAGAAATGCAGCCAGGGATAAGCCACACTGGTTGAACTCTAGCCACGCATGCCGAGAGGTCAGCCACGCAGAAATCGAGAGATTTTTGGCAAATTTTCACGGTGTGCGTGGCTATTTGTGTAACAACGCAGACAGGAGAAGGTTTTAGGACGTGGAAAAATGGAGCAGAAAATTTGCTGTCAATGAAGCTACGCAGCGGCTCCGCATGTAGCAACACGTATAGTGCGCAGAACATGCAGATTTCCAAAATCTTGGAGTATCGACCCCGGTGGGCTCTGGCACACTCGACCATCATAGGAACTCATACGAGTCAGGGATTCTTCAGGAACAGTTTTCAAGTAGACAGAGCAATCAACCCCGGTGTACGACAATACACTCGACCGTAAGGGAGCACATTGTCATACGCAATAGTGCTTGGGGATTGCACATTTCAAGAACACGCACACAACTCGAAAGTTCAAAAGTTCGCAATGAGCAAGTGTGGGGGTGGAGAGTTACACCTTGACCGGTTCTGATTTCCCGACGACTTTTCTGGCAATATTTTCTGGCTACCAACGCAGTCCATCTTGCCGGAAACTGCAAACTGCACCCGTAGACTTGCTCCGGTGCTCAGGTCCACATTCCCTTCCTTCGCCTTATTTTGCGTTTTAGGCACAAGCCCGTACCCGGGTCGATTATTTTTTGCATTTTTTCTCGGTTTCCGTGCCGACTGTGGTAGAACCCCTGGTAGTTTTAGGAGGTCAGTTGTTGAGACGCACGCATCACGGGCACGTAATTTCTGCACATTTTTTCTGCGTTATTTTTCAGCCTCATGGTGACCCGACCAGTACCATCAACAGTCTGTCCGGTTCATCCAAGACAGGGTCAGACCCGAATTTTAGACCTGATTAGACCATGTCATGAGGACATGTCAGCCCTTAGTGTGGGGGTGGGATTCGTGTCTGCATTAACCCGGTCTGCACGTTTTTCGTACTTATTTGCAGTTTGAGTTTTATTTTATTGAGTCAGCACGTTTTCTTTATTTGAGTCTACCCACCAACCTTTTCTGGCCTTGCATTAAAAAAAATAAAAAATAAAAATGAAAAATCCAAAAAATCTTAAAAATTAAAAATCATAAAATTTTGAGAAAGGGCAATCGAAATAACAGAAACTGGAGAGAAATCGAGGATAGTCCTTTGACAGAAAAGAAAACATGCACCGAGGTACAGTAGATAGGTGAGAATCAGTGCGCTTTGGAATCCGCGAGTAGTTATCACCTGAGCTAAGCATCCAACTAGTTGCTACACCGCCGTCATTTAAGTAGTCGAAAACCCGCCCACGGGCGCCGTCACGGTCATCAGGCTATTAGACCAAGTGTAGAATTTTGATGCATATTCAGAATCAACCATGTTAGGTGACCAGATTTCTTTAGGAACCCAAATCTGCCTCACTTTCCCCTTGCGCTGATAAGGATAAGTGTTCCTCATAATGCGAGGTTTTGTCCTTCTAAAGGGGAAAGTTACCTTCACATGTCCAATTTTTCCACAGTGATGACATTTTGGAGAATGTATGTTTCCTTCTTTTACAAATGTGGTTTGGTTTTTCTTTGGAAAATTTGGATTGTACCAATTTAACTTTTGTGTACAGAATGCAGACTTCCTCCAAGCATGAGATTGAGGTTATGTTCAGAGCCTGCAAAGTTTGATAAAACAACCTTTGATTCTTGAAGTTTCTCTGTCAAAGAAGTGTTTTGTTGTTCTAAAACATATGAATGATGTTTTAGATCAACAAACTTATCATTTAAAAGAGTGTTTTCATCTACAACTTCTTTGAACTATGCCTTCAAAGCTTTGAATCTGATGTCCAAGGCTTTGAAACTGTCAATTTCTTACTTAGAAACTTCAAGGATTTTATTTTGCAAAACTAAGCTCAAGTTTTCTTTTTCTTGCTCATGAACCTTCACCTTCAAAGATAGAGTCTCATTTTTATAGCATTCCTCATTGAAAAACATACTTCTGTGAATTGCGGGTAGAACATCAGAACGACTAGCAAGAAGATTTTCTACCATTTCTTCAATATGCTTGTCTGAACCATTTTCTTCATCATGCTCAGCCATTAAGCACAAATTTTCCTGTTCTTCATCTGATTCAGAATCAGTTGATGAGTCAGATTCACTCCATGATGCAATCATAGCTTTCTTCCTTCTGTTATCATTTTCCTTCTTGGGAAAATGCATGTTCTTCTTCTTTTGAGGAAAATCTCTCACCAAATGATCTGCATCTCCACATTCAAATCAATTCATCAATTTATATTTATTTGAATGTAAATAAGACTTACCTCTGTGATCTTTGATGCTTGAGGATCTGGACTTGTCTCTGTTGTAATCCTTGTTTCCAAAGCTTTTCTTCATTTTCAGAATTCTGGTCAAGGCTTTGGAGATCAAGGCTAAGGATTCCTCATCATCATCATCTTCATGTTCATGGCCTTGAGATTTCTCACTGTCGGTTGCCTTGAGTGTCAGGTTCTTGATGTTGTCACTCATGTCACCATCCACTTCCTTCATATAAATCTCATGAGTGAGCAGCTTGAATTGAAGATCATCTAGCTCTAGAATGCTCAAATCCTGAGCTTCCTCAATTGCAGTTGTATTTGGCTCCCACTTGGCTTTTGGCAAATTTCATAGAATCTTTCTGAAACTTTCTTCATTTGAGAATGTCTTTCCCAAGGACTCCAAGTTGTTCACAATATCAGTGAATCTCTTGAACATGTTCGTGATGGATTCATCATAATTCATCTTGAACAGCTCATACTGCCTCAGAAGATATTGATTTTGGTATGCTTGAATTGACTTGTTCCTTCATATATTACAGTCAGTTTGTCCCAAATCTCATTGGCACTTTTTCAGTTGGAAATCATATTGAACTCATCTGCACTAAGAGCACAATATAATAAGTTCATAGCTTTATAATTTTTTGATACCTTTTCCCATACTGTGACTGAACGATCCTCTTATTTCTTAGCAGTTATGATCCCTTCAGAATTAGTATAATAGATATGGGGACCATTCTGAGTGATTGACCAAAGTTCCATGTCTTGATATATGATGAGCATCTTCATAAATTATTTCAAGTGAGTAAAGTTGTCACCATATAAAAATGGAGGTCTGTTGGATGCTCTTCCTTGTGAGAATCCTCCATCACCTACATTACTCATTGTCACAAGCTGGTTAGATCTTAACAGTGACCCAAACTCTGATACCAATTGAACGTGTGTAATGTAAGTCTAAAACAGGATCTTAATACTCTAGAAGGGGGCTTCAATAGACTATGGAAACTCTTGAGTTGGTGCCTTGTATTGGTCAAAGGTGGCCAAACTCTTTGTATCCAGCTTTGATTACGAAAACATTGGAAGTCAAAGGCGGTGATTAGTTAGGAAACAAGTTTGTTTCCAATTCGGATAGGGAAACTTTAGGGATTTTCCTATAACTTTATAAAGAACCTAGTAGTCAAATAATTAGGTATGCAAACATCATTGTAATTGTTCCTCTTAAGTGAATAAAGGGTGCTTTCTGCCGTGGAGGTAGTTAGCGGATTTTTTGCTAGCGAACCACGTAAAATCCCGTGTTCTTCTTTATTCTTTAATTGTTTTTGAGGTGGTTTGTCATAAAAAACTGGTATCAGAGCTCTGAAATAGGATTTATGTTACAAAAAACTGGTCTAAGAGCCTGTTTTGGTGCTGTTTCAAGATCAAGATCAAGGCGGAGCAAATCTAGGGTTTCACAACTTGGTGAAATCAAATCTAGGGTTTTGCGATCTGGATGGAGCACGCGACTAGGGTTCAAGATCCACCGAGAACAATGTCCAGATCGATGTTGAAGATCGACAGGTTCACAGGAGGGAACAGCTTCAGTCTGTGGAAGATAAAGATGGAGGCTTTGCTCAAACCGCAAGGCATATGGGCACCTTTGACTGCAAACAAGGAGGCATGAATGTTGCATCAGTGGAGTTCAAGTAAATGGAGGAGAACGCACATTCTAACATTATGTTGTGCTTCTCAGATGACGTGATCATCGAGGTCGCAGATCAGAAGGAATTAGCGAAGCTCTAGCTCAAGTTGGAGAATCTCTACATGACGAAGAGTTTCACTAGAAAGTTGATGCTAAATCAAAGGCTCTTCACTTTGCGGATGCTCGAAGGTACGACTCTCAAGGACCATCTTGATCAATTGGATACAATTCTTTTAGATTTGCGTAATATTGGCGAGAAGGTGGGCGATGAGGATGCTGCACTTTTTTTGTTGATCTCGTTACCTCCATCATATGAGAACTCCGTGCAGTCGTTCATGGTGAACAAGGAAGACTTTTCCCTACAGGAGTTCAAATCGACGCTCCATGCTAGAGAACTGCACCATAAGGGTAAGGGCACAGGTACAGAGGACCATGCTTCCAGACTGATGGCGAAGGGGGGAACCAAGAAGGGTAATAAGAACAAGAAAAAACAGTTTTTTGGTTCTAAGTTTCCCAAGGATGTATGTGCCTGGTGCAATGAAAAGGGGAACTGGAAGAGATATTGCCCAAAAAGAGGTCAAAATGGGGAGAATGGATCCGCATCCATAGCAGAACAAGTTAACTCGTCCGAGGATAATTACGTTCTAATGGAGGATGTTGTCACGCACTCTCAGGATGTGTGGGTCCTTGAATCTTGAGCTTCCTATCATATTTTATCTAAAAGGGAGCTATTCTCGACGTACAACCAAACGGATGGAGGGTCTGTCTACATGGAAAACAGATCCGTCTGTAAGGTGATTGGGAGCGGCTCAGTTAGATTGAATACGAATGAAGGGAAGTTATGTACTTTGGAGCAAGTCAGGCATGTACCACTTATTAAGAAGAATTTGATATCCTTGAGTCTACTCGACCGCAAGGGATACAGTTTCAATGGTGAAGGTGGAGATTTACAAGTCAGCAAGGGTTCTAAAGTGATACTCAAGGGAGTTAAGAACGGGAATTTGTACATGTTGCAAGGTTCGACGATCACAGGTTCTGATGGAGTTGTCTCAGCCGAGATTAAGGAAGCTGATCTAACTAAGCTGTGGCATATGAGGCTTTGTCATATGAGCGAACGTGGAATGCATGAACATCACAAGAAGAGGTATCTCACCGGGCATGCGCCCAAGAGCCTAGGGTTTTGTGAGCACTGCGTGTATGGGAAGCTACAACATAACAAGTTCCCTAAGGTGGTTCATAGAACGAAAGGTACTCTTGATTATATTTATTTGGATTGCTGGGGTCCATCTCGAGTCGAAGAGATTGGCGGGTACATGTATTTTCTGAGCATCATAGACGATTACTCCAGGATGACTTGGATATTCGTGACGAAGCAAAAGAATGAAGCCTTCGCAAGATTCAAGGAGTGGAAGACGCTAGTAGAGAATCGGGTTGGAAAGAAGGTGAAGAGGCTTTGCACGGACAACGGCTTAGAGTTATGTTCATCATAGTTTGATGGATTTTGCAAGGATTAAATAATAGCACGCCATCTCACCGTTCGGCACACACCGTAGCAGAATGGTGTAGCCGAGAGATTGAATCAAACACTTCTAGAAAAAGCAAGGTGCATGCTTTCGAATGCAGGTCTTTCTAGAGGCTTTTGGGGAGAGGCAGTTTCCATGGCATGCTATCTTGTGAATCTGAGCCCGCACACAGGTATAGGATGTAAGATTCTTATGGAAGTCTGGTCCGGTAGAGCTGTCGATTACCCAGATTTGAGAGTTTTTGGTTGTGTTGCCTATTATCACGTTGATGATGGCAAACAAGAAACAAGAGCTAAGAAGAGAGTATTCATGGGTTTCGGAACAGGTGTGAAGGGATACAAGATATGGGTAGATAGCAAGATTATACTTAGCAGAAGTGTAGTCTTTGATGAGAGTCCTATGTTGAAGAATTCTGTGGAGGTAGAGCTTGGAGATGCAGAGAAGAAGGTGGAGGGAGAGTTGGTTCCTACTGATCCTAAGGATTCCAAAATCCCTACACCGCCGCCAGAAGACGAAGAGGAAGAAGCAGAAGAGTTTGATAGTGAGGATGCATCTACACTAGAGGAACCAGTTCATCAAAGTATTGCTGAAGGAAGACCAAGGAGAGTCATAAAGCCTCCGGAAAGATACAGGGATGATGGTATGGTGGGATATGCATTACAGGTATCGGAGGAGGTGGAGGATGAGCCGTCCTCCTACAAGGATGCTATAACTAGTTCTGAGTCTGTACAGTGGATTGCCACAATGGGAGAAGAGATGGAGTCTCTTAGCAAGAACTCGACTTGGGAGCTTGTTAAATTGCCTGCACGAAGGTAGATAGTCAGTTGCAAGTGGGTCTTCAGAAGAAAGGAAGGAACTACAGTTGTGGAGGGCGTCAAGTATAAGGGAAGGCTAGTTGCAAGAGGGTTCAGTCAGAAAGAGGGAGTTGACTACAACAAGATATTCTCACCGGTGGTTAGACATTATTCTATCAGGGTGCTACTAGCTTTCGTGGCACACCACGACCTAGAACATGAGCAATTGGATGCCAAAACAGCTTTTCTACATGGAGAGTTGGAAGAGAAAATATTTATGAGCCAACCAGAAGGGTTCCAAGTTCCCGGGAAAGAAGAACACGTGTGCAAGCTGAAAATATCTCTATATGGACTTAATCAGTCGCCGAGGCAATGGTACAAGAGGTTTGACAGCTTCATGATGAAGATTGGTTACCACAGGTGCGAGTATAATTGCTACGTGTATCACAAGTTGTTGCGAAGTGGATCACGTATCTACCTAGTTCTATATGTGGATGATATTTTGATTGCAACTCAGAATATCAAGGACATTATAGAACTGAAGCGGTCCCTTTGCGTGGATTTCGAGATGAAGGATCTGGGGTCTGCTCGTAAGATTTTGGGAGTTGAGATCTATAGAGTTAGGAAAAAGAAGAAGCTTTTCTTATCACAGCAAGGATACATCAAGAAGATCTTGGCAAGATTCGGGATGTTATCAGCTAAAGCTATAGATACTCCTATGGAAACTAACAACAAGCTAGAAATGTACACCGTCCAGACTGAGGAGGAGAAGGAGTAAATGCCCACGGTTCCATATGCTAGCACAATTGGAAGCCTCATGTATGCTATGGTATGTACTCGACCGGACATAGCATCCGCTGTTAGTGTGGTTAGTCGTTTTATTGCTCATCCGGGTAGGGACCATTGGCATGCGGTAAAACAGATATTCAGGTACCTTAAGGGTACGTCATACATTGGCATATGATATGGGTCAAGTGAAAACATCTTGGTAGCTGGTTTCTCGGATGCAGACTATGCAGGGGATATTGCTAGTAGAAGATCAGTGACAGGCTATGTTTTCTCTCTGGGAGCATCTGTTGTGAGTTGGAAGGCTACGCTACAGCCGACGGTAACTTTTTTAACCACGGAGGCAGAGTACATGGATCTAACGGAAGCATCAAAGGAGGCAATATGGCTTAACTGAATGGTCAATGATCTAGGGCTACTTCAAGATCAGGCGATGGTCTACTATGATAGCTTGATTGCAATTTGCTTGACTAAGGACCAGGTACATCATGAGAGGACCAAGCATATTGACGTCAGGTATCACTTTCTGAGAAGTGAAAGCAGGATCAAGATGATGAAGGTGGGGACTACTGACAACCCCGCAGATATGTTCACAAAGCCGGTTCTTGAGCGCAAGTTCCAGCATTGTCTGGAATTGCTCAACATCTTGAGCCAGTGAGGCCCTTCGGGACATGTCAGACCCGGTGGTGGTCCAGTGAGTCTCTGTGACGAGTGACATCTGGTGAAGAGAAGACGTAGCTTTATTTACGAGAAGAGGAGCAGCTGCTATTGACGAGACAATTCAAGTCAAGGTGGAGATTCTTTGAGTTGGTGCCTTGAATTGGTCAAAGGGGGCCAAAATCTTTGTTTCCAACTTTGATTATGAAAACATTGGAAGTTAAAGGCGGTGGAGGATTAGTTAGGAAACAAGTTTGTTTCCAAATCGGATTTGGAAACTTTAGTGATTTTCCTAGCACTATGTAAAGAACCTAGTAGTCACATTATTAGGTAAGCAAACATCATTGTAATTGTTCCTCTTAAGTGACTAAAGGGTGCTTTCCGCCGTGGAGGTAGTTAGCGAATTTTTCGCTAGCGAACCACGTAAAATCCCGTGTTCGTCTTTATTCATTCATTGTACTTGAGGTGGTTTGTCATAACAGAAACCTTTGCTAAAATTGATCTTTTAAAAACTCTAACACAAAGAACTAATGAAATCTCAAGGCTTTAAAGAGATTCAAAAGAAGATGAAACAGTTTGCAACTGTGTGAAGCTTCAAAGCTTTGAGACAGGAAATTCTCCAAAGTTTTGGAGCTTCCTATATTGTGCAGACTTTGTTTGCAGAATGAATAAACAGAAAAGTAAACAACACAGGGAATTTTTACATAGTTCAGTCACAATTGGACCTACTCTCTTCCTGAATGACTTGATCCCTCCAGGATTTTGAACACACTTCTTATTAATCACTCAGATTTATCCATATATCTCACGCCTAAGTGAACTACGTTTCACCTATACAACTTGTGGTTCCAAACCTATCTAGTTCCAGCTACAATCTGATGAAACAATAAGAAACTCTTGTTGTTCACTTGAAAAACTAACTTCTAACAATTGCTGAGGTTAATTAACACTTAATAATATTACAATTAAAGTAAAAAAGAAGAACACAGGAAAAAAATAAGCAATAAATGCTCAGAAGTATTCTTCAGAATATGGATGATTGATCTTTCTTCTGCAGTGTTTAATCTTTGATTGAGTAAAGAGTTATGTGTGTAGATCTTCCACGAATTTATGTACACTTATTTCTAGTTGATCAGCCACTGTGTATATATCTATTTTCCTCTGTTGTTCTATTTGAAATTCAAACTCAAACTTATAACAGACTGCATCAACTATTTGAGAGATTTTCAGAACTGAATTCCTACAAATCCTCATCTCTTGAGATGCTTCTTTCAACAGCTATATTTTGATAGCAATTAGAATTTTTTAGGCATGTTTGAACGACCAAACAACCCTGCAAAAACTCAGCTACAAGATCAAACACAATCCAGAAACAATAGAAATAATATTCTGATATGTTTGGCAGATCAGTTTATCCAATAAACTTAAGCTATTTTCTAAAATAAAACCAATACATATAACCACATGTATATATATCCAAAACATGATATTAAGAGTTAGAATAACTCAGTATCCAATCATGAATTCAGATAGATTCTCTTCATACAGAAAAACAGTTAGCCAATTTCAACATTCAAAGCATAAGGCATTTTCCAAAGCTTTGAAGCTTTGGATGCCAGATCAAAGCTTTGGCTAGCAACTGATTCCTATAAACAAACAATCTATACAATTGTTTAAAAATTTAAACTCAATGTATAAACTCAATATATTTTCAACAGACAATATAGAATGATATAATCATCATTCAATCTACTTTACAAGCCTGCAACACAAAAACTGGTAAGCACAAGTATACAGTTCATAAGCAATTACTGAATCTCAAAGATTTGGAGCTATGAGACTCATTGTCTCTGAACTTATGACTTTCATAATCAAAGTAAAAACTCCCTCTGAGTATTTGCACTCAATTAAATCAATGGGACTGAATTATCCTAATGCAAGTCTTGGTTCAATTAGGTAAATAACTCCTTATTCTTTATCTATCTAATAGATAACTCCTAATTGCCTTGCCTCTAATCTTTCAATCCTATTGAAATAGCTTAGTTTCTTTTAACCTCTTACTTTAACAATCTCACATTACTTTCTTGTGTCGTCGCACCACAACATGATGAATGAAGTGGTCTTGCTTTGGCAAGCTCGAACTCAATACATCTTGATCATGACGAGTGTTGAGAAAGAGAAGGTAAAACGTAATATTTTCGCTGAGGGTTTTTCTTGTCAATTTTATTTGTTGATCAATATCAAATGATCTCCTCAATTAGATTGGGAAAGTCTAATGAAAGATCCGAACTGTTTTATTATTGTCTTGTTACCCTTTTGCATGCATAATCCATACATCAAAATAAAACAAGACTAATAAATAATAAATAAAACGTGGTATGGATGTATCCCCTAAAACTAAGATATTCCCGAGCCAATGAGAATATCTATGAGTCATAAAACAGCAAGCTCGTCTCCATGTGCATCCGTCTTTAGTCCATTTGTCCTAACTTGTGGGTCTTAACCGTTTTGTGATATCTTTGGTCTTTGATCTTCTTCTACATGCCTTGACTATATTCTATCTATCTAATTCTAGCTAGTAACTATAAACTAAATAGGGGAACGTCACAGGCGAGGGAGAAGACGACACGCAAAAAAGTTACGTTAGTTACATCAAAACTAAAACCAAACACAAAATTTCAACAACCACGCAACTAAAGTCACATCCAACCCTCATGCGATAAAACACATAAAACAGTTAAAAATCAAGTTTTACCGTGCTGGGTCAAGTTTTTATTAGATTGGGATAATAAGGTCAAACGGTCAAAATGATCAGACCAGTCAAACTGGCCGAACCATTTGTATCAGCCGAACCAGTCCAACCCGGTCAGACCATCCAACCCAGTCAGCTGGTCGAACCAGCAAGACCGGTCAGTCGGGTCCAGCGCGCCAAGGGGTGGGGTCGGGCTTCATAGCCGAAACCCCTATGGGGTAAAAAAAACAAAATTTTCACCTTCTCCTTGTTAGCCGAACCCCTCATGTGGGACATAAAACCCTTTTTCTTCCCCATTTGTGCCCTTACCCTAGTTATACATCACCAATCAATTCATAAATCATATGTACACCAAATTCACTAATTTTCACATCATATGTAAAATTAGCTAATTCCCTGATGAATCAAATTCATATCGTATCATAATACGCCTATCAGTTTTACGCAAAAAATAATTGTACGGTGTAAACTGATAAAGCAGATAACCACATAAATCACATTATGCGCTATCGACATGTGGCTCTGATACCACTGTAGGGTTTTGATGCAGGTTATGTAGCGGAAATACAAAAAGGTCTGCTCAAGACCCTCCATGAATCGCAGGTGAAGCATCATAAAGTGATAAAGGACAAAGAGTTACCTTATAAATTAGCCTGATCACTTTGCGTATAAATATAGTCCACGCATTTACCAGTATCCACACCTGAGGATTGAGAACAGGAACCTTCTCTACAGATTGTGCTAGCAGTGTAGGGAAGGAATCACCAAGGAGCTTGATCAAATCAAGCGGATCACACAACGAAGGAGGAGGAGGCCAAGCCTCTCTGGTGCCGTCGAGTAGGAAGGTAGCCGAACCACTCTTGCTATCTTCCTCGCTCTAATTATTTCATCTAAATGAAATTTAGGTATTGGACTAGTCTCTTATAATTAATAATTGTTTATTAATCACAAAACTGCCCCAATACTAATTCGATCCATACTATGATTAGTTCATAGTTTAGTCCACTTTGCTATTTAGTCCAACTAAATAAGCACATTATTTCAATTTTATCCCTGATCATTTTAACTCTTAATTAGTCCAACTAATTAACATATACATCCAGTTTAATCCTTTTAGGTGTGTGACCCTGCAGGTTCCTATTACGATGGCAATAACAATTATAAAAACTGAGCGGTCTAGAAACACATCAATGCTACCCAACTAATAGGTATAGTCAGTGATCTGAAAAACTTTTGTGACCAATGTTACCATGTTGTGTTGTCCCATTGTCACAAAATTTAGATTGGACACGAGACAAAGATGTCACGCTCGTATATCCAATCCATAGTTTCTCGATCCTTGGAATAGACTTATCTGTACAGATAACAACAATGTCATATATTGATTTATCTGAGTCTGGACAGACATTTAATAAGTACTAATCACCAAGTGGTCGTGGATACATGTTCCCGTTATGTGGGAGGGACAAATCCTCTCTACATCACTGTCATCTTTCATCTTGCTTCCTATCATGTATGATTGGCATCTTTATAGTGACCCAGTTACGATGTAACGTTTGGTGATATCAAAACATGATAATCCACAACTAGAATATATGGTGACTTCAACTCAAAGGACTAAAACGCCATTGTCACTACGAGAAGCACTTGTGACATTCACATAACTCCCATGTTGGCTTCTCGTGGTGGGTCAGTACAGTATGCCATTACTCCTAATGCACACCCATGTGTTAGTCTTCATGCATAGTGATCGTCCTACTAACCAATATACTTGACTAGGGATAAGTTAAGATAAACAACAATTGCAATCTAAGGACTTAATTAAATTAATATCTCCATATATAATAAAATGAATATTCTAGCCAAAATAAAATTCACACTAAAATAGATTACCTCTAGGACATCTACCAACATGTCTCTTCTTCTGGATGAAGCAACAGAGCTATTCGTTGTGTTCCCGTAGCTATCTTCCTCACTAAGACCCTCGCAGAACCTCTAGCTTCTGAAACCAAGAATCACCCAACTGTATTCTCCGAGAAACACGGAGAGTATTGACCTTGTTAAAGTTCATTAATTTATTTTTCAAGATAGCTAATCATTATTTTCTATAGACCATATTTTATTGAGATAGATTTTTCTGAGTTCTTTTTTTTTTTTTTTTTTTTTGAGAAGTAGAATATATTAAAGAGCCCCCTAAGAGGGTAAATGAGCAATTACATTATTTTCAACTGCAACTAGCTTAGAAATCCAACTAGGGAAGCCATCAGCCCATTCAACTTCATCTAAAATAGAAGCTCTAAATTGTGCCAAGTTGTGAGCGAGTTTTTGCAATGTCTCTTTGAAAAAATAATTGTTGCCTGAGTTAAAATCTCCCATGACAGTGATTGCTCTAGTTAATTCATACTCAACCTCTGTAAAATCCCTGGACTCACCCCCCTTCTGTCTCCGAAGAACTTCTTCAATTAGATTTATGGAATCTCCCTCGAACAAACAACGGTGAAAGCCCTTTTTTTTTGCTAGATCGATTCCATAATTTAGAGCACGAGCCACAGAGACCTTCGACAAAGTCGTTATGCCTGTGGGAAAGCTCCAGCCTCTAACAGAGCTTATTTACGGTTCCTAATTGCAACCCATGCGTGTGATCCTTAACCCACTGTGAATCTAACTTGTTCCAAGAGGCCAGCTCCTCTGTATGTAACCTGGTGGTTTCTTCTTATTTAGCACTGGTGTATTCCTCCACTCTCTCGAGGATTGTAGGTATAATTTCTTGTGTTGAAAACCCATTTGTTTTTCTCAATCCAAATGAAATATAGAGTTGAGAATATGACTTGGAGGTCGTGATGATTTCTTGTTTCCAGCAGCACCTTAATCTAGTCCCCAAAGCCTATTCCGGTTGGAAATATGAGTTCATTCCCGTAGAGGCCTCGCCAAACCTCTTTGGTCGTCCAACACTCAAAAGTAGCGTGAGCAGAGGATTCAATCGAACATTCACAACTGCAGCACTTTGTGTCGATTTGGAATCCCCTTCATCTCAAATTTCCTTTGGTGGGAATTGCATTTTGAATAATTCTCCAAAAAAAAGTGGTTAATTTTGTTCGGGACCTTTACATACCGTAAAAGTTTGTAGATATCCTCCTCTGTAGATGAAGAGCTCACATAAAAGGAACCCATGTCCTTCAAGCACATGAGCCACTCTATATCCAGACCTCACTGAGTATATACTTGTTTCTTCATACATCCAAATCGAAACCTCTAGCAGTGGGGAGCTTTATTTTTAGTAACGCCTCTCTATCCACAGGCCATAATATTGTATCAATAGCTTGGATATCCCATATGTTTTCTCCTTCATGCGTTAAATTGCTGACCTTGAAATTACTATTCAGAGGGATTCAGGTAATCAATTTTGTTGTGGGTTTGTATGAAACCCAAGCGTCAGCTAGTTCAACACTCTCTCCGTTACCTATTTTCCATCTCAGGCTATTTCGTTTTACTCGACGTACCTCTATTATTCCTATCCAAGCAAAGGAAGGAGAGTGACCCATCTATCCATCCATAAAACTCATACTCGGAAAATATTTAGCCTTTAGAACTCGACTACAAAGAGTATTACCCTCTGTATTAATCTCCACCCCTGTTTTGCGAAAAGGGCGATATTAAAAACTTTTAAGGTTCTTGAATCGCAATCCTCCTTGCCCTCTCGTTATCTCCACTCGATTCCAAGCTACCCAATTCGTGCCTCGATAATTTCTAGCTTTACTCCACCAAAATCTATGTATAGTCTTCTACATCTTATCACACACCCCATCAGGTAGTTTGAAGCAGGACATAGCATACGTTGGTAGAGACAAAGCCACCGTCTTCGTCATCACTTCTTTTCCTGCAACCGATAAGTTCCTTTATTTCCACCCCTTCAGCTTGTTGTTTAGTTTCTTCATAATCTTGTTCCAAGTGACAGTCTTGTTCCCCTCCCCACCATAGTTGTGAGGAGGCCAAGATATTGTTCGTGCTGCTCAGCTTCCGGAATCCCAGCGAGGTGGATGATACCATCTCTAACTGGCTCTGCCACGTTAGGAGAGAAAACAATGGCTGCTTTTTCCAGGTTGATTTTTTAACCTGAAGCCTTCTCATAAGCTTGGAGGATCTCTTGTATGACATTAAATTTTCACGAATCAGCCTGCGTAAAAAAGAAGAAACCGTCAGCAAAAAATAGGTGGGAGACCAATGCTCCTCCTGGAGACGTTGTCACTCCCGCAAGCCTTCCCTCATCTACGGCAGTAGTGACAGCTGTCGACAACATCTCACTGCAAAGAAAAACGATGTAAGAGGAAAGCAGGCATCCTTGTCTAAGTCCTCTCTCAGGATCAATGTGATCCAGGGGACTTCGTTTCTAAGCACTGAGTAGGAAACTATAGAGACGCAGTGCATGATTATCTGTCTTAAACGAACTCCAAAACCCATCAGGGGAAGAACCTCTTTAAGGAACTTCCATTCAATTCTATCATAGGCTTTGCTCATATCCACTTTCGTCGTTAAGTAACCTTTCCTCCCCTTCTTTCTCGTCTTGAGAGAGTGAATAACTTCAAAGGCTCTTAAGATATTGTCTAAAATCAATCTCGCAGGTACTAAAGCACTCTTGTGCTCGGAGATCAGGTGCGGTAACACAAACTTCAGTCTGTTAGCTAAACACTTAGCAATTATTTTGTAGACAACCGTACACAAACTGATTGGGCGATACTCACTAGGTTCCCGTGGATATTTGGTTTTGGGGATGAGGGCAATTAACGTGCGGTTGTACTCCTTCACTGAGGAACCGTGGTTGAGAACTCCCAAAATTGTCGTAGTCACTTCGTCTCCCACTACCTTCCAATGATTCTGATATAATCCACCGCTAAACCCATTTACTCATGGGGCTTTATCAAGATCCATCTTAAACAAATCTTCTTTAACTTCTTTTGCTGTAAAATCGTTGTCGAGCGTGACTCTGTCTCCCTCACTGATAGTCTCGGCTGAATGGACTAGCATTGGCTCAATGTCGTCCATATCAGGGTGTGTTGACTTAAAGATTTTTGCAAAATATCCATCAAGAGTGGATACTACCTCCCGTTCCCCTGTGACCCATGTTCCTCCATCGTCTTCAATTCCTGAAAATTGTTTCTAGCACGACAAATGGTAGCTTTCAGATGAAAGAAACGTGTGTGTTTTCTCCATACCTGATCCAATCAACTCGAGATCTTCTCCTCCACAAAATCTCTTCGCGCTCTGTAACTCATTGTATTCTTTAGTAAGAGTTCTTTTTTCAGCTATGACATCCGTTGTTTGAGGAAGACTATCCAGAACCTTCTCTCTCTCTCGGGTCAGATTACACCGCTTCGATACTTGGCCGAAACTATTCTTTTTCCATACTTGACATCTACGAGCCAGCTCCTCTTGTTTCTCTTTGAGGGAGATGTTGTCCCTGAGCCAGCTCCTCATGCCTTTCGCACATCTTCTCATATTAGAATCTTCTTTTGCGTCTCCAAACTAGATTAGGTTGCTTCCATCCAACTAAAATAGGCGTATGGTCTGAGTTTTTCCACCGTAGATGAGTGACCCTAGCTCCTTGAAACGCGTTCATCCACATAATGTGAGCATCAGCTCTATCAAGTCTCTCCCTTATGTTTCTACCATAATCCTGATTTTTAGACTACGTGTAAGGTTTTCCTTGGAATCTTAAGTCAATCAAACCAGCATCTCTAAGAGCTTCTCTGAATTGATCCAAATGCGCAAAGTTATTCCCCAATCCTCCATCCTTTTCAGCGTATGAAGTGATTGCATTAAAATCACCTGCGACGCACCATGGCATGTTTGGTTGGGGTACAAGTATTCACAACAATTCCCAAGAAAGAGAACGTTCATCACGATTTGGATTTCCATAAAAACCGGTAAAATTCCAACTAGTACAATCATCATATTTTTTAACAATAGCATCATAAAATGAAATGAATTATTCAAAACATTTACTTGCATACCGTCTTTCCACAAAAGATCTAGACCGCCGCTTCTACCTCTGGAATCAATCGGGAAACCGTTGTAGTAGCCCATCCTAGAAATCTTATGCTGCATCTCCTGTCTAGATAACTTAGTTGCCAGGAGAAAAATGTCAGGGGATTTTTGCTTCACTAGGTCGCAAAGCGATAGGAACGTACTGGGGTTCCCTAACTCACGTACGTTCAATCTCAATAGACTCATGATGATTGGCAGGGCTGCGTTGCAACCGCCGCTATTTGGTCATTCAAGGATTTCACAACCTTTGCTATTTAGCCCACTTTTCTTCTCGTTGCTTCCTGTAATCAAAGGGTACTCAATACTTGGCTGTTCCAAGACCCTATCATCTTCCACTACCGTTGTCTTCGATGGGTGGTTAGAGGGACTGAAGTTCATGGTGGAACTTTTACGCTTGTTTCCATCTCCCTTCTTATCATGTGTACCTCATCTAGCATTGAACATGTTGATACGTGCGCAACTATCGGAGTGCCCTTTGTCGTGGTTCTGGGATCTTTCTTCTCCTCATTAGTGCCTCCTAGGTTCGGTGGTACCGTCCCACTTTCCTCCCCTACCACATAATCCTTTTCCATGTTTAGGCTTCGTACATTCATTTTGCTGATTACTCTGGTTCGTTTGGTCGATCGGTGGTTCAACATCCATGGTCGTTCCTTTTGTTTGGGTACTCTCCCCCCTTCCCTCCTCATTGTTGGTCTCCATCTTGTTGTTTCCTTCATCTACTTGTGATTCTCCTCTCGTCGTTTTCCTAACCCTAGCATGACACAGTAGGAAGGAACCGTACCCCGGATTGAAAGCTTCTTGCGTGTCTTTCGGAACGACTTCGCATTCGTATCCCCGTGTGTAACTCTGCCACACCAACAACATATTGAGGGATTCTCTCGTACTTAAAATCAACACATATCTATTCATATTTAACTTGAATATGGATTCCTCTAGGAAGAGGTTTTGATATCGAGAGTCGAGTACGAACCCTAATAAAATTACCATCCTCGTCACTGTCGATTTTGTTATTGACGTCCAGTACCTCCCCTACCTCACCCATAATCATGCTTCCCGTATCCGCCTTAAGCATAAGGTGGAAAGGTATATTTCACAGCTGAACCCATACGTCCAGGCTATCAAAAGGAACACCCTTGACGGGTTTCCTCGTCGACCATGGTTGCAGTAGCAGTATCTTTCCATTAACCGACCACGGTGCTCCGGCCGCTACCCTTTCCAAGCACTGTTGATCACGAAAGAAAAACAAAAAGGTGATCGCATAAACTTCTACCAAGTCTACCTCCTCGCCTCTGTTCCAGATCTGCCCAGGAACCTTCTTGGTTGTCTTGTTGTCAACCCTAGTGTCGGTCGCAAAACTGAAGTTCATCCTCTGCTTCTTCGCAATAGTCGTTACTGAAGACGATCTTTTTCTTCTCAACTCCGGTGTAGTCCGTGAAGGCTTTGTCTGCTGCGGTAGGGATCGTCGTGGCGGTCGCCATGGATGAACTAGGGTTCGGAATTACTCCCGAAATTTGTGGAGCTAAATAGACTAGATTTTTCAGAGTTAGTGCATATGACCACAATTTTTTAGTGTTCCCATAAATTTTGGACCACAAAAATTATTGAGTATATCAATTAGGTATTAATTCCGAAAAAGGATCCTCTCTTACCATTTTTCTCTCCTCCCATATCATCCCCTTTTTACTACAAAATGACACCTCACACTAAAAGAGGTCATATGGCCATTATAAGAACACATCATATCTAAGTTCACTAAGTTGCCCCTAAATGTGCAACTAATTTACAATTACTGGCCCTTTTTTTCTCTCCCCAACCGAACCTCAGAAAAACAAAACCCATCTGCACAAATCATCTCGACACATTCATGTTTTTGACAGTAGTTCATGAGTTTTTTCAAGAAACCGAATAGTTTTGAAGATATGAGCTTTGCACATGGAGGTTTTGATTTGAGTTTTATTGAAAAACACAGATCTAGGGTTTTGAAATGAGAAGCAACGAAGAAGAAGAAGGAGAGAAAACCAGTGAAGGAGGAGGAAAAACAAATCAGAACAAAATGGTGAAAATTCTCCTCAATTTGACAAACGGAGCTAACGGTCACTTAGGTGACCGTTAGCCACTTAAACAAAGTAGCCAATCCGAATGAAACACGTGTACAAGAGGAGCTGAAAAATAACAAACAAAACGACAGCGTTACACTTAAAAGAAAACAACGACTAGGATTTCACCGATTTCTTCATCCAACGGCTACTGAAGCATCCTGCTTCATGTCATCACTTTGGCACCAATTGCAAATTAGTCCAGACCAGAAATGAGAAAGTAACAATGCTGAATTCCTTGATCTTCAATACGCCCCCTCAAGTTGATGTAATGTGGACATTACAGTCAACTTGCTCATGTAATGAAGGAATTGCTGAGCTGCCAAGGGTTTAGTCAATATGTCTGCTAGTTGCTCTGCAGCACAAATGTACTGCAACTCATACACACCAGAAGTAACCAAATCTCTAATGAGATGTGTGTCAAGATCTATGTGCTTGGTTCTCTCATGATAGATGGGATTTCTGGCTATTTGAATAGCTGAAGAACTGTCAGTGAAGATAACAGGTTTGCAGTCCAAACATACTTGCAATTCTTGCAGAAATGAGAGAAGCCATTGTATTTCACAACCTAACAATGCCAAGCCTCTATATTCAGCTTCTGCAGAACTTCTAGCAACCACTGTTTGCTTCTTAGATTTCCAAGAAATAAGGGAATGTCCTAAAAAGACAAAATACCCTGAAGTAGACCTTCTAGAATCTATGCATCCAGCCCAATCTGAATCAGTATAACCAAGCAACTTTAAAGGAGAAGAAGCTGAGAAATATAAACCCTGAGTAGCTGAACCTTTGAGATATCTCAAAATGTGATGTGCAGCAGCCAAATGCTGTTTGGTAGGTTGAGATATAAATTGGCTGAGCTTGTGTACAGAGAAGCATAAATCTGGTCTAGAGTTGCAAAGATAGAGAAGTTTTCCAACTAGCTTCTTGTAATCAAGAGCTTCTGAGTCCTCCAGAACCACACCTGAGTGAATACTAAGCTTGTTAGAAGCTATCATGGGTGTAGTAGCTGGTTTGCAGTTTAAATATCCTGCAGTAGTTAAAATTTCAATAGCAAATTTTTGCTGAGATAGAAAGATACCTTCTTCATTTCTGGAGATCTCAAAACCAAGAAAATAAGATAGAGCTCCCAAATCTTTGAGCTTGAAGTGTTGAGACAAATCTGACTTGAATTGATTCAGAACATCAATGTGGGATCCTGTTAGCAAGATGTCATCCACATATACTAATAGAAAAGCAACAGAATTGCCTTCATGCTTCATAAAAAGAGTGTAGTCAGACTTGCAATGCTGAAAACCCAATTGGCACAAAGTTTCTGTAAATTTCAAAAACCATTGTCTTGAAGCTTGTTTTAAACCATAAAGTGACTTATTGAGCTTGCACACCTGAGGAGCTGAATTTGGGATGATATTCTGCAACTCAAAATAGCCTTCTGGAAGCTTCATATACACTTCCTCATCAAGATCTCCATGAAGGAAAGCATTGTTGATATCTAGTTGAAGAAGAGGCCATTGATATACAGCTGCTAAAGTCAACATAGTTCTGAATGTAACAAACTTTGCCACAGGAGAAAAAGTTTCAAAATAATCAATACCCTCAGTCTGAGTATACCCTTTTGCTACCAATCTGGCTTTGTATCTATCCACAGTTCCATCTGACTTATATTTGATTCTATACACCCACTTACAGCCAATCACTTTATGTCCTGGGGCCAAAGTGGTCAATTCCCAAGTGTTGTTCAACTCCAAAGCATGAAGCTCCTCTTTCATAGCTTCTATCCATTCTTGTGATTGCTTTGCTTGCAAATAAGAGTTAGGTTCTATCTGACTGTGAAAATTGACCAGATCAAGGTGATTGATATCTGAGATTGCAGACATTACCAGAGAACTACCAAGATTGTAGTTAGAGCTAAGAACTATATTGCCTCCATGATGATGCTTTGTGACATAATCCTGCAAGTACTTTGGTGGATTTCTAACTCTTGTAGTAGCTCTAGCTGGCACAATTGAGCTGGGAGTCTGAAGAACATCTCTATAGCTGGGAGATGATGTTGACTCTATTTTTGGAGGAGGCATAGAGGTGGTGGAAACAGAAGAATCAGAAAGAGACATAGTCTCATCAGTGACTGGCAAAGGGATAACTGCATTTTTGTGAGGAAGAACAATGGCATCTCTTTCCTTAAAAGGAAATAGATGCTCATGAAATACCACATTTCTGGAAACAAAAAACTTTTGTTGCTGTAAATCATAGACCTTGTACCCCTTTGTACCAAAAACATATCCAACAAACACACACTTTACTGCTCTTTCATCAAACTTAGATCTCCCATGAATCAGAGTACTAGCAAAACACAAGCATCCAAATACTCTTAGCACATTGTAGTCTGGTTGTGCATTGTATAATATCTCAAATGGTGACTTTCCTTTCAACTTGGGTGATGGAGTCCTATTGATCAAATATGCTGCTGTCATGACACAATCTCCCCAAAACTGTATAGGCAAACCACTTTGAAATCTTATAGCTCTAGCCACATTTAACAAATGTTGGTGCTTTCTTTCTGCAACTGAATTTTGCTCTGGAGTTTCCACACAAATATTTTCATGAACCACACCATTTTCTTGGAAAAATTTAAAAAATTCCAATTCTGGTGCATTATCACTTCTGAATCTCTTAATAGAAGCATTGAACTGAGTACTAATCATCTTCCAGAAAGCAGGAATAATTTGTTCAACATCTGACTTGTGATTCATCAAATAAATCCAGGTGGTTCTGCTGCAATCTTCAACAAGTGTCAAGAAATATCTATGTCCTTGGTGAGTAGGAGTTTTGTAGGGACCCCATGTATCACAATGCACCAGATCAAATAGATTTTGAGTAATGTGACCAAAACTGGGAAATGGCAGCTTCTTTTGTTTTGCCAGTGGACAAATTTCACACACAAAATCATCATTATCTTTCAAATTCTTATCCAAATAACCTGACATGCTGTGCAACTTTGAATGAGACAGATGTCCCAATCTTTGATGCCAAAGCTTCACCTGATTAATAGCAACTTCTCCAGCACACACAACTGCTTTAACCTTTGAAAAACTATGTTTTAAAACATATAAACCACCTTGCCTTATTCCTTCTGCAAGGATCATATCATGCTTGTCCTTGATCCAACAGCCATCAGTGGTACAATGGAAGTTGCAGTTATGAGAATTTGTCAATTTTGAAATAGAAATGAGATTGAATTTGAAAGATGGTACAAACAGTACATGTTCCAAAGTTAAGTGAGTGTTCAATTTAACTGTACCAACATGAGTCACTTCAGAAGTCTTTCCATTTGGAAGATGCACAAAGGTGTCAATGACTGTATGCATTGAATCAAAATACTGCAAATTTGAACACATATGATCTATAGCACCTGTGTCTACTATCCAACTATCTGGTGCAATGTGATCAGAAGTTAAACCAGACTGAAAAGTACTGATGATACCTGCCATAAAAGGATGACCACCATAGATTGAACCAGAAGAACTAGAAGGTGATTGAAGTGGGGAATCCATATAACCTCCATGACTAGAACCAGGAGATCCATAAATGTGTGACGCAGATGGTTGTATTTGAGTTTTGGACAATTGCTGATTCATAGAATTGATGGTACCTGACATGTTGCTAGCTGAAATGTCAGTAGTCCCAGAATTGACCTCAGTGTTCACATTATTTGCTCTAGGCTTAGACTTTGTGAATTTGAAGTCTGGAGGAAATCCATGTAACCTGTAACACTTTGCTTTGACATGTCCCTCATGTCCACAATGATGACATATCAACCTCCCATTTCTGTTAGGAGGTGCAGAACTGGACTGACCACCACTTTGTTTATGCATAAAACCACCACCATGTTGATTATGAACAGCATTGACAAGTGAAGGCCTGTATTGTGGATAAGGACTTTGCATATATGAATCACCACCATGTGCATACATTGCCAAGTTTTGTGATTGAAAACCACTTTGTGATTGTAACTCCACCTGTCTTTCTTGTTGAATAATCTTGGCAAACACAGTATTTATAGGTGGCAATGGATCGTTAATAACAATTGATCTCTCACAGGAGCAAAATGAGCATTTAAACCATTCAAAAATTTCATGATCCTCTCTTGTTCCTGATAATTCTCCAGTTGACTAAAAATATTGCACTGACATTGAGTTAGAACTCCACAAGTGCAACTTGGATTAGGCCTATAATTAGCCAACTCATCCCACAAACTCTTCAACTGTGTAAAATAGGTAGTAACAGATCTATTATCCTGTCTTAGAGCTGAAATCATCTGTGTGAGTTGAAAAATCCTTGGCAAATTTCCTTGTGAAAAACGTTCAATGAGATCTAACCAAATTTCTCTAGAATTAGATCTGCAAACCACACTACTCACAATATCCTTTGAAATTGAGCTAAGAAGCCAAGACATAACCATACTGTCACATCTACTCCACAAAACATACATATCAGAAGTTGGAAGAGGCTCCGTGATACTTCCATCAACAAATTCTAACTTGTTTTTAGCTCGAAGAGCAACAATGATTGATTTGTGCCATGTATAAAAATTAGATCCATCTAATTTCTCAGAAACCAGAATTGCACCAGGATTATCAGAACTATGAAGATAGAAAGGTGAAGCAGCTTCAATACCTTGCTGCGAAGCTCGCGAGTGAGAACCATGACCGGTTGATTCGTGAGTCGACATTTGAATTGAAATCAGCAAATACCAGATCCACTCTGATGAAACTCAAATGATGAAGCTGATCTTCAAACGAAACTAACTGTGAATTGATCTAGCCAGACCTGGCTCTGATACCATATTGAAAAACACAGATCTAGGGTTTTGAAATGAGAAGCAACGAAGAAGAAGAAGGAGAGAAAACCAGTGAAGGATGAGGAAAAACAAATCAGAACAAAATGGTGAAAATTCTCCTCAATTTGACAAACGGAGCTAACAGTCACTTATATAGGTGACCGTTAGCCACTTAAACAAAGTAGCCAATCCGAATGAAACACGTGTACAAGAGGAGCTGAAAAATAACAAACAAAACGACAGCGTTACACTTAAAAGAAAACAACGACTAGGATTTCACCGATTTCTTCATCCAACGGCTACTGAAGCATCCTGCTTCATGTCATCACTTTGGCACCAATTGCAAATTAGTCCAGACCAGAAATGAGAAAGTAACAATGCTGAATTCCTTGATCTTCAATACGCCCCCTCAAGTTGATGTAATGTGGACATTACAGTCAACTTGCTCATGTAATGAAGGAATTGCTGAGCTGCCAAGGGTTTAGTCAATATGTCTGCTAGTTGCTCTGCAGCACAAATGTACTGCAACTCATACACACCAAAAGTAACCAAATCTCTAATGAGATGTGTGTCAAGATCTATATGCTTGGTTCTCTCATGATAGATGGGATTTCTGGCTATTTGAATAGCTGAAGAACTGTCAGTGAAGATAACAGGTTTGCAGTCCAAACATACTTGCAATTCTTGCAGCAATGAGAGAAGCCATTGTATTTCACAACCTAACAATGCCAAGCCTCTACATTCAGCTTCTGCAGAACTTCTAGCAACCACTGTTTGCTTCTTAGATTTCCAAGAAATAAGGGAATGTCCTAAAAAGACAAAATACCCTGAAGTAGACCTTCTAGAATCTATGCATCCAGCCCAATCTGAATCAGTATAACCAAGCAACTTTAAAGGAGAAGAAGCTGAGAAATATAAACCCTGAGTAGCTGAACCTTTGAGATATCTCAAAATGTGATGTGCAACAGCCAAATGCTGTTTGGTAGGTTGAGATATAAATTGGCTGAGCTTGTGTACAGAGAAGCATAAATCTGGTCTATCATATTATTTCATTTAAGTTTTATATGATATAAAATTTAGGGTTATGGTAACGTTGATTTGTTCAAAACCACCACCACCCGTCACGCACCCTCTCTTTCGACCTGGCGGTGTTGTGGATGCGTCGGAGTTTCTTCTTCTCTCTGCTTCGGCTTCTCCAGTTCTTCATCTTCTCATCCCGTTTCTCCTCCACCTCAATACCTCATGGGTTTATTTTTGTTGCTTGATTAGCTCAGATTTGTTGATGTATTTGAGTAGTGGGCATCTGAATGTGATTGTGAACTGTCTCTGTGAAGAGTTCGGTTTCTTGAAGGAAACTCATGAACTATTGCAATAAAACATGAATCTGTCAGTTAATTTGTTGAGATGGGATTTCTGTGTGTGTGTGTTTTTTTTTTTTTTTTTTTTTTTTTTTTTTTTTTTTGTGGAGTTTGATTGGGGAGAGGAGAAAAAAAGTTAAGGTCAGAGATGGTAAATTAGATGAATAGTCAGGGAGAACTTAAAGATAGTCAGGGAGAACTTAAAGAACTTGTTAATTGGAGATGACATGTTCGTACTTCGTACAGTGACCCTGTGATTTCTTTTACAGTGAGTTGTCTTTTCTATATACCACTCCGTCCCAGCTCTTTTTACCCAAATTGACTTTTTGACTCGTATCTGGGTCATTTTGACCGGGTAATTTAGATAGTAAAATAATATGATTTTTTTATATTTTTTTCATCGTATTATAGAGAAATTTTTATTCTACAATACCATAAAAAATTATCGAAAAATTGTATCAGTTTGCTATTCAAATCAACGGGTCAAAGTGACCAAGTGAATAGTGGCAAAAATCAATTTGGGTAGAAAGAGGTGGGACGGAGTGGTACTAAGGAAGGACCAAGTTTTACTGTTCATGAAAGTTTGGTGTCCCCATTTCTACCGTAGGATTGTTTGTAAATCTAGGGTTGAAATTAAACTACCACCTCTAAAGTTGGTGGAGCTCCCCCTCAATGATTGCGTCAGGGAACACCTACATGACAAGATAATCATTTGACACAAGTTTTAGGAATTTCAGATTGGGTTCTTTGAAAACCTGTGTTACTGGTATTATGGTAATTTATCAATTTTTTTTCATTAAAAAGAATATTTCACCGGAATTCTAAAAGAAAGAACAATTAACCGAATTTTCAAAAACGTTTAGTCCCAAAGTGATGGGTTATTCGCTAGTTTTAATGAAAATGGAGGAGATGGGAGGAGAGAAAAATGGTAGAAGAGGATAATCTTCCATTAATTTCACTGTACTATAATTAAGTTTCAAAACCTCAAAGAAGTTAAAAAATAAAATACAATAGCAACTATTACAATTTCTCTTTCAAATTTCTTATGATGTTAGTTTTGGTAGTGTCTTGAGGACATAGGTTATCATCTAATATCCATATAATAAAACAGGAGAGTTGACTTTAAAATGATTTCTAGTCCATTAAATCAAATGAATCTCAACTCTTGGATCGTGCTAATTTACAAAAAAATGTTTTATGAAAAGTATGGGGAAAATTTTATGATACTACAAAAGGAATATTGAGAACACAAAGACTCTCCAACCAATTTAAAAACATTAAATTTGATAGAATATTAAATTTTTAGACACAGTGATTAGTATTGAGAAATGGTGTTGAAAGTTAGGCATGTGACCACCATTTTTGTAGTTCCTAAAAAAAATTGAGAAATTGAAGTTCTCATAACTTTTAGAGTGTACAAAGGTGTTGAAAGTTAGCTATTTTTTAATAGTAATGTTATTATAAAAAATATATTATTAAGAAAAATGAAATCACAATAAAAGTTTCAAAATATAAAACAAATAAAAAAATCGCTTAAAATTTCTTTTATTACGAATTATTGGATGTTAGTTTGGTAGTGGCCTGAAGTTATGGGTGAACAGACTTTTTAATATATATAATAAAACAGGACGATGCGGATTCTCGTATTTATGAAATTACATTTGGTTCATTAGATCAAATAAATTTGAACCATTGGATGCAACTGTTTAAAGGAAACTTTGTCAAAAAGAATGGGAGTGTGAGAAAATTCATTTCATAAAATCATCTCCCCAAGCACTTTTGTTATAATTTTTCACTCCACTTCGAAATTAGAGTATGGAAAAATGAAGAATGTGGTTTTTTTTTAAAGAGGGAATGTAATTATGACATCTCCACTAGCTTTATCTCTACTAACTTTATCATATTTTGAAGATTTTTTTTTTTTTTGACAAACTTTCTTCCATCAAAAAAGGCAATTCCCTCTCTAATGATATTTTGCACGGAAATGATGGGACGCGGGCTTTTATGTTGATGTTTAGTGCACTTGGACATGGATTGTTCTCTATATCTTTATCCGAATTGGTAAAATTTATTTTCTTAAAATTGATTTTTGATAATACATTTTAAATAGATATTTCTTTTAAAATACATCCATAATATAATTTTAGAGTAGTAACATATGTTAATTATCGCTCTCAATTGGTTCACGTGTAGTAAATAATTTCAAGATACAAAGAAATTCGTGAAATATTTAAATATATAGTTCTTTTAAAATACATACATAAAATAATTTTAGAGTGGTAACATATGTTCATTATCACTCCCAAGTAGTTCATATGTAATAAATAATTTCAAGATACAGAGTACTTTGTGAAATATTTTTAAAAAATATACTACTGCATTGGTCGGGGATACTTGGGACATGTGAGTTGACCATTTTTTGTTATAAAAAACAAAAAGACAAACATAAATTGTACCAGGAGTTCAACATAGTCTTCTCTGGCACAAAGATTTGTTTTCAGATTTGGTGAACTCCTCTACTGCAATTTGGATCTCCCTTTAGATAATTTTATACAGCTATACATAATATGTGTTTTGTGTTTGGTAAAACTTTCTCGCCATTTACTCGGAGTAGCGCCCTTGGCCACGGGCAATCCCCTCGTAAGTACTAAAAAAGAAATATGTTCCACATCATTATTTTTATGACCCACTTTGTTGTTAGAGGTGAGGGATTTGATAGTTATGGCATCGGGACCATATTTTTTTAGTGTTTCCATACACGTTTGACCTCACAATTTTTTAGATTTTTCAATTTTTTAGATTTTTTTGAGGAACCAACTACAGTTCTTTGTTTTGGTGTAGGCATGGAAATTTTAACAAATTATGATGCGTCCAGCGGTACGCTACAAATGAAAATTGACATAAAAGCACCGCATGGAAAAGGGTGACTTTTGTGTAAATAACTTAAAGTTGCTAGCTTTTTAATTAAATATTAAGAGATAGTAATTATTTATATTATTAGATATTATCTCGTAACAATAGATAAATTAAGAGATGAATATTGAAAGTCCACATCATCCCTCATTTCCTCTATAAACAGAGGGTCATTCCCAAGGAGAAACACACACTTGGAGATTCAGAAGTAGCGGAACTCTGACAAACAAGCCATTCAAGGCCGAAGAACCTCATCGCTGCTCAGAATTGCCGCCTCCGCCGAAATCGGAGATCCCAACTCGCCAAACCCGGAGAAATCACATCCGCCTATATCAGAGATCAAAGCTCCGCTCAAATCGGAGAACAACCCAGCTTCGCTCAAATCGTAGAAGATCAGATCCGCCTAAATCAGAAAAGATTAATCCCCTCAATCAAAGAAGGAGAGAAGAATCAAAGGATATTATTTTCTTATTTACTAAAATACATACCAGAGATTGTAATCCCGCTTTATTACTCACTTACATTGAATTTGTCACAGATTTAATTGTTTATTTTCTTGAACAACAAATTTGTGTGTATAAAATTATGGCACGCCCAATGGGACATCTCTGCCTTTCATCTCTTCTTTCCAGAAAATCACTCAACCTTGTTCGTGATGTCTTCCAACAAAGGCGTTCCAACAGTTCCAGACCAAAAGATCCAAACCGTCAGATCTGCAAGTTCTGACAAAGATGGCTCAGGAACAAGTGAAGAAATTTTGGGACCAATGACCCGAAGGAAAGCTATGGCCCTAGGCCGCCCTCCTATGGTGTTGATTCCCAAATCAACTCGGGTGTTTGGATCCAATCTTCCCGACGTTCCAGATCTACGCATCCAAGTTGAAGCTCACAAAGATGATCACGATGCTCTGGGGGCAGAAAGTCAAGTCAACTCACCAATCCAGAAATCCCCTTCACATTCCTCAACTGAAGGAGATACTGATGGAGATGATGTTTCCAAATATGATGAGGATGAGGATGATGCTAACAGATCGGGATATTCCTTCGATGTCGCTGAATCAACGTCACATAAAGATGGTGGTCATGTGGCTTCTGACTTCTCTATCATGCCCGTCATGACCACAAATGTTGTTGCACTAGAAGAGAAAGTTTCACTATTATGTAGGAGCGTTGAGGAAATGAAGCTTGCTATGGAGAAACGTGATTTTCAGTTGCAGCACTGATGAACAGGATGGAGAATATGGGAGAGTCAAGCCATGTTGTCCACAACCTTCCAAGAACAGAGGATGCAATTGGCAAGAGCAAGGAAACGTTTCCAGATCTAAATGTCTCGGCAGATGGTTCCATTCCTGTCAGCCAGTTGAAGAACTTTATTGTTGAAACAATGAAGGAGAAGCATGAAAAGGTGAAGGAGGCGCCCAAACCTTTAACAGGGTATAAGAAACCTTACTCTTCAAGGATCAAGCTCCTGCAATTGCCTACAGGATATAATTCTCCAAATTTCAAGTTATTCAGTGGCAAAGGAAATCCCAGACAGCATATTGCTCATTTCGTGGAGACGTGCAACAACGTAGGTTCGTATGGTGACCTACTTGTCAAGCAATTTGTTCGAACACTTGATGGCTATGCTTTTTATTGGTATGGAGATCTTGAGCCAAGATCAATCGACAATTGGGAGAAAATGGAGAACGAGTTCTTGAATCGATTCAACAGCACACAAAGAACAGTGAGCATGACCTAGCTCACTAACACCCGCCAATGGAAGGATGAGAATGTGATCGATTACATCAATCGATGGAGGAATCTAAAGTCTCAACTGCAAAGATAGACTTAGTGAAAGCTCCGGCATTGAGATGTGCATTCAAGGTATGCATTGGGGACTCAGCAACATCCTTCAGGGGATCAAACCTAGAACCTTTGAGGAGTTAGAAACACGTGCTCATGACAGGGAACTTAGTATTTCTGCTAGCGGAAGCCACGGACCACAAATTCAAGACTCTAAACATATTGGAGTAAAACCAACTTTTCACAAAGGGGAAACATTACTTTGAAAGTTGAAGCTAAGGAATCAATGGTTGTAACAGCTGCACCTGTGAAGCTAGGCGTTGAGTTAATTAAGAAAGATGGCAATAAATTCAACTCGTATCAAGCAGGGTACACACCAAAGCCATCGCTGAAGGAATTGCAAGCCAAAGTGTATCAGTTTCCTGACGTTAGTGTTCCCAATATGCTTGATCAACTTTTGACCCTCAAACTACTCGAGCTCCCTGAATCAAAGCGACCAGAGGAAGCTACAAGGACTAATGACCCACGATACTGCAAGTATCATCGTCTTGTAAGCCATCCTACACATCAATTCTCTATTTTGAAAGATAAAATATTGCAACTTGTTCGAGAAGGGAAGGTTTCTTTGGAAGACGAACGAGAAACTGCAGCTGCAAATATGATATCTCTCAATTGTGATGGTGAAGATCAAGAAATAATTCCATATGAAGTATCTTGCAACGTCATTGGCGTCGAAGAAGTTGAAGATAATTTTGGTAAATTGTTACAAATTGAAGGGAATGATATCAACACCACAAAGAAGCCTTTTGTCTTTCACCGACTTGGAAAGCGCAAAGCAACAGAGTCTGTGTTTGATCGTTTAGGAGTGAAGGATGCTAATACCACGACTCCTCGAAGATCGATCTACAACGGGTTGGGTACACACGTGGAGCGTGAAATGAAGGATATGGCTCGACGAAGAAAACCACCTGCAATGTCAAAAGAACGCGAGGAGATCGCTAGGAAATTCCCATCTCGAATGAGAAGGCATACAAAACTTGTGGTAGCAACAAAATATATGCTAAAAGTTAGACAAAAAACTGTGATAGGTACTAAAGTGGTAAATGAAGAAGATCAAGAACTAGTCCCATTAACGGAAAGTTCTTGGAACGCTACTGTCCTTGAAGATTGTCCAAAACGCTCTTGTAAAAACGAGCCTAAACTGCTTCAAACGCTCTTGTAGCACGAGCCTAAACTGCTTCAAACGCTCTTGTACCACGAGCCTAAACTGCTTCAAACACTCTTGTAGCACGAGCCTAAACTGCTTCAAACGCTCCTTTGGCACGAGCCTAAACTGCTTCAACGCTCTTGTACCACGAGCTTAAACTGCTTCAAACGCTCCTGTAGTATGATCTTATAAACTAATTCAACGCTCTACGACACAAGAGCTTAAATTATGTTACTCCTAACTTGCACGAGTCGAAACTGCAAAGGCTAAATTTAACTACGCTTGACTTGATCCTGTGAGGGTACGTAGGCAGCTTGGAACATCCTTCTAAGTTCAGTCATACCAACCAAAGACACCCCGCATTTGCAGGGGTTGTTTTGGGTACCAATTAATGTTCGGTTTAGTCTTAGTACCATTTGGAATGACGAATCGTAATCAGAAATCCATCTTGTAAGAAGAAAGTCTTGTTGGTGATGGATCGGGTTGAAAGTAAAGTAGTGAAAAAAATTAATTATCATTGCTTTATTGAATTCCTGTGGCCCAAGGCTATCGATGAACAAGGAAATTGAAGATTGTGAGCTTCACAATGAATGTGATCCTTCATGGAACAAGAAGTTGCCGCTGATCAAGAATAGAAATGATTGCAAGCCTCGCTACCGTGAAACAGGTTTACATCTCATCTCCTTCTTGAGGATGTGAATCATTGTTGCAGGTCCTTGAATTCAAGATTGTTCTTTGGATAATGTTTTCGGACTTGTGTTCTTTGTTCATGATTTCAAAGTTTTATGAGCTTGTTGTCATTAAGACTCGAGACTATGAAATCTCGGACGATGAAACACTATATGTTAATCGCCAAGTTGGAAGACTTCTTCTTCAAGTATTTTCGTCGATTCGTTATCCATCTTCTCCAGCCATCGCTATTCGGATGGAGGGCGGCTTCACAGGAACATCTTGATATCCGATCGACTCAACTTTGTCATAAAGATTCAGCTTCCGCTAGTAATTTCTCAACATCCTTGACTTACCTCATGCCATCGAGATCAAGAACCATCAGTATAGGTGCTGTCCAAGCATGAGGTACATTATTGTTGCTGCCTTCATGTCGTCACGACACGTGCGACGCTTTTCACATTGATCGTATGCAGTCTTGTCGGCTCATGCTTGCCATTATTTTCATTAATCAAGTGCATCACACGATTAGTGTCTTTGCCGGCTATTGAGTACTTTGCGGGCAATCCTTGCTGCAATTAACTCCATAGAGGACTCCAAGTATCTGCAAACCTGCAACAACAACAAAAAAGAGAGAGAAAGGGAACCCACTTTTCAATCAACATCATAGCATGGAGCCATCAGCCCATCATAGCGCATGGTCGCCTTTTTATTTGCTTGCTGGATGCTGCTACTGCTCTTTTTGAGCCATTGTATTCCAAATAAACCCCCCCCCCCGGGCTTGTTGCAGCTTCGCGGTCAGGTTGCTCCCAATCTAAGTGACCTTGACGAAGATGCCACTTCTGAACTTCAGGTTAGTCATCTTCAATGCTTAGATGGCCTCGCCATCACGACTACCAAGGTCGATCTCGCCATTTCTTCATTATTGCTTGGATGGAAAAACGGCAAAGTGAAAACAAGAAGATGTGAACTTTTCATGGCTCGTCTTCACCACAACAATACCATTTCCCTTGTTTACTTCACCATCATTGGGCTTCTTCCGTGCCGCTACCACCGTTTCGATCATCTTAGACCCACCATTAAGTGAGGAAGGTGGATTCATTCCTTCGATCAAGGTTACTTCAAGTAGAATTGACATCACCTCATTTGATCCACTTCGTGTCCGCCGTCTTCGGGATAAGCCGAAGTGTAAAGCAGTTTTGTTTGCTGCAATGTGAAGAAAATGGAGGACAAGACAGTTTGTTCTTAAAAAATGATCTTTGATGATAAGGAGAAAAAAACAGAGCATACACCAACATAGCACTTGAGGGTCTTAAGATCATGGAAGTAAAAACATAGCATGGCAACACACACGTGGTACCAACACTATCTTGTTGTTAAAGAAGATGATGCTCAGTACTTAGTTCTTCTCAAAGCAAAAGCATAGTACTTTGTTATTCTCAAAACAGAACACAAAATGGCTCATGTTCTTCTCAGAGATTAGCCTTCGCAACTGTGACGGAATCATCACGAACCCATTATGCCGCAAGCTACTCAAAGTTCTCCATCTTCTCAATAAAGGTGATGTTTTGGCTTCGGATCAGTTCTAGGAGAGTACTCTGCTTTCGGTAAAACAGAGTTCAAAACAGAGCGTACGAGGTGTAACAAAAAAAAAAACTAACCGCTAGCTCTGAAACTTTTGTGCCTGCGTCGTCGATCGCCAACCTTCGTCATCTTCTTCTCTCGTGTATCGGCTTCGTCGATTGCCAAATCAGGATTGCTTCGAGATGCTCTGGCAGATACTAGAGGGCCTTCTTTTATAGAATAAAATTTGTTTTTGAGATAAAGTAGAATACTAACCTGTTATCTCCTCCAAGAATATCATTAGCTATCAGCAGAAGCATGAGGAACGTTAGGACTCCGTATATGGACGAGTTTTTGGACGAGTGCCACAAGGTGAGGTGTGTAGGGTTTTGATCATGGATACGCAGCGGAAAAACAAATTTATCCATGAAATACCCTCCAAGGATCACAGGACAAGAGACATAACGATGGTAAGGGAAGAAATCAAGTTACACACTTTAGGGTTTCTCCTGTGATGACTTGTAACGTGAATTGTGTCACGTTCTCTATAGTTGATCCACGCCTAGAGTTGAGATCTAGATCTTCCTTCTCCTTTGTGCTAGCCCGGAATGGAGGAAGAGGAAGAATAAATCACACAACACGAGACAACAAGGAGGGGCGGCCTCCTTGTTGGGCCGACGGGAAGGGGGCGGCGGCAAGGGGGGCGGACGCCTCTCTTGCTTGCTTTCTCTCTCTCCTTTTGTTCTCTCCCACTCAAGTTATGAACTAAAGGCTCATAAGTGTGGGAAGGAAGGAAGGAGCGTCCTTTATATAGTCCAACAAATCCTTGCCAACTACCTAAAGGGCCCATTCTAGTCCTACTAAAATTCGGTTTAGTCCCTTCCTTGCAAATTAGTCCTACTAAGTTTGCAATGTGTTGCAAAGTGATCCTTATAATTAATTAATCCTATTAATTAATTCCAAAATCTAGTTCAACTCTATATAGCGTGTGACCCCATAGGTTCTATCTCGTTGGTAGCAATAATTTGCTAATATGGAGCGGTTTCTAGCAAAACATCCATTCTAGCCAACTAATAGAATAGTCATCCGACAAACCTTGTACAAGTAATTGTCTCATCCCTTTGTCTCTATATCCGGATTGGACATGAGACATACAAGTCACACTCGTATATCCAATCCATAGTTTCTCGATCCATGGGAATAGCCTTATTCGTGCAAATAACATCAATATCCTATATTGATTTATTTGAGTCAGGCCAGACATTCTATAAGAACTATCCCTCGAGTGGACTAGGATGTTTTCTCTCGTTATGTGGGAGGGAAAAATTCTATCTACGTCCACTACGATCTCTAAGCTTGCTTCTTATTGTATCCGGTACACGCCTTTATAACTACCCAGTTACGGTGTAGCGTTTGACGCTACCAAAATCACAATAATCCACAACTAGAATATCTAGCGACTTCAAGTCTAAGAATGACAATACCAATGCACCACGAGAAGCACTTGTGACTTAACATAACGTGTATGTATCCTTCTCGAGATGGTTCAATCCGGTGCGCCATTACCCTTAATGCACACCCATGTGTTGGATCATGATATATCCATATCAATCCAACCCCATACTAGTCTATAGATGATTGTCCTATTAATCATTATATTGGACTAGGGATATTTAAGATAAACAAAACAATTGTAAATCTAAGGACTTCATTATATTAAATATCCAATAAATAATACAATGAATGTTCTAGCCAAAATAAATTCATATTAAACTAGATTGCCTCTAGGGCATCTATTCCAACAGTCTCCCACTTGCTAGAGCCAATCTGACGCATCTCGTATGCCCATGCTTCTAGTGTGCCCTTCATGCTTCCACTGCACAAGTGGTTTTGTAAGTGGATCTGACAGATTCTCATCTGTAGGAATCATGCATATCCGAACGTCTTCTCCATCGATAATATCTCGAATCAGATGGAACTTCCTGAGCACGTGCTTGGATTTCTGGTGTGACATGGGCTCCTTTGATTGCACGATCGCCCCAGTGTTGTCACACTACAACTCAACTGGATCCGCAACGCTAGGAACCACACCAAGTTCATAAATAAACTTTCTGATCCAAACAGCTTCCTTTGCTGCGCCATTTGTAGCAATGTACTCAGCCTCTGTTGTAGAATCAGCCACCGTCTCTTGCTTGGAACTCTTCCAACTCACCGCTGCTCCATTCAGGCAAAACACATATCCCGACTGTGATCTAAATTCATCTCTGTCGGTTTGGAAGCTTGCATCCGTGTAACCCCTTACACGCAACTCTTCCTCACCGCCAAATATCAAGAAAGCATCCTTAGTTCTTCTCAAGGAATTTAGGATGTTCTTGACTGCAATCCAGTGACTCTCACCTGGATTGGACTGGTATCTGCTTTCCATACTCAAGGCATATGACACATTTGGTCTAGTACATAACATGGCGTACATGATAGATCCTATGGCCGAAGCATAGGGAATTCTACTCATGCGTTCCTTCTCAATCTCATTGGAAGGACAACCACTATTCGAAAGAGTGATTTCATGTGACATGGGCAAGAATCCCTTCTTGGAATCTTGCATGTTGAACCGCTTCAACACCTTGTCAATATATGTACTCTGACTTAGGCCTTGCAGTCTCTTAGATCTATCTCTATAGATCTTTATACCGAGTATATAGGCTGCCTCCCCTAAGTCCTTCATTGAGAAACACTTCCCTAGCCAATATTTAACAGATTGCAGCATGGGAACGTCGTTTCAAATGAGTAGTATGCCATCCACATACAAGACCAGAAAAGCTACAGAGCTCCCGCTAACCTTCTTGTAGACACAAGACTCATCTTCGTTTCTGATGAATCCAAACTCTTTGACTACTTCATCAAAACGTCGATTCCAACTCCTCGAAGCTTGCTTCAATCCATAAATGGATCGCTGCAGCTTACAGACTTTGCTGGCTTGCTTTGGATCTTCAAAACCCTCCGCCTGTATCATATACACATCCTCGAGGATATTCCCATAAAGGAATGCTGTTTTGACATCCATCTGCCAAATCTCATAGTCGTAGTATGCTGCAATTTCAAGTAGGATTCGGATGGATTTGGTCATAGCGACTGGTGAAAAGGTTTCATCATAGTCAATACCATGAATATGTCTGAATCCTTTAGCCACCAATCAGCCCTTATAGGTAATCACATTACCATCCATGTCAATCTTCTTCTTGAAGATTGTTCGACGAAAATTAATCCCAAGTATAGGATATCGTCTGAAGTAATAATCCGGTAAGTCCGGAGTCGAAACCACAAGGAGATGAGGTTTAGACAATGACTTACTATCACTAGAAAACGACAAACTAAAGCAAGAAACACAAACTCTCAATGGCTTTAAAGCTTGCCAAGCTATCCAATCCACCAAAATCAATTGATGGAGCAAGTTCGAGGTTTGAGTTTAAGAACAAAGTAAACGACTACTAGAGCTACGATTCAAGAAACTAAGTGAAATGACAAGTAGAGAGGGGCTAGGGATCATCGGTTTCTCTAGTGACCAATCCTCCTATTAGATTCAAGCCCGGTTCTCAAATTTACATGTGTCAATCCACAAGACAAGTATCTCAAGAAGTGATTGCTCATACAATCCAACTTGCGACAAGAGAAGTGTGTAAAACCAACACGCTAATCAAGCACTAAAGAGGCTATTAAAATGAGATTCCCCAAATTTCAAGTGCTTCAAGCATCAACCATATGTAAACACACATAGGTGTTTCCACATGAAAGATCAAGCAACAAATGAGATTTGTAAATTCTCACTCAAATCACCCAACTAGAACTCGATTTCTCAAAGTTAAGATTGACGAGTTCCTCTCACTCAAGTGCAACTTCAAATCAAACAAGTCGAGAGTATTCACACATCTACCTATTCAATGCATCAAATACTTCAACAAGAGAAATCCAAACATTGCATTAAGCATTCAAGTGAACCCAATTCAACCCATTCATCCTTGAAGTTCAACTTGAATCAATAAGAGGATTAGGGCACTAGATAGTCCCAAATCACCCAAGCAATTGAATTAGCTAGACATTAGAGATTCAAGATAGCTAAAGAGAAGTATCATTTCATTCATCATCCTTGAATCCAACACTTGTTTTCACCAATTCAACCTCAATACATCAACTACTACTTAATTCAAATACACAAAACAAAGAGCAAAAATAGCCAAAAACACAACTAAGCTATCAAAATGATGAAACTACCAAACTAAGCTTCTAATTGTGAAGCAACTACCCAAATCAAGCTACTGCTGCTATGCTATAGTGAAGAACACAGCAGCAGCAGCACCAAAACAGAGCATAACAGTGCTCAAGGAGCAGCGGCAAAACAGAGCCAAATACAGCCCAGAAATCATCCAAAAAAGTCCTGAATTCGTCCTCCTCTCTCTCCCTCTTCCTATTTTTGTGTTCTTGACTCTTAGAGAGCTCAAGAACAACCCCAAAAAGGGCGAAATCAGAGAGAGAGAGAGGACGAACAAAACAGAGGTGTTCCTTAGCACTGTAGAACCCACGGGTCAGGAGAGAGCTCAAAAATTTCTTCAACTTGACTTTATAGATGTTTCCGCTGGGTTTCTTAGCCTCCAAGCCTTCATCTACGCCCTCCAATTCGTCCGATTCATCCTCAGTCGTCCATTTTCAGAACCTTCTCACGAACCCTAGGTTTTAGGGCTTTTCTTGTCTCTTGATCATGGGCCGAATTGAGAGCGCTAGGAGAGAGAGAGTGGGCTGAGGAGTGTTTTGAGGCCGGTTTCGTGGGAAGAGGTGGTGATTTGGGGTGGATTTGGGCTGGTTCGAAGCTTCAGACGAAGCTTCAATGGCTTCTGGCATGTTCTGGTCGCGAGGAAGAGGAAGAAGACCGTGTGTCCTTAGCTTTTTTGATGAAATTACACTCGGCTCCCCCCCCCCCAAGTTTGCTCATATGTTTTAAAATACCCCAATCTGTTACTTTCCTTTCACTATAACTCTTAAAAACTTTATAAAACTCCAACTAGCCCCCTTCTCCGTCAAAAAGTTATCTTCTTGGCCCTTGAAATGTTTAGAAATCCACACTTTAGCCCCAATTCTGTTAAGTTCTTCTCTATTTTGCCCTCCACTTCAACATTTGACTCTCATTTTGGCCTCTTTTCTTCTAAATCTTCAATAACGGGCCCATATTCTTCTCTTGTATTCTCAAATTGGTCTTCAAATCTTCACTAATCTTCCAATCAAGCGCTCTAAGTTTCTTTAATTCATCGTTTGGCCCTCCTAGGCTAGTCTCTTGCATTCCAAATCACTATTTTACCTACAAAATGAGAGAAAACAACCAAAACTACGAAAAACAAGCATAAGTCTAGAAAGAGAGATAAAATAGATATATTACACATATTAGCAAGTTATGAAGAGTTCATTAACATACTAAAACATGCAATTTTATGTCGTTAACACACCCACCCCCCAACTAGCCTTTTGCTCGTCCTCGAGCAAAGAGAGCGACATAAGTAGTATTAGTGAAGAACCAATCATGAGAGACACACACTCAACTAGACAAGGCCTGACTCAATTCTAAACTAGAATCAAATATTTACAAAAACGCACACACACATTATATATCCTAAGTGAGAACCCAAAGAAATAAAATACTAAGAGTTACATGTAGGGTTTTGATTCATGGATCGCGCAACGGAAGCATAATCAAACAAATAACCATGCAAAACCCTCCAAGGATCACAAGTCTAGATGCATAACGATAGTAAAGGTAAGAAATCATACACACACCTTTGGGTTCTCCTTGATGACTTCAAACGCGAATAGTGTCACGTTCTCTATAGTTGATCCACGCCTAGAGTTGCTCCTAGATCTCCCAAACTCCTTGGTGCTAGCCCGGAATGAGAGGAGGGTGAAGGAATCACGCAAAACGAGACAAAAGAGGGGCTCGGCCCTCTTTTTGGCCGACGGGGTGAGGGGGCGGCGGCAAGGGTCGGGTTCGGCCCTTGTTGCTTGCTCTCTCTCTCCTTTGTTCTCTCCCACTCTTGTTATGATCACTAATGAGCATAAGTTATGAGGAAGGAAGGAAGGAGGGTCCTTTATATAGTCCAACAACTCCTTGTTAACTACCTAAAGGACTTATTCTAGTCCTACTAGAATTCAATTTAGTCCCTTCCTTGCAAATTAGTCCCTACTAAGTTTGCAAGGGTTTGCAAAGTGATCCTTCTAATTAATTAATCCAATTAATTAATTCCAAATCTAGTACAACTCTATATAGCGTGTGACCCCATAGGTTCTATCTTGTTGGTAGCAACTATTTGCTAATATGGAGCGGTTTCTAGCAAAACATCCATTCTAGCCAACTAATAGAATAGTCATCTAGACAACCTTGTACAAGTAATTGTCTCATCCCTTTGCCTCCATATCCGGATTGGACACGAGACATACAAGTCACACTCGTATATCTAATCCATAGTTTCTCGATCCATGGAATAGCCTTATTCGTGCAAATAACATCAATATCCTATATTGATTTATTTGAGTCTGGCCAGACATTCTATAAGCACTATCCTTCGAGTGGCCTAGGATATTTGCTCCCGTTATGTGGGAGGGGCAAATCCTCTCTACGTCCACTACGATCTCTAAGCTTGCTTCTCATTGTATCCAGTACACGCCTTTATAACTACCCAGTCACGGTGTAGCGTTTAACGATACTGTGCGCGAGAGATTCCGGCGGGGAGACCTCCGTGTGCACCGTGTGTAGTGGATCAAGGATCGCACAGGAAGAATAGGGGTGTGTGTAGGGAGAGAGTAAGTCAGTAGCAATGTCTGAGAGAGAGACAGAGGTTTGGCAGAGCTTCCGCGTATGACAAGTGTGTTCTCTTTTGTATGGAAAGGTTGACGATCTATATATACTGGAGAACGTGACCGTTGTAGTGTGGTTAATGCGCCCATTAATGGCGGCTTAATTAGCTTAACCATAACGGCACGTTCGTCCGAGTATATAGGAACCGTTACAGCACGTGGTGCGCGAATACCGGAACCGTTACGAGGTTGACCGGGTTTGACCGGTTTGACCGGGTCTAGGGAGCTCGTGCCATAGATCTCTCAAAACAGTTACTAAAGGTCGCGCGCGGGCTTGGCTCGCACGCGACAGGGCTTACTCTAGCCTCCAAACCACTAAGTCCCTACAAGTCCCGTGCAGTGGTATGCGAGGGCTCTGTCTCGCAGCCCCCACATGGATCAGCTCGGCTGGTGATCCTGTGTGTACGGAGCACAATATGGTGTGCAGGATGGCTGCCACGTGGCCAAGATCTGTCATGTCAGAAAGCAGTATCTACATTAGCCCCCTTTCTGCGCGTGAAGACTCATAGCCGTATAGACTTCCATGCGCGGAAACCAACATACGCGTCGCCGCCACGCACCAATTCAAATACGGGTAAGTTCAGCCCCCGTGCGTGTCATTATGACCTAAAAACCCTAGAGTCGTGCCGTCTGACTTTTAGGGTTTTAGGCGTGACATCAGCTTGTCCTGTGATTGCGCGATTCGACGGTGACGGTTGCGATTCGACTATCGAAAGGACGCAACCCTTCATTGTTTTGGATAAATACCTTGTATCCCCCATTATTGCAAAGCATCACTTCTTTCTCTTAAAGTGAATGGTACCCGGAGATCTTCGAGAGCAGATCCAGATAATCAATCACCAGTTCAGAACTGCAAATCGTATTCTTCAATTGTGCATATCCAAGCAGTCTTCAAGAAAACAAGGTTGGCCTCGTTTACTTTTGATTTCAAATACCAGTGTCTGCCTTGAACTGCGTTGAATCTGTAAACCCATGAGATCTGTGAAGAGGCTTTGATCTTTGAACCCGCTTCGTTTTAATCTTTCAACAATATTGGATCTTGCAACTCCCCAATTTTTGAAATCGATACCGGAACTGCTCGTCTTCCTTTGCATAGATCTTGAATCCCAAAATTCAAACTGAAGTGTGGTATTTCTCCCCCTTTTTTTTTTTGCTCTTTCGCAGGAATGGCCAAGACAAGAGTAACCAGACCCGTCAAGGAAGATGAAGAGATACCCGACCTTCCGCAGGCCTTGTGGCGAAAAGCCCCCTTTTTAGGCGGCAAAGACTATTACCATGCGAGGGTAAAGGCGAAGAGGATGCCTGATCCTGTTCCAGTTGAGCGATTGCTGACGTTGACTCGCCCAGTTAACTCAGCCCTGCTCGAGTGGGTTGGTTCCGAGGATGTAGTTCGATTGGGAATCGAAAACGGGCACTTCCCATACACTGCGATTTCTACTCAGGCGTTCGTCCAGAAATTGGACTATATGGATGAGTGGATTGACCACGTATTGGATCATCACGCCGAGACTCTTAATGAAGCCGGCGTATACTTTGCTATCCAGGCTATGAAGGGTGCTGCCATGAAGTTGGATCAGTCCATGCTTCTAGACCTTCTGTCCCGTTACTCGCCTGCGACTCATACGTTCCATTTTGCTGAGTTCGAGGCTGCCCCCACGCTCGAGGACGTGCAAATGCTATACGAGCTTTCCCCCATGGGCGAGGTAGACCCTCTGACTCCCTTGAGGACATCTGCGGAGATTGCCTTGTACACGCAGATGGAGGAATGCTTGGCAGAGGTGAAGAAAATTTCCACTCGGTGGACCACTACCAAGCCTCTTCCTAACTGGCAGCTGGTTGATACGTCCGCGAAGAATACCTGGAATAAATGGTTGCAATACTTCTTTCGAGATTATGCGAACAGCAGCATTACTAAGAAGCTTCTGAACGAGGACCCGGAGGCCGAGAATTACGTAGAGGGCAAGGGCTACCATTTGACCCTTTGTGCTTTTCTCTGTGCCTGGCTGTCAATGTATCTGATTGATGGTCACCCCCATGATGGAGTCTTCTACCATGTGTTGCCTCTTGCTGTGAGGCTCGCTCTTGGCCAGAGGGTCGCACTCGGACCCTTGGTCTTGGGCACGCTGTACTATAGGCTTGATCAGCTGGTTCTGGCTATGAGGGAGTCGCGTGGCCGCCTCGATGTACTGACCTTTGTCAATATTTCCTTTTTGACAATGTGGGTGTTCGAGCGCTGGCCGTCTTATGCTCCAACTGCTCTCCAACTTGAAAAGTGGTGTCCCCCAGGCGAGACAGAAGCACGTAACAGCGGAAGAGCTGCGAGATGGTTTGGAACAGGCAACCCCAAGTGCGTTTGGAGTTTGATATGCGACAAACGGAAGGAGTTTACTGCCAGGCCCTATGCCACGCGTATTGAGAATGTGAGATGGTTTCCAAAGCTGTACCCCTCTAAAGGCATGGTCTTTTCAGAAGAGCTTCTCTTTGAAAGGGGACCTCACTTCCATGAGCGCTACCGCGAGTTCTTTTGCTGGTGTCTGCGAGGTTCCCTTCCTGCCCTCGCAGAGCATATCCGTGAGCTCGCGCCGAGGTATGAGAAGATCACCGTGGACGTTGACCCCACTAGAGTTTCTCCTCAGTTTGGTTTTGATGCGGTGGCCCCATCAATCTGGCCCCAGTCCATTGTCAGAGGATGCTACAAGCGCTTGCTAACAAAGGAGTGCGAGACGGTTTTCATGAACAATCTCCCTTTTGAGCAGCCTGCGGGAACCCGCGAGGGTGGTTGTTCCCAGAACTGGCTCGCATACTGGGTTGCCCAACGAACGAGGATCAAGACAGAGTCGGCCGCGCAGCCGGGTAAAGCTCCCTTGATCAAAAGAAATTCTTTTCCGTTTCGCCCCACTTGCAGTCTGAGCGAGTCTGAGTATGGTTGCTACTCACTGTGGGACCGTGAGAACCATTTGTGCCCCGATTTCATTCTGAAGGAGCAGGTCGCCGCAATCAAGAAAGGAGACGCGCAGGTTGTCAGATACAGCAAGGCGTTTGCTGATGTAAGCAATTACTTCGCATGTGTTAAGTTTCCTCAATTTCCTTGTGCTAACACTATTATTCTGTATTGTTGTAGTGTCATGTACGGAGATTCGCAGCTGGTGATCGCTCCAAGTCGCTGGTCAACACCATTGTTGCCACCAGAAGACGACAGCAGCCGTTCCGGCTTTCATGGAGGATGGACGCTGAGGTTGAAACAAAGGTTCGAGCAGTCATGAATGTTTTTGCTGACTCGCTGATAGACAATCCTCCGGCTTCGTCTCCTCCCGGAGATGACCCGTCTCCTCCAGCGACTGCGGCGCCAAGAGTGAAGAGACCTAGGCAAAAGGGAATTACGATTTCTTCCCCTAGAAGCGCTCCAGCTTCTCCTCCAGTGAGGTCCCTTTCTATCAAGGACAAAGGCAAAGGTCGCATGCCCAGCAAGGTGCGGAAAGAGCTCACAGTTGAGTCTTTCGTTCTCTTCGATCAAGAGGGAGAGGAAGAGAGGCAGGAGCCCCAGGCAAGTGATGAAGAAGAAGAAGCAACAGTTGTAATGCATGAGGAAGAATCAGGAGGTACCTCCGTCGCATTTCCTTTCCCGTCATCGTAACTTCTTTGCACTTCTTTTCTTTAAACCATTCGTGCATTCGCAGATGATGATGAGACCATTGGTGGCCTCGCGGCCAAAAGACAAAAGAGAGATGCCCCTTCTGGCATTTCAGATGAGCCCATAAGCGAGGACGTTCTTGCTGAGTCCCGGAAGACAGCCGCGGAGGCTGCTGAGAGAAGAAGGCGGCGAGAGGAAGAGGAGCTCGAGCGTGTGAAACAGCGGAGCCTCGAAGAGCAGCATGTTGACGACTTAGTGCGTCCAGTTTGCGAGGAAGACGAACTTCCCGAAGAAGTGGCTCCTCATGTGGAGGAGGAAGATGAGGTTCCCGGAGAGGATGCAGCAGCACTAGAGCAAGTCCAAGCGGACTTCGAAGAGATCGCAGGCAGCGATAAAGGTGAGATCTTCAATCTCGCAGTAACTTATACAGATGTTATTGTGGGTGCGTTAAAGCATGGTGTGTCAAAGGCTGACATTCGCCGTTGGTTAGTAGACAAATGCGGAGAACCTTCAGGTAATTATTTGAGTGACACGCATGTACTAGGCTTTAGCAACGTGAGGCAAAATCATGACCGGTTTATTCGCGTCCCAGGTCACGCTCCTCTTGCAGACTTGCTTAGTGAAGACACACTGATAGGACATGGTTCCACGTCCTTAGTGTATGACAAGGATACCTCAATCCCACCTTCGCGTGGAGGTGCTTACTCTTAGCTTTAGTAAAGATAGCGAAAATAACTTATAACACAAGTTACCTCATATCATCGCACTTAATATCGCAGGTCGTGCTGAGGAACCTGCGCTGGAGCAGAGAAGCCAGTCTTCTGCGTCCTATGTTCCGATTCCGAGCTCCCATACCGAGAAGCCCGTCGCAGCTGCTGACCACACGGGTGAGCCTCGTGAGGACATCATCGAGCTTTCCGACGATGCTGGTGCTGACACTGTGTTGATGGATGAAGATGTCCATGCTAGTGCTGAGCTGGGAAGGACAAGTGCTGCTGATGTTCTCGCATCTGGGAGCGTCCTTCGTCAAGCGACTTCGACTGTCCCTTCGCCTCCGGCGATGACTGAGTCAGAGGCACCCATTCCTGCGTGGAGCTTTTGGGGCTCGCAGGTTGGGAACGTAGTCACAGCTGGTGCGGCCTACATTCTTCCTCCTGACTACGAGAGATTAGAGCTCGCAGCTGATAGGAGAGCTATGGAGCGAGGACAATCTTCAACCGCCCCGGCAGCGCGCGTTCCTTCTCTTCATGAGATTCTGGAAGGAACTGGTAAGTAGAGCCTTACTGTTCGCACGTCGCATTATTCGATTGCGAGTTTTGACATCATAACTTATCTTTGACGTCTCCTCAGGTTTGAAGCAAACCGATGTAGACTGGGTGGTTCGAATGCGTCTCAGGTACCCTCGCTCGTTTGTGAGATCTCTGGAGATCGGGCCTTTTGACAGGAGGCTGTTCCTCACTGAAGCCATCTGGATACTGGAGCAGCTGTCTGCGGCTACGCCTGCGACCATTTCGGTCCAGAGCGCTAAATTGCTATGTGGCATGTGCCAAAACCTCGTGACCAAAGTCCAAGGCAGAATGGGCTTTAAGTTTCTTAAGGACAGAGTCACGCTGATTCGCGCGGCTGTAACTTTGAAGCTCGGTCACCAGAATCTCGCAGCTGAGATGCAAAAGGTGAAGCAGCAGAAGCAAAGGGTTGATGAAGCTCTGAAGCTGTATCATGAGATGAATGCCAGGTGCGAGCAATTGAAGCAAGAAGTGGAACAGGTGGAGAAGCTGAGCGAGCAGTTCGCGCCCCAAGACTCCTTAATCAAGAATTTGCTTTGATTTTTCTGAATCTTGAAAAATAGCAAGGAAATAGCTGAAACATTAATGTAAAGTTTTGAAACATTAATGTAATGTTGCTAGGGTTTCTCCCCCCTTTTTTTTAACAACGAACAATGAATTTGCCCGTTTTGCCCTTTTCCGGGATTTGATTGGACACTTCTGTGCATATCCAATTATGACATCAGCAATTGATTCTCTGCTTGATTTTCGCGCTAATTTCTCGGTAGATAAGCACGCTTCCGTTGGGAAGTCCATCCGAATCATGACTATCCGTCATTTATTAGGATACGCAACTGAATCGTCGTAGCCTTTAGTAGGGTAATTGATTGTTTACCGCTTTTCAAGGCGTAAGTGATTGAACTTACCCTCTTTTTTGAATTTTGCTGACTCATCTTAGGCAACCGAAGAGTCTGTACAGGGTCTATATAAACCCTGTCTTTGCTATTTGGGTTCTTCATCCCAAACATGTGCTTTGCCGTGAGTCCTTACGACTGCTGGCTTCAACGCTTATTTTTCGTTGATTCATGGCAACTCCAAGTTTTGAATCCTGAGTTTGCGCTTTGTGCTATAGAAATAGTTTCCAAGATCAACTTTATGAGGCTTATTGCTCTTTATAACCATCATAAAGAAGATGCAGATAACATCTCATGTGTGTTCGAAGAAATTTCTTCGTGTATTATGTGTGCAAGTCATGTTTCCGGCCGCCTCGTGGCGAGGTGCAGCGCCGAAGTGACCGTGCTACCGTCTCGTAATGAACGGCGGAATTCTTCTTCAGCATCTCCGAAGAAGAATCCGTCACTTTCACGTTTGTGAGCTCGGGATGACGAACCGTCGCGTTCATCCCCGTCTACAAGGAGCCCTTGCCCTTTGGAGCTTCTGCTTGCCTGTGGATCGCCGGAACCGGTGGTTCCTTGGGCAAATGTTATGGGGAGCATATCTGACAACGGTCTTGTCGGATAGCGGGATCTCGAGCGTATGGCTTCATGTGGCTCTCTTAGAGCAAGATCCCCTCTGCTACAGATGTTCACCCGCAGATCTGGGCGTTGCGTAGCCGGTGTTTGAAACCGGTGGGTTCATCCTTTGCAGTCCGGGTTTCCGTACTGTGTCTCTGTTGGCTTACCAGCCACTTTTCGAATGTATTGTAAGCCATGTTGGCTGCGTAGTTAGATTCGAGCTTTTCGCTTGTAAGCTGCTATCTAGACAGATAAATTGTAAGTCATTTGACTCGTAATGATGAATAGCTTTCTATATTATCTGCTATCTCTTTACAACAGAATACAATTTCGCACGCGTTTCGGCATATTTCGCCTTGCATAATGCTATGTAACTGTTTCGCATCTGCGATATATTGATTCGCGGGTGTTTCACTAGACCGTTCGAGATCGTATCTGCGCAGCTGTGCCATCTTGGCGGATGGGCTTGCAGTTGGCCGTTGCAAATCATTTAAGATCATGTTCACAACATTGCTATCGTAACAGATAGTCTTTAGCAGATCGATTAAGATCATTAAGTGGTGCGAACTGCTATCACAAAAGATAGGCTTTATTAGCGAACTGCTTGAGATCGTTTCTCGCATAAATTGCTATCGCAACAGATAGGCTTTTAGAAGATCCAGTAAGACCGTCTTGCGCATGCGTTGCCATCGTAACAGAGGCTTGGGTGATCAATTAAATCACTTTGCATATGAGTTGCTATCGTAACAGATAGGCTTGAGAGAATCAGGTAAAATCGTTTCGTGTATGAGTTGCTATCGTAACAGATAGGTTTTGATGATAAATTGAGATCGCATTTGCGTTTAGCTGCTATCGTGAGAGATAGGCTTTACATGATCAACTAGGATCGTATTTTCATTTGACTGCCATCGTATGAGATAGGCTTTGGATGATCGATTAAGATCGCATTTGCGTTGGCTGCTATCATGAGAGATAGGCTTTAGATGATCAATTAAGATCGCATTGGCGCTTGGCTGCTATCGTAGGAGATAGGCTTCAGATGATCAATTAAGATCGCATTTGCGTTTGGCTGCTATCGTAAGAGATAGGCTTTACATGATCAATTAAGATCGCATTTGCGCTTGGCTGCTATCGTAAGAGATAGGCTTTACATGATCAATTAAGATCGTATTTGAGTTGGCTGCTATCGCGAGAGATAGGCTTTAGATGATCAATGAAGATCGCATTTGTGTTGGCTGCTATCGTGAGAGATAGGCTTAGATGATCAATTAAGATCGCATTTGCATTAGCTGCTATCGTTAGAGATAGGCTTTAGATGATCACTTAAGATCGCGTTTGCATTAGCTGCTATCGTTAGAGATAGGCTTTAGACGATCACTTAAGATCGCGTTTGCATTAGCTGCTATCGTAAGAGATAGGCTTTAGATGATCACTTAAGATCGCGTTTGCATTAGCTGCTATCGTAAGAGATAGGCTTTAGATGATCACTTAAGATCGCGTTTGCATTAGCTGCTATCGTAAGAGATAGGCTTTAGATGATCACTTAAGATCGCGTTTTGTATGGATTGCTATTGCAGCGAATAAATCATTGTTAATAGTAATAACAAATTAAGTAGAGCAACATAAACGGCTAGAAATATGAACTTCTCATTTGGGAGAATTCTTTTATTATAACGCTCTCATATGGGAGAGATGGGATTACAATCCTCTCATATGGGAGAAGAGATTGCGTAAATCATAGCCACATGAGACATTAAGCACGTTATCATAAAACGTATGAAATGAGAGAAGTCAGGGATAGTACTTCTTGATCCAGCGCATGTTGATTGAACTGGGAGTTGAGGTTGTACCGTGCAACCTTCGTATGCTGCAGTAGCCACTATCGAAGACTTCTGTGACTTCGAAGGGTCCTTCCCAATTAGCTGCGAACTTTGGGTGAGTTGCTTCTCGCATGCAGTGATCAGATGCGCGCAAGACCAGGTCTCCGACTGCGAAATCCCTTCGCTGGACTGTCTTGTTGTATGCGCGAGCGATTCATTCCTGGTACCGCTTGTTAGTCCTTTTGGCTTGTTCTCGCTTCTCTTCCAGCAAGATTAAGTCATGATCACGTTGATTTTCATAGAGTGCATGGAAGGCCAGCCTTGCCGAATTGACTCTAACCTCCGCAGGTACCACAGCTTCGGCCCCATAACACAGTAGGAATGGCGAGGCCCCTGTGGGTGTTCTTGGAGAAGTTCTGTAGGCCCACAGAGCTATGCTTAGAGAGTCGGCCCACTTCTTGTGGTCATCTGCGACCATTTTGCTCAATATTCTTAACAGCGTCTTGTTAGTTGCTTCGGCTTGTCCGTTTCCCTTCGGGTAGTAAGGGGTAGAACATATTTGCCTGATATTGTACTCCGCTAATTTCGCAGCTACCTGGCGATTAACAAAAGGAGTACCGTTATCTGAAAGAATGGTGTTTGGGATTCCGAACCTGCATATGATGCTTTCTTGGATAAAGGTGACCACAGCCAACGCATTTGCCGTCTTCAGTGGTATTGCTTCCACCCACTTGGTAAACAGCTCGGTTGCGGTGAGAATGAAATGATTCCCATGCGACGTCGGTCGGATGGGCCCGATGAAGTCCAGAGCCCATGTGTGAAATGGCCATGGCGTCCCTAATGCATGTAAATCCACGGCGGGAGCGTGCACTAGGTTCCCTTTGAATTGGCATTCTTGGCAGCGTCGCACTTTGGTGCGGCAATCGACTTCCATTGTGGGCCAGAAGTATCCGATCGAGAGGAGTTGTCTGCATAATTTCGCACCTCCTTGGTGTTCCACCTGATGAGAAAGGTCCATGACTTCTTGTGCTTCTCTGCCGTCTAGACATCGCAGCAAGTTGCCCTCGTGACCTCTTCGCCAAAGCAGGTTTTCCTGTACCACGTATCGAGACGCTTTCCTTTTTAATTTTTCTGCTTCTTTTCTCGATTCAGGCACTATGCCCTGGGTGAGGAAATCGAACAGTGGCTTCCTCCAATCTGTGTCGTCGTCGATTAAAGCGACGAGTAGAGAGTCTTTGATTAGTGCGCAGCTTTCGCACTTCCCTTGTATCAGGGATGCAGCTGTTGACATGCCTGGCCAATGAATGCCATATCTCTGAGCCTTTCTGTAGATTGACACCTCGCTTTCTCCGCAAGCGTGTTGGTGAATCTTTTCTAACAGCTGTTGTCCCTCTTGCTCGGAGACACACCTCATGAGTATTCCTCCAGGACCCTTGTAGTAGAGGGTGTTGTCGTGGATGCAGTATCCTTTTGTGAGTGCCCAGCTTTCGCTGCTGGTGCCTTTTGCAATAGCTTGCAGGATTGCTTTCCGCCAGTCCGCGTCGTCCATGTGTTGGTCGTCGCACGCATCTTCTGTTAATGCCGACGATGTTCGCACTTCGATGGAAATCCTTGCGGGGCACTTGTCTATACTGACCTTAGATCCCAAGGTTGCTAAGGCGTCTGCGTGCCTATTGTCCGCTCGGGGCTTGTGCTCGTACTTCACATCGCAGAATTGCTGCATCAGTTTCTGTACTAGGGTGCGATAAGGCAGGAGGTTGATCTCCTTCAAACCATATTCGCCCGAGGCTTGCTTAACAATCAGCTTGGAATCTCCCATGACTGTTAAATTGCTCACTTCCAAGGCTTTCGCCGCACGGAGCCCCACAATGAGAGCCTCGTATTCTGCTTCGTTGTTTGTGACAGCGAAGTTGAGCTTTGCGGACATCTGTATGACTTCCCCGTCTGGCCTTGTCAAGACTATCCCAATACCTCCGCCTTTCCTGGTTGACGAACCGTCGAAGTGGAGAGTCCAATAGGGCACGTCGATTGCGTAGATTTCAGGGCCTTCGAGCTCTTCCTCGATCACAGGTTCGTGGCTGTTGTCGGGAAACTGTGCCAACAGATCTGCTACCGCCTGCGACTTGATCGCTTTTGGTTTCACGCATGTGATATCGTATTGAGAGATGGTCATGTACCATTTCGCCAGTCTCCCGCCCGGGGTAGTGTGAGTTAGCAAGTATCTTATGGGGTCGCTCTTGGTGACCACTACTACTTTGTGTGATGCAAAATAGTGTCTCAACTTTTCTATCACAAAGAATAAAGCAAGGCAATGACGTTCGATGTCTGTGTACCTTGATTCGGCAGGCTGCACAATGCGAGAGATATAGTAGATGGGCCTCTCTTGGCCTTCGTACTCCTGAGCCAAGAGTGCTCCTATAGATCTCCTTGTTGATGTGAGATATAGCAGAAGCGGTGATCCCAGTTGAGGCGCGATCATTATCTTTGAGGACGTGAGCAGTTCTTTCAGCTTTTCGAATGCGGCCTCATGGTCCGGAGCCCAGTTGTATGCGGCGTCCTTCTTGAGAAGAGTGCTGAAACAGCATGTGATTTCTGCAATTGCTGGAATGAATCTCCGCAGATATGACAGTTTTCCCAAGAATGTCTTCAAGGTACTTTGATTATGGGGAGGCGTCATGCTGGTGATGGCTGACACTTTCGCAGGGTCAGGCTCGATCCCCTGGCGATGGACTACACATCCCAAGAACTTCCCCGAGGTCACGCCGAACGCGCATTTCATGGGGTTCATTTTCAGTTGAAAGCTCCTGCATCTGTTGAACACCTTTCGCAGGTCTGCAAGGTGATCCGCTTCGTGCTTGGATTTGACCACCAGGTCATCCACATAGAACTCCACCTCTTTGTGCATCATGTCGTGGAATAGAGCCATCATGGCCCGCTGATAGGTTGCGCCCGCGTTCTTAAGACCGAACGGCATCACCGTGTAGTTGAATACCCCCACAGGAGTGATAAATGCAGTTTTCCGCGCATCATCGGGAGCCATCTTGATTTGATTGTATCCGCTGAAACCGTCCATGAAACTGAACATGCGATGACCTGCTGTTGAATCGATAAGCAAATCGATGTTGGGCAGTGGGAAATCGTCCTTAGGGCAGAAGCGATTGAGATCTCGGAAGTCCACGCAGATGAGAAGCTGTCCGTTCTTCTTCACCACCGGCACGATGTTGGCCAGCCATGTGGGATGATGATTTGGCTCTATGAACTTGGCATCTAGGAGTTTGACAATCTCCTGCTTGATCTTCACGTTGAGTTCTGGCCTGAAGCTTCTGGTGCTCTGCTTGACCGGTTTAGACCCTGGGATGATGTCCAAACGGTGCATGGTGATGCTTGTATCCAGACCTGGCATCTCATCATATTCCCATGCGAACACGTCCTTGTACTCAGTTAGGAGCTGCAGCAGTCCTTGTTCCTCTTCGCTTGTGAGGTCCGCACTCAGGAAGACTGGCCTTTTCTTTTCCTCGTTCGGGCTGAGGAACACTTCCTTTAGTTCTTGCTTTTGTGGTCTTGGCCTGTCTTCCATGCATTCAGGCGCTTCTTTGAGTTTCTCGTCTGGAGTATCTTGTGTTGGCTCTTTCGTCAGCGCAACTTGCTCGATTTGATTGATTTGCTCAGGGACATCCCCATGCCCGTGTGAGGACATCCCCGCGCACCTTCATATGCGATAGCATTTCTTCCCATTGGCGTAGAAGCTCTCTATCTCCTTGCCCTCGGGGTCATGCTTTGCGATCCTCTTCAAGGTGTACACATTCTTTCGATGATATGCGATACGTGGCGCCTCTTCGCGTGTAGGCGACTTTTCCTTGGCATCTTCCCTTGTCACCATCACGCCCGCAGGTGACTGGTCCTTGATGTGCTCCCAGAGAGGCAAAGGAGTAGGGTTGAAAGGCCCGGGTGTTTACTCGTCCGCCATCTCAGTGAACCACACCGCCTCGCTGAGGTGTGCTTCGTCCAAGTTGAACGGGTTAGTCAAAGCCGGTATCTCGACTATTCTGTCGTTCAATATAGCTTTCATAACCTGGTGAGCCGTCGAAGGGACTGCGTCGAAGCGATGAATCCAGGCTCGACCTATAATCATGTGGTATGTGGTGTTCGCGTCTATGACATAGAACTTCGCCGAGCACTTGATCTTGCCAATCTGGACGCCCAGGCGGATCCATCCGATCGTCATTCTAGAGTCGCTTCCGAATCCCACCAGCGGAGATGGACGTTTGACTACCTTGTGCTCGGGGATCCCTGCTAGCTTTAGTGTGTGGAGTGGAACAACGTTGACCGCTGCTCCTCCATCGACGAATGCTCGCTTGAATTCGGCGCCGTTGACGATGGCGGTCACGTACAGAGGCCTTTGGTGGCTCGCATCCGTCTTCTTGTCGCTGGCAGAAAAGGTCATGATCTTTTCTGTGGAACGAGACGCCCTGATGACCTTCCCGTTGGAATCCACGAGGTCTTCTTCGTAGTCCTCCGCTATCCTTAAGATTGCTTTCGTCATATCAGCCCGGCACCTCTCGGAGAAATTCATCTCGTCGAAGAATTTGTTGAAGCCATGCGACCCTTTCATGCGGTCGGCACGTTCATCCTCCGTGTCCATGCTATAGTCTTCGTCTTGATGGACCTCAGCAATGATGGGTAGACCATCCTCTGCGACTTCCTCCAGGTCTACGATCGAGATCATGGCGACCTCTTTGCCTTTCGAGCCTGACTCTGTATGGGCAGGAAGCGGGTTGTTGCGCACGTCCTTCCTGTTGTCGCTGACGATTAGCTCGCCGTTCTTCATCTTCTGATCGAATGCGAACCTGAGTTTCTTGCACTCGGCGGTGGGATGCATGATCTTGCCGTGGTACTCGCACCACTTAGGGTCCCTCACCATCTCCTTGGAGGGTATTTTCTCGAGCGGTGGCAGGACGCCGTCCTTGCGCCACTGTTTGCAGAGGTCACTCGCTTCCTCTACCGAGCATGGCAGAGGCGGTACATCGAAGTTCACAACCTTCGCTTGTTTCTGGGGCGAAACTGTGTTGACTTCAGCTTCGCGTCCCCGCTTGTAGCTGAACCTTCCGATCTTGTAAGTGGTGCCGCTCGCAGGTCGCTCTGGAGCGTTCTTCTTTTTCTGTCTCTCGACTATGGGCTCGATGTTCTTCGTGCATTCGATTAGTTTTGAAAACGTAGGTGTTTGCAAATTAATGAGCATACCTTTGTATTCATCTCGCATGCACTGTAGGCATATCTCCACGAGCCGGCTTTCGGGCATTGGATCTTTGCACTTTAAGGATTTCGCCCGGAATTTCTTGATGAAGGTGATCCCATCCTCCTCGCGCTTCTGATACATCCGCGAGAGATGGATCATTGTCACCTTTTCCTCCATTTGAAAGAACTTGGTATAGAACTTTTGGACCATGTCGTCCCAAGTCTTTACGGATCCGGCCTCCAATGTCCGGTACCATTTGTATGCTACATTCCCAAGAGATTTTGGGAATTCTCGCATCAGCAGTTTGGGATCGGCTCCGTGTGGACCCATGACATCAATGAAACGCATGACATGCTCATGAGCGTTTCCATTGACGTCCTCGAACTTATCCCATTTGGGAGCCTTGTACCCCGCCGGGTTAGGCATGAGATAGATCTCTCGCGGAATAGGTGGATCATTGTCTAGCTTCGGGATAATGGTATCCGCGAATGACTGATGAGCCAGGATGGTGTCCACGCGCTTTTGCAAAGACGTCATGCATTCTGGAATGCTCCCCTCGGTAGTTGCTGGAGGGGTCGCCGTGGGTGGTGGCGACACATATGCCGTCGGAGGATTGGGAGCATACTGAGTACCCGTATTTCCCCAGATCATCGTTGGGGGAGGCAAAGGGTACTGCAAAGTTGGGTTGGACGCCAAAGCCGAGGGCTGAGGAGCGTGAGCAGCAGGAGGCAGCATTTGTGCCGTTGATCCTTGAACCGAAGGCAGTTGCGCAGCCGACGGTGGAGTCTGCAGATGAGGGTTGGGAGGTGTAGCTGGCACTCCCAATCCTGGAGCAGTAGGGGTTCCTCCTCCCTGAGGGATAGCGGTGGCTGGCGGAGGATTTGGTGCGAGGGTGCCCAGAACAGCCAAGATTTGTTCTAGTTGCGCGGATTGAGACTTAAGAGCTTTCGCCTGACTTTGGACGGTGGCGTCCAAAGACTCTAGCGTCGGTGCTTCGCCGGGAGTCGTCGGAGTACGGCGGGTCTCGTCTCCCGAGGGAGTTTCGGTGGAAGGCGATCGGTTGCTGACATCATCCTCCTGAGGCATGGTTGCTTTTGCCGGTAAGATTCACGTCGGGTTCACCAAAATGTGCGCGAGAGATTCCGGCGGGGAGACCTCCGTGTGCACCGTGTGTAGTGGATCAAGGATCGCACAGGAAGAATAGGGGTGTGTGTAGGGAGAGAGTAAGTCAGTAGCAATGTCTGAGAGAGAGACAGAGGTTTGGCAGAGCTTCCGCGTATGACAAGTGTGTTCTCTTTTGTATGGAAAGGTTGAGGATCTATATATACTGGAGAACGTGACCGTTGTAGTGTGGTTAATGCGCCCATTAATGGCGGCTTAATTAGCTTAACCATAACGGCACGTTCGTCCGAGTATATAGGAACCGTTACAGCACGTGGTGCGCGAATACCGGAACCGTTACGAGGTTGACCGGGTTTGACCGGTTTGACCGGGTCTAGGGAGCTCGTGCCATAGATCTCTCAAAACAGTTACTAAAGGTCGCGCGCGGGCTTGGCTCGCACGCGACAGGGCTTACTCTAGCCTCCAAACCACTAAGTCCCTACAAGTCCCGTGCAGTGGTATGCGAGGGCTCTGTCTCGCAGCCCCCACATGGATCAGCTCGGCTGGTGATCCTGTGTGTACGGAGCACAATATGGTGTGCTGGATGGCTGCCACGTGGCCAAGATCTGTCATGTCAGAAAGCAGTATCTACAGCTACCAAGATCACAATGATCCACAACTAGAATATCTAGTGACTTCAAGTCTAAGGATGACAATACCATTGCACCCGAGAAGCACTTATGACTCAACATAACATGTATGTAGCCTTCTCGGTGATGGGTCAATCCAGTGCAACATTCCGTAATGCACACCTATGTGTTGGATCGTGATATCTCCATATCAATCCAACCCCATACTATTCTATAGATGATTGTCCCATTTAATCATTATACATGACTAGGGATATTTAAGATAAACAACACAATTGTAAATCTAAGGACTTCATTATATTAATTATCCAATAAATAATAAATGAATTTTCTAGCCATATACAAATTCATACTAAACTAGATTGCCTCTAGGGCATCTATTCCAACATTACAAACTAATTTTAATTTTTTTTTGGTGGGGGAAAAATAAGAATGCACAAATGTCTCCTCAAAGGCATATGACAGCAATCCAGTGACTCTCACCCGGATTGGATTGGTATCTGCTTGTCATACTCAAGGCATATGACACATCTGGTCTAGTACATAACATGGCGTACATGATGGATCCTATGGCCGAGGCATAGGGAATCCTACTCATGCGTTCCTTCTCAATCTCATTGGAAGGACAACCACTCTTCGAAAGAGTGATTCCATGTGACATGGGCAAGAATCCCTTCTTGGAATCTTGCATGTTGAACCGTTTCAACACCTTGTCAATATATGTACTTTGACTTAGGCCTAGCAACCTCTTAGATCTATCTCTATAGATCTTTATACCGAGTATATAGGCTGCTTCCCCTAAGTCCTTCATTGAGAAACACTTTCCTAGCCAATCTTTAACAGATTGCAGCATGGGAATGTCGTTTCCAATGAGTAGTATGTCATCCACATACAAGACCAGAAAAGCTACAGAGCTCCCACTAACCTTCTTGTAGACACAAGACTCATCTTCGTTTATGATGAAGCCAAACTCTTTGACCACTTCATCAAAACGTCGATTCCAACTCCTAGAAGCTTGCTTCAATCCATAAATGGATCGTTGCAGCTTACAGACTTTGTTGGCTTGCTTTGGATCCTCAAAACCCTCCGGCTGTATCATATACACGTCCTCGAGGAGATTCCCATAAAGGAATGCTGTTTTGACATCCATCTGCCAAATCTCATAGTCGTAGTATGCTGCAATTGCAAGTAGGATTCGGATGGATTTGGTCATAGCGACTGGTGAAAATGTTTCATCATAGTCAATACCATGAATCTGTCTGAATCCTTTAGCCACCAATCGGCCCTTATAGGTAATCACATTACCATCCATGTCGATCTTCTTCTTGAATACCCACTTGCACCCTATGGGTCGCGCCCCATCAGGTGGTTCCACCAAAGTCCATACTTTGTTGGCATTCATGGATTCCATCTCGGATCTCATGGCCTCAAGCCACTTCTGTGGTTCTGGGCCATTCATGGCCTCCTCATAGGTAGTAGGCTCATCATCTATGAGCATCGTGTCACCGGAATCAGTTACGAGAAGTCCGTACCTCTCGGGTTCCTGGCGCACTCTACTAGATCTACGAAGCTCTTGTGTTACCTGAACAGGTAGCTCCACAACTGCTTGTGGTTCCTGTTCATGTTCCATAATCGGTTCAGTGATTTGTGGTTCTTGAACTTCTTCAAGTTCTACATTCCTCCCACTTGCTTCTTTAGAGACAAACTCTCTTTCTAGAAACACGCCGGTCCGAGCAACAAACACTTTGTTCTCGGTTGGATTGTAGAAGTAGTATCCCTTAGTTTCCTTAGGGTACCCCACAAATTTACACTTATCCGATTTAGGCCCTAGCTTGTCTGATTGTAAACGTTTTACATAGACATCGCAGCCCCAAATCCTCATGAACGACAGTGTGGGACGCCTCCCACTCCATATCTCATATGGTGTCTTCATGACTGATTTAGATGGAACACGGTTAATGGTGAAAGCTGCACTTAATAGACCGTAGCCCCAAAACGATAATGGAAGATCGGTTTGACACATCATAGACCGAACCATATCCAATAGGGTTCGATTCCTCCTCTCGGACACGCCATTCCACTGTGGCGTTCTGGGTGGAGTGAGTTGGGACACGATCCCACACTCTCTAAGATAGTCGTCAAACTCTTGGCTCAAGTATTCTCCTCCACGATCCGATCGTAGAGCCTTAATACTTTTGCCAAGTTGCTTCTCTACTTCATTCTTGAATTCTTTGAACAATTCAAAGGATTCGGATTTTGCCCTCATAAGGTACACAAATCCATATCTACTGTAATCATCAGTAAATGTAATGAAGTAGACATAACCACCCCTGGCAGGCGTGGCAAATGGCCCACACACATCGGTATGTATGAGTGCCAATTGCTCACTAGTCCTCTCACCTTTCTTATTGAAAGGGGACTTTGTCATTTTTCCCAATAAACAAGCCTCACATGTCTCATATGATTCAAAATCAAATGAGTCAAGTAATCCATCCTTATGGAGTCTAGATACACGTTTCTCATTTATGTGGCCTAAACGACAATGCCATAAATAAGCAGGATTTAAATCATTTATTTTAATCCGCTTGGTATTAATGTTGTAGACAGGATTGCTTAGATCAAGGACATAAAGTCCATTAAATAATTGCGCACTAAAATAGTGAATATTATTCAAATAAAAGGAACAACAATTGTTCTTTATTGAAATAATAAAACCTTCCTTGTCCAAACAAGAAATAGAAATAATGTTTCTGCTCATAGCAGGCACAAAATAGCAATTATTTAATTCTAAAACTAATCCTGAAGGCAGAGATAGCTCGCACACGCCTATGGCCAACGCAGCAACCTTTGCTCCATTCCCAACGCGCAGATCTACCTCCCCTTTAGCCAATCTTTTACTTCTCTTTAGATCCTGCATATTTCGACAAATATGAGATCCACATCCAGTATCTAACACCCATGATGTAGAGACAGTTAAATTGACATCTACAACAAAAATACCTGGTGGTGGTGGAATCACTATTCCAAGCCTCTTGTCCTCCAGATATTTTGGGCAGTTCCTCCTCCAGTGTCCAGGCTGACTGCAGTAGTGACACTCACCTTTAGTCACGACCTTGGCAATGCCACCAACAGGCTTAAGGGCTTGTTCCTTGGACTTGGCAACTGACTTGCCTTTGCCCTTGGAGGAAGAGGCAAACTTTTTGCCCTTTCCTTTATGCACCATCATAATGGCCTTGCCCTTACCCTTGTTGATGCTCTGTTCAGCCGTCCTCAACATGTTGAGCAAATCTGGCAGTGGTTTAACGATCTCGTTCATGTTATAGTTCATAATGAACTGTCCATAACTCTCGGGCAACGATTGCAACACGAGATCGGTTGCCAACTCTTGGCCGACCGGGAACCCAAGCCGGGCGAGATTCTCCAAGTACCCGATCATTCGGAGTACATGGGGTCCCACCGGGTTCCCTTCTGCCAGATGACATTTGAACAGTGCCTTTGAGACCTCATACCTCTCTACCCTCGCCTGCTCTTGGAAGAGCTGCTTTAGATGTTCGATCATATCGACAGCATTCATGTTCTCATGTCGCTTCTGAAGCTCAGAGGTCATGGTGCAAAGCATTAGGCAGGCCGCATCATTAGCGTCATCAACACGCTTTTGATACGCCTTTAAGGCAACAGGTGTCTGATTCTCTGGACCTTCTGGAACATGCTCCTCTATTGCGTACAGTTTCTTCTCTTGCTTGAGAACAATTCTCAAGTTTCTGTACCAATCAAGAAAGTTGGTTCCAGAGAGCTTGTCCTTCTCAAGGACAGATCGTAGGGAATGTTGTGAACTCGATGAGTTGTTTGCCATTTGGAATTCTACAAAAAGGAAAATACGCAAGTTTTAGTATTTGTGAATTTTTTACTATATTTAATAATGGCTAGTTTATTAAATATAGCTCCCACTATTTTTCTACGGATTAATAACCCTCAAGATATTAATGCGGAAAATATCCTTATATTTTCTAGTGGGCCAAGATCCATCTTTTCATCTCCTTATGAGCTTGCTTTGGCAAGTCACCCATAATTTGACTACTTCTAGGTAGGAACAATTCCAATTGCATCCCTTATGCAACTCTTGGTTCAATCGGGCAAATAACTCCTTATTTATCCATCCATATGGATAATCCCAATTGATTGCCTCTAGGTTTCTTAATCAAATTAATAGCCTAGTTGTGTTCAACCTCTTATCTAAACAATTGCACACAAGGTGTGCCATCGCATTCCATCATTATGAACCAAGTCGCCATGCTTTGGCACGCACGAACTTGATAAATAACGATGATAATGAGTGTTTAAATAACGAGAAGGCAAGAACACAATATTTGAATTTGAGGGATTTTCAATTCAATTTTTATTGTTTTTGTTGATCAATATCAACTAATCTATCTATTTGAGTTTGGACACAACTCCAAATAATAGATCCGGGTTGTCTAATTATCTTATTATCCTAATTGCATGCATCATCCATACACCAACCACACAAATAATAAGACAATAAATAAACAACCACAAAACAGAAATTAAACGTGATGTGGATATGGCCTTTTCTAGACTAAGATAATTCCAAGCCAATGGAATTATCTATGAACCCTAAGCAAACACATCTCCATGTGTCTTGATCTTTTGGTCCATCCTTCATAGTCATGTGGTATGCTCCATGCTCCATGCTCCATCTTTTGTGGCTCCTTTGGCTTTGGGCTTCTTTTCTCCAATCTTGGCTAACAATCTACTTTATCTAGCACTAGCTAATATCTATACTAAATAAAATAAATCTCACAAGTTGAGAAAAAAATGGCACGCAGGCCATAAAACCCTAATTAATTATTACAATTAATTGATCAGCTCGCAGGCCGTAAAACCAAACCACAAAATTAAACATCCACATCAAACCACATCCTAAGGCCATATCCAATCACCATGCGATTTGCACATAAACAGTTAAAATCCAATTTTAACGCGCTTGGTCAATTTTAATTGATTTTAGGATTTCTAGGGTTAAAACGGTCCATGGGCCCAACAATCCAATTGCCCGGGCCCAACAAAGTGAACCATAAGGCCCTAGGGCCGGCCCGGCCCAAAGCCCGCAAGCTAGGCCCGCGGGTTAGGGCCGCCCAGCCCCTTAGGGCGCCCAAGCTTGGGCGGCAAGCAAGGGGGCGGTCCCCTAGGGGGCCGAACCTCCTCATGGAGGTTGTTTCCAAAACAACCTCCTTGCTTGGAGCCCAAGTTTGGTTGTTTCCTTGTTTTGGGAGAGCTCCTTCTTCCCCAAGGATGCCCAAACCCTAGATCTAAGATCCTAAAATTTCTCAAACTCACCAATTCATGCATCCAATGAAAAAAATTAGATCTTGTTATGGGTAATTGTTGACAAATTGCATCCCATGCTTGATTTGTCTTGTTTTACGCGATAAACAACAAATTAAGGTGTAAAACAACAAGAATGTAACACATAAACTACGTTTATGCTCTATGACCTGTGGCTCTGATACCACTGTAGGGTTTTGATTCATGGATCGCGCAACGGAAGCATAATCAAACAAATAACCATGCAAAACCCTCCAAGGATCACAAGTCTAGATGCATAACGATAGTAAAGGTAAGAAATCATATACACACCTTTGGGTTCTCCTTGATGACTTCAAACGCGAATAGTGTCACGTTCTCTATAGTTAATCCACGCCTAGAGTTGCTCCTAGATCTCCCAAACTCCTTGGTGCTAGCCCGGAATGAGAGGAGGGTGAAGGAATCACGCAAAACGAGACAAAAGAGGGGCTCGGCCCTCTTTTTGGCCGACGGGGTGAGGGGGCGGCGGCAAGGGTCGGGTTCGGCCCTTGTTGCTTGCTCTCTCTCTCCTTTGTTCTCTCCACTCTTGTTATGATCACTAATGAGCATAAGTTATGAGGAGGGAAGGAAGGAGGGTCCTTTATATAGTCCAACAACTCCTTGTTAACTACCTAAAGGACTTATTCTAGTCCTACTAGAATTCAATTTAGTCCCTTCCTTGCAAATTAGTCCCTACTAAGTTTGCAAGGGTTTGCAAAGTGATCCTTCTAATTAATTAATCCAATTAATTAATTCCAAATCTAGTACAACTCTATATAGCGTGTGACCCCATAGGTTCTATCTAGTTGGTAGCAACTATTTGCTAATATGGAGCGGTTTCTAGCAAAACATCCATTCTAGCCAACTAATAGAATAGTCATCTAGACAACCTTGTACAAGTAATTGTCTCATCCCTTTGCCTCCATATCCGGATTGGACACGAGACATACAAGTCACACTCGTATATCCAATCCATAGTTTCTCGATCCATGGAATAGCCTTATTCGTGCAAATAACATCAATATCCTATATTGATTTATTTGAGTCTGACCAGACATTCTATAAGCACTATCCTTCGAGTGGCCTAGGATATTTGCTCCCGTTATGTGGGAGGGGAAAATCCTCTCTACGTCCACTACGATCTCTAAGCTTGCTTCTCATTGTATCCAGTACACGCCTTTATAACTACCCAGTCACGGTGTAGCGTTTAACGCTACCAAGATCACAATGATCCACAACTAGAATATCTAGTGACTTCAAGTCTAAGGATGACAATACCATTTCACCCGAGAAGCACTTGTGACTCAACATAACATGTATGTAGCCTTCTCGGTGATGGGTCAATCCAGTGCAACATTCCGTAATGCACACCTATGTGTTGGATCGTGATATCTCCATATCAATCCAACCCCATACTATTCTATAGATGATTGTCCCATTTAATCATTATACTTGACTAGGGATATTTAAGATAAACAACAGAATTGTAAATCTAAGGACTTCATTATATTAATTATCCAATAAATAATAAATGAATTTTCTAGCCATATACAAATTCATACTAAACTAGATTGCCTCTAGGGCATCTATTCCAACATTACAAACTAATTTTAATTTTTTTTTTGGTGGGGGAAAAATAAGAATGCACAAATGTCTCCTCAAATAAATTCTCAAAGTCCACAAAGATTGAGAAAGAAGCCTATGGACGTCTAAGCATATACTCATACAAATGTGGGCGGTGTTTGGTAGAAGGTGACTCATGCAAACCACAAAACTTGTTAAATTAAGTCCAATTCGCAAGAAAGTATGCCTTCAAAAATAAGGATCACATGAAACTAGACATTCTCATACTTATTCAAAAGCACCCATGTAGGATGGACCTCCAAAGCTTTGAACAAAAATTTTTAAGAAGGAGAGATGTGGTTGTGGGCTTGTATGATCCTTTTGTGGATTTTTGGTAGATGGAGCGATTTATCATAATTTCATTTTTTTCTTTTCTTTTTTTCTTACCTCAAATCCAAGGCTATCTAATACCCACAACAAAATAGAGGAATATACAAGTGAGTGGGCTTTTTAAGCTAAACCAAGGGAGCTATCTAGGTGGTGACGTAACATTATCCCCGGACACCCCTCCATTTCTTACACATCGCATGGGGTGTCATTGGTAACCACCACTCCAATGGGCTACAAGTTTCCACCGCAAAAACGATTAGAATAAAATCCTTTTGTGAAGTTCAAATAGCTTTAGAAAATGCACCCTTTATCAAAAGTAAAAGAAGTCAAAGTTTATGTGATCAACTTAGCTTGAAGGACTTAAACATGAAACGTAAATTTAGTGTGTCGCTTTGTGAGAACGCATGAAATCGCGGAATGTGGGATATTGGTGTAGATGTATTGAGTATAAGCAAAGATTTCTTTCTAAAATAAAAATAAAAATAAAAAGAACATGGAATAAGAAATTTCATTATTTGATAACATCTAGCTTCCTAAAATAAGTGACTCAACTATAACTTCCTAAGACTCAATAAAGCTATCAAATAAGAAAATAAAATGTAGACTCAAGATGAAAGGTTAAAATAAATAAAGCTACCAAAGAAAGAAGAAGAAAATCTCTAGTTTGACACGGGGAAAGAGTGATGCTTCTCATGAAAGGTTCACACATTTTTTCAAAATTTTCAATTTTTTAAATTTATATGATTTTCTTTTCAAATTTTTCATTTTTTTATTTATTTATTTTTTTTTTTTTTGTATTTTTCATGTAAATCACTAATGAAGAAAAAAATCATGCTAGTAACCATTTAAGCAAGAAATAAAATCTACTTCCCACCCCCCAACTAAAATGTCACATTGTCCTCAATGTGTGAGAACAATGGAAGAGCATACAAGTTCATATAAGAGATAAGGGATAGATAGACCTCATTTTAGCATTTTTGGCCACCAAGCACAAGTCCTCCTCCAAGAGCAACCTACAAAATGGTAAAAGAGAAGAAAAAAAATGCAAGAAATAGAGATAAACTAATTTATTTATTTACAACTAGGGAGGTGGAACAAAGAAAATGATGCTATCCCACTCCCAATCTTGGAAATTCCTTTCCATGCCATGCCCCTACTTCATTCTTAGAAAAGTACTTCTCCCTCAAAAAGTTTGATTCATCAATTAGAATAGAGAGGAGAAGTAGGGGCAAGACACAAAAGATGAATAAGAGATGCTAGCAAAATCTAACAATTAATCTAGAGCAAGTGTTTATGTCATGCATCATCTTAAGAAAAGGGTTTGAAATCCTCAAATGAATTGAATCATAGAATGGGTCTTCACAAGTTGCCAAATTTTTACTTGAAATCAAAACTTGAGAGATGGCGGCAACTTGTGAATCCTCAATCTCATCACTTTTAAATAAGTCATATGGATTTGGGGATGGGGCTTCACAAGTGGGAGTTAAAATAATTTGATAACTTGAAGCCTCATCCAAACCCTTAGGCACATCTTCCATAATGATAAATCCAAGGGAGCATTCAAGCAAAATTCAATTTCGTCACAAATACGAGCATAGCTCCCCGTATCTTCATTAGACATGTCAATACTAACCAGAGTACCTCCCAATAAAACATCAATTTTGTCACAATCAAGATCATAGGAACTGAAACAACCCGGGATCTCGGTTCAGGGTTAACGCGACAATCGATAACCAAAAGTAGATTATTAACTATTAAGTTTACATTTCGGTTAAAGTACATAACAAAATTTCGATAATAAGTACAATTTAAAACATAACATTTGTGATCTACTAAGTGATCTAAGTTAAGCTATACTTCTTCGTCTCGTTCCAGCGTTCCCATCCACCACTTTGATTGACGACCTGCGGTTTTAAAATGGCAAAAGCCGACGCAGTTTTGAAGAAATTGATCAGTAAAAACTGAGTAAATACACACTACGACATGTAAAACAACGAGTGGCACGGAAGCATGAGTTGAAACAAATTAGAAGATTTAAACAGTAAAAATATCATATTGGAGAATTTGGATCAACTTGAAGTGACCGAGTAACAAAAACCTCTCAATTTAATAACATTGAGAAACCACGAGTAGTTGGTAAAATATCCAGAGTAAACAAGTTCATTTGAACTGATAACGATAGTAGTTCATGAGTAGCCAAAATTTACAATTCATTTCAATTGATTAGGGCAATCCAGAGCCACAAACAACATTAATAAAGTAGTCAATTTTTAATTTCGACTTCAATCAACAGTTTAATTTAGCTGAGGCGTGTCAAGAGCCACCAGCAGGATCGATGTAAACAGAGGGATCACGAAATAATCACTAAGGGTTCCTTCTAGGGTCTATCAAACCCTATTTCACCCGAGCGTTAAGGGAGCCCATTCGTCAACCCCGCTCACAACATTAGCTAAAAGGCCTTAAGTGTCGACACCCCTATACCGTAGTGACCCTTACAAGTATAAGTAGCACTCTATAGCTCTATAAACCCCTTGGCCTCAATATCTTGATACATTTTGACTCATCGGGGGTGGATTTGTGAACATTAACGTTCTATCCAATAATAAGAAGCATTGCTTCAATGATCTTAGCCATACGAAAATGGAGGATCGCTTGATGCCTCCCATTAATAACAGTACTCTGTACATCGTCCTAAGTCTATTAGAGGTATTTTATTTCTTCTCTTTCACATAACCAGAATCATAATATCAACACTTCGCAAGTAATTTCCGAGAGTTCTCAAAGGAGATAAATAAAATAGTTTAACAACTTTCGAGTCGAAAACATGCATTCTCATACTATTTCATATAACCAACATTCATTTGAACATTAAACGCAAACACACATTTTGATATGAAAAGGCCGTACATATGTACTTACCTCTGAGACATGAAAGGCGCAACGCAAAGCTAGCACTCCTACAACTCTCGTCTCACATTGGATCCGGGTCTCACAGTCAACGCAGCAGCGCAAATACGTACGTCTACTTGGTACGAGCACAACGACTGGATATAAACAATTCAAGTATACAGTCTATTAGCATTTACCCTCTATATGAGGTTGTATGCAAGAATGCAATGGAAAGCGGGTCATGTAAGATAAATGACTAAAACGCCCCTCATACTCCAAAATTGTCTAGTTGCCCGGTCCTCAAATTATACTCATATTGGCCCAAAAACATGTAAGAATGACTCTAAACTCTCCCATATGTACTTAGCATCGAAATCCACAACTTTCAATAAATTGCACTTAGGCCCCTAAAGTTTGATAAAATTGCAAAAAGACCCCCACCATTGATTTGATAAATCCCGATTCAAATACTTCCTTATTGAGACTTCAAATATCCTTCTAAGTCAGGTTTTTAGTCTCAAAACATTAAATTAGTTCAAGTGTGAAGTTTTAATTAAATGCACGTAGGCCCCCGAAGTTTAGTAAAACTGCAAAAAGACCCCAACATTTGACTTGGTTAACCCTAGCCCAGAATTACATACAAGTATTCCAAATAAGCATACAAGACATGCTGACAAACTCCAAGTTACTAAACTAATCTCAATTCAAAGTTTAAGTGAAATTACTATTTTGCCATTCCTATACAGTTCAGTCAAACTAGGGTTTGCGAAAAGTCAAACTTGGTCAAACTTGATATTTAGACTCAAAATATGAATACGAGCAAGTTTCATGAAGAACGCTAAGGCTAGAAATGTCATTTAGAATGTCGAATTCAAATGTCAAAAATAGAGGAAAATCGACTCAACTAGTCAACTTTAGAGCTGATTTGTGATCAATTGAGGGGGATACTTGGAAATATAAGAATAGGGTTTTGAAGATGGTAGATCAAAGATTCCAGAACATATTTGAACTCCTAAGAACTCCAACTATTCAAATAAATATCGCTAGCCAAAGTTGGATGAAAATTACGATTCATTACTTAGAAAAATTCGATAGTGCTTCACGAGTTCAACCTACCAACTTTAGGCTCGTTTTGTGAGCAATCCGTTATAAATTTGAACATGACCCAGAGACGATGACTTGAAGTATTATATACCCGCTACACATAGGAGAAAACAGATCTAAATTTCATTAAGCTTTGAAGAAGATACAAGGGTTAGAAAATGGGTGTTTCACCATAGGATTCTATACTTAGAAAATTTTGAATTCTTTGCTAGCGAAGAACATTAGCATTGCAGCAACTTTGGAGCCAAAATCAGAGGGTTTGGAGATCAAATTGGACCGAGAAATTAACATGAAACTTGTAGCCAATTCTCCAAGGATTCCAAAAAGCTAAAGATCATTCAAAACGGACCAAAAACGAGGGAGATACAGAGATCCAAATTTGGGTCAAAAATGCTGGTGGGAAAAACTCAGCATGAACAAGCACGAGCACAACAACTTCAATTAGATTTTTGGCTAGGTTAGAGACCGAATTGGTCAAAATTTAAAACGTGAAAGTTGTAGCCAATTGTCTGAGGATTCCTGAAAGTCCATAATCGCTCAAAAAGGATTAGAAACGAGAGAGATATGATCATTTGAACAGGGGCTGTTTATGCATGACGGAAAAACGAACCCAGAGTGAAAAATGAAACAAAACTCGAACCTAACCAAAATCTTGGCAGATTTTGATGCTTCTAATGCATTCCTAAGGTCATGGGGATCACATTGATGTAAGGAACATCGAATTTGGTGGAGAAATGAAGGAGTTACCATTTTTGGTCGGCCATGGAGGTTTGGCGGCGGCGGCACGGTGGCTGGAGCAAAATCCGGCGATTTGAAGGGCATACTTGTGCTTCCCAGGTTCGCCTCGACACAAGGAACAAGAATATGTGTGTTAATTGTGATGGGTTGCAACGAGGAGGGAGAAATCGACGAAAAACCGAACTAGGGTTCTTACCTTCAAACCCGAATTTCTCACTCCATTCTTGATGAAATCCCGAACTGTTTGGGGCGTTTTGATCCTTGTGGTGAGGGCTACTCCAGGTGGTAGCAGGTCGGGATTTGGTGGTTTTTTGGTGGTAGTTCCTTGGTGGAGGTAGTGGTGTTCTTGGTGGTTGCATGAAGAGAGAGGAAGAAGAAGAGGATGGATGAGAGAGAGAGAGAGAGATTTTTTTTTTCCAGATTGGGCTGGTGAAGAGGGAGGTTGGAGATGTTACCACCTAAGGAGGAGGTGTCAAAATGGCTTGAACAAGTGGCAAGCAAGCATGGGAGGGTGAAAGTGTAGTTTTTCAAAATTTAGTGTATAAACTAGAATTAGAGCTTCTATTTAATTTCTAAGAATTGCACAACCACCCCGAACATCTCTAGCGCTTCAAAATCATCTTAACGACGTCCAAATGTCGCCAACTCTCCAAAATGCCCACATTAAAGCCGTGACAGAATATTTACGAATTCGCCCCCAAAGTCTTGATATTGCACTAAGAACCCTCTCGGAAATTAGGGGTGTTACAGTCTACCCACCTTAAAAGAATCTTCGTCCCCGAAGATCTCATACTATACTTACCCACATACATGAAATAAAACAAAGTGACTCAGTCTATTTGACTTAGTCAGACAAGTACATAAACCGCTCTCGTCGGATGTTATGTTCCCAATAGATGGCCTCCTTACTTCAGCTAGCAATACCTTAACGGGAAGAAGTTCCTCATTCTCACTCTCAACAAGACGGGGTTTATTATAGGTCTATAAACTATCCAGCCTAGACTCGCACCACAATTGGGTTTCATATATGATTAGTACAAGTAAAAGTTCGAAACAAGATTTTGAAAGTTCAATAACAACATACAAGTTCTCAATTTTAGAAATGACTCAAAAATTTGCTAGAATTTATACAAATCTCGAAACTTTTAGACAAATACTTTTATCAAGACTAATATGTCATTTTGCTTGAATCATACGCGTTAAAAATGTTGTCTTACCTCTATAGGGTTAGATAAACCAATCACCTAAAGTGTTCCACGCATACGAGGGAGAAAGAACACTATGTGTCGTCACACAACGTGCCTTTCTAACACAACTCGCATGTGCTTCAAATGTTCCAACTTAGTCTACACAGCGGGTACAACTTATAGTATCGTCGTACTAAGAGTCGCGCCAGCGGACTGATAAACAAAGTGGTCCATATCACTTGGCATTTGGTAGCTTGAAACGTCAATAATTTTCAGAAACCATTTTTTTTAATAAATACTTTATTTTCAAAAGTTTCTAATTTTGGAAAGAACCATGTCAAACTAACTCAAAATAAACCAAATTCAAACTAATGTTTTAAGGTTCGTCACTCGTAGGTGCGAAAGAATGGTCTCGGGGTCTTCTAAGACACAACGTCGTTACTCTCTCGTCGAGAAATTACTTACATAATAAAGAGTCAAAGATACGCATTCACAAATAGGACAAACAATTCGATATAAATAAATGTCACATAGGTACTGCGCGTTTAAATAGACAAGCAAATAATGCATGATTCACATAACAAATAGCCGTTAACATTTAATCAACAAGTACAGTACAAACTAAGTTTAACTATAGATAAGTACCCAAACACCCAGACGGCTTGTTTATTTCATTTATTTTCAAATTGAGTTATTCTAGTTAATTTTTAAATTTCGAAAACGTTTTATCTTTCTTATTCTCTACTAATGGAAATCGAAAAGTCACTTTAACCGCAGAACCGATGCTCTGATACCATCTGAAACAACCCGGGATCTCGGTTCAGGGTTAACGCGACAATCGATAACCAAAAGTAGATTATTAACTATTAAGTTTACATTTCGGTTAAAGTACATAACAAAATTTCGATAATAAGTACAATTTAAACATAACATTTGTGATCTACTAAGTGATCTAAGTTAAGCTATACTTCTTCGTCTCGTTCCAGCGTTCTCATCCTCCACTTTGATTGACGACCTGCGGTTTTAAAATGGCAAAAGCCGACGCAGTTTTGAAGAAATTGATCAGTAAAAACTGAGTAAATACACACTACGACATGTAAAGCAACGAGTGGCACGGAAGCATGAGTTGAAACAAATTAGAATATTTAAACAGTAAAAATATCATATTGGAGAATTTGGATCAACTTGAAGTAACCGAGTAACAAAAACCTCTCAATTTAATAACATTGAGAAACCACGAGTAGTTGGTAAAATATCCAGAGTAAACAAGTTCATTTGAACTGATAACGATAGTAGTTCATGAGTAGCCAAGATTTACAATTCATTTCAATTGATTAGGGCAATCCAGAGCCACAAACAACATTAATAAAGTAGTCAATTTTTAATTTCGACTTCAATCAACAGTTTAATTTAGCTGAGGCGTGTCAAGAGCCACCAGCAGGATCGATGTAAACAGAGGGATCACGAAATAATCACTAAGGGTTCCTTCTAGGGTCTATCAAACCCTATTTCACCCGAGCGTTAAGGGAGCCCATTCGTCAACCCCGCTCACAACATTAGCTAAAAGGCCTTAAGTGTCGACACCCCTATACCGTAGTGACCCTTACAAGTATAAGTAGCACTCTATAGCTCTATAAACCCCTTGGCCTCAATATCTTGATACATTTTGGCTCATCGGGGGTGGATTTGTGAACATTAACGTTCTATCCAATAATAAGAAGCATTGCTTCAATGATCTTAGCCATACGAAAATGGAGGATCGCTTGATGCCTCCCATTAATAACAGTACTCTGTACATCGTCCTAAGTCTATTAGAGGTATTTTATTTCTTCTCTTTCACATAACCAGAATCATAATATCAACACTTCGCAAGTAATTTCCGAGAGTTCTCAAAGGAGATAAATAAAATAGTTTAACAACTTTCGAGTCGAAAACATGCATTCTCATACTATTTCATATAACCAACATTCATTTGAACATTAAACGCAAACACACATTTTGATATGAAAAGGCCGTACATATGTACTTACCTCTGAGCCATGAAAGGCGCAACGCAAAGCTAGCACTCCTACAACTCTCGTCTCACATTGGATCCGGGTCTCACAGTCAACGCAGCAGCACAAATACGTACGTCTACTTGGTACGAGCACAACGACTGGATATAAACAATTCAAGTATACAGTCTATTAGCATTTACCCTCTATATGAGGTTGTATGCAAGAATGCAATGGAAAGCGGGTCATGTAAGATAAATGACTAAAACGCCCCTCATACTCCAAAACTGTCTAGTTGCCCGGTCCTCAAATTATACTCATATTGGCCCAAAAACATGTAAGAATGACTCTAAACTCTCCCATATGTACTTAGCATCGAAATCCACAACTTTCAATAAATTGCACTTAGGCCCCTAAAGTTTGATAAAATTGCAAAAAGACCCCCCACCATTGATTTGATAAATCCCAATTCAAATACTTCCTTATTGAGACTTCAAATATCCTTCTAAGTCAGGTTTTTAGTCTCAAAACATTAAATTAGTTCAAGTGTGAAGTTTTAATTAAATGCACGTAGGCCCCCGAAGTTTAGTAAAACTGCAAAAAGACCCCAACATTCGACTTGGTTAACCCTAGCCCAGAATTACATACAAGTATTCCAAAGCATACAAGACATGCTGACAAACTCCAAGGTACTAAACTAATCTCAATTCAAAGTTTAAGTGAAATTACTATTTTGCCCCTCCTATACAGTTCAGTCAAACTTGGTCAAACTTGATATTTAGACTCAAAATATGAATACGAGCAAGTTTCATGAAGAACTCTAAGGCTAGAAATGTCATTTAGAATGTCGAATTCAAATGTCAAAAATAGAGGAAAATCGACTCAACTAGTCAACTTTAGAGCTGATTTGTGATCAATTGAGGGGGATACTTGGAAATATAAGAATAGGGTTTTGAAGATGGTAGATCAAAGATTCCAGAACATATTTGAACTCCTAAGAACTCCAACTATTCGAAGAAATATCGCTAGCCAAAGTTGGATGAAAATTACGATTCAATACTTAGAAAAATTCGATAGTGCTTCACGAGTTCAACCTAGAAACTTTAGGCTCGTTTTGTGAGCAATCCGTTATAAATTTGAACATGACCAGAGACGATGATTTGAAGTATTATATACCAGCTACACATAGGAGAAAACAGATCTAAATTCCATTAAGTTTTGAAGAAGATACAAGGGTTAGAAAATGGGTGTTTCACCATAGGATTCTATACTTAGAAAATTTTGAATTCTTTGCTAGCGAAGAACATTAGCATTGCAGCAACTTTGGAGCCAAAATCAGAGGGTTTAGAGATCAAATTGGACCGAGAAATCAACATGAAACTTGTGGCCAATTCTCCAAGGATTCCAGAAAGCTAATGATCATTCAAAACGGACCAAAAACGAGGGAGATACAGAGATCCAAAGTTGGGTCAAAAATGCTGGTGGGAAAAACTCAGCATGAACAAGCACGAACACAGCAACTTCAATTAGATTTTTGGCTAGGTTAGAGACCGAATTGGTCAAAATTTTAAACATGAAAGTTGTAGCCAATTGTCTGAGGATTCCAGAAAGTCCAGAATCGCTCAAAACGGATTAGAAACGAGAGAGATATGATCATTTGAACAGGGGCTGTTTATGCATGACGGAAAAACGAACCAAGAGTGAAAAATGAAACAAAACTCAAACCTAACCAAAATCTGGGCAGGTTTTGATGCTTCTAATGCATTCCTAAGGTCATGGGGATCACATTGATGTAAGGAACATCGAATTTGGTGGAGAAATGAAGGAGTTACCATTTTTGGTCGACCATTGAGGTTTGGCGGCGGTGGCACGGTGGCTGGAGCAAAATCCGGCGATTTGTAGGGCATACTTGTGCTTCCCAGGTTCCCCTCGACACAAGGAACAAGAATATGTGTGTTAATTGTGATGGGTTGCAACGAGGAGGGAGAAATCGACGAAAAACCGAACTAGGGTTCTTACCTTCAAACCCGAATTTCTCACTCCATTCTTGATGAAATCCCGAACTGTTTGGGGCGTTTTGATCCTTGTGGTGAGGGCTACTCCAGGTGGTAGCAGGTCGGGATTTGGTGGTTGTTTGGTGGTAGTTCCTTGGTGGAGGTGGTGGTGTTCTTGGTGGTTGCATGAAGAGAGAGGAAGAAGAAGAGGATGGATGTGAGAGAGAGAGAGATTTTTTTTTTCAAGATTGGGCTGGTGAAGAGGGAGGTTTGAGATGTTACCACCTAAGGAGGAGGTGTCAAAATGGCTTGAACAAGTGGCAAGCATGCATGGGAGGGTGAAAGTGTAGTTTTTCAAACTTTAGTGTATAAACTAGAATTAGAGCTTCTATTTAATTTCTAAGAATTGTACAACCACCCCGAACATCTCTAGCGCTTCAAAATCATCTTAACGACGTCCAAATGTCGCCAACTCTCCAAAATGCCCACATTAAACCCGTGACAGAATATTTACAAATTCGCCCCCAAAGTCTTGATATTGCACTAAGAACTCTCTCGGAAATTAGGGGTGTTACAGGAACTCCGGTAAGTACTAGGCTCTTCTATAGCACAAGACAAGTCTACATTCCCTTCACTAGTGGTAGCATCAAATTTGACCTCTAACTCATCACATGAGTGATTTTCATTTTGCGACTCCTCCTCACAAGTGCCACTATGTGAGTCATCCAAAATGGCTTCACTCATGTCATGGGTTGAAGAGTCATCATCAAAAATATCAATCTCACTACCAATATCACTATCACATGATTCTTTAGAATGTGCAAATGAGAAATGAATACAATCACCTATCCTAGTAGCAACAACTCCATCATCAAACACATCATCCAAAATTTGATCTTGAGCAAGCTCGTGATGTGTGTGAATAGGAACTTGAGAATCATATGATGGCGAGTCTTGTGAAAAGTGAGTACTATATTCAAGAGACTCATCATCTTGAGATTCTGAATTTAAGGATTCAACTTTGTCAACCAAGTGAGAAAATGATTCTACAAGTTCACTTCGTGATTCGCTTAGTTCTCTTAGTGAATCTCTTAGTTCTTTTGTGACTTGGAGATATTTTTAAAATGTATCCTCTATAGAACTACTTATAGGCCTCTCAAGTTCCTCATTCACATAAGCTTCCCTCTCCAAATGATTAACTCCTCTTGATTCACACATCATATCATTATATTGATAAGTGTAAGAATCATGAGAGTTCAAAAACATGTAAGTGTTTGAGGGAGGTGATTGTGCACAAGAAGCATGAGATGTGTAATCTAGTTTCCTACTACCATGCCAAGATTAATCATTCTTAGGAAAATAATCACCATTTTTAATCGCACGTTCACGTATGGAACGCATTGATTCCTTATTTCCATGACTAGTAAATGCATAGTAATAAGAAACGTTAGGCCTCTCACTAAGTCCAAAATGTTCATGAGACATTTTTTTTTTCAAGAAAGTAGATGAGAGGTACTTGATGAATTTCACAAGCCCTCTTGAATCTCGCAAGCTTAACTAACCGCAAGCAACTAGAAAAAAATGTCAAGAAAAATACTAAGAAAGTAAAGCAAATTAAATCTAAAGCCTAGCCTCTCCCCGACAACGGCGCCAAAAACTTGTTCGACGAAAATTAATCCCAATTATAGGATATCGTCTCAATTAATAATCCGGTAAGTCTGGAGTCGAATCCACAAGGAGAGGAGGTTTAGACAATGACTTACTATCACTACAAAACGACAAACAAAAGCAAGAAACACAAACTCTCAATGGCTTTAAAGCTTGCCAAGCTATCCAATCCACCAAAATTAATTGATGGATCAAGTTTGAGGTTTGAGTTTAAGAACAAAGTAAACGACTACTAGAGCTACGATTCAAGAAACTAAGTGAAATGACAAGTAGATAGGGACTAGGAATCATCGGTTTCTCTAGTGACCAATCCTCCTATTAGATTCAAGCCTGGTTCTCAAATTTGCATGTGTCAATCCACAAGACAAGTATCTGAAGAAGTGATTGCTCATACAATCCAACTCGCGACAAGAGAAGTGTGTAAATCCAACACGCTAATCAAGCACTAAAGAGGCTATTCAAATGAATTTCCCCAAATTTCAAGTGTTTCAAGCATCAACCATATGTAAACACACATAGGTGGTTCCACATGAAATATCAAGCAACAAATGAGATTTGTAAATTCACTCAAATCACCCAACTAGAACTCGATTTCTCAAAGTTAAGATTGACGAGTTCCTCTCACTCAAGTGCAACTTCAAATCAAACAAGTCGAGAGTATTCGCACATCTACCTATTCAATGCATCAAATACTTCAACAAGAGAAATCCAAACATTGCATTAAGCATTCAAGTGAATCCAATTCAACCCATTCATCCTTGAAGTTCAACTTGAATCAATAAGAGGATTAGGGCACTAGATAGTCCCAAATCACCCAAGCAATTGAATTAGCTAGACATTAGAGATTCAAGATAGCTAAAGAGAAGTATACTTCACCGTAGAGAAACGAAAGAAGACTTCCATCTCCAAGTTTAACTCAGACGTAGTTCCCCTCTTTTTTGGAGGGTGTGAAGCAGTATCAAACCAAAATACCCAACAGGCATTAGCTCTCCCTGAAAAGGGGGTGATCCATCCGCACCTTCCAGTACGGCTACCTTGTTACAACTTCACTCCAGTCACTAGGCAATCTTACCTCGTTGGAATATTCGTTTTATTCCTTTCGCCCGATCACTCGAACTGCTGCTTTGTCGAACCCGGGCGGAGGCTTTTCCCTTCCTTACTGGTCGAACCCGCATCGAAGATGACTTTTTAGGTCCTGTATCAATGGCATCCGCGAAAGGGTATATCCTTGAAAGTTCGCTTCCCCGAGGGGAGGTCTTGATTTCTTTTTAGGAAACCCTTTATGAGAGATCGCTGGAATTGCGAATATCGTGAGTTGAGGCGCGGTCATAAGGTGCTACCCTTGAAAGAGGGCTTCTGCTGCTTCCTATTCCTCAAAAGTTCTATTTAGGCCGCGATTCGGCAACCCCCCGTAATATTTGATTTTGCGCTAGGTGCTGCAAGCCCTAACCCGATCGTTGGAGTGAGACTAGTCTGCCTGCTTCCATTGGTTGGGACTGCCTCTGCTCGATATCTTCTCTTCATACCGATCGTTTGAATGTTGTGCAATGCTAGGTTGCGCTGTCGGGTCCGCGTCTTCCCTCGGCTCGGCTTTCTTCTCATAAAATTCATGAAACCTCGTAAAAACGGCTGAACGCCTGCCGGTGCCGTCATCCTTTCTCCTTCGTCATCCTCACCTTCCTCCGGCTTATCACCGGCAGTCTGTTCAGGGTTCCAAACTCAACGATGGCAACTAAACACGAGGGTTGCGCTCGTTGCGGGACTTAACCCAACACCTTACGGCACGAGCTTACGACAGCCATGCGCCCTAGTGGCCCACTCCACTTGAAAGGTGATGCCCAGCGAATAAATCTGAGAGATCGAAAGTAAGAGTTTTTTTAACCCCTGTGTTTTTGAACAAAATCCTCTTTTATTAAGGGGAATAACCCCCAAAACAGGCCAAAATGGGTACTTTCGACCATGGGGAGATAGCGACGAATTCAAATTCGATACCCTTTTCCGTTTTCATTGCTTGATTTAAAAAATTTTGCTTAAGGTTTTATTTTATTTCTTTCACATGTGTTTAACTACTACAAAAAGAAAAATGAAAAAGATTTTACAAATTTAAAAGATAAATCAAACATCTAAGAGAAACGGAAAGAGAGGGATTCGAACCCTACCTTCTTCTCGGTTTATTCTTCTCCTTCTTCCATAACCTGAGCCCGGAGAATAGTAGATTCTTTGTCAGCAACAGTAATTTCATCTCCCTCTCACTCCTCTTCTTTTCTTGGGTAGTAAAGGATTAGAACCACTGAGCCATCTTTCTCTAGATTCCTGCTTAAGCCGGTATTCCTTTCAGTTCAAGACAGGTGCCATCCCTGATAGCGATAGGCTATTCCAATCAGACTAAGAACTCGGGCCCTTCTTAGCGCACAAGAGGCAAGATTCCTCAGAGTCAAGCAGTATAAATGCGTTCATACATCATAAAGAGAGATCGCACTCAGACTAGCATTCAATAGCAGCAGAGTCTGTAACAGCTTATGCTTCAAATATTAATCTGCTTACTACTCAGGATCATCTTTTCCCGTCTTCGCCTACGGGCTTTGTTTCGATGGCCTCTTACAACACCTCTCTTCTTGACTGATCCAACATCTTCGACCAGTGGGTTACCAGCTCAGCTAGATCCTTAGACCTCTTTGATTGATCAATGTGTGATATTCCGGATCCTCATTACTAATGGAATCCAAACGATCTCTGGATTGATCAGAAGATCCTTTCAATTGGTTAGAATCCGTTACTTGAACGAAACTAGATTTTGTGGAATCATATTGAACATTTGACGATACATTCCGTACCTTGCTAAAAACTGCTTCTTTCTGTTCATCTCTTCTATTAGGATATAAGATTATGTAGCTTAGTTTACGTAATCTGAGACTATGAAAAGTAATGGGCTTCTCCTTTTAGGTAAAGCCACCAATGGTATTCAATTCTTCTTTCTACGGGAACGGAGCAAACTAAACCATAAACTACCTTGACACTGGTGTAGTGACTAGAACTAAGGGATCAAAAGTATAGCAGATAACTGTCTCCGAGCCAAACAAGAGTGCTCCACTTGGCTCGGGGGGATATAGCTCAGTTGGTAGAGCTCCGCTCTTGCAATTGGGTCGTTGCGATCGTAGTTGCGACTCTTTCTTTTTTTGAATCGAGATTGGCTTGGTGTTCCGTGTACGTGAGTACAATATTGAAAAGAAAGTTGTTTTTCAGCCGCTGTATGGCTGACCGGCGATTACTAGCGATTCCAAACTATTTTATGTATCGATTCTTACATCTCCTACTACTGGTGGGGTAACAGCCAGTTTTGGTATGTTGGGAGATATCATTACTGCCGAACCCAATGCTTACATTGCATTTGCGGTTGGACTCTCATGTCGATCTGAATGAATCATCCAGGTAAATCTTTGCCTGTTAGGCAAGAGGATAGCAAGTTACAAATTCTGTCTCGGTAGGTATGAAGCTTCTGGCTAAAGAAAAAGTTCCTCCGGTTTCAGAGTAGAGTGAAAACAGAACAATGTAATAGCAGCCATTCCAAAAGAGAATTCTGGATTGAAGCGTGGGAAATGTATCTGCTAAAGAGAGATGTTGTTCGACTTCCTTATGCCACAGGATCAGAAAACCCTCTAATAAAGGCGATCTGCTTGACCCGGATGCGGATTCTTCTAAAGAAAAGGTTTGTAGAGGAACCCTACCTTCTCTGATCCACTCAACACGTGCAATTTCTTTTCCATCGATACGTCCTGCAATTTGTACTTGAATTCCTTTTGTATCTGCTTGTTCAGTTAATTCAATAGCCTTTTTTATTGCTTTGCGAAATGAAACTCTATTTTATAATTGTCCTGCTATGAATTCTGCAAGAATAGTAGGGTTTCCGTAAGGTTTTGCAATTCTTGTGATAGCAATATTGAGTTTTTGATTTACACAATTCAATTCTTTTTGGAGATTTATCTGTAATTCTTCGATTCCTCGCGGCCGACTTTCTATTAATAATTTTGGGAATCCCATATAGATTATGATCTGGATCAGATCAATTCGTTTTTTAATCTCTATATGTGCAATTCCCTCGATGCCAGAGGATATTTTCCCTGATGATTAAATAAACCAAGATTTTACCATGACTGCAATTTTAGAGACACGCGAAATCGAAAGCCTATGGGGTCGCTTCTGTAACTGGATAACTTTCTTTCAACCTTCTATCTACATCTTTTTTCTATATTTTGTTTCACAACTTAGAATCGGGTTGATTTTTCTTTTGTTTATCAAAACAGATTTCCGTCATTTCATTCATCATCCTTGAATCCAACACTTGTTTTCACCAATTCAACCTCAATACATCAACTACTACTTGATTCAAATATACAAAACAAAGAGAAAAAATAGCCAAAAACACAACTAAGCTATCAAAATGATGAAACTACCAAACTAAGCTTCTAATTGTGAAGCAACTACCCAAATCAAGTTGCTGCTGCTATGCTATAGTGAAGAACACAGCAGCAGCAGCACCAAAACAGAGCATAACAGTGCTCAAGGAGCAGCGGCAAAACAGAGCCAAAAACAGCCCAGAAATCATCCAAAAAAGTCATGAATTCGTCCTCCTCTCTCTCCCTCTTCCTATTTCTGTTTTCTTGACTCTTAGAGAGCTCAAGAACAACCCCAAAAAGGGCGAAATCAGAGAGAGAGAGGACGAACAAAACAGAGGTGTTCCTTAGCACTGTAGAACCCACGGGTCAGGAGAGAGCTCAAAAATTTCTTCAACTTGAATTATATAGATGTTTCCGCTGGGTTTCTTAGCCTCCAAGCCTTCATCTACGCCCTCCAATTCGTCCGATTCATCCTCAGTCGTCCATTTTCAGAACCTTCTCACGAACCCTAGGTTTTAGGGCTTTTCTTGTCTCTTGATCTTGGGCCAAATTGATAGCGCTAGGAGAGACAGAGTGGGCTGAGGAGTGTTTTGAGGCCGGTTTCGTGGGAAGAGGTGGTGATTTGGGGTGGATTTGGGCTGGTTCGAAGCTTCAGACGAAGCTTCAATGGCTTCTGGCATGTTCTGGTCGCGAGGAAGAGGAAGAAGACCGTGTGTCCTTAGCTGTTTTGATGAAATTACACTCGGCTTCCCCCCCCCCAAGTTTGCTGATATGTTTTAAAATACCGCAATCTGTTACATTCCTTTCACTAGAACTCTTAAAAACTTTATAAAACTCCAACTAGCCCCCCTTCTCCGTTAAAAAAGTTATCTTCTTAGCCATTGAAAGGTTTAGAAATCCACACTTTAGCCCCAATTCTATTAAGTTCTTCTCTATTTTGCCCTCCACTTCAACCTTTGACTCTCATTTTGGCCTCTTTTCTTCTAAATCTTCAATAACGGCCCCATATTCTTCTCTTGTCTTCTCAAATAGGTCTTCAAATCTTCACTAATCTTCCAATCAAGCGCTCTAAGTTTCTTTAATTAATTGTTTGACCCTCCTAGGCTAGTCTCTTGCATTCCAAATCACGATTTTACCTACAAAATGAGAGAAAACAACCAAAACTACGAAAACAAGCATAAGTCTAGAAAGAGAGATAAAATAGATATATTACACATATTAGCAAGTTATGAAGAGTTCATTAACATACTAAAACATGCAATTCTATGTCGTTAACAAAGACCCACTTGCACCCTATGGGGCGCGCCCCTTCGGGTGGTTCCACCAAAGTTCATACTTTGTTGGTGTACATGGATTCCATCTCGGATCTCATGGCTTCTAGCCACTTCTGTGAGTCTGGCCTTTTCACGGCCTCTTCATAGGTAGTTGGATCATCATCTATGAGCATTGTGTCACCGAAATCCGTCACGAGAAGTCCATACCTCACGGGTTCCTGGCGCACTCTACTAGATCTACGAAGCTCTTGTGTTACCTGAACAGGCTGTTCCACAACTGCTTGTGGCGCACTCTACTATCCTCCCACTTGCTTCTTTAGAGAAAAATTCTCTTTCTAGAAACACGCCGTTCCGAGCAACAAACGCTTTGTTCTCGGTTGGATTGTAGAAGTAGTAACCCTTAGTTTCCTTAGGGTACCCCACAAATTTACACTTATCCGACTTTGGCCCTAGCTTGTCTGATTGTAAACGTTTTACATAGACATCTCAGCCCCAAATCTTCATGAACGACAGTGTGGGACGGCTCCCACTCCACATCTCATGTGGTGTCTTCATGACTGATTTAGATGGAACACGGTTAATGGTAAAAGTTTCACTTAATAGAGCATATCCCCAAAATGATAATGGAAGATCGGTTTGACACATCATAGATCGAACCATATCTAATAGGGTTCGATTCCTCCTTTCGGACACGCCATTCCATTGTGGCGTTCCGGGTGGAGTGAGTTGGGACACGATCCCACACTCTCTAAGATAGTCGTCAAACTCTTGGCTCAAGTATTCTCCTCCACGATCCGATCGTAGAGCCTTAATACTTTTTCCAAGTTGCTTCTCTACTTCACTTTTGAATTCTTTAAACATTTCAAAGGATTCGGATTTGGCCTTCATAAGGTACACAAATCCATATCTAATGTAATCATCAGTAAATGTAATGAAGTAGACATAACCACCCCTGGCAGGCGTGGCAAATGGCCCACACACATCAGTATGTATGAGCGCCAATTGCTCACTAGTCCTCTCACCTTTCTTATTGAAAGGGGACTTTGTCATTTTTCCCAATAAAAAAGCCTCACATGTCTCATATGATTCAAAATCAAATGAGTCTAGTAGGCCATCTTTATGGAGTCTAGATACACGTTTCTCATTTATGTGGCCTAAACGACAGTGCCATAAATAAGCAGGATTTAAATCATGTATTTTAATCCTCTTGGTATTAATGTTGTAGACAGGATTGCTTAGATCAAGGACATACAGTCCATTAAATAATTGCGCACTAAAATAGTGAATATTATTAAAATAAAATAAACATTAATTGTTCTTGATTGAAATAACAAAACTTTCCTTGTCCAAACAAGAAATAGAAATAATGTTTCTGCTCATAGCAGGCACATAATAGCAATTATTTAATTCTAAAACTAATCATGAAGGCAGAGATAGCTCGTACACGCCCACGGCCAACGCAGCAACTTTTGCTCCATTCCCAACGCGCATATATATCTCCCCTTTAGCCAATCTTCTACTTCTCTTTAGATCCTGCACATTTCGACAAATGTGAGATCCACATCCAGTATCTAATACCCATGATGTAGAGACAGTTAAATTGACATCTATAACAAAAATACCTGGTGGTGGTGGAATCACTATTCCAAGCCTCTTGTCCTCCAGATATTTTGGGCAGTTCCTCCTCCAGTGTCCAGGCTGACTGCAGTAGTGACACACAACTTTAGTCACACCTTTGGCAATGCCACCAACAGGCTTAAGGGCAGGTTCCTTGGACTTGGAAACTGACTTGCCTTTTCCCTTGGAGGATGAGGCAAACCTTTTGCCCTTTCCTTTCTGCACCATCATAATGGCCTTGCCCTTACCCTTGTTGATGTTTTGTTCAGCTGTCCTCAACATATTGAGCAAATCTGGCAGTGGTTTAACGATCTCGTTCATGTTATAGTTCATGATGAACTGTCCATAACTCTCGGACAACGATTGCAACACGAGATCGGTTGCCAAATCTTGGCCGACCGAGAACCCCAGTCGGGCGAGATTCTCCAACTACCCGATCATACGGAGTACATGGGGTCCCACCGGGTTCCCTTCTGTTAGATGACACTTGAACAATGCCTTAGAGACCTCATACCTCTCAACCCTTGCCTTCTCTCGGAAGAGCTGCTTTAGATGCTCGATCATATCGACAGCATTCATGTTTTCGTGTTGCTTCTGAAGCTCAGAAGTCATGGTGCATAGCATAAGGCAGGCCGCATCATTAGCGTCATCAACACGCTTTTGATACGCCTTTAGGGTTGCAGGGGTATTGTTCTCTGGACCTGCTGGAACTTGCTCCTCTATTACATATAGTTTCTTCTCTTGCTTGAGAACAATTTTCAAGTTTCTGTACCAATCAAGGAAGTTGGTTCCAGAGAGCTTGTCCTTCTCAAGGACAGATCGTAGGGAATGTTGTGAACTCGATGAGTTGTTTTCCATTTATAATTCTGCAAAAAGAAAAATACGCAAGTTTTAGTATTTGTGAATTTTTGACTATATTCAATAATGGCTAGTTTATCAAATATAGCTCCCACTATTTTTCTACGGATTAATAACCCTCAAGTTATTAATGCAGAAAATATCCTTATATTTTCAAGTGGGCCAAGATCCATGTTTCATCTCCTTATGAGCTTGCTTTGGCAAGTCACCCATAATTTGACTACTTTAGGTAGGAACAATTTTCAATTGCATTCCTTATGCAACTCTTGGTTCAAATGGGCAAATAACTCCTTATTTATCCATCCGCATGGATAATCCCAATTGATTGTCTCTAGGTTTTAATCCCATTAAACACCTAGTTACGTCCAACCTCTTACTTAAACAATCTGCACACGAGGTGTGCCATCGCACCACATCATTATTAACCAAGTCGCCATGCTTTGGCACGCACGATCTTGGGAAAACATGATGATGATGAGTGTTTAAATAATGAGAAGACAAAAACGAAATATTTGAATTTTGAGGGATTTTTCAATTCAATTTTAATTTTTTTGTTGATTCATATCAACTAATCTATCTATTTGAGTTTGGGCACAACTCCAAGTAATAGATTCGGGTTGTCTAACTATCTTATTAACCTAATTGCATGCATCATACATACACCAACCACAAAATAATAAGACAATAAAATAAACAACCACAAAACAAAATAAAACGTGATGTGAATATGGCCTTTTCTAGCCTAAGATAATTCCAAGTGGCTTGGTATTATCTATGAACCCTAAAAGCAAACACATCTCCATGCGTCTTCATCTTTTGGTCCATCCTCCATAGTCATATTGAATGCTCCATGCTCCATCTTTTGTGGCTCCTTTTGGCTTTGGGCTTCTTTTCTTCAATCTTGGCTAACAATCTATTCTATCTAGCACTAGCTAACCTATACTAAATAAAATAAATCTCACAAGTTGAGAAAAAAAATGGCTCGCATGTCATAAAACCCTAATTAATTATTACAATTAATTGATCAGCTCGCAAGCCGTAAACAAAACCACAAAATTAAACAATCACACTAAACCACATCCTAAGGCCATATCCAATCACCATGTGATTTGCACATAAACAGTTAAAATCCAATTTTAACGCGCTTGGTCAATTTTAATTGATTTTAGAATTTTCTAGGGTTAAAACGGTACATGGGGCCCAACAATCAAATTGCCCGGACCCCAAAAGAGGACCGCCAAGGCCTTGGGCCAGCCGGCCCCTAGCCCACCCGACTAGGACGTGGGCTAGGGCTGCCCCGGCCCCTTGGCCGTCCCTTTCTTGGGCGGCAAGCAAGGAGGAGGTCCCCTAGGGGGGCCGAACCTCCTTTGGGAGTTGTTTCCAAAACAACTCCCTTGCTTGGTTCCCAAGTTTGGTTGTTTCCTTGTGTGAAAAGAACTCCTTCTTTCCATAGGATGCCCAAACCCTAGATCTAAGATCCTAAAATTTCTCAAACTCACTAATTCATGCATCCAATGCAAAAACTAGGTCTTGTTATGATTGATTATTGACAAATTTCATCATATGCTTGATTTGTCTTGTTTTACGCGATAAACAATAAATTTAAAGTGTAAAACTATCAAAACGTAACACATAAACCACGTTTATGCTCTACGACCTGTGGCTCTGATACCACTGTAGGGTTTTGATCATGGATACGCAGGGAAAACAAATTTATCCATGCAATAACCTCCAAGGATCACAGGACAAGAGACATAACGATGGTAAGGGAAGAAATCAAGTTACACACCTTAGGGTTTCTTCTGTGATGACTTGTAACGTGAATTGTGTCACGTTCTCTATAGTTGATCCACGCCTAGAGTTGAGATCTAGATCTTCCTTCTCCTTTGTGCTAGCCCGGAATGGAGGAAGAGGAAGAAGAAATCACACAACACGAGACAACAAGGAGGGGCGCCTCCTTGTTGGGCCGACGGGAAGGGGGCGGCGGCAAGGGGGGCGGACGCCTCTCTTGCTTGCTTGCTCTCTCTCCTTTTGTTCTCTCCCACTCAAGTTATGAACTAAAGGCTCATAAGAGTGGGAAGGAAGGAAGGAGCGTCATTTATATAGTCCAACAAATCCTTGCCAACTACCTAAAGGGCCCATTCTAGTCATACTAGAATTCGGTTTAGTCCCTTCCTTGCAAATTAGTCCTACTAAGTTTGCTAGGTGTTGCAAAGTGATCCTTATAATTAATTAATCTTATTGATTAATTCCCAAATCTAGTTCAACTCTATATAGCGTGTGACCCCATAGGTTCTATCTAGTTGGTAGCAACAATTTGCTAATATGGAGCGGTTTCTGGCAAAACATTAATTCTAGCCAACTAATAGAATAGTCATCCGACAAACCTTGTACAAGTAATTGTTTCATCCCTTTGTCTCTATATCCGTATTGGACACGAGAAATACAAGTCACACTCGTATATCCAATCCATAGTTTCTCGATCCATGGGAATAGCCTTATTCGTGCAAATAACATCAATATCCTATATTGATTTATTTGAGTCTGGCCAGACATTCTATAAACATTATCCCTCGAGTGGCCTAGGATATTTGCTCCCGTTATGTGGGAGGGAAAAATTCTATCTACGTCCACTACGATCTCTAAGCTTGCTTCTTATTGTATCCGGTACACGCCTTTATAACTACTCAGTTACGGTGTAGCGTTTGACGCTACCAAAATCACAATAATCCACAACTAGAATATCTAGCGACTTCAAGTCTAAGGATGACAATACCATTGCACCACGAGAAGCACTTGTGACTTAACATAGCGTGTGTGTAGCCTTCTCGGAGATGGGTCAATCCGGTGCGCCATTACCCTTAATGCACACCCATGTGTTGGATCATGATATCTCCATATCAATCCAACCCCATACTAGTCTATAGATGATTGTCCTATTAATCTTTATACTGGACTAGGGATATTTAAGATAAACAACACAATTATAAATCTAAGGACTTCATTATATTAAATATCCAACAAATAATACAATGAATGTTCTAGTCAAAATAAATTCATACTAAACTAGATTGCCTCTAGGGCATCTATTCCAACAAGGTGTTGGCATGAATTGGGTCGGCTTCATAGCATTATGGATGATGAGTTACAACAACAGCCCAAAAACAAAAAATTATGCAAAATTGTGGTCCATTTGAAAAATCAAGAGATCATAACCTGCCACATTATCTTTCAACAGTTTGAAGGTCCAAGTCCATTACATCTTTTGGAATTAAATCCAAAAGGTGTAAACTAAATCAGTCAGCCCAAATAAATTCGACAAGGACGGACCCACAAGCGAGACCCATGAAACCGGTCCAAACATGTTCCCGAAGTTATCTCAAGTATTCGAGACAATTCCGCCTACACAATGTGCTACAGACAAGGCGAATCAGTCTCGAAGATATTTTTAAATAATTTCATATGTAGTAAATAATTTCAAGATACAGAGTACTTTGTGAAATATTTTTAAAAATTATACTACTGCATTGGTCGGGGATACTTGGGACATTTGAGTTGACCATTTTTTGTTATAAAAACAAAAGACAAACATAAATTGTACCAGGAGTTCAACATAGTCTTTCAAGGCACAAAGATTTGTTTTCAGATTTGGTGAACTCCTCTACTGCAATTTGGATCTCTCTTTAGATAATTTTATACAGCTATACATAATCTTTGTTTTGTGTTTGGTAAAACTTTCTCGCCATTTACTCGCAGTAGCGCCCTTGGGCTCGGGCAATCCCTCGTAAGTACTAAAAAAGAAATATGTTCCACATCATTATTTTTATGACCCACTTTGTTGTTAGAGGTGAGGGATTTGATAGTTATGGCATCGGGACCATATTTTTTTAGTGTTCCCATACACGTTTGACCTCACAATTTTTTAGATTTTTCAATTTTTTAGATTTTTTGAGGAACCAACTACAGTTATTTGTATTGGTGTAGGCATGAAAATTTTAACAAATTTGATTTCCACGTGTTAAATTATAATGCGTCCAGCGGTAAGCTACAAATGAAAATTGACATAAAAGCACCATATGGAAAAAGGTTACTTTTGTGTAAATAACTGAAAGTTGCTAGCTTTTTAATTAAATGTTAAGAGATAGTAATTATTTATATTATTAGATATTATCTCTTAACAATAGATAAATTAAGAGATAAATATTGAAAGTCCACATCATCCCTCATTTCCTCTATAAATAGAGGGCCATCCCCAAGGAGAAACACACACTTGGAGATTCAGAAGTAGCAGAGCTCTGACGAACAAGCCATTCAAGGCCCGAAGAACCTCACCGCTGCTCAGAATTGTCGCCTCCGCCTAAATCGGAGATCCCAACTCCGCCCAACCCGGAGAAGTCACATCTGCCTACAACGGAGATCAAAGCTCCGCTCAAATCGGAGAACAACCCTGCTCCGCTCAAATCGGAGAAGATCATATCCGCCTAAATCGGAGAAGATAAATCCCATCAATCAAAGAAGGAGAGAAGAAACCAGAGATTGTAGTCCCGCTTTATTACTCACTTAAATTGAATTGTCACAGATTTACTTGTTTATTTTCTTGAACAACAAATTTGTGTGTACAATTGGTCAACGGATTAATTTTTCCGTGTAACATATGTTTATTTTCACTCTTGATGTTGATCATTTCTTTTGATAATTCATGTGTAGTAAGTGATTTCAAATTACAGAATGATCTATTACAATAAAAAAAATTAAAAAAAATAGTTTTTCAAGAAAACTCCACCGCATTTGTAAGATATATAGTGGACATGTGATTTGATCCTTTTTGTTTGTCTAATAATCAAACAGAAATTGCAAAAAAAAAGTAAATTTAAATAGGGTAAAAGACAACAACTACCCTCCATTTATGTAGAAAATATATTTTGCCCCCTGATTTATGGGGAAAATACATTTTGCACCCCTGTAAGAGTTAAAACCTAACACCACACTAACGGAAGCGAAAAATGACATAATTACCCTCAAGATTTAAGAAAATTACACCATTATAAAAACCTTTCCTTCCTTTCTTATTTTCTAACCCTAGCCACCCTCTCTTCCTCTCTTTCTCTCCTTCCCCGTCCATCACCTACACCGAACAACCTACCTCCACCACCACTGCACACCTCCATCCCCGTCCCTCTCCTGCTTCTCCCCCTCCCCTCTCCCCCACCCCCCCCCCCCCACTTCTTCGTCTCCCTCCTCCTTCTCTGTCCCTCTCCCTATCCTCCGGCGAGAACAACGTGAAGGTGATGTACGTTGATTCGCCGCCGGAAGGGTGCATCCACTTCTCGGACCTGACTAATTCGAAGGGGATCGAGGTTCCAGAGGTTGAGATCCGTCCGGGAAATGTGGTGGCGCTCCTGTATTCCTCCGGGACGACCTGAATCAACTACCTCGTTGTGTCCGCCGCGTTGGTGACTCTCTCCATCGAGGCTCTTACATGTTCCCTCTTAAGACGGTTGGGTCTTCTTGTATCATCGTTGTTTCGTGTTCTGGTTCTTCAGGATTTGGTACTTCTTTTCACCAAACGTGTGAAAAAACTCGGTATCATTGACAGCGGAGACACCGAGGTTTGAGATTGACTGGCAGTGTACCTAACAGCCCAGTAGAGTCCAAGACCACCAGGTTAAAAACCAAATCAACACACACCACAAAACAACTCGACTCTATTCCAATTTCATACTGGGCTTCTCAACTATTGAGTGAGTTTTGTTTGCACTTCTGGGCTAGAATTGTTTGTGTGTGTGTGTGTGCGTGTTTTTTTTTTCGAGAAAAGAAGAATCGGGATTGTATGTAATGTTTTGGATTCAAGTTCTTTACTGTTTATGTCTCATCTGCTCTATATGAAGACAAGCTGTCTCTCTTGCAACTGTATGGGTTTTGTCTAAAAGGATAGTTCATAAAAAAAGAGACATTATGGATTGGGTTGATCAATTGGGGAAATTGAGTTTCAGATCAAGCTCTTGTGTTTTTTTGGAAATTGTGTTGAAATTGTTTGTCCTGAGTGTTTAGTTTGATTGTTACAGACTCGTTGTTGTTGTAGTTGTGTTGTTGTTGGTGGTAATGTGGGCATTTGGCAGTGGTGGTGTTGGTGGTGGGGATTTGGTGGTAGTGGAGGTGGTAAAACACCAACAACAAGAAGAACATGATGAATTCAATAATAAAGAGAAAAAAAGGTGTTATTTGTCCACAATTTTTGTAAGGGTAAAATGGTCACAAAAAGTCAGTTTACACCCCTCCACTAACGGATTATAACAGAAGGGATATGTCCACCCTCCATCCACTTACAGGGGTGCAAAAGGTGTTTTCCCCATAAATCAGGGGGCAAAATGTATTTTTCCCATAAATGGAGGGTGGTTTTTGTCTTTTACCCATTTAAATATTGACACTTTTTCACGGGCAACGACACGAATTACACGAAAATCAGGCATAGTAACTAAAAGCTAAGAACAGCAACAAAATAGTGTGAGAACAGGCTTCATATGTTTGGGTAACTTCTTGATTCATGAATGGAACACACACAGCAGCAGCAGCTTGCTCTTACTCCTGGCAAATATTCGTAATTGTCACAAGTAGATTAATCGCTTGCTCCGTATAGTCGAATCCATTACAAAATAAACAGTGTTACGACAACAATGTACACTAAAAGATACAAGATTCTTTGGTTCTCTTATGAAGGCGGTCATCAAATAAAGAAGCAAGATTCAACAGCTAACACCAAGGAGGTGGTGAGGAAAGGCCTCTAAGAAGGAATCAAACAACAGAAATATAAATGTGGCAGTACCCACCACCTCCCCGGTCAAGGCTCTTTTCATCATTCTTCAGTAGTTGCATTCGCTTGTTCCACAACTGGAGGTATGCAATCCACCTTGAAACGAAGTGCCTGTTTCCAACCATAAAATGACAGTTACAATTCTGACGGAAGTTCAGAAGAGAGACGGGGGGAAGGTGAAGTTGCCATCCTATACGTGAAAATTGAAACAGTTAAATAGACTCCGGCTGAGTTCAGAAGAAAGAAATCAGCATAGCTATGTCGGCTCAATGATGTTGTTGGTTCACAGAAACGGTCAAATAAGACTTGCACATACTAAACCCGGGTATGTGTGGTGATCCAGATTAAATACTAATGCAGCCAAGGTGGAGGATCAACTCTAAAGAGTCATGTCAAGTGCACCGTAGAGTTGTATACTTCGACACAAACTATCAGAGTCCCCCGTACTTCTCAGTCATCTAATTCGGCGACTTGTGATTTCACCATAGAGTACCATATTTTTTTTCTTCTAGTTGTCTGATCAGACTGTCCTCTAATTCGGCTAAAAGGAACACAGAAAACTAAAATAAAGAAGAAGGGATGTGATAATAGGAATAGATTAGCCCATTTTGTAGCTAACTGGGCTAAAATAGGTAAAAGAAATGGTATCTGTTTTGTAAGTCAAATGGACTCTTGTTGTAAAGAGGCCCATTTGATGGAAGAAATGTCTAATGAGGTGCAAGTTTTGACTTTTTGAATAAAATCCTAATTCATCAACAAAAAAAAGGAATGCAAATCTTCGTCATAACTTGGAGCACACACGCACGCACGCACACACAAGGATACTTTAGACGGTCTCCTTTTATTGGACCTTCCCATTATAGAGTTCATGAACAAAACACAATCGGAGATTGTCTATCATTTGATGATAGGTTTGAAATAACTTAATATAGAAGAGTGGGGTAAAGCTGGCCCACGATGAACCAACTTCAAGACAGGCATCGTGGGAGGGTCATTTGGCATCTCACAAATTGATGTTTCATCATGAATAAAAAATCAAGGACAATGAACAACAACAGTAAATTTCCTGCACGAAATATGACAAATAGCTAGGATTCTTAAAGCACCAGTAACTCAAAGATGTGCATGTCCAGCATAGTAGGATTCCTTTCCAGATCGCAGACTGGCAGTACGAAGAACCCAATTTTTCAACTCAACTGAGTGAAAGGAGCTACAGAATAGAAGATTAAGGAGACTTCACATTTACCTTCTTAAAGAAGTTTGAATAGGTGTTATCCCAGATGAGTCTGTAGTTCCCACTGATGCACGTAGAGAAATTTCCCTATAAGGAATCAATGAACTCGACGTTAAAGCAATCTGCAACTCTGAGGGCCATACTATCAGAATATGCAGCATATAAGTAACTCACTTGGTCAGATTCATAGCGTCTGTAAGGCAAAATCATCTGCAGTGTGATAACAAAACCAATGCAATTCAAATCAGTAAACTAATTTAAGTGTTTAGACAAAGAAATCAAGAGAAGAGAGACGATAAAAGATATAGAGTAGAACTTCATAATCAATGCAAGTAGATTAAGAAGTAGTTAGAGATGGTATCACAAAACATATAGCTGGTTGAAATGCAACTTACAGTTTTCTGACCCATAGAATCTACACACTCCACGCTGAATCCAACATCCTGTCCATAAAGGGCTCAAATATGAATACAGTGATATATACAACTAAACAGGTCAAAGATGACACTGAAAGAAGCAACTGTGCATCTATAGAGCTCAATACTCTTGCATAAGACTAACATAAGCAGATGTCCTTTCCTGAAAAATCACTACCAATGCCATAATCCCAGGGTCAACTGTCCAAGACTAGAGAATGAACAAGGTATGTCTAAAACATAGAGATGAAGCTGGCATTCAAACTTCTACTGAAAATAGAAGAGATAATAAGAGTAACTGATAAAGCAGACAAATGAAAAATGATGCATTTTCCAGTGACTTGGACATGGACACAGCATGTAACATGTTTGGATATGTTAAAAGTACACTAAACCCCATGGTCCAGGACATAGTGAATGCACCTAAAAGGAAAATTATTAGATTGTCATATGAGGGATAAATTAAGTAATATCATTGGAAAATATGATTAGATGTCAGTGGACTCTTCAAATTAATTACCCACCCTCCTTTTAGTAATTGGTTATATGTGGACATAGCTAATAGATCATTTATTTTTCAGTCTAGCTATTAGAGCTCCGGGAGATGCATTCCCAACTGTCTTGCAACCTTTTGTGTACCACATTTGCGTTAGTACTAGTCTTTTCCCATACAGCAAAACTTACTGCTGATTTTTTAGAGAGGGGGTAGAAAGTATTTCAGATTATGGCCACAAATGAAAGATTTTGGTCCGAGTACGCTTTATTGCCCACAATGGTTCCAACTAGAAATTGCAGAGCACCTTCAAGAGTAAATCACACCAACGCGAGGAGAGAGTATCAGGAAGCCTGAAACTTTCAATTAATTATGATACAATGCAAGACAAAGGGATCTACTTCAACTCTTCAGCCATGATGCGAAGTCATTCGCAGTCAGGGTAATGGAGATTAACAAAAGATTGAGTTAGAAATGGAATACAACTAAAAGAATTCGGCACAACGATTGTTGCAGGATAGCGAAATGCGATCTCTTATCTTCAATAGTGGAAGGGTTCTCGTCCAGTAGGATTTTTTTTCCTTCTTTCTTAATCCGTATGAGTTCCTTTGCTCTCATATGAATACAAAAGAGGGCAATTGGGACTCTAGACTATTTTACCTTGTGTAGATTAGATCCAAGAGAGTACATCATGTACTTGATGTTGATTTTTTTTTTTTTTTTGGACAAACGTACTTGATGTTGATTACAACACCTACTTATCATATAAATTCTTGTCTTTATTTGATATGACCAGATTGAAATGTGAAGTCACTGCAGACTACACCACTATTCATCATCAGCAAATGACAGTCTCGTATCATGGACCGCACATATTAACTTGATATTATTCTTGGTTAATGCCTTTGGGCTAGCCCATGACACCTTTGGTCTACTTGGTTAAGTTCTTTGGGTCTAGGATATGTCCTAGGCCACTAGCTAGTCCACCTTTTTAGAAGTTCTCATGTTGTAAGGAAGAATAAGTGTGTAGGAAGCTCTGGAATAGTCCCTTGTACATATCTTAGTCTAAATCATGGGGTAAGATTCTAGGTCTTCGATACAACCCATCGAAGAGATACAAGTGTTGTAAACTCTTTCTCAATCAACACAGGAGTGGCTACAGAAATATAGTTTAATATCACTTAGTACTCGCAAATTGGGTAGGACTCATTTCAATTGTTATATATGGTCCCGAGTTCACCAGGAGGAGAGCAAATAAACTTTTCATAACATGGATATTCTACCAAATTTGCTGACCTTCCTTGTAAGCAAGAGATAAAGGACTGGTAGATACATGTATCGGGTAGTGGAGATATTTGGGTGACAATTTTGGACGATTGTGATTTATAGAAGGATATTTAGACAGCAATGTCAGTCTGTAAGTTATAAGTGGTTTACTGAGAAGGTCAGACTTCGGATCAAAAAGGGAAGGTTAAGCTTCAAGGACATAAAAGCTGGTAGTATGCCTGTCAATGGGCCGGGTCTGAACCCAACCCGACCCAATAAAGACCCGACCCATTTATGTTAGACCCGGACCCAACCCGGTAGTGGATGACCCAGTTTCTCCCTGACCCGCCCCAGATCGGACCCGACCACAAAATCTACTTTTCTTTCTAAAATTAAAAATCTGCAGCAGACCTTATTTTATGCAAAGTAAACTTTTTTTGTGGGGATTGTATGCATGTCTTCTCAATAATTAGCTCATTACCTTTCTTTATAAAATAATTATAATTACTATTATTATCTCATTACCCTATTTTCTTAATCTCTCCTAATGTTCTTGATTTCCTTCTCTCATCCTCCTTAATTGTAGCGACTTTGCACTCTCATTCTTTCATTATCAGACAGATTCATTTGACCTCTCCCTCCACCTCATTAAACCTCTCATCAACCATAAATATCTCGGAAATTTGTTTCCCTTTTTCTCTCCACATTTCTCTCCCCCATTAATATGAGTTAGTTGCTCTTTTAAAAAAACTCTCCCATTAACTCCACGTCATCAACATCTACAACTTTCTCTCACACAGTTTGCCAAACATGAATCTCCCCCTCCTAATTCTGAGGGTAAATCTTTTACTCTCACTAGTATGGAAAGGAGTACAGTTAGGACGGGCCTGGATCCGTTAAAAGGTCTCGATGGTCGGGTTGGGTCGGGTCAGAATTTCATGGGTTTTAGTAGGGTCGGGTCAGACGGGTGGCTCACCGAACTGGGTTTAGTCAGGCCGGATTTATGCGGGTCGGGTCGGGGTCTGACCCGGCTCATTGACACGCATAGTTGGTAGTGTTGTGACATTCAGACCAGGGATACAAAAAATCGCTAAAGTGGCAGCAATTCCCTATCTAGATCGTATGATCAAATTCACAAGTCACATCGCCATTTTAAGTGATTTGAAGAACATGACACACTACGATGGCAACGACTACCAATTAAAATAAACTATGTACTTACATTTTGTCGTCGTTCAGTTGATTTCCGGCAGACAAATAGGGAGGATAGATGAAGAACTGAAGGAGGATATTGACAAAGACGAACAATGGATATTGACGATGTTTCTTTCTCGGAAGAATATTAGATACTGAGGAACGTTAATGGTGGATTTTGTGGGAATGTTAGTAGCTACTCACGTGGGTTCATAACTCTATTAGTGGACTACTTTTGTAATTAGTGGGTTTTATTAGTTAATTTTGGCTTTTGAAGTAGCAAAAATAGAGTTTGTTTCCCCAAATAATCCACGGCATCTCATAAATACATAATTTTTTGTTACAAAATAGAATTGGGTATTATAAAACGCATATATAAGTTTATAAAAACGTTTTAATGTTTAAACATTGTGATTAGATTAAAAATCTAAGTCTGTAGGAGATTTTTGACAAATATTTAAGTTGTTTTTACTAAAATGTTCCGAAAATATTTAAGTTCGTGGGTATTACCAAAAGCATGTGTATATATATATATATATATATATTCAATTTTTTCTAAGAAAATGTTCCGAAAATCGAACAGTGAACCAGACAAGCGAATTTTGATTCATCTTGGCGATCTGAAGAAGCCTACCCCTAGCGTACCGTGAACCAGCTAGCCTCGTGTACCATGATCCCATACCCGTAACACATGCCACAACAATCTCCAGTCCTGGTAACCTTGATTTGGACTTGGGGTTGCAAAAATGGAAGATCGATTTATGATCCACTCGGATAATTTGGTCATCTCCTATAAGGGTAATTGCTTCAGCCAGAACTTCATTTTTAGGATTTTCATAGAGCAGCCATAATGACATTTCTTTAAATCAGACCATGGAACCTCCCATTTCTTGCTTTTGATTTTAGCTTCAAGCCTTCACTGTGTGTGATGTGTATCCTAGATCAATCCTCCTTGCACAGTTTTCTGATACAAGTTTCTTCACCAAAATATTTACAAAGTAGTGTGTGAGGCTCGAATTCAACAGATAAAAGATGGAAGGGCTTGCTGATATCTCCTTCGAGTAGCATGGAAACAGAAGACCATTACAGGACCATCACTACGTACAATTTTGTTTCAATTATGACACGCCATCTACTTTGAGTTCATTGCTTCCATAATCCATACAAAGTTTAAGCATCTATACTAAAATTCTAGGAACAGAGAAAAGCATCACACAATTTAAGGTTGAAAGTACACTGATCATGCTTCCAATGAATAATCTTTGAATTACCACATCATCCTATGGGACTTCAAGATGTAAGAAGAAAGTTCAAATAGAGTACGACAATCTCCACACATCTGACAAACCTAGTCACAGTCGTCTTTTTATCTTATCAAAATAAGTGTATTCACTGAATAGGAAAGCACGCCCAATACACAAGATAATAGAAGGAAAATGTTCATCAAATAGACGCAATCAAGAGGAGATGTGAGCATTACCATGTTTACTTTGCCAGGCAACAGGGAGAAATCCCAAGCTATATACGAGTTTATTGATTCCACGGTCAATGAAACCTGGATGAACCAAAAAACAACACATTGATCAGGCATATCTAATAAAGACTTCATAGAGATCAACGAGCAGTCAATAAAACTAGAAGTGCACAGCACATAATGTTCCAAAAAGAACAACCATCTTCACAGTAACATATATTGATCCTGAAGCTAAGTAAACCTTGGAGAATAAAAAAGAAGGGTGAGGTGCTTGCCACCAGCATGCACACTGCATATAAATCAGGGACATACAGTATTATCTGATGCTCTCAAGATTTAGAGACAGATGCAAATGCAATGGAGGTGAATGATGTATGACTATTGCAAGGACAGTATGCTGTAATTGAACGTCCAAAACTAAGAATGCGCCTAAATTATTAACTATAAAAACAACACAGGTCTTATTCCTATTCTTCTGAATCATCAATCTTGAGTTCATTCCTACACAGATAGCACTAACAATCGATACAGTTTGTCATCTCGTTTTACTGACACGTACGACACTGACTAATATGAGACGTGCCGAAATGTCTAGATGTAGAGAGAAAATCTTGTCATCAAACACAAAGAAGGATGATTGAGAAACGGAAAATAAGTCCACACATTATATATTCTCATCTAATATTGGCTTCAATCATTAGAAGAGGCAAGTATCTCGGCTAAGTGACACCCAAACACTGAATAACCAGTTTCTCATAAATAAGATCAGTACTGAAATTATATTTTACAAATAAAGATAAGGTTTTTTTTCTGACTAAGTCAGAGGGTACTTTACATAAACTATGCCATGTTTTAGTAAATAGGAAACCGGTACGGCGGTACCCTTACTATTTGCAGATCATCAAGAAGTAGGTTCCGGCAATGGTAGACAACAAAAAGCCAGCGAGAAATAATTTGAGTGAGAGAGGGAGAGAGGTAATCAGCGAATGTGATTGGATTTGTTATTAATCATCCACATGTGTCCGTCTGATTTGTATGGATTTCACTTAAGGCGAACAGGTTAAGGGTGGGTCTCGATTGGTTTTGGTAGTAGTGGTGCTTGCTATGGTTTTTTATTAGAGTTCCAGGTTGATGTTCGACGGACATTCATGGGTGGTTTTGTTGGCACCAATGACATCTGTTCGTCGAGAGGTGGTTGGGTTGAATGGAGGCGGTGGTTGGTCAGTGGTATATTAGGTAATGGTGGCTGAGAACAATGGAGGACACACCCACAATGGAAGGAGAGATGGGGGAAGAGGTCGATCTGAAGGAAACATGGGCAGTAATTAGAAATACGATAAACATCAATGGGCAATAATGTATTTTCAACTCAATGTCACAGCTCGTTAATCTCCCGATGATTTGCAAACAGTGAGGGTGCTAGTTGCCCATCTACAAAAATATGGGGATAGTTTCTGTAAATTAACCAAAGTCAAATAGAGATGAAGGGGGAAATTGACTACTCTTCCCATGGATGAACATACAACTCTCTCTCTCCTAAAGTTTAAGCTCTCACCAACCAAATCACGGAGAAATCGATTCCTACAACCATAATCTTGCACGTTTGAACCATTATGACCTACTGTGAGGATGTTACATGATGACAAGTTGTCAAAATCGTTTTTTTTTTTTCATGTGGAAGGTGCCGTTCTCGGGTAGGAAATAAGTTGTCAAATTCAGAAACGCTTGGATCAAAGGATTTTATGGGTCTTTGTGAAGCCGAGAAACGAAGACTCGATTTATTAGGTGAAGCCAAGTGATGATTTCTCGGTTTCATCGCCCACAATAGCTTGGAATTTCATCATTGTGGCTCCAAATTTGTGTTGGTTTGGTATTGAGAGAGGGCAAGTGGTAGGAATGGTGGTGGTCGCCGACCGGAATTGAAGAAGAAGAGGACGCCGGTGAAGAAAGATTAAGGACAAAGCATATCGGGGAGAGAGATGGGGTGGTTTGTGGTGGCCGGAGTGGAAGACGATGACTAAGGCGGTGGAAATGGCCAGAGAAGACAACTGCGGCGGTGGTGGTTGCCGAAGAAGGGGGAAGAGAGAGAGAGAGAGTTAGGTTTTGTTTAGTTTATATCTTTTCCAAATTCTTAATTTTTTATTAATAATTGTTGTTTTTTTCACAAAAGCTGAATACGGACTCCCAACCCTGAACTTTCGTTAGTAGGAGAATCAGCCAATCTTTTCGTTAGGAATGTATTACAGAAGGAAAGAGAAGTGAGAGACGAAGAAGAAGGAAGAAGCAAAGCAAAGCAAAGGGAGATGACGAAGAGAAACTCACAGACAGCAGGGGGGAGGGAGAGAACTAGATTTCTTGGTGGCTTGACCGCTTGACCGACGGGGCTATGAGCCTATGACGAGTGCGCAAACAGAACTCTGAGGTTGCAAATTCGATGGGTGAAACAGGAGAAGTGTTGGACTGATTCTCTCTTTCTATCCCCTCAATTTGGAAGTTTGTTGCTAAAAAATATTTAGGGATTTCTCCAGTGGAATTGGGGCTTCTGTCTTCCTGGAAAATTAGGGATTTTAGATGTTCATCGTTGACACATACGGTATACTAAATCTATTCACTCAATTATTGTGGATACAAATATAGAATCATCTTTCTATTCTCCCCCGCTTTTTTCTTTCTTTACATGCGCATATTTACACGTATTGGCTGTTTTTTCACGGTATTGGCCGTTATAGCCGTGAATCCAATTCATGTTAAGTGCACCGGACTCAGCCTCTGCCGATTCCGTTACGTAAGGGACTTTACACCCATTTTTCAAAACCATGCTTGAATCGTGCCATAATGTCATGTTTCTTTGAGTAGACTTTATTTATTTTGAAATCGGTAAATTCTGATATTTATTTGGTTAAATGACACAAACCACCCCTGAGGTATGGGCATTTACCAGTCCACTACCCTGAGGTTTGGAATTACCAGGAACCAGCCTTGGGATTAATGGAGATTAACAGAACAATAAAATGTCAGTTTTAGACTCCGTACTTAACGACATTTACTACCTGCTTTTTCACCAACAATCTATTTCTCTCTCTTTGAGTCTTCTATCTTCACCAACAATACCATGATGTTGCAAGTTGCAACCACCAAAACCACCAGTCCGAAGGGGGAGGTGGAGGATCTGGAATCGCCGACAGCAGTGGTGGTGGCGGAAGTGGTGGAAGAAGAAGATTACAAGGTCACTACCGCCACCTCCAACTACTACCACTGCTCCCACGATCAGCATCACTACCTCTCGCTCTCAAACTCAAACCTAGAACCCAATTTTAGACCCAACCAGAGCCTCTCTCTCTCTCTCAAATAAAACCCATAGAGGAGTACAAAAACCCTAATTGAGCATGTACAGAATTGAGCCCCAAATTGGAGTACGGAAAACTTCACCTATTAGGAGGATAGATGGAGGTTGTGAACGAGGGTCCTGGCCGGCGAATGCAGTTGATTCTTGTTCAATTTGGCCGTGGCTTTTCAAGTAGTTCTTGTTCGATTTAGCTATGTTGATTTCGGGGCTTGGAGGTTCGTTCATTTGGGTTTGTTTGCGGTTGGTTCGGCGATGCGGGTTGAGGGTGTGAGGGAGAGAAAGCGGCTATGGACTGATTCGCAGTGGTGCTCAGGTGGAGACCGAGAGCTGGAGGGTGTCGCTTCATGGTCTTGCTGGAGTGGCGATTTGGTCTGCCACGGTGTGACTGTTCAATCACCCGAATTCTTGGTGGTCGATTGTGATAAATGTCCGGGTCGGATTGGGGCGCTACGTTGTGTTGATGGAGGTGGGGTTGGTTCTTGATGTGTAGTTTGTGTTGGTGGTTATGGCAGCAAGGATGACGAAAAGAGAGAGCAGTGTTGTTTGGGTTGGCGTCGGTGGTGTGATTGTTTTCATCACGAAAAATATGTTGTAAACAATGGAAGAAGAACAAGAGAGAGTGGAGTAGGGGTAATGTAGTCGATTATCTTTTAAGAGGGTAAAAAGGTCAACAAAATGATTAGGCATGGTCCCTCACCTGTTACTCGGATGGAGGGGTGGTTTCTGACACATGTTTGACTTAAAGAAGGGTGGTTCTTGGTAATGCCCAAACCTCAGGGTAGTAAGCTAGTAAATGCTCATACCTCAGGGGTGGTTTGCGTCAATTACCCTATTTATTTCACCTTAGATTACATCAATATAAATATTTTTTTAAACTTAATATGTTAGCTAAAATTTCCAGTTTATCTTATTATATACTCCCTCTGTCCCAAAATGAGGGTTCGGGTTCGGGTGGACGTTTCACGGTGTTTGAGGAACTGCTTTTGACTTGGTAGATTACTAAAATGTCATTTCATGGGGTACTTTATTGAGAAGTGGAAAAGTAAATGTTGAAAAAAGAGTGAATTTAAGTGAGAAGTAACTTTTTGGGTAGTAGAACACTCATTTTGGGAGATCCTAATTCCATTTTAGGAAAGGAAAACAGTCAAATGGGATGAAGGGAGCAGATTAGGGCGTCCGAATTTGTGTGTATCTCCTGCTTACCATTCCTTTTTACGTTCATTGTCTTACAGTAAACTCAGAAGAAACAAACATTTAGTACAAACGGCACCAAAGGTCAATAATGAGACTGACGACAGGACTGGACATGAGACTTGCACTTCATATATTAGCAATTACTTTAGTAATTACACCATCATATCATTTAGCAAATTACTTACAACTAAAGCAGAGATGAAAATTTCTGATATAACGTCCCCGGAAGGTCGCTTCTTCCAAATGCATTGCTAAAAAGAAATAAGACTTGAAGCCGTTAACAGCTTCAATTTACCAGAAACTTTTAAACTCCTTCCTCCCTTTCCATATCCGAAAGCACTTCAATAAAAAAAAATGAGTGATGGAATAAACTACGTAACCAGATAGAGAAATACAGCAAAATGCTACATGAAGCACCAATGGCTGCAATTCTCAGTTAGCAAATGAAAGTTTGTAGCACTTAATCAGAGTTCATCGCTCTCTATTACTAATTTTTTTCATTCAAGATAGAAAAGTTGAAGGAACACCAGAGGTTAGACTGAAAAAATCAACGGTAATATGAGGAAGTTACAGGAATCCATCGCAGTCCAAATGCTAGTGAGAAACCCCACCCCTCATATAAGTTTTAAATGTCAGCTAAAGGTTCCAATTGATGGTTCTCAAGCTTAAGTCCCATAAACTTCCCTCATTGGGCATAGATCACACTTCCCCAGAATAAAGTATTTGTAATGGTCACAGACATTTGTGATAAGGTTTTCTGCTGAACACTCCTTGACGAGCCATAGCAAATCGCACAATTTCAGGGACCCATGATTCACACACACACACACACACATATACCTTTTCAATGTATTTATATAATTAACATAAAAAGTGTGGTATAGCGTCGTTATTGTTCATGAAGGAGAGTCCAATACAGTCCATAAATTTGTGTACGTTCAGCTTGTATGCTAATAGCTATTTCCTTTCACGTAATACTAATTTGCAGTGACAACTATATATGCTTAATAAAGGAACTACCTATCTAACCACCCCAAATTCTCCAAAATCACGAGCAACCTAGATGTGTTTATATTATATAAATGAGGAGAGTCACTTGAGAAGATTTCTCTGAGGACGTCATTTCACCACCCTTGAACTAACTCAAACTAATGCTTCCAGTTCGTTCTTCCAGAAAGCAAAAGGACTACATGTGAAACTGAGATATTTAAATAGCCTCCAGTCAAGAAACACCCCCATAGCAATGTAAAATGCAACTACGGAAGAAATATACATAAAACTCGTCACCCTCAAATTAAGAAAATATAGGTCGAAGCAATATACAAGACTGACCTCATGAGTCTTCCCAGCAGGAATGCTTACTTCTTTATAGTCATCGTATTTCCTGAAGAATAAAGCAATGAAATAGTGATCCCGCAGTTCTTTCTCCAATTGTTGTCAAAAATAAGTACAAATCATCTAACAAGAAATACTTGCCTCCCTTCAACTGCCCCAGCAGCCTCTGCTGTAATGAAGAAAGGAGAATTTGCAAAGACCTCTCTGCAACAGCAAAATGGCTGATTAATTAACGAAACCAGAGAGCTAATAGGAGAGTAACTAAATTTAAAAACACCTACGCAACATAAGTCACGATAAATAGGAAGGAAAGGATGCCAATTAATAGAGATAGACTGCAACTCACACCTTGGAATCCATTTATTCTCTCTTACGTAATGATGGAGATGAATCGTATCCTTGAAAGTCGGAGAGGAAAGTGCACCCATGAAAGTACACATTCTTGCCTCAAGCACCACATGCATGAAAGGATTTTAGCAACCGACAACTAAATGTCCGTGGTCATTCAGCTTGATGGTTGGACAGTTGCTTAGTGGTGTGGCCCTTGTAAGCCATAATCATGCTAAGGTTCAAATTTCGAGGGTAATTCCCAAATTAGATTCCTTTAATGTATGACAATCTTGCCTTGTATCAAACCAATTGAATGTGATTGTTCAAAAGGTGATTCTGCAAATATGAAGATGCTGGGTTCATTTTTGCAGCAAGGTGAATTTCTTTTTCTTAGTAGATCCTGATCTTTGACAAAACTTAAGTCAAATTCTACTAGTGTGATTTCTCAATTTTTGCAGGTTTAGCGGGCCTTCAAATTAGTATCAGGTTTCGTATTAAGATTAGACAATCCCACATCATGCGGTCTATATAGAGTGTACACTGATCCTATGTTGAAAACATATTCTTTCTAAATCAATACAAGTTCCAACAAAACGTGTAATACTTCAAGAGATACTGAAAATGTCACTCTGCGATGGAAACAATGGGTTGATTGTAAAGTAGTAAAGCATTAACATAACAATATATTCACTACCAAAAGAGATGCCTAAAGGAAGTCAAACACAAGGAGCACGGAGTTAGAGAGAGAACCCGATAAATTTGAGGAATCTTTCAAACTCAGAGGTATACGCATTAACCGCTTGCTCCAAAATAGCTACTTGATTCTTCTCTCTGCTTAGGAAAAATGGGAGTGAGAAGGACATTATACAACCACAACATAAACCCCCACCAGTGCATTAATTGAATGAAAATTATCACTCAACCAGAGTAGTTATACTGATATGCAACTTGCATCTTAAAACCTCAAAAAATATAAATTATTTGTGTGACGTCTTACAGTTTTCCAGCTTCAAATCGTCCCAGTGACAGAGAAATAAATAGCCGAATACTTAGAACCATTGCTGTAAGACTGTACAAAGGTGGCCCATACCGATGTCTTTGCTCTTCCATGGGCCTAATAATAAGTTATGATCAGTGGATAAATGTGTTAAACCGTTCACATGCATCAGGCATTTTAAAAAGGGAAGAGGGACCAGAAAATACCCCTGATCATCATTAATTTGCCGAATGAAATCCAGTAGAACCTGAACCAAGAAGCATAAGGATACGGTTAACCTAAACATTATTACTTTTAGAATGCAAACAGCCAATATATAGCTACCATCAGTATATCACACATCTTTAGAGTTAACTCATCTTTATAACTCACAAATTCATTGATAAATAAAAAGACTATCCCAACCAACTACAAGTCATAAGACAAGCTAGATGAAGAGCCTTTAAATTGTGGAACACCAACTACTCTTTGTTATGACATTGTTTTATTTTCCGGGAAAACCAAAAGAAAAAATCTAAGAGATTGATACAGGAAAGCTACATTTTACAGTTCATTTAACACAACAAGACAAAATAAACATACCTGTGGCACTCCTACCAAATACTTCACAAGGGTCTTGTAGACACCTGCAGCAGAACCAAGCTGAGCTAATTGTCTCCTCCTGAACACATTTCATAAAGGGCCATTAAAACAAGATTCATCCAGTCTATATCCGATCCAGCAAATAAATGGCTACCTCTCCATTTGTTGGTTCCACAATAGTGCATATCGATCCCGGATACTTCCGCCTGCACTAACTAAAGCTTCAACCTGAGCTTGCTTATTTCTCTCTGACCGCTCCCTCTGTTGTCTGATCAACGTCCCTCGAAAATCTTGGGGCATATAGGTCATAACTGAAAATACAGACATTGACAACATCATTATTTCCCAAAGCAACCCATGCAGCATTCACAATAAAATAATAAATCATTCTAGTGAAGAAGGGTGCATCATAGCTTGTTAATATCACAAAAGAAATATGACTTGCCAATATTTTACCGTAAAACGCCTGAGTAGTAATAGTTTGGCCATTATAAGATATTTTCTGCCTCAATAAGATAAATAAAAAGACAGTGCATGTTGCCAGTACCTATGTTTTGCCAGAAACTCTGATTTGATACCTACGCTTTCAATTGTTGACTAGTCATACCTATCTAAACTTTTCAGTTTCAATCCAGTTTCTCAATTAGCAAAACTTATTTACAGTGGACAAAATAATTAGCAAAAACACGCACAGAGACAGAAATGCTGTTGTTTATTGTTGGAAGGAACTGAAGGAAAGGAAAAGAAATGGAAACAAAAATCGCTGTTGGAGATGATCGATGGTGCAGGCAGCAGCTTCTAGAGAGGGGCCGGGAGTTGGGAGTAACAGCAGTTCTGGTGGGGACTAAAGTAAATCGTCAATCACTAGTCCAAAATACTAGAACAGTAAGAAATACAACCTTCCAGTAACCGACCCACATACGTCTCCAATATCCTATCTTGCTGGAGATATGTCTTCGTGATCTTGTATACCACTTTGACCATTGTAAATTTGCTTTATCCACAATCCACGTCTCAGTTATAAATTCTCGCAGAACAAACTTTAGCATAACCCAAACAGCTTCTGATAACATACGGACTAAAAAGTATCTCTCCTCTAAATGTATACTGACAACATAAGAACTAATTGCTGTGTGCTGGTTGTCATCAGAACTAGTAAGTTCCAGTCATCAGTCTAGTAATTAGCTTTTGTGCTGGGGTAAGGTACAATTAGGATGGAACACCAGCCCTGTAGAATTTTTTCGTTCGAAGTACTAGTTCTTAGCCACAGCTCGAAACATAGAACTGTGGTAGAGGGGAATTTGTCATAGGCAAGCATCGTAAGGAATCCCAATAGAAGAGATCTTTGAAGAGAGTTTACCCAAAAACCAATAAGATTTATTCACTGCACCATAGGTTTGAAATGACTGAACTTGTAAGAGCACCTCCAGCAGTGGGAGGTGAATGAGGTATGTTTTACATGTTTTGAATTTTGCATAACATATAACTTTGAGTGTTTATTACAATAATATAACCTAGTTTGAAAATTTATAATCATGTGTAGTTAAATTATGCAAACGTGAAATGAATAAGAGGAGAGATATAGACACTTAATTTTGCCATCCTATTTCCTAGTTGGCTAAAATATAGAGAGGATGCATGTTTTGTAAAACTGGTCATTTGCATAACCTATTGGAACTGAATATTTTACTAACTTCTGTATCTTTTTGCTAATAATGAGGGCCAACAAAACAGCGTAAGCGAAAAGTAAGAACAAACCTGTGTTAAAAATATTGTCAGAATTCTTGGCCTGGAAAAACTCTAATGCTTTTAGAGTATTCTGAAACTTGACCCTAAATCCAGCTAAACTAGTAGCAAGTTCTGCATATTCTGGTGTAGATGGTTGTTGAATCTGCAGCAATAAGATGAATATAAAACTCATATGTTTTTGTAAGCACTTAAACTTAAAGATGCCAAAAAAAGTAATTGCAAGATGAACAAATGCAAAGCAGACTTCAAGCAAGCTGTATACTACAAAAATAAAATACAAACAAGAGAACTAACCACTTTCGGCCACTTCGAGCTGTCTAGCAAGTAGAGAATTTCTTCGAGCTGTTCTCTGTTCTTCCACATATTCTCATCAATTTTGTGGGGTGGGGTGGATTCTGCTTCATGTACCAACAAACTTTCTCCTGAAAGCAATTTTGTCAAGCATGAGTTTAAGTCATAGTATGGAAGTGAATTGATGTCTGAGAAGCTGATGAGGTATGACCATCAGTCGCCAGAAAGAGAGTCATAAGCTGCAGTCGGCTATTTGGTTATATACTTCTACGTGCAAAAATAGGAAAGGATGTTTAATGTTGTATCATTTACAAGCACACAAGGATCTGATTGGCAGGGACTGAAGTCAAATGCAATCAGTTGGGTAGTCTACGGACTGGTAGAAATCCAATTCTTAACGGATCAACTGGCTAAAGAAACCAAACCCATCCAATATGTTCCACCACAGATTGGATCGGTTTAATCCACGGATTAAAAATATTGGTCGAGAATGTGTTCAAATATGATTAGATCACACACACAAATGTAGTATTTGATTGCTAATCAACACTATTAAAATTCATGTATGTAAGATCTTATAGCCCATTTAACAAAATTTTGATCACATTATTATACAAGTAATCACAGTACTTGCTACAAGCCAACATTCTAACCAATAACGAGGGACTTTTTGATTATGTTGGGAGGTTTAGGTTTTCGGTTTTTTCAGAGTGTGTAGTTATGGTGAGGAGAGAAACTACATATCTAAAATGCCCCAATGTTGTAGAAAATACGAGATGTAGCTAAGAATGGTTGGAATCAGATGTAGCAGTTTGAAACAACATGATTTCGTAATGTGATCTGATCCGCACAGATTGATATTTTCTCAGTCCTAATCCAATCCACTCCTCATGTAACCTGAATAATAGAGCACGGATCAGATCAGATCAGATCAGATCAGATCAGATTGCGAATGATGTACTTCTTTGTACAGTGTGGACTTGCATAGAATTTTATTTCGGGTATAGGAAGGATGATGTTTACCCTAGTTTAAAAGTACATATTCTTCAATTAGCAATATTTACTTGGAACAAATATCTTAAATCACCTCCAAGTCAATGAGTGCAGAGTACCAAGATGCAGTTGCCAAACAAAAGAGAAGAGCATAGAGAGTCATTTTTCATTTCATGGTAATTACGCGATGACGAACCAAACACTGAAACTCAATTCAATAACTAAAATGGTCCAAGTACAAAGACTTGAGCTCAAGAACCTATGTAGCACGAGTGCGGGTGCGGTGCGGGTGCTGGTTCGGGAACTGGGTGCGGGTGCGGCAAATTCCCAAAAATCAAGGGTGCGGGTGCGGCGGGGGTGCGGCCACAGTATTTATATTTTTATCTGATATTATTAGTGATACTATTATACTAATATAATAACGACAATAATGGGGATCATACTATAATCGAACAGAAATTCGTACACATTCAAAGATACAAGGTTACTATATCAATAGTATAATCTCATCATATCGTTGTTCTTAGCTGTGGAGAGATGAGTAATCTAAGGGTTAAAAGTGTTCGCACAGATGCACGTTTCTTTGTTAAATTTTACTTGAATTTGAAAGACTTTCAACTAAAACTTTCAAAAATGACCCTGCCTTATCCACAAAGCACCCGCAAAGCACCCACAAAGCACCCAAGCACCCGCGAAGCACCCAGAAGCACCCGGTGCGGGTGCGCGACCAATCAGAAGCACCCGTGCAACATAGTCAAGAACACTTAAATAGAATAGATAAGAAGAGAAAGAAGAAGACAGAGAATCCAAACCAATTGTGTACCAAGCCGCCCCTTACAAACTCTAATCCAAAAATCCAGCAAGCGTTCATCTTCACCTTTATCCCTTTTGTTCACTAAACAAATGTAATAGCATATTGCAGCTATGGTCTCTCTTCCACTTTAACACATTTGTATCTATCAATACGACTTTATCTAATCAATTTTTGGTTGAATAAGGCTGCTAATACACCTATACCAAGTACTTTACAGCTTAGATAAACTTGTTGTAAGTACCAAGGCTCCTTCCTTCCCACGATCCAAATAATTATAGGATTCACATCCTTATGAGTGGTCTAATGTCATCTAGATAAACCTAAAGAAACTTTCACATTTTAAATCCCTGGCCTTATAGTTAGGAGACACCTTCCAACCTATCCAGACACATCAAATTTTGGTTAGAGATTACCTCGGTGCATTAGAAAAATTCTATGTGAAGCTTTAAAATATTTCCATAACTTTCCTTTCATCATCCATAGTTATGCTTTTCTCATCAGCAAGTACAATGTAGGGATAAATTGGAGGTGTTTGGATAGGTAACTTTTTGGTTATTAGTCTTTTGGAGTGTGTGGTTGAGGTGAGGAGAAGTATGCAACACACACAAACACTCCTCACATCAACAACAGATCCCAACAAATTCAAAAAAAACTCATCCAAACAACCCCATTACTCATAAGAAAAAAGTTACAATGTAGGGATACTACAAGACTCCAACAACACGACCTTAAGAGCTAATGATATTACAATATACTCTGACCAAAGTGATGCCAAATCACCCTGATTCTGACCCTGCAACTCCATAATCCCTAAAGCAGCTTCTTGCACTGGCTTTTGCCGCTGAAAGCTGTAGGGGGAGTGGTCAATACAGTCATCACAGCCATATATAATTGTGAAATGTCAACTAACTAGACCGCAGAGCTTTTCAGGGAGGATGATCATTGTATCCTTCCTCAATCAATCTAACACGGAACTGAATTTTTCATTATATCAACTTGAAAAACCACCACCGGCAACTTTTGAGCCATAGATAAGTTCAAAACATTTCAATTGGGCACTCACAGTACTGACTACTGAGAGTCAAGAAAACTGTAATTAATATCTGTTCCTGTTTCCCAAATGAAATAATTCCATTGAATAAGACCAATGAGGATCATTTAGAGTACTGAATATACATGGATTAAGAAGATATGGGTTCTGAAGTTCACCTCTTCCAAATGTGCTACGATTTCGCAAAACATGCAAACCCTTTTACTAACTCTCATAACCCACTAAGCAAATTCAAAATTGACAGAAACCCCAGAGTAAAGCAAATAAAACCCACACTCAAAAATATCGAGTATTTTAGAGACTCCACCTTGGGTCAGAGCGACGTCCTTGCACAAATCCTTGGCCATGGAGAGGACTTGAGCTGAAATGCGAGAGACGTCATCGGAGAGAGGAGTGAAGGGATACTTGTCGTAATAAGAGGACAGGAAAGCCCTGGTAATCGGCACCAGGCCATCGGTGGACGCCATTTTGGCGAAGGCGATCAAACAACGGTTTCTTGACGAGCGAGCTCTCTATCGATTCGATCGATCGGGAAATGGGTATGTTTGTCTGCTACAGGGGTTGTGTTGGGGTTGAAGAATTGGAGGAAAGCGGAGGTTACAACCGACGTCGGTGGGGCCAGAAGGGTTCCGGTGAGCTTTCAGTATCAGGGAGTTTTCAATGGTTTGTTCCGAAGAGAGAGATGGAGGAAGAAGATTACATAGTTTGACGGACTCAGATTGAGGGTCAACACGAGACTAAAAAGAAGTCAAACCCACGAGAAAACAAACCAAATGTCATAAACTTGTTTCTCCCTAAATTTTACAGTTGGATCTATCTTCAGTTTAAGAACTACTTTTTCCCTTTAAAAAATAACAATAACTACAAGTACTTAAAGTAATGGGTGTGACTATGGTGCGGGCGAATTTTTAGGGTTCTTGGGGGCTCTAGTTTTTTTTTTTTTACCGGTTTAGACCAAAAGGCAGCCGGTTTCGCCTGTATTAACGAAAATACCTGCCAAATGACAAAAGTTCTCGCGGGTTGGGACAAAAGCGGTGCGCCCGGATGGTCCGACTCGCGCAGTACTATGAAACAGCTTACAAATGTCATGAAATATTCAACGATTCCATTACTGGTTTCTGAAATACGAAGTAGCTTTTATGAAATAGATAAAAATTATTATAAAATGTTCTAGAGTGGATTGAAATGGATAATCCTGCACACATGTGAAGTAAAACATCAACATTGGTGATCAATGTTGGACATATTAGCACCAGTACTCGTCGAAATAGATGCGAAATATGTTAAGACACCAAAAATAATTTGATTACGAGAATGTTTGTCTCCATCTAAGCCGGATTAGGCACAGCTGATCCGTTTCACGACTACCGAAATGATCGTGGTGTAGCACTAGTCATATATATAAGCCCACAAGAAAACTACTCGCATTTTTCGTGTGCATTCGCTCTATAAACAGCCTCCCATCCAGATTCATGCGTCAACTGCCTCACCGCGGCGCTTCACACTTCTAGAGAATACTATCATTAAGCTCTTGCCATGTTCAAATTACTTCAATTGCCCTTTCTCAAAAAATTTAATTTTATGGATTGCACTTTCTCATTTTTTCTCAATTTTTCATATTTTCATACTCTATATGCAACTGGCCAACTCTATTAACCATAATGATTGGGCGGGGGTTCTATAAAGTAAAAGTTCTAACAATTGCAGATATATAAAACTAGACAATACGACAATTATACATCACTCTATACTAACCACACGAACACAGTACTACACAAAATACATGTGAAAAAGTTAATGCACACAAACATGGCTAGCATAGTTAGACACAAACCCCGACACTTATGCATTTCGTTGTCCTCCACAAATTTAGAGATCAACTAGGAGATTTTCTCACTAAAATGTACTGGCGGTGAATATACACAGTTACCACTCAAACGCATAAAAGAGAGTGTTAGTGGTACCTAGGTGTCCGGACCTACATGGGCATCGTTGCCGCGAAACTGCAATAAGAAGGGTCACATAGACAATTGACAGTTTCCGGAGAACGTTGATGTGCGTCTAAGATATTAACTGTAGCCCCCTCCACGTGTCGCACTCAAATAAATATTGAAGTACTCTTCGACCTCGAGTAATTCTTTGCTTGTGTTCCATAAACTTTGTAGGGCTTTTTCGTCACATGTTCGTGTAATCTCTATCACGCACATGAAGAAGGGGAATTCGGCGCGTTTTCTATACCTATGTCCCTGCACACTGATTGAAAGAATTAGTCCACTCTCTCTCACCCCTCATAGCCAGATAGAGAGAACTCAAATAAAAATTAGAAACAAATATTGTAACACCTCAGAAATTTCCTAGGGGTTAAAATACAATGTCTTTAAAAATAGTTGGGGTAAAAGTTAAATTTTAAAAAACTTTAGGGGCCTTAATGCAAGTTCTGTAATTTTAGTACCAACTCATCTCTGGGAAAATTGGACTACCATGACTGATACGAATAAATTGTAGTTAAATGAGGGTATGGGGTCTGTTTATAACTTTTAGAAATATGTTTAAATCCTAAAATTACCCCAAACTTTCTGGAAATTTCACTAGGACTCCAATGTGAAAGCTTTGTAGCTTACACGCCACAACTACTTGCCGCATCACCTAGACAAGCGGCATCTTCTGCAACTCTATGCAGCTGGCTACAATCACCCACATCTCTCCATGTAACCAACTCAAATCTTCTTCTTCTTCATATGCACCCTCCATGGACGCTACCTTCCCACCACAGCAACACCACCACCAGGCCACCATCCAACAAGATGCTACAACTGGAGAACTTAGGGAGGTCTAGCTTCAATAGCCCTCTCCTAATTTACGGTTTCCTCAGAACTCCGTTGTCAAAACAGGTTAAAGGGTAAGAGCTCTAGCTTCAATCTTGGCCAAAATTTCTCTGTACACTGTAATTCGCCAGCTCTAGCCTATGTTTTGGTGATCCTGAGGTTATGGTAAGCTTAGTGGTGCCGTTATTGCACCGTGATTCGTCACAAAAGGGGAGGCTCGCCAGTCACTGCAGTTTGGGTCGCCGTTTCTGCTACAGACGCCGGAGGTGAGGTTACAACCTCTTTACTCTCTGTTTTACCTTGTAAATGATCCATTCATGATTGTCTGAGTCTTCGAGAACCCTTTGAAATTGTTCAATTAACCCAAAAACATCATTTGATGTCCTTTTGATTGTGAAGTTATCATCTTTTCGACCACATTTCTGGTCATGTTCTTAGCCGGTAACTTCCTCATAACTTGTTTGTTTTCGATTCGAGCCTGATTGGCTCTGATAACTCTTGAGTTACCTAGCTAAAGCTTATGTATCAAATTAATAGCTGGATCACCCTGTAAACAGAATGAATTTCAAGCCAAATTATCGGTGTTCTTGCGCAAACCCAGACCTGTGTTGTTGTGCTGGTTGGGGCTCATGTCCAGGCCTCTTTTCTCCCTGTGTTTTTGACCAATTAAGCTGATGTTTGGCCCTGGTAATTTTCTGCACTCCATTATACAAATGTGGGTTAACTTAATCCTGCGAATCAACCTCTTGATAGGATAAAATCATGCTTGAAGTGGCTGCAATCCTGCAGCAGTGTGAAGGTGTTCGTGGCCAGCATTTTGGCCAACTTTCAGGACCTATAACTCATCCATAATGTGATGAACACTAAATTTTTTTATGAATTCCATTGATATACCTCTAAACTACTGTGAGGTTTACCTAATTTGACTAAATCTAAAATTAGCTCGAAATTCAGGTTAATGTGATGGACAATCCGAGCAAGAACTGACTGTTCTAAAGCTGGTTTGAGTATCTACCTTGCAAGATCATTGTCGCAATCTAAACATGATGGTTTGCTTGAATTCTCTTGCTGCTAGGTCCCCTTCTAGTGTTTCAAATCATAAAAATTATTGGTGGCTTGAATAACTCATTAACCAACTTCAATTTGCACCTAAAGTTAGCTGCGAATAATCACAAAACTAGGTTATCAATCCCTTCGATCTGCAACCAGCTGTGAACACCTATACTGAAGTCACTAGGTTTTGGTTTGGGCTTCAAATGGAACCTGTGAGTACTTTGATTTTTGTATATTCAACTTCTTTGGTTGTTGCTTAATTTTTTCAACCCTAAAGAAAATCAATTGCTTGCAAAGTGATGTTTTGAATAATCAATATTCTGAAATATATCCTAATATTCAAAATATTTTTCTTTTGCCTCTATTAATCAGTTTGATTTTCTTTATAAAGTGTCTGGACATGTAATCATGACAAATTAGAAGTCAAGTTACAATTAGCCTTTCAATTTTATATTCAAAGGCTAACTATCAAGAATATGTGATTTTTCACTAAGTATGGAAACAATTGGTTATGTGATCATCTTTCAAATCTTGTATCTCCTTCACCAATTTATAGATTGAGCTGGAAATTAAACAAACCCACCCTTTGAGGATATAACTAAAAGTCTATGTTAAATACATGGACTTTCGGATTTGGATTATGAGATGACTTAGTTGACAAAAAGGCCTTTTTGGAAAGTTGTTTAGAATAACATTCTAAGTCTAGGGATCAAGTTTGACAAAGTTTAACTTTCTGAAAATCCTAGTTTGGATGAGCTGTATAGGAGGGGCAAATCGGTTATTTTGGAATAACTTTAATTGGATAGTAAAATCCTAACTCTAGGCAAAGTCAATTGTAGGAGATCGTCTACCAGTTTCATAATATACCAATGCCTATATACCAGTTTCATAATATTTGGAGCTCGTCTACACTTATCTGGGTTGAAATTGACCAAAAGTCAATTGTAGGAGATTTTCTGCAGTTTTGCTAAACCAATGGACTTGAATGCAAATAAGTGAAAGTTTCAAACTTCAATACTGAGCGTATCAGGAGGGGATATGAATCAAATTTGCATATAGATATATTTCATTAAGTATTATTGGGGGATTCAAGCTTAGTTATTGACTGTACTGAAGAGACTGGATTGTTATGGGCAAAATAGTAATCCTGGTGGGACAATCAGTATAACATCTGCATTATGTAGTCCCCCTCACTTAAGAGGGAAAGTGTTAATAGCATGTATGCTGGAACGGAATAGTGATTGCTGGATTATGAAATCAGCTCCGCTGATTAGGAAATTAGGTTGGACATTAAGTAAGCTTATGTATGCTTGCTCTATTATACGTGTTTACCTAAGCTGATGGCATTTATATAAATACTATGGTTATGATTTTTGATATGTTGTGATATAATTGTCTTCTCACACCTGGTGGTTACTATCGTCTTCGGACATTGTGTTGTGTTCGGACAACTGGGAATTTGTCTTCGGACATTGTGTTGTCTTCGGACAACTAAGAATCGTCTTCAGACGTTGTGTTGTCTTCGGAAAACTGGGAATTTTCTTCGGACATAGTAGGCAACTAGAACTACTCTCTGGACTAATGTCCAGTAGGGGGTGTGGACACTTAAGGTCTAATTTTTCTTGGTAGATTATTTTCCTGCCTTATCGGAAGTGAATTTGGTCTTCATGACTCTCGGGGTGGTGTGATTTTTGGATCCTCCGTATAAGACTGGTATGGTTGAGATGTATATGGATGATTGAGGATTCCTTAAGTTACAAGTTACTGGTACTCTATCTGTGTTATATGTGGTAATGTGGCAGGATCCTGGCATGGACGTCTGTAAGTTTTAAAGTTGAATCATTTCAAAATATATTTTTATTATTTTCTCAGTACTATACTACTTGCCATATTTTCTAAAATGTGTGCATATTTTCTGTATTTTCAGGTGAGTACGTGGGAATCTAGGGGTATAGTCACTCACCAAGAATTCCACAAAGAATAATAGTAAGTCTGATGTATGTTTCAGTTTCTTTAATTCTTTCTCGTAATAAAACCCGTAGGTTTTGACTCCTTGCTGGGGCATTCCCGTGCCTTAGCGGAGGACACTCCCATGAGTCTGGGGGTCTTCTGGTAGATTTTCAACTCGGAGAGGTGTGGGTGTTACAAATATCATCCTACTCTACATTGGGTTGTCTGCCAAGCAGCGCTTGTAATTTAAGGTTAACGGGCCCGACCATGTTACCTCTACAACCTCACGAGGGTGGTCTGGCACTTTGTGCCTCTTCCATCTAGCTTTCCTATGTTGAACTTGGAGCACTATTTTATGTGCTTGCACAGATGATGGCTTGTTCCTTTCCCAATAATCAGGTGGATCCCCTTGCGACAACTCTGGGATTTGGCGCTTCACTGGAATAGAAAATGGAACCCCTTACCGATACTCCCACGAGTGCTGGGACGTTGTTTCAGGACTCGAAAAGTCTCCATGTCATCATTTACTCTCATAATCATCTCCCATTCTCTAAGTCAATGAGATTGCGACAAGTCGCCCAAAACAACCTACCCAAAATGATGGGCACATCACCCACAGGCATATCCAATATGATGAAATCAGCGCAATTATTAGGCTTCCGGCCCTCACAGACAACCTGTATCATCCCACGGGCTTTCTTGGAAGATTTATGTTCAAAATGTAGAGTGATCCAAGTTTTCAGAGGTTCCCCCACACTTAACTTTTTGAATACCGACAATGACATCAAATTCACGCTCGCTCCCAGATCAAAGAGAGCCCTTCCAGTGTGGTGTCACCCAATGAAGCTTCAATGATAAAACTACCTGGATCCTTCTTTTTATTAGGTAGCCCATGCAAACTACATGAACTAACATGTTCATTCAAATTCACCCTCTGAAATTCATCCACTGCTTTCTTCCCAAGTACTGCATCCTTAATAAACCAAGCATATTTTGGAATCTTTTAAAGAGCCCCAGTCAACAGAATATTAATAACCAATTTCATAAACACATAAAGCGCGTGTATTTATCAGAATCATCCTTCTTATTCCTATTATGCAATGGATATGGAAGTTCTGAAGAAGAAGGAGGATATGAAATTAGTACCTCAATAGGTCTCTCCTCGTCTTGCTGAGTCATGCCCTTTGATTGGGGTACCATGACAGTGTCTTCTCTGAACCAAAGACTTCATGCCCCTTTGCCTTTGACACTTCAGCTCTAGCATGGATATGGTATGGAGGATGAGTTATTGTGGTGCCAATGCGAGTGGTGATAGCTTGAGCATGTTCCTCATATGCATCATTGAGACGTTGCAGTGCTTTATTTTCAAGTTGTTTCTTCACAGCAGTGAGTTCAGCTTGAGCCTCTTGGAATGCAACTGCATCTGTGGTGAAATATGTTTGCATGGACATCATGTGTTGACCCATCATCTTCATTACCTCTCTCATTTTAGCCAACTCTGAAATTACATGTTGTTGCTGGTACAAGTCTGAAACATTTGCTTTAGGCGTTACCTCCACCACATTCACCTCAATTGTGATATATGATGTTGAGCCGTGCTTCATAGATTCTTGCTGCGCGTAAGGATTGCTCATGATTTCCTCTTATTTAACCACACATCTGACCATCTTATATGGCCCCTCACAGTTGAACAAGAAGTTACTTCCAGCTCCTATATCAATCTTATTTTTATCAGACTTGTCAAGCACATTATAGAATACCTGAATGATATGACCCTATCAATTCCATTATTGGGGCATTTAAGCAGCAAGCGGTTGAGGCGCTCCCAAGCTTTAGAAGATGATTCATTCTGTGTTTTCCTGGAATTCCAAATCTCGTTCTGCAGCTGAATCAAGCGTGAGATTGGAAAAAATCGCCCATAAACTGAGAGACACACTCTTCCAAGTTCTAATTAAGTTGGATGGCAAAGAATCTAGCCAATCCATAGCAGCTACCTTGAGACAATGGGGGAAGTGTATAAGCTTAAATGTTTTACCAATGATCCCTTTGTAGTGTATTACCTGGAACGTGATCTGAAATTTTCCGATGAATGGATGACAATCTTCTTCATATATGCCAAAGTAGGTGCCCATATCTTGTATGAACTGAATTATGGACAACTTGAGACATAAGTTTTCTGCCTAACTTGGTGGAACCATAATTTTTGGCTCAATTTCGTTCAAATTTGCCTCAAATTCTTGGATTATCACCTTGCTAGAGCGGTTAAATGGCGTTGACTGTTATCTAGCCGTTGCGGCCCATAATTGCTCTTCAGCCTTAACCAACATAGCTTCTAGCCGTTCCTAGTTATGGCTATTCAGTTCTTGGCCCTCTACCATGGTCACCAGAAAACACATCACTAGCAAACCAGTGAGGCAACATATAGTAAACAAAATAAAAATAAACAATCAACTAGGAATCAGGCCATTTTACGTGACGGTTTAATACAACCTCCTGTCGATCTCACGTTAACCGTTTTCCCCGGCAACGGCGCCAAAAACTTGACGCGATCTGCTAACGCGTATACGCAAGCGCAGAGTCAGGTAGTGAAAGAGTGAGTATTTTTAATACTCGGGTTGTCGAATCCCTCGAGGACAAGCTCTTAGCAAACTTTAACTAACATATAAATTTTGTTAAATACGTAACTGGGAAGAAGTGTGTATGAATTGTGAGGTTTCCACCCCTAAACAAATGGCTTTATTAGTAACAGAAATAATAGTAAACTGGAATTAAGAAGAAGTTCTTAATCAGTTATGGAGAAACTAAGCAATCTCGTAGATCACCTAGGGCTGTCAATTATTTCAGGATAATCTAAGTAACACGATAATTCTAATCTAATCAAGTCTGGTAATGGCATTGACCATCTCCTATCGGTCTCATGTTATCTACTAGTCCGTTCTAAAAGGTCATCTACTTATACATTAACGGGTCCTATTGTAGGGTTTTGTAACGAATTACGCAGAGGAAAAACAATAATTAAGATCCGCACAAGACCCTCCAAGGAACACAGGAAGAGACATCAAAAGGATAGTTAGGGATTTAGTACCAATTACCTTGTCTCCTAGGATGACTTCAAACACAAATTAGTGTTCGCGTCTCTACGACTAGTCCACTCCTTGGATTATTTCCGGATCATCCACACCTTTGTGCTAGCTAGGGATGAAGGAGGAAGAAGAAGAATCACACAAACCGGAGCAAAATAGGGGCGGCACGCCTCTCTTGAGGCCGAGGGGTAAAGGGGTGGACGGGGGGAGGGGGGTTTGGTCCTCCTTGTCTTGTATCTCTCCTTGCTTTATTCTCTCTCACTCAATGTGTGTTATGAGCATTAGTGAGAAAATAAGCTAGGAGTGTCCTTTATATAGTCTAATAACTCCTTGTTAACTACATATTAGCCCCTCTCCTAATCCTGTCCATACATGGACTAGTCCAACTTGCAAATTAGTTCTACTAAGTTTGCAAGTAGATGTGTATTGATCCTTCTATTTAATTAATCATATTAATTAATTCTCAAGTCCAGTTAAATTCATAGGGAGTGTGACCCCATTCGTTTCTACTTAGTTGGTAGTAACGATTACTAACATGGAGTGATGTCTAGTAACACATCCATGCCAACCAACTAATAGAAATAGTTAGTAATTCGACAAACCTTGTGCAAGTATTTGTCTCTATACCCGGATAGGACACGAGTCATACAAGTCACACTCGCATATCCAATCCATAGTTTCTCGATCCTGGGAATAGTCTTATCCATGCAGATATCATCAATATCCCATATTGATTTATCTGAGTCTGGCCAGATATTCTATAAGCACTACCCCTTGAGTGGTCGCGGATATTTGCTCCTGTTATGTGGGAGGGAAAAATCCTATCTACATCACTACCATATCTAAGATTGCTTGTTTTTGTGTCCGATTAGCGTCTTTATTACTACCGAGTTACGGTGAAGCGTTTGACGATGTCAAAACACAATACTCCACAACTAGAGGATCTAGTGACTTCAAGTCTAAGGATAACAATACCGTTGTCACTACGAGAAGCGATTGTGACTTTACATAACTTGTATGTAGCCTTCTCGTAAGTGGTTCAATCCAGTATGAAATTACTCCTAATGCATACCTTTGTGTTGGATCGTAATATGTCCACAGCAATCCAACCCTATACTTGTCTATAGTTGATTTTCCTCTTAATCAATATAATCGACTAGGGATATTTAAGAATGTAACATTTATATTCTAAGGACTTCATTCATGTCGAGATATCTCCATATGGATAACATAATGAATAGTAAATCCACATAAATATCACAAGAAATAGATTGCACCTAGGGCATTCTCCAACAATCTCCCACTTGCTCTAGATTTAATCTTGGTGCATCATATGCCTTTTGGTCTAGCACAACCCTCATGCTATCGCTGCGCAAGGGACGTAGTAGGCGAGACCTCTGTTGGTATTTTGCATATATTCACATCTCCTCTATCAACAATTGATTGAGATTGAATATTCTGAGTAACTGCATCCCATGCAGAGTAATATACTCAATCCTCTGTGGTAGAAGTGGTAACTGTGTCTTGCATGGAATCCCTTCCAGCTCACAGTTCCTCGCACTAAGGCAAAACACAAAACTTGACCATAATATGAAATTTATCTTTGTTAGATTGGAAGTTTGCATCAGTGTAACCCTTTACAGTGAACCATACCTATCCTCTATATACCAAGAATTCATCCTAAGTTCTTCTCAAGTACTTTAATGATATTCTTAATTACCCAGTGACACTCAAGCGGATTTGACTAATATCTTTATGTCATACCATATGACATGTCTGTTCTAGTACATAACATGGCATATCTCGTGAATCTTATTCATACGGTCCTTTCTCAATCTAATTTGAAATACAATTAGTCTTCCAAAGACTAATTCCATGTGACATGGGTAAGAATCCATATTCTTGCACGTTGAACCATTTCAACACCTTGTCAATATATGTACCATGACTGAAGCCGAACAACTATCTTGATCTATCTCATAGAATTTATAGATTGTCTTGCTTAAGTATTTCATTAAAAATTATTTCCCTAGCCAATCTCTACAAGATTGCCGAGTAGGGACATCATTCTCGATGATTAGTATGTATTTACATACAAGACCATAAATATAACTGTGCTCCCACTAACCTTCTTGTAAACACAAGCCTCATCTTCATTCTTGATGGAATCAAACCATTTGATTACATCATTAATCGAAGATTCGAACTCCAAAAGCTTACTTTAATTCATAAATGGACCGTTGTAAATTACAAACCTATTAAGCAAACTCTGGATTAATAAAATCCTTTGTACACATCCTTAAGGAGGTTTCATATCCATTTGCCTAATTGTGTAAACTACAATCGAGATGCGAATGGATTTAAGCATCGCAACTGGGGAAAGCGTTTCGTCATAGTCTATACTATGAATTTGCATGAAACTTTTGTCCACCAACTGTTCCTTAAACGTAATAAAATTACCATCCATGTTGGTTTCCTCAAACCCACTTTCACCCTATGGGTCTTATCCTCTCAGGTGGTTCCATCAAATTCCATACTTTGTTGGTATACATGGATTCCATTTTGTATCCCATGGCTCCAAGCCATTTTCAGAGTATGGCCCACTCGTGGCCTCCTCATAGGTTGTAGGCTCATCTCCATGAGAAACACAACAACAGGTTATGAGAAATCCATATTTCTCAAGCCCTTTGACACATTTAAACTACGAGGTTCTTGTGTTACCGGAGTAGGTTGCTCCACAACACCTTGTGATCCTGCTCATGTTCCATCAAAAGGATCAATGTTCTATTGTGGCTCTTGAACTCCTTCAAGTTCTACTGTCCTCCCACTGTTTCTTTTAGAGACAATCTCTATCTAGAAACACAACGGTTCTAGCAACAAACAATTTGTTCTCAATTTGATTGTAGAGATTATATCATTTGTTTCCTCATGATATTCCACATAGTACATTTATCCGACTTGGGTCCAAGTTTATCTGTAAACTATTTACATAAACTTCATAACCCAAATTCTTTATGAATGACTTACTAGGACACTTCCTAGTCCATATCTCATATGGTGCTTTCATTATTGAATTAGATGGAACAAGGTTAAGGGCGAAATTTGCTGTAATTAGAAGATGGCCTGTAAAGAAAACCAAAAGTTCTTTTTGACGCATCTTGGACCGAAGCGTGTCCCAACAAGGTTTGATCTCTCCTCTTAAACATGCCATACCCATTTGGTGTTCTAGGTTGAGCGAGTTTGGATCATATCCAACACTCCCATAGATGCTTGTCAGACTCTAGGCTTAAGTATTCTCCTCCACGGTCCAATCGTGGAGCCATAATACTTTTTCCAAGCTCGCTCACTACTTCATTCTTGAATTCCTTGAACTCTTCAAATGATTCTGATTTGTTTATTCATAAGATACACAAATCCAAATTCACTGAAGCCATCATTAACTTTGATGAAGTACTGAAAACTACCTTTAGTATTTGTGCTTAGCGGTCTACATACATCAATATGCATGATTCCAAAGACCATATTTTGTCCATTAAACAAGTCTTACATTTCTCATATGATTCACAATAAAACGAGTCCATAAATTCATCCATATGGAGCCTAGATATGTATCTCTCATTCAAGTGCCCTAAACAACAATGCCAAAGTTAAGTGAGGTTCATATCAGTATATGCAAACCTCTTGGTATTAATGTTATAGATGAACTTATCATGATCAAGGATATATAATCCATTAGACAACAGTGCATTACAATAATGCGTTTAATCAAAATAAATGGAACAACATTTGTCCATTATTTTAATAAAATATTTTTCTTGTCGAAACAAGAAACTATGATAATGCTCCTAATCAAAGCATGGACATAATCATTTTTATCTAATTCATGAACAATTTCAGAAAGTTAGAGATAATTCCCTACGGATAATTTAGCAACCCCTAGCTTCATTGCCCCACGTGTAGTTTTATTTCTTCCTTATCCAATTGTCTACATCTCTTGAGATCCTCCATATTTCTATAAACGTGAGATCCTCATCTAGTATCATATACTCATTACGTCGAGATAGACACAATGACTTCTATACCAAAAATACCTAAAGTGGAATTCATAATTATTTTCTTCCAGGTACTTTGGGAAGCCTCTCTTCCTCTACACCACCTTTGGGACTTTAAGGCAACTTGATTTCAGCAACAAGCTTGCTTTTTATCCATGGGGTTGGCACAAACATTTTGCCCTTACCCATGTCGTTAACCATTAACATGTTTTGCCTTAGTCCTTTATGAGTGCTTTGTTTAGCGATACTCAATCATATTGAGTAAATCACCTTTGAACAAAACTGTAATTGCATCCAATGTAATTCTTGGTCCAATTGGGCGAATAACTACTTATTCTTTATCGATCTCATAGATAACTCCAAGTCTCTAAGCTTTCAATCCCATTGAGGCAGCTTAGTTGCTCTTGACCTCTTGCTTCAGCAATCACACATTACTAGGTTGTGTTGTCGCGTCATATCTCGATGAATCAAGTCGTCTTACTTCGGAAAGCCCGAACTCTCTTGATCATGACGAGTGCAAAGCAAGAGAGTACAACGTGGAGCTACACTTCAAACCTTTCATGTCTAGCTCGCTCTTCGAAAGAGCTTCTTATAAGGTATGATCATATCATCATGTCCATGTGACAGCGTAAACCTATCTGCTTTTTCGCAAGTGTACGATCAAGTAATATAGAGTATGTATTTGTGACTCTGGTTGTCGAACCCTCGAGAACAGTTTAAGTTTTACTTATTAGAAAAAGAATTAGACACAAAGCCTGTAAAAAGGAGGAAGGTTGGGATGTGATTCTACTCACTAATGCAGTAAATAAAACAATATTTAGAAAAGCTTATTTTATTTTTCTTTTAAGTAATTTTCAGGAATTGTGGTCGTTGTAAAAGTCGATAATTCTAAGAATCTAGGTCCCAGGATCCCCTAGGGTTACTCTCCAGCTTGCCTGGTGTATTTGATTTCAGAAACACACAGTAGTTTTGTTTATGCCAGCATACCAATAGTACAATCTCCTCTCGGTCTCATGCACCTGTCACTCTCCTGCAGATTTTCGGGTCCTCTCGGTCAACCTAAATCTGCAGGTTCGTTCTAAGTGTGCTAGGGTTACAGGTTCTCCTCTCGGTCTCCCCCTAAACGTCTAGCAGTTGGTCTAATGCTTCTGGGCTAGTCCCCTGATTCTTTTCACCTCTCAGTCCATCAAGGCAGAGTACTAAATCCTGTCTTCTCTTCCTAACTCTCACTGGCCACTCTCGCGCACCAGATCCTGTCTATAACACTCCTGGGTGATCAAGCCATTCATGTATATAAATAAAATCAAAGACAAGATAATAAACAATCCATCCTGTATTAAGACTTCAACTAGTCATGTTGGAATTGTGCCCTAGAGGCAATCAATTAATTGTGACAAATATATGGATTTACGATTCATTATGTTATCGATATGGAGATATGCTAACATGAATGAAGTCCTTAGAATATAAGGTGTTATATTCTTAAATATCCCTAGTCAATTATAATGATTAATGGGACAATCATCTATAGACTAGTATGGGGTTGGATTGATATGGAGATATCACGATCCAACACATGGGTATGCATTAGGAGTAATGGCATACTGGATGACCCACGACGAGAAGGATACATTAGATTATGTTGAAGTCACAATCTCTTCTCGTAGTGCTAATAATATTGCAATCCTTAGACTTGAAGTCACTAGATACTCTAGTTGTGGAATATTGTGCTTTGATGTTATCAAACGTTACACCGTAACTGGGTAATCATAAAGGTGGCTATCGGGCATGATAGGAAGCAAGCTTAGAGATCGTAGTGATGTAGATAGGATTTGTCCCTCCCACATAATGGGGGTAAATATCCACGACCACTCGAGGGATGAGGCTTATTGAATGTCTGGCCAGACTCAGATAAATTAATATAGAAATATTAATGTTATCTGCAAGTATAAGCATATTCCCAGGATCGAGGAACTATGGATTGGATATACGAGTGTGACTATTTATGTCTCGTGTCCAATCCGGATATAGAGACAAAGGGATAATGCAATATGATATATTGGGCACAAAGGTTTGTCGGGATCACTCACTATTTCTATTGGTTGGGTGGCATGGATGTGTTGCTAGACACCGCTCCATGTTAGTAATAGTTACTACCAACTATATAGAAACCTATGGGGTCACACGTCAAATAGAGTAGAGCTAGATTTGGGATTAATTAATATTAATTAATTAATAGAAGGATCATTGTGCAACACCTTGCAAACTTAGTAGGACTAATTTGCAAGGAAGGGAATAATTCTAGATCATCTAGAATTAGGAAACTCTTTTATGGAAACAACAAGGAGTTGTTGGAGTATATAAAGGAGGCTCTAGCTTCCTTCCCACTACATGAGTTAGTCATAACACAAAAGTGGGAGAGAGCAAAAGAGAGAGCAAGACAAAGAGCTAGGGCCGAAACCCTAGCCCCCGTCCGCCCCCTCTACCCGACGGCAAAAGGAGGTCGCCCCCACCTTTGTGCTTTGTTGCTTTGTTGCTTTGATCTTCATCCCTCTTCCTCCGGGTTCAAGCTAGCACTTGTGGAGAAGGAAGAATCTAGATCTCACCTCTAGAAGTGGATCAACCGTAGAGACGAGGACATCATTCTTCGTGTGATCTCACAAATCAAAAGGTACACATCTTCTATGACCTTAATCATGTTATGATGTCTCTTCCTGTGATCCTTGGTGGGCTTTGAGTAGGATTAATTTTGTTATTCCGCTGCGTTACCTACGTCAAAACCCAACAGTGGTATCAGAGCCACAGGTCGTAGAGCATAACATGATATTATGTGTTTACGATTTCAGTTCATACACCGTATTATTGTTTATTACGCGAAAACTGAAAAATTGGCATAGTTGATGCAATATTGAATTTGATTCAAACAAACAAGACCCAATTTAACATTGGATGTTAGAATTGGTGAGTTTAATCACATAGGATGTTAATAATTGGGTTCTTGAAAAAATTAGGGTTCATGGGCACATGCTTGGAAAAGGGGTTTTCCAAGTATGGAAATAATTAAACTTGGGCAACAAGGAAGAAGTTCTTTTGGAAACAACTAAACTTGGGAAACAAGTAAGAAGTTGTTTATGGAAACAACTAAACTTGGGAACCAAGGAAAGAATTATTTTGGAAACAATACCATAAGGGTGTTTTGGAAACAACCCAACAAGGAAGGAATTGTTTATGGAAACAATTCCATATATTGTTTTTGGAAATAATTCCATGAATTGTTTATGGAAACAATTCCATGAGGAGGTGTGGCCCATGTAGGGACCGCCCCTCTCTCTCCTTGCCGCCCAAGTAACACACGGCACAAGAGGGGCCGGCACACCCTAGCACACGGCCTAGCCGTGTGGGCTAGGGGCCGGCCGGCCCGGGCCTAGTGTGGCGGTTCCTTGGTTGATTTCGGCCATTCTTTGGTAAATCCTTTGGACCGTTGTGAAACCCTAGTTACCCAATTTCATTAAAATTAAACAAGCGCGTTAAAAATTGGTTTTAACTGTATTATGTGCTTTATTGCATGGTGGGTGGATATGGCCTAGGATCGTGGATGTTTATTGTTTTGTGGTTTGGTTTACGGCCTGCGAGCTGATCAAATTAATGTAATAATTAATTAAGTTTTACGGCCTGCGAGTCGTCTTTTTCTCCTCGACATGTGAGGCTTTTGTTATTTATTTATTCTAGATGCTAGGCTAGAATTAGAAATATTTAGTTGATAGCCAAGAACATGGAGAAGAAGACCGGGGAACCAAAGGAGCCAAAAGACATCCCTAGGCGCGCAGCTATGGTGGAGCACATGGAGATGAGCTTGTCACTTTAGGGCATATAGATATTATCATTGGCTTGGTAATATCTTAGTCTAGGGGCCATATCCATGCCACGTTATTTTCTTTTGTGGATGTTTATTATTCATGCCTTGTTATTTATTTTGTGTGTATGGCGCTACAAGCAAAACGATAACAAGATAATAATAAACAAGGTTGGTCTTTTATTGTGGATGGCCCAATCCAAATAAGTAGACCATGTTGATAAGATCAACCAAACAACTTAAAAGAAATCCCTCAATTAAATATTGCGTTTTGCCTTCTCTTGCCAAAACACCCTTCATGATCATGGCCTATTAAAACTCGGGCTTGCCAAAGCAAGGCGATTTTAATTTTCCATGGTGTGTTGCGGACGACGCAAGCTAGTAATGCGTGTATGTTGAAAACAAGAGGTTGGACGCAACTGAAAGCTTGAAAATTGATTAGTCTGGGACATCTTTTTACTATTGGTTTTGACCCTGTGAGAGTTGAGTTTGCCCATTTTCAGCTTATTTTCCACCTGATACGAGGTAGAGATTTATAGAACATGACTGCAAGATTTGAGTAATTTTATGCATACGTTTGTTTGTTGGATATGATCGCGGGTACATGTTATGATGTGCAGGTAACAGGTGCCGAGAAATGCATGAGATTAACTTGGATGGGAGGCAGCGTGTCAGGAAAGCTGAGCAGAAAAAAAGAGAAAAAAGGCTAAGTTGTGCGTTCAAACGCAGGGTACCTGCGTTCAGACGCACAAGATAAGAGCAGCAGGAAAATGGCGGAAAGTAGGCTAAGTCATGCGTTCAGACGCAGGCGGTCTGCGTTCAAACGCAGGGTTCAAAGTCAGAAGTGCAGAAAAGCTAAGTCATGCATTCAAACGCACAGCCTGCGTTCAAACGCAGGACTCAACAATCAGAAGAAGAAAAGACCAAGACGTGCGTTCAGACGCAGGCGAGCTGCGTTCAAACGCACGTGTCCAAGAAGTCAGAAGCCAGAGGAAGGAAAAATGGTTAAGGCCTGCGTTCAAAAACAGGATGTGTGCGTTCAAACGCACTGCGTTTGAACGCAGGAGAGTTGCGTTCGAACGCACGGAAGGTTTCCAGAAGCTTCCAGGACGGGTCTTTTTGAGGGTAAAACAGGAATTTCGTGCATCAGTTTTGGAGACTGTGGCAGTATAAAAGGAGGTGTCCCAGCACTGAATTAGGGTTACGCATACATACTCACACATCTATCATCATCATCACAGCAGCCAGTTTCAGAGCCGTCAGGATTGGAGCAAGTCAGGATTGGAGCAGTTTTTCAGTATTCAGCCAATAACTAGTTTGATCTTTTCTCTCTTTTATGAAACGTTGTTTTTCAATAATTCAAGCTAGCTAGACCTTTTGCCTAGGTTCTCGGTGAACCTAGGGTTTATGAATTCAGCAGACTTGGTTATTTGATTTTCAGATGCATGGCTAAGCCTTAATACAGGATGGATTGTTTATTATTCTGTCTTTGATTTTATTTACATACATGAATGGCTTGATCACCCAGGAGTGTTAAAGACAGGATCTGGTGCGCGAGAGTGACCAGTGAGAGTTAGGAAGAAAAGACAGGATTTAGTACTCTGCCTTGATGGACCGAGAGGTGAAAAGAATCAGGGGACTAGCCCAGAAGCATTAGACCAACTGTTAGACGTTTAGGGGGAGACCGAGAGGAGAACCTGTAACACTAGCAGACTTAGAACGAACCTGCAGATTTAGGTGGACCGAGAGGACCCGAAAATCTGCAGGGGAGTGACCGGTGCATGAGACCGAGAGGAGATTGTACTGTTGGTATGCTGGCAGAAACAAAATCACCGTGTGTTTGTGAAATCAAATATACCATGAAAGCTGGAGAGTAACCTTAGGGGATCCTGGAACCTAGATTCTTAGAATTATCAATTTTTACAACTACCGCGATTTCTGCAAAATATTTAAAAAAAAATAAGCTTTTCTAAAATATTGTTTTATTTACTGCAATTTAGTGAGTAGAATCAAACCCCAAACCTTCCTCCTTTTTACAAACTTTGTGTCTAATTCTAAGTCTAATAAGGAACAACTTAAACTGTTCTCGAGGGTTCGACAACCAGAGTCACAATTACATACTCTATATTACTTGATCGTACACTTGCGAAAAAGCAGATAGATTTACGCTGTCAAGTTTTTGGCGCCGTTGCCGGGGAACGGTTACAGTTTTTGTTAAAAAGACATTATAATAAGTCTCAAAGTTTTTCCTTTTCTTTTTACATTTACTTTCTTTCGACTTATTGCTCTTGAATTCTGATTTTCAGGCTATTCTAGTTTATGCCCAGATTGCCTAGCAAACTGGTATCACCACTTGAAGATTCCGAAAAACTTTTCAGAGAGCAAAGTCGCAGACACCGAGCCGCGATGTCTGAGCACGAAGAAGACACCACAACCGAAATAGGAACACCCACAGGACAGCAGCAACGTACTCCAGCACAGATGGCTCTTTACATTGAAGAGCTGATAGCAGCAGGTTTTGCTGCCAGGAACAATCAGAGGACTTATAACAGGTCTGGAAGGGCGTTAGTTGAAAACTTTGAAGTCCCAACCGGAGGACATCAACCAGCTATCGTAGTGCGACCCATTACAGCAGAGCACTTCGATCTGAAATCATCCACCATTCAGACCGCCCAAACTCATTGTCCTTTTAATGGGAAGGCAGATGAAGATCCAAACGACTTCCTTGGAAAATTTGAAGATTACTGCAACAAGATTAAGTATAGAGGAGTCGAAGCGGACACGCTAAAGCTGATTTTATTCCCATACTGCTTGTTCGGAACAGCAAAAGATTGGCTGGAGGCAAGACCACCGAGGTCTATCACTACCTGGGATGGGTGTGTTGCTGATTTTTTGGCAAAATTCTACCCCGCATCCCGCGTTATCAAGCTACAGAGTGAGATTTTATCTTTCAAACAGCAGATGGGGGAGACAGTGGTAGACGCATGGGACAGGTTGATGAGACTCGTTAAAAAATGCCCCAATCACGGCTTCGGGGACGCAAAAATTCTGCAGGTATTCTACCATGCTCTTGACAGGGAGAATGCTGACAGGATTGATAGGGAAGCTGGGGGTAACTTTTTATACCATGTGGATAAGGATGGAGCATACGAACTGATGAAACAGTTAGCCAAACAGGATACTCGCCTGTTTGATGACCGCAGGCTCACAGCGGTAGCAGAACCAGTGGTTGATGACAGGATTGACAATCTCACGAAAGTGGTACATGACTTAGTCAAAAAGGTGTATACAGAGAAGAAGCCTGTGGCATCAGTAGATGAACCTGACTTTGACGCAGCAATTCTGGAGCTTCAGACCGAAGATGCCAACTATGTTCAGCAGCAGTGGGATCCTAGTCGCTACAGACCAGGCACACGTGATCATCCAGGGTTTCGCTACGGAAATCCCAATGCAGCAGTATATGCACCAGGATTCCAGCACAGGCCACAGGCACAACAGACAGCTCCAGCTCAGCCTGCACAAGCAGCACCACAGCTAAATTTGTCACAACAACATTTTGAGTCCTATATGGAGAAATTCAATAAGCAGTGGGAAACTAGATTTGCGCAGATGGAGTCATTAACTGCTGATGTAAGCCAGATGAAGATTGCTATCCGCAACTTGGAGGTACAGAATGGTCAGCTTGCACAGAACCAGGCAGAACGAGCCCCAGGGAATTTACCATCAAACACAGTGAACAACCCACGCGCTCAAATCAATGCTATCACAACTCGGAGTGGAATTGCACTGCAGGATCCACCGTATCCCAGTCATGCACGCGCTGAAAAGTCAAAAATTATTGAACAGGAAGTGATTGACCGGGAAGACAGTTCAACCGCTAACCCTCAGAAAAGGGGTTCGGTCGAGCAGGAAGCAGCGCAGACTAATGAGGGTAATCCAGAAACAGTGCCAATTTCTAAGGAGGTTCCTTACCCTCTGAAGACACGCAAGAGAGATGACAGCAAAGACTACGCCAGATTTCTGGAGGTATTCAAGCAATTACAGATAAACATACCTTTTTCCGAAGCACTTGCCAAAATGCCTACTTATGCGAAATTTCTTAAAGACATATTGTACGGGAGAAGGCGAATGAGTGACTTCGAAACAGTGAATCTGACGGCAGAAGCGAGCAGTTGTGTAAAAAATGGTCTACCACTGAAAAAGAAAGACCCTGGCAGCTTTGTTATTCCAGTAACCCTGGGCAGTGCATACACAGGAAAAGCCCTATGTGACTTGGGCGCCAGCATCAACCTGATGCCACTGACCATCTTCAAAAGTCTGGGAGTCGGAGAACCACGTCCAACAAGAATTATGCTTCAAATGGCTGACAGATCTGTGAAACCTGCCTATGGAGTAATTGAAGATATCCTGGTGAAAGTGGGAGAGCTTATTTTTCCAGCAGATTTTGTGATACTGGATATGGAGGCCGGAGAGGTCCCGCTAATCCTGGGCAGACCTTTCCTGGCGACTGGTGAAGCCATTATTAACTGCAAAAGTGGAGAGTTGTCCATGCAAATCAACGAAGAAAAAGTGAAATTCAACGTTTTCAAATCTCTCCAGCTTCCTGACCATTATGGGCATGAAAACTGTTTTGCAGTAGAAGTAATTGACAATCTGTAGAATGATGAGATAGAAGATTTATGGGAGGAATTTGAGGACATGTATCCAGAGGAAACAGAGGAGCAGCAGGATGAGAATATCATGGGAACTGAAAGCTGGGTCACGCTATACAGGGATGAAGGAGGCGAGCAGAAAATGACACTGGTCCCGTCACTCCAGGAACCACCAGTTCTGGAATTAAAACAGTTGCCAGACCACCTCAGGTATGCTTTTATTGGTGAAAATAATACTCTGCCGGTAATTGTTTCTTCTCTTTTATCTCAGGAACAGGAACAAAAGCTGTTGGAGGTACTCCGAGAGCATAAAGAAGCCATCGGATGGACAATTGCAGACCTAAAGGGAATCAGTCCTGATTATTGCATGCACAAAATAAGAATCGAAGAAGGAAAGAAGCCAGTTATCCAGCCTCAAAGGAGGCTAAACCCAATCATGAAAGATGTGGTACGTAAGGAGGTCATGAAGTGGCTAGAAGCAGGAATTATATATCCCATATCAGACAGCACCTGGGTCAGTCCTGTCCAGTGTGTACCAAAGAAAGGGGGAATTACAGTAGTACAGAATGCTGATCAGGAGCAGATCGCCCAGCGCACTGTCACTGGCTGGCGAATCCGTATGGACTATCGGAAGCTGAACGATGCCACACTGAAAGACCATTTTCCGCTGCCATTCATGGAACAGATGTTAGACAGACTAGCGCACCATGCTATTACTGCTTTCTTGACGGGTACTCTGGCTACAACCAGATCTACATAAATCCAGAAGACCAAGAAAAGACGACGTTCACCTGCCCGTACGGAACGTTCGCCTTTAGACGAATGCCATTTGGATTGTGCAACGCTCCAGCGACATTCCAAAGATGTATGATGGCTATTTTCTCTGATATGATAGAGAAAAATTTGGAAGTCTTCATGGACGATTTTTCGTTATTCGGAGACAGCTTTGAAGATTGCTTATACCATCTGGCCAGAGTGCTGATCCGCTGCAGAAAAACAAACCTGGTACTCAACTAGGAAAAATGCCACTTCATGGTTACTGAAGGAATAGTGCTGGGACACAGGATTTCCAGCAAAGGACTGGAAGTAGAAAGGGCAAAAATAGAGGTGATCAAGCAGCTGCCGTATCCAACCATAGTGAGGGCAATTAAGAGTTTTTTGGGCCACGCAGGTTTTTACAGAAGGTTTATTAAATATTTCTCAAAAATTACAAAGCGACTATGTAATTTGTTGGGAAAAGATGTGCCCTTCGTATTTGATGAAGCCTGCAAAGAAGCATTTGACGTGCTTAAAGAGAGGCTGACAACTGCACCCATTATCACAACACCAGACTGGACCCTCCCGTTCGAGCTGATGTGCGACGCTAGTGATTATGCAGTGGGCGCGGTACTGGGACAGCTGAAGGACAAGGTGTGCAGTGTCATCTACTATGCCAGCAGGGTCCTGAATGAGGCACAGATTAATTATGGGACTACAGAGAAGGAGCTGCTGGCAGTCGTCTTTGCCCTGGATAAATTCAGATCGTACCTGGTAGGTTCAAAAGTCATCATATTCACAGATCACAGTGCGCTGAAATACTTACTGGAGAAGAAGGACGCAAATCCAAGGCTGCTGCGTTGGATTCTGCTGATGCAGGAATTTGTCGAAATCAGGGATAAAAAGGGAGTTGAAAATGTGGTAGCTGATCATCTATCTCGCCTGGAAAACCCTACAGAGGAACTGGTGCCCATTCAAGAAAATTTTCCGGATGAACATATTATGAAGATCAAGACCAATAGACGGCCCTGGTACTATGCCATAGCCAATTATTTGGTCAATGGAGAACTCCCTGAAGACATCACCCCTTGGCAGAAAAAGAAATTTATTTCAGACTGCAGGCAATATTTCTGGGACGATCCCTATCTGTTCAAGCAAGGGGCAGACAATATTCTCCGTCGATGCATTCCATGTCACGAGATTTTGGAGGTAATTCAGCACTGCCACTCAGCACAATGTGGGGGACACTTCAGTGGACCGAGAACAGCCCACAAAGTACTGCAGTCAGGATTTTTCTGGCCAACAGTTTTCAAGGATTGCCACGATTATGCGCAGAGTTGCGATCGCTGCCAACGGACAGGAAATATTTCCCAGCGGAATGAAATGCCCATGACACTTTGGCAAGAAGTCGAGCCTTTTGATGTATGGGGTATCGATTTTATGGGTCCATTCCCTTCGTCTCTGGGAAATCTCTACATCTTACTGGCAGTGGATTACGTGTCAAAATGGGTGGAAGCAATAGCCTGTCAGAAGAACGATGCGGCAGTCGTGGAAAGATTCCTCAAACGTAACATCTTTACTTGATTCGGAACACCGAGGGCCATGGTCAGTGATGGAGGTTCTCATTTTATCAATAAAGTCTTTGCCAAGGTTCTAAAGCAGTACGGGGTGTCTATCCATAAGGTATCACTGCCTTATCACCCTCAGGCAAACGGGCAAGCAGAGGTGTCCAACAGAGAGATAAATAGCACACTGGAAAAAACTGTGAATCCTGGACGCAAGGACTGGTCGTTAAAGCTGGATGATGCACTCTGGGCATACAGAACTGCTTATAAAACCCCACTGGGAATGTCCTCGTACCAGCTGGTGTTTGGAAAAGCATGTCACTTACCAGTAGAATTGGAGCACAAAGCATACTGGGCAATCAAGCAGCTAAATATGGATCACAGTTTATCGGGAAGCAAACGGAAGATGGCACTCCTTGAACTGGAGGAATTCCGTAAAACTGCATATGAGAGTGCCAAAATTTATAAAGAAAAAACAAAGAAGTGGCATGACAACCGCATTCTACCAAAGAAGATAGAAATCGGGCAGAAGGTTCTCCTCTACAACTCAAGGATGAAATTCTACCCAGGGAAGCTGCGCTCAAGATGGTCTGGACCATTTATTGTGAAGGACATTACATCATGGGGAGTGGTGGAGCTGGAGAACCCGAGGGATAATACAGTTTTCAAGGTGAATGGGAACAGAGTCAAGCCATACAGAGAACCTCAGGAAATCATGGAGGTAGAGGCAATCTACCTCGACCTTCCGTGATCACAACAGAGGTAACAAAGTCGGGCTGTCGACTGTAAATCACAAGCGCTGGTTGGGAGGCAAACCAACATAGATTAGTTGTTTTTATATAATTTTTACAATGTTCATAATTTGAGAGAAAAGTGAGAAAGAGGGATTTAATGTTGAACTCAGTGTTTCAGGAATCAGAGGTGTGCGTTCAAACGCAGGAGACATGCGTTCAAACGCACAAGTGCGTTCAAACGCAGACACCCTGCGTTCAAACGCAGACCCACCAACCGACAGAAGAAACACTGGAAACGGCTAACACTTATGCGTTCAAACGCAGAGGAGCTGCGTTCAAACGCAGATCACACAGTGAAAATTTCCAGCCACCAAATGGTGCGTTCAAACGCACAGGGTGCGTTCAAACGCAAGAAGAAGACAAAGATGAGGTGGAAAAATCTAAGGACGTGCGTTTAGACGCATAACCTGCGTTCAAACGCAAGACCCAATCAGCAGAGAATTTCTAGAGACAAGGCGTGCGTTTAAACGCAGAGTATGTGCGTTCAAACGCAGCTCATCAGAGACATTGCAGAGGACAAGCATTGCGTTCAAACGCAACTCATGTGCGTTCAAACGCAACTCAACAAACCCAGAAATTTCATGGACCTTCAAGCATTGCGTTCAAACGCACAGGGTGCGTTCAAACGCAAATCATGAGAATTTCAAAATTTCCAGAAAAATAAAAGCTGTGCGTTCAAACGCACAAGCTGCGTTCAAACGCACATTCGAGCGGGATCAAAAAATTTCGGAAAAATTTGAAAAAATTTGAAATTTAGGGGCCATTCTGCAATTTCTGAAAATTTGCCTATATATACTGTACGGATGACAGTGACTCATTTTCACCCAAGTCATCCAGTTTTCAACTCTATCTCTAGAAATTCTCTCTGCCCTAGCAGCCGCCAGAAGCAGTCAGCCGCCAGCAATCTCCGACGACCACTGCAGGACCACCGGAAAGTCAGGAACAGTGTGGGGGTGGTCCAACTCATCAGATCCAAACAACTTCAAATCCACTTCAGAGAGTAATTTTCATATCTGTACCCGTAAGATTCACTCCGGGTAGCCAGGTTCTATCTTTTCCTTCTCTTTGAATATTTTCATTTTTCTGTTTGAATCTTGAAATGGATGAGGATAGCCCTTACATGAGGCCTGATAGGGCAATTGCACCCTTGAACATCATAGACTGCAGATTGCTTAGGGTTGACCATTTCTGCGACCATAGGTTTGTTAACATGGAGGCTCACCGTTTCTATCTGCAAGACAAAAAGATTCGGTATGACATACCTGCTGAGAGGACCTTTCCCCGTGATAGAGTAGCAATGGGGGATGAACTGTTCAACTATACTGGGCAGGATCATTTTGGGGATTTGTTTACTGGTTTTACCAATCTGCAAGTCAGTTCTGTGCTGGCTAAGGAGATTTACAGCAATCTCCAGCAGTGCATGAACAGTGAAGCCCAGTCAATTGACTGGATTTACTGCAGAAAGAGATGGATTCGAATCACCCCAGAGAGTATCCGAGAGAGTCTGGGTCTGGAATTAGTGTTGGATGACTGTCAGTTTCAGGAACTGAGGCGTCATCCATCTGAACAGCTTAGTGAGCAGATCTTGACCACCCTGTGTGCTGGTGTACCAGGCGCTGCTTGGTACTATCCTGAACGGAGTCCTTCCTACCGGAAACTCCCTGCGACCTACCTGATTCGAGAGGCGAGATGGTGGACCGAGTGGGTGAACAACAGAGTTGTGGGTATTAAACACTTTACCCGCATTGATTATAATATTGCCCTGTTGATGTACTGTCTGATGGCCCGAGAGCCTGTGAGCCTCCCGGAGATCATTTGTGAGTTTTTCTGGGAACGAAGAGAGACCCACAGCAAGAAGGGTTTGGGTCTCCTGGGGATGTTAACAAAAATGGCGCAGGATTATCTGGTAGTTATCCCTGGCGAGCTGAGAGATATTCGACCAGTGCAGGTACGCAAGTACCGAAACATGAGATGTGCGTTGCATGAGGCCGTGCACGGGCCTCCAGAATTTGTCCAAGTGGACGATGATGATGATGATGCTCCACCTCAGGGTGGGGGTGTTGGGATGCCACCACCACCTCCTCCCGGTGATGGGAGTTTTCCAGCCTTACCAGGTCCCTTCCGACTGCCACGATCTGCCAGTTCCAGTGAACACAGGCAGGCCGACCCTGACTTAGGGCAGTCCAGCAGAGGGGCCAGGCGCAGTTCTTTTGGGCGCCTGGAGAGGACTGAGCATGAGGAATGGGTCAGAAAGAAAATTAAGGCCCAAGAAAAAGTACAGAACTACCTGGTAAGGACGGTCAAGAAAATGGCCAGGGGTCTTGGAAAGTTGTTCAAGACCCAGAAGCATATTTACCACGCTAACACAGCCGCATTGAGAGCTCATGAGGCGGCACTCGCTGAAATTCAGAGCAACATGCGTGGTAAGAGATTTAACTTTCCGGACCGCTATTCGAGTGATAACTGTCCCAGCTGGACAATGGAGGATAGCCGGCCATATGATAGCTTCTCTGGCCATGACCCCACACCGAGCCCTGAGCATGCAGACAGTGTCGGTGACCCTGGCAGACCCGGTACCCAGTACCCACCTAGGAGAGAGCATGCAGACCCAGGGGCCAGCAGTGCCCATCCCGGTGCCAGCCACGCTGGTACCGCTGCCGCAGCACGCCATGCTGCGAGGAAACGCGCCAGGGGGCGAACCCCTTCACCATCTCCAGAGCCGACTGACCAGTCTACTCCGGAGAACACAGATTCTAGTTACAGGCCAGATCAGTAGAGTCGCGAGGACGCGCCACCTCTAGTGTGGGGGTGGGGAATCGTGTCCTCCTGCATAGCCGTGTCAGCATATTTTTGTCCATTTTATTTTTAATTTTATTTTCATTCTTGAGTCAGCACGTTTTTTATGTTGAGTCTACCCACCAACCTTTCTGACCTTGCATGAAAAAAAAAATAAAATAAAAAAATAAAATAAAATAAAATAAAAAAAAAAACGAAAAAAAAATATTTCTAAATTTTTTTGAGAAAGGGCAACTTAGGACCTGGAAACTGAAGAGAATCCAGTGAAAGAGCTCATGAGAGTAGGAAGCACCGTAGTAGGGATACTTAATATTTTAGTATTTTGTGCGCAATTCTCACGACAGGATATCCCGGGTATTCAGGAATGTGGAAAGTAGATAACAGGCATACTTTTGACTTCTCTAGTGTGCTAGGCGGATTTGGTCCTTAGATAATTGAATATTCTGTTTCCCGTGGAAACTGGTGGACTCTTGGAATCTGGGGTGGACCTTCGTGTAGGGTCGGTTTTATGCGGTACAAGTCTTTGGCCTAAGTGAAGTTGGAGAATGTACACCACCATCCCTTAAGGTGGTTCCAAGAGAAAATCCTAAAAAGCCCGCACTCTTAAAGCTCTACTGCACAGTTGTAAAAACAGAGGAGGATATATAAAATAATAATAATAATAATAATAATAATAATAATAATCTGAAAAAAAAAATATATAATAATTATTTGTGCTTAAAGGAGAAATAACATAATGTGCTTCCATTCACATGGAAAATTTGGATTCAATCCAATTTAGAGCTTAAGAGGGAAATTAAAGTCAAGCCGTATTACACAGGAGTTGTGTCTCCCAGCAATGGGACAATTTGCAAATCAAACGCAATAACGGCTAAGAGGGTCTGAAAACCTCAAATGACTTGGCGAAGAAAAATTATCTGTTGACTTAAGATGCCTGAACCCTCTAAGTCAAAAGACGTGCTTTATCTTGGTTGGTTTGGTGGATGTTTGGGGATACCTTAGTGAGTTTGTGCACAGGATCAGTTTATATCATTTCTTGCTGCGTGTTGTGGAATTTCAAAATGAGCTTGTGAGGATTTGATGATTTCAGTTTATGATAGAGAGGTTGCCCAATTTCAGAAGAAAAAAAAAATTTCTTGCTGTGTCTTGAGTCAGTTTGTGTAGATTCTGTATCTGAGTCAGTCATCTATTGAGTCTTTTGGTCTGTGTCATGAATCTGTGGAAAAAGGGAAGTATGCAATTAAAGTATGCAAAAGATGGGTCTGCAAGGCAGTATGCAAGGGTCTGCTCGGGACGAGCAGAGTTTAGTGTGGGGGTATTTTGACAGCTTGAAAATTGATTAGTCTGGGACATCTTTTTACTATTGGTTTTGACCCTGTGAGAGTTGAGTTTGCCCATTTTCAGCTTATTTTCCACCTGATACGAGGTAGAGATTTATAGAACATGACTGCAAGATTTGAGTAATTTTATGCATACTTTTGTTTGTTGGATATGATCGCGGATACATGTTATGATGTGCAGGTAACAGGTGCCGAGAAATGCATGAGATTAACTTGGATGGGAGGCAGCGTGTCAGGAAAGCTGAGCAGAAAAAAAAGAGAAAAAAGGCTAAGTTGTGCGTTCAAACGCAGGGTACCTGCGTTCAGACGCACAAGATAGGAGCAGCAGGAAAATGGCGGAAAGTAGGCTAAGTCATGCGTTTAGACGCAGGCGGTCTGCGTTCAAACGCAGGGTTCAAAGTCAGAAGTGCAGAAAAGCTAAGTCATGCGTTCAAACGCACAGCCTGCGTTCAAACGCAGGACTCAACAATCAGAAGAAAAAAAGACCAAGACGTGCGTTCAGACGCAGGCGAGCTGCGTTCAAACGCGCGTGTCCAAGAAGTCAGAAGCCAGAGGAAGGAAAAATGGTTAAGGCCTGCGTTCAAACGCAGGATGTGTGCGTTTAGACGCACTGCGTTTGAACGCAGGAGAGTTGCGTTCGAACGCACGGAAGGTTTCCAGAAGCTTCAAGGACGGGTCTTTTTAAGGGTAAAACAGGGATTTCGTGCATCAGTTTTGGAGACTCTGGCAGTATAAAAGGAGGTGTCCCAGCACTGAATTAGGGTTACGCATACATACTCACACATCTATCATCATCATCACAGCAGCCAGTTTCAGAGCCGTCAGGATTGGAGCAAGTCAGGATTGGAGCAGTTTTTCAGTATTCAGCCAATAACTAGTTTGATCTTTTCTCTCTTTTATGAAACGTTGTTTTTCAATAATGCAAGCTAGCTAGACCTTTTGCCTAGGTTCTCGGTGAACCTAGGGTTTATGAATTCAGCAGACTTGGTTGTTTGATTTTCAGATGCATGGCTAGCTAAGCCTTAATAGATTGTTTATTTTTCTGTCTTTGATTTTATTTACATACATGAATGGCTTGATCACCCAGGAGTGTTAAAGACAGGATCTGGTGCGCGAGAGTGACCAGTGAGAGTTAGGAAGAAAAGAAAGGATTTAGTACTCTGCCTTGATGGACCGAGAGGTGAAAAGAATCAGGGGACTAGCCCAGAAGCATTAGACCAACTGTTAGACGTTTAGGGGGAGACCGAGAGGAGAACCTGTAACACTAGCAGACTTAGAACGAACCTGCAGATTTAGGTGGACCGAGAGGACCCGAAAATCTGCAGGGGAGTGACCGGTGCATGAGACCGAGAGGAGATTGTACTGTTGGTATGCTGGCAGAAACAAAATCACAGTGTGTTTCTGAAATCAAATATACCATGAAAGCTGGAGAGTAACCTTAGGGGATCCTGGAACCTAGATTCTTAGAATTATCGATTTTTACAACTACCGCGATTTCTGCAAAATATTTAAAAGAAAAATAAAATAAGCTTTTCTAAAATATTGTTTTATTTACTGCAATTTAGTGAGTAGAATCAAACCCCAAACCTTCCTCCTTTTTACAAACTTTGTGTCTAATTCTAAGTCTAATAAGCAACAACTTAAACTGTTCTCGAGGGTTCGACAACCAGAGTCACAATTACATACTCTATATTACTTGATCGTACACTTGCGAAAAAGCAGATAGAGTTACGCTGTCAGCAACTAGGCAAGAGTCAATTGGATTGATGAGCTTAGAGGCATGACAATTAGGTGTTATCTAAAGGATAAAGAATAGAGAGTTATTCACCTAATTGGACCAAGAGTTGCATGGGATGCAATTGGAATGGTTCCTACCTAAATAACCAATTCTTGGGTGACTTGCCAAAGCAAGCTCAAGAAGAAGTGAAAAAGGGATCTTGGACCCACTAGAAAATATATAAAATATTTTCCGCATTAATGGTGAGGGCTATTAATCCGAGAAAAATAGTGAGAGCTATATTTAATAATTTAAATCCTTGTTGAATATAGTTGTACGTCACAATGCTTTGCATAATCCTTGAATACCCATCGCATTAAACAAACAAACGCGACTTTATGTCCATGAGATGGACAAGATGTCTGGAATCGATTTTCTACATTGGTATAAAATTGAGAATTGTTCTCAAATAAAGGAAATATGTTGTACATTGTAGAGCATAAATTTCTCTTCCCACCAACTACCAAAACACACTAAAGCCTTATGGAAGGAACATCAAAGAATGGTTCTTTGGATGTAACTTGTCTCATGTCAAGCTCCCATGGACTCTAAGCTTTGGAAGCAAGATGAGAAATTTGGAGGCATATGATATGATCATACGAGCTTGTCATGAAAGGCTTGAGGAGTTGCTCCACTTTGCAATCTCTTGCTTAGCACTCGTCATGGTCAAGATGGAATAAGTTCGGGCTTGCCAAAGCAAGGCGACTTAGTTCATCGAGATATGACGCGACGACACAAGTTAGAAATGTGTGGATGCTGAAGCTAGAGGTGAAGCGCAAACTAAACTATCTCAATAGGATTGAAAGCTTAGTTATTGGGAGTTATCTATAAGATAGATAAAGGATATATAGTTATTCTCCCAAGTGGACCAAGAATTGCATTGGATGCAATTACAGTTTTGTTTTAAAGATGATTGAAAAATCACTAAACAAAACACTCATAATGGGCATGGGCAAAAACAGTTAATAGTTAACAGCATGGGTAAGGGCAAATGGTTTGCGCCGAACCCATGAGTATAAGGCAAGCCTGTTGCTAAAACCAAGTTGCCTCGAAGTCCCATAGGTGGTGTAGAGGAAGAGAGACTACCCAAAGTACATGGAAGTAAATAATAAAGGAATTATGAATTCCGACTTGGGTATTTTATTATAAAATTCAATGTGTCTATCTCATCATCAAGAGTATATGATACTAGATGAGGATCTCACATTTATAGAAATGTGGAGGATCTCAAGAGACGAAGACAATTGGATAAGGAAGAAATAATCCTACACGTGGGGCTATGAAGCAAAGGGTTGCTGAAAAGCCGTAGGGAATTATTTCTACCTTTCAGAAATTGTTCATGAATTAGACAAAAGGGATAATGTCCCTGCTATGAGTAGGACCATTATCATAGTTTCTTGTTTGAACAAGAAAGCTCCTTATCATAATAAAAGGACAAATGTTGTTCCATTTATTATGGTATGCATTATTGTAATGCAATTTTGTCTAAGTGGATTCTATATCCATGATCATGATAATTTCATCTATAACATTAATACCTAGAGGTTTGCATATAATGATATGAACTTCACTTATCTTTAGCATTATCGTTTAGACCCATAAATAAGAGATACATATCTAGAACTCCATTAGGATGGATTTCTGGGACTCATTTGATTATTGAATCATATGAGACATGTAAGACTTATTAGGCAAGGATATGATCTTTTGGGAATCATACATATTGATGTATGAAGGCCGCTAAGCACAAATACTAAAGATGGTTTTAGTACTTCATCATATTTACTGATAGGATCAGAGAAATATGGATTTGTGTATCTTATGAAGAAACAAATCAGAATCCTTTGAATTGTTCAAAGTATTCAGGAATGAAGTAGAGAACCAACTTGGCAAAAGTATTTAGACTCTATGATTGGATCATAGAAGAAAATACTTGAGCCAAGAGTTTGACAAGAATCTATGGGAGTATTGGATATGATCCAAAACTCGCTCCACCTAGCACGCCACATGGGTTTTGGCGTGTCTAAAAGGAGAGTTCGAACCTTGTAGGACACGGTTCGGACCATGATGAGTCAAACAGAACTTCCAGTTTACTTTTAGGGGCTATGGTCTAATTACAGCAAATTTCGCCCTTAACCTTATTCCATCAAAAACGGATTATGAAAAACACCATATGAGATATGGACTAGGAAGTGTCCTAGTATGTCATTCATAAATATTTGGGGTTATGATGTTTATGTAAAAGAGTTTACAAATAAACTTGGACCCAAGTCGGATAAATGTTTTGTGGGATATCCTGAAAAGGATATTATTTCTACAACCTAATCGAGAACAAACTGTTTGTTTCTCGAACCACAGTGTTTCTAGGTAGAGATTGTCTCTAAAAGAAAAAGTGGGAGGACAGTAGAACTTGAAAAGTTCAAGAACCACAATAGAACATTGATCCGTTTGATGGAACATGAGCAGGATCACAAGGTGTTGTGGAACAACCTACTCAGATAACACAAGAACCTCGTAGGACAGGTAGGATATATCGAGAGACTAGATAAATAAGGATTTCTCATAACCAGTGATATATTGCTCATCGAGATGAGCCTACAACCTATGAGATGTCCACGTGTGGCCATACTCTCAGAAATGGCTTGGAGCCATGAGATACGATATGGAATCCATGTATACCAAAAAAGTATGGACTTTGGTGGAACCACCTGAATGGGTAGGAACCATAGGGTGCAAGTAGGTTATGAGGAAACCAACATGGATGGTAATATGATTACTTTTAAGGGACAACTGGTTTGAAAGGGTTTCATGAGAATTCATAGTATAGACTATGACGAAATCTTTCCCCAGTTGTGATGCTTAAATCCATTCGCATCTTGCTTGTAGCAATCTGTTTATAGATTGAGTCAAGCTTCTTGGAGATTGGATTCTTCGAATTTATGATGCAATCAAAGGAGTTTGGTTCCATCAAAAATTGAAGATGATACTTGTGTCTACAAGAAGGTTAGTGGGAGCATAGTTAAATTTCTGGTCTTGTATGTAGAGACATACTAATCATTGGGAATAATGTCTCTACTCTGCAATCTATTAAAGATTGGCTAGAGAAATTGATTTCCAATAATTAACTTAGGCGAGACAATCTATAAAGTCTATGGAGATAGATTAAAGTAATTGTTCAGCCTGAGTCATGGTACATATATTGACAAGGTGTTGAAATGGTTCAACGTGAAAAAAATATTGATTCTTACCCATGTCACATGGAATTAGTCTTTGGAAGGCTAATTGTCTTACCAATTAGATTGGGAATAGACCGTATGAATTAGATTCACGAGATACGCCATGAGATGTACTAGGCCAGACGTGTCATAAAACATGACACAAAGATACCAATCAAATCCAAGTGAGGTGTCACTTGATAATTATCAAGATTATCCTTAAGTACTTGAGAAGGAATAAAGGATGAACTCTTGATTAATGGAGGATAGGAAAAGTTCACTGTAAGGGGTTACAGTGATGAGAACTTCCATCTGACAAAGAAGATTTCAGATTATAGTCGAGTTTTTTGTTTTGTGCTAGAGGGAGTGACTGTGAGCTGGAAAGGTTCCAGGCAAGATTCAGTCACTGATTCTAACATAGAGGACTGAGTAAATTAATGCATAAGATGCATTTATTCAGAATATTCAATCTCAATCAAATTGTTGATGGAGGAGATGTGAATATTTGCAAGGTGCCAGCATATGTCTCGCCCCTACGCAGTGTAAGCGTGGAGGACCGCGCTAGATCAATAGGCATATGATCAGGAGATTGACTCTAGTGCAAGTGGGAGACTGTTGGAATTGTGCCCTAGAGGCAATCAATTAATTGTGACAAATATATGGATTTACGATTCATTATGTTATCGATATGGAGATATGTTAACATGAATGAAGTCCTTAGAATATAAGGTGTTTTATTCTTAAATATCCCTAGTCAATTATAATGATTAATGGGACAATCATCTATAGACTAGTATGGGGTTGGATTGATATGGAGATATCACGATCCAACACATGGGTATGCATTAGGAGTAATGGCATACTGGATGACCCACGACGAGAAGGATACATTAGATTATGTTGAAGTCACAATCTCTTCTCGTAGTGCTAATAATATTGCAATCCTTAGACTTGAAGTCACTAGATACTCTAGTTGTGGAATATTGTGCTTTGATGTTATCAAACGTTACACCGTAACTGGGTAATCATAAAGGTGGCTATCGGGCATGATAGGAAGCAAGCTTAGAGATCGTAGTGATGTAGATAGGATTTGTCCCTCCCACATAATGGGGATAAATATCCACGGCCACTCGAGGGATGAGGCTTATTGAATGTCTGGCCAGACTCAGATAAATTAATATAGAGATATTAATGTTATCTGCAAGTATAAGCATATTCCCAGGATCGAGGAAATATGGATTGGATATACGAGTGTGACTATTTATGTCTCGTGTCCAATCCGGATATGGAGACAAAGGGATAATGCAATACGATATATTGGGCACAAAGGTTTGTCGGGATCACTGACTATTTCTATTGGTTGGGTGGCATGGATGTGTTGCTAGACACCGCTCCATGTTAGTAATAGTTACTACCAACTATATAGAAACCTATGGGGTCACACGTCAAATAGAGTAGAGCTAGATTTGGGATTAATTAATATTGATTAATTAATATAAGGATCATTGTGCAACACCTTGCAAACTTAGTAGGACAAATTTGCAAGGAAGGGAATAATTCTAGTTCATCTAGATTTAGGAAACTCTTTTATGGAAACAACAAGGAGTTGTTGGAGTATATAAAGGAGGCTCTAGCTTCCTTCCCAATACATGAGTTAGTCATAACACAAAAGTGGGAGAGAGCAAAAGAGAGAGCAAGACAAAGAGCTAGGGCCGAAACCCTAGCCCCCGTCCGCCCCCTCTACCCGACGGCAAAAGGAGGCCGCCCCCTCCTTTGTGCTTTGTTGCTTTGTTGCTTTGATCTTCATCCCTCTTCCTCCGGGTTCAAGCTAGCACTTGTGGAGAAGGAAGAATCTAGATCTCACCTCTAGACGTGGATCAACCGTAGAGACGAGGACATCATTCTTCGTGTGATCTCACAAATCAAAAGGTACACATCTTCTATGACCTTAATCATGTTATGATGTCTCTTCCTGTGATCCTTGGTGGGCTTTGAGTAGGATTAATTTTGTTATTCCGCTGCGTTACCTACGTCAAAACCCAACAAGTCATGCATCTGAAAATCAAACAACCCAGTCTGCTGAATTCATAAACCCTAGGTTCACCAAGAACCTAGGAAAAAGGTTTAGCTAGATTGCATTATTGAAAAACACTGTTTCATAAGAGAGAAAAGATCAAACAAGTTTATGGCTGAATACTGAAAAACTGCTCCAATCCTGCTCTGCTCCAGTCCTGACGGCTCTGAAACTGGCTGCTGTGATGATGATTGTGGATGTGTGAGTGTAACCCTAATTCTGTGCTGGGACACCTCCTTTTATATTGCCACAGGCTCCAAAACTGATGCACGAAATTCCTGTTCTACCCTCAAAAACCCCGTCCTGGAAGCTTCTGGAAACCACACTTGCGTTCGAACGCAACTCCCCTGCGTTCAAACGCAGTGCGTCTGAACGCACATCTCCTGCGTTTGAACGCAGGCCTTAACCAATTTTCTCTTCTGTCTCCTGGCGTCTCGGACTTGTGCGTTTGAACGCAGCTCACCTGCGTTTGAACGCACAACTTGGTCTTTCACACTCCTGAGTCGAGTCTTGCGTTTGAACGCAGGTCTGTGCGTCTGAACGCACAACTTAGCCTCTTTTCTGCCGTTTTTCTTCCTGCTGCCATGTGGTGCGTTTGAACGCAGCTCCCCTGCGTTTGAACGCACAACTTAGAATTTTCTGCACTTTTCTGCTCAGCTTTCCTGATACGCTGCCTCCAAATCCAAGTCAATCTCATGCATTTCTCAGCACCTGTTACCTGCACATCATAACATGTACCCGCGATCATATCCAACAAACAAAATTATACATGAAATTACTCAAATCTTACAATCATGTCCTATAAGTCTCTGCCTCGTATCAGGTGGAAAATAAGCTGAAAATGGGCAAACTCAACTCTCACAGGGTTAGAACCAATGGTAAAAAGATGTCCCAGACTAATCCCATTTTCAGGCTATCAAAATACCCCCACACTAAACTCTGCTCGTCCCGAGCAGACCCTTGCATACTGCCTTGCAGACCCTTCTTTTGCATACTTTAATTGCATACTTCCCCCCTTTATCACAGATTCATGCTACTGACCAAAAGACTCAATAGATTACTGACTCAGACACAGAATATACACAAACTGACTCAAGACACAACAAAAAAAAAAAATTCTGAGATTGGGCAACCTCTCTATCATAAACTGAAATCATCAAATCCTCACAAGCTCATTTTGAAATTCCACAACACGTAGCAAGAAATGGTATAAACTGATCCTGTGCACAAACTCACTAAGGTGTCCCCAAACATCCACCAAACCAACCAAGATAAAGCACGTCTTTTGACTTAGAGGGTCCAGGCATCTTAAGTCACTAGATAATTTTTCTTCGCCAAGTCATTTGAGGTTTTCAGACCCTCTTAGCCGCTATTGCTTTTGATTTGCAAATTGTCCCATTGCTGGGAGACACAGCTCCTGTGTAATACGGCTTGACTTTAGTTTCCCTCTTAAGCTCTAAATTGGATTGAATCCAAATTTTCCGTGTGAACGGAAGCACATTATGTTGTTTCTCCTTGAAGCACAAACAAATAATTTTTTTTTCAGATTTTTTTTTTTTTTTTTTTTTTTTTTTTTTTTTTTTTTATACCTCCTCTGTTTTTACAACTGTGCAGTAGAGCTTTAAGAGTGCGGGCTTTTTAGGATTTTCTCTTGGAACCACCTTAAGGGATGGTGGTGTACATTCCCCAGCTTCGCTTAGGCCGAAGACATGTACCGCATAAAACCGACTCTACACGAATGTCCACCCCAGATTCAAAGAGTCCACAAGTTTCCACGGGAAACGAAATAATCAACTATCTAAAGACCAAATCCACCTAGCACACTAGAGAAGCCAAAAGTATGCCTGTTATCTACTTTCACAATTCCTGAATACCCGGGACATCCTGTCGTGAGATTTGCGCATAAAATAATAAAATTTGAAGTATCCCTACTACGGTGCCTCCTACTCTCATGAGCTCTTTCATTGGATTCTCTTCAGTTTCTAGGTCCTAAGTTGCCCTTTCTCAAAAGTTTTTAAATATTTATATTATTATTATTTTTATTTATTTATTTATTTATATTTTTTTATCATGCAAGGTCAGAAAAGTTGGTGGGTAGACTCAACATAATAAACGTGCTGACTCAAAAATGAAAACAAAATTAAAAATAAAATTGACAAAAATATGCTGACATGGCTATGCAGGAGGACACGATTCCCCACCCCCACACTAGAGGTGGCGCGTCCTCGCGACACTACTGATCTGGCCTGTAACTAGAATCTGTGTTCTCCGGAGTAGACTGGTCAGTCGGCTCTGGAGATGGTTCAGGGGTTCGCCCTCTGGGGCGTTTCCTCGCAGCATGCCGTGCTGCGGCAGCGGTACCAGCGTGGCTGGCACCGGGATGGGCACTGCTGGCCCCTGGGTCTACATGCTGCCTAGGTGGGTACTGGGTACCGGGTCTGCCGGGGTCACCAACATTTTCTCCGTGTTCCGGACTCGGTGTGGGGTCATGGCCAGAGAAGCTGTCATATGGCCTACTATCCTCCATTGTCCAACTCGGACAATTATCACTTGAATAGCGGTCCGGGAAGTTAAATCTCTTACCACGCATGTTGCTCTGAATTTCAGCGAGTGCCGCCTCATGAGCTCTCAGTGCGGCTGTGTTAGCGTGGTAAATATGCTTCTGGGTCTTGAACAACTTTCCAAGACCCCTGGCCATTTTCTTGACCGTCCTTACCAGGTAGTTCTGCACTTTTTCTTGGGCCTTAATTTTCTTTCTGACCCATTCCTCATGCTCAGTCCTCTCCAGGCGCCCAAAAGAACTGCGCCTGGCCCCTCTGCTGGACTGCCCTAAGTCGGGCTCGGTCTGCCTGTGTTCACTGGAACTGGCAGATCGTGGCAGTCGAAGGGGACCTGGTAAGGCTGGAAAACCCCCAACACCGGGTGGAGGTGGCGGTGGCATGCCATCACCCCCACCCTGAGGCGGAGCACCATCATCATCATCATCGTCCACTTGGACATATTCTGGAGGCCCATGCAGAGCCTCATGCAAAGCACATCTCATGTTTCGGTACTTGCGTACCTGCACTGGTCGGATATCCCGCAGGTCACCAGGAATGACCACCCGATAATCCTGTGCCATTTTAGTCAACATCCCCAGAAGACCAAAACCCTTCTTGCTGTGGGACTCTCTTCGTTCCCGAAAAAACTCACAAATAATCTCCGGGAGGCTCACAGGCTCTCTGGCCATCAGACAGTACACCAAAAGGGCAATATTATAATCTATACGGGTAAGTGTTTAATACCCACAATCCTGTTGTTTACCCACTCAGTCCACCATCTCGCCTCTCGAATCACATATGTAGCAGGGAGTTTCCGGTAGGAAGGACTCCGGTCAGGATAGTACCAAGCAGCGCCTGGTACACCCGCACACAAGGTGGTTAGGATCTGTTCGCTAAGCTGTTCAGAGGGATGACGCCTCAGTTCCTGAAACTGACAGTCATCCAACACTAATTCCAGACCCAGACTCTCTCGAATACTCTCTGGGGTGATCCGAATCCATCTCTTTCTGCAGTAAATCCAGTCAATTGACTGGGCTTCACTGTTCATGCACTGCTGGAGATTACTGAAAATCTCCTTAGCCAGCACAGATTTGACTTGCAGATTGGTAAAACCAGTAAACAAATCCCCAAAATGATCCTGCCCAGTATAGTTGAACATGTCATCCCCCATCGCCACTCTATCACGGGGAAAAGTTCTCTCAGCGGGTATGTCATACCGAATCTTTTTGTCTTGCAGAAAGAAACGGTGAGCCTCCATATTGACAAACCTATGGTCGCAGAAATGGTCAGCCCTAAGCAGTCTGCAATCTATAATGTTCAAGGGTGCGATCGCCCAAACAGGCCTCATATACGAGCTATCCTCATCCATTTCAAGATTCAAACAGAAAAAATGGAAATCTTCAAAGAGAAGGAAAAGATAGAACCTGGCTACCCGGAGTGAATCTTACGGGTACAGATCTGGAAATTGCTCTCTGAAGCGGATCTGTAGGTGTTTGGATCGGATGAGTTTGACCACCCCCACACTGTTCCTGACTTTCTGGTGTTCCTGCGGTGGTAGTCGGAGATTGCTGGCGGCTGACTGCTTCTGGCGGCTGCTAGGGCAGAGAGAATTTCTAGAGAGAGAGTTGAAAACTGGTTGACTTGGGTGAAAATGAGTCACTGTCATCCGTACAGTATATATAGGCAAACTTTCAGAAATTGCAGAATGGCCCCTTAAATTCAAATTTTTTCAAATTTTTCAAAATTTTCTGATCCCGCTTGAATGTGCGTTTGAACGCAGCTTCTGCGTTTGAACGCACCGCTTCACTTTTTCTGGAAATTTGAATTTTTCTTGATCTGCATTTGAACGCAGCTTGTGCGTTTGAACGCACAACTTGAAGATCTATAAATATTCTAGGTTTGGTGAACTGCGTTTGAACGCACATGACTTGCGTTTAAAGCACTGCTTGTTTATGCAATTCTTCTGCTGAGTTGCGTTTGAACGCAGGTGAACTGCGTTTAAACGCATGCCTTCTCTCTAGAAATTCTCTGTTGATTGGTTCTTGCGTTCAAACGCTCCCTCTGCGTTTAAACGCACGTCATTAGGTTTTTCCAGTCCATCTTTTCTTCTTGCGTTTGAACGCTACTCGTGCGTCTGAACGCACAACTTGTTAGCTGGAAATATTCATTGTGTGATCTGCGTTTGAACTCAGGTGGTCTGCGTTTGAATGCAAAAGTGTTAGCCATTTTCAGTGTTTCTTCGGTCGGTTGGTGGTTCTGCGTTTGAACGCAAGCTGTCTGCGTTTGAACGCACGCGTCTGATTCCTGAAACACTGAATTCATATTAAACCCCTCTTTCTCACCTTTCTCTCGAATTATGAACATTTTTTAAAAAAATATATAAAAACAACTAATCTATGTTGGGTTGCCTCCCAACCAGCGCTTGTGATTTATAGTCGACAGCCCGACTTTGTTACCTCCGTTGTGATCAAGGAAGGTCGAGGTAGATTGCCTCTACCTCTATGATCTCCTGAGGATCTCTGTATGGCTTGACTCTGTTCCCATTCACCTTGAAAACTGTATTGTCCCTTGGGGTCTCCAACTCCACCACTCCCCATGATGTAATGTCTTTCACAATAAATGGTCCAGACCATCTTGAGCGCAGCTTCCCTGGATAGAATTTCATCCTTGAGTTGTAAAGGAGAACCTTCTGCCCGATTTCTATCTTCTTTGGTAGAATGCGATTGTCATGCCACTTCTTTGTTTTTTCTTTATAAATTTTGGCACTCTCAAAAGCAGTTTTACGGAATTCCTCGAGTTCGAAGAGTGCCATCTTCCTTTTGTTTCCTGCTAAACTGTGATCCATATTCAGCTGCTTGATTGCCCAGTATGCTTTGTGCTCCAATTCTACTGGTAAGTGACAGGCTTTTCCAAACACCAGCTGGTATGGGGACATTCCCAGCGGGGTTTTGTAAGCAGTTCTGTACGGCCAGAGCGCGTCATCCAGCTTTAATGACCAGTCCTTGCGTCCAGGATTCACAGTTTTTTTCCAGTATGCTCTTTATCTCCCTGTTGGACACCTCTGCTTGCCCGTTTGCCTGAGGGTGATAAGGCAGTGATACCTTATGGATAAACACCCCGTACTGCTTTAGAACCTTGGCGAAGACCTTATTGATAAAATGAGAACCCTCATCACTGACCATGGCCCTTGGCGTTCCGAATCTGGTAAAGATATTACGTTTGAGTAATCTTTCCACGACTGCCGCATCGTTCTTCTGACAGGCTATTGCTTCCACCCATTTTGACACGTAGTCTACTGCCAGTAAGATGCAGAGATTTCCCAGAGACGAAGGGAATGTACCCATAAAATCAATACCCCAAACGTCGAAAGGCTCGACTTCCTGCCAAAGTTTCATGGGCATTTCATTTCGCTGGGAAATATTTCCTGTCCGTTGGAAGCGATCACAACTCTGCGCATAATCATGGCAATCCTTGAAGACTGTTGGCCAGAAAAAATCTTGACTGCAGCACTTTGTGGGCTGTTCTCGGTCCGCTGAAGTGCCCCCCACATTGTGCTGAGTGGCAGTGCTGAATTACCTCCAAAATCTCGTGACATGGAATGCAACGACGGAGAATATTATCTGCCCCTTGCTTGAATAGATAAGGATCGTCCCAGAAATATTGCCTGCATTCTGAAATAAACTTCTTTTTCTGCCAAGGAGTGATGTCTTCAGGGAGTGCTCCATTGACCAAATAATTGGCTATGGCATAATACCAGGGCCGTCTGTTGGTCTTGATCTTCATAATATGTTCATCCGGAAAATTTTCTTGAATTGGTACCAATTCTTCTGTAGGGTTTTCCAGGCGAGATAGATGATCAACTACCACATTTTCAACTCCCTTTTTATCCCTGATTTCGACATCAAATTCCTGCATCAGCAGAATCCAACGCAGCAACCTTGGCTTTGCATCCTTCTTCTCCAGTAAGTATTTCAGTGCACTGTGATCTGTGAATATGATGACTTTTGAACCTACCAGGTAGGATCTGAACTTATTCAGCGCAAAAACGACTGCCAACAGCTCCTTCTCTGTAGTCCCGTAATTGATCTGTGCCTCATTCAGGACCCTGCTGGCATAGTAAATGACACTGCACACTTTATCTTTTCGCTGTCCCTGTACTGCGCCCACTGCGTAATCACTGGCGTCGCACATCAGCTCGAATGGGAGGGTCCAATCTGGCGTTGTGATAATGGGCGCAGTTGTCAGCCTGTCTTTAAGCACGTCAAAGGCTTCTTTGCAGGCTTCGTCAAATATGAAGGGCACATCCTTTCCCAACAAATTACATAGTGGCTTTGTAATTTTTGAGAAATCTTTGATAAACCTTCTGTAAAATCCTGCATGACCCAAAAAACTCTTAATTGCCTTCACTGTGGTTGGGTATGGTAGCTGCTTGATCACCTCTATCTTTGCCCTGTCTACTTCCATTCCTTTGCTGGAAATCCTGTGTCCCAACACTATTCCTTCTGTAACCATGAAGTGGCATTTTTCCCAGTTGAGTACCAAGTTAGTTTTTCTGCAGCGAGTCTGAACTCTGGCCAGATGGTATAAGCAGTCTTCAAAGCTGTCCCCAAATAACGAAAAATTGTCCATGAAAACTTCCAAATTTTTCTCTATCATGTCAGAGAAAATGGCCATCATACATCTTTGGAATGTTGCTGGAGCATTGCATAATCCAAATGGCATTCTTCTAAAGGCAAACGTTCCGTATGGGCAGGTGAACGTCGTCTTTTCTTGATCTTCTAGATTTATATAGATCTGGTTGTAGCCAGAGTACCCGTCAAGGAAGCAGTAATAAGCATGGTGAGCCAGTCTGTCCAACATCTGGTCCATGAATGGCATCGGAAAGTGGTCTTTCAGTGTTGCATCGTTCAGCTTCCGATAGTCCATACAGATTCGCCAGCCAGTGACAGTGCGCTGGGCGATCTGCACCTGATCAGCATTTTGTACTACTGTAATACCCCCTTTCTTTGGTGCACACAGGACAGGACTGACCCAGGTGCTGTCTGATATGGGGTATATAATTCCTGCTTCTAACCACTTCATGACCTCCTTACGTACCACATATTTCATAATTGGGTTTAGTCTCCGTTGAGGCTGGATGACTGGCTTCTTTCCTTCTTCAATTCTTATTTTGTGCTTGCAGTAATCAGGACTGATTCCCTTTAGGTCCGCAATTGTCCATCCGATGGCTTCTTTATGCTCTCGAAGTACCTCCAGCAGCTTTTGTTCCTGTTCCTGAGATAAAAGAGACGAAACAATTACCGGCAGAGTATTATTTTCACCAATAAAAGCGTACCTGAGGTGGTCTGGCAACTGTTTTAATTCCAGGACTGGTGGTTCCTGGAGTGATGGGACCAGTGTAATTTTCTGCTCGCCTCCTTCATCCTTATATAGAGTGACCCAGCTCTCTGTTCCCATGATCTGCTCAGTCTGTTGCTCCTCTGTTTCCTCTGGATACATGTCCTCAAATTCCTCCCATAAATTTTCCATCTCCTCACTCTCCAGATCATCAATTACTTCTACCGCAAAACAGTTTTCATGCCCATAATGGTCAGGAAGCTGGAGAGATTTGAAGACGTTGAATTTCACTTTTTCTTCATTGATTTGCATGGACAGCTCTCCACTTTTGCAGTTAATAATGGCTTCACCAGTTGCTAGGAAGGGTCTGCCCAAGATTAGCGGGACCTCTCCGGCCTCCATATCCAGTATCAAAAAATCTGCTGGAAAAATAAGCTCTCCAACTTTTACCAGGATATCTTCAATTACTCCATAGGCAGGTTTCACAGATCTGTCAGCCATTTGAAGCATAATTCTTGTTGGACGTGGTTCACCGACTCCCAGACTTTTGAAGATGGTCAGTGGCATCAGGTTGATGCTGGCACCCAAGTCGCATAAGGCTTTTCCTGTGTATGCACTGCCCAGAGTTACTGGAATAACAAAACTGCCAGGGTCTTTCTTTTTCAGTGGTAGACCATTTTTCACACAACTGCTCGCTTCTGCCGTCAGATTCACTGTTTCGAAGTCACTCATTCGCCTTCTCCCATACAATATGTCTTTGAGAAATTTCGCGTAAGTAGGCAATTTGGCAAGTGCTTCGGCAAAAGGTATGTTTATCTGTAATTGCTTGAATACCTCCAGAAATCTGGCGTAGTCTTTGCTGTCATCTCTCTTACGTGTCTTCAGAGGGTAAGGTACCTCCTTAGAGATTGGCACTGTTTCTGGACTACCCTCATTAGTCTGCTCTGCTTCCTGCTCGACCGAACCCCTTTTCTGAGGGTTAGCGGTTGAACTGTTTTCCCTGTCAAACACTTCGTGTTCAATGATCTTTGACTTCTCTGCACGTGCATGACTGGGATACGGTGGATCCTGCAGTGCAATTCCACTCCGAGTTGTGATAGCATTGATTTCAGCGCGTGGATTGTTCACTGTATTTGACGGTAAATTCCCTGGGGCTCGTTCTACCTGGTTCTGTGCAAGCTGACCATTCTGTACCTCCAAGTTGCGGATAGCAATTTTCATTTGGCTTACATCGGCAGTTAATGACTCCATCTGCGCAAATCTAGTTTCCCATTGCTTATTAAATTTCTCCATATAGGACTCAAAATGTTACTGTGATAAATTTAGCTGTGGTGGTGCTGCTGGTGCGTGCTGTGCTGGGGCTGTCTGTTGTGCCTGTGGCCTGTGCTGGAATCCTGGTGCATAGACTGCTGCATTGGGGTTTCCGTAACGAAACCCTGGATGATCGCGTGTGCCTGGTCTGTAGCGTTTCAGATCCCACTGCTGCTGAACATAATTGGCATCTTCGGTCTGAAGCTCCAGAATTGCTGCGTCAAGGTCAGGTTCGTCTACTGATGCCACGGGCTTCTTCTCTGTATACACCTTTTTAACTAAGTCATGTACCACTTTCGTGAGATTGTCAATCCTGTCATCAGCCACTAGTTCTGCTATCGCTGTGAGCCTGCGGTCATCAAACAGGCGAGTATCCTGTTTGGCTAATTGTTTCATCAGTTCATATGCTCCATCCTTATCCACATGGTATAGAATGTTACCCCCAGCTTCCCTATCAATCCTGTCAGCATTCTCCCTGTCAAGAGCATGGTAGAATACCTGCAAAATTTTTGCGTCCCCGAAGCCGTGATTGGGGCATTTTTTAACGAGTCTCATCAGCCTGTCCCATGCGTCTACCACCGTTTCCGCCATCTTCTGTTTGAAAGATAAGATCTCACTCTGCAGCTTGATAACACGGGATGCGGGGTAGAATTTTGCCAAAAAATCTGTAACACACCCTTCCCAGGTAGTGATAGACCTCGGAGGTCTTGCCTCCAGCCAGTCTTTTGCTGTTCCGAACAAGCAGTATGGGAATAAAATTAGCTTTAGCGTATCCGCTTCGACTCCTCTATACTTAATCTTGTTGCAGTAGTCTTCGAACTTTCCAAGGAAGTCGTTTGGATCTTCATCTGCTTTCCCATTGAAAGGACAATGAGTCTTGGCGGTCTGAATGGTGGATGATTTCAGATCGAAGTGCTCTGCTGTAATGGGTGGCACTACGATAGCTGGTTGATTTCCTCCGGTTGGGACTTCAAAATTTTCGACTATCGCCCTTCCAGACCTGTTGTAAGTCCTCTGATTGTTCCTGGCAGCAAAGCCTGCTGCTATCAGCTCTTCAATGTAAAGAGCCATCTGTGCTGGAGTACGTTGCTGCTGTCCTGTGGGTGTTCCTGTTTCGGTTGGCGCGTCTTCTCCGTGCTCAGACATCGCGGCTCGGTGTCTGCGACTTTGCTCTCTGAAAAGTTTTTCGGGATCTTCAAGTGGTGATACCAGTTTTCTAGGCAATCTGGACATATACTAGAATAACCTGAAAATCAGAATTCAAGAGCAATAAGTCAAAGGAAAATAAACGTAAAAGGAAAAGAAAAAGCTTTGAGACTTATTCTAATGTCTTTTTAAGAAAAACTGTAACCGTTCCCCGGCAACGGCGCCAAAAACTTGACAGCGTAAACCTATCTGCTTTTTCGCAAGTGTACGATCAAGTAATATAGAGTATGTATTTGTGACTCTGGTTGTCGAACCCTCGAGAACAGTTTAAGTTTTACTTATTAGAAAAAGAATTAGACACAAAGCCTGTAAAAAGGAGGAAGGTTGGGATGTGATTCTACTCACTAATGCAGTAAATAAAACAATATTTAGAAAAGCTTATTTTATTTTTCTTTTAGGTAATTTTCAGGAATTGTGGTCGTTGTAAAAGTCGATAATTCTAAGAATCTAGGTCCCAGGATCCCCTAGGGTTACTCTCCAGCTTGCCTGGTGTATTTGATTTCAGAAACACACAGTAGTTTTGTTTATGCCAGCATACCAATAGTACAATCTCCTCTCGGTCTCATGCACCTGTCACTCTCCTGCAGATTTTCGGGTCCTCTCGGTCCACCTAAATCTGCAGGTTCGTTCTAAGTCTGCTAGGGTTACAGGTTCTCCTCTCGGTCTCCCCCTAAACGTCTAGCAGTTGGTCTAATGCTTCTGGGCTAGTCCCCTGATTCTTTTCACCTCTCGGTCCATCATGGCAGAGTACTAAATCCTGTCTTCTCTTCCTAACTCTCACTGGCCACTCTCGCGCACCAGATCCTGTCTATAACACTCCTGGGTGATCAAGACATTCATGTATGTAAATAAAATCAAAGACAAGATAATAAACAATCCATCTTGTATTAAGACTTCAACTAGTCATGCATCTGAAAATCAAACAACCCAGTCTGCTGAATTCATAAACCCTTGGTTCACCAAGAACATAGGAAAAAGGTTTAGCTAGATTGCATTATTGAAAAACACTGTTTCATAAGAGAGAAAAGATCAAACAAGTTTATGGCTGAATACTGAAAAACTGCTCCATTCCTGCTCTGCTCCAATCTTGACGGCTCTGAAACTGGCTGCTGTGATGATGATTGTGGATGTGTGAGTGTAACCCTAATTCTGTGCTGGGACACCTCCTTTTATACTGCCACAGTCTCCAAAACTGATGCACGAAATTCCTGTTCTACCCTCAAAACCCCCGTCCTGGAAGCTTCTGGAAACCACACTTGCGTTCGAACGCAACTCCCCTGCGTTCAAACGCAGTGCGTCTGAACGCACATCTCCTGCGTTTGAACGCAGGCCTTAACCAATTTTCTCTTCTGTCTCCTGGCCTCTCGGACTTGTGCGTTTGAACGCAGCTCACCTGCGTTTGAACGCACAACTTGGTCTTTCACATTCCTGAGTCGAGTCCTGCGTTTGAACGCAGGTCTGTGCGTCTGAACGCACAACTTAGCCTCTTTTCTGCCGTTTTTCTTCCTGCTGCCATGTGGTGCGTTTGAACGCAGCTCCCCTGCGTTTGAACGCACAACTTAGAATTTTCTGCACTTTTCTGCTCAGCTTTCCTGATACGCTGCCTCCAAATCCAAGTCAATCTCATGCATTTCTCGGCACCTGTTACCTGCACATCATAACATGTACCCGCGATCATATCCAACAAACAAAATTATACATGAAATTACTCAAATCTTACAATCATGTCCTATAAGTCTCTGCCTCGTATCAGATGGAAAATAAGCTGGCAAACTCAACTCTCACAGGATTAGAACCAATGGTAAAAAGATGTCCCAGACTAATCCCATTTTCAGGCTATCACCATGTCTCTCCTCTTGCTTACAAAGCTCCGAGTTCATGGAAGCTAACACGAGGCAAGTGACATAAAAAGAACCATTCTTTGATGTTCCTTCCCATTAGGTTTTAGTTTTATTGGCAGTATGTGGAAGGAGAACTTTATGCTCTATGTACAAAATTTTGTATTTGTTTTGTTTGAGAACAATTCTCAATCTTATACCAGTCTAGAAAATAGATTCCAGATAGCTTGTCCTTCTCAAAGACATAAAGTTGCGTTTTTGTTTGTTAAATGCCGTGGGTATTCAACAAAAAAGGATTATGCAAATTTTTTTTGACGTTGTACTTTATTCTACAAGGACTTAAATTTTCAAATATACTTCCCACTATTTTTCTTGGATTATTAACCCTTCATATTAATGCGGAAAATATCATTATATTTTTGTTAGTGTGCCAAGATCCATATTTCACTTCTTTTTTAGCTTGCTTTGGCAAGTCACGCAAAAATTAGTTATTTAGGTATGAATCATTCCAATTTCATCCCCATGCAACTCTTGGTTAAATTGGACAAATAAATCCTTATTTATCTACTCATAGATAATCCCAATTGGTTGCATTTAGGCATTTAATCCCATTAAAATCACTTAGTTGCGTCCAACGTCTTACTCCAACAGTTGCAAATTACTTGCTTGTGCCATCGCATCACATCATGATGGACCAAGTCTCCCTACTTTGGCACGCATGAGCTATGCAAAGCTTGATCATGATGAGTGTTTAAGTAACGAGAAGGCAAAACGCAATATTTAAATTTGAGGGATTTTCCTTTCAATTTTAATTATTTTGTTGATCCATATCAACTGATCTACTTATTTGGGTTGGGCAATCCCAAAATAAAAGATCCGGTTGTTAATTATCTTATTATCAATTTTGCTTGTATCATCCATACACCAACAATAAATAATAAGAAAATAAATAAACAACTACAAAAATTAAAACCGTGATATGGATATGGCCTCCTAGACTAAGATAATCCCAGGCCAATGAGAATATCTATGAACCCTAAGAATAGCAAGCTCATCTCCATGTGCCTCCATCTTTTTGGTCCATGCTCCATAGCTTGTGGAATGCTCCATGCTCCTTAGCCTTGTGGAATGCTCCATCTTGTGATTCTTTAACTCATTAGGCTTCTTCTTCTCCACGTCTTGACTATAATCTACTCTATCTAATACTAGCTAGCATCTATACTAAATAGAAAGATCTCGCAAGTTGAGAAGAAGACCGGCTCGCAGGCCGTAAAACCTAATTAATTATTACGTTAATTTTACCGGCTCACAGGTCGTAAAAACAAATCACAAAAAATAAACATTCATAACATCTACATCTAAGGCCGTATCCAGTCACCATTGGAATAGCACATAAAACGTAAAATTCAATTTAAACGCGCTTGGTCAATTTTAGTTTATTTTGGACATACTACGGTTAGAACGGTCCAAGAGGGCCCACCATCACTATGGCCAAACCCCTAAACCGAGGCTTGCTTGGGCGGAAAAGAAGAGGGGGCGGTCCCAAGGGTGGTCGAAATCCGAGGGGTTGTTTGAAAAACAACTCTTTCCCTTGTTGCCAAAGTTTAGTTGTTTCCAAATTGGAAAAACTCCTTTTTCCAACTTGTGATCAAACCGTAGTTCTTTAGATCAAACATTTCACATCCTATGTGATCCCAATTCACTAATTTCGACATCTTATGTAAAATAAGGTCTTGTTTGGTTAAATCATATTCAAATTCCATCAATTATGCTTGATTTGTCCGTTTTACGAGATAAAAATAATTAAAGTGTAACTTGACATAATTGTAACACATAAACTAAGTTAACATGTTGCTCTGATACAACTGTAGGATTTTGTAACGGATTACGCAGTAGAAAAATAATAATTAAGATCCGCACAAGACCCTCCAAGGATCACAGGAAGAGACATCATAACGATAGTAAAGGATTTAGTAACACTTACCTTATTTGTCTCCTAGGATGACTTCAAACGCAAAATAATGTTCGCGTCTCCACGGCTAGTCCACTCCTTGGAATGTTTTCGGATCCTCCACACCTTTGTGCTAGCTAGGGATGAAGAAGGAAGAAGAAGAATAATCACGCAAATCGGAGCAAAACACGGGCGCCACATCTCTCTTGAGGCCGACGGGTAGAGGGGAGGATGAGGAGGGGTTCGGCCCTCGTTGTCTAATCTCTCTCCTTGCTTTGTTCTCTCTCACTCAATGTGTGTTATGAGCATCAGTGAGAAAATAAGCTAGGAGTGTCCTTTATATAGTCTAACAACTCCTTGTTAACTACATATTAGCCCCTCTTCTAATCCTGTCCATACACGAATTAGTATAACTTGCAAATTAGTCCTATTAAGTTTGCAATTAGTTGCGTATTAATCATTCTATTTAATTAATCATATTAATTAATTCCCATGTCCAGTTTAATCCATTGGGAGTGTGACCCCATAGGTTTCTACATAGTTGGTAGTAACGATTACTAACATGGAGCGGTGTGTGGCAACACATCCATGTCATCCCACTAATATAAATAGTCAGTAATCCGACAAACCTTGTGCAAGTATTGTCTCATCCTTTTGTCTCTATATTCGGATTGGACACGAGACATACAAGTCACACTCGTATATCCAATCCATAATTTTTCAATCCTGGGAATAGTCTTATCCATGCAGATAACATCAATATCCCATATTGATTTATCTGAGTCTGACCATACATTCTATAAGCACTACCCCTCGAGTGGCCACGGATATTTTCTCCCGTTATGTGGGAGGGACAAATCCTATCTACTTCACTACCATCTCTAAGCTTCCTTCCAATTGTGTCCGATTAACGCCTCTATTACTACCCAGTTACGGTGTAGCGTTTGACGATGTCAAAACAAAATACTCCACAACTTGAGGATCTAGTGACATGAAGTCTAAGGATGACAATACCGTTGTCACTACGAGAAGCGCTTGTGACTTTACATAACTTGTATGTAGCCTTCTCGTAATTGGGTCAATCCGGTATGACAATACTCCTAATGCATACACATGTGTTGGATCATGATATCTCCATATCAATCCAACCCCATACTAGTATATAGTTGATTGTTATCTTAATAAATATAATCGACTAGGGATATTTAAAAATATAACATTTATATTCTAAGGACTTCATTCATGACAAGATATCTCCATATCGATAACATAATGAATGGTAAATCCACATAAATGCCACAAGAAATTGATTGCCTCTAGGGCATTCTCCAACACATGTCGATTCACCTTTTCACGAAAGAGATGAACAATCTTACTGAATCTACCATTACTAGCCAATCCTATTCACTTCTCCTTTCGATCTCGGTGATTCACAATTTTCAATCACATCTCAAAAAAACTAAATAAGTTCCTTGTCACACGCTCTTATGGAAAAGTAGTGTTTCGCGTCATGACCCCTTTAACACTAGGAATTAAGCATCATAGCATGTGAATAATTGAAAAGAAAAGTAAAAATTAAGCATGATTTCAATCCATAAACAAACCCTAGTTTAGAGAATCCTATCTCACATCCAAACTGTGTCAATAGGCTAGGATCACTAATGAAATAAATAAAATAACATTGTGTAAGTTCAGCCTGTTTCAAAGGATTGAAAGAGCTTGTCAAGGCCTTGAAACTGGTTCAAGGGTTTGAAATCAGAACTGCAGATTTTGGCATGCATTTAGGGGGAGTTTTTGATTCTATTCTTACTCCTGATCTCTTATGATTTATTATATGTTACTTGATGGGGAAAGACAAATCATTCTATTATTGTAAAAATGATTCAAATATTTGTTTGACTTAGTTTTTGCAGGGATATATAATTTCCTATTTTGTAGGATTGTTTCCTAATCTATTTCAATGTAGGATGGAAATCAATCTATCGAAGTCATTATTCACATTGATATGCTGCATCTAAAGCTTCCCAACCATCTAACAAACAAGATCAAGACAGTATCTTTGAAGATACTGAGCAACTAGCCGTTGGGAGAGCTGTTAGAAGAGTCAAAGACTTGCAGCTAAATTTTAGGAAAGTTTGTTAATGAAGATCTTGCATATCTTCAGTTCAAACAAGCTGCATAAAAGGATCTTTGTGGATGAAGAATTTCTAGACACAAAAGAGCATAATATACAGAGACATTCAAACTCCATAGAGGATTGACAAGCAACCAAGAAGTAGATCTACATCACTCAATCCAATCATATCAAGAACACTGCATTCTCAGTGAAGACTTAGCTCTCAGTGTTCTTCTCTTCTAATCTTCAATTGTATATCATTTATATATTAATTTCATTTCTTATTCTTGTGAATTGTTAAAGGTGAACAATAGAGAATTCTGAATTACTAGTTAGCTAGAGCTGGTACTAGATAGGTTAGTGAGAAACACAAGCTGTAACAGAGTAAGGCATCTCTCTGTGCTTTAGATCTAGGGCTTAGCTTTTGATTAATAAGAATTGATTTGAAAATCCTGCAGGGGTCAAGTCCCTGAGGTAGATATGTACCACTCTGTCTCTGCTCTTTCTACCCACTTTGACTTTTGCCATTATTCACTTGGTCACTTTGACCAATTGATTTGAATAGCAAATCGATGCAATTTTTCGATAATTTTTTCATGGTGTTGTAGAATAAAATTTTATCTATCATACGGTGAATAAATTATCAAAATATCGTATTATTTTACTATCCAAATCACCCGGTCAAAGTAACCCAGATACGAGTCAAAAAGTCAATTTGGGTAGAAAGAGCAGAGACAGAGTGGTAGGTCCAAGTGGACTGAACTCTATAAATCACTGTGTCTCTTACATTTACATTGCTGCATTTTACTTATCCTATAAACTATTCAAAACAGGTTTTCAGTTCAAGGTCTTGAACCTCATTTCAAGGCCTTGAAAACTATCAGCTTTCTATTTACGTTCTGTTTTCATTCCAAGGACTTGAAACTTATTTCAAGGCCTTTTAATACTTGTTGCACTTCACAAACTTCTTTTAAACCAATCTTTTAGCAAAAGTTGCAAAAATTACCATAATCTATTCAACCCCCCTTCTAGAGTATTGATCTTGTAATTATTCCTACTGTACCGTCCTTCAATTGGTATCAGAGCCTGTATCACTATGTAGATCTAACAATCTTGTGATTATGAGTATTATAGGAGATGGTGGTTTCTCACATGGAAGAGCTGCTAATAGACCTCCCTTGTTCTGTGGGAGGTCTATTAGCTGCTAATAGACCTCCCTTGTCCATTGAATTACTTCACATGGATCTTTGTGTTCCTATGAGGATTCCAACTCCAAAGGGTAAGAAGTATATGTTAGTTATTGTTGATGATTATTCTAGATTTACTTGGGTTATGTTTCTTAGAGATAAATTTGAAGCTCTGACTAAATTTTCAAAGCTTTGTAAGGAGCTTCAAACTTTGAAAAACCTACCAATTGCTTCAATCAAAAGTGATCATGGTAGAGAATTTGATCAGCTTGAGTTTGAGTTATTTTGTGCTAAGCATGGTATTTCTCACAACTTTTCTGCTCCAAAAACTCCTCAACAGAATGGTGTTGTTGAAAGAAAGAACATGACTCTTAAAGATATGTCAAGGAAAATGCTTCTAGAGAACAAGTTACGAAAGTCATTCTGGGCTGAAGCTGCGAACACAGCCAACTACATACTTAACAGGTTCCTGATTAGGTCAATCTTGAAGAAGACCCCCTATGAGCTTTTCAAAGGAAGAAAGCCAAACATTTCATATTTCAAACCTTTTGGCTGCACATGTTTTGTTCACAATAATGGTAAGGACAATCTTGGTAATTTTTTGCAAGAAGTGATGAAGGTATCTTTCTTGGTTATTCTCTGACTAGCAAAGCTTATAGAGTTTAAAATAAAATAACTAAGCTTGTTGAATAAAGTATTCATGTCATTCTTTATGAAAGCTATGATGTTTCTTTGAGTGAAAGTTTTGCAGACTTGAATTTGAACAAGCATGAGTCAGAAGATGAAGCATAAACTTTACATGGTTTCAAGGAAAGCTTGTAGGAAAACAGGACAAATTTTCAAGGCCTTGAAAATGGTTATCAAAGCCTTGAAAATGAGCAACAAAAGAATAAAGCGATCAAGCTACTTCCTCAAGATCTCAAAGGATTTAGAAGTTATCTGGAGAACCTGAGCCTTGGACTCGAAGAAAGAAATTCAACTATTTTTCATCTCATCCAGTTGAAAACATTATATCTGATCCATCCACTGGTACACAGACAAGATCTCAATTGAAAAACTTGTGTGCTTTTAATACCTTTGTTTCTCTTGTAGAACTCAAAAATGTGAAAGAAGCATTACAAGAAGCAGAATGGATCATTGCAATACCAAGTGAACTCAATGAATTTGAGAGAAACAAGGTGTGGAATCTAATTCCTCCACCAAAAGATCAGTCTGTCATTGGCACAAGGTGGGTCTTCAGAAGCATGTTAGATGAAAATGGGAAGGTAATCAGAAACAAAGTTAGACTAGTAGCTCACGGCTACAACCAAGAAGAAGGTATTGATTATGTGGATACTTTTGCTCCTATTTCAAGGTTAGAAGCAATTAGGATGTTACTTGCATTTTCATCTTACATGAACATTCAACTTTTTCGAATGTATGTCAAGTGTGCTTTTTTAAATGGTTACTTGCAAGAAGAAATTTATGTGTCTCTACCTCCTGGATTTGAAAGCGGTGAGTTTCCAAATCATGTTTATAAAATTGAAAAAGCTCTATATGGTTTAAAACAAGCTCCAAGGGCTTGGTATGAAAGACTTTCAAAGTTTCTACTTGAAAATGGTTTCAAAAGAGGATTAGTTGACTAAACCCTTTTCATCAAGACTCATGAGAAAAACATTTTAGTAGTTAAAATATATGTTGATGATATTCATTTTGGAGCTAATAATGAATCTCTTTGCAAGGATTTCTGAAGTCTTATGAGCAGGGAATTTGAGATGAGCTTAATGGGAGAATTGAACTTCTTCCTTGGACTGCATGTGCACCAGATGAAGAAAGGAATCTTTCTTCATCAAAACAAGTATACTAATGACTTAATTAAAAAGTACAATATGTCTCATTCCAAAGTGACAAAGACTCCAATGAGTTCTACACTATCCTTAGATAAGGATCAAGCTGGTAAGAGTGTAAATCAGAAAGAGTGTAAAGGTATGATTGGATCTTTTCTGTATCTCGCTGCTAGTAGACCCGACATTATGTTAAGTGTCTGTATGTGTGCAAGATTTCAATTTCATCCCAAAGAGTCACATTTAACTCCTGTTAAAAGAATATTCAGATACCTGAATGGTACCAAAGACTTATTTGTAGGATATTCAGATGCTTCTCAATGGTACCAAAGAATGACATGAATACTTTCTTCAACATTTAACTCCAAATCAGTCTAACTTCTCTTTTTGTGGATATTCAGATGCTTATTTGTAGGATATAAAGTTGACAGAAAGAGCACTTCATGGTGTTTCCAATTCCGTGGTTCGTCCCTAATTAGCTGGCATTAAAAGAAACAGAACTATGTGGCATTATCAATAGCTGAAGCTGAATATATAGCAACTCGAGCATGTTGTTCACAAGTGCTTGCTCATCAAATGAGGGATCTTGGATTCGATTTCAAAGAAATACCTATCAAATGTGACAACACCAGTGCTATTTTAATTACAAAAAATTTAGTTCAGCATTCCAAAAACAAGCACATAGATGTTGTACATCATTTCATCAGAGATCATACTTAGAAAGGTGATATTATTCTTGTATCACTGCATAGATTTAACCATGTTGTGATTATGAGTACTGTAGGTGATGGTGGTTTCTCACACGGAAGAGCTGCTAACAGACCTCCTCTATTCTGTGGAGACAATTTGTCCACTGAAAAGCTTTGACGAAAATGTTCGTTATTGATCAAGATATGGAACTCTGGACTATCATCCAAAATGGTCCTCATACTTTCTACAGAGAGAAGGATGGAATTAGAGCTCCCAAATCAGAAGACTCTCTTTCATCATCTGAATTAGAGCAATTCTCAAATAACTATAAAGTTATGAATCTCTTATATTGTCCTTCGAGTGCAGATGAATTTAACGGGATTTCAAGCTGCAAGACTGCCAAAGAGATATGGGATAAGCTTGTGGTGACCTTTGAAGGAACCAGTCAAGTGAAGCAAACCAAGATCAATATATATCTCAGGAAATATGAGCTTTTCAAGATGAATGGAGATAAGTCAATCAGAGACATGTTCAAAAGGTTCACAGACATTGTCATCAACCTACTGGGAAAACATATTTCCAATGAAGAAAAGGTGAGGAAGATTCTGAGAAGTCTTCCAAATGAAAAATGGGAACCAAAGACTATTGTTATTGAGGAAGCTCAAGATCTCTCATCACTCCAACTTGATGACCTACAAGGGAAGCTCCTCACACATGAAATATCCATGAATGAATCTGATGGAGAGCTACCAGAAGGTGTAAAGAACTTGCCTCTCTAGGCTAAAGAGAATGAGACAATTCAAAGCCTTGAAACTGAGGATGATGATGAAGATCTAATTTCTTTGATTTCCAAATCCTTGACCATAATTCTTAAGATGAAGAAAAACTTTGGAAACAAGGACTTCAACAGAGAAAGACACAGATCCTCCAGTAGCAAGGACTACAAAGGTAAGTCTTCTTCACAAAATAATAAGCCTAAAGTCATGAATTGCTTTCCATGTGGTGATGCAAGACACTTGATCAGAGATTATCCACACAAGAAAAGAAAGAAATTTCAGAAGAAAGATCATGATAATAGAATGAAAGCTATGAAAGCCTCATGGAGTGATTCAAATACCGCAAGTGACTCTGGATCTGAAGAAGAACATGTCAACCTATGTTTATGGCCAAGCATGATGAAAGTTCTGAAAAGAACATTGAGGTAATGGTGAATTGTTTGATTTCAAAACCAACAGAAGCCATCTCTGATTATCTTAGAACATTGCTTTTAAATGAAGAGGACTATCTGAAAGAAATTAGAGTTTTGAAAGAAAAATTTCATGAGCAAGCAAAAGAAAATTTTAAACTTGTTTGCCTAAATCAGAATCTTGAAATCTCTCAGAAGAAAACTGACAGTGATTTCAAGGCCTTGAAAACCAGTTTCAAAGCCTTGACAACACAAGTCAAGGAAGTAGTCACTGAGAACTCTCTCTCTCGAGTAATAGCCTTGTAATCTAAGACATCACGAACTGGATAAACAAAATACTACTTTTACTGAGAAACTTCAAGAATAAGAATTAGTGAAAACTAAACTTGCATGCTCAGAACACAACATGAACTTGATTCTTGGAGGTAGCTTGAATTCTGTTCACGAAATTGGTATTGGATACAATCCAAATAAAAACAATATAAGATTTGTGAAAGCTGGAAGCAAAACATCTCCAAAATGCCATTACTGCAATAAGATTGGTCATGTTAAAATGACTTGTCCTTTTAGAAGAAGAGACCTTCACATAATGAGGAACACTTTTCTCTTCCAACTCAAAGGACATGTTAGACAGATTTGGGTTCCTAAAGGGGTTAGACAGTGAATGGTGTTTGGTGTTTGCAGGGTGTCACCAAGACCAAAGAGCAGAAGTGGTTTATGGACAGTGGTTGCTCAAGACACATGAGTGGAAAGAGATCTCTATTCTCAGAACTAAAAGAGCAATCAAAATGTATAATTACACTTGGTGAAAAAGGAAAATGCAACATTCTTGGTATTGGTAAAGTTGGTACAAATCCTGAAAATTCAATTTCTAATGTATATCTAGTTGATGGTTTGAAATTAACTTGCTTAGTTTATCTCAGCTTTGTGATAATGGTAACAAAGTAATATTTGATAAAGAGAAGTGTGTGGTGCAGAATGAGAAATCTGGCAAGTGCATCCTCACAGCCTCTAGATCAAACAATGTTTATACCTTTCAGACTAACAAAGTTGCAGGTGAAAACTTGAACTGTCTCAAGGCCTAGAAAGAAGATTCAAAGCTTTGGCACAGAAAATTGGGACATATTAGTTTGCATACCTTGAACAAGTTAGTCTCCAAGAACTTAGTAAGAGGATTTCCCTCCATCAAGTAAAAGGATGAAGAAGTATGCAAGGCATGTGCACGAGGAAAGCAAACTAGAAGCTCATTCAAGTCAAAGAATTTTGTAAGTACTACTAGACCCATTGAATTGCTGCATATGGATCTCTGTGGTCCTATGAGAACTCCAACTCCAAAGGGTAAGAAGTACATTCTTGTTATTGTTGATGACTTCTCTAGATATACTTGGGTAATGTCTCTGAAAGAAAAATCTGAAGCTCTCTTTGAATTTTCAAAACTTTGTAGAGAACTTGAGTTTGATATACTCTGTTCTAAGCATGGCATCTCTCACAAATTTTCTGCTCCTATAACTCCTCAATAGAATGAAGTTGTTGAAAGAAAGAACAGGACTCTTGAAGACATGTAAAGGACAATGCTTCTGGAAAATAAGTTGCCAAAATAATATTGGGCAGAAGTTGTAAATACAGCAAACTACATTCTTAACAAATGCTAGATCTGACCTATTCTGAAAAATACCCACTATGAGTTGTTCAAAGGAAAAAATCCAAAAATTTCTTACTTCAAACCTTTTGGCTGTACATGTTTTGTGTACAATAATGGTAAGGACAATCTTGGTAAAATTGATGCAAGAAGTGATGAAGGTATATTTCTTGGTTATTCATAGACAAGCAAAGCCTATAATCAGAGAACCAAGCTTGTTGAAGAGAGCATTCATGTTATTTTTTATGAAAGCTGTGATGGTTCTTTGAGTGATGGTTTTGTAGATCTCAATCTGAATAAGCATGATTCAAACACTGATGAGTAATTCTCAAAAGAATCCAAGGAAATGTCACTGGATCAAGACAGCATTTTCAAGGCCTTGAAACACAGATTCAAAGCCTTGAAATAGAATCTTCAAAGAAAACAGGAGAACAAGTTACTACTTCAAGTTATCAGATACATGATAAGCAAACTGGAGAGCCTGAAACATGAACACCAAGAAAGAGATTCAAATATCTCTCATCTCATTCTTCTGATAACATTATTCCTGATTCAACCACTAGTACACAGACCATATCACAGTTGAAAAATATGTGTGCTTTTATTGCTTTTATTTCTCTTGCAGACCTAAAACTGTGAAGGAAGCATTACAAGAAGCAGACTAGATTATAGCTATGCAAAGTGAACTCAATGACTTTGAAAGGAAAAGGTCTGGAATCTAGTTCCTCCACCAAGAAATCAGTCTGTCATTGGCACCAGATGGGTTTTCAGAAACAAGTTAGATGACAATGGAAAGGTAATCAGGAACAAAGCTAGATTGATAGCTCAAGGCTACAATCAAGAAGAATGTATTGACTATGAAGAAATTTTTGCTCCTGTTGCCAGGTTAGAAGCAATTAGAATTCTACTTGCATTTGCATCTCACAAAAACATGAAACTATTTCAAATGGATGTGAAGTGTGTTTTTATAAATGCTTATCTGCAAGAAGAAGTTTATGTTGCTCAACCACCAGGTTTTGAAAATGACATGTTTCCAGATCATGTTTACAAACTTGAAAAAGCTCTTTATGGTTTAAAGCAAGCTCCAAGACCTTGGTATGAAAGATGGTCAAAATTTTTGATTGAAAATAATTTCAAAAGAGGATTGGAAGACAAAACCCTTTTCATAAGGACTCATGAGAAATATATTCTTATAGTTCAAATTTATGTTGATGATATTCTGTTTGGAGCTACTAATGATCTTCTATGCAAGGAATTCTCAAGTCTTATGTGCAGGAAATTTGAAATGAGCTTGATGGGAGAATTGAACTTCTTCCTTGGACTTCAAATTCATCAAATGAAGAAGGGAATTTTTTTACATCAAAGCAAGTACACAAAAGACTTGCTAAGAAAGTACAATATGTCTCAATCCAAAGAGATTATGACTTTCATGAGTTCTACACTGTCTGTAGACAAGGATGAATCTTGTAAGAGTGTGAATGTGAAGGAGTATAGAGGTATGATTGGATCACTACTCTATCTCACAGCTAGTAGACCAGATATCATGTTCAGTGTGTTCATGTATGCTATATTTCAAGCTGATCCTAAAGAATCACACTTGACTGCAGTTAAAGGAATTTTTAGATATCTCAATGGTACCAAAGACTTAGGGCTTCGGTATCCTAAACATTCTAAAATCTCTTTGTGTGGATATTCAGATGCTGATTTTGCAGGATATAAAGTTGATAGAAAGAGTACATCAGGATGCTGCCAATTTCTTGGATCATCTTTAATCAGCTGGCATTCTAAGAAGTGAAATTCAGCCGCATTATCAACAGTTGAAGCTGAATACATAGCAGCTGGAGCTTGTTTTTCCCAAGTACTTTGGATAGCACAACAAATGAAAGATATTTTATTTGATTTCGGAGATATACCTATCAAGTGTGACAACACAAGTGCAATATCAATTATAAAGAATCTAGTTCAACATTCAAGAACAAAGCACATTGATGTTATACATCACTTCATCAGAGATCATGCATAGAAAGGTCATATTGTTCTTTAATTTGTTTCAACTAACATGAAATTTGCAGATATCTTCACTAAACCATTTCCAGATGAAAGATTTTCATCCTTAAGATTGGAATTGGGCATGCTAAATAAGGAAGCTTTGGTCTAGGGGGAGAATCAGGTAAGTATTACGTGTTTCAAAGGTTTGAACTGATTTTTCAAATACTTGAAAATCCTTTCTAAACATTGAGTATTTTTGCCTTACATTATATAGATTTTCAAGGCCTTCAAATCCTTTTCGAAGCCTTGAAAGTAATACTGCATGTTGCTTAGTCAATAATTTTGGATCTTTCAATGTTGGGTGTTATCTTTGTCGATAATTGCTCAATGTTGCCCCTTCTTTCTCTTCTATTTATCTCCTTCCATATTTCTCTCCTCCGTATCTATCCTACCTCCCTCTTCTTCTCCAAACCCTAATGAGCACCAGAAGAGCCTGAGACATAATCAAAATGGCTGGCGGATCAAAAGCTACAACAGAGAATAAAAGAAAGGCCACTGTAGAAGAGGTTCAAACCATTAGTGGGGACTCCAGTTCAAAAACCCCTACTGCAGAAGATATACCTCCTCCTCCTCCCAAAAAGAAGGACAAGAAGGATGAAACCCCAGTGTCCAGCAAGCAGAAGAAGAAGGCAGTGGAGACAGCACCTCAGAAACAGAAGGGTATTCAGATTGGTAGTCCAAAGAAGAAAGCTGACAAAACAGACAAGAGCAAGGGAAAGGAGAAAGTTATAGAGGATGAACCAGAAAATGAAGCAGATGAGAACATCGAAAAGGCACTACAGATCTACTCAAAATAGAAAACCACTGGTAAGAAATCAGCTCATGATAGTACATGGTTTGTTACTAATGTTGCTAGAGGTCAGTGGCTTGATGGTTTTGCCTCTAGACCATTTGGTTTCTGTAGTCTGATTAGTATGCCTAAGCTACATGGTATGAATCTGGAATGCATCAAAATGTTGAAGAAAATCTCTCTTTGGTTTATTCTAAATCCTCCAGAGTTAGCTTACCCTAGAATCACCAGATTCTTTTACCTAAACCTGAAACAAGTCTAGAAGTCTGCAAATCTAGTGATTCTTACTAAGGTTGCTGGCATTGTTATGGAACTAGATCATTCTGAGTTTGCTAATGTTCTAGGTTGTCCTAAGAGATATGAAACCAGTAACTACCCTCCTAAGAGTGAAGCTGCGAAACTAGCAAAGGAAGAATTCTTTCTACCTAATACCCCTACCACATCTAAGCAGTTAACACACTTTGTGCTAACTGTTGAAGCCAATGTTTTGTTCACTATCTTTAATAGATGTGTGGTACCCAGGGAACACTCAAAGGAACTGGTAACTGACATGGTGTTATACTATATGTACTTGGTTATGCATGGGCATGAAACTGATCTTCCAAAGTTGGTGATGGAGAACATGCTTTATAGCCAAACCAACCAGATTATACACCCTTTGCCATGCCAACTTGCTCACCGCATTCTTTCAACACTTTGAAATTCCAACTGAAAGGGAGGAATCAGTGACTACTAGGTTTGGTATGCTCAATGAGAAGGCTTTTGAGAAAATTGGTGTGGTGAAAACAATTTCTAAAAGTTTGGAAGCTCTACTCTGAGTTGATAGGAGAAGAATTGGGTTCCAAGAATTTTCATAAACCCAAAACCTTAACTCCCACTTCCAGCCAAACCTCTTAGTCCTAAGATAACCCCTTGACCCTTAAATTGTTGAAATAACTTCAGATGGAGATTGATGAGGTAAAGTAGAATCAGCATGGGTTTGAAAAAGATCTCAGACAAGTGAAATACATGGTTCAAACCATGTTCAGGAGCATTACATTGTTTGATATGGCTGAGGAAGTGTCTCAAGCTGAGAAGAGTACCAAAAAGGCTGAATTAGCAAAGGATCCAGTGAGCATTCAACTCCAGATAAGACTACTCAGGTCAAAGGAAAAAGCAAACAGGCGGAGGTTGAACAAGTGGATGAAGATCAAGAAGAAGATAGTCCAGACTCAGGTTCACTGCTCATATATCTCAAGAAAAAGAAACCTAGGAATTCTACTGTACCAGATATTGTGACTGATGCTGATTTGTTTGAGGGAGAAGGTGACAAAGTTGATGATGTAGATCAACAAGAAAAAGATCAAGATGATGAGGAATGAAGTCAAGAAGAATATTCAGAGAAGCAATGGGATGAGGATCCTACTCCCTAATTCTTGCCAACTATTTCTTTTTCTTTTCAAGGCCTTGAACTCTTTTCCAAAGCCTTGAAATTCTTCACTTCCAAAATCTTTTAATTTCTGTTTTTCCAAAACTATGATCTAACATATTCTCATTCTTTTTTTTATGAAAGTAAGAAAGGGGAAAAAATTAATTGTTTTACCTGTTATTTTTTTAGATGACCTAGTTTTGGTCAGTTAGGGTTATCTGCACACTTTGCTGGATTTCAGTTTAATAATTTGGATCTTATGGACATCATGTGTTTATTTTATATGATTACTTATGCTATGTTCTAATGATTATTTGTTACAGAAGTACACTATCAAACAGATTGGAAGACCATGGTTTTGTCTTCATCAAGGGAGATATTGTAAGCTCAGAGCAGTTTCAATGTTTCAAAGACTTGAAATAGCTAGTCTATTTCAAGGCCTTGAAACAGCTTTCAAAGCCTTGAAACTGGCCGAGACTTAAGCATGATCTTAGGGGGAGTTTCTGTTTCTGTTTGAACTCCTAAACCCCTTTGCTTTATTTATTATTACATGATGATGAAATACAATGTATTTTGAGATGTTTAACACCATCTAATCTATCTGTTTGACTCAGTTTTGCAGGGAATGTTTATTTCCTGTTCTGCAGGACTTACTTCCTAACCTGAGTTTTGCAGGAAAGGAATTTCTCAGATTGATTTGATTCTGCAATCAATCTATTGATACTAATAGCTTCTCAACATTTTTATTGACAATATCAGATCAGTATCCCTGAAGATACTGAGCAACTATCCGTTGGAAGAAGACTGTTAGAGAAATCAAAGTTGTTGCCTACAAAATAGGTAAGGTTGTTTCTGAAAATCTTGAAGATTTGCAGATCAAGTGAGTTGTATATAAGGAGCTCAGTTTGAAGCATTTGATAAACAAATCAACAGGCAAAAAAGCTAGAGACACTCTTACATATTCAAGGATTGTCAAGCATCAAAGAAGCTGATCAAAATCTCAATCCAACTCTCAGAAGAACATTGCACTCTCACAACAGTTTCATCTCATGTGTTCTTCTGTTCTGAACTTTATTTGTATATTTTTCATATACTACTCTTGTTTACATTCTCAAGGATTTTTCAAGGTGAACAATAGAGAATTCTTAGTTAATTAGATAGCTAGAGCATGTAATAAATAAGTTAGCAAGAACCACAAGCTGTAACAGAGTAAGGTATCTCTCTGTGCTTGAGGTCTAGGGCTTAGCTGTTGATTAATAAGAATTTAGTTGAAAATCATACAGGGAGAAGCTCCCTGAGGTAGAGACGTAGGTCCAAGTTGACTGAACTCTATATATCTTGAGTCTCTTGCAATTACTTTACAGTTGCATACTTAGTTCATTTGCAGTATTTAAATAGTTTCATTTCAAGGGTTTGAAACTCATTTCAAGGCCTTGAAATAGGCTTATTCTCTTTGTACTAAATTGTTTTCATTCCAAGGACTTGAAACTCATTTCAAGGCCTTGAATCTCTCTACAAATCTTTTGAAGCCACTACTCTTGCAAAGTTTAGTAAAAGACTGCATACTCTATTCCACCCCCCCCCCCCCCCGTTCGAGAGTATTGATCCTACATTTCTACCTACTGTACACCCCTTCAACATGTAGAGCAATGAGTGGCACACGAGCATAAGTTTTAACAAATCAAGTGATTTGAAAGAATTATAAATAATAGAGTTGGGAAAAATTTGAAAAAAATTATAATTAATTGTGTAGCAAGAAACTCTGAACTTTATAACATTTATAAACCACGCGTATTCAAGATATTCTTAGACAAGTAAACTATCAATAGTAAACAAGTTTTTTTGAACTGACAACGATATTAAGTCACGCGTAATTAATGGTTTTCAACTCATTTCATTTGATTATGGTATATCCAGAGCCAAAAACAACATCAATAAAGTAGTCAACTTTCTTTCAAGTCCAATTAACCGTTAAGTTTAGCTGAGCCATGTCCACAGCCACCAGCATGATCGATGTAGACAGAGGGATCACGAAGTAATCATAAATGGTTCCTTCTATGGTCTATCAAACCCTATTTTTCATCTCTAACTATCGAAGTCTACACCATTAAGTTGTATTCTCTTTATAACTAAACTAAAACAATGTCACTTTCTATGTGAGTATGACACCCTATAATACATAAACCATCATGTTCATCAACATCTCCATCAACTCCCTCACTATATCTCTTTCACTCTCATTTATTTCCATCTTCTCATCCATTGAAGAACACGCAATAGCTCCATTCTCTCTCCAAAATATCCATTCCCAGATTTGAGTGTTGACCTCATAAAAAACACCTCAAAAACTTCAGTTTTTACCTTCAATTTCATGAAAAACTCAAGTCCAATGTCATGTTATGCATGGGGGAGCCGTTTACTTCACATTCTTCATGATTTTAAGGTCTTTATGGTCTTTTAAGAATCTTTTCTCTCTTTTTATTTGTGCATTTTGATGTTAGTTTAATCATCGTGATAAAGAATTACTTGATCTTTTCTTGCATGTGTGTTTTTTTGTCCTGTATAACAATTATTTAGTATGAAGTTCTCAAATGCCTCACTTGATTTTTCAATTTCAAAGGTCTAATCTCTATTGCATGTTTAAAATAGTTTTATCTAAGTGAGAAATTAAGTATCTCAAGTGCCATATGTAATAGAATTTATTTGATCATTCTTTGAGTGTTCTATGTGGAAATTACATGTCTTTACAATCTGACCAGTTTATCAAAAACGTGGTCTATCTTCATATTTTGTCTCCATAGAATTTTCAAATATTATATTTTATGAAACTAGACTTAGAGGGGATCATTTTGATAAAAATATCATCTTCATAGCATTCCTACTTAAGGAGATATGGTCCTTTGAACTTGTATATTTTCTAAAACTCTGTTTCTGGATTTAGTCTTGGCATTTTTATTAAAAAAATCATTTTAATAAAATTTTGGCACCTCATCTTTATTTTGTTGTAGCTAGACACATTGAGGATTAAGTCTGGAAAAGATGAGCATTATTTTTACTCTCCAAAACGTAGTAATGGTCCTTCAAAGTTGAGATTTGCTTTCAGACTTTTCTCTGCACAACACTATTTATTTATTTTCTCTATTTATTTCTATAATAGCTATTGATAATGTTCTTGATGTTTTAGAAACTAGACACATTTATCTATATTCTAAATTAGTTTCGTAATTTTGTGAAGTGTTTTGATATGGTAAATGAGGCTCTAAAGTCAGAGCTACAGAATTGTAGCTTCAAATTTTTTAGAAAGTTTGAGTTTTTGAATTTCTAAGTATTATGCTGTATTTATTTTCATGAGTTAACATAATTATATGTGATTTGTTACATATAGGACTATGTGGCATGTAGGGTTTCATTGGATTATGGATGTGTAAATTGGTTGTAACGAGTACGTTATACGTGTGATTATAGACATCAACCTCGTAGGAGGGAGTGATTTTCGTTGGAGTGCTAGACTTACAATCTTGCTTTTGGTTGTGATTCATCTCAGTGGTAAGTACATATGTGCGACTCTTACTTATCAAAATGTGAGTATTTGTGTGATAATATTTTGTTGATTGAAAAAGGATGAAAAACATGATTTATACTCCAAAGTTGTTTGGATAGTCATTAAACATTTGTGATAACTCTTGAAATAACTTGTGAAATCTGATTTTATTATGGTAAAGACACTACTAGAAATGAACACAAAAATGGCAAACATATACTGAAATTCGCGCTGCAAGAGTAAATTTTGTCATTTATTGTATCACAAACGGTGATTTTTTTTCTATTCACGCTAAAAATTGTCTTATACCGCGACAAATTAATGGACCCGTATATAATTTAGCATAAACATTGAGAATTGTAACTAAAACGACGAGAAATAATTCTCCGTTAATATTATAGAAGGAAAGAAATAATTAGTAACGACATCATTTCATTTTCCCGGTAAATAATCTTTGACATAAACGGGGAGAGGTGGTTAACGTTGTTAGTTAAGGTCTTATACGACGAGATATCTTATCGTATATGTTCAACTTAACAGGTGTCCAATTTCTTTGATTTTTCCGCCAAATTTTGGAGCGAAAATTTGGATAGCCCACGCCAGAAGAGAAAGAATTCCTAGCCAGGTCTCTGGTGTATGAAATTTTTTTGATTCTTTCATTTTCACATCGTTTGAGAAGAGATAATAGAGTGAGAAAAGAAGAGAAGAGAACAGAAGTCTAAGGAGAGACAATGGTGGAGCGGTCCACCTAGAAGCCACAAGAGAAGAGAAGAGAAGAGAACAAAGAGAGAATGGAGAACAGATAGAGAAGAGAAGAGACAATGGAGAGACAATGGTGGAGCAGTCCACCCAGAAGCCACGAGAAAGCTGAGCTTCTGTCGAAATCATGTAAGCTCAATGGTAAACCCTTATCTATATGTTCATTTTGAAACATGTTTCATTTTGATATATTTTCATTCTGAAATCAACCATCTCAATCGTTTATGGAGATGGTTGGTTTATGTTGATTATTGAAGCTCATAAAAGAGGGTTACAACCTAATTCTGGAACAACAGTTGTTCCATAATTAGGGCTTCGTGTAACCCTCTTTTGGGAGCTTCATTAATGAACAGAAAACTATTTATTACTGTTCAATTTTATTGGTAATCTATTGTTTAGTAATATCATTTATGTTGAAATTGAATGAAATTGGTATTATGTAGTTCAATTCTAGTTGAAATTGCTTGAAATTGGTAATCTATGTTTCAATTCTAGTTGAAATTGGTAATCTATGCTTCAATTCTACTCGAAATTGGTAATCTATGTTCAGTTTTGTATGATTGTTGTGATAATTGCCTACTTCCGAGCCCGTTAAAACATAAAGAACAATTAAAATATAAAAGAAACGGATGTTAAAGGAACTGCAATAAACAAAAGGGATTTTGAAATTAAAAAGAGCCTGTTTCATATATATAAACCCTTTTGAGTAGTGCCTCATAGGGAATTTTACATTAACAAAATTAAAAAAACAGGCCAAACAACTAACCAAAATTAAAAAACTGAAAACATGGTCTAAACATCAGGAGCACGCAGGGCCAAAATAACATCAGTGAAGACAGGAGTGTCTTCCATAGGAAGGAGCGTTGCTAAGGGCATGACATCATATGTAGGTTTTTGATTATGGAAGCGCAGGGGAAAGATAAAAATTCATCCAATCAAGACCCTCCAAGGATCACAGGAAGAAAAAATCATGATGATGGTAAGAGAACAGTGTTAAGTACCTTCGAGGTCTCCTTGATGACTTCTAACGAGAAAATTATCACGTCTCTACGGTTGATCCACGCCTATAGGTGAGATCTAGATCTTCCAAACGCCTTGTTCTAGCTAGGAGGAGTGGAAGAGGACGAAGAAATCACGCAACGGAGACAAGAGGAGGTTTCGGCCTCCTCTCTTGGCCGACGGGTAGGGGTGGACGGACAAGTGGGTTCGGCCCTCTTGTTTCTCTTGATCTCTCCTTCCGTCTCTCCAACTCAAAGTATGTTATGAGAATAAGTTGTAGGGAAGGAAGCTAGGAGCATCCTTTATATAGTCAAACAAATCCTTGTTACTACATAAAGGCCCTATCCTAATCCTACTCAAGTTCAGATTAGTCCAACTTGCATATTAGTCTTACTAAGTTAGCAAGTTGTTGCGATTTGATCCTTCTAATTAATTAATCATATTAATTAATTATTTCCCAATTCTAGTTCACCATATATGGCGTGTGACCCCATAGGTTCTATTTAGTTGGTAGTAACTATTTACTAATATGTAGCGACCTCTAGCAAGACATCCATTCTAGCCAACAAATAGAATAGTCATCGTGACAAACCTTGTGCAAGTATTGTCTCATCCCATTGTCTCAATATCCGGATTGGACACGAGACATACAAGTCACACTCGTAAATCCAATCCATAGTTCCTCGATCCTGGGAATAGCCTTATTCGTGCAAATAACATCAATATCCCATATTGATTTATTTAAGTCTGGACAGACATTCTATAAGCACTATCCCTCGAGTGGCCTAGGATATTTGCTCCCGTTATGTCGGAGGGACAAATTCTATCTACATCACTGCGATATCTAAGATTGCTTCCTATTGTGTCCAATACGCGCCTTTATGACTACCCAGTCACGGATTAGCGTTTGACGCTACCAAAACACAATATTCCACAGCTAGAACAACTAGTGACTTCAAGTCTAAGGATGACAATACCGTTGACACCTCGAGAAGCAATTGTGACTTTACATAACATGTATGTAGCATTCTCGGAGATGGGTCAATCCAGTATGCCATTACTCCTAATGCATGCATGTTGGATCATGATATCTCTATATCAATCCAACCCCATACTAGTCTATAGATGATTGTCCCATTAATCATTATAATGGACTAGGGATATTTAAGATAAACAACACAATTGCAAATTTAAGGACTTCATTATATTAAATATCCAATAAATAATACAATAAATGTTCTAGTCGATTTATTCTTCATACTAAACTAGATTGCCTCTAGGGCACCTATTCCAACATCACAAACTGGAACCATGGCCATTTCAATTCGTGCAACCCTTTTCTGAACCTTCCCTTTACATATTTATATGGATTTATTGTTGCCGTCATACATAGGACCATAAAGAGCGAGATAAATATGCTGTATTTGATGTCAACCAAGAACAGGAAAACTAATTTCTTTTAACGACAATTTTATTGTTGCACATAGCTCTTCAAATACTGTGATTATTTTTACATTTTTTGTACATGTTCTGTAATAAACGACAATAGTCTCGCAGTTTTTGAGTTTTTAATACGATGAGAGATCATTTACGGCGATGGTTTTTCTTGCCGCATAGTATTAACGTCAAAATACATCGTGGCCGCGCCAAATTTCGCCGTTTATGCCTTAAAAAAAATACTTCTAATAGATTTAGGGCTATGTAAAGAGTTGTATTATTTATGGCTCCGGACGAAGGCGCCAATCGATCCTCCAATTACTTATGGCTACGGCCATTGAAACAATACTTGGTATTATAGGATAGAACTTTTATGTTGACGGCGAATTACTAAAGCGTTTAGATTCAAGTATACGGTCAAGTAGTAATGGGAGTATTTTATGAATCCGAGTATCGAACCCAAGGGAATTATATGATTATCAGCTAATTAAAGATTAATTAAACGATACCTATGTAACCGGTAAAAAGTGTTTTATTTTGGAAGTTCGTCTCCCACAAACAAGCGACTTAAATCAAATAAAAACGAAGCTAACTGTTTTTGTATGATTTTTCAATTTAAATGAATGATTGTGATGGAATAAGTTTATGGAGAAGAACTAGGCAATTAATGATCCCTAAGGTTGTTAACAATTTCCGGATTATGCTTGAGACACTCTACGGATGTTCTGGCTACACCGGGTAACACTCATCATGATCTTCTCTCGATCTCACACGAATTTGCTTAATCGGTTGACTTCGGGTCCTTTCGATCCACCGTTTTCTAACGTTACATTCTAGTTGGCTCAATAGGCTCGCTCACCGGGTCCCGTCGTCCCACCGTTTTCACTAAGTCCTAACGACACCAACCGAAACGACCCTCCAATGGATAATCAAGTTCTAATTTCTTCTCAGTCTCAAAGAACTACAAGATCACTCTCTATGTTCTTCAACACGTCTAGAATAGTTCACTATCATGCAACAATTCCGACAACTAGCCTACTACGGTTGATCAATCCAATTATGCTAAAGAATAAAGCTCAAGAACAAGAGAGATAACCAAAACATCATTAGAATTAAGCACAAAGAGTGAGTCAAGTCCTCAAATCCGGAAAATATTAAACAAACCCTAGTTCTCCATCAATTTCCTAGCTTAGAGAGTTTAGCTAGACATGAAGTAGTTTAACAACATCAAAATATCCATTATCGTAGAAGAAAGATGAAGAAGATGATATCAAACGCTAAAATCTTCAAAGATTGATGATCTTCGCACTCCAAGCTTCATCTCCCACCTTCTCGTGCTCTCCAATGCTCCAAAGATGCGTAACTATCCTCTCTTGCACGAACTCCTAGGTTGGAATAAGTCTTCAATGCTCCATCTTTCAAAAATATGTGAAACAGCCCCAAAAGTTGCGTTCTGACCCTCTGTTCGCACGAACATTCGTTTGTTTGAACAAACAAAGCTTTGCTCTCTGTTCACACGAACAGAAATCCTGGTCGTACAATTTAGCAGTCTTCTTTTCACCCTTTTTGTCCAGCCGAAATTTTTTCTAAGTGTTTTTGTTCGTGCGAACAAGAACTGTGTTCGCACGAACACCCCTGGGGCCAGCACATTTCAGCTCTTGTCATGATTCTTTCTCTTTCGTCTTCATTCTCGAGCATCTCCTTGAGCCATTCCCATGTTCCGAAGTTCGTTTCCGCTCCAACATATTCGCTCCAAACTCCCGGTTCCTGAAATCCACAACGCGAGCAAATCCGCTGAAGATCAAATGCGACAAATAAAGTCTAAATTACACGGAAAACGCCCGGATTACGAAATAAAGGCCAAAAACTCAAGTATGCTCAAAACGTCTAAGATTTGTTTAATTTCTTACATAAATGCATCGACGCACATGCAAAACGATGGTGAATCCTATAAGAATATAACTCCTAATGCGGGGTTATCAAATACCCCCACACTCACCTATTGCGCGTCCCGAGCAACAAATCAAAATCTGACCACAAACATCTCCCAACAAAACATCATCCCCACAAGTGATACGAACCGTGACTTGCATACTTACTAGAAACACCGTTGCATACAAATCTCAACTAGCCGACTCAATAACAAAATACAACTCATCGATGCAACAAGATGATGCAATGCAATATTACAACTCGATCCTACATGAACATTAACATACATAAAAAATAAACTTTTTATCTTTTTGGGTGAGATCGGGCAATCTAAAATCATTCGAACGGTGTCAACAAGCTCTCAGAACTCTCAAATCGCAAAACACGCAACGTAAATATGCCCAAACCGAGTGAGACTTACGTTTCTCAACTTGAAATCCCCTTAGAGTGCATAGAGAGTTTAACGTCTCTCTCTAAAAGTGACTAACCTTTCGTGCGTGTGAAAACGGTAGAGACATCCTAGCCTATCCTAGTACACCATCCGAGCTTTAAATCTCAACGGGTTTATTCGGTTGAAAGCTTAGGGACGGTAGGATAGGCTTTTTAGAAGAGCGGTCCTACTTGTCGTGAAAATTCTCACCAATACTCCCATTCTCACACTCCCTCACCACGATGAATGAATACCAAGCCCAAATCTCACAAATCTGGCCCTCGATTCCCTCATCACCGGTGTAACGCCGTTCTCGCGGCCACAATCGTGAAGAAGCACAAGTGATCTAAGCAACTACCCGGATTTTTATTCGACGAACTTACTCAAATAAATGAACAAAACTAAATATAGAACAAGCACGACTTTTTTTTATTTCTCTTTTTTTTTCATTTTTCATTCATTTTTTTTTTCTTTTTTTTAACTATCAAAATACAATAAATACAAAATATCACGAAAAACGTAAATCCGAGTAGTCTAGAATCTCGTAAAATCTGGTTGAGATGGAAACTGATGTAGACGCTGAACTCCGTGAAGTATCCACCACCCCCACACTCAATGAAGCCCAATCTCTCAAAGTAGCCGAAAATGTAATGTAAACGCGTGCCACTACCCATCCTATCCTCTGCAACACCGAAAGATGAAAGTAAATTCATGGCACGCCCTCCAAAGTAAATCAATCAACCCATCCCAGTAGTGCGAAAAGAATGTCACGCACATGGCTTCGCCTCCTCGTGATCGTGATGTATGGACACGACTCACCGCCACACCGAAGTGCGCTAGCCATCTCACACTCACCCTCACATCCCCTCGTAGAACGATAGAATATGATATCCACAAGATCTGTAATGAAGTACACTCCCTCATCGAACCTCCCTCACTCACTCCCTCTGTCAAAACTCATAGGAAAGGCCAAACTAACAAGTGATTGAAGTCACAATGAATGGCTCCTAGGCGTAAAGGGGACGAATAAAGGGGTAAACCGATCAATGGGGCTAACTAAGTGGACCTAGGCTGTGAGACGGGACGTGAGGCCCCCATAAAACTCACTCGCACGACTGTTCCGTTTCCACTACGAGGAGGGGTTGTCGACTACCTAAGACGGTGGTCATGCACTATCGGCTAACTACTTGAATGTCTCAAAAACAGCACACACTTTCAGATTCAAAATATTCAGTTAAGTTTAAAATGGCTTCGTCACCCGAGTTACGAACTCTCTCTATGCATTCTAAGGGATTCTCAATTTCGGGTTAGCTTTCTCGGTTTCCACACACCTACGCGCAATTCTACATAATCACTCACGCACCATCATTGAGCTCTCTCCACGTTCGAATTCTTTTCCTTTGCCCTTTCTCAAAATTGTCAGTTTTTTTTTTTTTTTTTTTTTATTTTTATTTTCCATTTTCTCATATTTAATTCCTACTCTATATGCAAGGCCGACTCGAATGAAGACTCCACATACGATTGACTCGATAGGGTAGGTGGAATCAAGTAAGAAAACGTGCAAGATGAAACATCAAACCCATATATACAACTAATAACATCACAATATTTAAACACGACACGGACCACACAAGTACGACACAATACGCTCTAACAATCTATATGCAAAGAGGGTAATGCAGACACGGACTGGCTAGCTAAGACTAAAACTCCCCCCACACTAGAATGCTTCGTTGTCCTCAACGAATTTAGAGTTCAATAAGAGGACTCAGCATTTCTAATGTGAGGGGCGGTGAATCTACTCTGACTCGGACCCCTGGTCCTCAGAATCCTCCTCTGCTGGACCAGGCACATCATAGTCACTATACTCATACCACAACTCCTCACTCTTGGGGTCAGGGTCTAAGGTCACATTGCTTGACCGAGCCAACTGAGCTACCCACTTCCCAATAGTCTTAACTGAATCCCCCAATTTCTTCCGGCTGCTACGGTCATGAGCGAACTGTCGCTCATTCACCGCCTTAGACTCTATCATAAGCTGATGCATGCTCTGCAAGAGATCGTTGGCATTAGATGACTCGCCCTCCTTCTCCTTGCCCTTCTTATACCTAGACACCTTCGGGGGTTTCAGATATTTCGACCACTCGCGGTCAGCCGATTGCAGGATATCCAAATCACTAACCACTACCCCTGCCTGTATGGCCAATTTGGTCAACAAACATGTGTGACCTGGGGCCATTCTGTTTCCCTCAGGTTTGCGTGCCATGATGTTAAGCCAAATCATACGAGGAATATCAATCCTCTTCCCTAACCATACGCACATGGCCACACAACACAGGCGGAATGAGAATTTGGGGTTAGGCGTAATGCCCAAGACCCAATTCTCAAGCAACTCGTAAACCCACCTAGCACATGGGAGTAGGGCTCTCTTAGACACCATCCAACAAGGAAACTCAGCCTTTGACTTATCCCATGGATCTGCCCCTCTCCCGGAAAACAAAATGAATTTACCATAGGCACCACGTCAGCTCTCCTAATCATGCCATGGTAAGCACATCCCGTTTTGGGGTCCAATTCTTGGAATTTCAAGGCCTGACTAATCGACTCAGGTGTGAGACGCACCCACTTACCTCTGCAATACACAAGCCGGTCATCTTTACTCTCACCCTCGTCCCCGAACCTCAGGTTAACATAAATCTATCGCGCCACTTGAGAACTGGATGGTCCACACAACTCAAACCATTTGTCCAACCTATCACGGTGTTGAATTGCTATGAGCTCGGTAGACATAAGTTTCAACTCATCTATGGGGTAGGGTTTCTCAGCTGCACCTTTGAGCTTTAGGTACCGGTCAGAGAAAGAAGCAAGGTGAGCCTTAAAGCTAACGAAACGGAAGCTACATAAATTACCCTGTGCCACATTGGCATTAGCTATCTTCAGTTTCTTATCCGACCTACCCTTTCTCAAGCGGGGCTTAGGGGGCATAGGGGTGTTGAGTATGGTGTGTACCGGAGAGTCCGACACCACATACTCAGGCTCCTGATTAGGGTCCATCTCAGTGTCTTCTACTATCATCTCATCAACATTTGGAGGCACAACTCTCTGCACCGGTTGAAACACTGGGTCATCACAAGTGGCAGCCTTTCTCTTAGACATTTCGAGCAAACAAGCAGGTTAACAAGACAAGCTACGTGCGCGGTGACAGGGTTGTGTGAACGGAAATAAGCAACCAAACACGTAAGTCCTAGACACTAATAAGCAGCCACCCAAGTGACAATCGTCAAAATAAGACTTCGGGCTATGACTCGATAATGAAAAGAAACCTAGGTGTGCCTAATGCGCGTAAAGAGAAGGAAGAGTTGTACCTACGTGCCCGGAGCTAGTCTTACGGGCACGGAATTGCACAATCGATCGGCAAGAAGGACCGATTTGGTCACCGATATCGTTCGTCGAATTACGCCGTTTCATTGGAACTCCTATCTTCTTCTTGCTGTCCCTGTCACTTCTTCCTTCTTCCCCGCAAGCTGAATCTGACTCTTTCCTCACGAATTTGAAAATCTCTTCGAAGAACCCTAATTGGGTTTCGTCCCCAATTCAGTGCTCCTCCAGCCCCCAATCGCCAAAACACCGAGACATGGTGCTGATGGCGCTGAGAGTGCGCCGGAAACCCACCAAGTCGCCGGTGATTTGCTGCTATCGTGACTTTCGGCCGGAATGAAGTGGAACCAGTTGGGAGGAGGAGGCGTTCTGCAAGGCACCACCACGCCGGAATGGAGACCCACCACGCCGGAATCGAGACCCCTGAGAACACGAGAAGAACCCACCAAGTCGCCGACAATTTCAAGCTTTGGAGAAGTCCGACAGGGTTGCAGAGAGAGCGTGAGGGTTTTTGGTGAATGAAGGAGGAGAGCTGCTCTCTTCCTCCCAATTATGCTCAAAAGGTTACCCAAAATCCCTATTTTTCCCCTAAAAACACTTTGTTAGAAGTGTTCGCACTAACAAAATTTATGTTCGTATAATTTAACAGTTCTTTTTTTTCATCTTCTGTTCGTGCGAATAAGAACCTGTTCGTGCGAACACCCCTGGACACAACAATTTTTTTTCTTCTATGTTCGCGCAAACAGGAGCTGTGTTCGCACTAACACTTTGTCCTCCATGCTTTGATTTTCGCTCCGCTTCCTTGCTTGATCATCGAGGCATCCCATCTTGAATTGCATACTCCCCAATGTGTTCTTGATCCAATTTTCATGGAGAATCTTCCAATAATTGCGGGAATTCCTCCATTATCACAATCAATGGATTCCCAACTCAAATTCCACCTCGCCTTCGCGTTCGGACTCCGATGTGCGCATTTTAATGAGTCTCGCGCGCATCAAGAAGGGGAGTCCGAATCGCGTCTCCACCTGTAATCCTGCGAAGACTCAACTCAAATGTCAAATTCTCGCTCTCTCACCCCTCATATAACAAAATGTTAAGAAAACACACACGACAGTATTTAAACACACTCTCTACACGAAAGCAGAAAATATGTTGGGTTGCCTCCCAAAAAGCGCTTGTGATTTACGGTCGACGGCCCGAACCAGTTACCTCATGAAGATTACGGCTCATCAAAGTAGATAGAATCCACATTGGTCAGTTTTGGCGCGGATTCCAGGTACGGTTTCACTCGGCTTCCATTGACCCTGAAACATTCTTTTGTATGAGGATCTTCTAACTCAGCCGCACCCCAAGGATAAATCTGGTGGATCCAGAATGGCCCGGACCATCTCGAACGCAGTTTTCCTGGAAAGAGCTTCATGCGAGAGTTGAACAACAAGACTTGTTGTCTTACACGAAGTTCCTTCGGCTTGAGACGACTGTCATGCCATCTCTTGGTCTTCTCCTTGTATATCTTGGAGCTGTCATAAGCTTGCAACCTCCATTCCTCAAGCTCAAGAAGTTTCAGCTTCCGTGCTTGCCCCGCTAACTCGGGGTTCATATTCAACCTCTTGATGGCCCAATACACCTTGTGCTCTAACTCGACAGGGAGGTGGCATGCCTTACCGAAGACTAGCTGAAATGGCGACATATTTAACGGTGTCTTCCATGCGGTACGATATGCCCACAATGCATCATCAAGTTTCACGGACCAATCCTTGTGCACGGCATTGACGGTTTTTATGCAAAATCCCCTTAATCTCCCTCTTAGACATTTCAGCTTGCCCATTGGTTTAAGGGTGATAAGGTAGGGAAATCTTATGGATAGACACCCCGTATGACTCCAAAACTCTGGCAAATACTCGATTGATGAAGTGAGACCCTTCATCGCTCACCATTGCCCTTGGTGTGCCAAACCGAGTAAATATGTGCTTCTTCATAAACTTCTCTACTGTAGCTGCATCATTCTTGGGGCAAGCAATTTCTTCTTCCCACTTTGTCACATAATCAACGGCACGCAAGATGTATAGATTCCCATACGAAGCTGGAAACGGTCCCATGAAGTCTATGCCCCAAACATCAAACGGCTCCACCTCAAGCCATTCAGACATTGGCATCTCATCTCGCTTGGAGATGTTACCTGTTCTCTGGCAACTATCACACCCTGCAACCCAGCCATGACAATCTTTAAAAATAGTTGGCCAAAAAAAATCAGATTGTAATACCTTCATGGCGGTGCGCGGGCCGCTGAAATGACCTCCACTAGGTGTTGCATGACAATGCTTGATCACATCATAAATCTCATGGGTAGGAACACACTTCCTAATGATGTTATCGGCGAAAATTTTGAATAGATATGGATCCTCCCAAAAGTAGTGCTTCACCTCATACAAGAACCGCTTCTTTTGCTGCACTGTCCACTCCTCAGGAATCTCCCCATTGGTCAGATAATTGGCAATCGCCCAATACCATGGCTCAGTATCCCCCAAAGACATCAAGCTCTCATCAGGAAAGTTCTCTTCAATAGGCACTTTTTCTTCCACGCCAATCTCAAGTCTTGAGAGATAGTCTGCTACCACATTCTCAACACCCTTCTTGTCGCGGATCTCTACACCAAATTCTTGCATCAAAATGACCCACCGCAACAACCTCGTTTTGGCGTCCTTCTTATCAAGAAAATACTTCAGTGCCGAGTGGTCTGTAAAAAAAATCATTTTTGATCCAACAAGATAAGGTCGAAATTTATCGAGAGCAAAAACCACAACCAACAGCTCCTTCTCAGTAGTGCCATAGTTGAGTTTAGCCTCATTAAGAACTCTACTTGCATAATAGATAACATGGCATACTTTTTCCTTCCGCTGCCCCAACACTGCTCCAATGGCGAAATCGCTGGCGTCGCACATGAGCTCAAATGGCAAACTCCAATCCGGAGTTGCAATGATCGGGGCTGAGGTGAGCTGTTCCTTCAAAAATTCGAAGGCTTTCTTGCATGCTTCATCAAACACGAATGGGACATCTTTCCCAAGCAATTCACACATAGGCTTGCAAATCTTCGAAAAGTCTTTGATAAACCTGCGATAGAAACCTGCATGTCCCAAGAAGATTCTGACCCCCTTCACTGAAGTCGGATAAGGGAGCTGCATGATAGTATCTATCTTTTCTTGATCAACCTCCAAACCTCTGCGTGAAATCTTGTGGCCAAGAACTATCCCCTCAGTGACCATAAAGTGGCATTTCTCCCAATTCAGCACAAGATTGGTGTCTTTATAGCGAACCAAGACACGGCCAAGATGATGTAGACAATCCTCCAAACTGTCACAAAATAAAGAGAAATCATCCATGAAGACCTCCAAGTGCTTCTCAATCATATCCGAGAAAAGCCATCATACACCGCTGAAAAGTAGCCGGTGCATTACATAGTCCAAATGGCATGCGGCGGAACGCGAATGTGCCATAGGGACATGTAAAGGTGGTCTTCTCCAAGTCTTCAGGAGCAATGGCAATCTTATTATAACATGAGTAGCCATCCAGAAAACAATAGTACTCGTGGTGGGCCAATCGGTCAAGCATCTGATCAATAAAAGGCAACGGAAAGTGATCTTTGAGCGTGGCTTCATTAATCTTCCTATAATCCATGCATACACGCCACCCAGTAACTGTTCGTTGAGCAATCCGCTCATGCTTGTCGTTCTCCACCACAATCATCCCTCCTTTCTTAGGCACACACTGGACCAGGCTAGTCCAAGTGCTGTCTGAGATCGGGAAAATAATGCCACCCTCTAGCCACTTCATGACCTCTTTTCGCACCACATCTTTCATGTGCGGATTCAATCTCTGTTGTGCCTGGATTACTGGCTTCTTGCCTTCTTCCACCCTGATCTTGTGCTGGCAATACGCGGGGATGATCCCCTTAATGTCTTCAATCGTCCATCCAATTGCTTCTTTATGCTTCCTTAGCACATCCAACAGCTGCTCCTCCTGTGCCTGAGATAAAACAGAGGAAAAAATTACGGGCAACGTGTTATCAATACCAAGAAATGCATACCTGAGATGGCTCGGCAATGGCTTCAACTCAAGCACGGGTGGTGACTTGAATGAAGGAACGAGAGCTAACTTTTGCTCCCCTTGCTCATATAAATCCAGCTTGGTCCAGCTGCTCATGTGGAACACATCCATGGTAGGACTCTGATTTTCGAATTTGTACATGCAATCAATTTCCTCCCACATCAATTCAGCTTCCTCATCTCCCATATCATTATCAAAAACCTCTATGCTAAATCAATCTTCATAATTATAGCATGAAGGCATTTTCATTGCCTTAAACACATCAAAGACCACTTTATCATCATTAATCTGCATAGAGAGTTTCCCACTTTTCACATGAATAATAGCCTCTCCCGTAGCTAGGAAGGGCCTTCCAAGAATTAGAGGTACTTCGCCAACCTCCATGTCTAGGATGACGAAATCAGAATGGAAGATGAGAGTGCCAACTTTAACCAAAATGTCATCGATTACCCCATATGCTCTACGAATAGATCTATCAGCCATCTGCAATGTAACTCGGGTGGGACGAGGCTCCCCCACACCTAGTTTTCGGAATACAGACAAGGGAATCAAATTGATGCTTGCCCCCAAATCACATAAAGCATTCATGGTGAGAGAATCTCCAAGAGTAACCGGTATCACAAAGCTCCCAAGGTCTTTCTTCTTCTTAGGCAATCCATTCCTGACGCATTCAGAAGTTTCGGCCGTCAATTTAACCTGTGCAAAGTCACTCATGCGCCTCTTTCCTGAACGAATATCTTTGAAGAACTTCGCATATGTGGGCATCTTAGATATGGCTTCCGCAAAAGGGTTGTTAATCTCAACTTTCTTGAATATATCAAGAAATCTCAGAAAATATTTAGAATCATCCCTCTTTCGCGTCCTCAAGGGATATGGAACTGCATTAGAAACAGTAGTGGTATCCACACGTACCTCATCCTTGTCTTTCACCGTCTCCTCATCGGTCGCGCCCTTTGATTGGGGGATCACGACATTAGCATCATTATCAAAAATTTCATGCTCTTTAGCCTTAGAAACATCGGCTCTAGCATGACTTGGATATGGCGGATCTTTCAATGCAACCCCACTTCGAGTAGTGATTGCATTGATTTGACGAGGATTATCTTCTGTGTTAGACGGCAATGAACCTGGAGCTCTAGCTGAGAGCTGAGTAGCAATCTGACCCACCTGTACCTCAAGGGAACGAAGAGAAGTCTTCGTAGCCTGTAAATCATCAGACACAGTAGTAACCTGTGTGGACATGTTGTTCACGTTGGTGGTCATAGTGTTCATATTGTTACTCAGTTGTGTCAATGCCTTCGTCATTTGAGAGATATATGGATTTGGTGCTACTACAGCTGCTGGTGGAGCCTGCGAAACTGGTGGCCTATGCTGGAACCCCGGTGCATATGACGCTCCAGACTGATCCCCATACCTGAAGCCTGGATGATCTCTCGTGCCTGGTCTGTAATACCCTTGATTCCAGTTCTTTCGTTGTCCTTGTGCCCCCACGTAGTTCACATCCTCGCTTGCTAGTTTTTCCAAAGCTTACTCATATTTTGACTCCTCTACGCTTGCCACTGTCTTCTTGTACTGATAAATATGCTTGGCTAAGTCAGAAACCATCTTGCTGATCCCAGTATTCCTCACATCATCATTCGGTTCAGGAAATGCCACCAATCTCCTGGAATCATAAAACTGTGAGTCCTGCTTAGCAAGTTGCTTTATGAGTGCATAAGCTCCTTCTTTGTCAACAGAGTATAGAAAATTTCCCCCAGCTTCTCTGTTAACTAGCTCCTGATTGTGGCGTTCTAAACCGTGGTAGAAGACTTGCAGAATTTTGTAATCCCCAAAGTCATGATTTGGGCACTTCCTAATCAACTGCATATAACGGTCCCATGCATCTACCACAGTTTCATCATCACGTTGGCGGAAGCCCAGAATGTCACCCTGTAGCTCAATTATCCGCTGAACTGGGTAAACTTCGCCATAAATTCATCCACACACTAAGCCCATGTAGTGATTGAATCCGGAGTTCTTGACTCAAGCCACTTCTCAGCTGCACCTTTCAGACAGTAAGGGAAAAGAATGAGCTTCAACGCTTCTGGTGTCACATTCTTGTACTTAACAGTCTTTATATACGTTTTGAACTTCCCAATAAAATCATTGGGGTCTGCATCCTTGTTCCCATAAAATTGGAACTGGTTGGTCACCGTCTGAATCGTTGCAGGCTTGAGATCAAAGTGCTCAGCCTGTATATCTGGCACTACAATTGCCGGATTATGTCCATATGTGAAAGACTGGAATTTCTCCACAATAGCCTGCCCAGACTTGTTGTACGGTGTTTGGGCGTTGCGATCATTCAACAACTTAGACAGCTCTTCCACCCGCAGATAGAGCGGTATGTTGGTCAATTGTTCGCCCATGGTGCTCTATTTCTGCTTTCTCCTTTGGTATCTGAGTAACTGCTTTGGGTCTTCGAGTGGGGGCACAAGGTGAATAGGGATCCTGGGCATACATCGAATACCAGAAAGCAGAATCAAATACAAATGAGAAACCAAAATAGAAAATGAAACAAAAATAAAAGAGATATCCTAAATTAACTTTTAACTAAACTACATAACTGTTTAATTCCCCGGCAACAGCGCCAAAAACTTGACGCGGATTACTAACGCGTTTAGACGCAAGTATACGGTCAAGTAGTAATGGGAGTATTTTACGACTCCGAGTATCGAACCCAAGGTAATTATACGATTATCATCTAATTAAAGATTAATTAAACGATACCTAGGTAACCGGTAAAAAGTGTTTGATTTTTGGAAGTTTTTCGCCCACAAACAAGCGACTTAAAATTAAATAACAATGAAGCTAACTGTTTTTGTATGAGTTTTTACTTTAAATGAATGATTGTGATGGAATAAGTTTATAGAGAAGAACTAGGCAATTAATGATCCCTAAGGTTGTTAACAATTTCCGGATTATGCTTGAGACACTCTATGGATGTTCTAGCTACACCGGGTAACACTCATCATGATCTTCTCTCGATCTCACACGAATTTGCGTAATCGGTTGACTTCGGGTCCTTTCGATCCACCGTTGTCTACCGTTACATTCTAGTTGGCTCAATAGGCTCGTTCACCGGGTTCCGTCGGCCCACCGTTTTCACTAAGTCCTAACGACACCAACCGAAACAACCCTCTAATGGATAATCAAGTTCTAATCTCTTCTCAGTCTCAAAGAACTACAAGATCACTCTCTATGTTCTCTTTAACACGTCTAGAACAGTTCACTATCATGCAAAAATTCCGACAACTAGCCTACTACGGTTGATCAATCCAAGTATGCTAAAGAATAAAACTCAAGAACAAGAGCGATAACCAAAACATCATTAGAATTAAGCACAAAGTGTGAGTCAAGTCCTCAAATCCGGAAAATATTAAACAACCCCTAGTTCTCCATCAATTGCCTAGCTTAGAGAGTTTAGCTAAACATGAAATAGTTTAACAACATCAAAATATCCAAAATCGTAGAAGAAATATGAAGAAGATGATATCAAACGCTAAAATCTTCACAGATTGATGATCTTCGCACTCCAAGCTTCGTCTCCCACCTTCTCGTGCTCTCCAATGCTCCAAAGATGCGTAACTATCCTCTCTTGCACGGCCTCCTAGGTTGGAATAAGTCTTCAATGCTCCAACTTTCAAAAATTCGCGAAATAGCCCCAAAAGTTGCGTTCTGACCCTCTGTTCGCACAAACAGTCGTGTGTTCGGACGAACAAGGCTTTGCTCTCTGTTCACACGAACAGAGATCCTGTTAGTACAATTTAGCAGTCTTCTTTTCACCCTTTTTGGCCAGCTGAAATTTTTTCTAAGTGTTTTTGTTCGTGCGAACAAGAACTGTGTTCCCACAAACACCCCTGGGGCCAGCACTTTTCAGCTCTTGTCATGATTCTTTCTCTTTCGTCTTCATTATCGAGCATCTCCTTGAGCCATTCCCATGTTCCGAAGTACGTTTCCGCTCCAAAATATTAGCTCCAAGCTCCCGGTTCCTGAAATCCACAACACGAGCAAATACCGGAAGATCAAATGCGACAAATAAAGTCTAAATTACACGAAAAACGCCCGGATTACCAAATAAAGGCCAAAAAATCACGTATGCTCAAAACGTCTAAGATTTGGTCAATTTCTTACATAAATGCATCGAAGCACACGCAAAACGGTTGTGAATCCTATAAGAATATAACTCCTAATGCGGAGTTATCAGATGTTCACAAATCGGCCCCCGACGAGCCAAAATGTACCAAGGTATAGCGACCATAGGGTTTGTAGAGCTATATAGTGCTACTTATACTTGTAAGGGTCACTATGGTATAGGGGTGTCGACACTTAAGGCCTTTTAGCTATGAATTATGAGGGGGATTGACGTATGGGATCCCTTAACGGTCGGGTGAAATAGGTTTTGATAGACCTCAGAAGGAACCCTTTATGTTTACTTCGTGATCCCTCTTTCTACATCGATCCTGCTGGGCTCAGGACATGCCTCAGCTAAACTTAATGGTTAGTTGGACTGGAAAGAAAGTGAACTACCCTATTGATGTTGTTTGTGGCTCTGGATATGCCATAATCGAATGAAATGCGTTGAAAATAATTGGCTACTCATGACTTAATATCATTATCAGTTCAAAATAACTTGTTTAATGTAGATATTTTACTTGTTTAAAAACAACTCGAATACTCGTGGTTTATAAATGTTTTAAAGTTGAGAGTTTCTTGCTACGCAATTAATTATTGTTCCAAATTTTTCCTAACTCTATGCTTGTGTGCCACTCATTGCTTTACATGTCGAAGTGTTTATTTATTCAGTTTATAATGATTGTTTTTAAACTGTGGTGTCTGCATTTGTTATTTAAAACCACCACAGGTTGTGCGAGTCGAGAAGGGAACGCGGACCGAGATGAGGACGTTGAGCGTAATTTAGATCACTTAGTAGATCACAAACTCTTTTTCAAATTGTATAATGCCATGTATCAAAAATTTTGTTGTGTACTTTAACCGAAATGTAATCTTAAAATTTAATCATCTACTCTTGGCTATCGATTTTCTCATTAACCTTGAACCGTGATCCCAAGTTGTTTCAGGCCTTCCCATGTAGGGGAAAAAAATTTGGGTGAGGCTATTTCCGCATGTAGTGGGTTATGGCACGCAGGACCAAATCTCCTAGTTGGAATTTTCTGGGTCGCACTGTATTGTTTTTAGGCATACTTATCCTAGCCAACTATTTTTTATGGTTCCTCTTTTCTTTGTCCCGATTTTCCTCAACTAGGAAAAGGTCATGGTACCTATCTTCCAAGTTATGAGCACAGGGGGCCAATCTTGCAGAGGGAACTTTTATATGGACTGGTAAGACAACTTTGACACCATAGCATAGTGGAAAGGAACTTGTGCCCGTAGAAGTCCTGGTCGACGTGTGGTAGGTCCAGAGCGTGATATATAGCTTTTCTAACCACTTCTTGGCTCTTTATCCACAGGCTTGGACATGATTTTATTTAGGGTTTTGTTAGTTGCCTCAGCTTGCACGTTCCCCTTTGGATAGTATGTGGTGGTTTGTAGCTGACAGATAATGTATTTTGTCAGCTTGCCCCCAACATATTGATTGTAGAAGGATGTGCCATTGTCGAATACGATAGTATATGGTTTCCTGAATCAGGAGACAATATTGTCGTGGATGAAAACAAGGACAGTTTCATGCCAGCCCGTTCTTAGTGGTACTGCCTCGCCCACTTGGTGAACGTTTCAGATCCACAACAAAAACGGTAGAACAAGTCAGCTCCACAACTCGTACTAGTCGCATTTGGGATACCTCCCATATGCGACGGGCCTTATTTCATCCTCCAAACCACTAGACCCCCTGGCTCCCTGCGAGATGATGAGATGCGAGGGATCGTGCCTCATGGTCCTTCCAAGTGCCACATGGCATGATATGGTGCCTCTAGAGAACAGTTGTGATGACACCTGTGTTGGTGTGTGCCCTAGTGGCAATCTTATTGTGACATTTATTTAAAAAATCTTATATTCATTATGTTATCTATATAGAGATATGTTTACGAAATTAATTCCTTAGAATGAATGTTGTATTCTTAAATATCTCTACTCAATTATTATTGTTAATTAGAACGACTGTAATACATCGAGACTAGTGTGTGGGTAGATTGAGTAGAGATATGAAGTCTAAAACCTGTGTACACATTAGGAGTAATTGTTTACAGGATTGGCCACCCATGAGAACACTACATGGATGTTATGTGAGTATCATAAGTTCTTCTCATAGTGACAGTGGTGTTGTGATCCTATGACTTCAAGTCACTACATTCCCTAGATGTGGAGTGACATGTTTTAATATCTTCTAGCATTACTTTGTGACAAGGTGATTTTAAATGCGGTAATTGGACATGTTATTGAACATATTGAGGGGTGTGAGTGATGTAGATATGACTTGCATGTCCTACATAATGGGAGTCAATATCCATGGCCTATCGATGAGAGGGACTTAGAAAAATGTATGGCCATACTCAAATTAACAAAATATGAGATATTGATGTCGTTTGTGTGCCTAAGTCTATTAAGGGAATTGAGAAACTATAGATTGGATATACAAGTTATACAATCCATGCCTTGAGTCTAATTTGGACATATGGTCAAGGAGATTATAAAACATAGTAAACATTGATCATAGAGGTTAGTCAGATAATTGGCATTCATATTACTTGGGTAGCATTGATGTATTGCTAGATACCGCTCAATGTTTGTAATTGTTATTTCCAACATAATTAGGAACCTACAGGGTTACACCCAAGAATGGATCAAACTGGAATCAATTGCTCATTAGTAGGACTAAAGAAAAATTAAGGATTTCGGTATTATGTTCAAACTGCTAATTTTAGCTGTTTGGATTTAAGGTCAAGTCGAATTCCCTCATCCCTATAAATACCCTAGCAGCGTGGCTATTTTTCTTATGCTTTTCAGCATTATTCATATCAGATACTGAATAGCTAGGGTTTGAGAGGAGTCGTCCAAGTCCAGCCGATTTTTTGAGATAATATTGTACGTCTTCCTTTGGAAGGCTAACACCAGCGAAGAGGGAGTACACTGCAGATATTTCGTGTGGATACCGTAGAGGCGCTGCACTTTCAGCGTTCGTGATCGCCACCAATAAGTGCGACTGAGGTAAACTTCTAAACATCATATTATGCTCCTTCATATGGGATCTTGGTGGGTTTTAGGCAAAAAAAAGAATTCGTACTTCCGCTGCGTTTGATTGCCCAAAGCCAAGGGAGGAATACCCAAAAACTTGACACGCTCCAACTGCAAGTGCACAACTGTCGTGTGTAGTAATAAACCGGAAATCCGGGTTGTCGAACCCAAGGGACTTTGTTTAAATTAATTACTATTCTAAACCTTATGTGGGCACGTCGCAAGTTGTGTTTTTATCTAATTCTAAGAAATTAAACGCAATATTCTCAATTAACCAAGTGAAATAGTTCACGATTAATAAAGAATGAATTTTGGGGTTTTATCAAATAAGAGAAAAATACCGGGAATTCTCTAGGTTCACTAAGTTGATCTAAATTTATATTTTGATTTGTAAAACAACCACGTGTCGTTCACTATTAATCAAGCAATATCAAACTTACCGAGTTACCAAGCAAGTTCACTATACCTAAACCAAACCAAACCGAGTTACCAAGTCTAATTTAGCTTTAAGTATGCGTTAAAACCATATTTCTACTTTAACGATCCTAGTTAACGATGCCGAGTTACCAAACATTGATACGACTAGGTGGATTATTCAATTTACCGACTAATTCTTACGGAGTTACCACGTGAAAACTAATTGAATTTACCTCTACGTTAGCTACTCGCAAAGATAATATAATTATGAACGTAAATAATCCATAATAGTGAATAAACACGTGAGATTAAGCTAAGCATGCATTACAATCATCAAAACATCAACTTTAGATCAAACCCTAGCTACACCAAACGAGAATTCCCAGCAAAAAGTGTTTAGCTACTCATATTCATAATCAAAACGACAAGTCTAATGAGTTTAAACATAAAAATCAAGAAAAGACGAGAGTTTAGAATCCAAACGAATGATCCAAAGCTCCTAAGCTCTCCCAAAGGCTTCTTGATCTCCAAAAGATGTCTCTAATGTCAAAAACTACTGAAAAAGTCGACCTAAAAGGCTTAAATACGTTTCCATAATCTTATTACAAAGTTTGGATAAACTACGAAAAAGCCCCAAAAATTCTGCACTTTCCAGCGATCTCTTCGCACGAAGACATTTGTCTTCGCACGAAGAGTCTTCGTACGAAGACATCTGCTTCTTCGTGCGAAGATCTTCTCACATAGATACTGCGAGCATGTTTAGGAAGACAATTCTGCAGAGCCAAAATTTGGCTAAGTCTTTTGTCTTCGTACGAAGACATTTGTCTTCGCACGAAGACTCTCTGTTCCAGCCCTCTTTCTTTGACTTTTCTCTTTCTTCCTTTGACTTTCTTCTTCCTTCCTTCTTCCATTGACCTTCTCTTGAGTTCCTTTGACTTTGTCCTTCCTTTTGACTTTCCTTTGAGTTCCTTGTTTCCGAAGTTCGCTTCCATATCCCGCACGATCCTCCAAGCCCTGTTTTCCTGCGAATCACAACACGAAAACACAACCCGCGATCATATCACAATAAAAGCTCAAAAATCTAAAGAAACGCCCGAATTTAACAAGTAATGCATATGAACTCACATTATCACATTTAAGCTCAATTTACTCAAAAGACGACGAATTCTCCATGATAAGCACGCAAAACGTAGAAATAAAAAGGCATAAAATAACTCCGAAAACGGAGTTATCAATTGCCCAAAGCCCAACAAGCCGTAGGCTGCTGATGGGTCGACGTGGTTGTGACCCAGTGCTACTTTCTTGACTGTCTACAGTCTACAATAGCTCTAACCGAATCAAGATAATCAGAGATGTTGTAACAGAACTCCTGTTTCAGAGCTCCGTTACCAATTTGTTATAACGTGTGGGTATTCAAGCAAGAACGGCGAAAGCAAAACAAGAACGAGAAAAATATTTAACGTGGTTCACTAACGAATTCGTAACGAACCCGCTAGCTAATCCACGGCCAGAACTAGATATTTTATTGAGAAGAGAACCCGATTACAATGCACGCCGTGGCCGTTGTGGCCACGGCGGCGACCCGAAATTAACCCACCAGACACACACCCACAAAATAGCTCTCAAAGCACTCAACCCTCTCTGCGTGTTTATGGTTTTCATTACAAACCAAAGACCTTTAAATAGTAATAACATGGCAGTGAAGTTTCCTTTTGCCTTTGGTAACTTGCTGCCAAAGGAAACGAAAAATCCACCGTCCCAAATATTTCCTTGTTTGCTTTTGACATTTCTTCTTTCCTTTGCCGACTTGCAATTTAAGTCACAACCTAACAAATCTCCACCTTGACTTGAATCATCTCAGCAACCCAAAACCTGAACCTGATGCTTCTCTTCTCAAACCTGAACCGCATGCGTCTCCCTGAAACCCGAAACGAGCACGCTTCCCCAGACAGATGTTCTGCAACTGTATGCGAAACCCGAATCGCCAAATCGTTGCTGCAACTACCATGCGTTCCTGCAACGAATGCGCCCGATGTAGTTGCACTTCCGGAAACAGAAACAAGTGCTCCACCCAGAACCAGACTCGAATACAATCACTCAGAAAGCAGGACCGAATGTATTCCAGATGCACCATGAATGAATGCCCTGATGTCATCCAGATCAGATGCACCGATGACGAGTGCCCAAATTGTCATGCTCGATGCGCCCCGTATGCCTCAGATGCGCCAGATGCTCGCCAGAAACAGATCGCGCCAGATGCGAGCTCAGTGCGTGTCATGGTACACGCTGCAAAACCAGATGCACGCCAGAACAAACTCGTGCATAATGCACGCCAGAACCAGAATCAGATGCGCGTGCCAGAAATCTCACGCGCCAGATGCTCCATGTCGTTGCTCCAACTCCAACGAGTTCCTGCAACGCATGATCCAGAACCAGATTCAATTCACACGCCAGATGCTCCACGCTGGGAGTCGGATTGCGGTTGAACGTCGATCGCCAGAAAGCCATATGCGCGTGAACCGCCAGATTCACGCCAATACCGAATGCGTGCTGGATTTGCTAGATCCCTTGCACGCCTAATCAGATGCGCTCCAGATTGCTCCGAACGGAGCCCGGATAGCCCCCTCCATGGGGCTTCAGATGGTGGGTGTACCTTCTTCTCTCTCACGAACAGATCGATCTTGATTGCCAAACCAGACATCGTTCTTGGCGGAATCTCGAAATCCAATTCCCGATAGCCTGCTCCACCTGAATCGCGAAACCCTAGCTTTGAGTAACACCAAAACGTGAAACCCTAGCTCTAGGCTCCACCCGGATGTTGGAACCCCGGCTCTGATACCGAATTGTTGAAAGTGGTGATCCCCTAACCTGGCTCTGATACCAGTTTGTTAAAACTGGTGTTCCTCCTGACTTGGCTCTGATACCAGTTTGTTAAAACTGGTGATCTCCTGACCTGGCTCTGATACCAGTTTGTTGTAACATAACTCCTGTTTCAGAGCTCCGTTACCAGTTTGTTATAACGTGTGGGTATTCGAGCAAGAACGACGAAAGCAAAACAAGAACGAGACATATATTTAACGTGGTTCACTAACGAATTCGTAACGAACCCGCTAGCTAATCCACGGCCAGAACCAGATATTTTATTGAGAAGAGAACCCGATTACAATGCACGTCGTAGCCACAACGGCCACGGCGGCGACCCGAAATTAGCCCACCAGACACACACCCACAAAATAGCTCTCAAAGCACTCAACCCTCTCTGCGTGTGTATGCTTTTCATTACAAACCAAAGACCATTAAATAGTAATAACATGGCAGTGAAGTTTCCTTTTGCCTTTGGTAACTTGCTGCCAAAGGAAACAAAAAATCCACCGTCCCAAATATTTCCTTGTTTGCTTTTGACTTTTCGACTTTCCTTTGCCGACTTGCAATTTAAGTCACAACCTGACAAGAGAAATACATAGATCCATTGGAGACATTCTAAAGTTGAGCCTTCGACTGATGACCATGAGAACGTGAGAACGAAGTAAAACGAGTTTATAGGGCTTGCCAAATCGCATTTGAGGTTTGAAGATGAAGAACAAGTAGTAAAAGAAAAGCATAAATCGACGCAATTAAAATGCCACGTAAGTACTGATCAAGAACTTTCCAGAAATGATAACCGGGATTGGAAGACAAACTAGAGTCACTGAATCAACCGCGGCAGAACATTGAACAAGCTCCAGAAGCTTATTCGCTTCAAGAATCTTGCGCATTTGTTCCTGTCAAATGAGTTACTTTGAACCATTTAACTTGATTTGGACCAAGGATTTGAGATTAGCATCGAAAAATTACAGTCCAGCATGAAGGCCCGCCATCAAATGTTGAACTTGGCGCGGATTAGGCATTAGTGGCTCTGATACTATATTAAGAATCACTGTATATTTGGAAAGTACATTACTCATTAATTGTATACAAGCCACGACAATCCTTTTATACTCCATAACAGCCCCATAACCATAACTAACTACTAACTACTTTCTATTACATAGTTTGTCCAATTACAGAAAGTGGTCTAAAGTTATGTTTATTACCTCAACACAACATGCATGTGGCTTTGATCTCATCAGGATATGAAATGGGTTTTACTCAACCACCCTTCATACCAAAATGAATAAGGTATCTTCAACAAAGTCCTAAGATAAAAGTCATAACCTCCATGATGATAGTAACTGATAGTACCTTTTTTTCAGAAGAACTGATAATACTTTTATTTCTAGTTGAGATCAGTTTATCAGCATAGGCATTATTTATCTTTAGGGATAGCTTCATGAAAAAAGATATCTATGTGGCAAGTTCAACTCATTATATGCAACATAAGTGGTAATTTATCAGAATAGGCACAAAAGCCAAGATAAATATCAATGATCACCATCCACCATCTGGAGTAAATGATCTCTTGCAATGCGCAATGGCTCCTTGAACCGAATTCTCCCTAGTATAACTTTTTTTCACCATCGCAGTTCCGTGAGTCGGAGAGGACTTGGTCGAACCTCGGTAGCTCTCAGTTTGCTGCATACCTCTGCGCTTAGCTTTGGTAGTTATAGTCTCCAACACCCCCTTTATCGAGTCCAAATTCAACCCCAATGCTCGTGACGACCTCTCTCCGTTTGTGAGATACATCTTTGCTTTCCTACTACTTGTACTTCCTTGATGGTTTCTCGATGTTGGTGTTAGCATTGAGCGGAGGTTGATTGATTGAAACTTGATAAAGAACTTCATCACCCTATTGTTTGTTGTTGTTGTCACCTTTGATACTTTCCTGCAATTCGTGTATGTTCATAAAAGATATTATGAGTATGTGTGTTGTAAACGATAAATTGTGATCATAAAATAATCAATCAATATCTTTTTTAGGAGAAATAATTATATTATGATGTGTCAATGATGGCTATCATTAAAGATAAAATAACTATCCATTCAACACTGGGTACCAAGCCAAAAACAAAAATGGAACAAAAAAAATGCCCAATTTGTGGGTGATTATTGTCTTGTTAATAATATATTTTCTTTTGGGGGGTGGGTGATAATTGACTCCTCTTTTGGTTGCACATTATATTATGGAAAAATAAATGTAAGCAAGATGCTCATGTAAATTCAAATAAGATATTTACATAGGAGCACACATACTTTGACGGCCGTTACAACTGCTACCATTATAATTGTGCTTAATTAGAACCTGACATGAGCGACTTATGGATTACAAATTCTGACCTATAAGTAATTCCTTGATATGTTTTTTTTTTTTTTTTTTTTTTTTCCAACCATTCCTTGATATGTCACACCTTAAATTTTATGAGAACAATGAACACAAAAAATAGACACTTGTTACGCGCCTCTTATTCCTTTAGATTGAAGGAACATGTTAGCGTAGATGTAAACAACTAAAATTATGAAAGCTCAAACATCGAGTGGAAGTTTTGAGTGATCTTTCACAATTTGTTCTTTAAAAACTCAAGTATACAAAGTACCATCCCATCATACAAGTGCTAAGACTAACAAACCAAATTGTTAGAGTCCAAATACGAAATAAACAAATTCAAAGAAAATGGAGTTTTGGGCAAATGATTATAACATCTCCAATAATAGCGCGCATCTAAACTCGTGTTGGGAAGTTCATAGGTTGAGTTCACTTATTAGGAAAGTGTTGCATACAATTATTTCTCGAGAGACTTCTGTGGAAATAAAGGTGAAGAAAATGAAAATATTTGAACTTACTTTCTCATGTCTTCATTTTACAAGAAATTATGTGCGAAAGTAAACATTAATTAAACCTTCTGGCAAAATCTTGTAGTTCTTCAAACATTATATGAAGAAAAAATATTACGATAGAATAAGACCATAGTGGACATGACTATACGCAATTTTTTTCTTGCAACAAGTTAACAACTGTGCAGGAAAATGAAACGATTATTTTTTTTTTTCTTTTCATTCTTAAAGGGAATAGTGAATTTCTCTTTTCGAGATATGGAGGCCTGAATATTTGAATATCTCAGTTTCATGAAAAGACCGACCGACAAGCTAAAATCTCGTGTCAAAGAAGGACTTGCCATAACTAAATTACCTGCTCTTAACCAGCTTCCAGCCACCAGAATTGACACTCAACTGTCCATTACCATTATTATCATCAGCAAGCCCTTTATCTTCTTGATTTTTCAAAGACGAACCCGTCAAAGCCGACATGAAAACATTCAAGAGACGGTCCAAGGCCAGAAACTGCCCCTTCGGTTTATCTCTCATCGCTATTGACCGCGGTGGTGACGGTGGAGTAATGATCTTGTTCCTGAAAGAAACCCGATTGAGCGATTCATCAAATGACACGCACAAATCCACGTCCCGAGCTGGACAACAAGTGGTGGCGGTTGTATTCTCTTCTTCTGGTTGCTGAAGGACTATTTCAATGTATGCTTCTTCATCGTCTTCTTCGTCGTCTGTGAATAGACCGATTGATGATCTCAAGTCGAAGGAGGTGAAGCTGAAACTCTCTTGAAGCTGATCATGCTCTGGTTCATCCAAGTTCTTCATGATCATCATCAAATTTATCTGATTATGGAAATGGAAACAAACAACTCATATGAATATGTTGCTAGCTAATGCATATCTGCACAATTTGTAGTTACCATGTGGTAATGATGAGTGTTCCAGTTGCAAAATCTTTCCACTTTTTTCTCTGATTTGGTTGTCTCTACTTTGAGAAAAAACAACCTTAAATACTCAGAGTTGGCAGCGGAAGAACCAATGGTAGTTGGTTTCACCTGCTCATTGGATTTCAGAGTAAAAGATACTTGAACCCCTATCTTTAGACACAAAGACACATTCACCCCTCATGTTTCCAATAAAGATACATTGCTCTTTGGTTGAGCCAAACCTTTTGACACTTAAGCCCCTTCCGTCGAGCTCTGTTTATCTCAGTCTGCAAAGTCAACATTCAACCTTTTTTATTACTACTTTCCCCATAGTGTGTATAGAAGTCGATTGACTATTCCCTCCCTCCAAATCTACTATTGAAGGAATAATACAGCAATAACTGGAGCTGACCCAATATGTAATTGATTACGTCAAAAGTTTGGGTTTTACCTGTTGTAGGATGATCGTCCGCAGATGACTTTTCTGATCTAATTGTGTTCATGTCCTCGTCTCCCTGCAATCCGGGTGCACCTCTTGGTTGAACGTGATGATCTACAGCCCGACTCGCCTTTGGTTGAATGTGAGAGGGGTAAAAGGTGATCCTACGTTTGGATTACTCATTATCATCTGATTTGTATTTAATAGTCTATATATATAGACATGGTTCGAGTTATTTGTAGCATACCTCGTTGGGGTTTGTGTTAATATCAGTGCAGCCCCTAGACGCACTATGTGACATTTCTAACATCTTTGAACATCGAGAACATCACCAACTTCACTATCTATACCACAACAACCACAATAAAATAAACTTCAAATTAAACACGGGAATTCATCCTCCACAACCACCCCACCACAAACAATCAAGACCTCAAGTACTTAACAACCCAAAAACTCATCCCCATATGTCCACCCGGATCGAAACATATATTTGTGTACTTTCCGCAGGACCGTAGAAATAAACTTTTATAACTGAAGTATCGAGACAAGAACGAATAAAACTAAAAAGAACGCTACATTGAGACACATATATTTAACGTGGTTCACTAATTATTACGTTAGCTACCTCTACGGACAGAAAAATAAATTTTATACTGATTGGAGAAATACGAAATACTAGAAAATACACCACACTTGCTTAGGCACAACCTAGAACCCTTTTCCAGACATAAGGAATGATATACTTAGAGCAAAAGCAACCCGAAACTGCCTCAAGGCAACAAGGGAACAACCTGAGCTGCTCCAGCTCATCCTCTTCGTGCGAATTGCTGACATGTCCGTGCGAACAAGTCCATGTTGGTGTTATTTCATGTGCATTCAGAAAACTTGAAACTTGTTCCTCTTGCCCAATTTTTCTAGTTGATTCAAGGCAGAATCCTAACAATCTCAACCTTGCCTTGAATCCTCGTAGTAACCAGAACAGATGCTTCTCCCAGAAACAAGTGTGAATGTGTCTCCCAGAACCACAAACGATATGTTGCCCCAAGTCCAACGAGTTCCTGCAACGGATGCACCAGATGTGCGGATGCACCTCCGGAAACATCAGGTTCTCCATCTTGAACTCGAATTTAATGCATTCACTAATACAGGACCAGATTTGTTCCTAGTGCGTGTTAGAATTGTGCCCTAGAGGCAATCAATTTTTTTTTTATATTTAATGGACTTACTATTCATTATGTTATCGATATGGAGATATGCTAACATGAATGAAGTCCTTAGAATATAAGTGTTATATTCTTGAATATCCCTAGTATATTGATTAACAGGACGATCAACTATAGACTAGTATGGGGTTGGATTGATATGGATATATCACGATCCAACACATGGGTATGCATTAAGGGTAATGGCATACTTGATTGACCCACAATGAGAAGGCTACATGGGAGTTATGTGAGTGTCACAAGCGCTTATCATAGTGACAATGGTGTTGTGATCCTTAGACTTGAAGTCACTAGATATTCTAGTTGTGAATTATCATGTTTTGATATTGTCAAACGTTACACCGTAACTGGATAACTATAAAGGCTTTAATCGGACATGATATGAAGCAAGCTGAGAGATCGTAGTGATGTAGAGAGGATTTGTCCCTCCAACATGACCGAGTAAATATCCATGGCCGCTCGATGAGTGAGACTTAGGAAAATGCATGGCCATGCTCAAATAAATCAATATGGGATATTGATGTTATTTGTTTATCTAAGTCTACTCACAGATCGAGAAACTATGTATTGGATATACAAGTGTGACACTCCATGTCTTGTGTCCAATCCGGATAGATGAGAAAAAGGGATTATACAACACTGTAATATTGGTCACAAGAGGTTAGTCAGATCACTGACACTCCTATTACTTTGGAGCATTTATGTATTGCTAGATACCGCTCAATGTTTGTAAATTATTATTACTGCCACGTAATTAGGAACCTACAGGGTCACACACAATAATAGATCAAGCTGGGATTATTGCAAATTAGTTGGACTAAATAGCAATAATGAATTAATTGGACTAAAGTGTAAAATGTGCCCATTAGTTGGATTAAAGAGCAATAGTGGGCTAGAATGTAACTAGTCCCACATTGGTGGATTTATGGGCAAAGGTTAATTTCTCTAGCTATATAAATAGGATTTGTAGGCTATGAGAATTCATACTTAATAAGTCCCACATTGTTGAATTAATGGGCAAAGAGGAATTTCTCTAGCTATAAATATGATTTATAGGCTAAGAAATTGATGCCTAATAATTCATTCCAACACAGTTTACTAGAAAGTTAAAGAGAAAGGAGAAAATGAGTTTTCTCCACCTAGGGTTCGGCCTAGGGCTTGGAGCTGCCCACCATGGAGCCGTCAGCCTTATTAGGTGACGCCCCCTTCTCTTGTGCCCACGGCATGGCGATGCCGTGTCTCTTCCTTGCCGCGTAGATGGATGTGATTCAGCCCGTGCATGTCCAAGATCATCCATCTTCTCAGATTGCTAGCACCATTGGAGAAGAAGCCCGGTTGAGGTCTATTCGTGTGGATACCGTGGAGACAAAGATACTATTATTTGTATGTGATCGTCACCAGCCTGGTATGGCTGAGGTAACCTTTCATCCTTTCATCATGTTATGATGCTTCACCTGTGATCCTTGGCGGGATTTGAGTAGGATAAATTTTGTTATTCCGCTGCGTAACCCTACGTCAAAACCCAACAGTGGTATCAGAGCCACAGGTCGATAGCGCATAACATGATTTTATGCGGTTATCTGTTTTATTAGTTTTACACTGTTCTGTTAAATTGACCGTGAAACTGTAGCAAAACTGATATGCGTATTATGATGCGCCATGAATATGATTCATGTGTAGATTTAATTATTTTACATATGATATAGAAATAATGAATTTTAAGGTATATATTTGATATACTAATTTTGTCAGTTTTGACCGTTTCTGTCAGTTTGACCGTAAACTGTAATAAAATTATGCGTATTTTGATACGCCAATATGATTCATGAGAAAATCATCTAATTTTACATAGGATGTGAAAATTAGTGTTTTTCATGTACATATGATGTACAAATTAATTGGTGACATAAAGGTAGGATTTGGGCACAATGTAGGGAGAAAAAGTGTTTTTGTCCTACATTGGGTTTGGCCATGAGGGAAGGAGAAAAATTATGATTTTAACCCACATGGGGTTCGGCCTAGATGACCCGTCCCCTTCTCTTGCGTGTGCCGACCCAGCTGATCGGCCACGCCGGTTCGGCCAGCCGACCGGTTTGACTGGGCAGGCTGGTCCGACCGGGTGGGCCCGGTTTGGCAGGTCAGTTCTGTTCGGCTAGTTTGACTAGCGCAACCGTTTTGACAATTTTACCCCTAGTGTCCCAATTTAATTAATCAAAATTGAACAAGCGCGTTAAAAATTGATTTTAACTGTATTATGTGCTTTTGTTGCATGGTGGATGGATATGTCCTAGGTTGTGGATGTTTACTTTTTGTGGTTTGGTTGACGGCCTGCGAGCTGATCAAATTAATGTAATAGTTAGTTAATTTTACGGCATGCGAGCTGATCATCTTCTCGACATGTGTGGTTTTATTTATTTATTTAATTTAGATGCTAGTTAGAATTAGATAATTAGATAATAGCCAAGAGCATGGAGAAGAAGACCAAAGAACCAAGAAGACACAAAGACGATGGAGGACTTGCACACCTAGGACGTGCAGCTATGGTGGAGGCACATGGAGATGAGCTTGTCACTTTAGGGCACACAGATATTAACATTGGCTTGGTAATATCTTAGTCTTAGGGGCCATATCCATGCCATGTTAATTTTATTTTTTTGGATGTTTATTATTTATGTCTTGTTTTATTTTGATGTATGGATGATGCATGAAAAACGTAACAAGATAATAATAAACAAGTTTGGTCTTTTATTGTGGATTGTCCAATCCAAATAAGTAGATCATGTTGATGGGATCAACCAAACAATTAAGTAATGACTACTAAAATCCCTCAAAGGAAATATTACGCTTTGGCCTTCTCTTATTTTGACACCCTTCATGATCAGGGTTTATTAATTTCGGGCTTGCCAAAGCAAGGCGATTTTAATTTACCATGGTGTGTTGCGGACGACACAAGCAAGTAATGTGTGATTTTTAACTAAGTAGTTTCAATTGGATTGATGACTTAGAGACATAGCAATTGGGATTATCTATGAGATAGATAAATAAGGAGTTATTTGCCAAGTTGCACCAAGATTTGCATAAGGATGCAATTGGAAGGTGTTCCTACCTAAATAACCAATTCTTGGGTGACGTGACAAAGCAGGCTCAGAAAGAGGTGAAATATGGATCTTGGCCCACTAGAAAGTATATGATATTTTCCGCATTAATGGTGAGGGCTATTAATCCGAGAAAAATAGTGGGAGCTGTATTTAATAATTTAAGTCCTTATTAAATATAGTTAAAACCTCACAAATATTTTGCTTAATCCTTTTGTGTTGACTACCTATGGCATTTAACAAACAATCGACTTTATCGATTATCTGGAATCTGTTGTAATAGACTGGTATAAAATTGAGAATTGTTCTCAAATAAAAAGAAATTATTGTATATCCTAGAGCATAAAATTTCCTTCCACCAACTTCCAAAATACACTAAAACCAAGTGGAATGAACATCAAAGAATGGTTCTTTGGATATGACTTGGCTCATGTTAGCTACCATAAACTCTGATATTTGGAAGCAAGATGAGAACATGGAGGCGTATGATATGATCATACATTTAAAGAAGCTATTTTCAAGAGTTGGCTATACATGATGGGTTTGAAGTGTTGCTCCATTTGCGTTTTACCTTCTCTTGCTTAGCACTCGTCATGATCAAGATGTAATCAAGCTCGGGCTTGCCAAAGCAAGGCGACTTGATTCATCAAGATGTGAGGCGACGACACAAGCTAGTAATGTGTGACTGCAGAAGCAAAATATCAAACACAACTAAGCTATTTCAATAAAATTGAAAGCTTAGAAGATGGGAGTTATCTATAGCATAGATAAAAAATAATGAGTTATTCTCCCAATTGGACCAAGAATTAAAGTTTTGTTCATAGGCGATTTACTCAATATGATTGAGAGCTACCGAACAAAGTGCGAACCAAAAGGGTGGTGTAGTGGAAGAGGAACTGCTCAAATTACATGAAAGAAAATGGAATTATGAATTCTAATTAAGGTATCTTTGTTATAAAAGGCCAATGTGTCTATCTCATCACCGTAGGTATTTGATACTAGATGAGGATCTCACATTTATATAAATGTGTAGGATCTAAAGAGATGTAGACAATTGGAAGAAATACACCTACACGTGGGGCGATGAAGCAAGGGTTGCTGAATTAGTCGTAGGAAATTACCTCGACCTTTTGGAAATATTCATGAATTAGACAAGAAAGATTATGTCCCTGCTATGTGTAGGAACATTATCACAATTTTTGTTTGGACAAGAGAGGATTTTTCTATTAAAATAATGGAAAAATGTTGTTGCATTTATTTTGATAAAATGCTTTATTTTAATGCTAATTTGTCTAATGGATTGTAGATCCTTAATCATGATAATTTCATCTATAACATTAAAAATATAACTTTGACATTGTGGTTTAGGTCACGTGAATGATAACACATTTCTAAACTCTATGTGGATGAATTTATGGATTCATTTGATTATGAATCATGTGAGAGATGTGAGACTTGTTTATTGGGCAAAGATATGATCTTTTGGGCTCATACAGACTGATGTATGTAACCACTAAGCACAGGTGTTAGAGATGGTTTTGGTACTTCATCATGTTTATATATTTAGTAAATATGGATTTGGGTCTTATGAAGAACAAATCATATTTCTTTGAAAGGTTCAAAGGAATTCAGGAATGAAGTTGAAAACTAGCTTGGCAAGAGTATCAAGACTCTACGATTAGATCGTGGATGAGAATGCTTGAGTCAAGAGTTTGACAAGCATCTAAAGGAGTGTTGGATATGATCCAAACTCACTCAACCTATAACACCATTATGGAATGGTCTGTCTAAGGGGAGGAATCGGACCTTGTTGGACATGGTTCGGTTATGATGTGTCAAACAGGACTTCCAATTTACTTTTGGGGCTGTGCTCTACTTATAGCAATTTCTCCCTTAACCTTGTTCCATCAAAATTAGTTATGAATACACCATATGTGATACGGACTGGGAGGTGTCCTAGTATTTCATAAATATTTGAGATTGTGAAGTTTATGTAAAGCGTTTACAGATAAACTTGGACCCAATTCGGCTAAACGTATTTTGTGGAATATTCGAAAGATTATTATTTCTAAAATCCAATCGAGGACAAAGTGTTTGTTGCTCAAACCGCTGTGTTTCTAAAAGGAAAGTTGTCTCTAAAATAACAGTGGGAGGATAGTAGAACTTGAAGGAGTTTAAGAACCACAACAAAACATTCATCCTTTGATGGAACATGAGTAGGATCACAAGGCGTTGTGGAGCAACCTACTCAAGTAGCACAAGAATCTTGTAGGTCATGAAGGATATGTCAAGGAGATAGAGAAATATGGATTTCTCGTTACCCTGTGATACATTTCTCATGAAGATGAGCCTACAACCTATGAGGAGGCCACGAGTGGGCCAGACTCTCAAGAATGGCTTAAGGCCATAAGATATGAAATGGAATCCATGTATACCAACAAAGTATGAGCTTTGTTGGAACACCTAAAGGGTATGACCCATAGGGTGCAAGTTAGTTTTAAGGAAAACTAAAATGGAAGGTAATAAAATTACTTTTAAGGGACGATTGGTGGCTAAAGGTTTCCTATGAGTTCATAGTATGGACTATGACAAAATCTTTTCCCAGTTGCGATGCTTAAATCCATTCGCATCTTGCTCGTAGCAATCTGTCTACAGATTGAATCAAGCTTCTTGGAGTTGAAATCTTCGATTCAATGATGCAATCAAATGGTTTGATTCCACCAAGAATGAAGATGAAGCTTGTGTTTACAAGAGGGTTAGTGGGAGCACAGTTATATTCTGGTCATGTATGTAGAAACATATAGTTCATTGGGAATGATATCCCTACTCTGAAATCTGGTAAAGATTGGCTAGGGAATCGATTTTCAATTAAATGACTTAGGCGAAGCAATTTATAAAATCTATGGAGATAGATCAATAATGTTGTATGGCATAATTCAAACTGCATATAATGACAAAGGTGTTGAAACAGCTCAACATGAAAGAATATGGATTCTTACCTATGTCGGAGTTAGTCTTTGGATGACTAATTGTCTTTCCAATTAGATTGTGAGGGACCGTATGAATAAGATTCATAGGATACGCCATGTTATGTGCTAGGGCCAAACATGTCATCTGAGAATGACATTAAAGATACCAGTTATATCCAGATGAGAGTCATTGGATATTGATCAAGAAAAATCCTTACGTACTTGAGAAGAACTAAGGATGAATTCTTGATACATGGAGGATAGGAAGGGTTCACTGTAAGGAGTTACAATGATGCGAACTTCCAATCCAACAAGATGATTCCAGATCTAGTCAAGTTTAGTGTTTTGCCTTAGTTGAGGGACTGTAACCTGGAAAGGTTCCAGGCAAGATTCAGTTGCTGATTTTATCACAGAGGACTAAGTGTGTTGTTGCATTAGATGCAAATACTCAGAATATTCGATCTCATTCAATTTTCGACAGAGGATATATGAATATATGCAAAGTACCAGCATATGCCTCTCTTACCTCTTGAGCAGTGAAATCATGAGGGACGCAATAGGTCAATAGGAATAAGATACACCAGATTGACTCTAGTGCAAGTGGGAGACTGTTGGAATTGTTCCCTAGAGGCAATCAATTTATTGTGACATTTAATGGACTTACTATTCATTATGTTATCGATATGGATATATGCTAACATGAATTAAGTCCTTAGAATACAAGTGTTATATTCTTGAATATCCCTAGTCAACTATATTGATTAACAAGACGATCAACTATAGACTAGTATGGGGTTGGATTGATATGGAGATATCACAATCACTACAGAAAAAGTAAGCAAATACGACGGCCACTAAAAACGACGGTCGCTTCTACCGTAGTATTTGGTCTTAAAACGGCGGTCAAAGCCTGACCGTCGTATTTATCTTCAATAACGACGGCTTGCTTTGGAAGCGTCGTATTTATTATGAAGTACTACGGTCAATAATACGGCCGTCGTGTTCAATAGTAAATTACTAAGGTTAATATACCTACCATCGTATTTAGTAAGACCAAACGACTCCGTTTCATCCTATCTGAGAAACCCTAAATTATACACTTTATTCCCAATTTGAAAAGTCAATCGGTTCTGTTCCTGAGGTATTACCCCTTCTTTCTTCGTTGGCTCTCTTTCTCTCTCTCGTCATCGTGGGTCGGTTATCGCCGGTTAATGGTCGCCGTCTGACCTCTCCATAGTCGTCAATGGATGCCCTTCATGTCTTTCAGATGTAGACGGTTCATCGGATCGTGGTATTGAAAGGAGTCAAAGGACCGTCTCTCTCACCTCTGCCTTTTGCTACAGCTAATGGTCTCTCTCACAGGCCAACTAACACCGCAGATTCGGAGGCTGGCCTGACTGTTCTCTCTCTGGGTCGAGCTTTCTAGCTCCTGTTCTCAAATTTCAGGTATTATTGGCTGATTTTTCTAGGTTGGTGAACGGTTTGTTAGATTTCTGGGTCGGCGTTCTTGATTTCGGTTCGCTTCTGGATCGATCGACGGTGTTACAATTCTTCTGGGTAACTGATTTCGGGTTGGTTAGGGCTCCTAACAATTCTTATTTCTATGATGAAATGCCCCAAATGTATGCAGTGCTTTAGGGGTTGCTTCTAAACCCTTCTGGATTGCGATTTTGGGAATTATTTAGTTGCAAATTCTGTGCATTGAGATAGTATACTTACATAGGAAATTGGTCATGTTCTAAGACTCACGATGGACTTTCTTTGATCATCAAGCATTAAGGTAAATACACTGCCTATTAAGAGTATGAACTAGCTAGGTCGAAGTTTGATTATTTTTTCATATGTTACCACACAACTAAGATGTTCTAGACCTTGTCGCAATCTAAATTTTCGTTAAAATTGCATTTGAGCCAAACTAGAATATACAAGTCGTCAAGAGCATAGTTAGTCTGATCAAGAGATTCGTTCAAATTGGATTTTTGATTATTAGTGTTGGAACTAGTGGATTCAATCTACACTTTCTATTCTGAGCATAGTCTCTGTAGAAACTATTGGTATTCGATGCACATCTTGTACTCGTCTGGAACTGTTTTGCTGGGTGCAGAGCAAATTAAATGCCAGCGAAACTTCTGTAAATACTCAACGACTTAAGAATCTCCAAGGATTTACCACGAGACAGGCATAGCGTGCTTAGTTGACACATATTTCAATTCAATATCAAGTTGTGTCCAACTCTATTCTCCATCAATATGAGAGGGTAGAACTATACTTTTCACAATGAGGTTCAGGAAACAGTGGGCAATTGAGTGAAGAAATTATAAGATACTGACTTGAGATGTTTTCAATTGAAAATAAGACAAGTAAAAGAAGAGAAGTAGACGCCAGCTTTTACAATTGGTAATAGTTGTAGTACTTTGAAAAATATGTACATAATTCATAGTAACTATTATCAGCTGGGCGGCTATTCGAGGTGATTTCCTCTTCACGATTATTTCATTGAGGGAACTTCTTATCCAATAATAAAGTTTCACCACAGTGTTAACTAAATATTCATATGTATGTGTATGGTATTGTATTATATATATTATATTGACTATTGACTTGTACATGTTTGGTTGTCCAGGACAGATTTGTAGCCTTCAAAGAAGATGGCCAACAAGACGAAGCGTATTTTACAACCCATATGTAATAGACAAATTAGTTGATTCAACTCTATTTCATTGGATATATTATGTTTTTATTGGAGCTAACACATGTAGTGTCAGGATGATTATGATGTAATGAAAATTTTTATTCTATTGTGCTCAGCTTGTTGAGTAAGAAGTATATATAAGTTTACTTTTCTTCTTTTTTTCCTTTTTGAGTTTTGGCCTATGAAAACTGGTGAAGCCGGTATGTAAAATCGATATATTTTTTTGCTTGGATGAACTTAATTACGACGGTAACCGTTGTATTAGGAGCAAAAACGACGGCTAACCAGGCGTCGAATATCTTACAAACGACGGTCAATCGAGGAACCATCGTATCCTTTTAGCCCGTCGTATTAGATCTTCAAAAGCGACGGACGTAACATGACCATCGTAAATTGGCAAAAACGACGGTCGGAAACCGTCGTATCATCTAATACGACACCTTTCGATACTAAAGTCACCTAACCGTCGTATTTTTGTTATACGACGATTTTTTATACTTTAACGACGGTTTTTGGCCGTCGTACTAGTCCATTTTTTGTAGTGGATCCAACACATGGGTATGCATTAAGGGTAATGGCATACTGGGTTGACCCGCCATGAGAAGGCTACATGGGAGTTATGTGAGTGTCACAAGCTCTTCTCATAGTGACAATGGTGTTGTGATCCTTAGACTTGAAGTCACTAGATATTCTAGTTATGAATTATCATGTTTTGATATCGTCAGACGTTACACCGTATCTGGGTAACTTTACAGGCTTTAATTGGACATGATATGAAGCAAGCTGAGAGATCGTAGTGCTCTAGAGAGGATTTGTCCCTCCCACATGACGGGAGTAAATATCCATGGCCACTCGATGAGTGAGACTTAGGAAAATGCATGGCCATGCTCAAATAAATCAATATGGGATATTGATGTTATTTGTTTATCTAAGTCTACTCACAGATCGAGAAACTATGGATTGGATATACAAGTGTGACACTCCATGTCTTGTGTCCAATCCGGATGGATGAGACAAAAGGGATTATACAATATTGTAAAATTGGTCACAAGAGGTTAGTCAGATCACTGACATTCTTATTACTTGGGAGCATTGATGTATTGCTAGATACCGCTCAATGTTTGTAATAATTATTATTAGTGTCACGTAATTAGGAACCTACAGGGTCACACACAATAATAGATCAAGCTGGGATTATTGCTAATTAGTTGGACTAAATAGAAATAATAAATTAATTGGACTAAAGTGTAAACTGTGCTCATTAGTTGGACTAAGATCAATTGTGGGCTAGAATGTAAATAGCCCCTCATTGGTGGATTTATGGGCAAAGGTGAATTTCTCTAGCTATATAAATAGGACTTATAGGCTATGAGAATTCATTACTTAATAAGTTCCACATTGTTGAATTAATGGGAAAAGATGAATTTCTCTAGCTATAAATAGGATTTATAGGCTAAGAAATTGATGCCTAATAATTCCTACCAACACAGTTTACTAGAGAGTTAGAGAGAAAGGAGAAAAGGAGTTTTCTCCACCTAGGGTTCGGCCTAGGGCTTGGAGCCGCCCACCATGGAGTCGTCGGCCTTATTAGGTGCCGCCCCTTCTCTTGTGCCCACGGCATGGCGATGCCGTGTCTCTTCCTTGCCTCGTAGATGGATGTGATTCAGCCCGTGCATGTCCAAGATCATCCTTCTTCTCAGATTGCCAGCACCAATGGAGAAGAAGCCCGGTTGAGGTCAATCAGTGTGGATACCGTAGAGACAAAGATACTATTCTTTGTATGTGATCGTCACCAGCCTGGTATGGCTAAGGTAACCTTTCTTCCTTTCATCATGTTATGATGCTTCACCTGTGATCCTTGGTGGGATTTGAGTAGGATAAATTTTTGTTATTCCGCTGCGTAACCTACGTCAAAATCCAACAGTGCGCTCCAATAACACTAGAACAACATGAACCGTCACAAGTGCCTAGAGTGATGCTAGACCAGAGCACCATCACTAGTGACATAACAAGTTTCATGGCCCAGATGCAACATAACCCCGATGCCCGCCAAAAACTAAAGCGAAAGAGCCAGATCGCGTGCCAAAACCTAACTCACTTGCCAGATGCTCCATACCAGGATCCCATATAGGCCCCAAAGGGATCAGAGAACTAGGTCATCCTCGTAAGTCCCTCCACCTTCAGCCAAATCTGGATATCCAGGATTCTTCTAAGGACACTCCCTCTTCCAATATCCTTTAAACTTATAGTAGGCAAAAACATCCATCAGTAACTTGGAGAGTGAAAATCTCCTGCACTAATTACCGTTTTCGACCTCGAACATCAAGCCGGAAACTAATCATCTGAACATGTATATGCAGCCTTATGCCGCATATCCCTGGTGTGAAGAGATGATCTAACTGCTTCAAGGGTTACCGTATTTATCCCAACATTGAACGACTGTACGAAACCTTCATATGATGGAGGCCGAGACACCAACATAATTAAGGAAGCATCCTCATCACTCACAAACCCATCTCTATATCGCTACTCAAGCTTAATGATATTTAGTTGTTCTAAGAGACCTGATATGTGTACCTTCAGACATGCAAATATTGAACAATCGTTGCATCAGCATCAACTATTTTCTAAGCGACTTTGTCATGTAGAGACTCCCTAACTTGATCCAGAAAGCAGTCATCGTCTCCTGATATGCGAATTCGATGATCACATCGTCTGCGAGGCACATCATGATCTTTTTGTGCGTATTCTCATCCATCACCAGATAATCTGTGGTGGATGTATTTAATCCTTCTTATCAGATACCAACGACAACCAAAGACCGTGTTGCTTCAACAGAGCATGCATCTTACTATGTCACAGAATGAAGTTGTTTCTCCTGGTGAACTACTAGATCTTGAGTATGGGACCTGACATCGTTCTTCACGAACCCTAGCACTGATACCATTTTGTGATGACAGAAATATCAAGACAAGAATGAATAAAACGAAAAAAGAACGCAAGATCGAGACACAAAGATTTCATGTGGTTCACTAACAATCCCGTTATCTACATCCACGAACAGAAAACCAGATTTTATTACTGATATGAGAAACATAGAATACCAGAAAATGCACCACAGTTGTTTAGGAAAGACCTAGAACCTTTTTATAGACATAAGGGATCCTAGACTTGCTCCAAAGAAGCCCGAAATTGCCCAAAACAACAAGGAAACAACCCAATTAGCTCTAGCCCTGATCGAACAGGTTCTTGTTCGTGGGAATTCATGTGCATCCACAAAGCTTGCAGATTGTTCCTCTTGCCTTCTTTCCCAATTTTGCTCGTTGATTAGAATCATAATTCCAAAAAAAAAATAGAACGAACGAAGAACACGCAAATCCTCAAAACGGAGAACCAATAGAGAGCCTCCAATCAAAGATGAAACCGAGGGAGAGCCGTCTTGCGGAATCATAAATTCACCATACGAAGTGGAAAATATCACCACTATGCAATCCAATTTGTGTGACGTTTCTGAGTCCCAACTGGTGAATTTGTGGCGTTCCTTCCCTTGCTACATGCAGAGCCGACCGTAGGCTTTCGGAGGCATTAGGCGAACTTTCAACTTGGGCCTGTAGTGATGCTTATAAATAAAGAAAATAAAACTCAATATGTTATGCGACATTTAGAAAAGGGAAACTTTTCAGACAGTTTGTTTGACTATACTAAGAGAGTTTTGTATGAATAGATGCATGTGGTTAGACAATATTCTTTTAAGGTTGCGATGGCTCACACTCACTACTTTAACTTCTGGAAATACGTTATTTTAAAGGTTTATATTCAAAAAAAAATAGGAGTTGTGAAACTGGAGAAATTACATTTGCAGTGATTGTAATATCAAAATTATAAGATGCAAATAATCTCACATACTTTACAAAACAAGCAAATGACACACATAAACTTGAAGAATTCTATTTATAGCATCATTTCATTATTTAAGTTTTTTTTTTTGGAAAATGCTAAACGTCACCATTTTTTCTTCATCCTCTAATTTTACCACCTATGTGGATATTTCAGATTAGTCATATGATTATAAAAAGATATTAAAATGAATAGTTACCAAAAATCATATCTTGACACATATGATGTGAAATTAAAGGGTGAAGAAAAAAGGTCAAGCATATCGGCCCGCTTTTTCTTTTAGTAGAAAGTTATTTTAAGTAATAATTATTAGTTAAAAAATGAAAGGTTAAATGTCACCCTTTTTCTTAACCCTTTAATTTCACGCCTATGTATTTTTTTTAGATTGGTGATATGATTATAAAAATATCTTAACATAAATAGTTACCAACAATCATATCTTGACACATAGAAGGTGAAATTAAAGCGTGAAGCATAGCAACCCTCTAAAAAATGCTTAAATTCATTCATACATACATACATAAATACATACATGTATATTAGTCCCAGGGCCTCTCCCTGCCTCAGGGTCCTAGCGGGCCTCCGAAATAGGCTAGTAGAAGGGTTGGCCCATGCCTACATGTCTGGGCATTCTATAACGTTGTCCCCATTTGGTGAAATCAGTCAAAAAGGATCAACCCACAACTTCAAAACAATGCATTGGGTTTCCAATTCAGTTAAGGAGGAGGACGAAGCTCGATGGTTGCATTGGTTTTGAAAGGTGCAGGAAGCTTGTGAGTGGCTTCAATCGCAACTATGCCCCTTTTTTGTGAGGGAGAAGTAGAAAGGAAGGTGAACGATGGGTGTTCACATCGCCGAAATTCATAATGACTCAATTTTGGCCTAGGCTTAGTGAAGCCCGGTTGTATTTTTTGGTGAGAATTCATGCATGGTGGTCGGGTTCGATCTTGAGAGAGAGACACATTCAGCGGTGGTTCGTTGGAGGAGAGTGGTGGTGGTGAGGAGAAAGAGAGAGAACACATGTGAGTGGTGGAAGTGGTAAGGAGATGGAATTGGTGAGGGAAGCTGCTAGGGTTACAACTATAGAGAAGAAGAAGAAGAAGAAGAAGAAGAAGAAGAAGAAGAAGAAGAAGAAGAAGAAGAAGAAGAAGAAGAAGAAGAAGAAGAAGTGGTGGTGGTGGTGGTTTGAATGTCACTCAATTACCGGTGATAGTTTTGTCTTTTGAGGGAGCCCAATGTGTCTATATCGTAAGCACAAGAGACAACGTGTCTTTATGTATAAAGACAGTTGTAACACTGTCTTTTATGTTTAATTTTAATATTGCCGATGAATCTTCTTATGTGTTGCTGGATAAACTGACAAGTTGCACTAATTACAATACAAGATGTTGTCACCATGTTGTTCTAGATAGTGGCAGAGCCAACAATCAAGGATTTAATTTTATAGTTGCTAAAAATAAATTATACAAACCCTCTCGGAGCATTTGTATGTTATTTTCATCACAAAAAATTTTATATTAAGGATATTGGCGACATTTTGAAAAATCCAAAGGTAAGTGCCACCCTGCCTCTACAAATCGATCATCTGCCTCTAGACTGGGGGCCATACCAGAGTCCGCCCCTAGTTGCACAACGATATCAAGATATCGTATTGGTTTCCATGTCCTTAATGGATATCAAAGTGTGTGCATATCTGTTAGGATTTACCTAACGTTGTAGCACTTCAAGAAGCTACAATCTCCACACGGACACAAACACACACGAAAACACGTAACAAAAACACGACACGACTTTAGTTATTTGATTGCTTGATTAAAAGTGTGTATACAACTGTTCAAATAGAAACATACATGAACCCTAATCTTGAAGGTTCGACCTTACGGGCTAGGAAAGAACCGACAAGAAAACCCTATCCATAAATAATTAAAATTAAATAAATAACTACTAAAAATTGATTAATTAAATACATTGTATTAATTAACAATGATAACACGGTTGACCCGTATCAACTCCCTGCGGTTGGAAAACGCCTTGTCCTCAAGACAGATCGCAGTTGTTGTAGTATACACAATATAATTATGCCCAAAAGTCTAATTGGGTCTTATTGGCAAGTTGGGCCCACGATTATACCCATAAGAGTGCACCAAACTGATATTGAAGCCCATTTTGATTAATAATCCCAACTTGAGAGTGAAGCTCGAAATTGGATTTGAGCACATATTCAACTCTAGCTTCCTTCTCATGGAAAGAAACTGTCCGGTTTGTGGTGTGACCTACCATAATTTGCTGAGAAAGAAACCAAGATGGCTCTTTTGTAGGTTGGTGGTGGTGGTTGTAGTATGGATAGGTGGCTGGTGGTGGTTGTGGCGAAATAGCGAGTTGTGGTGTGAGCAGCTGGGACGGCGTGGTTTGACATAGAGCTTGGAGGGCGGTTGTGAGAGTCTTGATAGACTGGTCGACCGCTAATGGCTGCTTTTTTGGAAGCAGCAATGGCAGTAGTGGTGGTAGTGAGGCCTTCTAGAGCGGCGCCGTTGGGGAGGAAGGATGGAGCATATCGTAGAACGGTAAAGGGGCTGGCGTCCGGATCTGCTCGAATTGGTGAAGCAACGGCGCCAAGGCCGGCTACTGCTGTTGGGCGTTTTGAGACTCTGAAAACGGGTTGTGCAGAATTTGTAGGACCTCGTCGAGGCTTTGGGAGCGGAGCTATTGCTCCTTCAATGGTGGCGACGTTGGATTCGTCGGCAGAAGGGGCAAAGACGATGGTGATGCCGACGGTATTGGGACCTGCTGGTTCTTATTTGGCAGATCTGCTGGCGGGGGCGGCTGTTGCAGTTGCGTTGAAGCATGAGGAGGCAGCCGTACTTCGATGGCTGCGAACTGAGCTTTGATCTTGGCTTCGTAATCTGGGAATTTTCTATCCAATGTTTCCGATAGTTGTTGCGAGATTTGATCGGAAAATTGTTTGATCCAAGTTGCTGGTGTTTCGATTGAATTTGTCATGACTTCACCAGTTGAATGGTTATCAACAATGAAAGAACCAATTTGTTAGGGTTTACCTAACATTGTAGCACTTCGAGAAGCTACGACTCCACAGGGACACAACCCATGATGGAATAGGTGCCCTAGAGACAATCTTTTTAGTATGAATACTGTTTTTGGCTAGAAACATTCATTGTATTATTTATGGAGATATTTAATATAATGAAGTCATTAGATTGCAAATATGTTGTTTATCTTATATATGCCTAGTCGATTATATTAATTAACTGTACGATCGACTATAGACTAGTATCGGGTTGGATTGATATGGAGATATCACGATTTAACACAAGGGTATGCTTTAGGAGTAATAGCATACTAGATTGACCCATAACGAGAAGGCTACATACGGGTTATGTAAAGTCACAAGTGCTTCTCCTAGTGACAACGGTATTGTCATACTTAGACTTGAATTCACTAGATCCTCTAGTTGTGGAATATTGTATTTTGACATCGTCAAACGCTACACCGTAACTGGATAGTAATAAAGGCGTTAGTCAGATACAATAAGGAAGCAACTTAGAGATGGTAGTGACGTAGATAGAATTTGTCCCTCCTACATAACGGGAGTAAATAACAACGTCCACTCGAGGGATGGTGATTATAGAATGTCTGGCCAGACTCAGATAAATCAATATAGGATATTGATGTTTTCTTCGTGGATAAGACTATTCCGAGGATCGAGAAACTAAGGATTGGATATACGAGTGGACTTGTATGTCTCGTGTCCAATCCGAATATAGAGACAAAGGGATAAGACAATACTTGCACAAGGTTTGTCGGATGACTATTTCTATTAGTTGGGTCGTGGATGTCTTGCTAGAGGCCGCTTCATGTTAGTAAATTGTTACTACCAACTAAGTAGAAACCTATGGAGTCACTCTCCCTATGGATTAGACCGGACTTGAGAATTAATTAATATGATTAATTAAATAGAAGGTTCAATGCGCAAACACTTGCAAACTTAGTATGACTGATTTGTAATGTGAACTAATCCATGTAAGGACATGATTAGTAGATGGGCCATTATGTAGTTAACAAGGATTTGTTGGACTATATAAAAGACACCTCTAGTTTATTTTTCCAATTAATGCTCATAACAAACATTGAGTAGGAAAGAAAAACAAGGAGAGAGAGAGAGCAACAAAGAGGCAGAATCCCCTTCCCCCCCCCCACCACCACATCGGCCACAAGGAGGACCCGTCCTGTAACGCTCCGCGTTAATAAAATAGCTTAGAAATACAATTTTTCTAATGAAGGGTGATTAAAATTATTGTTTAATTTTACGGTTCAAGGAAAATACATACCGTTGTTGTTTCTGAGGCGATTACTTGTCACTAATACTATCTATTAATATATCTCTATAGTGACAATGTCTGGATGAAATTACAAATTGTAAATTTTACCTTATGTGGTGGTTGTGTGAGTCATTTATACTAATTGTGAGTATATATTTATATGAGCATTTTATATGGAAGCATGTCCATAAGTACATACTAGTATGTCTCAATAAAGTTGTATTGAGACAATTTTAAACGTTGGAAGAGTTGGAATTATAGTTTTATACTATCTTGTGACAAGATTGGGCTAGTGTAGAGTAGTCATACAATTTCTTTATATGCTGCCAACAAGACAAATATTGGCTTAGTCACCAACATGATATGGTTGGATTAGTAGCACTCTCATGTGATTTCTTTTACTGATAGTGATGGTAAAAGGGAACTTTGGAGAAGCTGATTATTAAAATAGGGTGTTTGATTTATTTAAGTGATGTACATGGTATTGATTGTTTGTTTACAAAACAAAATGCTTAGTTAGCACATGGCCAATAATCTATTTCAATGCTAGCAAACCATACATGACTTAACCACCAAGAAAGGCTTAGTAAGGATAGATATGTATTAGTAGAGGGAGGCAGTGGTCAGGCGAAGGAAGGAAGGAGGGAAGAGAAAGGAAAAACTATCATCTTGTGTGAAGTGAATCTGTATGGTTTTCACTAGAAAATTGGGAGAGAGAGAAAGTTTGTAGGAAAATGGGAAACTGCATCTTTGCGACTTGAGAAGGTAGTTTCAAATTCCCGAGTCCATGAAAGGTCGCTTATGATTGCTCACGGAGTATTGAAGTAGAAGGTATTCATATTCTTTTGTAAGATTTTGTTTCAGTGCCATCCATCTTTAGGGTGAATTTTATTAGGAAATAGTTGGTACTATGAGTGGTGAGTATCAAGGTTGACTTGAAGGTTCTGTATTTGTACTAAATCATCAATTGAGGGAGGGATGAGAGAGAGGACATCAAAATATGGAAATATATTGATGAGGTTATATATTGATAAATTGAAAGTGGATATAACTTTTATTTTTTTTTTATGGAGAGGGGGAAAGATCGAGAGATATTAAAGGAACTAGCAGATTTGTACTACCAATCAAGATGAATAAATAAGAGTACAAATTTATATGTATGTGTAAAAGTATATAAGTCAATATCGTTGAGTTGATTCAATTCACTTTTGTTCATGAATTATGGTAGCTTGTGGTGTCAGTACCCAACTTCTATAATCTTGTGATAAGTTTTTTGGTTGATTCTGCATTTTTGTAGTAAGATGTCTTCTTCCCATAACTTTCGAATTTCTACTATATATGGTTGTCATTGAGAGTATTGTAAAAGAGGCATGGTGTGTATCTCTAGTGGTAGTAAAACTTATAACCGTTTTATTGTTAAAAATGTCGAATAATCGGTTCAATTTTGTGAAAGAGAAAGGAGTTGTCGAATCTAGAAATGCGACAAAATTATCTATCGTAGTATTTTTAAGCATATGTATTCTCCAAGGAGAAGCCCACCAAATCTGGAGAGGAATAAACACGGTGTGAAGAAAATAAATTTGTTGCATATTATTGACATTCAAATTAGCACAAATTCTTTAGAGTCTTGTATAGTGTTACAAGAGCTAAGGAAACTGTAATTATTTTCTCTAGTTCCTTAATGTGTTGGATATAATGTGTAGCTGATATATTGCTTATGCATTTTTTTGGGTTATTACTTCACTGCTTTAGGGTTATTTGGTGGCATTTATAGGTCATGTTCATGTAATCCATGTTGTTGGATTATGGGAATAGATATTGCGACTTAATTGGTGTTTGAATTATGTTACCTCTTTAAGACAGACGTGTTTTACTTAAATGAGGGTCTGATAATGCGCTGGTGAGTTTCGTTTTCATGTCTGTAAGTGACAGACCGGTTGACATCAATATTTCGTTCTTATTGTGAATGATCGACTTCATTTTTTCTGCACGAACTAGTGTGTCCCTGACTTCAAGTCACAAAATGTAATGATATTTGCGAATAATATACTGGTTTTACCAAGGGTTGATTCTAAACAGTAATAGACGAGGTGATTTCCTTCTACTACTGGTGATTCTGAACTACATTAGGCGAGGTGATTTCCGTCTAGTATTGGTGTTATTTTTATAGTATGTCTGAAATCGTTAGACGGGTTGGCAGTAAACCGTGATTGTGATCGTTAATCGATATTTCATTATATGATTGTGACCGGGTCGTCACAGTGGTATCAGAGCCTGACCCAACCGGAGGTACGGATAGTGTATCTGGGACTGGGCGGGTGTTTTGGCAGGTGTTTGTGACGGGTGTCGTACAATATTTAGGGACTTGTGATTCACCGCACTTGTGAGTCACCGCACTGTCGAGCTAGGGATACACAGTCTAGTACTGCTTGGGTGGATGAGGTGATGAACAGTGGTGGTACGTGAATTGTCTAAAGAAAAAAAAAATCAAGAATCGTGAAGCCTGGTGATTAAATAAATTACAAGAAAACAAAATAAATACATGATTTGGTTTGCCCAAGTCCCAAACTCTCTTTATGGGAAAGATTAAGATTTCATTCTCAAAAAAAAAAAAAAAAAAAAAAAAAAAAAAAAAAAAGAGATTATGATTTGTGACGTTGGATTAAAGTTCCAAAAGAATGAGGTTTGTTTGTAATTATGATGGGAAATGGGCTTTGTTTCGGTGTATTTCATGCTAGACTTATATCATAGCCTTGTTCAACCAAAATTTTGTAGGTAATGACTACGTAACTTTTTTAGTATCACATTCGTCACATGTGTACTTTCCTAAATTACGAAGTTCATGATTTTGTTTGTGCTTTGTTAGCATTTAGAGTATGAGCATATTTCATTGAATGATGGTTTCTACATGTGATATTTTTGGTAAATTATTGAAGTTTATAATATGTAGTAATTATCAAGAAACTAAATGACCTCCTTTTAAAGGAGACTCTTAATTTTTTTTATTTTTTTTTTTTTTTTTGAGGAAATAGAAGCTTTCATAAATCAACTGGCGGCCATTACAGTGTTTTTGTCCTTACAGATACAATCATTTAGCCAGTAAGGAACATTCAAGCCTGTAAAACTAGAGACCATATTATCTTCCTTTGCGTGCACTGCCATGGTGTGAGCTACGGAGTTTGCCGTCCGGTGCCAGAATTCCACCCGAAGCTCGTCAAAAGCATTTCCGGCGGCTGCAATTTGTTGAATAACCGCACCCACTTCCGAGATATCGTCATCACCTCCATATTTTCTTGCACGTACAATCTGGTCAGCAACCACTTTGGCATCCCCTTCAAGAATCATAGCAGAGCATTGTAGTTCAAGCCCAAACCGCACTGCCTCTAAAGCCGCAAGAGACTCGATGTGCTTTGCAGACAAACCCACCTGAACTGGTAAACCCTGACCTCGAACAACTGAACCAGTAGAGTCTCGGATAATCACTCCGATACCAGCTCTTCTAGTTTCACTACACCAAGCACCATCGAAGTTCGCTTTGAACCACCCAGCTGGAGGTTTTGCCCACTGTTTGTGGATTGTAACTGTGGTGGTTGTAACACCTTGTCTGGGACGACGCAAATTGCCCAGTTTCGAGAGTGAATCATATATCTCCTTGCAAATCTTTTCGTGGTTATATGTTTTGTGACGGAAAAGAGAACTATTTCTAGCTCTCCAAAGCCACCATACGGTAATTGTGAAAGGGACAAGTTCACTTGCATTTAGGTTTTCCAACCAGTGGGTAGACCATCTCACAAAGTTATCAGGTTGGCAAGAAAGGAAAATTCCATGCTCTATTCTCTGCCACACCTCTTGCGCCACTGGACATGAAACAAAAACATGGGATATTGATTAAGGAGACTCTTAAATTGATGGTTATCATTTGTCCGCCAAATTGCCACCTCCAACATGCTTGTTGGAGGCTGATGAATTTCTAGTCATGTACTATAATTTTTTAAAGGTCTGGAAACATTTAAAATAAGGGACACTGAGAGAATGAGTTTTAGAAGTTTTTTTTTTCTCAGTTACGTCCGAGAGTGCGAGAAAGTGAGATCAAAGTAAAGATCTACATGAGAAGGATTAAGTCATGTTAACTATTTTGGTTTTCATGGTGGAAGATAAGGAAATATTTCGTTATGTACATGAAGAATGAGAGAACCATCTTGATTTTGTGACCTTGTAACTTAATCTCAAGTTGTCTTACTTGTAAGTAACATACCATGTGCATAAATATATGCACGGATATTTTGGGTGAAATGTAGGCATGGTTATGGGAGTGGTAATAAAAGATTTGGTTCATGAGTATGTTAAATTATTAATTTATTTTTAACAATTGTTTTGCCTACTCCTTAGTATTTAAGTCATAAATTTAATTTCGGGACGAAATTCTTATAAGAAGGGTAGATTGTAACGCTCGGAGTTAATAAATTTTACCTTATGTGGTGGTTGTGTGAGTCATTTATACTAATTGCGAGTATATATTTATATGAGCATTTTATATGGAAGCATGTCCATAAGTACATACTAGTATGTCTCAATAAAGTTGTATTGAGACAATTTTAAACGCTGGAAGAGTTGGAATTATAGTTTTATACTATCTTGTGACAAGAGTAGGCTAGTGTAGAGTAGTCATACAATTTCTTTATATGCTGCCAGCAAGAAAAATATTGGCTTAGTTACCAACATGATATGGTTGGATTAGTAGCACTCTCATGTGATTTCTTTTACTGATAGTGATGGTAAAAGGGAACTTTGGAGAAGTTGATTATTAAAATAGGGTGTTTGATTTATTTACGTGATGTACATGGTAATGATTGTTTGTTTACAAAACAAAATGCTTAGTTAGCACATGGCCAATAATCTATTTCAATGCTAGCAAACCATACATGACTTAACCACCAAGAAAGGCTTAGTAAGGATAGATATGTATTAGTAGAGGGAGGCAGTGGTCAGGCGAAGGAAGGAAGGAGGGGAGAGAAAGGAAAAACTTTCATCTTGTGTGAAGTGAATTGGTATGGTTTTCACTAGAAAATTGGGAGAGAGAGAGAAAGTTTGTAGGAAAATGGGAAACTGCATCTTTCCGACTTGTAGTTTCAAATTCCCGAGTCCATGAAAGGTCGCTTATGATTGCTCATGGAGTATTGAAGTAGAAGGTATTCATATTCTTTTGTAAGATTTTGTTTCAATGCCATCCATCTTTAGGGTGAATTTTATTATGAAATAGTTGGTACTATGAGTGGTGAGTATCAAGGTTGACTTGAAGGTTCTGTATTTGTACTAAATCATCAATTGAGGGAGGGATGAGAGAGAGGACGTCAAAATATGAAAATATATTGATGAGGTTATATATTGATAAACTGACAGTGGATATAACTTTTATTTTTTTTGATGGAGAGGGGGAAAGACCGAGAGATATTAAAGGAACTAGTAGATTTGTACCAAACAAGATGAATAAATAAGAGTACATATTTATATGTATGTGTAAAAGTATATAAGTCAATACCGTTGAGTTGATTCGGTTCACTTTTGTTCATGAATTATGGTAGCTTGTGGTGTCAGTACCCAACTTCTATAATCTTGCGATAAGTTTTTTTGGTTGATTCTGCATTTTTGTAGTAAGATGTCTTCTTCCCATAACTTCTGAATTTCTACTATATATGGTTGTCATTGAGAGTATTGTAAAAGAGGCATGGTGTGTATCTCTAGTGGTAGTAAAACTTATAACCGTTTTATTTTTAAAAATGTCGAATAATCGGTTCAATTTTGTGAAAGAGAAAGGAGTTGTCGAATCTAGAAATGCGACAAAATTATCTATCGTAGTATTTTTAAGCATATGTATTCTCCAAGGAGAAGCCCACCAGAGCTGGAGAGGAATAAACACGGTGTGAAGAAACTAAATTTGTTGCATATTATTGACATTCAAATTAGCACAAATTCTTTAGAGTCTTGTATATTGGTACAAGAGCTAAGGAAACTGTAATTATTTGCTCTAGTTCCTTAATGTGTTTCATATCATGTGTAGCTGATATATTGCTTATGCATTTTTTTGGGTTATTACTTCAATGCTTTAGGGTTATCTGGTGGCATTTATAGGTCATGTTCATGTAATCCATGTTGTTGGATTATGGGAATAGATATTGCGACTTAATTGGTGTTTGAATTATGTTACCTCTTTAAGTCAGACGTGTTTTACTTAAATGAGGGTCAGATAATGCGCTGGTGAGTTTCGTTTTCATGTCTGTAAGTGACAGACCGGTTGACATCAAACTTCCGTTCTTATTGTGAAGGATCGACTTCATTTTTTCTGCACGAACTAGTGTGTCCCTGACTTTAAGTCACAAAATGTAATGATATTTGCGAATAATATATTGGTTTTACCAAGGGTTGATTCTAAACAGTATTAGACGGGGGTATTTCCGTCTACTACTGGTGATTCTGAACTATACTAGACGAGGTGATTTCCGTCTAGTATTGGTGTGATTTTTACAGTATGTCTGAAATTGTTAGACAGGTTGGCAGTAAACTGTGACTGTGATCGTTAATCGATATTTCATTGTATAATTGTGACCGGGTCGTCACACGTCCCCTCCTTGCTCTGTTTTGCGTGATCGTTATCTTCTTCTTCTTCATTCAATCCTAGCTAGCACAAAGGCTTGAAGGATCCGAATTCAATCCTAGGAGTGGAATAGCAATAGAGACGTGAATACTTTTTCACAAGTGAAGTCATCAAAAGAGAACCAAAAGGAATTTGATACTAAAACCCTTACAATCGTTATAAGTTCTAGACTTGTGATCCTTGGAGGGTCTTGAACAAATTAATTATTGTTTATTCCGCTGCGTATCAAAAACATGACACAACTTTAATTCTTTGATTGCTTTATGAAAAAGTACGAATACAACTGTTTAAATTGGAAAATTGCATGAACTCTAACCTAAACGGTTCGACCTTACGGAACGGAAAACCGACGAGAAAATCCTGTCACTAATTAATAAATAAATTACTAACTAATAACAATTAAAAAATAAACAAATAAATAATAGAACTTTTGGCATATAACCCCCTTGAAGTTTTGGTTCCCTGACACTCTGATACATGAAGTATATGTTTTGTCACTTATCTACTCTGCACTGTTCAATACGCTGAGATCGAGCCCCAATTTACTAACACCGTTAATTAAATCCATTAAGTGTTTATCAAGTGAAGGGAATTTTAGTCCTTTAATTATATTTTTCACCTTTGTTTTTCTTTTTTCTCCCTCTCTTCCTCTTCTTCATTTTCTTCTCCAATCGCCTCCTCCATATGCTTCCGTCTTCTTGTTCTTCTTTCGTCGCCTCAGCAGCATCAACAACCACCGCCCTCTCCATATCGTTCTACTTCTATGATTTCTCTCTCTCTAACTCCCCCTCTCCTTTTCTACCGCATCAGGGCACATCTATGGCTATCACTGAGTTCGACGCAATCGACGTCATCGCCGTTGATCTTCTCAGTTCCAGCTTCACCTGATCGCAAACCTATTCACCACCAATGTTTAAACCTCTACCAGATGGTTTGTTAGTTGGAATTCACAAGCATAATTCTGACCAGTTTAAATTTGGTGCAAATATATGTAACCCCAAATTGACCCCTACCCAGTTCATTCCAACGTTACAAGGACCGCAGAACGATGTGATTCGCGGAACGAGATCGGGAACGCGATTCACCGTCTGCTAAGAATGTGGTTTGCCAGAGGTAGGCTTCTCCGAAGCGATTAGTTGGAACGATATATACTCATGTTAGCGTTGCCTAGCACTATGGATCATTATCAGGTAAAATTTTGTAGGGACTTCCATCATACATAAGAAAAGGTACGGGAAAAGATGTGAGTTAGTCGATTTTCATTATGAGTCAGAGAGTAATGATATAAAAATACTCGGGACTTGATAGCACCTTTTAGGAGCTATCTATTACCTCCATTTTACCACATTATCACGAGTGATTTTAGCTTAATTGTAGAGAATATGAGTCGTTTTGTCACTTATTGCTCACCATGTGCTATATTGTTAGTCCGGGCGTTTTCTGTGCATATTTCATTGTTATTTGTCAAATATAATCGCTTGGTATGTTTGATCATGTTGTCTTGGCAGGAACGGATGCTAATCGGTTTATAGGAGGCATGGAACGAACTTCGGAAACAGCGGGAGCACAAGTGGAGTCAAGAGAAGCCGAATTGGAGGAGCTTGGATGACCAGTTTGCACTATTTTGATCATATCTGGAGATCCACAATGAATTTTGGATTGATACCGGTGCCAAATGAAATTATTCTCAAAGAGCTTTCCAACAATAGGTCACGGAGCTAAATTCGAGTTCGGACGAAGAAGTTATGGCCCGGCAAAGTCAGGAGCAGATTCAGGGGGCTATTGTACAATTACTGAAGACTTCTGCGGGTTATGATTGAAGAACGACCTAGGGACAAAAAAATACATCATTCACGCATACGAAGGAAGGAAGAGAGGCAAGGGAGCTGAGGAGATCGATTGGGATCATCCCAAACCGGAGATTTCATCGTTTGATTTCTTTTTCTTCTCTTTTCATCACTTTTATGGAGAAACTCTATTGCTTGGCTACGATTTCAATTAGTAACTAGACGTTTTGCTAGGCTTCTCTAGAGAGCCTAGGGTTTATGTAGACGATTATGTTTTCCGGGTTTAAGACTTTGTTTCATGCTTTTTGATTTGATCTTTTGGATGACATTTGTTTTCATGAACTTGTTGAAGATCTTAGTCTATCGACACGGCTAGGGTAGGAATTGATAATTCATGAATCTTCGTGTTCTTCATAGATTGTGATCTTGCTTAAAGTTAATATATGTTTTAGCTAATTGTTCATATACTATTTGTAATCCTTGGCAAGAATGGAGTAATTAACCGGACTTGTTAATTAGCTAGCGAGTGCATGAGAGCGACTTAGACCTAGTTGTGATGAGATATGAACAACAATCCTTAATCACTGAGACTAAGAAGAGAAGTGTGTAGGATTGGCCTTAGTGGGTAGATTCGGCAGGAGATAGTGAGGTGTTCTTGTGGTGGTGGTCAGAGAGGACATCATTACGTGCACTGTCGTTAGCCTACTAAATTGGACCGGTAGATTTAGGTGGACCGACAGGACACCAAGTAGACCGTGACGTAGAACGACATGAGACCAATAGGAGATTGTCAGTACCATTACCCGGCTTAACTAGGAAATGATTAACATGTTACATAGCTAATCAGGAAATTGTCTACAGCCTTAGGTGATCTAGAGATTGCCTAGTTTCTCCATATTTGTTTTTTTTTAAATAAAAACCAAAAAATATTAGTTTAGTTGTTATTTAATTTCAGTCACTTGTTTGTGGGTGACGCCTTAGTTAATCACAATTCTTCCTCCTGTTATAATATTTTAATCTAATAATTAATTAAATAATCTCAAGTCTGTCCTTGTGGGATCGATAGCTTGGGGTTGAAATATTACCCTATATTACTTGACCCGTGCACTTGCGGTAACACGTAAGAACTCGTGTCATGTCTATGTGTGAAAACTTTATGGATCGCCAAAATCAGCGATTTTCATCGCGAACGATCCCGTATTGGGATCGCGCGATCCGGATCGCAGATCGCACCCCGTTGAGCGATTTCTGGTAACTCTGGTTCATTCCCTAGCAAATAATCAGATTTGACATCTTCTTAAGGCTTACCTAGGATTGTGTTTGACTTGGGAGCTGGTTCAGGGCTTGGAGTTTGCCGGAGAGGAGACTTTGGGTATGGGATTGCTGGTTCTTGAAGCCTCTGGTGGGGAATTCCATCGCCACCACCAACTGCATCTGATGGTGTATATCCATTAGTGCTAGCTTCAGAAGCTCTGTCTTTGCTCAAACAAACACCCATCTTTTCCTCTCACTTAAATACGTAAATTCTAGACACAGAAACCCCCGTATCAGAACAAGTGACTTATGAACTGTAACTGAAAACAAACCCAATTTTGCAAAGATCAGATCTTTCTGAAAGGAAAAGAAACAATTTGAGCAGAGAGAGAAAGTTGGCAATTGGATCTTGGAAATCAGAAACCCCCAAATCGGTTCTCATTGGCAGAGGGTTTGTCAACTGGAGTTTTGGTTCAGTTGGGGTCTGGCTTTTTTAGGAGATGCGCTGGTGATGGTGGTTCGGTTGATGCTTCTCGTGGTTGGGGTGGACGGTGATGACGGTTTGGGTTCAATTGTTGTTTTCATTTGGAGATAAGTTGGAAGTAGAAGAAGATGAAGACGGAAACATGAAGAAGGGAAGAAGAAAAAAATTAAAATGAAGGGGAAAAAGAAAATAAAATGACCTAAATTCCCTTCGCTTGATTGATACTTGACGGATTTCCTTAACGGTGTTAGTCATTTGAGGTGCGATGTCAGTAAATTAAATACTGCAGAGTAGATAAGTGACAAAACACATACTGCATGCACCAAAGTGTCAGCAAACTAATACTGTAACGGGATTAAATATCAAAAGTTCTAGATAATATTAAGTAACAATAATAATGAGGTTGACCTATATCAATGTTATAGTGGAATATGTAAGACAAAAATCACAAGTTAGAACGAGGTGACCTAACATTCAATGATTTGAAAGATAAGGAAATAGCAATAAAAACCCGCGGGATTGATGCTCATCGTGTATAAGAAAATATGACCGCTATCAATAAACATTGTTCACATGTTCTAATAATCCGTCACCAAGTTTCACCCACGATATAGGAGTTGGAGTGATGAAAGAATATTTCCAATGCTATGGGAATAGAGAGGAAGAGTAGTAACGATACTTCTAATGTTCGATCATGGTGGAGGTAGGCTGCTGCAACTGATTTTTCCTCCTACCTAGCTAGTCAACTGAAGGGCAGGAAGGATCTAACACATTCAGATCTACAACATGAATTAAAGCGGAATATTCATGTGTTTACCTTGTCTTCCTAAGCTCCTTAATGCAGCGGATGATCGTTTGTTGTTTGCTTTCACGCGCCTCCTCTTCGATCTTGCTCCCACCAATCGAGTGTGAATCTCGAGGACGAACACTGATTTCCACACCACGTTCCACCTCCTTGGATGAAGTTGGAGAGAGACTAGGGTTCTCTACAACTAGTATGAATCTAGACAGAGTAACTTTATTCTCTGGAATAGCCAATTATAGTCACACCATAATGTGTAGGAGGCTACCTCTTTATATAGGCAAAACTTCTCCTAGGTTTGCACATAAACCCCTAGGGTTTGAGCCTTAGCTACTAACCCCTCTAGTTTGTGCATTAGTGCAACTAACCCCATAAGGTTACGATAATTACATTGGGCACCCCACATGGGCGCACCAATTGCTAACATCTCCCACTCGCACAGTGGGGTTGCACAATCCATCCAGTCTCTATCAATCTCCAACTTTCTATCATCTACAAAAGAGTATTGTGTGGCCGTGGCGTGTGACCGGTGAGAGTACCTGCATTTCGGGAGATCCGTACACCAAACTCGTATAGCCAGCATGGGAAGGCACCCTCTAGGGAGATCCACATACCAAACTCGTATAGCCAGCGCAGGAAGGCACCCTTAAAACATAAAACAGTGATAATGCTCTCCGTAACTCTCGTATCCCCCAGATTCCTCCGATTTTCATCTCGTGGATCATGAGAACCTGCCTTGTCCCGAAGGCCATGCTCCAATGAGTCCTTATCTCCTTTATATTTTCATATCCTGCATGATCCCATAAGATCTTGTAGGTGGGCCCAATGAAAGATAATAAAGAGCGATGCAACGAGAATCTTTCCTTACATACATGTGTCACTCAGATTCGGCTCAGCTGATTTCCCAGCAGTGTCCGGAAGGCCGAATCATCCATAGCCGTAAGGTGTCACGCCAAAGTAGCACCACCGACCCGTCTCCTCATGACACAGACGTAAGTACAAAGGGTATACTGTGTCAATCATCCTCATATGATCGACGAGGCTCACACGATGAGGAATCCCAGGGACTAATTCTACTCATCACCTCATGGTCACTCATAAGCGCGCGTTATTCAAGGGGGAATATGCGCCATAGTGTTTAGACTCTGATCAGAGCGCATGTCTTATCCTTGCAAAAGGACCACTATGCAGATGTCTATCCGGTAGCCCTTATGGCCACCAGCCCGAGTGCTGCCATATCACACTATTGTGATCAATTATCAGCTCTCGCATCTGGCTTCTTCTACACAGACTATACATGGTTCGGGGTAGTAACCATGTTCGATTGGCCATAACCAACCTTATCTTGGAACTTGTTTCCAATGCGACAGTCGAATCCGTCTGACAGGCTCCTAGCTCTACTGATAGACTTCAAGCTCTTATCATAGGCCATATGCTCATATGAAGAAGGCATCTCATATCATATCGCAGGCTTTCAGCGCTTATCTGGATTCTGTATCATCTTTCGCCACACCCAGACATATCCAGGATATTGCGAAGGCGGTTGCTCGTGTGAGTGAGCCAACCTAGTGTCTGTGTGACATGCTCTATGCTAGTACCGGAAATGTGACATATCATACATGTATCAAAATAACATGCTGCTTAAAACAAATCCAATTAAAATCCAGTTAATCAATGTCTCGTGTTCTCATCAATCATATTGCTAGTTATCGACTACTAAGTCCCAATTTTCTAAAGAGATCCACACGGACGATTCTCATGTGGTTTAGGAATGGGATGAGCCAACATCCTGGCCCATAGTCGATCCACTCCAGGATTACTCTCTAAGTAGTTATTTCACCTTTTGTGAAATAGTATCCTCGACTATGTGTTTGTCTTTACCGCAGTGTTATAGCCGTACGCCAACACTACTCATGGTAATCGGTTTGTCGATAGCTCATAAGCTTACAAGAAACCTTCTCAGTTAAACACATTTCTGCCCTATGGCGGAACAGGCAATCGTGCTTCGCTTCCATGGTGAATGGAGCGGTCTAATACGATTATGCAACACTTATATTGCATTTGTTCCATGCGAGTCTATCATCGAGCATGGACGATAGCCTGAGTCGGATCCAAGTGCATCTAGGTCCCCACCCTAGTTAGCATATGTGGCTAACTAGTCGAAGCATCTTCTTCGATAGTCATAGCACGTGATCCATCATATAGAGTATCCTGGTTACAACCTTGTGTCTTAAATTGGAATATCCTGAATCCAATTCTTCCGATTGCATAGCGATCGCTAGGTCTGAGTATACACCATAGTGCATATAAGACTCATACTGCATCAGGCACTCTGGTCACTTGGTCATTCTTTTATGGTGTCTTTTAGGGCACATGCCTAGGCTCGTAAAGTCTTGCGCTGAGCCACAGGAGTACAGTTACTCCTTAGGGGACTCGAACAATCCCTAAGCTCCACTAGCCAATAGTGTGTCGTCGATATTAAGTGACGTGATCTTCAACTCTCTACTAGTAAGAGTGATACACAGCGGTTTCCATTTGTTATCGTAAACATATAGTAAACGATCCCTGATGAAATACCACTGTCCAGAGTACTAGCTAAGATCCCATATGGACTTAGTTAGCTTGCACACATTCTGTGCATTTGACCTTAGTCACCTCTAGGATTTCTCCATTGAGAAACTCAGTCGTCACGTCTATCGAGAATGGATCCACAACTATTGATACTAGCAAACGAATCAACGTAATCCTTACCACCCAAAACCTTGGGGAGGATACCTTGTTGAACCAACGCAAATTCGTCGGATCGGCTCAAACTCGTCGATGTCTACTCTCAGAATGAGTGTAGCTTTCTTCGCTTCTACGCAAGTCATATGCCTTACCACGCTTCCGTCTGGGTCTCTGATTGACCTTGGAAATCCATTAATCTTCAATAGTCTTCCATCCAGTTGGAAATCCAACCTAGCCGTAAACTCGGTTGGCCCTTTATAGACTCTAATTCATCCTGTAAAGCTTACTATTCATTCTTCATAATTAGGGTACGATAAGGACTAGGATTCTATCCTATCGTTTATGCAAGATGATCCTTAAGATCATCCTTTCGATCTCAAGTAGTCGATGGGGTATGCTCCTATGAGCAATTCATTTGCATAGGAGGATCATCATTTGCTTTCATCCCTTATGGATGGAGCACCCTGCCTGGAAAGTTACTCCCACTGTTCAAAGGATCCTTGAGGGACTAATTCCTCATAATCAACTAAGGAACAGGGTATCTTCCAGCGGTTCCTCCATGCTCGTGGAGATAACCATCTCTGCGAACATATCCCTTAATTATGGACATATCATATATCTCGTGAATCCATTTTGTTATACTACCTATCGGTTGTTGTGTTTCAAATACGCACCCCCTAGAGTGCTCCGAATAGCATAAGAAGATACGCTACTCCATGAAGATACGTTTCTTCCATCTAGGGTCTAACTTTAAATTATTTCTTGTCAGGTGATGAAAGATCCTGGGACAATATCCTAGGTTCATCATTCTCTTGCGTGGTGACCCTTATGGTCTTCCTTTCGATGTCAATTCATCGACGAGGTACGCTCCAAAGAACGTTCCTACGCAAAGAGGGTTCCTCCTCATAGTCATAATCTATGATGGGCTTGTTCACTAGGCATGTTACTCCCACTGTCCTGAAGATCCGTAGGACTATTTCCTGTTGATCATTCAGGGATGGGGTGTCATCCAGTGAAACTTTTGTTTCGTAGAGACTTATTTCTCAACGAACCTCTTCCTGACTTGAAATTTAGTTAGTACATAAGCTGCCGATCCCCATGGCCTAAGGTGACCTCATTCAGGTTGCCTTTTGGTCCACATCTCGTAGGGTGTAGTGGCTACAGACTTGGTGGACTTATGGTTGCGTATGTTGATAGTCGTTTAGCAAAGTGTCTCCTCCGAATAGGGAACTTGTACTTTGCACGCTCTATCATACATCAGACCATCTCTTACAGTAACCTATTCCTCTTTATCCTCTACAGCATATTGCTGGGGCGTGGGGATAGCCAACTGCCTTACTTTTCTCCATCACATAGCTCTTGCTAAGATAGATACTTCCAGTCTCATTCTGGCCAAGGACATATCCTTTTATCCAGACGGTTTTCTACCTTTTGTAGAGACCTGTCTGAAGCACCCTTGTACCTCAGACTTATGTGGCCCAAGCACACATAGTTGAGACGCGGGCAATCATCTACGAATGTGATGGAACAGTAAGCACCATGTCTTTAGCTTTAACAATTTAATGGAACACAACAACAGAATGAATAATATACAAAAGACTCAGTAGTCCTAAATGCTCTACTGGATGATTTTGCGCTTTTGCCTTTCATGTCCGGCAAGAACTACACACAGGTAAGGATACCTTGGGCAAAATCCAAGCAGGCTTGCCCTAGCTAGCCAGAACATCCTTTCCTGTTATTGTGTGTCTTAATCTAGCGCGCCACATATCAGAATCTTAAGTCATACCCTTAAGTTGACATCCAAGAATTCTGAGGCGTTACTCATGCTAGAATCTTACGAACGCAAACACCATGATATAACCATATCCAAAGTTAAAACTGTTACCAAAACAAATTTTGGTGGCGACTCCCTCAAAGATAATCCTTTGGATCCTTAGACGAGAAGTTAGTGCCAGGTCTGGCCTTTTCTCTTGTCTTAGGAAAACTCCTTTGCTCCCTTTTGCGTTTGTCAGTCTTGGGTAATATTGGTCTTATACCAACATTGCCCCTAAATTCATTTATCTTTGCCCCACCTATTGCCTTGGTCCTTATACCGGGCTAGGGACTTTTTCTGCCTATCATACTTCACTAAGTATGATCATACTTCACCAACAGTCTTTAGCAATCCTTTATCGCTTAGACATCCGAAGTATGCTGGACTAGTATTCTTAGCAAACCATTTTTGCTTAGATCCTAGAACAGTGTGATGTTTGGTCTAATCCAAACATCCTGACATGTTTTGGTCTTATCCAAACATCCTGACACGTGCAAGGTGTGTCATATAACGTTTCATGAAACGTGGCAGAGATTGCATCAAATTGCAAATCGGATAACTTGTACCTGACAACCCTTAACTCTATTATCATACATGGCATCAATCTCAGACGGTAAGGTCGAGTGCTCAATATTATGACATGAGCCATAACTCATAGTAGAGGTAGGATTATTATGAGCCAATGCTCAGAATTTATGTGCGCAAATGGCTAAGATGGATCCAAGATTCTTCTTTGGCTTCCTACAAAGTGGTCTAGAACATGCTGATGAGGTCATTTCCCCACCTTTTCATAGCATGCTCTATGACATTATCTTGACTGCTGCCTCCTACTATTGGTGAGCCTAAAGATGATGTCTATGTGCTGCTGTGACAACTTGTCCATCACAGGTTCGACCATATTTGTAGGTGGTTGACAACCTATGTCCAACGGATGGTTACATAGTACGACGGCTTATCATGTCGTTGTTGTCACCATTTAGCCTTTACAGTTTCTGACTTAGACACGATTGATAGAGACATTGTGGAAGTTAATCACTAGCATTTACTTAGCTCCAAAGTAACATGTGACATCGATTAAAACTTAATAGTTCCTCACAAGGACTCCACCAAAACCTAGCGTATATCCTAGGAATCAAATCTCATCACTTGTGATTTCCTATCAATTTTAATCATGTCATCATGTGAGCTCTTTTGTTTTAGTTCTTTAGCATGCGAGGTTAAACATATATATCCAATCACACGCAGTTATAACATAAAACAAGCATAAGCATAAATAAATATGCAATGGATGTGGCCCCTAAGGTGCACTCCCACTATTGAGAGCACTTCTTGAGCAAGTCCTGAACTCCATCTCATGCCATCTCGCCTATTTGAGGACTCCAAGCTTGAGGCTCCATTAGACCGTCTAATTGCTTCATGCACCTTGCGCCATAGCTTTTGGTTTGGCCACCTCTCTTGAAGCTTCAATCTTCAATCTCTACTAACTTTCTTATTTCTAATAAGAAGTAACCTCATAGAGGCGAGTGGTTGAGAAGAGAAGACACTAGAGTATAGAGAGGCACGACACGCAGGCCGTATTTTCATTACATATTCAAAAACCAATACCAAAACCAAAATATAAAACATCTATGCCACATCCATGCACCAAACACATCCATTCAACCCACAACAGCATGTATAACAATATAATAAACATACTGGAATTTTCTTGAAATTTCCAGAATTAAACAATAATTACTGGAAATTAATAAGCAATAATCTAATCAACTAAAAAGATCGAAAATTTCTCCCTACCACTTAGGGTCTCACCACCTATGGCAAAACGTAGGGAAAAATGACCTAAGTCTCCAGAAAAAATTTGGGCTCAAAACAGTGTGTTTAAGGTCGTCAAACTGCCTCGGGAAGTGTGCTAAACACTAATTAATTAATCTGGAAATTACTAAAAGTTTCCGTCGCTCCAAAAAATTATGAAAAATATCCACAAAATAGGAAATTAAATTTGGAGTCCCTAGGAAAAAACCGGACGAAAAAAGACGGCGGGAGGAGGCCGCACGCGCCGACGTCGGCCCATGTGCCACGTCAGCATGCCACGTGGCATGCCACGTCAGCACCTATGCTGACGTCAGCTGCCACGGCAGCCCCGCCACGTCATCTGCCACGTCAGCTGCCACGTGGCTGCCACGTCATCGCCACGTCAGCTACTTGCTGACGTGGCACCGCCACATCATCTGCCACGTCATCCCTAGGGCCACGTCAGCAGCCGCCGCCATCCCTTGGGCGCATGCGGCGCGTGGCCGCGCGTGGGGGCGGCGTCGGTGGCGCGTGAAGCCCACGCCCCGCCTTCCCGTGCTCCGTTCGCGACGAAATTAATTTTGCCGTGATCGTCTCTTCGTCCTGATCCCGATTATGTGGTCAAAATCCAATTTTAACAAGTTTTTGAAAAACGTGTTCTATTATTGGATCTAGCAGTCCAGATTAATACAGTTCCGAAACTTTGAAAATTCATAACTAATTCACCGTAAATCCAAAAAATATAAAATTTATATATCTGGAATCCTCGTGAAAAACCCTACCTAACCATATAGGTTTCGTCTACTGGTTATGAAATTTCAGAAACGCGATTTTTAATACAGGTTCGGGAACGCTTATCGAGGCACGAAAAACAAGCCTAAGGCTCTGATACCAATGAAGGGCAGGAAGGATCTAACACATTCAGATCTACAACATGAATTAAAGCGGAATATTCATGTGTTTACCTTGTCTTCCTAAGCTCCTTAATGCAGCGGATGATCGTTTGTTGTTTGCTTTCACGCGCCTCCTCTTCGATCTTGCTCCCACCAATCGAGTGTGAATCTCGAGGACGAACACTGATTTCCACACCACGTTCCACCTCCTTGGATGAAGTTGGAGAGAGACTAGGGTTCTCTACAACTAGTATGAATCTAGACAGAGTAACTTTATTCTCTGGAATAGCCAATTATAGTCACACCATAATGTGTAGGAGGCTACCTCTTTATATAGGCAAAACTTCTCCTAAGTTTGCACATAAACCCCTAGGGTTTGAGCCTTAGCTACTAACCCCTCTAGTTTGTGCATTAGTGCAACTAACCCCATAAGGTTACAATAATTACATTGGGCACCCCACATGGGCGCACCAATTGCTAACATCAACAAACAAGTTGTCAATGCAATTTTTATTAAAGTCGAATTGATCAATTAACAAACCAACCTTATTCAACAAAATGGACCTTGCAAGGACTGAGACAGGCTATTCTAAAAAAAAAATGGTCTGAGACAGGCTATGTATTACATACAATATTATAACATCATTTTTTTTTCCTGTTTTTAAACACCATTTGGCAAAAAGGAAATATGTATTCGGGGGTGCTAGTTTTATAAAATTTCTGTTTGGCAAAACAAAAAAACACCATTTGGTTTGTTCTATTGGGTTTTATGGTATAATAATGTATTGTCATATTACACTCTCTGCCCCTGAAGAAGTAAGCTGGTGCAAATTGGTCCCCTCACGATTTTTCATATGAATCGAGTGTCCCCAGTTGTTTATGCTGTGAACTTTTAGTTCGCCACTCACTGTGATACATGAACTGGCCATAGGAATGTGTAAAGTTTCTCAGAAAAATATAGTAGAAACATATTTTACAATATCTTCTAAAGTGATGAAACAAATCCAAGATCCATAGCCTGGAAAGACCCTGAGTCTTGATATGAAGTTGATACCCCTGTCTCCTTCCAGTGAAACTGGGGATTTTTGGAAGAGTTGTAAAGGTTGGATGCATGGATCCCACTGTAATCCCCATTTCTTAATAATTAATGTAGAAGAAAGCAGTTCCCTGAATTTGAGGTTTGATTAGCGACTGGAAAAACATATTGTGCGGGTGATGATGCAGGGCTTTCAATTATATGCCATAGGGGAAATCTTGAGAGATCGAAGACGAGTGGAATGGGTGGTCAGCATGGGTAAAGCTTGGAAGGGAGCTGTAGAAGGAAGCCGATCTAGAGCAGGGTCCACTGTCAACTGCAGGAGTAAGTGTAGTTGAGCTTCGGTGAGGAACAAATAGAGGGATATAGCTGAGGAGTTGAAGGTTGCTGGCAGAGAGCTATTATCCCATGGACGAAGAGGTATGGTGTATTAGAGGGGACTTCTCTTTCTCATAATTTCGATGCAACCATAACAGATTGTAGAGAAAAAACTATGAGTTTTTCGCACTCTGTAATCATTGTCTCGAGCTAGTAATTCTCTCGGTTGTCAATTTTGTTGGTGTAATTGTGAAACTGTGTTCCAGTTTTGGAAGTGAATTTCAATTCTGTAGAGTATCTCGAGTGTTTTTTTTTTCTTTAAAAATTCTTATTTCTTCCCTAGCATCTTCGTTGATCATCTCGAGTAAGTGATGTTGCATTTGTGAGTTTCGGTGAAGGTTTTGAAGCTCTAGTACCCGTTTGAATCTTAAGGTGAAGCAAATTATATTGCCGTTAGAATTCTTGTAATCAGTGATTCATTCCACAGTTTCAACCTAGTGTTGCTGGTGTGATCAAACCGTCCTATCCACTGTGTCTGAGTTGGAGAACTATGGCAGCTGACCAACAAAGATTTGCAACCACCATCATATAGAAGAATGTATTAGATCAACTCCACTCCATGGCATGCTTGTTTTCTTGGATTAGATTTTAGAGTTGATACTACTGAGACTAATAGTCATGTGATCGATAAATATTGTGATTGATACTGATGTATGAAAAATAAGATGATGTTCATGTGTTTTTGGGTTTGGTAAGTATCGGGAGTAAGATAACAATGATATAGATGTATTAATCCCTTATAAGTGGATAACTCAACGGCCCTAAGAAACATCATTGATGTTTCACTTCACAATTACATGACACAGCAAATAAGAGTAATGCGACGTTGCAGAAATATTGCGAGACATTGCAAAACCATCGTGTGTAGTTCACATTCTGTCATTCCAACAGAGTAAACATTGTCTTCATCCACCGTAACATGATTTTCCGACTAATTTAATTCAGAATGCAAATTAAATGAATCTAAGCATAGTGTATTCATTGAATCAGACCAACTTACATTTCGTTTACAGGAGAGAAATAAATCACGGAAATTTAAAATATTAGACAAAGAAATGAAAAATAAGAAATGATAGATCAAATCTAAGCACCATTGCGAACAATGACACTCCTCATCATGTCCTTGAACTCAAAATAATCAACACGGCCATCGTGATTGCGATCAACGGACGAGATCATCTTCTCAACTCTATCGATCTCGCTCCCTTCAGCCAACCCCAGCTTCCCCAGCACAGCCTGCAACTCCCTCGCCGATATGTACCCGTCGCCGTCGACGTCAAACACCTTAAACGCCTCCGTCAGATCCGCCTCCACCTGAGACTCCTCGCCGCCGCTCTCGGCTTCCTCCTTGTCGTCGAAATCGGCGCCGTCGATGCCGAAGAAGACGTCGTTGAGGGACTTGTGGAGGGCCTGGAAGTCATCGAAATCGAGGCCGGGTTGGTCGGGCTTGATGTGGGGCTTGATCATGACCTCCAGGTCGGAGAGCTCGGATTCGAGGCCGAGGAGCTGGAGGGCTTGGCTGAGCTCGGCGACGGTGATGACGCCGTCGTTGTTCTTGTCGAAGAGGTCGAAGATGCGGCGGAGGCGGATGGAGTTGAGGCTCGGGGAACGAAGGCGGAATGATTTGGATTGCAGGTTGGGTTTGATCTGCTCGATATCCGACGTACCCATTATTATTACTACTACTACTATTACTATTATCACTAGATTGAATGATCAATCGATCGATTGAAGAAGAAGAGAAAGAAGAAGCAAAATCTCTCTGGGTTGGGTTTCTGAAAATAAGATTCAATCTGTGTGTGTCTCTCTCTAAATCTATCTCTATGGAAGGGAATGATTGATTGGCGTTGAATTGAGTGTGACGATGGCTGGAAGAGAAAGACGAAACGGTTATAAATATTATGGAGGGCGACGCGTAATTGACGCTTTCCTAGTTATGCTCTCTCTCTGGTCACCATGGACCATAGAGGTCGCAGAGACTCTGCAATGAGTGATCGACAGAGGGGGTTTAGAAAATTATTTTTTTAAACAAAATAGTTTATTTTTTTACTAACATTTTGGTTTTATATGTGTGGAGTTTCGGTTTCGGGATCTTCTTTTTGATTACCAACTTTGGCACCTCATCTTTGAAGGAGAAGGACTGAAGAAGAAAACCTCTCTTAAAAAGTAGGAGCACTTTTTTAATCTAGCAATTAGCAATTTTCTTTAGTCAAACCAATTAGCAAGTTGAATGGTCAATGTTGTAAAACTAGTTTAAACAAGTATTATTCCTCGTAATTAATGTGACGGTCCTGTTATTCTCTCGAGTATTCGTTGTTCAGTCAACGAGACGTGACTTCATTTTTGCACTCAACATATTCTTAATGTTAATCAAGATTGCACAAGTTGCAAACATATACAATCAAAGCTCTTGAGATAGCACGATAAATCAACAGCATATAACATTAGCCGCATACCAAGTATGCAAGGTTAGACTACAATGATTTCATCATTGACAGGTCAACCCAACTCAACATGGATGAGAGGGTGAGACATATGGATACCCCTAAAAATGGACCGAATTCCATAATCTCTTAGAACTCTTACGAAAACTTATCTTTTTTGGTGAGCTTAAGTTGTATTGAAAATGCTAAGATGCAAGTCACTCATAGTGAGGGCATTTCTAAAAGATTAGGTGTTAGCTCTGTGAGTCCCAAATCAAAGTTGGTGCATTGGCTCGAGCAACATGGTATAATTGTTGTTGGCTCGCATTGGCTATGTGCCTTGGCCAAATGGTGTAATTGTAGGTTTATTGCATTAGCTTGGTGCCTTGGCCTGGTCGTGGCTTGGTGCATGGCCAGAATCATGCTATTTTGTGATTGCTGTCGCACGGTTCCCCTATTTCTCCTTATGCAGTTCTCCTTCCTCCATATCTGAGATATCGCTGATAATGACAGACGAGTTATTATGAGGATGATTATCACCCCTCAATAGCGAAGGGTTATTATAAACGGTCATCTATGACCCTCAGTCTTCCTCCATTAGGTAGCCTTCTCCGGGTCCCATTTTCACACCATCCCATCAAGATTGTGAGCTGTATGGTTCTGTTGTCTGTCATGTTCCTTCCCCGAGTTGGTGGGAGGTTTCTTAGTTGCCGGATGAAAGATAAGCCAACCCCCGTAACCATCCTCTCTATCTTATTCTTCTCGGGTACTCAACTCAAGTCAATGTTTGCCTTCGTATGTAATGCTTCCGCACCAGCAACATACTATGGGAATACTTTCATATCTGAAGTCGATCCAGACCTTATCCTTTCGGATCATGGCATGGACTCCTCAAGGCAGTGGTTCTGTTACAGAAAGACGAACCCTAACCCTCATGTATTTGGCGGCGCCTTCACTGTGGATTCGGTTATCGGAGTTAATAACCTCCACAATTTCCACCACAATCTTTTTACAGATTCTTCATTCACTAATTGGAGGGGATATTAAGGACGTGGATCCATACATCAAAATCACTGAATCCACCATCCTTCGTGTGGTCTCCTGGCATTCGGGGTTTTAACACAAGTACTTTTTTGTTTAAAATCCAAGGACCCCCTGACGCTACTCTTTCCATAGATCCCTGATCCGGGAAGGAGATGAATGTATTAAAATCAACTGCAAAAATATTGACTAGATCTCCGTCGGTCCATATTCGGCAAAACATATTCCTCACTGCTTTGGCGTTAATTGGTTCCTCCAGCGTGAACATTCCGATCAAACATGACTGGACGATCTCGTTCGATTTATCACAGTACTCATCGTTAAACAAGACCACGAGGATCTTCTTTTCCATCAAATTCTGAAGCTTTCTTCGTCCCTAAGCCTGCCATGGAAGTGTCGTCTGGAGAAATTTTTCTAGGGTTCTCTAGGAATCATCTTCAAATAAGCCCGAGCATTTTTTGTTTTCAAAAATGTTCAATCTACTTGATGGTTCAAACACTCAAACTTTATGTTAGGAAATGTTCAATGAAAGTTTGTAATGTAGACTAAATACAGGACATAAATACTCTAGAAGGGAGGGGGTTGAATAGAGTATGGAAACTTTTTGCTAAACACAGATTTTAACTAATTAACTTTATGAGAAACTCAAATCTCAAGGCCTTGAGATTTTAGAAAACAGCCAGAAACTTTCACAGGAAAATAGAAAGATTCAAGGCCTTGAACTTCAACCAGTTCTGAACAGTTTATAAACCCTAGTTTGATTTGAGTTGTGTACAACAGAAAAATAACAAAACTGTAAAGTAAAGAACACAAGGTAATTTACAGAGTTCAGTCCCAATGGACCTAATCTCTGCCTCAGGGATCTACTCCCACCAGGATTGGGCAAATACTTCTTATTACTCACACAGAAACAGCCCTAGATCTTCAAGCCTAAGTGATTTCCCTTACACCTATACAGCTTGTGGTTCCAAACCTATCTAGTATCAGCTACTAACTGTTGAGCTAACAAGAACCTCTTGTGTAGGGTTTTGATTCATGGATCGCACAACGGAAGAATAATCAAACATAAAACCATGCAAAACCCTCCAAGGATCACAAGTCAAGAAACATAACGATGGTAAAGGTTAGAAATCATAAACACACCTTTGGGTTCTCCTTGATGACTTCAAACGCGAATTGTGTCACGTTCTCTATAGTTGATCCACGCCTAGAGTTGATCCTAGATCTCCCAACTCCTTTGGTGCTAGCCCGGAAGAGGAAGAGGAAGAAGAAATCACGCAAAACGAGACCCAAAGGAGGGTCTCGGCCTCCTTTGGCCGACGGGGACGGGGCGGCGGCAAGGGGGCGGTTCGGGCCTCCTTGTTGCTTGCTCTCTCTCCTTTGTTCTCTCCCAATCTTGTTATGTTCACTTAATGAGCATAAGTTATGTGGGAAGGAAGGAAGGAAGGTCCTTTATATAGTCCAACAACTCCTTGTTAACTACCTAAAGGACTTATTCTAGTCCTACTAGAGTTCAATTTAGTCCCTTCCTTGCAAATTAGTCCCTACTAAGTTTGCAAGGGTTTGCAAAGTGATCCTTCTAATTAATTAATCCAATTAATTAATTCCCAAATCTAGTTCAACTCTATATAGCATGTGACCCCATAGGTTCTATCTAGTTGGTAGCAACTATTTGCTAATATGGAGCGGTCTCTAGCAAAACATCCATTCTAGCCAACTAATAGAATAGTCATCTTGACAACCTTTGTACAAGTAATTGTCTCATCCCTTTGTCTCTATATCCGGATTGGACACGAGACATACAAGTCACACTCGTATATCCAATCCATAGTTTCTCGATCCATGGGAATAGCCTTATTCGTGCAAATAACATCAATATCCTATATTGATTTATTTGAGTCTGGCCAGACATTCTATAAGCACTATCCCTCGAGTGGCCTAGGATATTTACTCCCGTTATGTGGGAGGGACAAATCCTATCTACGTCCACTACGATCTCTAAGCTTGCTTCTTATTGTATCCAGTACACGCCTTTATAACTACCCAGTTACGGTGTAGCGTTTAACGCTACCAAGATCACAATAATCCACAACTAGAATATCTAGAGACTTCAAGTCTAAGGATGACAATACCATTGCACCGCGAGAAGCGCTTGTGACTCAACATAACATGTATGTAGCCTTCTCGGAGATGGTTCAATCCAGTGTAACATTCCCTAATGCACACCCATGTGTTGGATCATGATATCTCCATATCAATCCAACCCCATACTAGTCTATAGATGATTGTCCCATTTAATCATTATACTTGACTAGGGATATTTAAGATAAACAACACGATTGTAAATATAAGGACTTCATTATATTAAATATCCAATAAATAATAAATGAATTTCTAGACATAAATAATTCATACTAAACTAGATTGCCTCTAGGGCATCTATTCCAACAGTCTCCCACTTGCACTAGAGCCAATCTGGCGCATCTCGTATGCCCATACTCCTAGTGTGCCCTTCATGCTTCCACTGCGTGAGAGGCTTCGTAAGCGGGTCTGACAGATTATCATATGTAGGAATCTTGCATATCCGAACGTCTCCTCTATCGATAATATCTCGAATCAGATGAAACTTCCTGAGCACGTGCTTGGACTTCTGGTGCGATCTGGGTTCCTTTGATTGCGCGATCGCCCCAGTGTTGTCACAGAACAACTCCACTGGATCCGCAATGCTAGGGACCACACCAAGTTCAGAAACAAACTTTCTGATCCAAACAGCCTCCTTTGCTGCGCCATTTGCAGCAATGTACTCAGCCTCTGTTGTGGAATCAGCTACCGTCTCTTGCTTGGAACTCTTCCAGCTCACCGCTGCTTCATTCAGGCAAAACACATATCTTGATTGTGATCTAAAGTCATCTCTGTCGGTTTGGAAGCTTGCATCAGTGTAACCCCTTACACGCAACTCTTCCTCACCGCCAAATATCAAGAAGGCATCCTTAGTTCTTCTCAAGTACTTTAGGATGTTCTTGACTGCAATCCAGTGACTCTCACCCGGATTGGATTGGTATCTGCTTTTCATACTCAAGGCATATGACACATCTGGTCTAGTACATAACATGGCGTACATGATAGATCCTATGGCCGAGGCATAGGGGATTCTACTCATGCGTTCCTTCTCAATCTCATTGGAAGGACAACCACTCTTCGAAAGAGTGATTCCATGTGACATGGGCAAGAATCCTTTCTTGGAATCTTGCATGTTGAACCGTTTCAACACCTTGTCAATATATGTACTTTGACTTAGGCCTAGCAACCTTTTAGATCTATCTCTATAGATCTTTATACCGAGTATATAGGCTACTTCCCCTAAGTCCTTCATTGAGAAACACTTTCCTAGCCAATCTTTAATAGATTGCAGCATGGGAATGTCGTTTCCAATGAGTAGTATGTCATCCACATACAAGACCAGAAAAGCTACAGAGCTCCCACTAACCTTCTTGTAGACATAAGACTCATCTTTGTTTCTGATGAAGCCAAACTCTTTGACCACTTCATCAAAACGTCTATTCCAACTCCTAGAAGCTTGCTTCAATCCATAAATGGATCGTTGCAGCTTACAGACTTTGTTGGCTTGCTTTGGATCTTCAAAACCCTCCGGCTGTATCATATACACGTCCTCGAGGAGATTCCCATAAAGGAATGTTGTTTTGACATCCATCTGCCAAATCTCATAGTCGTGGTATGCTGCAATTGCAAGTAAGATTCGGATGGATTTGGTCATAGCGGCTGGTGAAAAGGTTTCATCATAGTCAATACCATGAATCTGTCTGAATCCTTTAGCCACCAATCTGCCCTTATAGGTAATCACCTTACCGTCCATGTCGATCTTCTTCTTGAAGACCCACTTGCATCCTTTGGGCCGCGCCCCATTGGGTGGTTCCACCAAAGTCCATACTTTGTTGGTATACATGGATTCCATCTCGGATCTCATGGCTTCCAGCCACTTCTGAGAGTCTGGGCCATTCGTGGCCTCCTCATAGGTAGTAGGCTCATCATCTATGAGCATCGTGTCACCGGAATCGGTTACGAGAAGTCCATATCTCTCGGGTTCCTGGCGCACTCTACTAGATCTACGAAGCTCTTGTGTTACCTGAACAGGTTGCTCCACAACTGCTTGTGGTTCCTGTTCATGTTCCATAATTGGTTCAGTGATTTGTGGTTCTTGCACCTCTTCAAGTTCTACATTCCTCCCACTTGCTTCTTTAGAGACAAATTCTCCTTCTAGAAACACGCCGGTCCGAGCAAAAAACACTTTGTTCTCGGTTGGATTGTAGAAGTAGTATCCCTTAGTTTCCTTAGGGTACCCCACAAATTTGCACTTATCCGATTTAGGCCCTAGCTTATCTGATTGTAAACGTTTTGCATAGACATCGCAGCCCCAAATCCTCATGAACGACAGTGTGGGACGCCTCCCACTCCACATCTCATATGGCGTCTTCATGAATGATTTAGATGGAACACGGTTAATGGTGAAAGCTGCACTTAATAGAGCGTAGCCCCAAAATGACAATGGAAGATCGGTTTGACACATCATAGATCGAACCATATCCAATAAGGTACGATTCCTCCTCTCGGACACGCCATTCCAGTGTGGCGTTCCGGGTGGAGTGAGTTGGGACACGATCCCAACTCTCTAAGATGGTCGTCAAACTCTTGGCTCAAGTATTCTCCTCCACGATCCGATCGTAGAGCCTTTATACTTTTGCCAAGTTGCATCTCTACTTCATTCTTGAATTCTTTGAACACTTCAAAGGATTCAGATTTTGCCCTCATAAGGTACACAAATCCATATCTACTGTAATCATCAGTAAATGTAATGAAGTAGACATAACCACCCCTGGCAAGCGTGGAAAATGGCCCACACACATCGGTATGTATGAGTGCCAATTGCTCGCTAGTCCTCTCACCTTTCTTATTGAAAGGGGACTTTGTCATTTTTCCCAATAAACAAGCCTCACATGTCTCATATGATTCAAAATCAAATGAGTCTAGTAATCCATCCTTATGGAGTCTAGATACACGTTTCTCATTTATATGGCCTAAACGACAATGCCATAAATAAGTAGGATTTAAATAATTTATTTTAATCCGCTTGGTATTAATGTTGTAGACAGGATTGCTTAGATCAAGGACATAAAGTCCATTAAATAATTGCGCACTAAAATAGTGAATATTATTTAAATAAAAGGAACAACAATTGTTCTTTATTGAAATAATAAAACCATCCTTGTCCAAACAAGAAATAGAAATAATGTTTCTGCTCATAGCAGGCACAAAATAGCAATTATTTAATTCTAAAACTAATCTTGAAGGCAGAGATAGCTCGCACACGCCTATGCCCAACGCAGCAACCTTTGCTCCATTCCCAACGCGCAGATCTACCTCTCATTTAGCCAATCTCCTACTTCTCTTTAGATCCTGCATATTTCGACAAATATGAGATCCACATCCAGTATCTAATACCCATGATGTAGAGACAGTTAAATTGACTTGTACAACAAAAATACCTGGTGGTGGTGGAATCACTATTCCAAGCCTCTTGTCCTCCAAATATTTTGGGAAGTTCCTCCTCCAGTGTCCAGGGTGACTGCAGTAGTGACACTCACCTTTAGTCACGGCCTTGGAAATGCCACCAACAGGCTTAAGAGCAGGTTCCTTGGACTTGGCAACTGACTTGCCTTTGCCCTTGGAGGAAGAGGCAAACCTTTTGCCTTTTCCTTTCTGTACCATCATAATGGCCTTGCCCTTACCCTTGTTGATGCTTTGTTCAGCCGTCCTCAACATGTTGAGCAAATCTGGCAGTGGTTTAACGATCTCGTTCATGTTATAGTTCTTAATGAACTGTTCATAACTCTCGGGCAACGATTGCAACACGAGATCGGTTGCCAACTTTTGGCCGACCGGGAACCCCAGTCGGGCGAGATTCTCCAAGTACCCGATCATTCGGAGTACATGGGGTCCCACCGGGTTCCCTTCTTCCAGATGACATTTGAACAGTGCCTTTGAGACCTCATACCTCTCTACCCTCGCCTGCTCTTGGAAGAGTTGCTTTAGATGTTCGATCATATCGACAGCATTCATGTTTTCGTGTTGCTTCTGAAGCTCAGAAGTCATGGTGCAAAGCATTAGGCAGGCCGCATCATTAGCGTCATCAACACGCTTTTGATACGCCTTTAAGGCAGCAGGTGTTTGGTTCTCTGGACCTTCTGGAACATGTTCCTCTATTGCGTACAGTTTCTTCTCTTGCTTGAGAACAATTCTCAAGTTTCTGTACCAATCAAGAAAGTTGGTTCCAGAGAGCTTGTCCTTCTCAAGGACAGATCGTAGGGAATGTTGTGAACTCGATGAGTTGTTTGCCATTTGGAATTCTACAAAAAGGAAACTACGCAAGTTTTAGTATTTGTGAATTTTTTACTATATTCAATAATGGCTAGTTTATCAAATATAGCTCCCACTATTTTTCTACGGATTAATAACCCTCAAGATATTAATGCGGAAAATATCCTTATATTTTCTTGTGGGCCAAGATCCATCTTTCATCTCCTTATGAGCTTGCTTTGGCAAGTCAGCCATAATTTGACTACTTTAGGTAGGAACAATTCCAATTGCATCCCATATGCAACTCTTGGTTCAATTGGGCAAATAAATCCTTATTTATCCATCCTTATGGATAATCCCAATTGATTGCCTCTAGGTTTCTTAATCAAATTAATAGCCTAGTTGTGTTCAACCTCTTATCTAAAAAATTGCACATTGTTACGTGCCATCGCATTCCATCATTATGAACCAAGTCGCCGTGCTTTGGCACGCACGAACTTGATAAATAATGATGATAAAGAGTGTTTAAATAACGAGAAGGCAAGAACACAATATTTGAATTTTGAGGGATTTTAAATTCAATTTTAATTGTTTTGTTGATCAATATCAACTAATCTATCTATTTGAGTTTGGGCACAACTCCAAATAATAGATCCGGGTTGTCTAATTATCTTATTATCCTAATTGCATACATCATCCATACACCAACCACACAATAATAAGACAATAAAATAAACAACCACAAAACAGAAATTAAACGTGATGTGGATATAGCCTTTTCTAGACTAAGATAATTCCAAGCCAATGGAATTATCTATGAACCCTAAAGCAAACACATCTCCATGCGTCTTGTTCTTTTGTTCCATCCTTCATAGTCTTGTGGAATGCTCCATGCTCCATGTTCCATCTTTTGTGGCTTCTTTGGCTTTGGGCTTCTTTTCTCCAATCTTGGCTAACAATCTACTTTATCTAGCACTAGCTAACTTCTATACTAAATAAAATAAATCTCACAAGTTGAGAAAAAAATGGCACGCAGGCCATAAAACCCTAATTAATTATTACAATTAATTGATCAGCTCGCAGGCCGTAAAACCAAACCACAAAATTAAACATCCACATCAAATTACATCCTAAGGCCATATCCAATCACCATGCGATTTACACATAAACAGTTAAAATCCAGTTTTAACGCGCTTGGTCAATTTTAATTGATTTTAGGATTTCTAGGGTTAAAACGGTCCATGGGCCCAACAATCAAATTGCCCGGGCCCAAAAAGGTGAACCACAAGGCCCTAGGGCCGGCCCGGCCCAAAACCTACAAGCCTAGGCCCGCGGGTTAGGGCCGCCCGGCCCCTAGGGCGGCCAAGCTTGGGCGGCAAGCAAGGGGGGGGGGCGGTCCCTAGGGGGGCCGAACCTCCTTGAGGGAGTTGTTTCCAAAACAACTCCCTTGCTTGGTGCCCAAGTTTGGTTGTTTCCTTGTTTTGGGAGAACTCCTTCTTCCCTAAGGATGCCCAAACCCTAGATCTAAGATCCTAAAATTTCTCAAACACACCAATTCATGCATCCAATGCAAAAATTGGATCTTGTTATGATTAATTATTGACAAATTGCATCCCATGCTTGATTTGTCTTGTTTTACGCGATAAACAATCAAATTAAGGTGTAAAACAACTAAAAGTAACACATAAACCACGTTTATGCTCTACGACATGTGGCTCTGATACCACTGTAGGGTTTTGATTCATGGATCGCACAACGGAAGCATAATCAAACATATAACCATGCAAAACCCTCCAAGGATCACAAGTCAAGAAACATAACGATGGTAAAGGTTAGAAATCATAAACACACCTTTGGGTTCTCCTTGATGACTTCAAACGCGAATTGTGTCACGTTCTCTATAGTTGATCCACGCCTAGAGTTGATCCTAGATCTCCCAACTCCTTTGGTGCTAGCCCAGAAGAGGAAGAGGAAGAAGAAATCACGCAAAACGAGACCCAAAGGAGGGTCTCGGCCTCCTTTGGGTGACGGGGACGGGGCGGCGGCAAGGGGGCGGTTCGGGCCTCCTTGTTGCTTGCTCTCTCTCCTTTGTTCTCTCCCACTCTTGTTATGTTCACTTAATGAGCATAAGTTATGTGGGAAGGAAGGAAGGAAGGTCCTTTATATAGTCCAACAACTCCTTGTTAACTACCTAAAGGACGTATTCTAGTCCTACTAGAATTCAATTTAGTCCCTTCCTTACAAATTAGTCCCTACTAAGTTTGCAAGGGTTTGCAAAGTGATCCTTCTAATTAATTAATCCAATTAATTAATTCCCAAATCTAGTTCAACTCTATATAGCGTGTGACCCCATAGGTTCTATCTAGTTGGTAGCAACTATTTGCTAATATGGAGCGGTCTCTAGCAAAACATCCATTCTAGCCAACTAATAGAATAGTCATCTTGACAACCTGTGTACAAGTAATTGTCTCATCCCTTTGTCTCTATATCCGGATTGGACACGAGACATACAGGTCACACTCGTATATCCAATCCATAGTTTCTCGATCCATGGGAATAGCCTTATTCGTGCAAATAACATCAATATCCTATATTGATTTATTTGAGTCTGGCCAGACATTCTATAAGCACTATCCCTCGAGTGGCCTAGGATATTTACTCCCGTTATGTGGGAGGGACAAATCCTATCTACGTCCACTACGATCTCTAAGCTTGCTTCTTTTTGTATCCAGTACACGCCTTTATAACTACCCAGTTACGGTGTAGCGTTTAACGCTACCAAGATCACAATAATCCACAACTAGAATATCTTAGTGACTTCAAGTCTAAGGATGACAATACCATTGCACCGCGAGAAGCGCTTGTGACTCAACATAACATGTATGTAGCCTTCTCGGAGATGGGTCAATCCAGTGTAACATTCCCTAATGCACACCCATGTGTTGGATCATGATATCTCCATATCAATCCAACCCCATACTAGTTTATAGATGATTGTCCCATTTAATCATTATACTTGACTAGGGATATTTAAGATAAACAACACGATTGTAAATCTAAGGACTTCATTATATTAAATATCCAATAAATAATAAATGAATTTCTAGCCATAAATAATTCATACTAAACTAGATTGCCTCTAGGGCATCTATTCCAACATCTTGTTGTTCACTTGAACAACCAACCACTAGGTTTGGTGAGGATTTAGATATACAAAAGATAAGCAGATTACAATACATAAGAAGAACACAGTAGAAGAATAAGCTTGTGAAGGCCTGGATGTGTTCTTCAGGAAACTGGAATGATTGATCTTATGAAAGCTGGAATTGAAGTATGAATGTCTGTGTGTTTGAATGTTTGATCTCCCACGAATATTCCACACCTCTCTCAGTTTTCTGCAAGCCTCTATTTCTTTCAAAATACAAACCAGTCTTTTACCTACTCACTGCAGCTGAATGAGAGATTTTAGGATCTCAGTTCCTGCAAATCCTCATCCTTTCCAACTGCAATTCAAACAGCTCTAAGTAGATATCCGTTGGAGTTTGTTGAGATTGCATTTGCACGTTTAACAAACCTGCAACAACATTACAACATAGCAACAACAAAATCCAGAAATATAACAGCACTAAGTCTGTTTGGATTTCCAGTTTCTGAATAAAAACTGGATGAATGAATAAAACAATTGTGTTAGTTATATAGAGAATATAAAACGTAAGTATTTGCAGTAAATCTATGATCTTAATAATCAGATAGCCAATCTGCAACACAAGATTGTTAGAACATTCAGCACAATAAAGCTACTCTCAAGGCTTTGAAGCCCTGTTCAGTATCTCAAGGCCTTCGAGCCTCAGAAATAATTTGTCTTTGTCTTTCATCATTCAAAACATTTACTTCTCAAAACACACTTAAAGGTCTTTGAGTCAACAATCTCCCCCTTGATGAAAGACTAAACCCATAATCTTGTGTGAATAACCCTGCAACTCCTTGTAAGAATTAGATATCAACATATTGCAGAAACAATAGATAATAATACCAGTCAAACCAACTTAACACAAATAATCAGTAATTCTCAGATAACACAGATAATACCAGATAATACGAGATCACAACTGATTAACAAAAACATCTAAATATTATTATTCAAGCACTGAAAGTAACCACAAAAACCACATAATTTCTCCCCCTTTTTGACTTTCATCAAATAAAGGTGAAGAAATTTTGGATCATTACTCAGAGTCTTTAAAAAAAAACTTAACAAAAAGTAACTCCTACTGAATGTCAAGGCGAGAACAGAAAAGAAGAAAAGAAAGAGATAGAAGGAAAGGATCAAGGCTTTGGTCTTCTCAGATCTTCATTTCTTCTTTGATGTCTGGCCTTTCTCTGAGCCTTCTCCAACTTCTTCATCACTTTCAGCATCATCAGCAGACTGATTTTCATCTTGTTCAGCTTCCACCTCTGCAACAACTTCCTCAATAATCTCATCCACCTTCTTGTTCTTAACCTACACTGAATCACCTTCTGTAGCTGCATTAACACCTGTGTCTTCACCATCTTCTTCTTCATCAGTTTGCTCATATAGATCCTTCGAAGTGAGTATCAGTGGAATTGGCTTCTTTTTCTTCTTCAAGAAATCACCTAGCCTTTCATCTGAGTCAACACTGGAGTCATAACTTGTAGCAGAAGGGATCTTCTCCAAGTTCAAACCTTTGATGACAACATTCAGTTTTCCATTCATCACATTCATCAAACCCTTGAACTGGTTAAACTCAGAAGACAGATCAAACACCATTTGTCTGAGATCTTCAATCTCAACCTGCTGATCTTCAAATTTCTCAACCAGTAAAGAGTAATCCTCATTTGCTTGTTCTTTTAATGATGTAGCCCAATTTGGTTTAACAAACTCCTTATCCTCAAGCTCAGCCTTTGACAACTCTGAAAAGAACTTCCAATGACCTTTCCCAGTCTGAACTACTCCAATCCTCTGTAAAGCTGTTTCATCAATCAACCCAAAATCTCCAGTAATCTTTTCCTCTCCTTTCACATGTACTTCAAAATGCTCAAAGAAAAGAGGTAATAGGTTGGCATAGGGAAGAGCATGATTTCTAGTTCTAGTAGCACAATAGATCATATGCTCCATAACCACTGTTGGCAAGTCTATCTCAAACCCTTGACATATCAGGTACATCAGAATGAGAACTTTATCAGTAACCAACTCCCTTGAGTTTTCCCTAGGAACAACACTCCTCATCAGAATTGTAAACAAAATCTTAGATTCACAGTTGAGCACAGAGTGTGTCAACTGTTTTGAACCATGGGGAACACCATCAATGAAAAACACTGCTTTTGCCTTTTCTAGACACTCCTTCCTATCAAGATAATAACCAAAATTATACTTCCTAGGAATGCCCAAGACATTGGAAAAAGTCTATGATCTAGCCTCAAGTTTATCCCAGCCACCTTAGAAGTTAACACCAATTTATCATCTCCTTCTTGAACCAGATTCTGATAAAATAACCTAGTTATCTAGGATAAGCTTTTGAACTAGGATTTAACACCTTCCAAACTGCAGAATCCCTTAACTTCCTCATACAATCAATATCCAGTTTATCCAATAATTCTTCTGAAACCATACTATAAAAAGCAACCTTAGAAGAATCATATACTTGCATCCACACAGTCCTAACTTCAGAACTAACAAACCAATCTGCAGGAAGTGCATTTTTACCTTGATAACCCTTTTTGGTTGCAGCAGCAACTTGCTTAACCCTTGTTTTCTTCTCAGTGGGTTTGTCCTTCACTTGTTCTCCTTCGTTGACTTCTTCTTGCTTTCCTGAGCAGATTTCCCTTTTCTTCTTCACCAGCCTTTTTTTTTCTCTCCCCTTTCTTCTTCTCTGACCTAGGTTGATCACCACCCTGAGTCTCTGTCTCTTTCTGTGGATCAATACTTGAACCTTCATCTCCCTTTTATGTTCTGATCTTCTTTGCAGGAGGAGTGTCCTCATGCAAACTTTGAGTGTTCTCTGAGTCCGAATCAGAGATCACAATCTTCTCCTTCTTATTTGCCCTCTTCTTAGATATGCCAGAAGGCTTCCCCTATTGTTGAATTCTGGCTGATTTGCGCTCCATTGTGGGTTTAGGGTTTTGAGAAGAGAATGAGATTGAGAGAAATAGAGAGAGAGCAAAGAGACGTGGAGAATTGAGAGAGAATGAAGAAGAATAGCCCTGACTTTCAGCTTAAGTAGGTTGAAAAGATGAGTCATAATAGGACTCTACTGAAATCAACATGCAAAAAGAATCTTTGAAAATATTTTTGGATATTTTAGAAAATTCTATGAGTAATTCAAATATTATACAGTTATCTAAAGAGATAAGATATAATATTTGATGATCCATTTAAAAAAAAATTAAATTACAAATGTTTCAAGACCTGGAGAACAATCTCAAGGCCTTGAGATTTTCTGCAGTTTTAGAAGTTTCAAAGCTTTGAGCTATACTTTCAAGGCTTTGGAAAGTATAATCTCAAGGCTTTGAGATTTCAACACATAAACACAAGTACCAATACTCCCCCAAAACCAATGCATCCTTGTTTAACATACCCAATTCAAGCCTTAGGGATGAAAACCTATCATCTGGCAGAGGTTTAGTGAAAATATCAGCAATCTGCATTGAAGTAGAAATAAAAGATAGAACAACATCACCTTGTTCTGCATGATCTCTAAGGAAGTGATGTCTCACATCTATGTGCTTGGTTCTTGAGTGCTGGACTAGATTCTTAGAGATTGAGATAGCACTTGTGTTGTCACAATGAATAGGCACATTTCTGAAATTATAGCCAAGATCTCTAAGTTGTTGTGCAATCCATAACACTTGTGAACAGCAAACTCCAGCTGCAATGTATTCAGCTTCTGCAGTAGATAATGCTAAAGAATTTTGCTTCTTAGAATGCCAACTGATCAGTGAAGATCCAAGAAACTGGCAACATCCAGAAGTACTCTTCCTATCTACTTTATATCCTGCAAAATCTGCATCTGAATAGCCACTCAACATAAAATTAGATCTCCTTGGATACCAAAGCCCCAATTCTCTGGTTCCATTCAATTATCTAAAACTTCTTTTGACATTAGTTATGACTTCCCTTATGATCTGCTTGAAATCTAGCACACATACAAACACTAAACATAATATCAGGTCTACTAGCAGTTAAATACAAAAGAAATTCAATCATACCTCTATATTACTTTTGATTCACACTCTTACCATTTGAATCATTGTCTAATGAGAGTGATGAACTCATAGGAGTTTTAAGCACCTTGGGCTATGACATATTTTACTTGTTCAATAAGTCCTTGGTATACTTTCCTTGATGTACAAATATTCCTTTCTTCATTTGTAAAATATGAACTCCAAGAAAGAAATTCAGTTCTCCCATTAAGCTCATCTCAAACTCCCTGCACATCAGACTAGAGAACTCTTTTGAAAGAGCATCATTAGTAGCACCAAATAAAATATCATCCACATAGATCTGAACTACTAACAAATCACTTTCATGATGTTTAATAAAAAGAGTTTTATCAACTAGACCTCTCTTGAAATTGTTTTCAAGTAAAAATTTTGAAAGTTTATCATACCAAGCCCTTGGAGCTTGTTTTAACCCATAAAGAGCTTTATCTAGTTTGTAAACATGATCAGGAAAGTTTTCATCTTCAAAACCAAGAGGTTGTGCTACAAAAACTTCTTCTTGTAAGTAACCATTTAGAAAAGCACGTTTGACATCCATTTGATAAAGCTTTATGTGATTGTGAGATGCAAATGCAAGAAGTATTCTAATAGCTTCTAACCTGGCAACAGGAGCAAAAGTATCCTCACAGTCTATACCTTCTTCCTGATTATATCCGTGTGCCACAAGTCTGGCTTTGTTCCTTACCACTTTGCCATTCTCATCAAGCTTATTTCTGAACACCCATCTGGTTCATATAACTGATTTCTCTTTTGGTCTGGGAACCAGATTCCATACCTTGTTTCTTTCAAATTCGTTCAGCTCACTCTGCATTGCAATGATCCAGTCTGCATCTTCTAGTGCTTCATTGGTATTTTTAGGCTTAATCAATGATACAAAGGCACTAAAAGCACACAAGTTCTTCAACTGTCCTCTTGTCTGAGTTCCAGTTGATGGATCAGATACGATATTGTCAGCTGGATGATCTGCAAGATACTTAAACTTCTTCCTTGGTATCCAGGAATATGTTCCTTCAAGGCTTTGAGTTCTTGAAACAGTAGAGGGAGCATCATAGAAAGTTTCAGTTTCTGTCTCAAGGCTTTGAGATTTTGGCTATGCAGGGGGTTCAAGGCCTTGAGATTCTGCTGATTGATTCTACAAATTAGTTTTGCCTTTGTCCTCTTTCACAGCATCATCATCAGACTCATGCTTGTTCAAATTTAGATCTGCAAAACTTTCACTCAAAGAATCCTTAGTACTTTCATCAAAAAACACATGAATACTCTCTTCCACAATTTTGGTTTTTCTATTGTAAATTATATAAGCTTTGCTAGTTTGAGAATATCCAAGAAATACACCTTCATCATTCCTAGGATCAAATTTACCAAGATTGTCTCTACCATTATTATGCACAAAACATATACAACTAAAAGGTTTGAAATAAGAAACACTAGACTTCCTACCTTTAAACAGTTCATAAGGAGTCTTTTTCAAAATATGTCTAATTAAGCATCTATTTAGCACATAATTGGCAGTATTAACAACTTCTTCCCACAAGAACTTTGGCAAATTACTTTCAAGTAGCATGGTGGTTCTAGACATATCTTCAAGTGTCCTATTTTCCCTTTCAACTACTCCATTTTGCTGTGGAGTTCTAGGTGCATAAAAGTTGTGTGATATGCCATGCTTTGCACAAAACAAATCAAAGTCAAGTTGATCAAATTCCCTACCATGATCACTTCTAATGGATGCAACAGGTAAATTTTTCAAAGTTTGAAGCTCTTTGCCCAATCTAGAAAACTCAGATAAGGCTTCAGTTTTGTCTCTAATGAACATCACCCAAGTAAATCTAGAATAATCATCTACTATAACAAGCATATACATATTACCTTTTGGGGTCTGAACTCTCATAGGACCACACAAGTCTAGAAGTACTTACAAAGTTCTTTGGCTTGAATGAGCTTATGGTTTGTTTACCTTGTACACATGCCTTGCAAACCTCATCATCTGAAAATTTTTATGATGGTAATCCTCTTACCAAATCCTTTAAGATGAGTTTATTCAAGGTGTGTATGCTAATATGTCCAAGCTTTTTATGCCAAAGCTTTGAATCTTCCTTCAAGGCCTTGAGGCATTTTAACTTGTCACCTCCAACACTGTTAGTACTCATAGCATATAGATTATATAATCTAGGAGCAGTGAGTATGCAATCTCCAGATTTCTCATCTTGCACCACACATTTCTCCTTGTCAAATATAGCTTTATAACCTTTATCACATAACTGTGAGATACTACGCATATTATATTTAAGTCCATCCACAAGATAAACATCAGAGATTGAGTTGGTAGAACCATTACCAATACTACCTATACCAATAATATTGCATTTTGCTTTGTCACCAAGTGTGATTGTTCCTTCAGATTTTTTTGTATGCTCAGTAAAGAGAGATTTCTTTCCACTCATATGTCTGGAACATCCACTATCTAATATCCATTTCTGATCTTTCAAGGCCTTGGTGACATCCTGCAAAAGTAAATCATTGCCTCAACAGGCTGTTAGACCAAGTGCAGAACTTTGAGTCAACTCAGAATCAGTCATGTTTGGTGGTCTAATTCCTTTTGGAACCCAAATTTTCCTAACATGTCCCTTAAGATGATAAGGATAAGTATTCCTCATAATGTAAGGTTCTGATCTTCTGAAGGGACAAGCTAATCTGATATGATCAATTTTTCAACAGTAATGACACTTTGAGAATGTCTGCTACCAGATTTGACAAAAGTAGTTGGCTTTTCTTTGGAAAATTTAGATTATATCCAATCCCACTTTTATGCATTGATTTCAGACTTCCTCCAAGAATGAGATTTAGATTATGTTCTGAGCCTGTAAAACTGGCTAGGACCTTTTTAGATTCTTGAAGTTTCTCAGTCAAAGAACAGATTTGTTGTTCTAAATCCTCAGAATGAGTCTTTAGATCAGCATATCTTTCAGTTAATCAACAATCTCTTTTATCTGAGCCTTCGAGGCTTTGAACCTGCTGTCCAAGGCCTTGAATTTCTTCTCAATTTTTGTCTTAGAAACTTCAATAGTTTTGTTGGTAAAAACTAGGTCCAGGTTTTCTTTTACCTTCTCATGAATCTTAATCTTTAAAGAAGAAATCTCATTTCTATAACTTTTCTCATTTAAAAACATACTCTTGAGAATTTCAGGAAGTACATCAGAAGGACTAGCAAGAAGATTTTTTACCATTTCCCCAATATGTCTATCTGATGACTTTTCTTCATCATGTTTAGCCATGAAGCATAAATTTGCTTGATCTTCTTCTGTGTCTGAGTCACTTGATGAATCAGAATCACTCCAAGAAGCCATCATGGCTTTCTTCCTTCTGTTGTCACTTTCTTTCAAAAGAAAGAAAGTTCCTGTTCTTCTTCTTTTGTGGACAATCCCTTACTAAATGATCTGCATCACCACACTCATAACAGTTCATTAATTTAGTTTTATGTAACTGTGATGAAGGCTTACCTTTGTAGTCCTTGATGCTTGAAGGTCTTGATCTCTCTCTGTTGTAGTCTCTGTTACCAGAGTTCCTTTTCTTCTTGAGAATCCTGGGAAAGGCCTTGGAGATCAATGCTAAAGCCTCTTCATCATCATGCTCATCTTAGTCCCAAGGCTTTGAGATTTTTCATTGTATTTGGCTTTGAGTACTAAGTTCTTGATGTTTTCACTCAGATCACCTTCTACATCCTTCATAGACATTTCATGAGTGAGCAGCTTTCCTTGTAGACTTAAATCCTGAGCTTCCTCAATGGTTGTTGTCTTTGGCTCCCACTTGGCTTTTGGCAAGCTTCTCAGAATTTTCCTGACCTTTTCTTCATTTGAAAACTTCTTTCCCAATGACTCCAGATTATTCACCACATCAGTGAATCTTTTGAACATATCCATGATGGTCTCATCTGAGTTCATCTTGAACAGCTCATATTGCCTCAGAAGTATGTTGATTTTGGTCTGTTTAACCAGGCTTGTCCCTTCATATGTCACAACCAGTTTGTCCCATACTTCTTTGGCAATTTTGCAATTTGACACTCTGTTGAACTCATCTGCATTAAGAGCACAGTATAACAGATTCATAGCCTTGTAATTTTTTGATACCTTTTTCCAGTTCAGTAACTGAGAGATTTTCCTCAGACTTGATGCATCTAACTCCATCTATGGTGGTATAGTACTCCTGAGGACCATTCTGAACTATTGACCACAGTTCCATGTCTTGATCTATGATGAAAATCTTCAGCAATGCCTTCCAATGCATGAAGTTATCACCACAGAAAAATGGAGGTCTGTTTTCTGCCCTTCCTAGTGAGAATCCATCATCTCCTACATTACTCATAGTCACAAGATTTTTAGATCTAAATTAGTGACCCACGCTCTGATACCAATTGAAAGTTTCTAATGTAGACTAAATACAGGACTGATAAATCCGCATTAGGAGTTATATTGCTTACGATTCACTACCGTTTGCGAGCGTTTCGGTGCATTTACGTGAGAAATTTGCCAAATCCGAGTTGTTTTCAGCGTACGTGAGTTATTGAGCTTTATTTCGTAATCGGGGCGTTTTTCGTATGATTTATGCATAGTTTATCGCATGTGATCTTCTGGTATGTTTTCGTGTTGTGTATTTCAAGAACAGGGAGCTTGGAGCGATGATTTTGGTGCGGAAACTGTGACACCCCCACATTTCTCGGGGGAGAAACGCGGGAATGCCACTCCGCACACGAGATCGCTCTCGGGTGAAGGAACAGTGGTAATCAAAAACAAACTCCAACATAGTTATATATTACAAAGGTCATAATTGTCTGAAACCAAGTCTGTCATACTACATTAAAAAAGAAGAAATTAAACTAAGTGTTCAACTAAACAAAAGAGATTAAACATAACTACTAGTATTTTTGCGCTCCCTTTAACATCGAGTTTCCTCCTCTTATACCTGCGGGGGAAAGAAAACAAAGACCGCAGTTTTTTGAAAGTCAGCAAGAAATGCTGAGTGAGGTACACCTTAGCATGTAAGAACATGAAAGGCTAAGATAGGCTACTGGGACACGTGTTAAATAAAATGAGAGTAAGAGAGTATAAGTACCATCAAAATTTCAAGAACAAGCAACAATATCACCAAACAATGATTGTTTCTCACGTAACCGATCTGTTAACCAAGATGTGTTCCTGAAATTCAATACGTCGAAAGTATATAACGGTTTCCATACAGATTAGTCAGATTATCATTTATTTCGTTCACAGTACCCGGATAGACCAGTGACCACAATCAGACATTCTAGACCTTAAGTGTTGCAACACCCTCCTAAGAGCGTCAATCAGAGGAGTGGTATCTAGAAGCAGTACTCTAGCCTACGGCGAAAGGAGTCGGGGTGCACGTAGTGCCATATCTTTAGGGACCAAAGCCCAGGGAATCATCACCCGTTTTGATTTTAGGGACCTGAACCCAGGGGATTAAACCCGATAACTGGTTCACGTACATGCGAATTATTTTACTTTATTCCAGGGATCGAACCCGAATATCTCTTTAGGGACTAAGCTTAGGGAATCGTCACCCAATATAAGTAACTCCGGGGATCTAACCCGATTATCTCTTTAGGGACCAAGCCCAGGGAATCATCACCCAATATAAGTAACATCACTGGTTTGTATAGATTAAGCTATTACTGATTTCTGATCAAGTGTGACAAGTATTCCAAGCTCAAATAATATCTTGAAGATTTGAAAACAATTAAAACACACTTCTCAAAAAGGGTATGAAATACGACAACTATTTTCCAATTAAGCAAGTACTGGACTCGAAATAAGCTGGCACGCAAGGCTAAGAATATAACTCACCTCAAGTCGATACAACGATTAGTACGAAGGGGCGTCAACGAAGCCTATATCCACGAACTCGTCACCTACAAATTATCGATTATTAAGTTACACGAGTAGCACTAATAAACAAATGCACTATCCCTATATGAGTGTTTGGCTAGGCTGAAAGACCAAATCCTACCCTCGCGATCCCCAAAATAATTATTTTAAGAAGACGTATGTATTTAATTAAATAATACTTTAATTCATTTATTAATAAAAGATTGGTGTTTTACTCATTTGAGAAAATAAGGTGATACTAGATAAGTAAATCAACAATTCAATATATTGCTAAGGTATTATTCAACGACAATTTATTATTATTAACAAGTACTACTTATTATAAGAAGATTGGGTTTTTTTTTTGATTAAGTCACATGAAACAACAATTCTTATAATTGTGAGAGTTATATTTACAGAATTAATTTTCCATTTTTGACTGTTTTATTTTATTTCATGAAAGACATATTTAATTTTGACAAGTTAACTTGTTGGTTAAATGTTCATGGATTATATACACAAAATTTGTTAACTTATTTAAGAAAATAAATTGTAGTATTTAACTATAACTAATTCTCATTTTGTAGAAATTTTACTTTTTACTTTCACTACGAACATATTTATTCAAAATAAATAGTTAACCTCAAATAATGACAACATAAACAGGTTAACAAAATGTAATTATATAAGTAATAAATACAGTGGGCTACCCTTAAAGTTTTTATACCCCCAAGTTGATATTTAAGACCAATTTAGCCCCCTTTCATCATCTTCTTCAACCTTCATCAATACCCAATCACCAATTCGATTATTCTTTGATGCCCATACGATTTTAAGGACATAGAACTCAAATTCAATTTAATATAATGCGATTCAAACCAAAAACCATCAAAATCGGATACCGAATCGTCGAGAACACAAGAGGCGGCGTTGGGTCGGAGTTTTCACCGGAAAATTTGGAGATTTGGAAGCTGGTTCATCGGCCTCAGAGCTTTCTGGGTTCGGACGGACCACTAGCACGGCGAGGAAGTCGTCGAGAGAGGCGGAGAGGCGACAGATGGGCGGCGTCGGACCTCGCGGGTTGCCGTCGGGTCTGAATCGGCAGTGGCTTCTTGCAGCTGCTGCTACTGCTCTGTTTTGTCCCTGTCGGTCAGAACAGAGAAGGAGAGGCGAGAGAGAGAGAGAAAGATAGAGCAGAGGGTGAGAGGAGAGAGCCGACGGTGGCGATGGTTTATCCCGTCGGGGAGGGCAGCGGCGATGGTGGCCACTGCCGTTGCTGCCGTCGCCGCTATGTTTTCGCCAGACAGAACAAAGAAGAGAGAGAGAGAGAGAGAGAGAGAGAGAGAGAGAGGGAGAAGGGGGAGTAAGATAGGTCAAGAGAGAGACGGAGGAGGAGATGGTGGTGTGGTGGTGTACTGTCGGTGGTGGCGGTGGCGATGGTGAGGGTGTGTTCTGTACTGGAGAAGGGAGGGGGAGTTGGGGGATTATATGGTGTTACAAACCTAGGTTATGTTAGGTCCAACTAGTTCCAACTAGGTCTTAGTCAAGGTCATTTGGTCTCGGTCAAATGGCCAATAGTTGATGGGTCTTGGTCAATTGACCAATAGGGAGTGTAGGGAAATTTTTATTTGGTGCCTTGGGTGCACATCTACGTAGGTAAAATTTATTTGTCCTTTGGTAGTAGAAAATTTTATTATACTCTTATAGCACAAAATATATAGTTTTAAATTTTTATCTAGTTATATTATTTAGGTTAGTATTAGTTAAGCTAAATATAAATTAACTTATAATATGAAAAATAAAAATTTATACACGAGTCTACCACTTAAATCACGAATTTGAAAATTAACCAATTATTTTCTAGTGACTCATGACGGAACCGTATGTGTTAAATTACTGTTTTACCCCTAGTATGCAAACGGGGTATTACATCCTCCCCCCCCTGGACAAAGCTTCGTCCTCGAAGCTTGGACGGGTTACTAAGGTATCAACGGGTTTCCTAAATGAGATGCACGCAGATTATGGTGAGAGTGCTTACCTTCCTTGTTATTTATCGCTCGTGCCTCTGCTTCACTCATCACAAAAATTTGACCAAGTGGTCTCTGGTTGTTGCCCTGTGCTGCATTCACTCCATTCTTGCTCCCATTGTTGCCAGCTCCATTGTTATTGTTTTCATTTGTGTTCCTGTTTTGTCCTCCATTGCCATTTCTGCGGTAATTTCCTTGATGTCCTGCTCCGCCTGTCCTAAAGTTGTTGTTGTTGCGAAGTTGATTTTCTCCATTCTGATTCTAATTAGGACGATGCCCTTGCTCGTAGAACCCTTGCTCATTTTCGGCTGCCATCCTCCTTCTACAGTCAGCAATTATGTGGCCCTTGATGCCACAAAACCTACAAGTTAGGGCGGCGCCTTAGCAAGTGTATCCCCGATGGTTGCGACCACACCATTTGCAGTTAAGGTTACGAGCATCTCCCATCATCCGCTGATTCCTGTTTTCACCATTTCCCCAGTTTTGATTTCCTCCACCATTACCAGTCTTGAACCGCTTGTCAGATCCCTAATTGTTGTTTCCTCCTTGGCTAGAGTTGCCACTTTCTTGGCCTTCCACCTTTCTTTTTCCCAGTTGTATTGTTGGTGCCTGATCAACTCTCCAAATATTTTCTGCTACCCCGTAGGCTTCTGACAAGGTATCATAGCTTCTGGTGAGCATGGTCCTCTTAATTTCATGCTTTAGCCCACCTATGAAGCGAGTGACCAGGCGCCCTTCAGTAGGCACTGTGTCCTCCGCAAACCGAACTAGCTCCACAAATTTGTCGTAGTAGTCAGTCACAGAGTCATTTCCCTGCTTTAGTGCGATGAATTCCTCATACTTCTTTTCCTTGACATGCTCTGGATAGATTTGGCTCTCATAGCAGCCTTCATTGCCTCCCAAATCGAAGCCATCTTGAGCGATGAGTCCTGCTCGATTGGCCGTCCACCAATTATCAGCCTTTTCCTTCAAGTAGAAAGCCGCCTCCTTAATCTTGCGGGCTTCTGGGCATTCCATGGCTCGAAAGATCATGTCAAAGTCCCTGATCCAGTTTTCGAGCAATACTGGATCCTCTTTTCCATAGAAGTTTTTTGGTTTTCGCTGAGCTATCTTCGTAGCCCAATCGGGTTCGCTTTCATTGGCAGCATTGTTGTTCATGAATTGAGCCATTTGGGCGAAGAACTACTCCATGTTGTTGTTGTTGCTGTTGTTGTCGTTCTTGTTGTTGTCAATTGTTATGTGCCATTTGTTCCTGTCAAACCCTCCTAGTGTAGTACTGCAGGGGTCTATCAGTCATATTCCTACACTATCACCTAGTGTATCATTTCTTATTCTAACACGTGATGACGAACTAGAACGATTAATATCACGAAATGCACACATGTCTCTTCATATAACACAATTATTACCCGTAAAGATGTTGTCTAACACCTAGAGGTCAAAAGCATGCATCGTTTAGCTGCTAATACACATAATTCACCTTCATAATTCAACTCAAGTTCTTGGCTCCTCTTAGTTATCAAGTTCTTAAAACCAAGTCTCCGTTGTGAGAGTAGTCAAATCAGCCAAATCGGGTCTTAAAATATCTCCAACAAGGAAAAGAAAGGTCGAGGTTGGGTGGGACTTAATAAGGCTCAGATTACCCATGACCCCATCGGCTTACCAAATTTTAGATTTTATTGCCATAAATTCATTTTAAGTTACCCTACAGGTTTTAATCCCTTTTTGGATTGCCTGCTCTGATACCACCTGTGACACCCCCACATTTCTCGGGGGAGAAACGCGGGAATGCCACTCCGCACACGAGATCGCTCTCGGGTGCAAGGAATAATGGTAATCAAAAACAAACTCCAACATAGTTATATATTACAAAGGTCATAATTGTCTGAAACCAAGTCTGTCATACTACATTACAAAAGAGGAAATTAAACTAAGTGTTCAACTAAACAAAAGAGATTAAACATAACTACAAGTATTTTTGCGCTCCCTTCTACATCGAGTTTCCTCCTCTTATACATGCGGGGAAAAGAAAACAACGACCGCAGTTTTTCGAAAGTCAACAAGAAATGCTGAGTGAGGTACACCTTAGCATGTAAAAACAGGAAAGGCTAAGATAGGCTGCTGGGACACGTGTTAAATAAAATGAGAGTAATAGAGTATAAGTACCATCAAAATTTCAAGAACAAGCAACAATATCACCAAACAATGATTGTTTCTCACGTAACCGATCTGTTTACCAAGATGTGTTCCTGAAATTCAATACGTCGAAAGTATATAACGGTTTCCATACAAATTAGTCAGATTATCATTTATTTCGTTCACGAAACCCGGGTAGACCAGTGACCACAATCAGACATTCTAGACCTTAAGTGTTGCAACACCCTCCTAAGAGCGTCAATCAGAGGAGTGGTATCTAGAAGCAGTACTCCAGCCTACGGCGAAAGGAGTCGGGGTGCACGTAGTGCCGTATCTTTAGGGACCAAAGCCCAGGGAATCATCACCCGTGTAGATTTTAGGGACCTGAACCCAGGGGATTAAACGCGATAACTGGTTCATTGACATGCGAATCATTTTACTTTATTCCGGGGATCGAACCCGAATATCTCTTTAGGGACTAAGCCCAGGGAATCATCACCCAATATAAGTAACTCCAGGGATCTAACCCGGTTATCTCTTTTAGGGACCAAGCCCAGGGATTCATCACCCAATATAAGTAACATCACTGGTTCGTATAGATTATGTTATTACTGATTTCTGATCAAGTGTGAGAAGTATTTCAAGCTCAAATAATATCTTGAAGATTTGAAAACAATTAAAACACACTTCTCAAAAAGGGTATGAAATACGACAACTATTTTCCAATTAAGCAAGTACTGGACACGAAATAAGCTGGCACGCAAGGCTAAGCATATAACTCACCTCAAGTCGATACAACGATTAGTACGAAGGGGCGTCAACGAAGCCTATATCCACGAACTTGTCACCTACAGATTATCGATTATTAAGTTACACGAGTAGCACTAATAAACAATTCGCTATCCCTATATGAGTGTTTGGCTAGGCTGAAAGACCAAATCCTACCCTCGCGATCCCCAAAATAATTATTCTAAGAAGACATATGTATTTAATTAAATAAGACTTTAATTCATTTATTAATAAAAGATTGGTGTTTTACTCATTTGAGAAAATAAGGTGATACTAGATAAGTATATCAACAATTCAATATATTGCTAAGGTATTATTCAACGACAATTTATTATTATTAACAAGTACTACTTATTATAAGAAGATTGGGGTTTTTTTTTTTGATTAATTCACATGAAACAACAATTCTTATAATTGTGAGAGTTATATTTACAGAACTAATTTTCCATTTTTGACTGTTTTATTTTATTTCATGGAAGACATATTTAATTTTGACAAGTTAACTTGTTGGTTAAATGTTCATGGATTATATACACAAAATTTGTTAACTTATTTAAGAAAATAAATTGTAGTATTTAACTATAACTAATTCTCATTTTGTAGAAATTTTACTTTTTACTTTCACTATGAACATATTTATTTTCATATATTTATTCAAAATAAATAGTTAACCTCAAATAATGATAATATAAATAGGTTAAAAAAACGTAATAATATAAGTAATAAATACAGTGGGCTTCCCTTAAAGTTTCTGTTTTGACACTTTATACCCCCAAGTTGATATTTAAGACCAATTTAGCCCCCTTTCATCATCTTCTTCAACGTTCATCAAAACCCAATCACCAATTCGATTACTCTTTGATGCCCATACGATTTTAAGGACATAGAACTCAAATTCAAGTTAATATAATGCGATTCAAATCAAAAATCATCAAAATCGGATACCGAATCGTCGAGAACACAAGAGGATGCGTTGGGTCGGAGTTTTCACCGGAAAATGTGGAGATTTGGAAGCTGGTTCATCGGCCTCAGAGCTTTCTGGGTTCGGTCGGACCACTAGCACGGCGAGGAAGTCGTCGAGAGAGGCGGAGAGGCGACAGATGGGCGGCGTCGGACCTCGCGGGTTGCCGTCGGGTCTGAATCGGCAGTGGCTTCTTGCCGCTGCTGCTACTGCTCTGTTTTTTCCCCGTCGGTCAGAACAGAGAAGGGGAGGCGAGAGAGAGAGAGAGAGAGGGAGAGAGAGAGAGAGAGAGAAAGAGATAGCAGAGGGTGAGAGGAAAGAGCCGACGCTGGAGATGGTGTTTCCCCTCGGGGAGGGCAGCGGCGATGGTGGCCACTGCCGTTGCTGCCGTCGCTGCTATGTTTTTGCCGGACAGAACAGAGAAGAGAGAGATCGAGAGGGGGAAGGGGGAGGAAGAGAGGTCAAGAGAGAGACGGAGGAGGAGATGGTGGTGTGGCGGTGTACCGTCGGTGGTGGTGGCGATGGTGAGGGTGTGTTCTGTACTGGAGAAGGGAGGGGGAGTTGGGGGATTATATGGTGTTACAAACCTAGGTTATGTTAGGTCCAACTAGGTCTTAGTCAAGGTCAATTGGTCTTGGTCAAATGGCCAATAGTTGATGGGTCTTGGTCAATTGACCAATAGGGAGTGTAGAGAAATTTTTATTTGGTGCCTTGGGTGCACATCTAGGTAGGTAAAATTTATTTTGTGCTTTGGTAGTATTATAGATAGGTAGAAAATTTTATTATACTCTAATAGCACAAAATATATAGTTTTCAATTTTTATCTAGTTATATTGTTTAGGTTAATATTAGTTAAGCTAAATATAAATTAACTTATAATATGGAAAATAGAAAATTATACACGAGTCTACCACTTAAATCACGAATATGAAAATTAACCAATTATTTTCTAGTGACTCATGACCGATGCGTATGTGTTAAATTACAGTTTTACCCCTAGTATGCAAACGGGGTATTACATCCTCCCCCCCCCTTGGACAAAGCTTCGTCCTCGAAGCTTGGACGGGTTACTAAGGTATCAACGGGTTTCCTAAATGAGATGCACGCAGATTATGGTGAGAGTGCTTACCTTCCTTGTTATTTATCGCTCTTGCCTCTGCTTCACTCATCACAAAAATTTGACCACGTGGTCTCTGGTTGTTGCCCTGTGCTGCATTCCCTCCATTCCTGCTCCCATTGTTGTCGGCTCCATTGTTATTGTTTTCATTTGTGTTCCTGTTTTGTCCTCCATTGCCATTTCCGCGGTAATTGCCTTGCTGTCCTGCTCCTCCTGTCCTAAAGTTGTTAATGTTGCGAAGTTGATTTCCTCCATTCTGATTCTGATTAGGACGATGCCCTTGCTCGTAGAACCCTTGCTCATTTTCGGCTGCCATCCTCCTTCTACAGTCAGCAATTATGTGGCCCTTGATGCCACAAAACCTACAAGTTAGGGCGGCGCCTTCGCAAGTGTATCCCCGATGGTTGTGACCACACCATTTGCAGTTAAGGTTACGAGCATCTCCCATCATCCGCTGATTCCTATTTTCAACATTTCCCCAGTTTTGATTTCCTCCACCATTACCAGTCTTGAACCGCTTGTCAGATCCCTGATTGTTGTTTCCTCCTTGGCTAGAGTTGCCACTTTCTTGGCCTTCCACCTTTCTTTTTCCCAGTCGTATTGTTGGTGCCTGATCAACTCTCCAAATATTAGTTGCTACCCCATAGGCTTCTGACAAGGTATCATAGCTTCTGGTGAGCATGGTCCTCTTAATTTCATGCTTCAGCCCACCTATGAAGCGAGTGACCAGGCGCCCTTCAGTAGGCACTGTGTCCTCCGCAAACCGAACTAGCTCCACAAATTTGTTGTAGTAGTCAGTCACAGAGTCATTTCCCTGCTTCAGTGCGATGAATTCCTCATACTTCTTTTCCTTGACATGCTCTGGATAGAAGTTGGCTCTCATAGCAGCCTTCATTGCCTCCCAATCGAAGCCATCTTGAGCGATGAGTCTTGCTCGATTGGCCGTCCACCAATTATCAGCCTTTTCCTTCAAGTAGAAAGCCGCCTCCTTAATCTTGCGGGCTTCTGGGCATTCCATGGATTGAAAGATCTTGTCGAAGTCCTTGATCCTGATCCATTCCCTGATGAAGTACAAGACATTTTGGGAGTTATGCCTTAAATAGGCTCGAGAAACTTGGCGAGGAGTTAGGCGAAAAAGGAGGCGGCTAGGGTTTGGTGTCTAGGGTAGCGGCTGCTAGGGTAAGCCGTCTCTACTTGGGCTTTCCTAGTCTGTGTTGGGCTTGGCTTTAGGAGCAAGTTAGGATTTGTAAGAGTATATATAAAGGCATATGCATTGCTCATAATTTGTAGGTTGTATTCATATTGTATCTCTCTAATAAACAAAGGGTTTTTGTGCTGTGGATGTAGCTAGCATCGTGCTAATGAACCACGTTGAATTGGGCGTGATATTGTTTGTCGTTTTCATCATTCTCTTTCTCGTTTCAGGTCATAAAAAACTACTATCAGAACCTTGTCAAGGGGATCGCCAGTTTTAACAAAGTGGTATCTGAGCATGGTGGTCGTTATTCCAAGATCAATGTGGAGCTAAAGATATGTAGATTTTTTATACGGGTTGCACAGCGGAATAACAAAACAAACTCCGTTCAAATCCCTCCAAGAATCGCAGATCATGCATCATAAAGATGATAAGGGATAAAAGCATTGTGTACCTTATTTATCTGAATACGTGACTTCACGTAGAATAGTGTCCGCGTCTCTATGAATATCCACACCAAGGATTGCTCCGGATCCTTATCACGCCTTTTTGCTACCAATATAATAAGGAGGATGAAGAAGATTACGCAAACGGAACACCCAAGTGTTGCACGCCTCACGAGGTCGACGACGTGGGAGGGGTGGACGGGGGAGGGGGGTCTCTCAGCCTCCTTGTCTTGCTCTCTCCTTGCTGTGTACTCTCTCAATTGTGATAACACTTATGACATTTATGAGAAAATAAGCTAGGAGTGCCCTTATATAGTTAATAACTCTTTATTAACTACATATTAGCCCCAATACTAATCATGTCCATACACGGATTAGTCCACCTTGCAAATTAGTCCTACTAAGTTTGCTTGTGGTTGCTTATTGATCCTTCTATTTAATTAGTCATATTAATTAATCTCAAAGTCCGGTTTAATCCATAGGGTGTGTGACCTCATAGATTTCTACTTAGTAAGTAGTAATAATTACTAACATATAGCGGTCTCTAGCAAGACATCTATGCCACCCAACTAATAGAAATAGTCAGGTATCCGACAAACCTTGTGACCAATGTTACCGTATTGTATTATCCCTTTGTCTCCATATCCTGATTGGGAACGAGACATACAAGTCACACTCGTATATCCAATCCATAGTTTCTCGATCCTGGGAATAGTCTTATCCATGCAGATAACATCAATATCCTATATTGATTTATCTGAGTCTGGCCAGACATTCTATAAGCACTATCCCTCGAGTGGCCGTGGATATTTGCTCCCTCATGTGGAAGGGACAAATCCATTCTACATCACTGCCATCTCTAAGGTTGCTTCCTATTGTGTCCTATATACGCCTTTATTTCTACCCATTCACGGTGTAGTGTTAGACGATATCAAAACACAGTATTCCACAACTAGAGTATCTAGTGACTTAAAGTATAGGGACCACAATACCATTGTCACAACGAGAATCACTTGTGATTTTGACATAATTAATGCAGCCTTCTCGTGCTGGGTCAATCCAGTATGCCATTACCTCTAATGCATTCCCATGTGCTAGACTTGATATCCCCATATCAATCTACCCATATACTAGCCTATAGTTGATCGTCTTGTTAATGAATATAAACGACTAGGGATATTTAAGATAAACAACAATTTGTAATCTAAGGACTTCATTATATTAAATATTTCCATAAATAATACAATGATTACTCTAGCCAAAATAATGTTCATACTAAATAAGATTGCCTCTAGGGCATCTATTCCAACAAGAGATAGGTTTCACAATTCGTGAAATTCATAGCTTGGGTTTCGCGATCAAGGTGGACCACGAGATCGTGGGTTACAGATCTGCACTAGGAGCTGCAGAGAAGATATTCGGGGGGTGATCAAGATTGACATGTTTACTGGGAGGAACAAATTAAGTCACTGGTAGATCAAGATGTGTTCGTTGTTGAAGCAACAATGCCTTTGGTTTCCATTGGCAGAGGACAAGAAGGGGGAGAGTACAACCAACATGGGGTACAAGATGATGGAGGAAAGAGGGCACACAACGATGATGTTGTGTCTGTCAGACAAGGTGATCACGGAGGTCCCAAATCAAGATACGGCTGAATGGGTCAAGTTGGAGAGCCTCTACAAGAGGAAATCTCTCACCAACAAGTTGATGTTAAAGCAACAACTGTTTGGTCTACGGATGATGGAAGGTACGGATCTAAGAGATCACTTGGATCGCCTTAATACTATTTTGCTTGAGCTGCAAAACAGTAAGAGACTATAAGTGATGAAGATGTCGCACTCATTTTGTCGGTATCGCTACCACCATCGTATGAGGGGTTCGTACAGTATGTTGTCGCTGGGAAACAGACTGTGACGTTATAGGAGGTGAGATCAGCTCTTCACACAAGGGATATGAGGCATAGGGCTGCATATGGGGGTTCAGACGTTCTGGGCTCCGGCTCATTCATGGTGGCCAAGGGAGGCAAGGGTAAGAATAACAAGGGTTCTAAGTTACCTAACGACGTCTCCTTGTTGTGTAAAGAGAAGGGTCAGTGGAAGAGGGAGTTTCTGAAGAAGGCATTCGCAGATCTGGCTGTAGATGGAATAACTTCGGAGGTTCACTACGTCCTCTAAGCCCCGTTAGGAGCATGGAATTAGTTCTCTTAACAAGGAGGAGAATTTTCCATGGCGGGAGTCTCTGGAAAGGGACACGGCGTGTATGAGGCGTGCAAGGGGCTATATTGTATGAATTCGGTGGGAATTGGAGCAATTTTGCAAAACGTTGCAGGCATTTGGTGGGAATCGGAGCAACGTATTGGGTTTAATTTGTTGTAGGAACTCGGTGGGAGTTGGGACAACAAAGATGGGACTCGATTGCAGGAACTCGTCTGTAGTTGGAGCATCGATAGGGTTCGATTGCAGGAACTTTTCGTGAGTTGGAGCATCACTGGGGGCACTCGTTGCAGAAACTTGGCGAAGTTGGAGAAACTTGTGACATTGTGGACTCGGAGAGAAGCCGCTAATACAAGGCAAGCGAAAGTGGAAATTCAAGGCAAGGTGTAGATTTGTTGGGAATTATGCCTTATATAGGCTCCAGAAGCTAGGCGTGGATTTAGGCGACGAAGGAGGCGGCTAGGGTTTGGTGGCTAGGGTAACGGCGACTATTGTTAGCCGTCTGTACTTGGGCTTTCCTAGTCCTTGTTGGGCTTGGCTTTAGGAGAAAGTTAGGGTTTTAAAGCGTATATATAAAGGCATGTGCATTGCTCATAATTTTTTAGTTGTATTCGTATCGTTTCTCTCTAATAGATAAAGAGTTTTCAGGCCGTGGATGTAGCTAGCATCGTGCTAGTGAACCACGTTAAATCGGGAGTGATCTTGTTTGTCGTTTTCATCATTCTCTTGCTCGTTCCAGGTAATAAAAAGAAAGGTTAGTGGATTATAAATCCGCATACCTTCTGACTTCCAGCTTGAACAATACATAGATAGACATATATTGATGTTTGAGGTAATGAAGATCTTCTCATGCACAATCAAAAATTCGCTGCAGCAAACTAGAGCTAGGGTTCGTGCCGTATGAACAACGATATGATGAGAATATTGATCAAGTACGATTGAAGGCAAAGAAAAAATATTACAATATTTTAAGTAAAGGGTAACATTGACATTATAAGTAAAAAATGCAAGTGTTTGCCTTGTTCGCAAATCGTTTTAGACAAGTTCCTTTGACAAAAAACTCCCTCGCAGTTTCGCCTCGCTGACACTTAGCTACAATCAGTATTGCTTTTACCACTTATCGTCTCTGCAGTTTGTAAAATTTCAATGCTTGGGTCAAAATGAACTAACACCGCGAACTTCCGTTATATAAATATGAAAAAGAAAATGAAGAAAAAAAATAAAATAAAAAAGAAACAAAAATGGAAGAGAGAAAAATGAAAAATAAAAAATAAAAACAAAGGAAAAAAAATCCATTTTGAAAGTATTAAAGTGCTAAAATGCCACTCACTTATCTAACGGAAGTTAACGGTGTTATTCCATTTTGACCTAAGTGTTGCAGTTTACAAACTGCAGAGACGATAAGTGGTAAAATCAATACGGCATGTAACTAAGTCTCAAAGAAGCAAAACTGCGAGGTGATTTTCTGTCAAAAAATCTAAATAATTACTTTTCCTTTTTTGCCTTAAGAGTAAATAATATTTAACTTGTTGCCTTAACTATAATAATTCGTTTTTTAGATATTACCGTTTTCCAGTATGATAATTTAATGTTTTGTTATTTTTTTTAACTGGAATTATTGTGATTGGGTTTGGAATAGTCAAAAGACTACAATTCCTAATTAAATAGAGTGGTGGATGGATAACTATCACATTCTCTCCCCATTATCTTTTCTTTAGAATTTCAATTATCTTCGGCCTCTCTCCAACTAATTCTCTTTTCTCTGTGCAACGTCTTCGGCTATCTCTCTCTGAAATCTCTCTATTATCGTCCCCCCCCCCTTCACTATATCTGTAATATCCGGGTTCTATCTCTGCAATTTCTTCTTGTTCTCTGTAAGGTTATGAAATGTATATATCTATTTGCAATAGATAAACACTTTCCAATCTCTGGTCGTCAATTCCGTCGACCTCGAAGCAATATGAATCGATCTCAGTCGAAGACACAGGAGTGAGCGACTTCTTCTAGATCTGGACAACATTGAGCCTCAAAGTTGTAGAAACCGGTGAAGCCGGTCAAAACCGTCTGGTTCACTAATTTACATCAAATCTACAAGTTCTGACATATTTTGACAGGTTTCATTACTCGAGCGATCCGATAACAAACCAGACCGGCTATGGAAGATATGATCGGTTTGACTGGTTGATCCGTCGGTCCGGTCATTAAAACTATGCACCCGACAACCCCTTATTTTGGATAATTCCCTTTACACCCATGAAACAAAAAAAACTTTTGGACACGTAGCACCCTTCCTTCATGTTCCATTAGGCCTCGTTTGGGTAGCGGATAAGGAGGGCAGATAAGGTAAGTTATCCCCTCCCCTTTTTATTAGGTGCTTGGGTCCCGAATAAAGGAGGGGATAACTTATCTTCGCTTATGTTGATGGAGATTTTTGTGCAAAAATTATGTATTACCTGAAATGTGGTGTAAGTTCGGATAAGAAATGGAGCATAAGGGGCTGCTATGAGGATGACGAAAATACCTCCACACAATATCAAATTTTCTACCCCTTAACCCCCAAAACCTATATCGCTATCTTTACTTCCCTCCCTCTCATTCTTACACCGCGCTGAGATACATAGGGAGAGCATGACGAAGGACCACCACACCACATGTGTCGTCCCTTACTCCTCCGATCTCCGATAAAGAGTGTAGCGAATACGAACCAAATTCGAGACTATTATCCAATGAAATTTTCGGCGGATGCGAAGCTGGACTATTTGTCTTGTTTTCATTTTGCAGGAATTGATGGGGTTGTGAACGGAACTAGGGCAGCGAGTCTTTGATGGAATTTAATTGAAATAATTTGACTAGGGTTGATATTTTTTAGAAGGTTAGAAGCTTGGTTGCTTATAGCTTGACTCATGTGTGTTCTCCAATGGAGCAAATCAGAGAGATAACATGTTTGTTTTAAGAATATCTTATTTTTTAAGTATAAAAAATGTTAAATTGATTAAATAATACACTCTTAACTATAAAAAATGTTCAAAAAAGATTATAATTCGGATAAATTTAAGCATGGAGGAGGGAGTAGAGGAATTATGAAATGTTTCTACAAATAATATTATAATTGTTTTTATTTTTTCTGACAATAAATCTATACGTGATTTGGACGAACGGATCCGTCATCTCCTCACTCGTCGCCTCCCACTCACTCGTCTCGATCGTCATATTCTCTTTTGTCTCTCTAGTTGGTGATGCCAGCAACTGTGGTAGTGGGGATCTCCTGGGAATCTGAGAGAAAGAGAGAGAGAGAGTGTCTGTGTGGATGAAGGCCAATCGAGAGAGGAGGAATGAATTGATGAGATGATGAACGGTTGTGAGGGAGAGAGGAGGGAGGTTGTGAGGGAGAGATGAGGGTGGCGGACGGGAAGATAAATAAGATAAGATTAGGATTTGGTGTTCAGGGGTTACTCCAAGTGGGTTGGGTCTTAGATTAGTGGATAAGTTTAGTGTAAATAGCTAACTAAACTGGCCCAATTCTGATTAAATTTTTGTTAACAAAAAAGTGAGGTCTAAATTCATGCACTGGCTTTCTTGGAATACCCTATGTCTTAGTGTGAATAGAGGAGGTTTGGGTTTTAAAAATATCAAATCTTTCAACGATGCTCTTTTTTGTACAAAATCGTGGAATATTTTGACTAATAGCTCTTCTCTAGCTTCAAAATATTTTATCAATAAATATTGTAAAATAGACCCCTTTTGGATGCACAATGCTCCTCAACTGCATCACGTGTCTGGAGGCATTGTCTACGGGAAGCGTCTTCTTAGAAAAGGACTTTCATGAAAGCTAACAGATGGTAACCGTATTCCGGTGGATAAGCACCTCTGGCTTAAGGAATAATCCTTGTAAAGCTTTTTGTCCCAATCAAGCCAAAATGGAGGAATAAAATGGGTCAAAGACCTTACAATTGAAAGTGATTGTGGTGTTGTCTCATGGAATGAAACCCTCCTCCTTCATACTTTTCTTCCTTGGTTGATTAACCAAATCAACCCAACCCCGCTAAATAATGATTTTGAGGAGCCAGTTTGGATAGGAAACTCATCTTATACTTTCTCTGCTAATTCCCTCTACAAAATTTTTGTTCCCCCTCCCCCCTCTTTCTTTAAAGCTTTCCTCAAATTATTTTTACTTTTCTATCCTAAACTTTCCTGGAAACATATTTGGAAACTAAAACTTCCTTATAAGATCAAAATTTTCCTTTGGCAGATGGCACATCAAGCCCTCCCCACGAAAGATTTCTTAGCATCTAGAAACATTCATGTTGATCCTCAATGCCCCGTTTGCCACCTACACTCAGAATCAATTGAGCGCCTTTTTATTTCTTGTCAGTTTACTGCCAATCTTTGAGAAGAAATGAGTATTGCTCCAAATTCAACTTTCAGGTTCATCACTGATTGTATTAAAAGTTGGCTTAGAAGATTTAAACAAAATAGGACTCTAGGAAACCATTGGACTACAATTTGCTGGGTTATTTGGAAGACTAGAAACTCGACATTTTCAACAACTCTCCATATGTTGTGTCTTGTTACCACAAAGCCGTAGGAACCATCAATGAAATTAATATGGCTTTTGCTTCTCCTTCTAATGAATCTCATGATATGCAGCTTTAGCGTCCAAGAAAGAGAAGAAAAAGTTTAATTCGAGAGCCTCTTCGGTAGAAAAGGGTAAAGGAGTGTTCGTGTCTGACCCACCATTCGTGCCAAGAAGGTTGATCCCAATGAGATTGCTCTGATCAGATTTCTAGAAGACAAATCAGGGTTGAGGGAGGTCATATCTGCTTGAAGAAACTTGAATGGTGATTTTTGTTTTAATGTTTTCATGCTCTACGGTTTATTGTATCTCTTGTACTAGTTTTAGACGCTTTAAGTCTTGCTTTATGAAATTGTAGTCTTTGTTTCTTGTTGGATTTGGTCTTGTCTTTCTTGGTTTGGTTGTACTTCGGTTTGAATTATCAATTGAATTTCTTCTCTTTTGAAAAAAAAAGGAGGTCTTTTTGGGAGGGCAAATCAATAAATAGTCTCCATTAATCTTGTCAAATAAGAAAATTTGGATAAAGATAAGAGGGCAAAAGAGAGGGAACAGAATGGTACCTTTAGTGTCATTTGTCTGTTGTAATATTAGTAAACTTTGAACGAACCCTTTAGGGTTTCGTAGAGAGAAGATGAATTGAGCGGCGAGAAGATGAAAGTGTTGTGTATATTTACAATCATAAATCATTACAGAAGAAAGAGGACTTATATAGTCCAAATCTAACGGTATGAAATCGTACGGACTTAATCCAACGGTAGGATTCAACTAGGTTTTACATAAAGATGAAAAAGACAGAGTTGCCCTTATAAGTTGAGGGCAATTACAAGTAATATAATGGGCTTCAGCAAGACTCTTGTGGACTGAACTTGTAGTGGGCATAGGCCAAGCCCAAGCTTGTAATCTTCCAGGCCGAATGAGCTAATCCAGTTATCACGGCCCCTTTAACTGTTGAGGGGAATCCATCAGCAGTTTACTCCGGAAATTGTGAAAAGGTGCAGCAGCTAGCGATTTGGTGAAGACATCCGCAATTTGAGCTGCACTAGGAATGAAAGATATAGTAAGATGTTTTAATAAGGCTTGTTCACGCACGTAATGATAGTGAATCTCAATATGCTTAGTACGTGCGTGAAAAATAGGGTTTTGAGTTAGAGCAAGTGCAGAAATATTATCAGTATGATGAAGAGGGGGTGAGGTAATTGAGAACGTAAATCGTAAAAAAAGTTGACGAAACTAGGAGAGCTCTGATACCAACTGAAACAGCCCGAAGGACCACGGTTCACAGCTAGTACAACTCAACCAAAATCCAAGTACATTATTTATAAATAAAAGGAGAAAACCCTCCAACAACGTTTCGAAACAAAGAAATAACATTGAAATAACATCGTCTGAAATGTCTAAGTGATAAAACTTAAAGAAACTTTATTTGCAGCTAAACTCCTAAGCTTCACCATGTGTGCGCGTTTCCCCCACCTCAATGCCAACCTGCGGGTTTTACAATAGACAAAGCCGACCGCAGGAAAATTTTAAGTCAGTAAAAACTGAGTAAGAGCATACTACAGCACGTGAAAACAGATGATTGGGCTCTAACTAATATAAGTTTAAAAACAAGCTTAAAAAGAGATGGAATTGGAATCGTAACAAGTAAGCGAACCATTTAATTGGATATTAATTCAGCTGAAGCACATAAGGCCCAGCAGGAACGATGTATTCAGAGAGGTCACGATGCAATATAAAACATCATCAATAGAGGTGCCTCTTGGGATATCACAAATCCCATTTCACCCAGAGCGTTAAGGGCTACCCTACGCAACCCCGCTCAACCACATAGCTAAAAGACCTTAAGTGTCGACACCCCTATACTGTTGTGACCCACACTAGCATAGGTAGTACTCTATAGCTTTCACAATAAATAACCCCCCGCTACCTCAGCACATCGGTGCATATTGGCCACCACAGGAGCGGGTATGTAACCGCTATGGATTACCCCCGAGGAGGTTCGCGTCCTAGCGCCTCCGGCCTTAGCCTCCACACACATCCTCTGAACATCGCCCTATTTCTATTAGAGTGAATTAAACTTCCATGTTTACAACTTGAACCATCGATTTCCAAACCAGTAGTTTCCACAAATACTTTCCAAATCAGGGGTTTGAACAAGTGCATCACAGGATATATATAAAACATGTATAAAGGCATTTTCACGAGTAATCACATTTTGAGAGTAAAAACTGTACATATGAACTTACTTGGATGTGAAGGGAGCTCGGCACACAAAAGCAACAAAACTAGTAGTATGGATCCTCAACGAATTGATCGTCTACGAACTCGAAATCTACAATAGTCAAATAGTCCTAACATTAATACACGACCAAACTCATACCACAAATGCAATTATTCCCTATATACAAATGCAAAGAATACTTCCCAAACAAGTTCCCCAATTCAATCCTACACGACTCTAATATTAGAAAAGCATACTAATTAATAAAGTTGTGATATTAAAGAAAGATAATAATAATAATAAATTAAAATCATAGAACTAAACTTTAAAGTAATTAACTATATTCTTAAAAAAAAAAATCTATTTTCAACTAGTTATATAGAAAAGAGTATAATATTTGAAAGATGACAATAGTATTAAAGAAAAGCTAACTTTACTTATTAAAAGAGTAATATCTAATTGTAAACAAAATATATTTATAAAGAGAAATCTTGAAATAAACCTATAATATAAAGTTATCTAAATATTAAGAAACAAAATCTTATATAGCAACAACTATTTATTTTTTTATTAATAAAACTCTACTTATAAAATTATACTATAAAACTTATATTTAATTTCATGTTAAAGAAACTAATTTTAATTATAATAATCAAAACACTAGATTAAAGTATGAGAAAAATAAAATTAAAAGAAACAGATTCTAGTTAATACTTGAGGCCTCCCCTCAAGTTTTCTGAAAGTACAACAACCCACACCTCCACACATTCAGATGATACACAACTACCCCCAAATCCCTTTAAGCCTTTCAATTTTAATCATCTTCTTCCTCTTCCACATACAGTGATATCAATCATGATTCAAATGAATTGCCCACACACAAACATGAGAGCTAATTGGGGATCATGAAATCAGGAACGAATGGAAAGACAAGAGCGGTTCATGTGTTTACCGAGTGAAGGAAGGAGATTGATGAAGAATTGGAGAAGACGAGGGCGGCGACGGTGGTGATTGACCAAGATTGCGTCGCTGCTGCTGCTGCTACAATATGGGTCGCCGAAAATTGATGACGAAGTGGCGAGAGAAAAGAGGGGTGGCGTCGAACGGAAGAAGGACGAGGGATCGCCGGGTTTGCGTCGGCCTTGCTCTCGGGTCGGAACAGGGTCGGCGCAGAACAACGCCGGTGGAGGCTCTGGGCTGGATCGAAGCGGCCTCTGCTGCTGCTTCTACTGGTCGCCGGAGAGAGATAAACTGACGGAGCGAGAGAGGCGGACTGATGGGTTTCCCGTCGGATTGGGTTTCCCGTCGGGTCGGAGATTCGGGTTTGAGCGAAAACAGAGCCGTCGATGGCTATGTTAGCTCCTGCTGATTCGCCGGTGATGGAGAAGGAGGGAGGCGAGCTGGTTGTGATGGGTTTTCGCCGGAAATTTCACGAAGGTGAGTTGGTGGTGTTGGCGGTGGTTCTGGAAGTAAAACAGGGGCAGTGGGTTGAGATGAGATTGACGAGAGAGGAAGGGGTTGATATAGATTGACAGTGGTAGACATGGAGGTGGAATTGAGGGAGAACGTGGGAGAGTATGTTGAGGGAGAGATGGTGATCGTTGAGGAGAAAACGCAGAGTTCGTTCTCTGCTTCTCCGTTCAATCAGCGGGAGTGGGTTTACACCCAAGTCTGGGAAAAGACACTTTAACCCCCCCACGACTAAGTTTAGAAAATTACAAATGCATACCGCCCCAATTTAGGAAAGAGTGATTCTAACCCCAAACTAAAGAATTAACACACAAATACCCCTATTAAAAATGGGGGTATTACATCACCTTCCCCTTAAAACAACGATTCATCCTCGAAGCGTAAAATAGTAACTCCCCAAAGAAAACATTGTGCCTTCATGCACGATGTAAATATGCAATTTCTGTTACACAAGAAAACACAGAGATCATACCAAACAAGCGAACAACCTATGGGGTGTTTCATCACATTCCCCTTAAAAGGGAGTGATGTCTCTGTCACTCAAGTTACACTCGATATGGGTTTCGTAAGTCACTAAACCAGGTATGATGATAGTCTTACTTCTAGGTTAGCTAGTCCAGAGTACAAGGTGTCACAAGTGAATAAAGATTAAGGTCGAGATAGATAGGCGAGATAGGAGTAAGTAATCCTAAGCCATTAACAGAAGGTGACAAGATAAAGAGGAACAATGCTCCTGAATCAGATACCACATAATCATAAACATTTGAGACATATTATAAAGCAACCACGCATTCATTGATTCAAATACCACATAATCCACCTAGGAAATCTAACCGAGTAACTAATCCAACAGAAAAGAATATATATTAAAACAGAATCCTAATCCTAATCGTTCTCTCTTGAGAAAAAAAATACAACTAAGGGGTGAATGGCCGGGTGTGTTAAGGCTCCTCAACGTCAGTCAGGCACTCAGAGCCAGTCTCTGGAAGGTCGATCTCGTCTTCACCTATTTCCTCTTCATCATCTATAAACTCATCGTGCTCTTCCTCCTGGACATGCTCTTCTTCCTGGTCCTCATCCATGTTCTCCTGGTCCCCATTCTGATCTAAGTCTTCTAGCCGTCCTTGAATCTTAAGTGGGTCGATCTCGTAGACGTCCTGCTCACGATGTTTGTACCTAGACTCATTAGGTACAGCTTCGCCCCACGCATTCCAAACGAGTAGGTCACGGTATTGATGCCTCAGGCTCCTCCAAGGGTGTACGTCAGGCAATCCTCGGAGTATGAAGTAGCATATCGTTAACGGATGGCTATGTCGGTCATCGAAATGCCCCCATGCAACGCATATATCTATCATGTAGGCACAGTACTGTGCAATGGTTTCCTGACCGGGCTGGTACATCACAAGCTCTGTTCGGTGTGCATCGGTGAGGTCATCAGAAGCAGGGATGGGCTGTCTACCTGCTCCATATTCCCCTAGAACCTGATTGGGCACTTCCTCCTCTTCGGGATTTTGTTCCTCTTGCGCTTCCTGTCCCACCGGTTCCTCCGAATCTGACTCGGGTTCCTCATAATGCTCTTCCTCTTCCGGTTCTTCATTCTCCTCTTCTACGAGTCGATCGGCCGCTTCTTGTAACCTATCATATAGGTCATGTAGTCGAAACATGTAAACGCCGTTAAGCTTCCAAAATCCATCGTTAGGTACCAAGTTCCCATCTTCACCCTCGTGAACCAACTCTTCAAAGTCGTCCTTTATTTCCAGCCATGGTAGCACGTTGGGAAGTCCATTGAGTATACAGTGACCCACTACTAGTCGGTTTCGAAAGCGGTCATCTCCAAACGCAGAGAAGCTCCAATAGTTGCAGCATTCGTGCACACGAATGAAGTAATCGATCATTTCCTCCTGAGGTCCTAAGTAGGTCATGAACAGCGGGGAATCCTCAGGCTGTAGTGCTTGTAGGGCAGGTGCGGGTTGGGCGGCCATCTGAGAAAAGAGAACGAAACAGTCTCAGAAAGGTTCTAATCCACGTATGCACTCAATATCGCAACGAAAATCAACTATAGGCATATAGATAACCAAATAAAGGAAATTAGAGAAGACCGAGATACGGTGGCTGCTTTTTGGTAGACTAGTGGACAGGGTTTGGGCCAAGGAAGACCACAAGCCCAGTAGTACTACGGCGATCCGTAGGATCACCAGCCCAATCAGAGTCGGTAAAAACTTGTAAGGGTAAGTGACCCTTTGTATAACAGAGTCCATGGGTCTTAATGCCTTGAAGGTAGCGAAGAACCCTCTTAGCACCACTGAGGTGAACTGGAGTTGGAGCATGCATAAATTGACAAAGATTGTTTACTACAAATGCAATATCGGGACAAGTAAATGTTAAATACTTTAAATCCCCAAGTAGTTGTCTGTAAATAGAGGCATCAGGTAAGGGAGTCCCCTGATTGAGGTGATATTTAATACCCCCAGCCATAGGAGTTGGGCTGGGCTTGCAGTTAGCCATATTGTATTTGGCCAACAGATCAGTAATGTACTTTTCTTAGGTAACAGTGAGCCCATTTTGAGATCTAGTGATTTGCAGGCCCAAAAAATAGGTGAGAGGCCCAAGATTTGTCATTTGAAATTCAGAATTTTACTTGTGCATAAGTGAAGTAATAAAGCTAAAATCATTACCGGTGACAATAATGTCATCGACGTAAAGAAAGAGAAGAGTAATTTTGTTATTGTGGTGACGAATAAAGAGATCAATCAGCAAAAGAAGCTGTAAATCCAAGAGATCCCAGAAAAGAGGTAAATCGCTCAAACCAAGCACGAGGCGCTTGTTTGAGCCCATATATTGACTTATGTAACAAGCAAACATGTTTTGGAAATTTAGGATTGATGAAACCAGTTGGTTGTTTCATATAAACTGTTTCACGTAAAAACCCATGTAAAAAAGCATTTTTCACGTCTAGTTGTTGAAGAGGCCAAACAAAAGTGGCTGCAAGAGCCAAAATAGTGCGAACAGTTGCATGTTTAACCACAGGACTAAAGGTTTCATCAAAATCAAGTCCTGGGTTTGGTGAAAGCCTTTGACAACTAGACGAGCTTTATAGCGAGAAATTGAACCATCTGGGTTGAATTTAGTGCGAAAACCCCACTTGTTACCTATAATGTTTGCTTGTCGTGGGGGTGGAACTGAATTCCATGTATTTTGCTGTAAGAGGCTGTTAATTTCAGTGGTCATTGCTTGACACCACTGATTGTTCTAAACAACCTCTGTATAGGAGGTGGGAACTGTGTGTGAGTTGTGTGTAACAGGAGCAGAAAAACCAACAGCAGAAGTAGGAGACACATAATAAACAAGCTTCTTTTTGTAAACACCAAATTCGCTACGTGTCTGCATAAGATGAGTAGTAGAAGTAGGGGAAGGGGGGATCATCACTGGGTGTGGTTCTTCTGCCAGTCTAGAACCACTTGAGAGAAATGATGACCTCAACCCAGATGCACAAGGACCAAGTGTAGTATCTTGTGTTGTATCAGGTGGGTTGGCATTGATGTGACCATATGGAGAAGGGGCATCAGTGGCTCTCATAGTGGCAGGGTGCAGAGAATCAGGACCCTCAAATTGGTGTAGTTCTTCAAGAGAACCAAAAATACCTGTAGGGAATGAGGCATTAGGAGAGGAACTTCCTGAAACAGAGACATTAGATGGTGAAGCAGAGGCAGTAGATGCAAAAAGAAATGAAAATTCATCAAACAATACATCTCTGCTGATGAAAAATTTGTTGCAGAGAGAATCATAGCATAAATACCCTTTATATCCAGAAGCACATCCCAAGAAGGTACATTTTCTTGTTTTAGGATCAAGTTTAGAAGAGTTATACTCAGTGAGTCTAGGATAACAGCTACAACCAAAAACTTTTAATTTTTTGTAATCATGTTTTGATTTGAACAAAATCTCATATGGTGATATATTATAAGTAGTTTTACTAGGCATGCGACTGATTAAGTAAACAGCAGTAGCAACAACATGATAGCAAAATTTCTTTGGCAAAGAGGCATTATGTAACAAGGTGACAGCAGTTTTGATAATATGCATGTGTTTTCGTTCAGAAATTCCATTTTGTTGTGGTGTATAAGGACATGATTTTTGATGTAAAACTCCATTGTCATTGAGAAATTTTTGAAAAATGAAAGCAGTATACTCACCACCACCATCAGACCGCAAAAATTTAATGGAGTAACCCAATAATTTTTCAATTAAGAGTTTGAATGTGGCAAACACAGAAGCAACTTCAGATTTTAGTTTTAATGGAGATAACCAAGTGAATCTGGAGTGATCATCGATAAAGAGCACATAATATTTGAATCCATCAAATGATAAGGTAGAAGCTGGTCCCCATACATCACTGTGAAGTAGATGTAGAAGTGTAGTAGTACGAGAATCAAACAGTTTGTAAGGTAATCTAGCCATTTTACCAGTAAGACAAGATTCACATAATATACCAATATTGTTTGCAGAACCAGATAATTTAACAGGAGAAGAAGATAATCAGTTAACACATTTTGATAAAAGAGAGGAAGAAGGATGGCCAAGTCTGGAGTGCCATAAATGTGATTGAACTCTTTGACCCAAAAAGGCTTGATGACTCGACGAAGTAGACTCAGAAGAGAAGGGGTATAGTCCATTTTGACTGGGCCCCTGAAAAAGGATTTTGCCCGTAGACTTGGCCTGAACATAAAAATGATCTTTATCAAAGACAAAGCGAGCATTATGATCTACACATAATTTATGAACAGTAAGCAAGTTAACAGATATATGAGGGACATGTAAGGTATCAGTTAAGGAATATTTACTGTTAGAAGTAGAGATAAAAGCAGTACTAGAATTTTTGATAGGAAGAGAGGAGCTGTTACCGGCGGTGACTGAATCATTTCCATTATATGGTTCGGCAAGGGATAGATTGTGAAAATCTGCAGTCATGTGGCTTGAAGCTCCAATGTCTGTCAACCAGAGATCAGAGGTAGGAGAGTGCTGTGATTGTTGTTGAGAAGTGGAAGCTGCCATAGCAGACAGCTATTCTGGAGGTAGTTTGCCTTGGTAGGCATAGTCCATTCGATGATAACAGTCAATGGCTGAGTGAAAATCATAGCCGCAAATTTGACAGTTTATAGGACTTGAACCATTTCTTCCTGATCCACCATGTCCACGATAACCGGGTCGTCAACGGCCCGACCCGTATCCATTTCCATAACCCGAACCAGATCCATTTCCATAACCCTGACCCGATCCATATCCAGACCCAGATCCTGATCCATTACCCTGATATGGGTTGGATCCGAAACTAGAACAACCACCTCGAGAATCCGATCGGCCACCGCCACCACCTCGGTGACTATATTGACCACCACCAGGGTGGTCGTTAGAGTTTCGGCCGCCACCACGACCACCACGGGAGCCATAGAAGGCAGTAGGTTGAGACATCTCGAAGACGGGGGCCTGGAGAGCATGCATGAGTTCTTCTGCTTTAAGGAGAACATGAAGCTCCTCAAAGGGGATCAGAGCAGAGTGGATACGCAGAGAGGAGATGAAGGAGTTGTATTATGGCGTTAGCCCATTGAGAGCATAGAGAAGGAGATCCTCTTCGGGGGTGACAACGCCGGCGACGGCGAGTTTGTCACGGATCGTTTTAAGCCGCGTCATCTATAGATCGATGGAGTCAGACCCCTTTTTGAGAGCGTGAAACTCAGCTTTGAGGGAGAGGATGTTGGATCTGGTTAGGGAAGCGTATCGTCGTTCAAGAACCAACCAAGCCTCTCTGGAGGTGAGAGATCCAATCACCAAAGTGAAAGATTCTTGAGAGAGAGTGGCGTTCAAGATGGTAAGGACCGCCTGATCTTGAAGTTGCCAAGCAATATACGCCGGATTCACCGTTGGAGCATCGGTGGAAGGGAGAATCGGCGGTGGACATGCGATTGAACCATCGAGCTAACCGTGTAGGGCGTGTGTGCGAAAAATGGAAGAAATCTGGTGTTTCTGGAGAACAAAATTGGTGGAATCAAGTTTGAATGGTAGTAAATTGTGTATATTCGAGAGTAGGTAAAGAGGCGGTGACGCCTGGGTAGTAGCGATGGCCATTACAGAGGCTCTGATACCATGAACGAACCCTTTAGGGTTTCGTAGAGAGAAGATGAAGAGAGCGGCGAGAAGATGAAAGTGTTGTGTATATTTACAATCACAAATAATTACAGAAGAAAGAGGACTTATATAGTCCAAATCTAACGGTAGAAAATCGTACAAACTTAATCCAACGGTAGGATTCAACTAGGGTTTACATAAAGATGAAAAAGACAGAGTTGCCCTTATAAGTTGAGGTTAATTACAAGTAATATAATGGGCTTCAGCAAGACTCTTGTGAACTGAACTTGTAGTGGGCTTAGGCCAAGCCCAAGCTTGTAATCTTCCAGGCCCAATGAGCTAATCCAGTTATCAAACTTAAGGGGTGCTTTTTCTTACTAGCCTAAAAATCCGTACACGAATTTTGACTAAAAATTCAAACTTCCAGGGGAAATCTGCAATTTACGAATAAATTAAAAAGAGCAGTACTACTAAACTTTCACATTTTCATCTCCCTCTCATTTCTCAAAGCAACGCGCTTCTTCTCCATCTTCCGTCTCCAGCAGCTCCCGCCTCTCTGCAAATCCCGACCGGATCCATCTCTCCGTAAGTCCTCTCTTTCAATTAATCTCTCAACCGTTTCACTAAAGATCCCATCTTTTTTCTATTAATCGCTGTTTCAGCTTCGCTTGAACTTATCTGCTTCGCGCTTTCGGTCTTAGGGTTTTTACCATTTCCTTTCTCGCAATCAAATCTTAGATCTTTTTCGCGTTTACTGAAAACCCATTTGTCGGATTGGTGTAATCGATAGAGATTTGTCCGCGTTCTTATGTCGAATCGCTGGGTTTCGATTTTTGTGTTTCTGAGCTAGGGTTTATGTTCGTCTCTAGATTTCGTTCTGAAAATTTCACATTTATTGCAGTTTATTTGTTTATCCATCGATGGATGTTGAAGAAATTGTTCACCAACCTGTAAAGGTTGGAAATGTATCCCCGAAAGTAGGGGAATCGCTGAAAGAAGTTCAAGATAAAGATAGATTCAATAAGCTGATTCCTTCAGAAGCCAGATTGGAAAATGGAGCAGCTTCTCTGGGCCCTATAACTCCAGATTCAACTAAAGAAGTGGAAATGCTTCTTGATTTTACCTCTCCATTGTCGTTGATCTCCTCGCCTCGGAAGCTAACTTTATCCTCTAATTCACAGCCAAATCATGATGGGTATGCTTCTCCTGGCCGTGCTACTAGTCCCCAGACACCTGTTAATGGCGTGTTTGATCCATTTGCCCCTGGTTCCGACAAGCTTTTACTGGCTCCAAAGTGCAAGAAATATTCAGAAGAATCAAGGAGACATGTGGCAAGGAGGCTTAGTTTTGATCCTTCATTGAAATTTGTCCTAGATGTGGATAGCGAAAATGATGCTGAGATATTGAAAGAAGATCCCATTCCCGATGATGAGATGTTACTTGAAACCGTGTATGATAACTTATTGGAAGTTATTGTTCCAAAGCGGATGGAGATTCTTGTTGCAGAGAGTTCACCTTTGGAACAGTGTACCGACGGGCTGAGTACCCCTAAGTCTGTGACTGTGTGTGATGATTTATTGGAAGCTATTGTTTCAAAGCAGACTAAAGATTTACCTTTGGATCAGTGTACCGATGAGTTGGCGACTCCTAAGTCTGTAAGTCGTCTTAGCTGGATTGCTGATACCTGCCCTGGTGCTCCAACGAAGGCTTTGAAGCCCAGAACAAAGTTGAGGAATATTGATCAGAGTTTGGTTCGGAAGCTTGAGTTCTGATTCTGAAGAAAGGCAGAACACAGACATTATAGGGATGGGGTACATTTCTACATACTTTATAAGGTAGTGCTCACTTCTTGTCATGAATTAGTATTTTCGGTTATAGTACTAATTTATGGAACCCTAACCTATTTGTTGTAAAAGTAGTGTTCTTGTGATTATGAGAGAATATGTATTGGCATGGAGCAAGGTTCTCGCACTAAGTTCATGTCATGGTAGTGGCGATGTATAGTAGTTTTTGTTTGACATGAAGCAAACTTAGAAGAGTTAGTTTTTCATTTCCTTTTTTTTTTCAAGCAAAATAATGTATGGCCCTTTCCCAGTGTTCTGCTCTTCAGATTCTTGAGAATTGTATTATTATCTGGATTTGGTTTAATTTTGAGAATGGTATTATTGGCAGCAGTATTCTGTTTCTTGGCGTACAATTGGGGCGTTGCTTTGTTTCTGGTTTGTTAATTTCTTCTTCTTATGGAGTTTGCATTTGTGAAGTTGCGTATGAACTTGGGGACAGCTTTGTTTTAATTTTGTGATCATGGAAGTCATGTTACCACGGCTGGTTGACCCAAACTGCAGAACTTAGTGTAGGTTGGAAAGAAAAAGTGTACATGTTTTCTCAAAGGCAGAGTACTCGATGTTTACTTGTCAGCTGTTGCAGGCTATTTTCTTACCATTTCAAAGCCTTAATGTTACTATACTTTCTCATGAACCTTTTTCTATTGCAAATGAGAGTTAGTTGAGTTGGTAAGGGTAGGGGTAAATTTTTACTTATTCTAACATCCCTCCTAGTGTTTTTTTTAATAGAGTTGAGAAAGGATGCTTGAGAAGAAATTTTTCCACAAAGCATGGTCTCTCTTACCGTCTCTTGTACTCCTCGTACGTTAGTACATTGTATGTTTACCTCGTTATGAGCTAGTTGTTGTGTGGAGTGAGAGGTCTATAGTATATCCTTAGTGGTGGTGATATATGGTATCTGTTCCAGATGCCTTGGCATCGTATGAATAGTTGTGCATGTTGGATGCTTCTAGCCATTTATTTTCCCCCAAGTTCTTTTTTCCTCTACCTGTTTAGGCGATTTTTACTCCTTACATTTTTTGATCAAGCTTCACAAAAGTCATATTGTTTTGCGGACACAGCTTGAGGAAGAGGGTTGCTGAATGAGATACCATTTCAGGCCAATCTTTGCTGAGTGTATGTTGGTTCGAACGACTTGCTTATGTGAATAACCCAAGGACCGACCAGATCAGCATTTGCCTATTCTGGGTTTGTTTGTTTGTTTGTTTGTGTTTTGCTGATTTTGAGCGTATTGCATAAGATGCAGAAACCCAATTGTATATGTACTACCAAGTTGAGTTTTCTTTCTTTCCGCTCTTTGCTGTTTGAACCAAGGCGGGGAGACGAAATTGAGTCAGTATGGACCTCATGTTTCCAGTTCTAAGTGTTGTTCCTACTCGGGCTGTTTATTTTCAGGCTTAGGTAGGGGGGCGGATGGGACTGGTAAGATGAGCCCATGTTTGGTTATTCGGGTGGCGCGACTACCCAGGGTGTGTTTGGATGGTTGGTTTTTCTAAAAAGTATTATCTGGCGTGTTTGGTTGGGGTTCTTTTTCTGGTTTCTTGGAGAAACTATGTTGCTTTTTCTTCCTTGGTTTTTGAGCTAAAAAAATAAATTTGTATACTATAAAAAATAAAGAAAACTAGTTGTAATCAAACATACTCATAAGATGCCATACGCATGGCTAAACACCTCACACCACTAGCTATGAGACTGTTTTCGATGAGATGTGTTATTGCAGATTTCATAATTCAAAACCGCGCAGGCAATGCATTTGCCGAACTTCTAATAAAATTAGCTAATAATATCTGACAAACAGGAGCAAATTCAGTGGTAAAGTGTTCAGAGCCCCTGCATAAAGTTTAAGGTCCAAATATAATTAGACGGATGCCAGATTATGATTTATAGTTTTACTTGTAGAAGAAGGACAATGCACCGGCGAGCTACAAGAGCGTTGCTCTAATCGTTGGCGTGACCGGTATTGTTGGCAACACCGACAATACCACTATTATGCATAGTACCTACTTAGCATTGCTGCTGCTAGAGCAATGAACTTTAAAAATGTACTATTATGCACATACTAAATTACTACCACTATTCAGTTAAGTGCAAGTTGCTGCACACGGTTGTGCTTCTTCATTCTTTTAGCAGCTCTGAAGCAGTTTGGATAGGAAATTGAAGATAGCTGATAGATTGAGGTCATACTACTATTCCATGTTCTAGTTGTAAGACACTTCAATAGTTTTGATACTCAAGGGAAATGTGATTCCCAGTAGTTACCGATCTCCCAAATTTCTTATTCAGAACACCCTACCCACTAGCTACATGTATCCATTTTCTTCTGGGTGCAGGAAGTTTCTCTCCTTGCAAATATCAGCTGGGAGTTCCTAGCATAGCTTGAATACCCCAATGGAAAGGTGAAGTGCGTCTTGGTGTATTTTTGCTATAAACTCGCACGAACTCACTGTGTTTCATGTTGCTATTCTATAGAATCTGTTTAGTTTAGCCACCATGTTTTGGTTCCTAGTGAAGGCTTACATCATATATTTATTGATAAAATAATTGGAACTGATTATGTTTAGATACCGCTTGAGGGATGGAAGTTAAAGTTCGTGTAAGCCCAATATAAGTTGCAAATATAATAATCAACAAACACTAGTCAAAGGTTTAAGAGCAAATTCACTGGCGTACGCGTCCCAGTGCCTAAACATCATCTTATTTTAGCACCCAGATTGGTTAGAAATCACCATTCGCAATTCCACCAATCTCTCGGACACGATCCATACGACACCCTAAAATGCCCAACCGCTGCAGTGCCTCATTCTCACACTTCAACCATGTGAGTATAATAAAAACTTTGAAAACAAAAGTTATGAACATTATCATGTCCTTGCCTCTACCTCCAAGATGCGAAAACACTCACCAAAAACTGCATAAACAGTCTTTGCACGAGAGGCCAAGTTATTTTTTTCTAATGAAGTGAGAACCTGTAACCACTATCCTTCGAACTATACCAGAGAGGTAAACTAGTCTGAGAAAACTCATGCTGACAGGATTGCAGTTGTGAGGCCGGTAAGCAACTCTTAGATTGTCCCAAAGTTCTAATACCCAAAGTAAAAATGCTAACTCAACCATCTCAACTACACCCGAAGCCGAGTACCTCATACTCATACCCTTGCCCGAAAGTCTCAACTCAACATGGCAGCACGGGTCGACCCCCTTGCCAAAATGGCCCGGCCCGTGCCCAAGAAGGGTCAACCCGGCCCATACACAGCCCCCTCCACCTCTGGCCCGCACCCGTCTTGCCTCCCGGGCCGTGCACGACCCGCACAAAAACGGCCCCTCCACCCTGAACTCGTGCACGGCCCGCCCCCATCACATCCAGCCCGGGCACGTGCAGAGTTTCGCACATTCCGGACCCGACCCAGATCTGGCCCGTCCTAGCCTGCTGCACAACCCGCGCTCAACACGCTATCCCTAACACGGCCAGGCCTGGCCCGCACCTTGAGTCTCAACTGAGGAACGTGTTCTAAAAGAGTTCTGGGCCACACAGGTGGAGTCAAACACATAAAGTACTTCAGTTGTTACCTTACCCAAGTGTGGGTTGTACAGACAAACTAAGTCCCAACTCTATTTTATTCACCAACACAAAACAAGAGCTAAAACAGGGAGTAATAACAGATACAAAAAATTGCTCCTCCTAAAGGTATTAAAATCCAAAATATCACATAAATAATCCCTTCTACGTGAAACAAATTATATAATTATCTTACACGAATCAAACAGCTAGGGTTCTATATTTTAGTCTTGTAGTGGCAAGTCTGATTACTGATCCTCCTCCCAATCACATCCACGTTTATGTCACAGCTCGTGTACGAAACCGCGTGGATTCTGAATATCTTCAGCACCTGCGCCTTCCCGGCGATCCTCGTCGCCGCCGTCAGCGGCAGATCGCCGGATATGACGTCAGCGTAGGCGTTCCCGTTCGAGAGCAGCCGATCCGCCAACACCGTCAGCGTCAGGTTCATCGTCGCCGTCTTGTCGGCCGGCACCTTCCCGGCCGGGATCGGCGCATCGGCGATCTCCTCGCCGCGGTACTTGATCGAGGCGGAGCTGTTGTCGTACTTGAAGCTGACCTTGTTCCGGTTCTTCACCGAGAGGCTGACGTCGAGGGTGACGTTCAGGCGGACTCTGAGGCGAGCGATGTCGATGGAGAATTGCAAATCGGAGAGCTCCACGGAGTTGACGGTCGTGGTTGGGCGTTTGGGTTTCAAGACGGTGAGACCTAAGATCAGGAAGATCAGGACTATCCCCAAAACGACGCCGGTTATGGCCAGGCAGATGTTCCTTCGGCGTTTCCGATTATTTCGGGGATTCGATTTCATGTGCTTGGTGCCTTGTTCTACCTCCATTGTTTGTTTGTTTGTTTCTCTTCTCTTCTGTTTCTGCTTTTTGTGTTCTGTTTCTGCTTTTTGAAGCAGGACAGGGAAAGTGTGATGTTCAGATCGGTTAGCGAGTGAGATGGTATTTATTAGGTACATTAGAAATTCCAATTATGTTTTTTTTTTTTTTTTTTGCAAACAAAATTCCAATTATGTTTTTTAAATGAGTAGAGTACTATACTATTTCCTTTAATATTAAGGAAGAATAATTATACATTTAAAAAAAGGAATAATAATTATAATTATAAATGTTTTCTGAAATTTTGTTTACACGGAATCGCAAAAACTAATCACCGCAACCCACACGATCATCCGTCTGTTAAGAAATCATCACGATTTTGCAGTTTGAGATAGTCATCAAGGCTTAATTTTAAATATTTTGAAAGCGTAATAATTTGATTTATACAGAAATAGACGTGGGTTGTTCTTTTCTCTTTGTGAATATTTGTCGAGGAGAAACTATTCATTGGGTCTAGCCCCACCAGTGTGGCATGCCTGCGTGGTGGGGCGCACCATTCACCTTCAAACAAATATGCACTAGTCAGATGGAACCCACCAAATTGAGCATATGTGTCAGAAAGTGAATGGCGCGCCCCACCACGCAGGCATGCCACAGTGGTGGGACTAGCCTCAATGAATAGTTTCTCTTTGTCGAGGTCATGGACTTTCCAAGAATAGAGGATAATGTGGAGTTTTTGAAGGTCAAGTTTAATAATTTACCGACAAGTGGAACGGTGGGATGCATTTTGTTGGCAAAGAGATAAATGGGGTTAGGAGTGAGAAAATTGCATGTTAAATGAATTGTTTCTAGATGACATGAGATTGGCATTGTGTCGTTTAGGTAAGTCTAATCCAGTCTGAATAGATGTGATCAGAACAGTCGCGCTTGACAAGGCTGACTTTACGAAATTACTTCTCCCAACTAAATATGATGCTCTAAAACCCACTTTTCCTTACACATCATGTGAATGTAATGTCGGTAGTATATACATACACAAATGATATGTCTGTAAATTGGTAGGTGTTTCACTATTGTCACTGAAGAATTATAATAGTTGGTTGTTTGATGATCTTGTGAAGAGATAGGGAAGAAAAAGGAAACAGGAAACAACTTAGTAATGTTTTGGAATTTAGAAGTCCAAAATAGAGTTCTAATATGTGGATGGAGTGCGTACTCGCTAAATCACATGTAAGTTTTTTTCTAGAATTACATAATTTACTCTCCTTCAGGTCTTTTCACTTTTCATGTGAAAAGTACCCACACGATTTGAAAATAAATATGTATATCTATCATTCTTTTTTCATGTGGAAAGGACACACGCAATTTGAAAATCAATATGCATATCTTTCACTTTTTTCTAATTTGACGAGACATGACTAGACACTTAACTGGAAAATTAAAAATGTTCACTGAATTTGAATAGAAAATGTATTAGAAGGAAATTATTGACATGAACGACAAACGCTACAGATGCGTGAAATACTTCAGCGACAAACCATTAAAATTACTTCTTTAACACTAAAACATTTTCAAATTATTAACAAGTTATTGGGTTTTTTTTTTGAGAAATTGTTTTGTCGTCAACCGGTTCGAACACGTGACCTGATGCAGGGGCTTCCAACGCTCTTACACTTGAGCTACCACCCTAGCTACAGTTATTGGATCATTCTCTATATGTTAATTCGTCTTTTTTAGAATTAATTCTTCTTTTTTAGGAGAATTCGTCTTTTTAAATCTACTTAAAATTTATTAGGATAGAAAAGGGTAATGATTCAGGTAGAAAATAAAATGTTATTCTTACAAAGCCACCCACTAACTTCATTTTTGTAATTAATGACCACTCAAGTAGTACAAGTGAAATTAGTAACTTTGTAAAAATAAATTTTTACTTTGTAAAAATCACTATCCTAAAAAAGTACTATATAATTATTTGCAAGAAAAATGCTGCCATATTCAATTTTATGGTCAGCTGCATTTATTATGAAACGTTGGAAGTTGGCTGGTAGTCCGTCACTAGTCTGACTTTGAGAGAGTGAGAGAGGTCAAAGTGACATTTATAGAAATCTAAGTTTTCTGAAAGCTCACGGTTCTCACTTGACGGTGTTAGCGTGATAACCTTTTAGAGGAGAAAGAGAATATATAATCAAGATAATCATACCAAATGTATTTTTAATCTTTTAAATGTTTTATATTCAAAACGGTTAATTGTTGTGCATAAAATTTTTAATTTTTTAAAGTAGAAATAATAATTCAAAGTGGGAATAATCTTCTGCTAGTAATTGGGTAGGGACCAAAGTAGCCCATAACTTTTTCTTAGCAAAAAAGTAGCCCATAAGTTGATAGAGGCGGTTGCGATTTGTACGTTGGTCGTTTGGCGTAGGGCCGGACGGACGCAGGGTTAAGGGTGGCAGTCGCCCCCCCCCCCCCCCCCCCCCCCCCCTCCCTTTCAAATTTCCTACTAGTACTCATTGTTTTATTAGATTTGTAAATGAGTAAACCATAAGGATAGAAACCCCCCCCCCCCCCCCCCCCCCCCCCCACACACACACACACACACACACCCGTTTTCAAATTGCCAACTAGTCCAACTGGTTAGTTGTTTTAATTGGCAGTTGTCATTACTCGGGTTCGAATCTCCTCCTGTCAACAAAGTTTTGTTTCCGACTTTTTGTCTCGTTTTTTTGTTTTAAATTGATATACGATCAGAATTTGGAAATAACGAACAGTCCCGAGAGGCAACAGCACCGGACGCATCAGAGAGTCACGACGACGACGCCACGACGGTTAGGCCGCGGATCTTCCTTCAGGCTAGGCGTCCTTCAGGCCTCCTCCTCGTCGGTCGTCCTTAGGCCAGGCCACCAGGCCGGCTGCGCCACGTTTATTTATTGTTTCTATCTTGTTTTATTTTGATGTATGGTTGATACATGCAAAACGACAACAAGATAACGATAAAACTGTTCAGACCTTTCATTTGAACTTGCCCAATTCAAATGAGTAGATCAGTTGATATGATCAACAAATAAAATGACATGAAAATCCCTCAACGAGAATATTGCGTGTTGCCTTCTAGTGATTAGCACTCTTCATGATCAAGATCAATTGAGTTCGGGCTTGCCAAAGCGGGGCGACTTGATTCATCCGTATGTGGCACGACGGCACAGGCAAGTAATGTGTGGCTGCTGAAGTAAGAGGCCAAACGCTACTAAACTATTTCAATAGGATTGGAAGTTTAGGGGCAAGACAATTAGGAGTTATCTATGAGATAGATAAGGAATAAGGAGTTATTCACCCAATTGAACGAAGAGTTGCATTGGATACAATTGAAATCTGTTCCTAACTATGTAACCGAATTTTGGGTGACTTGCCAAAGAAGGCTCAAGAGGAGGTGAAATATGGATCGTGGTCCACTAGAAAATAGCTATGATATGTTCCGCATTAATAATGAGGGCTTTTAATCCGAGAAAAATAGTACGAGCTATATTTAATAATCTAGCCATTGTTAAGTATAGTATAATTATCCGCAATACTAAAATTGCATATTTCTTATTCTCTCTAGATTTCCAATGACAAATAATTAACGAACATCGACACTATCCTTGCGTTCGGTCCTTCAGAAGGACAAACTGTCTGGAATGAATTTCCCAGATTGGTACAAAAACTTGAGAATTGTTCTCATGCAAGAAAAGAAATTGTACATTCTAGAGCAGGCAATTTCAGAAGCATCACCAGCTGATGCTACTGCTTCCATTAGGCGCATTAGAAGATTCTTAATGATTCTACTGATGTGACTTGCCTAATGCTTTGCACCATGAACTCTGAGCTTCAGAAGCAACATGAGAACACAGAGGTGTATGATATTATCATACATTTGAAACAGCTCTTCCTAGAGCTAGCAAGGCATGAGCGGTATGAAGTATCAAATGCACTGTTCAAGAGTAGTCGGCTAGAGGGGAATCAAGTGGGACCTCATGTACTCCGTATGATCAGTTACATTGAGAGTCTCGATAGATTGGGGTTTCCATTCACCCATGAGTTAGCCACTGATCTCATCCTGCAATCGTTGCCGGACAGTTACAGCCAGTTCATCATGACCTATAACATGAATGAGATAAAAAAATCTCTTCCATACTTACTCAATATGTTGAGTACCGTTGAACAGAGTATTGTGAAAGGTAAGGGTAAGGCCATAATGATGGTCAATAAGGGGAAAGGCAATAAGTTTTCCCAGAACCCTAAAGGGAAGAGCAAGGTGGTTGCAAAGCCCAAGGAAGTTGCCTTGAAGCCTACTGGTGGAATTGCTAAGGGCCCATGTCACTATTGTAGTCAGCCAGGGCACTGAAAGAGGAAATGCCCAAAGTATCTGGAAGACATGAAACTTGAAATAGTGATTCCAACTCCAGGTATTTTTGTTATAGATGTCAATTTTTCTATCTCTTCTTCTTGGGTATTGGATGCCGGATGCGGATCTCACATTTGTTAAAATGTGGAGGACTTAAAGAGAAGCGGGCGATTGGCTAGAGGGGAGATTGACCTACGTGTTAGGAATGGACCAAGAGTTGCTGCATTAGCCCTATGAACTTATGACTTATCTTTACCTTTTGGAATTATCTTAGAACTAGACGATTGCTTATATGTGCCTGCTATGAGTAGGAACATTATTTCTATTTCTTGTTTGGACAATAACGGTTTTTCTGTCATTATAAAGGACAAGTGTTGCTCCGTTTATTTTGATGGCATGCATTATTGTAATGCACTTTTGTCTAATGGGTTGTATATCCTCGATCTAGATAATTCCGTCCATAACATAAATACTAAGAGGATTATATCTAACGATTTGAACCACATCCATTTGGCATTGTCGTTTAGGCCACATAAACGAGAAGCGCATTTCTAGACTCCATAAGGATAGATTTCTAGACTCGTTTGATTATGAATCATATGAGACAGACCAAGTCCCCTTTCACGAAGAAAGGTGAGATGACGAGTGAGCTATTGACACTCATACATATAGATGTGTGTGGGCCATTGGCCACAAACGCCATAGGTGGTTATCCTTACTTCATTACATTTATTGATGACTTCAGTAGATATGGATTTGTGTATGTTATGAAGAAAAAAATCAGAATCCTTTGAAAATTTCGAAGAATTCAAGAATGAAGTGGAGAACCAGCTTGGAAAGAGTATTAAGGCTCTACGATCAGATCGTGGAGGAGAATACTTATGTCAAGAGTTTGGCAGCTATCTTAAAGAGTGTGGGATATTCCCAACTCACTCCACCTGGAACACCGCAATGGAATGATGTGTCTGAGAGGAGGAATCGGACCCTGTTGGACATGGTTTGATCTATGATGAGTTAGCTGGATCTTCCAATTTTATTTTGGGGCCATGCTCTATTAACATCTATCTTTACCCTTAATCGTGTTTCATCCAAATCATTTATGAAGACGACATATGAGATATGAACTGGGAGGCGTCCCAATGTGTTGCTCATGAGAATTTGGGATAGCGAGGTTTATGTAAAGTGTTTACAATTAGACTAACTCGGACCCAAGTTGGACAAGTGTATATTTGTGGGATATCCTAAGGAAACTAAAGGATATTATTTCCATAACTCAGGGATAGCGCCTTTTCGGAGTTATATTTTATTTCTATTTTCCACATTAATATGAGATATTTGAGCATAATTGCAGAGAATATGAGTCGTTTTGTCACTTGTTGCTTCATATGCGCTACATTTTTAGTCCGAGCGATTCTATGCATATTTCGATTTATTTGTCAAATTTGATCGCTTAGTATGTTTGTTCATGTTGTTTTGACAGGAATGCATGCTAATCGGTTGATAGGAGGCATGGGACGAACTTCGGAATAAACGGGATCTCAAGTGGAGTCAAGGGAAGCAAAGTTGGAGGAGCTAGAATGACTAGTCTGCACTCATTTGATTATGTCCAGAGTTTTACAATGAATTTGCGAGTGATACCCATGCCATATGAAAGTAGACTCTTTCCAACGATAGGTCATGGAGCTTAATCGGAGATCGGACGAAGAAGTTATGGCCTGGAGAAGTCAGAGTCCTAATTCATTTCGTACAAAATGGGCTATTTCTTACGAAATGGTCTGACGCTGGACCATACTTTTGGGGTTAAATCACAAATATTGAAGACTTATGACGGGAATTGACTGAAGGACGACCTAGGGGACTGAAAATCACCCATTGACGCAGGAGAAAGGCAAGGACGAAATAGGAGACCAAGACTTCACCATTGGAGAACCCACTTTGATTCCATCTTCCCTTTTCTTAATCAAATTCATGGAAAAAATCTTTGCTATTGTTTATCTTACAACGAGTAGCTAAAATTTCATAGCTAGGCATCTCATATGAGATCCTAGGGTTCATGTAAACGTTGATTTTTCGGATTGAATCTAATTTCATGCTTTGATGATTTCTTCTATTGAATGGGTTGTAGTTTCTTGATTCCATTAGTAATCCTAGTCTATTGAAACGAGTAGGATATGAACTAATAATCATGGATTATGGTTTTTTCCATTAGAAGATTCATGCTTAATTGTTAGTGATGTTCTAGATTAATCGTCCATGTACTCTATAGTTAGTGAGTGCACGAAAGTGACTTAATCTAGCTAGGATGATATGAACATCAATCCTAACCATTGAGACCGAAAGGACAAGTGTTAAGATTGGCCAGTGTGGGTAGACTCAGTAGGATTATTCAGCTATTTTGTGAGATAGTAAACCGACAAGACCCGTTGGCATATCAGTAGGAAACCTGCTAGAACGGACAGGTAGACATAGGTGGATTGAAAGGACCCCAGGTGTACCGTGATGTAAAAAAGACCTGAGACCGATAGGGGATGGTCATTGCTAGTACCCGGCTTAGTTAGACTGAATTAACGTGTTATTCAGATTACCCTAGGTGATCTACGAGATTTCATAGTTTCTCCATTATTGATTAAGAACTCTTTTTTAATTTACTTTTCCTTTGTTCTTGCAATCACTACAACCACTTGTTTGCGGGTGGCAACCTCACAATTCTTACAACTTTTTACCGTTTACCTAGTAAACATATCTATTGCTAATTATAGCTTGTTACGAGCTTGTCCTCGTGGGATTCGACAACCCGAGTATTACAAATACTCACACTTTATTCCTCAATCGTGCACTTGCGTACACACGTAAGAATACGTGTCAATTTTTTGGCGCCTTTGCTGGGGATAATGGTTAACAAGTTGTAGTTAGAAATTAGTTTAGTTTAGTTTAGTTTACTTTAGTTTAATTTTTATTTTTGTTTTGTTTACTATGTGTTGCCTGATGGGTTTGCCAGTGCTGTTTTCTCAGGAATTGATGGCAGAGGGACAAGAGCCGAGTAGCACTACCCGGGAACACCTGGAAGCTTTGTTAGCTAAGTTTGAAGAGCAAGTATGGGAAGCAACATCCTCAATGCCATACAACCACTCTGGGAAGGCAATAATCAAGGGATTTGAGGTGAACCTGAAAGGAACTGAGCCGGAAATTTTGGTGCCACCAATCAAGCAGATATTTTTTGCCTAAAGTTGAATGAAATTCAATTTGTGAAGGACAAATTCCCATTCGGGGACATAGAGGACAAAGACGCTCATGCATTTATTGGGGAATTTGAGCATTACTGTAATTATGCTCGCCCTAAGGGGGTCACTGTTGAAGCACTTAAACTGATGATGTACCCTTATTGCCTCACGGGAGCTGCTGAGGATTGGTTGAACTCTTTGCCATCCAACTCCATCAAAAATTGGGAAAAGTGTATCTCAAAGTTTATGGTAAGATGTTTTCCATTCTCCCGAATGATTCAACTGCAGAAAAAATTTGGAATTTCAGACAAAGGCAGAGTGAATCATTGGTCCAAGCTTGGGAGCGCCTCAACCTCTTACTGCATATATGCCCCAACCATAGAATTGAAAAGGGTCACACCATCCTTGTATTCTATGATTCACTTGACAAGTCTGATAAAGAAAAGCTCGATATTCAAGCTGGGGGTAATTTCTTATTCAACTGTGATTTGAAGGGCGCATATAAGCTGGTCAGATGTGTGGTCAAACAAGAGGATAGCATGGGAAATTCTTATCACCAGCGAGTTCCGATGAAGCATAACTCAGTGGCCTACAACACAGTTCAGGTGAATGCGGTGGAGGTAAAGCCTAAGGCAGATGTTTCAAAAGTGCATCATCAGCAACATGCAGTTTCAGAGGTGGCTGAAATGAAAAAGGTAATGAAGATGATGGGTCAGCTTATGATGACCATGCAAACTCAGTTCACTACTGTTGCAGCTTCATTCCAGGAGGCTAAAGCTGAAATTGTGTCTTTGAAGAAATAACTTGACCAAAAAGCAATGGAACAGGCTCAAGCCATCACTACTCGCAGCGGGATTGCACTGACTTACCCTCCATTCCCGAGCCATGCCAGAGTAGCGTCGGAAGCTAATGATCATGAAGTCATCGATTCTTAGAAGACTCCTATCATGGTCCCCCAATCAAAGGGCATGAACCAGCCAGCTGTGGAGGTGACTAATGAGGTAACTCCACCCCTTTCTTCTTCAGAGGATCTCCCTTTTCCATTGCGTAGTAGGAAGAAGAAAGAAAATTCTGAGGATTATAAGCAATTCTTGTCTATCTTCTCCAAGAATCTGATAACCCTGCATTAGATATATATTTCTTCTACGTTTGTGTACCGTTTTGTGTGAATTTTGGGTAGAATATGTTAGTTTTACACTGTGAACTTGAGGAAATTGAGTAAGTTTAGATTTGAGCTTTAAATTGCTAATCCGGGAATTTCTCGTGTTAATTTATGCTATTTTATCACGTTTGATCGCACGGGTGTTTTTCATGTTATTTTGACAGGAAATGGAACGTGCGCGATTAAGCGGAGAGGAGAACAAACTTCGGAACACGACTAAAGCTCAAGAAAGTGAAAGAAGAAAACAGAGCAGGCAAAGAGGAATCAAGAGAAAAAGAAGCGAAGGAAGATTGCCAGCAGGTCGCATGATCAGGAATTTCAGATCGTGCGACCTGGTCTGATACTTAGAATTTTTTGTGCGGCACAATTGAGGGAGCTCACTGTTCCCACGACTTGAGTGGCTGATCGTGCGTTCAGCTTACGGAGATCGCACGATCTGGTTTTGGCTGATCGTGTGATCTGATTGAAGGAAAACAAGTCCTGGACGCAACTCACCCCAGATCGCATGATCAGGAATTTCAGATCATGTGATCTCCTTAAAGAAAAATCACACGGACGGGGAAGGAAGGAAAATAGGCTAGCTTTGGCTCAAAACTACGTAGTTTCATATTAATTATTTCCTAAAACCTAATTTGGGAATAATTAATACATGGGGGCTGATTTATTAAGGGGAGAGATTGATTTCTACAAGGACATCAACGTGAAGAAGAAAGGAATGAACGTGAGAAGGGGCGGAGGCACGCACAAGAGGAGGACTCCTCCTCCATTCAAGCTCTAGGTTTCATCTTCTTCTTCTTCTTCTTCTTTCTCAATCTTTGTATGGAGAAACTTGTAAGTCTTGTTTGGTTGATTATTATTAGCTAGACGTTTTGCTAGGCGTCTCTTTGAGAGCCTAGGGTTCATGTAAACGATGATATTTTTCCGGATTTGATCTTTGCTTCATGATTTCTTGATTTCTTTTTTTGAATCAATTCTAGTTTCTTATTTATGTTAGTAATCTAATTGAGTGACACGATTAGGAGATAAACTAGGGTTCAAGAACTAAGGTTTGTTCAGTAGTTGATTCATGCTTAAAGTTAGCAATATTTTAATTCAATTGTTCATGTACTGTGCTTAATACTCAGTGTTAATGGAGTAGCTAACCGGAAACACTGCTTAGTTGGGGAATGCACGATAGTGATTCTAACTAACTAGGATGAGACTTGAACATCAATCCCGTATCACTGAGAGTGAGAAAAGATGTGTTAGGATTGGCTAGTGTGGGTAGATTCGGTAGGTGAGATTCGACTGTTTCGTGCAACGGTGGACCGACAAGACCCGTTGTCGTGCATGTCGTTAGCCTACTAGAATGGACCGGTAGACACAAGAGACCGATAGGAGATTGTAGTCTAACGTGAAGTAGAATGACTTGAGACCGATAGGAGATAGTCAGCGCTGTTACCCGACTTAGTTAGAATATAGTTAACGTGTTGCTCAGATAATCTGGAAATCGTCTACAGCCCTAGGTGATCTAATGATTGCCTAGTTTCTCCATACCTTTAATTAAATATAAAAAAAAACTACCAAAAATATTAGATTAGTTGTTATTTCAATTATTAAATCAATCAACTCTTTCCTCCTGCACCGTACTCTAAATTAAATAACTAATTAAATAATCTCAAGTCTTTCCTCGTGGGATCGATGACTCGGGGTTGAAATACCACCCCTATTTTATTTAATTTTTATGGATTTTCACTTTTCTATTTTTTCCAATTTTTCTAGATTCTATATGCTTTTGGCCAACTCGATTAACCACAAGTTTTAGGTAGGGGACTCAATAAAGTAAAAGTGAGAAGAAATGCATAATAACAATCCTAACACAATACGACACTATATCAATCACTCTACACTAACCACACGTACTACACAATACGACACAACTGCATGTAACTGGCGATGCATAACTGACATGGCTAGAAAAATATACACCCCCCCCCACACTTAAGCGTTTCGTTGTCCTCAACGAATTTAGAGATCAAGTACGAGGTTTCCTTGCTTAAATGTGTTGGCGGTGGATCTACACAATTATGGCTCCAAACTTAGAACAGAGAGAGAGTTAGAGGCACCTGAGTGCCCGGACCTACATGGGCACCGTTGCCGCGAAACTACAAATAGAAGGGGTCTTGTGGACCGTTGACAGTTTCCGGAAAAGTCTCACCTCGCGTCCGGATTCCGATGCGCCTACTCAACATTCTATCACACGCATCAAGAAGGGGAATCCGTAGCGTCATCTGTACCTATGTCCCTGTACACTGATTGAAATTATTAAAGCAACTCTCTCTCACCCCTCAAAATCATATGGAGAACTAAAAGAAAGAACATAGATAAATAGCATCCTACTCTACATTGGGTTGCCTCCCAAGCAGCACTTGTAATTTAAGGTCGACGGCCCGACGCGGTTATCTCAACCGAAAAGGATGGTGGAGACTGCTTTATCCCTCCACTTCTTCTTCTTCCACCATCGCTTTTTAATGACTTCAAGTGAACCCCTGTGTTGTGCAGATGGTGGAGAGTTGTAGAAGCTGAATCTTTTCATCTTGAAATTTATCTTCTTTATCAGCTTCCACCAAGTACCTCTAGGCTCAAATGCGTCGCTCTCCATAAATTCATCCCAATAGTACCTCGTTGGTGCCAGATGCTCTTCAAATAACCCATGCAATTCATCCACACCCCCACACTTGTTGATTTCCAACGCCTTGACTATGGCATATGGATCATCAATAAATTCGCCAATATGACAAGGAATTGAAAATTTCTCATGAAGCTCTTACCCATAAGAATCTCCATAGACAAGTCTTTCCAACTCATCATAGACTTGATTAATATGAGATACGGAGAATTCTTCGAAAGTATGAGTCGGGGCTTTTACCTCAATAGGTATGGGAACAAGTGAATCATCTGCAACACTCCGCAGTTCCGGCTCGGTAGAGATCATGAGAGTGCTACTCGAATAGCGGAAATCGAGAACATTACATCCCATAAAAGTCAAAAGACAAGTTATTACATTATCGTATTTAGGCTAAAATACATGCTACAACATTAATATACTGATTTTAAACTAGTGTTTCATCGTAAAGTGATGATGTGTGACAATCTACGTGTGTCTCGAATCCCGCTACTCCAGAATCTCAGCTCCTAGACCTGCGGGGGAATGAAACAAAGACCGCAGTTTTTCGAAAGTCAGCAAGAAATGCTGAGAGAGTTACACCTTAGCATGTAAAAACAGGAAGGTTACGAAAGGCTGTAGGGTCACGTGTTAAATAAACGAGAGTAACAGATTATAAGTCAAAACTTTATCAGAGTGCACAATAGTAAAAACAACAATGTTAAATAATGAAACAAAACCAAAATAGAATCCAATAATCCAACTGTTAAGCACAGTAGTCGTATACAATAATGCCGACAAAGGCCTGCCAACTAATAATGCCGACAAAGACGTCGAGTTATCAATTAACAAGTATCGATTGGTTTCCCACAACAAATCCGTTTACCACGATAACTCAATAACATTTATGATACGTCAAAAGTTTCCCGATTAATTCTTTCAGATATGGATGACTGTTCGTAACACGACTTACAAATAACTGTAATCATATTATTATTGATCTCACAGTACCCGGGTAGACCAGTGACCACAATCAGACATTCTAGACCTTAAGTGTTGCAACACCCCCCTAAGAGCGTCAATCAAAGGAGTGGTGTCTAGAAGCAGTACTCCAGCCTACGGCGAAGGAGTCGGGTGCACGTAGTGCCATATCTTTAGGGATCGAATCCCAGGGAATCATCACCCGTAATAAGTAATAGAACTGGTTCCGGTACATGCTGATCATTTTATTTCGGGGATCGAACCCGAATATCTCTTTAGGGACTTAGCCCAGGGAATCATCACCCAACACAAGTAACTCCGGGGATCGAACCCGATTATCTCTTTAGGGACTAAGCCCAGGGAATCATCACCCAATACAAGTAACATCACTGGTTCGTATAGATTATGTGATTACTAATTCCGATAAAGTGCGACAAGTATTCCCAACAAAAATAATATTTTAAAGATTCGAAACAAACAAAACACATTATCTATTATGGGATAAAACACGACAACCATTTTCAATTAAATTAGTAGTGGACACGAAAGCTATCATGCAAGGCTAAGCTCGTAAAACTCAAAAGTATATTTTGAGACATAAAATATAAATGACGTTTGACACGAAGGGAGATAGGCAATCAAGGCTAAGCATATAACTCACCTGATCCAATAGCAATTATCACATAAAAGCTCATACGAACGGTTGTAGCCCTTGTTTGCGAATCCGTCGCCTACAATTACCAATTTCTAATTAAAACAATAATACTTCAAAAATGATAGCACTAGCTATATACGAGTGCTCGGCTATGTCTAATACTAGGTCAAGCTCTCACGATCCCAAAGAAACCCGTCTCGAGTGTTATACTTATAAATAATAGAATAATTAGGACAACTCTTACAAATACTTATTTAAGAAAAACAATCTAATAGAATTACTAGTAATAAGAAAAGAGTATTTGTAATTTAATAAAGAGTTGTTTTATCTAAAACGGCTATTTTTGATGCAACATTATTTAAACAAATATCCATGTTAGTAAAATATGAATAACTTATTTGAAACATTATTTGAATGGCATAAATGCGACATTTAGTAAATAATTAGAAAATTAGAACAACATTTACATATACTCGTAGTATCTTTAATAGCTTATTTTTCAAGAAGAGATTTATTAAAACACATCCTTTTTGTTCATTCTACTTTGTATTCATTTGAAACAAAATTTAATAAACATTTCTAATAGTTTTAAACAATTAAATATATAATAAATAAAGATTGTAAGAGCTATATCCAGCCCCCAATAGTTTCAGTGAAAGACCCTCACCACCCCGAAGTTTCTGAAAAGTACAAAATAACCCCCAAGCACATAGTTCACGCATAAGCTCCATGCTCCTTCAACCCGAATTCAATTTGAGCCCTTAAGATCACATTTTGTCAACCTAAAACGATTAATAAGAGGTTTTGGAGCTTACCCGCCGCAAAAATCATCAAAAACAGCCAAGAAATGGGTCGGGTTGGGCTCCCGAAAAAGTCGCCGGAGGTGGTGTTCGGTGGGCACTTCTCCGGTCGCTTCTCGGCGCGTCCAAGACCTCTTGGAGGCTGGTCGGACCTCCAGGATGCTGTAGAGGTGGGAGGAAGGTCCTGGGTGCCCCTGTTTTGATCGGGTCGAAGCTTTCGTCGAGGTCGCCGGTAAAAATGGTGGAACTCCGGCGACCTTGCTTCAGCTGCTGCTGTGGCAGCCTTTCTCTGATTCCTCTTCGTCTTCTGAGGTCATTACAGAGAGTGGGATCGAGAGAGATGGAGAGAAAAGGGAGGTGGGGATGGATCCGGTGGCTCCCGACGGTGGCAGCGGCGATAGTGGCGGTCTTGGGCCGCTGCCTTCTGCTGCTGCTACTGTTTTCGTCCTCCTCTTCTTCTTCTGGTCGTGCAGAGAAAGGGAGAGAGAGAAGAGATGGTGTTGGCGATGGCGTGGGTGTTGCCGGTGGTGGGTGAGTCGTCGGAGATGGCAGCGGCAAGGCCGCTGCAGCTGCTGTGTGCTCATGCTGGGTTTCTCGCCGGGAAAAACAGAGAGGCAGAGAGGGAGACGGGGGTGAGAGTTGGAGGGGAGAGAGTTGTGGTGTTGGTGGTGGCGTTGGATGGTGGTGGTCTCCGGTGATGGTGGTGATGCTTGTGGGTTCTCTCGGCCAGGACCAGAGGAGAGAGAGAGAGGGGCAGTGAGATGGAGGGGAAAGGCAGAGAGGGAGAAGAGGTGGTGAGGGTAATGGTGGGGTCGGGTGTGCTGGTGCCGAAGAAGAGAGGGAGGAGGAGGTACATATAGAGGGAGGGGAAGAGATAAAATGACGGGAGAGAGAGAGAGAGAGAGAGAGAGAGACAGAGAGAGAGAGAGAGAGAGAGAGAGAGAGAGAGAGAGAGAGAGAGAGAGAGAGAGAGAGAGAGAGAGAGAGATGGGTAAGAGAGAGGGAGAGAAGGGAGTGTTTATGTGAGAGAGAGAGAAGAGGTGTTGGGGGTGGAGAAATTTTAGGGGATGGAGAAATGTTGGGAAACACACATCTGCAGGTGTGTTGGAGGAAAAAAAAATTCTTTATTTTATTTCCTTTTTTCTGTTTAATTGCTCACAAGGTTTTGAAGTTTTTGAAAAGTACACTTTCACCCCAACCAACAACTAATTAGAGTCATTTAAAATTACATCTACCTCCCCACTAGCCTTCTAATTAACATCTAATTTATACGAAAAGTCAACAAGTATCCCTATAATAAAAACGGGGTATTACATCCTCCCCCCCTTGGACTAAGCTTCATCCTCGAAGCTTGAACGAGAAACCCGGGTCTCGGGTCTTAGAGTTACCACTAACGCTATAACACTTAGCAAGTTACCAATACATATAGAATACAGGACATGTCACGAGTGTCCAGAGGTACGATACATAGGATCGGTACCCTAGTCCGCCCTTGGTTCCTCGGGTGGTACGGTACATGGGATCGTCACCCCAGTCCGACCTGAATTCGTAGAAACAGGCGCTTGTACAAGTATCACACATTAACTTTCACTCAAACCAAGTATCCATATGTACTTTCACAACTTAAGTCCTATACACGAGGAGCATTTCACAACCAAATAATAGACAAAATCAATCAGTCACATAACATATATCTCGTAAGGATATATTAAGAAGAATTCCCAGGTAGAAAAGACGACCACATGTTCGAAACGGCACTAGAGCCCAAACACAAAATAGAGTAATCTCGGGTAATACGCAACAGCTAACCATGCAGGAGTCTATAAAGGATTTCACCCCCAAATACCCGGCTTTCTGTATTTTATCTTTCCCTATGTTCATTTTAGGTTACCCTACAGGTTTTAAATTCCCTTTTTGGAACGAACTGCTCTGATACCACCTTCAACACTCCGCAGTTCCGGCTCGGTAGAGACCGGGAGAGTGCTACTCGAATAGCGGAAATCGAGAACATTACATCCCATAAAAGTAAAAAGACAAGTTATTACATTATCGTATTTAGGCTACAATACATGCTACAACATTAATATACTGATTTTAAACTAGTGTTCTCATCGTAAAGTGATGATGTGTGACAATCTACGTGTGTCTCGAATCCCGCTACTCCAAAATCTCAGCTCGTAGACCTGCGGGGGAATGAAACAAAGACCGCAGTTTTTCGAAAGCCAGCAAGAAATGCTGAGAGAGTTACACCTTAGCATGTAAAAACAGGAAGGTTACGAAAGGCTGTAGGGTCACGTGTTAAATAAACGAGAGTAACAGAGTATAAGTCAAAACTTTATCAGAGTGCACAATAGTAAAAACAACAATGTTAAATAATGAAACAAAACCAAAATAGAATCCAATAATCCAACTGTTAAGCACAGTAGTCGTATACAATAATGCCGACAAAGGCCTGCCAGCTAATAATGCCGACAAAGACGTCGAGTTATCAATTAACAAGTATCGATTTGTTTCCCACAACAAATCCGTTTACCACGATAACTCAATAACATTTATGATACGTCAAAAGTTTCCCGATTAATTCTTTCAGATATGGATGACTGTTCGTAACACGACTTACAAATAACTGTAATCATATTATTATTGATCTCACAGTACCCGGGTAGACCAGTGACCACAATCAGACATTCTAGACCTTAAGTGTTGCAACACCCCCCTAAGAGCGTCAATCAAAGGAGTGGTATCTAGAAGCAGTACTCCAGCCTACGACGAAGGAGTCGGGGTGCACGTAGTGCCATATCTTTAGGGATCGAATCCCAGGGAATCATCACCCGTAATAAGTAATATAACTGGTTCCGGTACATGCTAATCATTTTATTTCGGGGGTCGAACCCGAATATCTCTTTAGGGACTTAGCCCAGGGAATCATCACCCAACACAAGTAACACCGGGGATCGAACCCGATTATCTCTTTAGGGACTAAGCCCAGGGAATCATCACCCAATACAAGTAACATCACTGGTTCGTATAGATTATGTGATTACTGATTCCGATAAAGTGCGACAAGTATTCCCAACACAAATAATATTTTAAAGATTCGAAACAAACAAAACACATTATCTATTATGGGATGAAACACGACAACCATTTTCAATTAAATTAGTAGTGGACACGAAAGCTGTCACGCAAGGCTAAGCTCGTAAAACTCACAAGTATATTTTGAGACATAAAATATAAATGACGTTTGACACGAAGGGAGCTAGGCAATCAAGGCTAAGCATATAACTCACCTGATCCAATAGCAATTATCACATAAAAGCTCATACGAACGGTTGTAGCCCTTGTTTGCGAATCCGTCGCCTACAATTACCAATTTCTAATTACAACAATAATACTTCAAAAATGATAGCACTAGCTATATACGAGTGCTCGGCTATGTCTAATACTAGGTCAAGCTCTCACGATCCCAAAGAAACCCGTCTCGAGTGTTATACTTTAAAATAATAGAATAATTAGAACAACTCTTACAAATACTTATTTAAGAAAAACAATCTAATAGAATTACTAGTAATAAGAAAAGAGTATTTGTAATTTAATAAAGAGTTGTTTTTATCTAAAACGGCTATTTTTGATGCAACATTATTTAAACAAATATCCATGTTGGTAAAATATGAATAACTTATTTGAAACATTATTTGAATGGCATAAATGCGACATTTAGTAAATAATTAGAAAATTAGAACAACATTTACATATACTCGCAGTATCTTTAATAGCTTATTTTTCAAGAAGAGATTTATTAAAACACATCCTTTTTGTTCATTCTACTTTGTATTCATTTGAAACACAATTTAATAAACATTTCTAATAGTTTTAAACAATTAAATATATAATAAATAAAGATTGTAGGAGCTATATCCAGCCCCCTAATAGTTTCAGTAAAAGACCCTCACCACCCCTAAGTTTCCGAAAAGTACAAAACAACCCCCAAGCACATAGTTCACGCATAAGCTCCATGCTCCTTCAACCCGAATTCAAGTTGAGCCCTTAAGATCACATTTTGTCAACCTAAAACGATTAATAAGAGGTTTTGGAGCTTACCCGCCGCAAAAATCATCAAAAACAGCCAAGAAATGGGTCGGGTTGGGCTCCCGAAAAAGTCGCCGGAGGTGGTGTTCGGTGGGCACTTCTCCGGTCACTTCTCGGCGCGTCCAAGACCTCTTGGAGGCTGGTCGGACCTCCAGGATGCTGTAGAGGTGGGAGGAAGGGCCTGGGTGCCCCTGTTTTGATCGGGTCGAAGCTTTCGTCGAGGTCGCCGGTAAAAATGGTGGAACTTCGGCGACCTTGATTCAGCTGCTGCTGTGGCAGCCTTTCTCCGCTTCCTCTTCATCTTCTGAGGTCATTACAGAGAGTGGGATCGAGAGAGATGGAGAGAAAAGGGAGGTGGTGATGGATCAGGTGGCTCCCGACGGTGGCAGCGGCGATGGTGGCGGTCTTGGGCCGCTGCCTTCTGCTGCTGCTACTGTTTTCGTCCACCTCTTCTTCTTCTGGTCGTGCAGAGAAAGAGAGAGAAGATATGGTGTTGGAGATGGCGTGGGTGTTGCTGGTGGTGGGTGAGTCGCCGGAGATGGCAGCGGCAAGGCCGCTGCAGCTGCTGTGTGCTCCTGCTGGGTTTCTCGCCGGGCAAAACAGAGAGGCAGAGAGGGAGACGGGGGTGAGAGTTGGAGGGGAGAGAGTAGTGGTGTGGGTGGTGGCGTTGGTGATGGTGGTGGTCTCCGGTGGTGGTGATGCTTGTGGGTTCTCTCGGCCAGGACCAGAGGAGAGAGAGAGAGGGGCAGTGAGATGGAGGGGAAAGGCAGAGAGGGAGAAGAGGTGGTGAGGGTGATGGTGGGGTCGGGTGTGCTGGTGCCGAAGAAGAGAGGGAGGAGGAGGTATATATAGAGGGAGGGGAAGAGATAAAATGACGGGAGAGAGAGAGAGAGAGAGAGAGAGAGAGAGAGAGAGAGAGAGAGAGAGAGAGAGATGGGTAAGAGAGAGGGAGAGAAGGGAGAGTTTATGTGAGAGAGGGAGAAGAGGTGTTGGGGGTGGAGAAATTTTAGGGGATGGAGAAATGTTGGGAAACACACATCTGCAGGTGTGTTGGGGGAAAAAAAAATTCTTTATTTTATTTCCTTTTTTTGTTTAATTGCTCACAAGGTTTTGAAGTTTTTGAAAAGTACACTTTCACCCCAACCAACAACTAATTAGAGTCATTTAAAATTACATCTACCTCCCCACTAGCCTTCTAATTAACATCTAATTTATACGAAAAGTCAACAATTATCCCTATAATAAAAATGGGGTATTACATCATCAGCTTCATCGTCGGCACCCCACATACTTCCAATGTTGGTGTCTTCCCATTCATGCCAAGGAAGTGAGGGCTCTTGCAGTTTTGGCTGGCGATACGGAAGGTCCTCCCATCTTGGGCACACAGGTCCACCCAAGTCTGAATCAGAGTCTGAGTCCTCATAAGTGGCGGTGTCCACCAATGGTTCCTGGACACTGCAGTCTTCGTTCGGCTCAGGTATCTCTTTTTTCCACTTGTGGTGGGGATGATGAAGGTTCAATGTGAGGCTCACTGTCATGTGGCAAGTGATCCTCTTGTGGCTCTTGAATACTAGATTCCCCTCCTGTTGGCAGTTTTTCTATTCGTTTCTTTATCCTCTCCAACATCTCCCTCACGCATTCCTTACCTGTGGCAGAATCATCTTGTGGTAATTGTGAAGCGATGGACAAAATTTGGCGCACACTTCGATGTCATTCATAATACTACGCCGTTCTGCCATAATCGCTGATGAGTCTTCCTGGTGCTGATGAAGCTGGGGGGCATGTACTCGACATGAGTCTCTACGGTCGTGCCAAATGCCGCATACGTAGCACCAAGTTATTAATGCGTCCTCGTCTTCATGGTTACCCCTGCAGTGGAAATAGTAGGGGGGACCCGAATAACAGTCTTCGCTCCACATGCTTATATTTTCTCTTGCTTCCCGTGTTCCTGAAAAACAGACTCACAAGACACCCGTGAAGCACATAGATAGATAATAGAATAAAATAAAACTAAAATGAAAGTACTCTAAACTAACTACTAACTAAATAATCTACCGCTGTCCTCGGCAACGGCGCCAAAAACTTGACGCAATTTCTTAACGCGTATGCGCAAGTGCACGGTCAAGTAATATAGGGGTGGTATTTCAACCCCGAGTTATCGATCCCACGAGGACAGACTTGAAATTATCTAATTAGTTACTTAATTAAGAGTACGGTACAGGAGGAAATATTTGATGGATTTAAGAATTGAAATAACAACTAATCTAATATTTTTGTATTTTATTATTTTTAAAAGATAGATATGGAGAAACTAGGCGATCTCTAGATCACCTAGGGCTGTAGACGAATTCCGATTCAGCTATGTAACACGTCAATCCTATTTTAGTTCAGCCGGGTAATACGCTATGACAATATCCTGTCGGTCTCATGTCATTTTACGTCTCGGTTAACTACAATCTCCTCTCGGTCTCATGTTGTCTACCGGTCCGTTCTAGCTGGTCATCTACTGGTACGATAACGGGTCCTGTCGGCCCACCATTTCACGGAACAGCTGAATAATCCTACCAAATCTACCCACACTAAGGCCAATCCTAACACGTCTCCTTTTCGGTCTCGGTGATTCGGGATTGTGTTCAAGTTCTCATCACAATTAGGCTAAGTCACTGTCGTGCACTCATCTAATTAGCTAGCGCGTCCGGTTGATCACTCCTTTCACACTAAGGATTAAGTATAGAACAAGAACATGTAACTAAAATAACCATTAACATTAAGAAAAACAATGAACTATGAACAAACCCTAGTTTTCATGAAGATTAAATCATTATCACGCCTTGTAAATAGGCGAGACTCACTAACAAGTTCAAGAAACTAAATATTCATTCAATAGCTCAAAGTTTAAACGCATGAGACAAGTCTAAACCCGGAAAATCATTCGCCTACATAAACCCTAGGCTCTCTAGAGATGCCTATCAATGGAGTGTAGCTAATATTAATCAACCAAACAAGATTAACAATTTTATCCATAACAAGATTGAGAGAGGAGAAGAAGGAAACAAAACCTAGATCTTCAATGGAGGAGGAGTCCTCCTCTTGTTCTTCGTCTCTCCCTTCTCACGTTCGTTGCCTTTTCCCCAATGAATCCTCTCCCTTTAATTGTAGTTGTTTTTATATTAATTATCTCCAATTAGGTTTAGGAGAGTCCGTGTGTTTTTTTTTCTTCTTAAGCAGATCACATGATCTGAAATTCCTGATCATGCGATCTGGGGTGAGTTGCGTCGAGGACTTGTTTTCCTTCAATCAGATCACACGATCAGCCAAAACCAGATCGTGCGATCTCCTTAAGATGAACGCACAATCAGCCACTCAAGTCGTGGAAACAGTGAGTTGCTCAATTTTCTCCTTCAAATTTATTCTAAGTCTTGCTCCATATCACACGACCTCAGTTTTGCAAGTCGTGTGATGTGCTGATCTTGTCGTCTTCTCTCCAATCACGAGCTTTGTCTCAATTTCTGAAGTTCGTTTCTCCTCTTCTTTCAGTCTCCGAGTTACGTTTTCTGTCAAAACAACACGAAACACACCCGTGCGATCAAACGTGACAAAATATCATAAAATAATGCGAGAAACGCCCGAATTTACAAGTTATCGCTCAAAGCTACATTTACTAAATTTCCTCAAGTTCATAGTGTATTTTTAATATAATCTACCCTAAATTCACACAAAACAGTACACAAACGTAGAAGAAATATAACTCTAATGCAGAGTTATCAGATGCACATTAACATACCACTGATTGAGGAAGTCAAGATGATGCCTAAGTATGTTAAATTCATGAAAGATGCAGTGTTGGGGAAGAAAGTTGTTGATGACTTTCAGACTACGGACTTGTCTGAGTAGGTTAACTCATGTGCCTTGTATGGATTACCACAGATGCAGAAAGATCCAGGCAACTTCGTGACTGAAGCTACTCTAGGTGGAGCCTACACTGGACAGGCCCTATGTGATTTGGGGGCGAGCGTCAATTTGATGGGTTTGTTGGTATTTCAGAAGTTAGGTGTGGGGGCGCGACCTACCTGTATTAATCTGCAATTTCCAGACAATTCATTAAAAAGAGCCTATGGGGTGGTGGAGGATATTTTTGGTGAAGTTTGGGAATTCCATTATCCCAGTTGATTTTGTGATTCTTGAGATGAAGACGGGAGACATTCCTATTATCCTAGGTAAGCCCTTCTTGGCTACCGGTCGGACATTGATAGATGTTGAGAATGTGGAGTTTATCATGAGGATCAACAACGTACGTGAGACCTTCAGAGTTTTCAATCCTACTCCCCAACAGTCTCAGGGGCACTCAGCAGTTCTACATGTTGTGCATGTAGTGCACCAACATCCAGATGTGACAAAGGAGGATCCACCTGATCCTAAAGTAAAGCACAAGGTTGTTTGGAAAATCATGCAGAGACCACAAGAGGATGAGGCACGTCGTGCCAAGCCACCTTTCTAGGTGGAAGAGGTAACTGGGTCGGGTCGTCGACCTTAAATTATAAGCGCTTCTTGGGAGGCAACCCAATGTAGAGTAGGATGTTATCCATGTTAGTTTGTGCTTTTGAGTTATCCATATTTTATTGTGAGAGATGAGAGGGAGAGTTCTGACGTTTGAATTTAGTTTCCAGGAATGCAAGAGGAAGAATAGGTGATGGATTCCCCTTCTTGAGGTGCAAAGTGCACTTCGGAGTCCGGTGTCTAGGTAAAAATGGAGAGAAAAAGAGGTAAATCGCCACCATTTCATACGAAATGCTCCATTTCGTACAAAATGCCTCTACACTTGGAAAAAAACTTTGGAAACCATTTCGTGGAAATGAAAAAGGTCAACTGTTTTGCAAAATCAAAACCATTTCTTAAGAAATGGACCATTTCATACAAAATCATTTCGTGCGAAATGAGGTCATTTCGTGTGAAATAACCTGCAGCACTTGTGAAAAACTCCATTAAATCCTACACTTTGATATCGTGTCCTCTTACATACACTCTAAATTCATTGAGGATAATGAATATCTTAAGTGTGTGTGTGTGTGTGGGGGGGGGGGGGGGGTTATGTCTACCTTTGCTAGCGATGTATATGTTCGCATAGCCTTGTTACACGTAGTTTATGTTTGTATCTTCGTGGTTAGTATAGTGTTCTATTATATTGTTGTATTGTGTTTTTTAGGGAAAAAGATTTCATTAAAACTGGGATGTCAAACCCAAGAGATCAGCATCTAGTACCTTGTTATCCCATTGTGGTGCTATTGTGTAATAAGACATATCGTCCTCTACTAAGCCTTTTTTTTGCAAAACTGTGCGCTAATTCATTTCCTACCCTAGCTACATGGGAAATTATTACACTGTTCAGAGAGCTTAGAAGCGCTTTGGAGGCTTCTAAAGTGTTCTTTATCTCTGCCAGTGCGTTGATAGCTCTCAGATTGCCTGATGCTCCGTCGCGCAGAAGTTTCACCGTAGGCAAGCAATCATATTTGATTCCCAAGTTCCCGTAGTGCAGCTCAGTGGCAAGACGAATGCCTTATTCCATAGCTAGCAACTCTACAACCAAAGGGGATCTAGCTCGGGGTATACGACAACGGCGGCCTACCAAAAATGTACCAACTTCATCTCGTAAAACACACCCGATTCCAGTAGCTACGTCACCTTTAATCCATGAGGCGTCCAAGTTAACTTTGATTCGACCCGTGAGTGGCTTAGTCCAAACAATATTCTTGGATGTGGCTTCGAATTCATCACCCAAATACCCTTTGATCCGAGCTTCTTTATACCACCAAAGAAAATCTCTGCAGTTGTCAATAACCTCCTATGCTGTTTTGGTTTTCCGTCAAAGATCAGAAATTTCTTCTCTTCCAAATCCCCCAGACTACCATAGCAAAATTTTCTGAAATGTCATTTGATTCGCATGAAAACACTTGAAATATCCACTCCTTCATATCACCCATATACTTCTGCAGAAAACTTTCCCCCAAAATTCCTGTCCATATTTCTTTTGACGATGGGCATTGTAAAAACAGGCCATTTCCGTTTCATCTGCTTCATTGCAAATGTAACAACGAGTGTGAACATTCAATCCTCGATCTTTCATTCTAGTTGTGACTGGCAAGGAGGATTGCCAGATTATCAAGGAAGGGAACAAGATTTTCTTCGGAATCTTAAGCCGCCAAATTTTTTGTAACCAATTACTGTGTATGTGTCCAGCTGAAGAAGATGGTTCTCCCTTAGAACGAATTAATTGCGCCTGATAGCCCGTAGAGACAAAATACCCACAATCATCTGAATGCAACCATGAAACCGAATCTGTTGCGTGCATCCATCCAATATGGACTGTTAAAATAACGTCAGCATCTTCTGGTAGAAAAATATTGCGCACTTTGACCTCATCCCAAGCTTCCCCAGTTTCATCCAATAATGAACTCACCTTTAAACTTTCAGAACCAACCGGGCACGTGGTCAATACCCGAAAAGAGCTAAATCGTGGAATCGATTTTTCCTTATAGATGTTTATTTGCTTACCATTTCCCACTTGCCAATGAAGACCCAATTTTACTAGATCTCTCCCTGCTAAAATGCTGCGAAAAGCGTAAGAAATCTGAGGGGAAGATTTAACATCAAGAATAGAGGAGGACCTGAGATATTTAGCTTTCAGCAGACGAGTGATTAAACTGTCTGGACGCCGTTGGATTCTCCAGGTCTGCTTAGCTAAAATAGCAATATTGAAATCGTAGAAATCTCAGAAACCCAGACCACCATCTTGTTTTGGTTTCTTCAGCTTGTCCCACGCCACCCAATGCATCTTCCTTGTTGTTTCATCACCGCCCCGCAAAAATTGACGAACTAACCATTCCAGGACCGTGCAAGTCTTCTTATGAAGCAATAAACACCCCATTACATAGTTTGGAATTGCTCGAACCACAGATTTTATCATAATCTCTTTTCCGGCTACTGAAAGCTCCTTCCCCTTCCATCCTTTTAACTTCTTCTGAACTCATTCCGGGAGATAAGGGAAATTTTTAGTTTTGCTTCTTCCAACCAAATTAGGAAAACCGAAGTATGTGTCGTTCTCGGCTACAAGCGGAACTCCACACTCATTGTTTAGTGCTACCTTCTCGTCTTGACTCAAATTGTCTGAAAACACCACATACTATTTATGCAGATTTAAGATCTGACCCGAAGCAATCTCATAATCATTGCGAATCTTTCATAGGTGCCCAATTACTTCTCTCGTGGCCTTAGTGAAGAGCAAGTTATCATATGAAAAGAATAAATGAGATACAGTTAGGCCACCTCTAGAAGCCGCTAATCCAGAAAGGCGTCCATCCTGCACAGCAAGAGTCGAACTTCGTGAGAGAGTTTCGCTGACTAACAGAAATAAATAAGGGGATAAAGGGCACCCTTGGCGTAGCCCCCTCTCAGGGATGATCTTGCCACGAACTTCTCCATTGACTATTAAGCTATAAGATGCAGTAGTCACACACTTCATTACCAGTTCGATCCACCTTAACACAAACCCCATTCGTTCCATTGCCGCCCGGAGAAAGTTTAATTCCACCCAATCATATGCTTTACTCATGTCAACTTTAAATGCTAGATAGTCATGTTTCCCTTTCTTTCTGTTTTTCATTGTATGGAGTAGCTCAAAAGCAGCTATAGTGTTGTCAGTTATCAACCTACCAGGGACGAACGCAATTTGATTCTCATAAATCAGAGAATCAAGGATGACTTTCAGCCGATTAGCCATTTCTTTCATCCCAATTTTATATATTTTATTGCACATACTGATAGGTCGTAATTCAGTTGCTCTTCTAACTTTTTTAACTTTAGGAATAAGAGTTATGAGGGTGTGATTAAACCTGGACATATCTGCATCTCTATTGAGAATCTGTAGACAGATCTCCTAAATGTCTGGTCCCACAATGCTCCCGTATCTCTGATAAAAGAATACTGTAATCCATCAGGTCCCGGAACCTTGATATGCGCCAACTAGTGTAATGCTACTCGAACTTCCTCTTCAGTAAAAAGTTGATTCGTAAAAGCTCTCTGCTCAAGAGATACTAACTCCTTGACAACTCCTTAGTTGGAGTAATCTTTTGTATGTAATACATTGCTATTTGTGTGCATTTCGGTGAAAAGTGATGAAATTTAGGCCAATTCTTGTGAAGAATGAGCTTGTTGTGATTTATTGCTAGTCCAGGCGTTTCTAAGCATTTTTAGATGTTATTTGTCAAATATAAACGCTTGGTATGCTTGTTCATGTTGTCATGATAGGAAAGGATGCTAAACGATTGCTAGGAGGCATGAAACAAACTTCGGAAGATGAGAAAAGCTCGGGAATGGCCGAGAAGAATGAGGAGAAGCAAAGTTAGAGGAGCAAAAGTGACCAACCGTCATTATTGTGATGATATCTTGAGTTCTGCAGGACCTGCTATAGTGAGACCGGTTCCAAATGAAATCAGACTCAAATATCTTTCGAACGGTAGGTCACGGAGCTCAATCAAAGGCCGGAAGATAAAGATATGGTCCGTCGAAGATGACGCAAAAACGAAGAAGTCCTGGAAAAGAGCACTAGACCAGTCTTCAATATTTGGGATGTATCTGGAGTTACATATAAAATTTTGGATCAAGGACTACGCCATTATAAATTTTAAATCCAGGGCTTTCTAATTATATAAGATAGGCCCAAAAAATTTCCTTATGAGGAAGAAAAGGCCCGCGCAATATCAGCTTATGAAATCTGTCCGAGAATTACAAACTAGCGGGGCTGAATTGCAAATTCGGCCACAATACATTAAAAATCGTGCCCAGCCCTATATATCACGATTTTTATACTTAGAGGGCAGATTAGGCTGCTGGAGAAAAAGAATAACACATTGGAGGAAGGATTAGAGCTTGGAGTTCGTTGTGAGAGCGAGGATTCCATCGTTTGATCTCTCTTGTCTATCTTTTTAATTGTTTTTGATCATGAACAACATAAACTTCATCGTGTTACTCATGAATCTTAGTAGTTAAGTTCATTATCGGGATTTCTCCATGGTAGCTAGGGTTTGAAGCTGTTTTGGCGGATTATGAATTTGATTCACGTTTTGCTTAAACTTAATTGATGATGAATGGTTGTGCTATGCTTAATTCTTGTTCTTAACCCATCTTTGTGTAGTTTGATCACCTATATGAAGATCATAGGTAACTGGTTACTGAAAGCAACGAATTGAGCGGATAATTGAATTAAGCACATAATCACCGGTTAGAGAAATCAACCACAAACTGTGAGCATTGAGTAGAAGTTAGAAGATCACGATGCATGTTTAGACGTACGTAGGCCAGAGAAATCAGGTACGTGCTCTAAGTATAGACTTTGGTTGAGAAATCTTCAAAGTACCCTTGCTCGTTTGGCAGATCAATTTATCATCTGTGTTTCAGACCGTAATTCATGAATGGTGGAAACCTAGTAAACCTAGAGAAAATCCTGATATTCGTCTCTCATATTCACTCAAATTTTTAATAATTAGGCTGTTACTTACTTTCTTAGATTAGTAAAAAACTCAATTTCTAGCCCACACGAAGTTAATCATCCTACTTGGTTCACGACAAGTCCTTTGGGTTCGATAAACCCGGATTTCCGGATATTAATACACGCGACAGCCGTACACTTGCGGTTGAATCTTGTCAAGTTTTTGGCGCCGTTACCGGGGACTTCGGTTGAATTAGTTAGAATATTAACTTTAGGGAATTTTAATTTTTGCTTTAGTTTATTTATTTGTTGATCTCACCTGCTTCCTAGCGAATTATTGTTCATGTTTCTTGGTGATCATGTGGGGGCATAATTTCTATGGGCAAGCTCCTGGCTATTCACCGTACTACTCCTATGGAGATATGTACACCCCTCCTCCTTGCAATCAAGAAGATGAGGATATGAAAGGAATATTGAAGCTCATGATAGCTAAAATGGACAGAATGGAGGAAGGGATTAATAGGATGGATGAAACTGTCCAGCTGCAGGGACAACACTTGGCAGAACTTTCGAGGGCATTGGCATATGCAAATAATGACGATGGGCCAAGTATCATCATTGCTGACTTAGTTGAGGAGTTCAAAGAGTAAGAAGAAGAACCCCCAGAGGTTATGTATATAATACTGTTCATCATGAAGTAATAGATCCTTGGGCCGCTTCGGAATCAGATTCGGACTCAGAGTGGGATGATATTGTGAAGCCTATACAACACGTGCCTCGCATAATTCCAGAGTCATGTCATGAGTGGGAGAGTGTTGACAACGCAAGCTTATGGCCTACTGATATTGAAGCTGTTTTTGTTGAAGAACAAGCTCATGAGTGCGCCAAGGATGTGATATATACACTCGTTAAAGATCTGTGCATAGATGAAGCATGCCATGGGTCTAAGGAATTGTTCCACAGAGATGAAGAAAGATCCCAATTTTATGTGGTTCATGAATCGCCACCTGTGATTCCAAGACAAGAGCTAGGGAAGGAAGCAGTCAAGACGGCACTTCTTGCCATTACTGTTCCAACTGGGATTCTATTTCCACATAACTGATCCTCAATGATATTGATTTTGAAGAAGAAGAAGAAGAAGAAGAGGAAAGGTACAAGAGGTCATGATGTGGTGAATGAATTCTCGAGAAGACCGGTGATCAAGGAGTGGAAGCACAAAAGGGAAAAAATATTTGAGGCCGTCTTCTACAATTTCTTTGCACCATATGCATCTCATGCATGCTCACGTGAGAAGAGACAAAAAGAAAGGCGATGGTGGAAGAAGAAAAAGTGGAGAGAAAAACCGTCTTAATCATATTTGAGGTAACTGGGTCGGGTCGTCGACCTTAAAGTACACGACGCTTGTTGGGAGGCAACCCAACGTATTTTTCTGCTTTAGCTTAGGGATTGTGTTTTTAATACGATTGTGTGTGTGTTTTATTTAGTTATGTTATTTGGAGAGATGAGAGAGAGAGGGACTAATGATGTTTTCTTAGTGACATACATGAGCAGGTTATGGTAGAATCTACCCCGGTGTGCCATGGCACACATGACCTTCACAGGGGCTTGCATTTGCTAGTTGGGGATTCTTCATACATGCATTTTAGCATAGGAGGCAGTCGACCCGGTGTGCGAATACACACGGACTATATAGGAGCACAGTGACACCACTAGTGCTTGGGGATTGCTTGGAGTGGAGTTCGTCCCCGCCCTTGAGACGGTTGTGAGTATTTCTTCCTTTAGCTAAAATTATGTGTTTATTTTTTATATGTCATGCTCCATCTCATCTACTGGCCTACACATTTGATTGCTGAGTTCTCTTGCATGAACTCTTAATTCTTTGAGGGCAACGAAGCATTCAGTGTGGGGGTGATTTATCTGTTTTCTAGCCAAATGTGTTTGCATAGCCAGTTACATGTAGGATGTGTTTAGATTGTATTGTTAGCCAGTGTTGTGGTTTATGTCATGTTTTTAATTATATTGTTGTATTGTGTAGAGTAGTTTACATATTGTTTGCACTTTTAAATAATTGAGTCTACCCACCAAAAAGTTGAATTGTGTTGTGGCAATTTTTTTTTCGAGTCTAAACCTTGCATATAGAGTCAGGATAGTATGTAAAAGAAAAAAAAAAAAATTGAAACAAAAATGAGAAAATATAAAATCCATAAAAATAGAAAATTTAAATTTTTTGAGAAGAGGCAATTGAGGATCTTAAAACTGAAGAGAGCTTAGTGAATGAATCCTTTTGAGTAGGAAGTGCCGTAGTAGGGAAACTTTTATTCTTTAATATTTTTTGTAGATGTTTCACTAAGGATGGCCAGGGAACTTTTGGAAGTTGTGAAAGAATGACATGTAAGTATACCTAAGTTTCCTATAGTGTGCTAATTAGATTGAGTTTTATTGTAGCTGAATATTCTGTTTTCAAGTGGAAACTTGCAACAAACCCCTTTATCTGGCTCGGGCGAATCGGGAGGGTGATGCTTAAAGTGACGGCGGAAAATCGAAAGCATAACATTCCAACATTTATATTACATACTATTTAACATTACAGTACTTCTCAAGTCTTCATACGTGGATATTATACATTATCCTTACATTATTCATTCGATCTTACAACTGATGACAGGACCTCCTCAGTGAGTCTCGTACCCGTCCATACCATAGTCCTCTTCCTCTATTCCTGCGGTGGGAAAGAAAACGGAACCGCAGTTTCTAAAGTCAGCTGGGAAATGCTGAGTAAATAAATAACCTAGCTCGTAAACAGATGATGAGGCATAATTTATTCTCAAAACAGTAGTAAGAGGGAAATAAATCTTTAAAAGAGTAAACAGAGCACAAATCCAGCCTTAAACTTCTCAACCTTTCAAATTCTTACTTCTTGCTTTATAACGGGGAGTAATATCCCAATCTTGCCTTCTTCCTCTTAACAAATGTCCTTGTCTTCAGAGAAATCATATTTTAACTTTGTTGATACGGGGAAGATCTACTATCACTACGCATCCAAGACCTTAAGTGTCGGCACCCCTCTAAGACTACTCGCGGACAGAGAGGTGAGTACATGGAGCGATTCGGCAGGTTGCGACCGGGTTAAAATAAACGGGTCAGGTGGACGTAGCCAGCCACGGCCAATCTTATAGAAAAGCGAATACAACGATCCCCGCACAACTCTTTCCACTTTACGTTATTAGTGGATTAACATTATTCATGTGACAGTTCAAAGCAAAGCAGCTTCTTGAACATGTAACTGAATCACAAATAACATGTAACTCAAAAATATATTTTGAGACAAGTATTAAAATCATGATCTGACACGAATAGGAGCTAAGCACGCTAGGCCAGGCATATTTACTTACCTGAATCCAGTAGCGTCGGAACGTCCTACTCGTAGTTGTTGCTTACGAATCCGTCACCTACAAGTTCGGAGGTTGTAAATCGTCACAACTCTGTGTATAGCTCTACGAGTCTTATTAATAACCCTAGTTAACAATTCCCAATTTAGCCCGAACTCGCGTGTTAATTTTGTTACGTTTCTTTATTTAGTTATATTTTCTTATTAGCAAAATTTTTAAACAACGGGTATTTATTTGAAGAGTTATTAAACTTTTATGTTACAAAATCTTATTTATTTATAGGATTTATTTTTATAGAATACTAGTAAAAATCAGTGGTAGTTTATATTTTTATCTAAAATAAATATTAGAATTGATAACTAAACGATATCGGATTTTTAAGAAAATCACTTCTAAATAATTGCAACGATGCAACGGTATTTATAAGCTAGCAAAAGTCATTTTATAGGTATTTAAACAACCGAATTTAAAGTTAAGCAATTAAACGCAGCGTTTGTTTAGTTTTTAATAAAATATTACTAGCTTAAGTTTTAACGAGCAACTCGTATACTATTTCAATACCCGAATCACGACCGGGACGAAAACTTTTATTTTTAGAAAGTATTTCAATCCAAAAATAATATTTTTTTTGTATATATAACGTTTATATAAACTACACTTAAATCCCCACAAGTCATGTCAAAAGGCGACAGGAACCCCCACCTACTCACATGACACTTTTATTAACATGAAATAACTACCCACCAAGTTCTCACAAATACAACCAGCTACCCCCTTTATATGATTATCATACTATAATCAATTTAGGGAAAAGACACTTTCACCCCCTTGTCATGAACACCCAAATTCATCAATCTAAACATGGATTCGAGCATACAACATATGATTTTGATTGTTTAAATGAAATCAAGACGATATTTAGAGCATACCTAAGCCAAGAATGGCCGAAATCGATCAAGTTTTGGGTCAGGTAGATGTTCCCGTCGACGTTGGTCGGGGGTGGAGCTCGACACCGTTCACAAGTGGGCTCATAGCTTCGATTAGGGGCTGATTCGATCTCCTTGGACTTCTAGGAGGTTATTGGAACTGGTTTCAGGTGGTGGGTGTTTTTGTTGAAGGTTACCCAAAATCTCGCCGGTTATAATGGCCGACGGCGGCGACGGGTGCTCTGTTTTTCCCCTGCAGTGGAGTTGCTGCTTTCAACTCTTATTGGGTCTAAAACAGGGGGGTAGAAGAGATAGAGAGCAGCAAAGGTGAAGAAGAGAGGAGAGGGGTTGAAGTGGTGGCTCTCGGGTGGTTGTTCCGGTCGGGAACATAGGAGGTGGTGGTGGCGGCTTTTGCCGCTGCTGCTGATGTGCTCTGTTTTGCACAGAACAGGAGTGAGAGAGAGAGATATAGAACAGAGATTTAGAGAAAGTGGGATGGGTCTCTCGGTGGTCTCCGACAGAAGTAGCGCCGGCGGCTGCTGGTGGCGCTGCAGCTGTTGCTGCTGTTGTTTCTCTTCTCTGGGGCGAGCATGACAGAGAGGGAGAGACACAGAGGGAGGGCAGAGAGTTAGAGAGGTTGAGGTAGTTATTTCTCCGGAGGTGGAGAAGATGATGGTAGCGGTGCTAACAGTGGCGGCTGTGATGGGTGTTACTGTGTTCTCCAAAAGAGAGGAAGAGAATGGGGGAAACTTATAGAGATGAGGATGGGCGGTGAAGGGCGGTGGAGCGGTGGCTTTGTCGGGAAAAATCTTCTCCCGTGGAGTAGATGAAGATGAATGTTAAGAAGAAGACAAAATGCAATCATAGCATTATATAAAATATATATAAATAGTGAAATGCTAGGGTTTGGTTGGGTATACCACAAGTCAGAATGATTGGGTGTAGTTCAACTACAAAGTCTTGCGTTGGTCGTACACGTGCTATGACTAAAAATAAAGAAATTCACCTGGATTAAATTATAAACATTAATTCGACGTTTTCTATTTCTCATCCGAATAAAACGCAGTAATTTACCTAACTTGCTTTTCGAAATTAAAATTCCTATTTTATTTTACTATTTTTCCCATAGTATTGAGATGGGGTATTACAAAACTTGTGGTCACTTGTTGATCTGGGGTGGACCTTCATGTTGAGTTGGTTTCATGTGGTATGGTTGCCACAGCCTAAGCGAAGTTGAGGGGCGTACACCACCATCCCTTACGGTGGTCACACGAGTTAACCGAAAAGCCCATACTCTCTAGCTCACGGTTGAAAAAATAGAGGAGATATGTGCTTAAATGAAAAAATAAAAGAAAGTGCTCAAATAAGGAGAAGAACCAAATGATCTGAGCTTAGAGAGGAAAATTAGAGTCAAGCCTTATTTCACAGGAGTTGTGACTCCCTTTACCGGGAAACTTTGAATTCAAAAACAATAAAGGCTAAGAGGGTCTGAAAACCTCAAATGATTCGGCGAAGACAGGCTACAGTGAATTTTGATCTGAGTTAGACCCAATGAAGCTTAGGACGTGCTTGTGTCTTGGTTTGAACTGGTGGAAGAAAGTGGACAACTTAGTGAGCTTTTGCATAGAATCAATTTTATTTCAAATTCTTGCAGCGTGTATGCGAATTTAAAAAAAGGATTAGTGAAAGCTTGATGATTTTCAGTTTATGAGAGGGAGATTGCCTATTCTTGCCAAAAAGAGAGAAATTGGATGTGTTGTGTTAAATACTTGTTTTAAGATCGAGTATAGAATTGCATTGCATCATCTTGCTGCATCATAGTGTCGTGAGTCATGTTAGAGTTGTTTGAGTCTTGTTGGCTAGTAGACAAATAAATGCAGTAGATGAGACTTTGTTCGGGACGCGCAAATCGTAAGTGTGGGGGTATTTGATAAATACTTAGTTGGAGTCATCTTTCGTATGTAATACATTGCTATTTGTGTGAGTTTCGGTGAAATGTAATGAAATTTAGGCCAATTCTTGTGAAGAATGAGCTTGTTGTGATTTATTGCTAGTGGGGGCGTTTCGATGCGTTTTTTTAGATGTTATTTGTCAAATATAATTGCTTGGTATGCTTGTTCATGTTGTCATGATAGGAAAGGATGCTAAAAGATTTCTAGGAGGCATGAAACAAACTTCGGAAGATGAGAAAAGCTCGGGAATGGCCAAGAAGAATGAGGAGAAGCAAAGTTAGAGGAGCAAAAGTGACCAACCTTAATTATTTTGATGATATCTTTAGTTCTACAAGGCATGCTATAGTGATACCGGTGCCAAATGAAATTAGACTCAAATATCTTTCCAAAGGTAGGTTACGGAGCTCAATTCAAGGCCGGACGAGAAAGATATGGTCCGTAGAAGATGACGCAAAAGCGAAGAAGAGCTGGAAAAGTTCACTAGAATAGTCTTCAGTATATGGGATGTATCTGGAGTTACATATAAATTTTTGGATCAAGGTCTACGCCATTAGAAATTATAAATCCAGGGCTTTCTAATGATATAAGATAGGCCCAAAACAAAGTCCGGATGTGGGAGAAAAGTCCCGCGCAAGATCAGCTTATGAAATATATCCGAGAATTACAAACTAGAGGGGCTCAATTGCAAATTCAGCCACAATCCATTTAAAATCGTGCCCAGCTCTATACATCACGATTTTTAGACTTATGGGGCAGATTAGGCTGCTGGAGAAAAATAAGAACACATTGGAGGAAGGCTTGGAGCTTGGAGTTCGTCGTGAGAGCGAGGATTCCATCGTTTGATCTCTCTTCTCTATCTTTTTCATTGTTTTTTTTTATCATGAACAACATAAACTTCATCGTGTTACTCATGAATCTAAGTAGCTAAGTTCATTATCGGTATTTCTCCATGGTAGCTAGGGTTTGAAGCCTTTTTGGCAGATTATGAATTTGATTCACGTTTTGCTTAAACTTAATTGATGATGAATGGTTGTGATATGTTTAATTCTTGTTCTTAACCCATCCTTTTGATGTTTGATCACCTATATGAAGATCACATGTAATTGGTTAGTGAAAGAAAATAATTGCCTGGATAATTGAATTAAGCACATAGTCACCTGTTAGAGAAATCAACCACAGACTGTGAGCATTGAGTAGAAGTTAGAAGATCGCGATGCATGTTTAGACGTACGTAGGCTAGAGAATTCAGATATGCGCTCTAAGTATAGAATATGGTTGAGAAATCTTCAAAGTACCTTTCTCATTTGGCAAATCAATTCATCATCAGTGTTTCAGACTGTGATTCATGAATGGTGGAAACCTAGTAAACCTAGAGAAAATCCTGATATTCGTCTCTCATATTCACTCACACTTTTAATAATTAGCTTTTTACTTACTTTCTTAGATTATTAAACAAACTCAATTGCTAGCCCACACGAAGTTAGTCATCCTAATTGGTTCACGACAAGTCATTTGGGTTCGATAAACCCGGATTTCCGGATAGTACTACACGCGACAGCGTACACTTGTGGTTGAATCGTGTGACTCCTTAATACCTAGCATAACTGGATCCATATGACTTCTAATCGGGTTGCTAGATGTGAAAATATTCTTAAAATAGTGCTCAAGGATTCCCACGATATGGTCAGGATCCCCAGTCCATCCACCTAACTCGTCCTCTAGTCATGTGACTTGATTCCGAGATCTTATGATTGTAGCTTGGCCATGAAAGAAACTAGTGTTCTGATCACCCTTTCTCATGCACATCTCTCTTGATCTATGTCTCCACATCTCTTCCTGCCGAAGCAGGATTCATATAATGTCACTGCGAAGTTGGTTTGTTTCAGCTACTACAGTCGAAGAGTGAGGGCCCTCGGTAAGGACAGTGAGCCGAACCCTCATCTGTTTCAGCTGCTTCCTAAAACTGCCAAATGGTTCTCTCTACCATATCTTCAAATCACTCGTGACTACTGATAGCTTCTCTGCTATGGAGCCCCCTAAGGAGCTCCAAGAATTCAAAATTAATGCTCTGCAACCTTCGTGCTGCATCCACATTGCTTCAACCTGAAATCGTCTCTACACTCTTCTTGTAGCTGTGAAATCTGAGCTCCAATAAACCTCCAAGAGAACATGATCAGAGATCTTAGCCACTAGGTGTTGTACTCTAGCTCCACCAAAATTATCAATCCACTCGTCTGTCACCATACATATCTCAAGGTGTTCTCTAATTGCCGCTTCATCCCCTTGACCATTGTGCCATGTAAAACAGGGACCTGAGTATCCCGTATCGCGAAGCCGTAAACGATTAATCACTCTACAAAAGTCCTCTATCTGACTGAAGGGGACTGATCTTCCCCCTCCTTCTCACAGACAGACGAGAAAGCGTTGAAATCGCCAACCATACACCACGGCTGGCTCATGGGGTATAGTTTCTCAAGCAAACTCCATGAATGATGTCTTTCGTTCCTGTTCGGTTCCCCGTAGAAACCATTAAGAAATCCCTTTTGAGAACCGTCCTCTAAAAAAGTTACCGTGAATATGGAAATCTGACAAGTTGATCATGCCAAATCGAATTGTCTCATCCCACATTAGTGCTAAACCACCACGCCGTCCTCCCGAACTATCATCACAACTTCTTAAAATACCGTTATGAAAACCTAGTCTCGAGAAAGTACGATCCATCTCCTTTGCATAATGTTTGGTCTCCATGAAGAAAACCACGTTTGGCCTTTGTCTCCTCATGATATTGAGAAGAGACACAACTCTACGGGGTTTGCCAAGCCCTCGTACGTTCCAGCTCAAGAGAATTATGGTAAATAGATAGGCTGCATAACAGCCTCAACCAATGTAGAGTTTGGATTCTTTAAGGCTACCCCGTCATGTGACGGAATCTGATTTTCAGAAACCTGTGGTGAAGTATTATGTATCTGCATCGCTGCTATGTTAAATGTCTAGGTGTCAATTCTATATTTCTTCCTCAGAGGTGTATTAATGTGGGCTTTATGGCCGGCTTGGAATGTTGATTTAACCCTCTGGTTTTCTTGTTTTGCCGGTTCCTGGAGTGATCGATCCTGGGCCAAACTGTCCCACCTTCAAAGCAAATTGGGATGTGAACCCTCTTCCTCCGGTTCCCCTGCCTCCATTCCCCCTTCCCCTAGTTCCTCTGCCACCCGAGAAGCTCTCACCTATTGTGAACTTACCCTTCACTTTTCCTTTGGGATTTGGTAACAAGTTAGCATCACTTAACTTCCTCTTGAAACCCCCAATGGTCTGAGGTGCCTCACCAACTTTGCCCTTCCCTTTTTGTTCATGACTCAACTTCGTAGTTGGGATAGAATCCGAAGAATCATAAGCTGATGCTAACGAGTTGGTGAAGGAATGCATCTTTCCTTCCGGTAGCTGGGCTTCCTCTTCATCCGACATGGTGTGCGATCCATCTGTGGTCATTCGGTCCACCCCACTGCCACTCTTTGAAAGGTCATCCTCCTGCTCAAAAACCCAGTCCTCCTCGTCTAATACGTGATCCAAGTTGTTTGCTTCGCCGCCATTACTCACCGGGTTGGACTTTTCTGTAGATTATTGTTCCTCAACAGCCTCCTCAAAGATGTCGAGCATACATGTTCTTGGAGGGCGTCGGAATAATAGCCAATCGCTTAAACTCAGACTTTCGTCTTTCTTCTCCACATCTTATTTGGTTCTGAAATTTTTGTCACAGTGACCGAAACAACCACACAAGGAACAAATGCAAGGGATTTTTTCAAAATTAAAATCAATCCAGATCTTCTTACATTTGATGGATATGTAGCCACCCCTAACCAATGGCTCTGAGAGATTGATTCGTACTCTCGTGCGGATGTAGTCGCCATATGAACCCGGGATAATCCGACCACCTATTTTAATAACTTGTCCTGCTCGGCTAGCAACACGCTTGAGATCATATTCTGCTTGGACGCAGAAGGGGAGGTTCAGCACCTGTATCCAGGTTTCAATTGTATCAAATTCAACATCATCAATACTAGTAGTGATCTACCAGGTTCTTAGAGCAAGAACATTATTATCGAAAACCCACGGACCGCCGGTTAAAACTTTCTCCAGAGAAGACATCATAGAGAAGTGAAAGATAACACAGTTGTGTCTAGGCTCGTGTATTTTCAAATCCTCCCCTCCTGGCCAAATATCTTTGAACAACACATTCATAGGTGTAGATAGTGCTTTCTAGACAGGAAGATCTTAGCCACATGGCGATCATCCAGCACACCTAGCTATGCTCCACACACACTGGATCACCAACCGCGCTGATCCACGTGGGGACTGCGAGACAGGGCCCTCGCGTACCACCACACGGGACCTGTAGGGACTTAGTGGTTTGGAGGCTAGAGTAAGTCCTGTCGCGCGCGAGCGACAACCAAGCCCGCGCGCGACCCCTAGTACTGCTTTGAGAGATTTATGGCACGAGCTCCATAAACCCGGTCAACCTCATAACGGTTCCGGTATACGCGGACGACGTGTGTAACGGTTCCTATCGAACGTGCCGTTGTGGTTAAGCTAATTAATCCGACACGGCCCAGACTCCTACGGGAGGCAGCAGTGGGGAATTTTCTGCAATGGGCGAAAGCCTGACGGAGCAATGCCGCGTGGAGGAAGAAGGCCCACGGGTCGTGAACTTCTTTTCCCGGAGAAGAAGCAATGACGGTATCTGGGGAATAAGCATCGGCTAACTCTGTGCCAGCAGCCGCGGTAATACAGAGGATGCAAGCGTTATCCGGAATGATTGGGCGCTTGGGAATAGCTCTGCTAGTGATCTCTTGCCGGCTAAGGTGAAAGAAAGGGAATTGCTGTCCTGACCCGATACGGATCTGTAAAGAAATTACTCCCCAATAAAAAGGGGAATTTATCTATGGTCGATTTTGTAACAAATAAATTCAATTAAGAGTTTATAGTTGTACCTCTTAAAAAAACTTATTTCCTTTCGAAAGAAACTTTGTTTATGTTAGTGGGTGCATTAACCCACTACAACGGTCACATCTCCGTTATGTATAGGATCGTTAACCCTTCCATACAGGGGCGAATCACCTGAGTTACGCGAAAGCTCTGCCAAAATTGTGTCTCTATCTCATACAGTACTATTGCCTTACTCTCTCCCTACACACAACTCTACTCTTATTGTGTTCTTATCCTCTCCTCTTGGTGTATATTGAATCCTCCCTAAAGGATTCTCTCGTACACATTTGGTGAACCCAACGTGAATCGAACCCCTGCAAGCAACTATGTCTCACGAAGACGACGTTAGTAACAGATCGCCCTCCACGGAGACAACCTCGGAAGAGGAGGCCCGTCACACCTCTGCGGCCGCCAGTGGGAGTTCGACGTTGGAGGCTCTAAACGCCACCATCCAGAGTCAGGGAAAGGCCCTCCAGGCTCAATCTGCATAGATGGATCGGATAATGGCCATCCTGGGAACCCTTGCTCCGAATCCTACATCGGGCACTGCTGTCTCTCAGGGAGGGGGAACCTCTACCACTCAGGGGACTGGAGTGGTACCGACACCACCTAACCCTAATTCGCAAACCCCACCAGCAAAGGTGCAATTACCCTCTGTTCAGGGGCAAACAGCCCAAATACCGCACCTTACCACACATATTCCTCAACCATCAACTGTGGCACCCAACATCTCTTCACAATACCCCTTGCCTCCTCCGCCGTCACTGTTCGGCAACGTGACTTACACCCCTAGCCCGACCGCAGCATATGTGTCCCCGCCGACTACAACCCTTCCTCCTGCTGCTGGGGGAAGCGTGCCCGAATGTATGACGTCGCTACAGCGGCGCATAGATACATTCTTGGCCAATCAACCGTTTGCAGACACCATCATCCCGAAGGTTGATAACGATCCGCCTATCCCACGCGAGATCTATCTCATGCCTAACCCCGCCGGGCATAAGGCTCCTAAGTGGGACAAGTTTGAAGATGTCAACGGGAACGCCCACGAGCATGTCATGCGTTTCATTGATGTGATGGGACCATACGGGGCTGTCCCAAGTTGCTGATGCCCGAGTTCCCGAAATCTTTGGGAAATGTTGCCTATAAATGGTATAGAACGTTGGAGGCCGGATCTCTATAACTTGGGACGACATGGTCCACAAGTTCTACACCAAATTCTTCCAGGTGGAAGAGAAGGTTAAAATGATTAATCTCTCCTGTATGTATCAGAAGCGCGAGGAAGATGGAGTCACATTCATCAAGAAATTCAGGGCCAAATCCTTGGAGTGCAGAGATGAAGTGCTTGAGGGCAGGCTCGTAATGATATGTCTACAAGGCATGCGAGACGAGTAAAAAGGTATGCTGATCAACCTACAAACTCCTACCTTTTCAAAGTTGATTGAATGCACGAAAAACGTAGAGCCTTAGTGGAGAGGCAGAAGAAGAAGCACGCCCCTGAACGACTATCAGGGGGAACCACCTTTAAGATTGGAAGGTTCAGCTATAAGAGAGGGCGCGAAGCTGAGGTTAATACAGTTTCGCCGCACAAGCAGCCCAGGGTTACAAACTCAGACGCGCCTCCCCTGCCTTGCTCGATAGAGGAAGTGATCGACTTGTGAAAACAGTGGCGTAAGGATGGAATCTTGCCTCCGCTCGAAATGATAACCTCTAAGGAGATGATGAGGGACCCGAAGTGGTGCGAGTGCCACGGGAAAATTATGCACTCCACAGCTGACTGCAAGAAGCTCAGGCACATGGTGAGCCGAAAAATGAAGGAGGGCGAGTTGATTGTCAGCGACCAAAGACAGGATGTGCGAAATAATCCGTTGCCAGCTCACGCGGAGCAAGAGCCGAAAGGCAAAGAGGTAGCCATGATTGCGATTATGGATCTTGAAGAGATTGCGGAAGACGACCTACCTATCATTGCTGAAATTCACAATGATGAGGACTACAACATAGACACGGAGGACGAGCGTGCCGATCGAATGAAGGGGTCGCACGGGTTCAGCAAGTTCTTTGACGAAATGAACTTTTCGGAGAAATGCCGGAAAGAAATGACAAAGGCGATTCTAAGGGTAGCAGAAGACTTCGAGGAAGACATCATGGTCTCGAATAGAAAAGTTGTTAGGGTGTCTCGCTCGACGGAAAAGGTTATGACCTTCTCCGCAATTGACAAGAAGACGGACTCGGGCCACCAGAAGCCTTTATACGTAACGGCGGTGATCAATGATATCGAATTCAAGAGGGCATTTGTTGATGGAGGAGCAGCCGTCAACGTGGTATCGCTCAACACTTTAAAGCTGGAAGGAATCCCAGAGAAGAAGATTGTCAGACGCCCATCCCCGCTGATGGGATTTGGGAGTGATTCCAGGATGACGATAGGATGGATTCGTCTGGGCGTCCAGATAAGAAAAATCAAATGTTCAGCCAAATTCTACGTCATTGATGCGAATACTACGTATCACATGATCATAGGGCGAGCTTGGATTCATCGTTTCGACGCAGTCCCCTCGACAGCTCACCAAGTGGTGAAGGCCATCTGGAACGACAGGATAGCGGAGATACCGGCCTCGGTAAACCCCTTCAATCTAAATGAGGCGCACCTCACTGAAGAAGTGTGGTTTACCGAGATGGCGGACGAGCAAATGCCATGGCCGTTTAATCCGAATCCTTTGCCTCGATGGGAGGACATCAAGGATCAATCGCCAGCAGGAGTGATGGTGACAAGGGAGGATGCTAAGGAAAAGTTGTCCGCACGCGAAGAGGCACCGCCGGTCGCCTATCAAAGAAAGAACGTGTACACTCTGAAAAGAGTGGTAAAACATGATCTCGCAGGAAAAGAGATAGAAAGTTTCTACTCCAATGGAAAGGAATGCTAGCGCATATGAAGGTGCGCGGGGGTAGCCCCATTCGAGCATGGGGATATCCCTGGGCAAATAAATCAAATCGAGCATGTCAAACAAACATCAGAGGTTTCAGAGGAAAAGCTAAAAGAAGCACCTGAATGCATGGAGGATAAGCCGAGGCCCCAGAAGCAAGAGTTGAAGGAAGTGTTTCTGAGCCCAGGCGAAGAAAAGAAGAGGCCCGTCCTTTTAGTGCAGACCTCACAAGCGACGCAGAAGCAAGATTTCTGTAGCTGCTGACTGAATACAAGGATGTGTTTTCCTGGGAATATGATGAAATGCCTGGTTTGGACACGAGCATCACTATGCACAGGTTAGATGTTATCCGAGGATCTAAACCAGTAAAGCAAAGAACAAGAAGCTTCAGGCCGGAGATAAATGTAAAAATCAAGCAAGAAATTGTCAAGCTGTTGACTGCCAAGTTCATCGAGCCGAATCATCATCCCACCTCGTTGGCCAACATTGTGCCTGTGGTAAAGAAGAATGGACAGCTTCGCATTTTTGTAGACTTCAGAGATCTTAACCGCTTCTTCCCCAAGGACGATTATCCGTTACCCAACATCGATCTGTTCATCGATTCTACTGCGGGTCATCGAATGTTCAGCTTCATGGATGGTTTCAGTGGGTACAACCAGATCAAAATGGACCCTGAAGATTCACGGAAGACCGCGTTCATCACGCGTGTGGGAGTCTTTAATTACACGGTGATGCCGTTTGGGCTCAAGAACGCGGGCGCGACTTATCAGCGAGAAATGATGGCTCTAATTGACGATATGATGCACCCGGAAGTGGAGTTCTATGTTGACGATCTGGTTGTCAAGTCCAAAGAGGAAGCGGACCAATTGAGGGACCCGCGAAAGGTATTTGAAAGATGCAGAAGTTTCCAGCTGAAGATGAACCCCATGAAGTGTGCATTCGGAGTGACTTCAGGGAAGTTCTTGGGATGCGTAATACATCGCCAGGGCATCGAGCCTGACCCCGCTAAGGTATCGGCTATCACAAGCATGACGGCGCCACACAATCAAAGCACTCAGAAGACGTACTTGGGGAAATTATCTTACCTGCGGAGATTCATCCCAGCAATCGCAGAAATAACCTTCTGCTTCAGCGATCTCCTCAAGAAGAATGCTGTCTACAATTGGACAGAGGAACATGAGGCCGCATTTGGGAGGCTAAAGGACCTGCTGACATCGCCAAGAGTAATGATCGCATCGCAGCTTGGATCGCCGCTTCTGTTGTATCTGACGTCGACAAAGAAGTCTACAGGGGCGCTCTTGGCTCAAGAACATGAAGGGCAAGAAAGGCCGATTTACTATATTTCTCGCATAGTGAAACCAGCTGAATCAAGGTACACAGATATTGAACGCCATTGTCTTGCCTTATTCTTCGTAATAGAAAAGTTAAAACACTACTTCGCCTCGCACAAAGTTGTGGTGGTTACCAAGAGCGACCCCATACGGTATCTCTTGACTCACACCTCTCCCGGCTGAATATTGGCAAAATGGTATATGACCATTTCACAATGAGATATCACGGGCGTTCGACCACGAGCAATCAAAATCGCAAGCAGTGGCGGATCTTCTGGCACAGTTCCCAGATAATAGCTATGAGCCCATGATCGAGGAGGAGCTAGAAGGACCCGAGATCTATGCAGTCGAGTTACCTTACTGGACGCTTCATTTTGATGGATCGTCAACAAGGAAAGGTGGAGGAATTGGAATCGTTTTGACTAAACCAGACGGGGAGGTCATCCAAATGTCCACGAAACTTGATTTCCCAGTAACCAACAATGAAACGGAGTATAAGGCTCTCATCGCAGGTCTACGTGCAGCCAGGGCGCTGGAAGTAAGCAATTTGACGGTTATGGGGGATTCTAAGTTAATCGTCAAACAGGCTTCAGGCGAGTACGGATTGAAAGAGGTAAATCTGTTACCCTACCGGACTTTGGTGCAGAAGCTGTTGCAACAATTTTGCGATGTTAGGTATGAGCACACGCCTAGAGCAGATAATAGGCATGCTGATACTTTAGCTACTCTGGGATCTAAAGTGAGTACAGACAAATGCCCTGCGAGAATCTCGATCGAAGTCCGAATGTCACCGACATTGACAGAGGACGCATGCGAGGATGAGTTCATGGATGATGAAGATTGGAGAAAACCGATATTGCATGCAATTTCCTAGGGAACGAGAAAATAGAATTGGGCATCCACTAAGGGGTACTGCATACATGATAACGCTCTCTACTACAAAGGCCCAGGAGGAATACTCATGCGATGCGTCTCGAAGAAGGAGGGGCAAGCGTTATTGGAAAAAATTCACCAGCACACGTGCGGAGAAGGCGAGGTGTCGATCTGTCGAAAAGCCCAAAGATATGGGATTCATTGGCCAGACATGTCAACGGCTGCTGCGTTAAGTCAAGGGAATTGTGAAAGCTGCGCATTGATAAAGGATTCTCTAAAAAACACCTTGGTTGATGATGACACAGACTGGAGGAAGCCACTCTTCGATTTTCTCACAGAAGGAATCGAGCCTGAGCAAAGGACAGAAGCCGAGAAACTGAAAAGAAAGGTGGCTCGATATGTGGTACATGAAAACATACTTTGGCGAAGGGAGGGTAATCTACTCCGATGCTTGGATAGCAAAGAAGCTCAAGAGGTGATGGATCTATTCCATCAAGTAGAGCATCAGGGGGGCGTGAAGTTATGCAGACAGCTCCTCACAGTTGGTTATTTTTGGCCCACAATGGAGGCAGATTGCCGCACCAAAGTAAAGAGATGCCAGGAATGTCAATTTAAGGGCAACCTCGTACATGCCCGTGCTGTAGACCTACACGCGTTGGGGAAGCCATGGCCATTCCACACTTGGGCCCTAGATTTCGTTGGCCCTATTCGACCGGCCTCACATGGGAATCATTTTATCCCGACCGCGACCGAATTGTTCACTAAGTGGGTGGAGGCAAAACCGCTCAAAACAGCTAATGCGCTCGCGGTGGTCAATTTCGTTCAAGAAAACATAATATACAGGTTTGGAATCCCCAATACGATCCTTTCGGATAATGGCACACCCTTTGTAAATCGTCAAGTGGCCGCAAAACTAGCGGAGTACAACATAAGGCAGGTCTGTTCCACTCCTTATTATCCGAAAGGGAATGGTCAAGCAGAAGCAACCAACAAGACATTGCTAAGAATTCTGAGCAAGATGGTCGCAGACGATCACAAGAAATGGGTTGATTCTTTGAACATAGCATTATGGGCATATCAAACTTCTCCGAGGACTCCCACTGGAGTCTCCCCGTTCCTTCTATGCTATGGAGTTGATGCTGTTGTACCGGCAGAAGTGAAAGTCAATTCTTCGAGATTGGCCTTTCATGCATTATATGACAATCAACGTGACCACGACTGGATCGTATTGGAGGAAAAGCGAGAGCAAGCTAAGTGGGTCAACAAGAGGTACAAGGAGAGGATCGCTCGCGCATACAACAAAACAGTCCAACATCGAGATTTCGCGGTCGGGGACTTGGTCCTGCGCGCTTCAGATCAGCCCATCCAAAGTTCGCAGCTAACTGGGAAGGACCATTCGAAGTTAAAGAAGTCTTTGACAGTGGTTACTACACAATACAGAGGCTTCATGGGACTGCCACAACCCCAAGCCCGATCAATATGCGTTGGATTAAAAAGTATTATCCTTAATCTCTCCCTCTCTTTACATACATTGGATTCAAATGTCTATTGAAACGATGTATAGTACCCTGATAAATTCATGCGTTGTTTCCTCCCATATGAGGAACTTGTAATCTTGCCTCTCCCATATGAGGGACTTGTAATCTTGCCTCTCCCATATGAGGGTGCTTTTAATAAAAGAATTCTCCCATATGAGAAGAATTTTATTACCTTAGTCGTCTCTTTTCATCTATTTACTTCTCTGCTTATTTACAACAAAAGCCTATCTGCCAAGATAGCAGCCATAATACGCGATCTCACGCGATCCAAAGCCTATCTGCCGAGATAGCAGCAATGTTCAAATGCGATCTTAAGTGATCTAAAAGCCTATCTGCCTAGATAGCAGCCATAATGTACAATCCTATGCGATCCAAAGCCTATCTGCCAAGATAGAAGCAATGTTCAAATGCGATCTTAAGTGATCTAAAAAGCCTATCTGCCTAGATAGCAGCCATAATGTATGATCCTATGAGATCCAAAGCCTATCTGCCGAGATAGCAGCAATGTTCAAAAACGATCTTAAGTGATCTGAAAGCCTATCTGCCTAGATAGTGGCCATGATATATGATCTTAGCTGATCCAAAAGCCTATATGCTTAGATAGCAGCAATTATGATAAACGCCTTTGTGCGCGCGAAGTCTATTTGCTCAGATAGTAATAATATTTAATCATGATCTTAAATGATCTGTAAGCCTATCTTCTTAGATAGCAAGCTATAGCAACAACGCCCTGTGCGAATGCAAAATTTATCAAGCTTGAAATAAAGAATTATTCAGGCAAATATCCGAATGCAAAAGGCGAAAGAAACATAACTTTTTTGTATAGCCAACACGCATGCGATATTTCAATTAATTGTATCAAACAAGAACAGCAAACGCTAAGGTACACTTCATTAATAGTCAAAATGACTTACAATTTATCTGTCTAGATAGCAGCTTACAAGCCGAAGTTTATACTAAGAAAATTCTTACTATAAAATGAACGGCCTACAAATGCCAACAAAAGCTATGCAACGCTATTGTCGAGGTCCTAGATCAAAACAAGGCTCTTGACCGGTCTTCTGCCCAAGAGATGTGCCAGATGAACCTCATGTCCAGGCGGATGTGGCGGTGAAGAACAAGTGGAGAACAACTCCTGGGGCAGAAAGCTTATTGTCCAAAGAGACGAGCGCCATGGCTCGTCACACCTTGTTCAAGAACGTGGGGGCAAATAGTTCTCCTCCAGGAAATCTAGAGGAGAAACACTCCATTCATTACGAGTTGGTAAAAGGGTCAGTATGGAACTGCACCTCGCCGGAAGGCAGCCGGAGATCGACCTGCAAACATAATAGACGAAGAAGAATCTTCGTGGAAGCATGAGGTATTGTCTATATCTTTTTCAAAGAAATCATGAAGAACATTAAGATTTATAAAGAAGATCTTGCAACCTATTTCTATGGAACAAGGCACAAACTCAGATTTCACAACTGGAAATTGCCATGAATCAACAAAAGACAAGCATTGAGGCCAGCAGTCGTAAGGACTCATGGAAAGCCACATTTTGGGATGAAGAACCCAAGCAATAAGAGGCAGGGTTTATATAGACTTTAGGGGGACTCTTCAGTTCCCTGACTGAGTCAGCAGAGCTTGGAAAACGGGTAAGAATCAATTACTCACTTCTCAAAAGAGGTAAAATTCAATTACCCTACTAAAGGCTATGACGATTCGTTGGCACGCCTTAATTAATGACGGAAGGTCATTATAAGGATGGGCTTCCCAAGGAAATCGTGCTTATCTAATAATCGTTAGCGCAAAAATCAAGGAAGATACGTCATTATGTGACGTCATAATTGATACGCATCAAGATATTAGTGCAAATTCCTAAAAAGGCAAAATGGGACATTGAGTTCCAGATAAAAAAAAGGGGGGAGAAACACTAGCATTACAATAATATTTTGTTTTAAACAAATATTTTTGTTTCTAAAACAAATCCTTGATCAAAGGGTCTTCTGGAGAAAACGAGAGTGACATCTCTCTTGCTTGGTCCACTTCTCGCTTCAGCTGTTCATACTTGGCATTCATCGCATGAAAGAGGTTGACGGCTTCTTCAGCCTTCTGCCTTTGTTCCTCTACCTTCCGCCTTTCAGATGCGAGGTTGTGGTAGCCGCGCTTCAAACTCACAGCTGCGAGAATTTTGGTGATCCTGTTGAGAAGATACCCGCAGCCTAGCTTGCCTTGAACTTTAGCTTGAAGCCCCTTGCATGTGCTGAAAAGCAGCTGTGGACTATGAGGAGAAATGGTCGCAGGAGTAGCCACAGACAGTTTCTCTAGAATCCAGATGGCTTCGGTCAAGAAAAGCCTCCTGTCATACGGCTCTATCTCTATAGATCTCGTGAATGACCAGGGGTATGAGAGGCACATCTGAAACAGCCAGTCCACATCAGCTTGCTTCATTCCTGATAAAATTGATTCAAGTTTAGAGCATGAAAGCTTTTAAACAAGGGTGTGGAATGCGAAAAATGGTAACATACCATTCCCTTCAAGGATCTCACGCAACGAAGGAATGCGCATTGCTGGAAAAGCTGAAGTTTTCCCTCGCTGCATTGCTCGTCTGTCAGCCGCGAGCTCGAGCTTATCATAGTTGGCGGGAAGAGTATAGGCCGCAACAGGCGCGGCAGCAGCTCCAATTTAAGAGCTCCAAAAACTCCATGCTGCGGGAACCTCTAGAAGCTCTACCTCTGTTGAAGGAACAGCAACAGTAGTAGTTGCTGCTTGACCAGGAACTCCTTCGGCAACGAGGGGCTCTTGTGGCTCGGGAGCACTCATTTGGACATCAAAATTTGCATGCGATGCTGTGTCTTCCATGACTTGTTCATTTTCATGAACTTCATCTCCAGCACCATCTGTTTCCATTCCCTCAACTGCAGCATCAGCGTCTTCCTCTCTTAGCACGGTGTCTGCTTCGATATCATCAGATACCTCAATGATGTCCTCCAAAGGCTTTCCTGCATACTCAGTAGCTGCGACAGGCTTCTCAATTTGAGGGTTTCGCTCTGGAGCATAAGATGTAGGAGGCTGACTCCTTCGCTCCGGCACATCCTCTTCAGCATCGCCTGCGATACAAGACAGGAAAATAGTGAGGTAACTTGTATTACACAGTGTTCTGTTATTTTGATAGATCAAAAGCGAGCACCCCCATACTTAGGTGGGATCGCAGCACCTTCATCATATGTTAAATATGCGACACCATATCCTACTAGGGTATCTTCATTAAGCACATCTTTAAGGTGAGCGTGACCTGGGGTGCGAAGAAATTCGTTACGATGATGATTGGGTTACTAAGCTTGGTTTACGAACATTGCTTGAATGATTACCTGAGGGTTCACCACACTTGCCTACTAGCCATCGGCGAATATCAGCTTTTGATAAGCCATGCTTTAACGCACCAGTAATCACTTCTTGGTAAGTCACAGCAAGGTTAAAAATCTCACCTTGTTTTCCACCTGCGATCTCCTCAAAGTCCTCTTGAGCTTGCTCCAAAGCATCCGCATCTAAATCATCAACTTGCTCCACCAAGTCATCAACATGCTGTTCTTCCAAGCTTCTCCTCTTTATGAGCTCGATCTCATCTTCTTCTCGTTTCCTCCTTCTCTCTGAGTCTTCCGCAGCCGTTCTCTCAGACTAAGCAAGGATATCTTCGTCTATGGCCTCGCTGGAGACGCCAGAGCGAGGACCCTTGGTTTTCTTCTTTTCCTTGGCCAGGAGGCCGCTGATGGTCTCTGTGTCATCACCTGCGAAAGGACAAACTGTTCAATAACTATTGCAAGAGTTAAAATATGAAGAGGACAAGTTTATTCGAGATACCTTCTGAAACTTCTTCTTGTATCTCACCTCCTTCTTCATCATCTCTTTCTCTGACTCCCCTTTCCTCATCTTCCTCTTCCTCCTCTTCCCGACCAAAAGGAGTGAAAGTCTCAACTGCGAGCTCTTTCCGTACTTTGCTTGTCATGCGACCTTTGCCTTTGTCCTTAGAGGCAAGAGACTTCGAAGGAGATAAAGTCGAGGCACTCCTAGGAGGAGAGGAGATTGCAATACCCTTCTGCTTTTTTCTCTTGGCCCTCAGGGCAACATCTGCTGGAAGAGACGGAGCATTCCTGGGAGGAGACAGAGTTGGGGTATTGTCTATCAGCGAGTCAGCGAGCGCATCCATAACCTCGCGAATCCGAGTCTCTACCGGGGGAGCCATTCCCATTGTTAAAAGAATTTTCTCGCCCTGCCTTCTCGCGGTAACGATGGAGTTGGTCAGTGATTTAGAACACTCTCCAGATGCGAACCTCCGCAGATAGCACTATAACAGAAAATGGGATGTAAGTTTCAAAGGAATCAAAGTAAAGGAGTTTAACACGCACAGAGGAAACCGTTTACCTTGGCAAAATCTTCACTGTACTTGATAATATCCGAAGCTCCATCCCTAACAGCGGTCATCTTCTCCTCAAGAATGGTGTATGGGCACAAGTGATTGTCAAGATCCAACAAGGAGTAGAAGCCATACTGCGAATCATCCAAGCTGCTGTTAGGACGGAAGGGGAAGGCATTCCTTTTGATCGTGGGAGCTCTACTGGGCTGAGGGGTCGAATGCGTCTTGAACTTGGCTTGCTGAGCAGCCCAGTAAGAAATCCAATTCCTGGAGAGGCGACCTTCACGGCCACTGATAACGCCCAATTAGGGGTTATCTTTTAGCCTGATTTCACGAGTATTTGTGTCGGAATTAGCGGTTTTTGCCGGAAAATGCCTTAGAATACCCCGGGAATCTAGAACGAGACGTTTATTTGTACTTGCTGGATTTCTGCTTATTTCTTGCTATATTTGGATATGATCGCGGGTTTTCGTTCGTGTTGCCTTTTCAGGAACAGGTTCGGGAGGTGCATGGGGAAGCGTGCCGGGACCAAGCCGGGACCGTCTCGGGAAACGTGCACAAGACCGGGACACAACGGAAACACGGAAAAGCAGAAGTACACTGAAGTGGCAAACCGGGAGCGTCAGGCAGAAGAGTGGGACCCAGGGGACCAAACCTGGCCCACCAAAGGACCAAGTGGGCCCCACCTCTCCACCCACTGCCTGCGTATATACGTAGCCTTGCGTATATACGCAGGCAGTGAGGGGGAGGGGGTTGTTGGTTGGGCCCTGGTTTCGTATATACGCAACCCTGTGTATATACGCAGCCAGTTTTGACTTTTGGTCAAAGGCGGTGGACCGATGGCAGATTCTGTAATTTCGGGCACAAGCGTTTTCGGGAAACAGCACCATTTAAAGACTCGTCCAGACTCGTTTTGAGAGATCACGGAGACACAGCACAATTCTCAGCACAACCGAAGGGCAAGTCAGAGCATTCACGGAGAGAACGAAAGCGCGATTCGAGATTCGAAGACTTAGTTTGATTTCGTTCTCTCTCTTTATATTCAGAAACTGTGTTTTGTACTATGTCTAGTCGTAGCTAAACTTTTCACCTAGGTTCTCGGTGAACCTAGGGTTTCGTACTCAGATTTTATGATAACTACGTTTATGGATTCATGATGATTGTCTTAATTCAGCAAGTTGTATCTGTTATTCTGGTTTTGATTATTATCGTATATGCATGATAGGATTGATCACCTAGGATTGCTATAGACCCGAGCTTGTAGGTGAAAACGTCAAGTTAGGGTTAGGAAGAAAAACCGGGATTTAGTACCTTACCCTGATAGACCGACCAGAGAAAGGGAGATAGGGCTAGCATCGAAAAACGTGAGACCAACTGTTAGAGAATTTGACCCGGGCCATTCGGACAGGTTAGAAACCCTAACAGGATTAGACCGAGACTGCAGATTTAGGCAGCTTAACAAGAATCCGAAAGTCTGCAGGATCGGGATTACGTGTGGAATCTGAAAAGTCACTGCACAACTGGTACGTTGCACAGATATCGAAACTGCTGAGTGTTTTCATAATCGAACGTAAAACTGAAATCTGTCGAAACCCTAGGGGATCCTGGAGCCTAGCCTTCATCTATTATCGTTACAACCAAATCAGCTTATTTCAGAAAACGTCACAAATATATTTACGTTTACGTTTTTAATTCTTGTTTTTAGTTCAGTCATTATAATCACAACCTACTCCTCCTGGTTACTACTCTTGGAAAACCGAAACTGACAACGTAAGTAAACCCGAAACAGTCCCCGTGGGAACGATAATCCGAGTCTAATTGCACCCGGTACTACAAGATTCGTACACTTGCGATAGCACGTTAGTTTGCGCATCAAGTTTTTGGCGCCGTTGCCGGGGACTTTTTAGGGTCTATTTAGTAGTCAGAATTAATTTTCTGAGTTTTTATTTAGTTTTAGTTTTGTTATTTTTCTTTTTATCTCACTGCGTTTTTGAATCTGCGTTTTCAGGACTGTTTAGTTGATGCCCAGATTGCCTCGCGATTTGGTGACACCACTCGACAACCCGGAAAAACTGTATACCGAACAGAACCGCAGAAACCGAGAAAGCAGGATGGCAACCAACCAGAGAGATCCACCCGAGAACACCGAAGCCGGTGGACAAGAACGAGAGACACGTACCCCAGCCCAGATGGCGCGGTACATTGAGGAGCTTGTCACAACGGGACTTGCTGCCCAAAGCAACCAGAGAACATATAACCGATCTGGGAAGGCGTTGGTGGAAAATTTCGAAGTCCCCACCGGGGGGCATGAGCGAGCTATTGTGGTGCCCGAGATCACCGCCGAGCACTTTGACATCAAACCATCCACCATCCAGACGGTACAAACTCTCTGCCCGTTTCATGGCAGAGCCGACGAAGACCCGAACGATTTTATCGGGAAATTCGAAGATTACTGCAACAAGGTCAGATACAAGGGGGTAGAAGCAGAGGCACTCATGTTGATCTTATTTCCGTACTGTCTTTATGGAGTAGCCAAAGACTGGCTTGAATCCCGACCACCCCGATCCATCACCACATGGGAGGAGTGTGTCACGGATTTTCTGGCAAAGTTCTATCCCGGCTCCCGAGTCATACAGTTACAGAGCGAGATCCTGTCATTCAGACAGAAGATGGGGGAGACGGTGGTGGACGCATGGGACAGGCTCATGAGATTGGTCAAACGGTGCCCGAACCACAGTTTTGGAGACGCAAAAATCCTGCAGGTTTTCTACCATGCCCTAGACAGGGAGAACGCCGACAGGATTGACAGAGAGGCCGGAGGAAACTTCTTGTATCACGTGGACAAAGAAGGTGCGTATGACCTGATGAAGCAGTTGGCCAAGCAGGACACCCGACTGTTTGATGATCGCAGGATGGCGGCTAGAGCCGAACCCGCAGAGGATGACCGTATAGACAACCTAGCCAAGATCGTTCACGACTTGGTCAAGAAGGTCTACTCGGATAAGAAGACTGTTGCAGCAGTCGAGGAACCGGATCTCGACACAGCCATTGAGGAGCTAAGGACCGAAGACACCAATTACGTACAGCAGCAGTGGGACCCGAGCCGGTACCGACCGGGTACGAGAGACCATCCCGGGTTTCGGTACGGAAACCCGAACGCAGCAGTTTATGCACCGGGGTTCCAGCACAGGCCACCAGCTCAGCAGGCTGCCCAGGCCCAGCAGGCTCACCAGCTCAGCACAGGCCACCAGCTCATCAAGTCCATGTTCCAGACCATGGAGTCCCGGTTCAAGCACATGGACACCTTGACGGCAGATATGCAGACAACCAAAACGTCACTGCGCGCTTTGGAAGTGCAGGTGGGGCAGTTAGCACAGCAGCTAACAGAGATACAGCCAGGAAACCTACCCTCAAACACAGTAAACAATCCACGGGCTCAGATCAATGCTATCTCCACTCGGAGTGGATTGGCACTGCAGGATCCACCGTATCCCAGCCACGCACGTGCAGAAAATTCGAAAGAAGTAGAACGCAACTTGTCGGGCCAGGATAACAGCAAAGTCGATCGCCCCCAGCCGAAGGGCTCGGTTGAGCAGGATGCAGTGCAGAACGAGACAGGTGCAGAAACTGTACCCATCTCCAAGGAGGTCCCGTACCCCTTACGAACACGAAAGAGGGATGACAGCAAGGACTACGCCAGGTTTCTCGAGATGTTCAAGCAGCTGCAGATTAACATACCTTTTGCTGAGGCTTTGGCTAAGATGCCCACTTACGCCAAATTCCTCAAGGACATCTTGTATGGGAGGAGGCGAATGAGCGATTTCGAGACCATAAACCTGACGGCAGAAGTGAGCAATTGTGTGAAGAATGGGCTACCGAGGAAGAGAAAGGATCCTGGCAGTTTCGTCATACCGGTCACCCTAGGTAACGCTTACACAGGAAAGGCTCTGTGTGACCTAGGAGCCAGCATCAACCTGATGCCGCTGACGATTTTCAAGAGTTTGAAAGTCGGTGAACCCCGACCCACCAGAATCATGCTGCAGATGGCAGACAGGTCCGTAAAACAGGCCTACGGGGTTATCGAGGATATTCTGGTCAAGGTCGGCGAGCTTATTTTTCCGGCAGATTTCGTCATCCTGGACATGGAGGCAGGGGAGGTACCGCTCATACTTGGCAGGCCGTTTTTGGCCACGGGCGAAGCAATGATAAATTGCAAGAGCGGGGAGCTGACCATGCAGATTAACGAGGAAAAAGTGAAATTCAACGTTTTCAAAAATCTGCAACTGCCAAAATACTACGACCACGAGGACATCTTTGCTATCGATCTGGTGGACGAAGGCTGGGAAAACGAGGAGATGGACCAATTATGGGAAGAGATCGACAGCATGTACGGGGAAGAAAAGGAGAAGACTCGGTGCGAGCACGCCATGAGAGCCGAGGACTGGACCACTTTGCACCGGGACGAAGACGGCGGGCAAAAGATGATTCTGGTCCCGTCACTCAAGGAGCCACCCGCACTGGAGCTGAAACCGCTCCCGAGCCATCTCAGGTATGCGTATATTGGTGAAAATAGCACTCTGCCCGTAATTGTTTCGTCTCGTTTATCGCAGGAACAGGAGCAGAAACTGCTGGAAGTATTGCGAGAGCATAAGGAAGCAATCGCCTGGACGATTGCAGATATCAAGGGGATCAGCCCCTCCTACTGCATGCACAAGATCCGAATTGAAGAAGGCAAGAAACCGGTGATTCAGCCCCAGCGGAGACTGAACCCGAACATGAAGGACGTTGTGCGAAAAGAGGTCATGAAGTGGCTGGAAGCGGGAATCATCTACCCCATATCGGACAGCACGTGGATCAGCCCGGTCCAGTGCGTGCCCAAAAAAGGGGGTATTACGGTGGTGCAGAATAAAGATCAGGAGCAGATTGCGCAGCGCACCGTAACGGGCTGGCGGATCTGTATGGACTATCGGAGGCTAAACGATGCAACACTGAAGGACCACTTCCCGCTGCCATTCATGGACCAGATGCTGGACCGGCTCGCCCACCACGCCTACTACTGTTTTCTGGACGGGTATTCCGGGTACAACCAGATTTGCATAGCCCCGGAAGATCAGGAGAAGACGACGTTTACCTGCCCATACGGTACATTCGCGTTTCGGCGCATGCCGTTCGGGTTGTGTAATGCCCCTGCCACGTTCCAGAGATGTATGATGGCGATTTTTTCCGCTATGATCGAGAAAAATTTGGAGGTCTTCATGGACGACTTTTCACTCTTCGGGGACAGTTTCGATGACTGCCTGTTCCATTTGGGCCAGGTACTGATTCGATGTAAGAAGGCAAATTTGGTGCTCAATTGGGAAAAGTGTCACTTTATGGTCACCGAGGGGATCGTGCTGGGTCACAGAATTTCCAGCAAGGGACTTGAGGTGGACAGGGCTAAGATCGAGGTGATAAAGCAGCTTCCATACCCGACGAACGTAAGGGCGATCAAAAGTTTTCTGGGACATGCAGGATTTTACCGAAGGTTCATCAAGGACTTTTCCAAGATCACAAAGCCACTTTGCGCGTTACTCGGAAAAGACGTACCCTTTGATTTCGATGCAGCATGTCGGCAGGCTTTTGACCATTTGAAGGAAAAGCTGACCACAGCCCCGGTTATAACCACGCCAGATTGGTCACTCCCGTTTGAGCTGATGTGTGACGCCAGCGACTACGCAGTCGGGGCAGTTTTGGGCCAGCGAAAGGATAAGGTATGCCACGTCATTTATTATGCAAGCCGGGTACTCAACGATGCCCAGCTCAACTATGGCACGACAGAGAAGGAACTGCTGGCCGTGGTGTATGCACTGGACAAATTCAGGCCCTATTTGGTCGGGTCAAAAGTTATCGTTTTTACCGACCATAGTGCTCTGAAATACCTGCTGGACAAGAAGGACACAAAACCGAGATTGTTGAGGTGGGTACTACTGATGCAGGAATTCGATGTGGAAATCCGGGACAAGAAGGGAGTTGAGAACATGGTAGCGGATCACCTATCCAGACTTGAAAACGTGAAGGTGGACCCGGTGCCGATCAAGGAAAACTTCCCGAACGAGCACATCATGGCAGTCAAAATCGGGAGACCGTGGTACTATGCCATAGCCAACTATTTGGTAACTGGCACGCTTCCCGAGGATTTCACCCCGTCGCAGCGGAAAAAGTTCATTGCCGAAAGTCGACAGTATTTCTGGGACGACCCGTACTTGTTCAAACAGGGGGCCGACAACATCCTGAGAAGGTGTATCCCGACCCACGAGGCCTGGAACGTGACCCGACACTGCCACTCATCACAGTGTGGGGGTCATTTTGGGGGAACGCGAACAGCGCATAAAATACTGCAGTCCGGGTTTTTCTGGCCGACAATCTTCAAAGACTGTCACGACTATGTGCAGGGATGCGATAGGTGCCAGAGGACAGGAAACACGTCACACCGGGACGAGATGCCGATGACCGTGTGGCAGGAGGTAGAGCCATTTGATGTATAGGGGATTGACTTCATGGGTCCGTTCCCATCTTCGATGGGGAATCTTTACATTCTGCTGGCAGTAGATTATGTGACAAAGTGGATCGAAGCGATCGCGTGTCAGAAAAACGATGCAGCTACCGTTGAGCGTTTTCTGAAACGCAACGTTTTCACTCGTTTCGGGACTCCCAGGGCAATGATCAGCGACGAGGGCTCTCACTTCATCAATTGAGTTTTTGCGAAAGTTCTGAAACAATACGGTGTGTCAGTTCATAAAGTCTCGTTACCTTACCATCCGCAGATGAACGGACAAGCCGAGGTGTCGAATCGAGAGATCAAGAGCATACTCGAGAAAACAGTGAATCTCGGCCGAAAGGATTGGTCCGTCAGACTAGACGATGCGCTCTGGGCCTACAGGACAGCTTTCAAAACACCGCTGGGAATGTCACCATACCAGCTCGTTTTTGGGAAAGCGTGCCACTTACCGGTGGAACTGGAGCACAAGGCGTATTGGGCCATCAAACTTCTGAACTTGGACCAGAATCTAGCAGGGGATAAGAGGAAGATGGCACTGCTGGAATTGGAAGAATTTCGCAGAACGGCTTTCGAGAGCGCCAAAATTTACAAAGAGAAGACAAAGAAGTGGCATGATAACCGTATCACGCCAAAGCAGTTTAATGAAGGCGACAAGGTGCTTCTCTACAATACCCGGATGCGGTTCTTTCCGGGGAAGTTGAGGTCTCGTTGGTCGGGACCGTTCATCATCAAGCAGATCTTTGCCTGGGGGGCATTCGAGCTGGAAAATCCAAAAGACAAATCCAGTTTCAGGGTGAACGGGAACCGGATCAAGCCGTATCTCGAGACCGCCGAAGTCGTCAAAATAGACCCGGTCTATTTTGATGACCCGTGAGAGGTAACAAGGTCGGGCCGTCGACCGTAAATCACAAGGCGCTGTTTGGGAGGCAACCCAAAATTTATCGTTTATTTATTTAGTTTTAGTAGTTATTACGTTATTATGACAGTTCTAAATTTTCGAGAGAGGCGAGATGAGCGGGTTTTTGACTTTGAATTTGAGAGTGTGCAGATACAGAAACATCCAAAACAGCCAGAACCGAGGAAACAGGGGAAGAGAGAAAATTTGAAAAAAAAAATAAAAAAAATTGGATTTTGCCTCGGGTTGCGTATATACGCAGCCCCTGCGTATATACGCAACCCGTGGGGCAAAATGATTTGTTTTTTCTTTTTTTGGTTGTTTTCTGGTTGGGTATATACGCAGTACTGCGTATATACGTAAACAGGAAAGAAAAAAAAATACGAAATTTTTTCAAAACCCCGGGGGTATTTTGGTCATTTCGACCATTTAGGGTTTATATTGAGAGAGGGGGACGGGTTGGCCATTGTTGGCACCTCTCTTTCTCTCTCTACCTCCATTTCCTCTCACTTGAAGAACACGAATTGTGCATCGGACCTCCAAATCAAAATCCGGGCACATTTCTGGAATCCCCTCGTCGCAAGGAGCAAGATTCATCCATCAAAATCCAGAAATAAGCAAAAATCGAGCGGGCAATTTCCATCAAAAAGTGAGGTGTTCTTGAGGAAAAGTGCAGATTCGAAGGTGTTAAAGCAAGAACTAGCAAAAACCGTACAAGGGAACGTGAACGAGGAGATCGAGGACTTCGATTTGGTAGGCTCGGAATTCAATTCCGGGCAGTTGACTTTTCCGGCGACTTTTCTGGCGACCGCCGGCGGCTTTCCGGCGACTTTCCGGGCAGAATCTCCGGTCTTCACCCCTGTTTAGGGAAGGTCGAAAATCTCATCCCTCGCTTTATTTTCCGTTTTGGCACGGCCCGTAGCCGGGCCTGTTATTTTCGGTAATTTTGCATTTGGAGCGGCACTTGCCGTGTGGACCTCTGGTAGCTCTTAGGTGGACTATCTATTGAGACACACTATTTTTTGTGCACGTTTCACGTTCTTGCTTATTTTCCCGAGTTGGCACGTTTTACGAGATTTTAGCCTGTTATGGAGTTTCACGTACCCGTCTTAGACCCCGAGCGAGATGACATCCCGACTGACTATGAGCCGGATGAGCTTTCCCCTACGCTGTTTGACAGTTTTAGGTTCGTTAACCATCATGCCCAACATTACTTTATGACCGGAACCAAAATGGGTCATGGCCTTCCCGTAGACTATCAGTTTGAGGTAGACCATGCGAACATGCCGCCAGAGATGGCAGACTATGCGAGTCGAACGGACATTTTCGGAATGTCCCTAGCGGGATTTCCGGACTTGTCCAGTTCTGACTTGGTGCGTGAGTTCTACGCGAACCTCATGCACAAGGGGGAGGGTGAGGCCAACGGGGATGTTCGTTGGGTTTATTTGCGGCGTACGTTTCTGTTGCTCACGGCGGATACCATCTGCCAAGCGTACCAGATCCCGATGCGCCATTTTTCGTGCGCATATGCTGAGTGTGCAGATTACCCGCCTAGCGATGCTGAGCTTTTGCGGGTGGTGACTGGGGGTACCCGGGTGCCCATTTCGAGAGAGAGGGGACAGGTGAGATAGGCAAGAAATTGCATTCTCGTTTTATTATCGGCCCGCCACGGTGGTGGGCCGAGTGGGTAGTAAACATGGTCGTGGGTATTAAACACTTTACCTACCTTGACTTTGAGTACGCACTCTTAGTCTATTGCCTTGTTCTGAGACGAGAGGTTGACATTCCTCGTCGGATTTGGGTGTACATGCAGGAGCGGAACTTCTCCGGGAGCCATAAGGGATTGGGGTACGCCAACCTCATTGCCAAACTTGCACGGGAGTTTGAGGTTCCGCTGCACAATTTAGAGGGTGACCTACAGCCTCCTAAGCCTCGGCCTTATAGGAAGCTTATCGCTCGGCACCCGGGCCCACCACAGCCAGTCGTTGACCTCGATGAGGATGACGATTTTATGGAGGAGGACCCGGCTCCTCACCTGCCCCTTGCCCTGCCCCTAGGAGGCGTTCGACTCAGGAGCGACCAGTCAGTCGCCAGGCATCGGCCGGACTTGCGATGCCGTACTAGTAGAGAGAGTGAGCGCCCCGAGTCGAGTAGACAGGGGACTGAGAGGAATGCCCAGCCTCAGCCTGCCCGTCAGAGAGGTGAGCCGGCCCCACGGGCCAACCCGGCCCCACGAGCTCGACCGGCCCCACCACGTAGACTGCCCCGAGTGGACGAGAGATTTGAGGGGTGTCAGGGAGGACGCAAGTCCATCGGAGAGAAGGTGTATGAGAGCGTGGGCAAGCTTTGGAGAGCGTTGACGCATAACCGCCGGACTCAGCGGAAGGTCACGAAGGACACCCAGGCTGCCCTAGCTAGTATTCGAGAGGAGCAGCGGGATGCGGCTCGGCACGCGGGCCGAGAACCGCCACTCCCGCTGTATTTTCCACCTACCTACTCCAGCAGCTTTACCGAGGGATGGTCGGATGACGGGGACTCTAGTGAGTGCACGTCGGCTCCACCACCCCCGACCCAGCCACCACCCCCAACCCAGCCACCTCCACCGACTCAGCCAGCACAGCCACCTGCCCGACAGGAGAGACGGCAGCCTGGGACACGATCCCGGCAGCCTACAGGTCGTCAGGCTGGGACCCGTACCCAGCAGACTGGGGCCCGTACTCAGCAGCATTCGAGTGGCAGGACGACCTTGCGATCCCAGCCACCTAGCAGTTGGACTGGGTCCGAGTCGTAGTCCTCGGATTACCGGCCCCGTACACGGGCACGTCAGCCGGTATTTAGGTCTGATTCAGAGAGCAGCTCGCCGGGTAGCATTTCCGGTACGTCCGAGACCGGGTCAGACCCGACATTTTTTCCGGACGAGTGAGTGCCATGAGGGCATGCCACCACTTAGTGGGGGGGGGGGGGGGGGTGGTAGTCGTGTCTGCATTAACCCGGTCTGCACGTTTTTTCGTATTTATTTTTATTTTTTTATTTTATTTTTGAGTCAGCATATTTTTTTTATTTGAGTCAACCCACCATAATCATTCTGGCCATGCATTGTATATAATTAAAAAAAAAAATTGAAAAATTAAATTTTTTTTATGCTGCTGGTTGGGTATATACGCAGACCTGCGTATCACGCAAACAGCAAGTATAAATTATTTTTCAAAAAAAAAAAGTTTAAAATCAGAAAATTTTGAGAAAGGGCAATCGAGATAACGAAAACAGTGAAGAAATTGAGTTTGAATCCTTTGAAAGAGAAGAAAACTTGCACCGAGGTATAGTAGATAGGTGAGAGCCAGTGATCTTTGGGATCCGCAAGTAATTATCAACTGAGCGAAAAATCCGACTAGTTGCTACACCACCGTCACATAGGTAGTCGACAACCCGCCCACGGGCGCCGTCACGGTCATCGCATTTTTCGGTGGAGTGACTGGCTATCAAGGGACCTCACGTCCTGTTTCTTACCCCTAGGTCCAACTAGTCAACCCGTTTGAAGCCATTTACCCTCTTTCTTCGTAGCCACTTTAGCCTAGGCAGCCTTCTTTGAGACCTCATCAGTCGATAGTTGGCTATTCTGCGTGTTATGACGGAGGGAGTGAGTAGGGGCAGGTTTTAGATGGGGGAGCTTCATGAGTTATCAGTTTTGGACAGTTTCGATTTCGACACGTTTTTCGAGGGAAGGACAGGGTGAGTGAGAGGCGACAATGCATTAATTTGCGGAGGTGGATCACTTCAATACATAGTGACCACAGGAGGAGTTAGTCGCGTGCGAGCATCTTTTCGCACAAACCGGGGTTCCGGGGGGTTGTAGGGTCAATTGGTGGTTGTGCAGTTTTCTACATCTTTGGTGATGAGGAGGTTCGGTGGGACTGCACAGTATTATCTCGACTACAGGATCAGTGCTTCAGGATTAGTGTGGGGGTACTTCACATGAGGACATTTTACATACCCCACGACAGAGATTTATTTTCACTAACTCAGCGTTAGTCAGTTTAGTATTGTCAGTATTCGTGCACGTTTGTATATATAGTTGTGTTATAAAAAAAAAAAGAAAGAAAAAAAAGAAAAAAAAAAGAAAAAAAAAGAAGAAAAGAAAAAAAAAAAAAAGAAAAAGAAAAAGAAGGGAAAAATTTTATGATCTAGTTTTTAGTTTGTTTGTGTTTTTGTTATTTAAATAAGAAGCTGAGTGAGTGGCACAATTTTCGAGACGTTTCACACCGCTTCACATTTGTGGCCGCGAGCACGGCGAAGACACACCGGGGGACAGGAGAATTGGGAAAGCAGGAACTTAGGTGTTTCGGGCAGTTTTTCGGGATCTCGGTGAGGGGTGTGAGTTTGGTAAATTGTGAGAATGTCATAACATGTAGGATTATGCCGTACCTTGATACATATATCTATCCTACCTGATTAGACATACATCCTTTCGGAAACAGCTCGGATGGTAAGTTAGCTAGGGATTTGCTCAGTTTGATAACCAAAGTAATAGTACTTCGGTCCAGTGCTTAAATCCACCATATAAATCTGTTCAGACTTACCGATCGCTTGCAGGGAAGTAAAATCTGAAAAGGATGAGATCACGAGGACACAATGTTTATGTTTCTGAGGTTGCCCAATCTCGCCAAAAATATTTTTGTCACTAGTCTGTTTTGAGTCGTTTGAGTCTGTGTATATTCTATCTGCGTCAGTTTTCTATCGAGTTGTCCGGTTGAAAGGTTCGGGTCGAAAGCGTATGCAACGGTGGGGTATGTACAGAGTCAGTCACGAGGACAGAAATGCAGGCTAGAGTTGGCAGGATTGCTCGGGACGAGCAATGTTTAGTGCGGGGGTATTTGATAACGCCCAATTAGGGGTTATCTTTTAGCCTGATTTCACGAGTATTTGTGTCGAAATTAGCGGTTTTTGCCGGAAAATGCCTTAGAATACCCCGGGAATCTAGAACGAGATGTTTATTTGTACTTGCTGGATTTCTGCTTATTTCTTGCTATATTTGGATATGATCGCGGGTTTTCGTTCGTGTTGCCTTTTCAGGAACAGGTTCGGGAGGTGCACCGGGAAGCGTGCCGGGACCAAGCGGGGACCGTCTCGGGAAACGTGCACAAGACCGGGACACAACGAAAACACGGAAAAGCAGAAGTACACCGAAGAGGCAAACCGGGAGCGTCAGGCAGAAGAGTGGGACCCAGGGGACCAAACCTGGCCCACCAAAGGACCAAGTGGGCCCCACCTCTCCACCCACTGCCTGCGTATATACGCAGGCCTGCGTATATACGCACCCTTGCGTATATACGCAGGCAGTGAGGGGGAGGGGGGTTGTTGGTTGGGCCCTGGTTGCGTATATACGCAACCCTGCGTATATACGCAGCCAGTTTTGACTTTTGGTCAAAGGCGGTGGACCGATGGCAGATTCTGTAATTTCGGGCACAAGCGTTTTCGGGAAACAGCACTATTTAAAGACTCGTCCAGACTCGTTTTGAGAGATCACGGAGACACAGCACAATTCTCAGCACAACCGAAGGGCAAGTCAGAGCATTCACGGAGAGCACGAAAGCGCGATTCGAGATTCGAAGACTTAGTTTGATTTCGTTCTCTCTCTTTATATTTAGAAACTGCGTTTTGTACTATGTCTAGTCGTAGCTAAACTTTTCACCTAGGTTCTCGGTGAACCTAGGGTTTCGTACTCAGATTTTATGATAACTACGTTTATGGATTCATGATGATTGTCTTAATTCAGCAAGTTGTATCTGTTATTCTGGTTTTGATTATTATCGTATATGCATGATAGGATTGATCACCCAGGATTGCTATAGACCCGAGCTTGTAGGTGAAAACGTCAAGTTAGGGTTAGGAAGAAAAACCGGGATTTAGTACCTTACCCTGATAGACCGACCAGAGAAAGGGAGATAGGGCTAGCATCGAAAAACGTGAGACCAACTGTTAGAGAATTTGACCCGGGCCATTCGGACAGGTTAGAAACCCTAACAGGATTAGACCGAGACTGCAGATTTAGGCAGCTTAACAAGAATCCGAAAGTCTGCAGGATCGGGATTACGTGTGGAATCTGAAAAGTCACTGCACAACTGGTACGTTGCACAGATATCAAAACTGCTGAGTGTTTTCATAATCTAACGTAAAACTGAAATCTGTAGAAACCCTAGGGGATCCTGGAGCCTAGCCTTCATCTATTATCGTTACAACCAAATCAGCTTATTTCAGAAAACGTCACAAAAATATTTACGTTTACGTTTTTAATTCTTGTTTTTAGTTCAGTCATTATAATCACAACCTACTCCTCCTGGTTACTACTCTTGGAAAACCGAAACTGACAACGTAAGTAAACCCGACGCAGTCCCCATGGGAACGATAATCCGAGTCTAATTGCACCCGGTACTACAAGATTCGTACACTTGCGATAGCACGTTAGTTTGCGCATCAAGTTTTTGGCGCCGTTGCCGGGGACTTTTTAGGGTCTATTTAGTAGTCAGAATTAGTTTTCTGAGTTTTTATTTAGTTTTAGTTTTGTTATTTTTCTTTTTATCTCACTGCTTTTTTGAATCTGCGTTTTCAGGACTGTTTAGTTGATGCCCAGATTGCCTCGCGATTTGGTGACACCACTCGACAACCCGGAAAAACTGTATACCGAACAGAACCGCAGAAACCGAGAAAGCAGGATGGCAACCAACCAGAGAGATCCACCCGAGAACACCGAAGCCGGTGGACAAGAACGAGAGACACGTACCCCAGCCCAGATGGCGCGGTACATTGAGGAGTTTGTCACAGCGGGACTTGCTGCCCAAAGCAACCAGAGAACATATAACCGATCTGGGAAGGCGTTGGTGGAAAATTTCGAAGTCCCCACCGGGGGGCATGAGCGAGCTATTGTGGTGCCCGAGATCACCGCCGAGCACTTTGACATCAAACCATCCACCATCCAGACGGTACAAACTCTCTGCCCGTTTCATGGCAGAGCCGACGAAGACCCGAACGATTTTATCGGGAAATTCGAAGATTACTGCAACAAGGTCAGATACAAGGGGGTAGAAGCAGAGGCACTCATGTTGATCTTATTTCCGTACTGTTTATGGAGTAGCCAAAGACTGGCTTGAATCCCGACCACCCCGATCCATCACCACATGGGAGGAGTGTGTCACGGATTTTCTGGCAAAGTTCTATCCCGCCTCCCGAGTCATACAGTTACAGAGCGAGATCCTGTCATTCAGACAGAAGATGGGGGAGACGGTGGTGGACGCATGGGACAGGCTCATGAGATTGGTCAAACGGTGCCCGAACCACGGTTTTGGAGACGCAAAAATCCTGCAGGTTTTCTACCATGCCCTAGACAGGGAGAACGCCGACAGGATTGACAGAGAGGCCGGAGGAAACTTCTTGTATCACGTGGACAAAGAAGGTGCGTATGACCTGATGAAGCAGTTGGCCAAGCAGGACACCCGACTGTTTGATGATCGCAGGATGGCGGCTAGAGCCGAACCCGCAGAGGATGACCGTATAGACAACCTAGCCAAGATCGTTCACGACTTGGTCAAGAAGGTCTACTCGGATAAGAAGACTGTTGCAGCAGTCGAGGAACCGGATCTCGACACAGCCATTGAGGAGCTAAGGACCGAAGACACCAATTACGTACAGCAGCAGTGGGACCCGAGCCGGTACCGACCGGGTACGAGAGACCATCCCGGGTTTCGGTACGGAAACCCGAACGCAACAGTTTATGCACCGGGGTTCCAGCACAGGCCACCAGCTCAGCAGGCTGCCCCGGCCCAGCAGGCTCAGTCAGTCCCATCTGCGCAGCAGTACGACGCCCAGATGAAAGAAATCAAGTCCATGTTCCAGACCATGGAGTCCCGGTTCAAGCACATGGACACCTTGACGGCAGATATGCAGACAACCAAAACGTCACTGCGCGCTTTGGAAGTGCAGGTGGGGCAGTTAGCACAGCAGCTAACAGAGATACAACCAGGAAACCTACCCTCAAACACAGTAAAAAATCCACGGGCTCAGATCAATGCTATCTCCACTCGGAGTGGATTGGCACTGCAGGATCCACCGTATCCCAGCCACGCACGTGCAGAAAATTCGAAAGAAGTAGAACGCAACTTGTCGGGCCAGGATAACAGCACAGTCGATCGCCCCCAGCCGAAGGGCTCGGTTGAGCAGGATGTAGTGCAGAACGAGACAGGTGCAGAAACTGTACCCATCTCCAAGGAGGTCCCGTACCCCTTACGAACACGAAAGAGGGATGACAGCAAGGACTACGCCAGGTTTCTCGAGATGTTCAAGCAGCTACAGATTAACATACCTTTTGCTGAGGCTTTGGCTAAGATGCCCACTTACGCCAAATTCCTCAAGGACATCTTGTATGGGAGGAGGCGAATAAACGATTTCGAGACCATAAACCTGACGGCAGAAGTGAGCAATTGTGTGAAGAATGGGCTACCGAGGAAGAGAAAGGATCCTGGTAGTTTCGTCATACCGGTCACCCTAGGTAACGCTTACACAGGAAAGGCTCTGTGTGACCTAGGAGCCAGCATCAACCTGATGCCGCTGACGATTTTCAAGAGTTTGAAAGTCGGTGAACCCCGACCCACCAGAATCATGCTGCAGATGGCAGACAGGTCCGTAAAACAGGCCTACGGGGTTATCGAGGATATTCTGGTCAAGGTCGGCGAGCTTATTTTTCCGGCTGATTTCGTAATCCTGGACATGGAGGCAGGGGAGGTACCGCTCATACTTGGCAGGCCGTTTTTGGCCACGGGCGAAGCAATGATAAATTGCAAGAGCGGGGAGCTGACCATGCAGATTAACGAGGAAAAAGTGAAATTCAACGTTTTCAAAAATCTGCAACTGCCAAACTACTACGACCACGAGGACATCTTTGCTATCGATGTGGTGGACGAAGGCTGGGAAAACGAGGAGATGGACCAATTATGGGAAGAGATCGACAGCATGTACGGGGAAGAAAAGGAGAAGACTCGGTGCGAGCACGCCATGAGAGCCGAGGACTGGACCACTTTGCACCGGGACGAAGACGGCGGGCAAAAGATGATTCTCGTCCCGTCACTCAAGGAGCCACCCGCACTGGAGCTGAAACCGCTCCCGAGCCATCTCAGGTATGCGTATATTGGTGAAAATAGCACTCTGCCCGTAATTGTTTCGTCTCGTTTATCTCAGGAACAGGAGCAGAAACTGCTGGAAGTATTGCGAGAGCATAAGGAAGCAATCGCCTGGACGATTGCAGATATCAAGGGGATCAGCCCCTCCTACTGCATGCACAAGATCCGAATTGAAGAAGGCAAGAAACCGGTGATTCAGCCCCAGCGGAGACTGAACCCGAACATGAAGGACGTTGTGCGAAAAGAGGTCATGAAGTGGCTGGAAGCGGGAATCATCTACCCCATATCGGACAGCACGTGGATCAGCCCGGTCCAGTGCGTGCCCAAAAAAGGGGGTATTACGGTGGTGCAGAATAAAGATCAGGAGCAGATTGCGCAGCGCACCGTAACGGGCTGGCGGATCTGTATGGACTATCGGAGGCTAAACGATGCAACACTGAAGGACCACTTCCCGCTGCCATTCATGGACCAGATGCTGGACCGGCTCGCCCACCACGCCTACTACTGTTTTCTGGACGGGTATTCCGGGTACAATCAGATTTGCATAGCCCCGGAAGATCAGGAGAAGACGACGTTTACCTGCCCATACGGTACATTCGCGTTTCGGCGCATGCCGTTCGGGTTGTGTAATGCCCCTGCCACGTTCCAGAGATGTATGATGGCGATTTTTTCCGACATGATCGAGAAAAATTTGGAGGTCTTCATGGACGACTTTTCACTCTTCGGGGACAGTTTCGATGACTGCCTGTTCCATTTGGGCCATGTACTGATCCGATGTAAGAAGGAAAATTTGCTGCTCAATTGGGAAAAGTGTCACTTTATGGTCACCGAGGGGATCGTGCTGGGTCACAGAATTTCCAGCAAGGGACTTGAGGTGGACAAGGCTAAGATCGAGGTGATAAAGCAGCTTCCATACCCGACGAACGTAAGGGCGATCAAAAGTTTTCTGGGACATGCAGGATTTTACCGAAGGTTCATCAAGGACTTTTCCAAGATCACAAAGCCACTTTGCGCGTTACTCGGAAAAGACGTACCCTTTTATTTCGATGCAGCATGTCGGCAGGCTTTTGACCATTTGAAGGAAAAGCTGACCACAGCCCCGGTTATAACCACGCTAGATTGGTCACTCCCGTTTGAGCTGATGTGTGACGCCAGCGACTACGCTGTCGGGGCAGTTTTGGTCCAGCGAAAGGATAAGGTATGCCACGTCATTTATTATGCAAGCCGGGTACTCAACGATGCCCAGCTCAACTATGGCACGACAGAGAAGGAACTGCTGGCCGTGGTGTATGCACTGGACAAATTCAGGCCCTATTTGGTCGGGTCAAAAGCTATCGTTTTTACCGACCATAGTGCTCTGAAATACCTGCTGGACAAGAAGGACGCAAAACCGAGACTGTTGAGGTGGGTACTACTGATGCAGGAATTCGATGTGGAAGTCCGGGACAAGAAGGGAGTTGAGAACGTGGTAGCGGATCACCTATCCAGACTTGAAAACGTGAAGGTGGACCCGGTGCCGATCAAGGAAAACTTCCCGGACGAGCACATCATGGCAGTCAAAATCGGGAGACCGTGGTACTATGCCATAGCCAACTATTTGGTAACTCGCACGCTTCCCGAGGATCTCACCCCGTCGCAGCGGAAAAAGTTCATTGCCGAAAGTAGACAGTATTTCTGGGACGACCCGTACTTGTTCAAACTGGGGGCCGACAACATCCTGAGAAGGTGTATCCCGACCCACGAGGCCTGGAACGTGATCCGACACTGCCACTCATCACAGTGTGGGGGTCATTTTGGGGGAACGCGAACAGCGCATAAAATAATGCAGTCCGAGTTTTTCTGGCCGACAATCTTCAAAGACTGTCACGACTATGTGCAGGGATGCGATAGGTTCCAGAGGACAGGAAACACGTCACACCGGGACGAGATGCCGATGACCGTGTGGCAGGAGGTATAGCCATTTGATGTATGGGGGATTGACTTCATGGGTTCGTTCCCATCTTCGATGGGGAATCTTTACATTCTGCTGGCAGTAGATTATGTGACAAAGTGGATCGAAGCGATCGCGTGTCAGAAAAACGATGCAGCTACCGTTGAGCGTTTTCTGAAACGCAACGTTTTCACTCGTTTCGGGACTCCCAGGGCAATGATCAGCGACGAGGGCTCTCACTTCATCAATTGAGTTTTTGCGAAAGTTCTGAAACAATACGGTGTGTCAGTTCATAAAGTCTCGTTACCTTACCATCCGCAGACGAACGGACAAGCCGAGGTGTCGAATCGAGAGATCAAGAGCATACTCGAGAAAACAGTGAATCTCGGCCGAAAGGATTGGTCCGTCAGACTAGACGATGCGCTCTGGGCCTACAGGACAGCTTTCAAAACACCGCTGGGAATGTCACCATACCAGCTCGTTTTTGGGAAAGCGTGCCACTTACCGGTGGAACTGGAGCACAAGGCGTATTGGGCCATCAAACTGCTGAACTTGGACCAGAATCTAGCAGGGGATAAGAGGAAGATGGCACTGCTGGAATTGGAAGAATTCCGCAGAACGGCTTTCGAGAGCGCCAAAATTTACAAAGAGAAGACAAAGAAGTGGCATGATAACCGTATCACGCCAAAGCAGTTTAATGAAGGCGACAAGGTGCTTCTCTACAATACCCGGATGCGGTTCTTTCCTGGGAAGTTGAGGTCTTGTTGGTCGGGACCGTTCATCATCAAGCAGATCTTTGCCTGGGGGGCATTCGAGCTGGAAAATCCAAAAGACAAATCCAGTTTCAGGGCGAACGGGAACCGGATCAAGCCGTATCTCGAGACCGCCGAAGTCTTCAAAATAGACCTGGTCTATTTTGATGACCCGTGAGAGGTAACAAGGTCGGGCCGTCGACCGTAAATCACAAGGCGCTGTTTGGGAGGCAACCCAAAATTTATCGTTTATTTATTTAGTTTTAGTAGTTATTACGTTATTATGACAATTCTGAATTTTCGAGAGAGGCGAGATGAGCGGGTTTTTGACTTTGAATTTGAGAGTGTGCAGATACGGAAACATCCAAAACAGCCAGAACCGAGGAAACAGGGGAAGAGAGAAAATTTGAAAAAAAAAAAAAAAAAATTGGATTTTGCCTCGGGTTGCGTATATACGCAGCCCCTGCGTATATACGCAACCCGTGGGGCAAAATGATTTTTTTTTCTTTTTTTGGTTGTTTTCTGGTTGGGTATATACGCAGTACTGCGTATATACGTAAACAGGAAAGAAAGAAAAAAATCGAAATTTTTTCAAAACCCCGGGGGTATTTTGGTCATTTCGACCATTTAGGGTTTATATTGAGAGAGGGGGACGGGTTGGCCATTGTTGGCACCTCTCTTTCTCTCTCTACCTCCATTTCCTCTCACTTGAAGAACACGAATTGTGCATCGGACCTCCAAATCAAAATCCGGGCACATTTCTGGAATCCCCTCGTCGCAAGGAGCAAGATTCATCCATCAAAATCCAGAAATAAGCAAAAATCGAGCGGGCAATTTCCATCAAAAAGTGAGGTGTTCTTGAGGAAAAGTGCAGATTCGAAGGTGTTAAAGCAAGAACTAGCAAAAACCGTACAAGGGAACGTGAACGAGGAGATCGAGGACTTCGATTTGGTAGGCTCGGAATTCAATTCCGGGCAGTTGACTTTTCCGGCGACTTTTCCGGCGACCGGCGGCGGCTTTCCGGCGACTTTCCGGGCAGAATCTCCGGTCTTCACCCCTGTTTAGGGAAGGTCGAAAATCTCATCCCTCGCTTTATTTTCCGTTTTGGCACGGCCCGTAGTTGGGCCCGTTATTTTCGGTAATTTTGCATTTGGAGCGGCACTTGCCGTGTGGACCTCTGGTAGCTCTTAGGTGGACTATCTATTGAGACACACTATTTTTTGTGCACGTTTCACGTTCTTGCTTATTTTCCCGAGTTGGCACGTTTTACGAGATTTTAGTCTGTTATGGAGTTTCACGTACCCGTCTTAGACCCCGAGCGAGATGACATCCCGACTGACTATGAGCCGGATGAGCTTTCCCCTACGCTGTTTGACAGTTTTAGGTTCGTTAACCATCATGCCCAACATTACTTTATGACCGGAACCAAAATGGGTCATGGCCTTCCCGTAGACTATCAGTTTGAGGTAGACCATGCGAACATGCCGCCAGAGATGGCAGACTATGCGAGTCGAACGGACATTTTCGGAACGTCCCTAGCGGGGTTTCCGGACTTGTCCAGTTCTGACTTGGTGCGTGAGTTCTACGCGAACCTCATGCACAAGGGGGAGGGTGAGGCCAACGGGGATGTTCGTTGGGTTTATTTGCGGCGTACGTTTCTGTTGCTCACGGCGGATACCATCCGCCAAGCGTACCAGATCCCGATGCGCCATTTTTCGTGCGCATATGCTGAGTGTGCAGATTACCCGCCTAGCGATGGTGAGCTTTTGCGGGTGGTGACTGGGGGGTACCCGGGTGCCCATTTCGAGAGAGAGGGGACAGGCGAGATAGGCAAGAAATTGCATTCTCGTTTTATTATCGGCCCGCCACGGTGGTGGGCCGAGTGGGTAGTAAACATGGTCGTGGGTATTAAACACTTTACCTACCTTGACTTTGAGTACGCACTCTTAGTCTATTGCCTTGTTCTGAGACGAGAGGTTGACATTCCTCGTCGGATTTGGGTGTACATGCAGGAGCGGAACTTCTCCGGGAGCCATAAGGGATTGGGGTACGCCAACCTCATTGCCAAACTTGCACGGGAGTTTGAGGTTCCGCTGCACAATTTAGAGGGTGACCTACAGCCTCCTAAGCCTCGGCCTTATAGGAAGCTTATCGCTCGGCATCCGGGCCCACCACAGCCAGTCGTTGACCTCGATGAGGATGACGATTTTATGGAGGAGGACCCGGCTCCTGCACCTGCCCCTGCCCCTAGGAGGCGTTCGACTCAGGAGCGACCAGTCAGCCGCCAGGCATCGGCCGGACTTGCGATGCCGTACTAGTAGAGAGAGTGAGCGCCCCGAGTCGAGTAGACAGGGGACTGAGAGGAATGCCCAGCCTCAGCCTGCCCGTCAGAGAGGTGAGCCGGCCCCACGGGCCAACCCGGCCCCACGAGCTCGACCGGCCCCACCACGTAGACTGCCCCGAGTGGACGAGAGATTTGAGGGGTGTCAGGGCGGACGCAAGTCCATCGGAGAGAAGGTGTATGAGAGCGTGGGCAAGCTTTGGAGAGCGTTGACGCATAACCGCCGGACTCAGCGGAAGGTCACGAAGGACACCCAGGCTGCCCTAGCTAGTATTCGAGAGGAGCAGCGGGATGCGGCTCGGCACGCGGGCCGAGAACCGCCACTCCCGCTGTATTTTCCACCTACCTACTCCAGCAGCTTTACCGAGGGATGGTCGGATGACGGGGACTCTAGTGAGTGCACGTCGGCTCCACCACCCCCGACCCAGCCACCACCCCCAACCTAGCCACCTCCACCGACTCAGCCAGCACAGCCACCTGCCCGACAGGAGAGACGGCAGCCTGGGACACGATCCCGGCAGCCTACAGGTCGTCAGGCTGGGACCCGTACCCAGCAGACTGGGGCCCGTACTCAGCAGCATTCGAGTGGCAGGACGACCTTGCGATCCCAGCCACCTAGCAGTTGGACTGGGTCCGAGTCGCAGTCCTCGGATTACCGGCCCCGTACACGGGCACGTCAGCCGGTATTTAGGTCTGATTCAGAGAGCAGCTCGCCGGGTAGCATTTCCGGTACGTCCGAGACCGGGTCAGACCCGACATTTTTTCTGGACGAGTGAGTGCCATGAGGGCATGCCACCTCTTAGTGGGGGGGGGGTGGTAGTCGTGTCTGCATTAACCCGGTCTGCACGTTTTTTCGTATTTATTTTTATTTTTTTATTTTATTTTTGAGTCAGCATATTTTTTTTTATTTGAGTCAACCCACCATAATCATTCTGGCCATGCATTGTATATAATTAAAAAAAAAAATATTTTTTTTTTATTTGAACGAAGGGCAAGTTGCTCCGAAAGATCGTTTGGCACTCGCCAGACAACAGTCGCTTGTAGCAGCCTCTTACAATCGATTTAGGCCAAATGGAAGGCGCCACTGCATCAAAACCAAACTGGGAAGAAGCGCGAGTTGGATCAACGCCGACTGTGATCCTTTCGTACCTGGGAGTAAGTTCAGGAACATACTCAGCAAGAGCAGGGAGAGAACCCCTTAAACACCAGCAGAAGAATTCGCGATAGCGCTCATGATAGCGCTCACGACCTTCGAGAAGGAGCTCTTTTGAAAAAGCAAGAGATTTGGTGGGATACAGCTTCGGGAACCATAGCACATTCTCAATACGTGTGGCATAGGGCCTAGCTGTAAACTTGTTCCGGTCATCGCATATCAGGCTCCAGGTGCACTTGGGAGGATTGGTTCTAAACTATCGAGCAGCTCTCCCACTGGAAAGTTGAGTCTCCGCGCCAGGGACGCACCATTTGTTGGGCCTAGAAGGAACAGGAGCATAGGAGGGCCATCGCTCAAAAACCCACATAGTAAGGAATGCGATGTTGACATAAGTCATCACATCTAGACGACCGCGAGAATCCTTGATTGCCACTACCAACTGGTCCAATCTGTGATACAAGGCGCCCAAGACCAGAGGCCCAAGTGCGACTCTCTGGCCGAGGGCCAACTTGACAGCAAGGGGAAGGACGTGATAAAAAACCCGGTCATGAGGGTGACCATCAATCAGGTACCTTGACAGCCAAGCACAGAGGAAGCCACACAAGGTTAGATGGTAACCTTTTCCATTTACATAATTTTTCGCATTTGGGTTCTTGTCCAGAAGTTGCTTGGTAATACTACTATTCGCATAGTCGCGAAAGAAGTATTGCACCCATTTGCCCCAGGTTTCTTCGCAGAAGTATCAACAAGCTGCCAGTCAGGAAGAACTTTCGCAGATGTCCAACGAGTAGAGATTTTCTTCACCTCGGACAAGCGTTCCTCCATATGCGCGTATAGAGCAAGTTCTGGATCAGTTCGCAAAGGGCTCAGGGGATCCACTTCGCCAATGGGAGAAAGGTCATACAACATATGCACATCTTCCAAAGTGGGAGTAGCCTAGAACTCAGCAAAATGGAAGGTGTGAGTCGCAGGTGAATAGCGAGAAAGAAGGTTTAGAAGCATGGACGGATCCAACTTCACGGCAGCACCCTTCATAGCACGAACTGCGAAGTAAATTCCAGCATTGTCTAATGTGATGGCATGGTGGGTCAATACATGGTCAATCCACTCATCCATCAGGTCCAACTTTTGGACAAAGGCCTGGGTGGAAATTTCAGTATGAGGGAAAAACCCATTTTCAACTCCTAGTCTAACCACGTCTTTGGAGCCGATTAACTCTAACGTGGCTGCATTGGTAGGCGGAGTCAGGGTTTGCAATTCTCAGGAGGGAAAAGGATCTGGTAGATTCTTCACCTTAACTCTGGCATGATAGAAATCTTTTCCACCCAAATACGGGGCTATTCTCCACAAGGTCTTGGGAAGATCAGGTATTTCTTTGGCCTCTTTAATGGGTTTGGATCCTTTTGTCTTGGCCATTCCTGCGGAAGAGCAAGAAAAAAGGGGGAGAAATATACACACTTTCAGTTTCAATTTCAGGAAGCAATTATGTTTCGTCAAGAGAAGATGAACAGTCCGGAGTCAATTCGGGTTTAGAAGCTCAGAATTTGTGTATATTGCTCAGAATTTCAGAAGTTCTACATTCAAAATCGTCACAATATGGTGATTCGATCAGTTCTGGGTTTAAGAAAAGAGCCTCTTTTGCAGTTCTCAATGAGCGATATATTCCAAATAACCATGGGTTTATAGATCCAAGACAGTTCAAAGAATATTTGAGTACATTAATGGAATTGAGCAAAGCCTACCTTGTTTTGCTGAAGCAAGTTGAAGGAGACGATTGACAAGGAAGAACTGATGTTTGATTACTTGAATCTGCTCTTGAAGGCTTCCGGGTATCATTCACTTTAGAGAGAGAAGTGATGCTCTGTAACAATGGAAGGCATAGAGTACTTATTCAAGAACAATGAGGAGTCGAGTCCTTCCAGTAGTCGAATCGCAACCGTCACCATCGAATCGCGCAATCACATGACAAGCTGACATCACGCCTAAAACCCTAAAAGAACAGACGGCACGAATCCAGGGATTCTAGGTCATAATGGCACGCACGGGGGATGATTTTGCGTGTATTTGAATTGGTGCGTGGAAGCGACGCGTACATTGGTTCCTGCGCATTGAAGCCTATCTGGCTATGTGTCTTCACGCGCAGAAAGGGGGCTAATGTAGATAGTGCTTTCTAGACAGGCATATCTTAGCCACGTGGCGATCATCCTGCACACCTAGCTGTGCTTCACACACACTGGATCACCAACCGCGCTGATCCACGTGGGGGCTGCGAAACACGGCCCTCGCGTACCACCACACGGGACCTGTAGGGACTTAGTGGTTTGGAGGCTAGAGTAAGTCCTATCGCGCGCGAGCGAAAACCAAGCCCGCGCGCGACCCCTTGTAACTGCTTTGAGAGATTTATGGCACGAGCTCCATAAACCCGGTCAACCTCATAACGGTTCTGGTATACGCGGACGACGTGCGTAACGGTTCCTATATACGCGGACGAACGTGCCGTTGTGGTTAAGCTAATTAAGCCGCCATTAATGGGTGCATTAACCCACTACAACGGTCACATTCTCCGTTATATATAGCATTGTTAACCCTTCCATACAGGGGCGAATCACCTGAAATACGCGAAAGCTCTGCCAAAATTCTGTCTCTCTCTCATACAGTACTATTGCCTTACTCTCTCCCTATACACAACTCTACTCTTCCTGTGTTCTTATCCTCTGCTCTTGGTGTATATTGAATACTCCCTAAAGGATTCTCTCGTACACAATAGGCCAGACGTTAAACTTTATCGGGAAGAGAAATCGACCGATTAAGCAGGGTCCTCTGTCTTACATAACTCTATCGCAGTAGTCATCGTCAATGACATCAACAACCTCTTATACAAGAGTCAACCTTCCAAAGCCACAAGTGATTTCATCAGATTCTTGCATAGGTACCTTGCTTGCTGACATCTTCATGTTGCTACTCAGAGTTCATATGAGAAAATTCAGAGAGCTATGACGAGTTACGGGCCGGAGAAGAAACCCTTGAAACCCTTGTCGCCTCTTCATAGGTCTCCTACTTCTGCGGAGTTTTATTTCCTTGCGAAAAACTTTGCACTTTTTGTATTGTGTTAGATTGTTAACTTTTGCATTGTTTTCACTTTTAATTTATTGAGTACCCCTACCAATCGTTGTGGTTAATCGAGTTGGCCCATGCATATAGAGTTAAGAAAAATAAAAAAATAAAAAAATAAATTAAAATTGAGAAAATTTGAAAAGTGAAAAATCAGAAAAATTGAAAATTTTCAGAATTAGGGCAATTGATGAAGCTAGAAACCGAAGAGAGTTCAGTGAAAGAGTATCTGAGAATAGGAAGCGCCGTAGTAGGAAAAATCTAACTTTTAGCATCTTGCGCACCGGTATCACGAAAGGATGTCCCAAGTATTCAGGGAATGTGGAAAGTAGATACGTGCATACCTTTAGTTCCTATATTGTGCTAGCGAGATTTATTCTTTGGAAGTCGAATAGTCTGTTTTCAAGTGGAAACTTGTGGCCTATTGAAATCTGGGGTGGACCTTCGTGTTGAGTCAGTTCCATGTGGTACATTGCTTTAGCCTAAGTGAAGTTAGAGAGTGTACAGCACCATCCCTTATGGCGGTTTCAAGAGCTTAGAAAATCCCACACTTGGTAGTTTCAAATGCACGGTTGAAAAGTTAGAAAAGAATGAAGAACAAATGAATCAAAATCTTCTCTTGGATTAGATACGGTGAACAACGTAATGTTCCTCCGTTCACGCGGCGAATTGGGATTCGATCCAATTAGAGATTCTAAGAAAAATTAAAGTCAAGCCGTATTACACGGATTTGTGTCTCCCGTCACTGAGACAATTTGCATTCAAATGCAATTACGGCTAAGAGGGTCTGAAAACCTCAAATGACTTGGCGACGAAAGACAACCATAAGCCTAGGGATGCCTAAGCCCTCTGAGCTAAAGGGAGTGCCTGAGTCTTGGTTTGATTATTGCTGGATGTTTAGGGACCCGTCGGTGAGCTTGTGCGTAGGATCATTATACTTCAAATTCTTGCTATTGGTTGTGAAATTTCAAAACATACTAGTGAGACCTTGATGATTTTGGTTAGTGATAGCGAGATTGCCCGATCTCTAAAGAAAAAGAAAAAAATGTGTTAAGTTTCCCTTTTGCATTGTTTGATAATCGAGTTGCATTGTATAGAGCATGCAGTTTAAATTGTCGAGTCGTTTGTGTTTGTCGTTTGTGTCACATGGCTAGTAAAAGTATGTAATTCGTTGGGGTTGTGAAGCAAGTTATTGCTCAGGACGAGAAAGAGAAAGTGTGGGAGAATTTGATAGCTCCTTTTGAGAACTATATCTTATTTCTATCTTCCACTTTAATATGAGATATTTGAGCATAATTGCGGAAAATATGAGTCGTTTTGTCACTTAATGCTTCCTATGTGCTACATTGTTACTCCGGTGGTTTCTATGGATATTTCGATGTTATTTGTCAAATATGATCGCTTGGTATGTTTGTTCATGTTGTTTTGACAGGAATTGATGCTAATATGTTGATAAGAGGCATGGAACGAACTTCGGAAACAACGGGAGCTCAAGTGGAGTCAAGGGAAGCAAAGTTGGAGGAGCTAGAATGACCAGTATAAACTCATTTGATTATATCTAGAGTTGAACAATGAATTTTGGAGTGAGACTGGTTCCAAATGAAAGTAGACTCAAAGAGCTTTCCAACGATAGGTCACAGAGCTTAATCGGAGATCAGACAAAGAAGTAATGGCTTGGATAAGTCATAGTTAAGATTCATTTCGTACGAAATGGGCTATTTCGTACGAAATGGTCTGACTCTGGACCATAATTTTGGGGTTAAAACGAAAATATTGAATACTTATAACGGGAATTGAATCAAGGACGACCTAGGGGTATGGAAATTACTCATTGACGCAGAGGAGAGGCAAGGACGAAAGAGGAGACGGAGACTTCACCATTTGAGAATCTACTTCGATTCCTTCTTCCCTTTTCTTAATAAAATTCATGGAGAAACTCTTTTTCTATTGTTTATCTTACATTGAGTAGCTAAGCTTTCATAGCTAGGAATCTCATATGAGATCCTAGGGTTCTTGTAAACGTTGATTTTCCGGATTGTATCTAATTTCATGCTTTGATGATTTATTCTATTGAATGAGTTAAAGTTTCTTGATTCCATTAGTAATTGAAAGTGTGAGTATGCAGATGTATAAGAAACTAAGATACTCTAGAACAGGGGGTTGAATAGAGTATGCCAACTTTTTGCAAAACTAGCTAACAAGTAGAAGAACTAGTGTAGACAATGAATTTCAAGACCTTGAACACAGGTTCAAGCCTTTGAAATGCAGCAGAAAGTTTTAGAACAAGTAAGCCTTTTTCAAGGCCTTGAAAACAAGTTCAAACCCTTGAAAAAATAAACAGTTTTTGTATGCTGCAAAGCTTTGAAAGTAAATGAACTGAAAATGCACAAGACAAGTGATTTATAGAGTTCAGTCCACTTGGACCTAAGTCTCTACCTAAGGGATTAGATCCCTGCAGGATTTTCAACTCAATTCTTATTAATCAAAAGCTAAGCCCTCGAACTCAAGCACATAGAGTTCCCTTACTCTGTTACAGCTTGTAGTTTTCCCTAACCTGTCTAGTACCTGCTCTAGCTAACTGATTAACTAAGAATTCTCTATTGTTCAACTTGAACAATCCTTGAGAATGAATGTAGAAAATAATACAGAAATGATCTACCAATATAGCTCTATACAGAAGAACACTTAAGAGTAGAAAAACTGGAGTGAAATGCAGTGAACTTATGTGTATGGATTGGAAGAGATGAAGAACTTATTTGATGCTTTTCAATCCAGAATGCTTTTCGGTATTTTTCCGTTTCGAAATGTGTGTTTGTTACTTCAAATTTGAGCTCTTTAAATACTTCAAACAACTCTGCAAATCTCTCCAGATTTTCAGCAACTAGGTAATAGAGTTTGACTATGTTGAGATCTTCTCCAACGGTTTAATGATTGTAATCTTCTGAGATTTTGTTGCAATCCTTCATTTAACCATCAAGAGAAGCTGTCAAACACGTCTAATTGATCACAGGATCAATGTCTTCAAGTTTTTCCAAGTCTGCAACAATCCAGTTTAGGAAACAATCCTGCAGAACTTAGAAACAATATTTCCTGCATTATCTTGGTCAAACAGTTGATATAGCACGATTCAAAACATGTTAAACAGTTTGTCTTTCATCATCTAATAAACAAGTAATCAAACATATGAAACAGAGATAATAAGTTAGATCAGAGAGTTAGGAGAAAAACTCCCCCTGAGAATAAGCTTTCAGGTTTAACAGTTTCATGGCTTTGAATCTAGTTTCAAGGCCTTGAAAATAGCCGAGACTATTTTCAAGCGTCTGAAGCTGATTCAGGGATTTGAAAGCTGTTTCAAGGCCTTGAAATAGCCAAGCTCTTTAAATCCTTGAACAACCTGAGCTTTCAATCTCCCCCTTGATGAAAGACAATACCAAATTATGTTTGATCCTTAGTCTCTGCAAAATAAAATGATTAGTCTGCAATTTAACAAACAGAGTTATTCCAAAAAGATCCAACTTATTTAAATGCCAGCAAAAACACATAAATAGTTCAGCAAATAAACCTAAACTGAAACCTAGAATTTTCTCCCCCTTTTTGACTTTCATCAAAAAGATAGAAGATATTGGATCAAGTGTCTGGAAAATTTTGAAAACTTAAAGAAATAAATAAGCCATAGAGGATGTGGAAGAAAGAATAGGCAAGATTAAGGGTTTTGATCTTCATCTTCCTCCTGATCTCCTTCGTCTTTCTCATTGTCTTCTTTATCAGTCTTGTCCTGCTCCTCCTGTTCTTCTGCAACCCTTTTTGCAACAGCTGTCTAACCAGGCTTGTCATTTTCAGCAGCCTTTGGAGATTTCTTCTTCTTCTTCTTCAAAGTGATCAGCAGCTCATCTAAATCAGGGCTATTAACTTCATCATCTGCCCGTTCTGCTGCCTGCTTTCCCTTATCTGAAACTAGAGTAGCTTCTTCCTGTTCTAATGCTCACTAGGCAATTCCTTTTCTGATTGTCCTTTCTTTGTTCCTTCAGGATCCTTAGGAACATCAAGCAAGGTCATGCTTCTGAAGATACTTTCCACCATATACTTTACTTGTCACATATCACTTTGCAGTCCAAAAACAGTAGCTTTGACATACTACATGTCCAGTTCCAAACCATCAAGTCTTTGATTTTCTATAGGCTGAGAGGTCTGACTTGAAGTGGGAGTTAAGGTCTTGGGTTTAGAAAATATCTTTGCACCTAGTTCTGCTTTAGTCAGGTCAGAGTAAAGTTTCCAAACTTTCTCTTTTGTTTTCACAACTCCAATTTTCTCAAAGGCTTTCTCATTGAGTTCCCCAAACCCATATGTGACTAATTCTTCTCCTGTAAAAGGGATCTCAAAGTGCTCAAAGAACATGGTGAGGATGTTAGCATATGGCAGAGGGTGAATCCTCTTAATGGTTAGACTGAAGAGCGTGTGTTCAAGAACTATTTTTGGGAGATCAATCTCAAAACCATGCATAACCAGGTACATGATGTGAAACATTCTCTCTGTCACCAACTCTCTTGAGTGCTCTCTAGGAAATACACACCTCACCAGTATAGTATGAAGAACTTTAGCTTCAACATTTAACACAGAGTGTGTTAACTGTTTGGCTGAGGTTGAGACATTTGGAAGAAAGAATTCTTCTTTGGCTAGCTTCAAAGTTTCTGACTTTGGTGGATGGTTGCTGGTGTCATACCTCTTTGGACAACCTAACACATTGGAAAACTCAGAGTGATCTAGTTCAATTATGATCCCTGCAACTTTCGATTTGATCACCAAATGTGCAGATCTCTTGACTTGGGTTAAGTTCAGATAGAAGAGCCTGGTGAGTCTGGGGTAGGCAATATCCCTAGGATTCAACATACACCACAAAGAGCTCTTCTTTAACATAGAGATGCAATTGAGTTTCATGTGTTCGAACACATACTTATTAACCAAACTGCAAAAACCAATAGACCTTGAAGCAAAACCATCTAACCACTTACCTTTAGAGATGTTTGAGACAAACCATGTCTCATCTGGAGCTGTGTTCTTTGTTGAGACTTGCGAATAGATCTGCAATGCCTTCTCCAATTGACCTCCTGGTTGTGATTCAATCACCTTCCCTTTCCCTTTTTCTGCCTGAGTTGCCTTCTTTTTCACCTTCTTTGAATTAGTAGCCTCTTTTTCTGGTTGCTTTTCTGTAATGGCCTTCTGATTCTTCTGCTTTTCTGAAGAGGAGGTTGTAGCCTTCTTGATCTTCTTCTCTTGTGGAGGAGGATATGGAACTGCTTCTGCACTAGGAGTTATGGAGCTGGAGTCTCCACTGACTTCTTGAACCTCTTCCACTGCTGCCTTTCTATTCTTCTCTGAGACAGGTTTTGAACCACCAGCCATCTTGATTCGATATGAGGATCTTCTTGTTCTCATTAGGGTTAGGGAGATGAAAAGAGAGAGATGGAACGATATGGAATGAAGGATAAGAGAAGAGGATAAATACTGAAAGAGTTTGAGTTTCAAAAGGAAACTAGGATCTCTCTGATTCTGAAACGATTTGCAAAGATCAGAGAAAATTTCAAACTTTTATGCCGTTGGAAAAAGAATATACTAACACTATTTTTGGCTAAAACAAATTTTTGAAAAAGGTAGGGGCTATATTAGGCAAATATCTACAGAGATATCAACCAGTATAGAATGATCCAAGTTTATTGACTATTAGTGTAACAGATTCATTTTCAAGGCTTTGAAAAGGCTTTCAAGGCCTTAAAACACTGTAACACTGCAACAAGTAAGAAATCAAAGATTTGAACTGATTTTTAAGGCTTTGAAACTCAGCTCAAACCTTTTTATACACAAACAACTTACCTTTCTTACCTTATGCTCCCCCTAAACCAATGCAGCCTTGTTTAGCATTCCCAATTCCAATCTTAGAGATGAGAACCTTTCATCTGCTAATGGCTTGGTGAAGATATCTGCAATTTGCATGTTAGTAGCAACAAATTCAAGAACAATATCACCTTTCTCAGCATGATCTCTGATGAAATGGTGTCTGACATCAATGTGCTTGGTTCTTGAGTGTTTTACTGGATTCTCTGTAATTGAAATTGCACTAGTGTTGTCACACTTAATAGGTATACCTCTGAAGTCAAATCCAAGGTCTCTTAGATGTTTAGCACTCCATAGTACTTGTGAGCAACATGCTGCTGCAGCTATATATTCAGCTTCAGCTGTTGATAGAACAGCTGAATTCTGTTTCTTGGAATGCCATCTAATCAAAGATGATCCAATGAATTAGCATGTTCCAGAAGTGCTTTTTCTATCAACTTTGTACCCTGCAAAGTCAGCATCTGAAAAACTACATAAAGAGAAGTTAGAATGTCTTGGATACCAAAGCCCTAAGTCTTTGGTACCATTGAGATATCTGAATATTCTCTTCACAGCAGTTAAGTGTGATTCTTTTGGATCAGCTTGAAACCTAGCACACATGCACACACTAAACATAATATCTGGTTTGTTTGCTGTCAGATAGAGTAATGATCCAATCATGCCTCTATACTCTTTAACATTGACACTCTTACCAGATTCATCCTTGTCTAAGGATAATTTGGAGCTCATTGGGGTCTTAGCTTCCTTGCATTGAGCCATGTTGTACTTATTTAACAAGTCTCTTGTGTACTTGCTTTGATTCAGAAAAATACCCTTCTTCAATTGATGTATTTGAAGTCGTAGGAAGAAGGTTAATTCTCCCATCATGCTCATTGACAGCGTAAACCTATCTGCTTTTTCGCAAGTGTACGATCAAGTAATATAGAGTATGTAATTGTGACTCTGGTTGTCGAACCCACGAGAACAGTTTAAGTTGTTGCTAATTAGAATTAGAATTAGGCACAAAGTTGTAAAAAGGAGGAAGGTTTAGGATGTGACTCTACTTAATTGCAGTAAATAAACAGTAAAAAACTTATTTTATTTTTCTGTTGAATATTTTGCAGAAATTGTTGTAGTTGTAAAAGTCGATAATTCTAAAAATCTAGATTCCAGGATCCCCTAGGGTTACTCTCCAGCTTTCATGGTATATTTGATTTCAGAAACACACAGTGGTTTTGTTTATGCCAGCATACCAATAGTACAATCTCCTCTCGGTCTCATGCACCTATCACTCGACTGCAGATTTTCGGGTCCTCTCGGTCCACCTAAATCTGCAGGTTCATTCTAAGTCTGCTAGGGTTACAGGTTCTCCTCTCGGTCTCCCCCTAAACGTCTAACAGTTGGTCTAATGCTTCTGGGCTAGTCCCCTGATTCTTTTCACCTCTCGGTCCATCAAGGCAGAGTACTAAATCCTGTCTTTTCTTCCTAACGTTCATTGGTCACTCTCGCGCACCAGTTCCTGTCTGTAACACTCCTGGGTGATCAAGCCATTCATGTATGTAAATAAAATCAAAGACAGAATAATAAACAAACCATCCTGTATTAAGACTTAGCTAGCCATGCATCTGAAAATCAAAACAACCAAGTCTGCTGAATTCATAAACCCTAGGTTCACCGAGAACCTAGGCAAAAGGTCTAGCTAGCTTGCATTATTGAAAAACAACGTTTCATAAAGAGAGAAAAGATCAAACTAGTTATTTTTCTGAAAATACTGGGAACTGCTCCAATCCTGCTCTGCTCCAACTTCTGGCTGCTGATGATGATGATAGCTGTGAGTGTGTATGCGTAACCCTAATTCAGTGCTGGGACACCTCCTTTTATACTGCCACAGTCTCCAAAAACTGATGCACGAAATTCCTGTTTTACCCTCGAAAAGACCCGTCCTGGAAGCTTCTGGAAACCTTCTGTGCGTTCGAACGCACACTTCCTGCGTTCCAACGCAGTGCGTTCAAACGCACTGCCTTCTGCGTTTGAACGCAGGACTTAGCCGTTTTTTCCATTTTCCTCTTCTGACTTCTGGACCCGTGCGTTTGAACGCAGCTCCTCTGCGTTTGAACACACCCCTTGGCCGTTTCTTCTCTTGAGTGTTGAGTCCTGCGTTTGAACGCAGGATGTGCGTTTGAACGCACCCCTTAGCATTTTTCAGCACTTCGGCCTCTGACCCCCTGCGTTTGAACGCAGACTGCCTGCGTTTGAACGCACTACTTAGCCAATTTTCTGCCTTTTTCCTGCTGTTCTTCTGTCTTGTGCGTTTGAACGCAGATCCTGCGTTTGAACGCACCACTTAGCATTTTTTCCTCTTTTTCTGCTCAACTTTCCTGACACGCTGCCTCCCATCCAAGTTAATCTCATGCATTTTCCGGCACCTGTTACCTGCACATCATAACACGCACCCGCGATCATATCCAACAAACAAAAGTATGCACAAAATTACTCAAATTTTGCAATCATGATCTATAAATCTCTGCCTCGTATCAGGTGGAAAATAAGCTGAAAATGGCCAAACTCAACTCTCACAGGGTTAAAACCAATGGTAAAAAGATGTCCCAGACTAATACATTTTCAAGCTGTCAAAATACCCCCACACTAACCTCTGCTCGTCCCGAGCAGATCCTTGCATACTGCCTTGCAGACCCATTTTTGCATACTTCCCCTCTTTCACAGATTCAAGACACAGACCAAAACACTCAATCGACGACTGACTCAGATACAGAGTATACACAAACTGACTCAAGACACAGCTAAAAACTTTTTCTTTTTTTTTTTTTTTTTTTTTTTTTTTTATTTTCTGAAATTGGGCAACCTCTCTATCATAAACTGAAATCATCAAATCCTCACAAGCTCATTTCGAAATTCCACAACACGCAGCAAGAAATGATATAAACTGATCCTATGCACAAACTCACTAAGGTATCCCCAAACATCCACCAAACCAACCAAGATAAAGCACGTCTTTTGACTTTGAGGGTCCAGGCATCTATAGTCAACAAATAATTTTTCTTCGCCAAGTCATTTGAGGTTTTCAGACCCTCTTAGCCGTTATTGCGTTTGATTTGCAAATTGTCCCATTGCTGGGAGACACAACTCCTGTGTAATACGGCTTGACTTTAATTTCCCTCTTAAGCTCTAAATTGGATTGAATCCAAATTTTCCATGTGAATGGAAGCACATTATGTTGTTTCTCCTTTAAGCACAAAATATTATTTTTTTATTTTTTTTTTCTCTTTTTTTTTTTTTTTTCATAATCCCCTCTGTTTTTTACAACTGTGCAGTAGAGCGTTAAGAGTGCGGGCTTTTTAGGATTTTCTCTTGGAACCACCTTAAGGGATGGTGGTGTACATTCTCCAACTCCGCTTAGGCTACAGATTTGTACCACATAAAACCGACTCTACACGAAGGTCCACCCCAGATTCCAAGAGTCCACCAGTTTCCACGGGAAACAGAATATTCAACTATCTAAAGACCAAATCTGCCTAGCACACTAGAGAAGTCAAAAGTATGCCTGTTATCTACTTTCCACATTCCTGAATACCCGGGATAGCCTGTCGTGAGAATTGTGCACAAAATACTAAAATTTGAAGTATCCCTGCTTCGGTGCTTCCTACTCTCATAAGCTCTTTCATTGGATTCTCTTCAGTTTCTAGGTCCTAAGTTGCCCTTTCTCAAAAATTTTCTTTTATTAATTTTCCCTATTTATTATTATTTATTATTTTTTTTTTATTTTTTGTATTATTATTATTATTTTTTTTTTTCATGCAAGGTCAGAAAGGTTGGTGGGTCGACTCAACATATAAAACGTGCTGACTCAAAAAATGAAAATAAAATGAAAAATAAAATTGACAAAAATATGCTGACATGGCTATGCAGGAGGACACGATTCCCCACCCCCACACTAGAGGTGGCGCGTCCTCGCGACTCTACTGATCTGGCCTGTAACTCGAATCTGTGTTCTCCGGAGTAGACTGGTCAGTCGGCTCGGGAGATGGTGAAGGGGTTCGCCCTCTGGCGCGTTTCCTCGCAGCATGGCGTGCTCCGGCAGCGGTACCAGCGTGGCTGGCACCGGGATGGGCACTGCTGGCCCCTGGGTCTGCATGCTCTCTCCTAGGTGGGTACTGGGTACCGGGTCTGCCGGGGGTCACCTACACTGTCTGCATGTTCCGGGCTCGGTGTGGGGTCATGGGCAGAGAAGCTATCATATGGCCGGCTATCCTCCATTGTCCAGCTTGGACAATTATCACTCGAATAGCGGTCCGGAAAATTAAACCGCTTACCACGCATGTTGCTCTGAATTTCAGCAAGTGCCGACTCATGAGCTCTCATGGCGGCTGTGTGAGCGTGGTAGATATGCTTCTGGGTCTTGAACAATTTGCCAAGACCCCTGGCCATTTTCTTGACCGTCCTTACCAGGTAGTTCTGTTTTTTTTCTTGGGCCTTAATTTTCTTTCTGACCCACTCCTCATGCTCAGTCCTCTCCAGGCGCCCAAAAGAACTGCGCCTGGCCCCTCTGCTGGACTGCCCCAAGTCAGGGTCGGCCTGCCTGTGTTCGCTGGAACTGGCAGATCGGGGCAGTGGGAAGGGACCTGGTAAGGCTGGAAAACCCCCATCACCGGGAGGGGGCGGTGGCGGCATGCCAACACCCCCACCCTGAGGTGGAACAACATCATCATCATCATCCACTTGGACATATTCAGGAGGCCCGTGCACGGCCTCATGCAACGCACATCTCATGTTCTTGTACTTCCTAACCTGAATTGGTCGGATATCTCTCAGCTCACCAGGAATTACTACCAGATAGTCCTGTGCCATTTTCGTTAACATCCCCAGGAGACCCAAACCCTTCTTGCTATGAGTCTCTCTCCGTTCCCGGAAAAACTCACAAATAATCTCCGGGAGGCTCACAGGCTCACGGGCCATCAGACAGTAAACAAGCAGGGCAATATTATAATCAATGTGGGTAAAGTGTTTTATACCCACAACTCTGTTGTTCACCCACTCTGTCCACCATCTCGCCTCTCGAATCAGGTAGGTCGACGGAAGTTTCCGGTAGGACGGACTCCTTTCAGGGTGGTACCAAGCAGCGCCGGGTACACCAGCACACAGGGTGGTCAAGATCTGCTCACTCAACTGCTCAGATGGATGACGTCTCAGTTCCTGAAACTGACAGTCATCCAACACTAACTCCAGGCCCAGACTCTCTCGGATACTCTCTGGGGTGATTCGAATCCATCTCTTTCTGCAGTAAATCCAGTCAATTGACTGGGCTTCACTGTTCATGCACTGCTGGAGATTGCTGTAAATCTCCTTAGCCAGCACAGAACTGACCTGCAGGTTGGTAAACCCAGTAAACAAATCCCCAAAATGATCCTGCCCAGTATAGTCGAACAGTTCATCCCCCATTGCTACCCTATCACGGGGAAAGGTCCTCTCGGCGGGTATGTCATACCGAATCTTTTTGTCTTGCAGAAAGAAACGGTGAGCCTCCATGTTAACAAACCTATGGTCGCAGAAGTGGTTAGCCCTAAGCAATCGGCAGTCGATGATATTCAAAGGTGCAATTGCCCTATCCGGCCTCATGTAAGGTTGATCCACCTCCATTTCAAGATGCAAACAGTAAAAATTGAAAATATTCAAAGAGAATGAAAAGATAGAACCTGGCCACCCGGAGTGAATCTTACGGGTACAGATCTGGAAATTTCTCTCTGAAGTGGATCTGGTTGTGTTTGGATCGGATGAGTTGGACCACCCCCACACTGTTCCTGACCTTCTGGTGGTCCTGCGGTGGTCGTCGGTGGCTGCTGGCGGCAGACTGCTCTGGCGGCTGCTAGGGCAGAGAGAATTTTCTAGAGAGAGTTGAAAACTGGAAGACTTGTGTGAAAATGAGTCACTGTCATCCGTACAGTATATATAGGCAAACTTTCAGAAATTGCAGAATGGCCCCAAAATTTCAAAATTTTTCAAAATTTTCCGAAATTTTTGATCCCGCTCGATTGTGCGTTTGAACGCAGCTTCTGCGTTTGAACGCACAGCTTAGTTTTTCTGGAAAATTTGAAGATCTGATGATCTGCGTTTGAACGCACATGAGTTGCGTTTGAACGCAGTGCTTGAATGTTCTTTGATTTTCTGGGTCTGATGAGTTGCGTTTGAACGCACATGAGTTGCGTTTGAACGCGTGCCTTTGTCTCTAGAAATTCTCTACTGCTTGGTTCTGCGTTTGAACGCAGGATCTGCGTTTAAACGCACGTCCTTAGATTTTTCCACCTCATCTCTGTCTTCTTGCGTTTGAACGCACATGAGTTGCGTTTAAACGCACCACTTAGTGGCTGGAAAATTTCATGATGTGATATGTGTTTGAACGCAACTCTTCAGCGTTTGAACGCACAAGTGTTAACCGTTTCCAGTGCTTTTCCTGTCCGCTGGTGGGGCTGCGTTTGAACGCAGGGTAGCTGCGTTTGAACGCACAAGTGCGTTTGAACGCATGTCTTCTGCGTTTGAACGCACGCCTCTGCTTCCTGAAACACTGAGTTCAACATTAAATCCCTCTTTCTCACTTTTCTCTCAAATTATGAACATTGTAAAAATTATATAAAAACAACTAATCTATGTTGGGTTGCCTCCCAACCAGCGCTTGTGATTTACAGTCGACAGCCCGACTTTGTTACCTCTGCTGTAATCACGGAATGTCGAGGTAGAGTGCCTCTACCTCCATGATTTCCTGAGGATCCCTGTATGGCTTGACTCTGTTCCCATTCACCTTGAAAACTGTATTATCCCTCGGGTTCTCCAGCTCCACCACTCCCCATGATGTAATGTCCTTCACAATAAATGGTCCAGACCATCTTGAGCGCAGCTTCCCTGGATAGAATTTCATCCTTGAATTGTAGAGGAGAACCTTCTGCCCGATTTCTATCTTCTTTGGTAGAATGCGGTTGTCATGCCACTTCTTTGTTTTCTCTTTATAAATTTTGGCACTCTCATATGCAGTTTTACGGAATTCTTCCAGTTCAAGGAGTGCCATCTTCCGTTTATTTCCTGATAAACTGTGATCCATATTCAGCTGTTTGATTGCCCAGTAAGCTTTGTGTTCCAATTCTACTGGTAAGTGACATGCTTTTCCAAACACCAGCTGGTACGGGGACATTCCCAGTGGGGTTTTGTAAGCAGTTCTGTATGCCCAAAGTGCATTATCCAGCTTTAACGACCAGTCCTTGCGTCCTGGATTCACAGTTTTTTCCAGTATGCTCTTTATCTCCCTGTTGGACACCTCTGCTTGCCCGTTTGCCTGAGGGTGATAAGGCAGTGATACCTTATGGATAGACACCCCGTACTGCTTTAGAACCTTGGCAAAGACTTTATTGATAAAATGAGAACCTTCATCACTCACCATGGCCCTCGGTGTTCCAAATCTGGTAAAGATGTTACGTTTGAGGAACCTTTCCACGACTGACGCATCATTCTTCTGACAGGCTATTGCTTCCACCCATTTTGACACGTAATCTACTGCCAATAAGATGTAGAGGTTTCCCAGAGAAGAAGGAAAAGGACCCATAAAATCAATACCCCACACGTCGAAAGGTTCGACTTCCTGCCAAAGTGTCATGGGCATTTCATTCCGCTGGGAGATATTTCCTGTCCTTTGGCATCGATCACAACTCTGCGCATAATCATGGCAGTCCTTGAAAACTGTTGGCCAGAAAAATCCTGACTGCAGCACCTTGTGAGCTGTTCTCGGTCCACTGAAGTGTCCTCCACACTGTGCTGAGTGGCAGTGCTGAATTACCTCCAAAATGTCATGACATGGAATGCATCGACGGAGAATATTATCTGCCCCTTGCTTGAACAGATAAGGGTCGTCCCAGAAATATTGCCTGCAATCTGAAATAAATTTCTTTTTCTGCCAAGGGGTAATGTCTTCAGGGAGTGCTCCATTGACCAAATAATTGGCTATGGCATAGTACCAGGGCCGTCTATTGGTCTTGATCTTCATAATATGTTCATCTGGAAAATTTTCTTGAATGGGCACCACTTCTTCTGTAGGTTTTTCCAGACAAATAGATGATCAGCTACTACATTTTCAACTCCCTTTTTATCTCTGATTTCGACGTCAAATTCCTGCATCAGCAGAATCCAACGCAGCAGCCTTGGCTTTGCATCCTTCTTTTCCAGCAAGTATTTCAGTGCACTGTGGTCTGTAAAAATAATGACTTTAGAGCCTACCAGGTATGATCTGAATTTATCCAGGGCAAAAACAACTGCCAGCAACTCCTTCTCTGTAGTCCCATAATTAATCTGCGCCTCATTCAGGACCCTGCTGGCATAGTAGATGACGCTGCACACCTTGTCCTTCCGCTGTCCCAGTACCGCGCCCACAGCGTAATCACTGGCGTCGCACATCAGCTCGAACGGGAGTGTCCAGTCTGGTGTTGTGATAATGGGTGCAGTTGTCAGCCTTTCTTTAAGCACGTCAAAAGCTTCTTTGCAGGCTTCATCAAATACGAAGGGAACATCTTTTCCCAACAAATTACATAGTGGCTTTGTAATTTTTGAGAAATCTTTAATAAACCTTCTGTAAAATCCTGCGTGGCCCAAAAAACTCTTGATTGCCTTCACTGTGGTTGGATACGGCAGCTGCTTGATCACCTCTATTTTTGCTCTGTCTACTTCCAGCCCTTTACTGGAAATCCTGTGTCCCAGCACTATTCCTTCAGTAACCATGAAGTGGCATTTTTCCCAGTTCAGTACCAGGTTTGTTTTTCTGCAGCGAATCAGAACTCTGGCCAGATGGTATAAGCAATCTTCAAAGCTGTCCCCGAATAACGAAAAATCATCCATGAAAACTTCCAAATTTTTCTCTATCATATCAGAGAAAATAGCCATCATACACCTCTGGAATGTTGCTGGAGCATTGCACAGTCCAAATGGCATTCGTCTAAAGGCGAACGTTCCATACGGGCAAGTGAACGTCGTCTTTTCTTGGTCTTCTGGATTTATATAGATCTGATTGTAGCCAGAGTACCCGTCAAGAAAGTAGTAATAAGCATGGTGCGCTAGTCTGTCCAACATCTGGTCCATAAATGGCAGCGGAAAGTGGTCTTTCAGTGTGGCTTCGTTCAGCTTCCGATAGTCCATACAGATTCGCCAGCCAGTGACAGTCCGCTGGGCGATCTGTTCCTGATCAGCATTCTGCACTACTGTAATACCCCCTTTCTTCGGTACACACTGGACAGGACTCACCCAGGTGCTGTCTGATATGGGGTATATAATTCCTGCTTCTAGCCACTTCATGACCTCCTTACGTACCACATCTTTCATAATTGGGTTTAGTCTCCGTTGAGGCTGGATAACTGGCTTCTTTCCGTCTTCAATTCGTATTTTATGCATGCAATAATCAGGACTAATTCCCTTCAGGTCTGCAATTGTCCATCCTATGGCTTCTTTATGCTCTCGGAGTACCTCAAGTAGCTTTTGTTCCTGTTCCTGAGATAAAAGAGAAGAAACAATTACTGGCAGGGTATTATTTTCACCAATAAAAGCGTACCTGAGGTGTTCTGGCAACTGTTTTAATTCCAGGGCTGGTGGTTCCTGGAGTGACGGGACCAGTGTCATTTTCTGCTCGCCTCCTTCATCCCTGTATAGCTTGACCCAGCTTTCTGTTCCCATGATCTGCTCATCCTGCTGCTCTTCTGTTTCCTCTGGAAATATGTCTTCAAATTCCTCCCATAAATCTTCTATCTCATCGCTTTCCAGATCATCAATTACCTCTACTGCAAAACAGTTTTCATGCCCATAATGATCGGGAAGCTGGAGAGATTTGAAAACATTAAATTTTACTTTTTCTTCATTGATTTGCATGGACAGCTCTCCACTTTTGCAGTTAATAATGGCTTCACCAGTCGCCAGGAAAGGTCTGCCCAGGATCAGCGGAACCTCTCCTGCCTCCATATCCAGTATCACAAAATCTGCTGGAAAAATAAGCTCTCCCACTTTTACCAGGATATCTTCAATTACCCCATAGGCAGGTTTCACGGATCTGTCAGCCATCTGAAGCATAATTCTGGTTGGACGTGGTTCTCCGACTCCCAGACTTTTGAAGATGGTCAGTGGCATCAGGTTGATGCTGGCACCCAAGTCGCATAAGGCTTTTCCTGTGTATGCACTGCCCAGGGTTACTGGAATAACAAAGCTGCCAGGGTCTTTCTTTTTCAGTGGTAGACCATTTTTTACACAACTGCTCGCTTCTGCCGTCAGATTCACTGTTTCGAAGTCACTCATTCGCCTTCTACCATACAAGATGTCTTTGAGAAATTTCGCATAAGTAGGCATTTTGGCAAGTGCTTCAGCAAAGGGTATGTTTATCTGTAATTGCTTGAATACCTCCAGAAATCTGGCGTAGTCTTTGCTGTCATCTCTCTTGCGTGTCTTCAGAGGGTAAGGAACCTCCTTAGAAATTGGTACTGTTTCTGGATTACCCTCATTCGTCTGCTCTGCTTCCTGCTCGACCGAACCCCTTTTCTGAGGGTTAACGGTTGAACTGTCTTCCCGGTCAATCACCTCCTGTTCAATAATCTTTGACTTTTCTGCGCGTGCATGACTGGGATACGGTGGATCCTGCAGTGCAATTCCACTCCGAGTTGTGATAGCATTGATTTGAGCGCGTGGATTGTTCACTGTGTTAGATGGTAAATTCCCTGGGGCTCGTTCTGCCTGGTTCTGTGCAAGCTGTCCATTATGTACTTCCAAGTTGCGGATAGCAATCTTCATCTGGCTTACATCAGCAGTTAATGAGTCCATCTGTGCGAATCTAGTTTCCAACTGCTTATTGAATTTCTCCATATAGGACTCAAAATGTTGCTGAGACAGGTTTAGTTGTGGTGCTGCTTGTGCAGGCTGAGCTGGAGCTGTCTGTTGTGCCTGTGGCCTGTGCTGGAATCCTGGTGCATATACTGCTGCATTGGGATTTCCGTAGCGAAACCCTGGATGGTCACGTGTGCCTGGTCTGTAGCGACTAGGATCCCACTGCTGCTGAACATAGTTGGCATCTTCGGTCTGAAGCTCCAGAATTGCTGCGTCAAAGTCAGGTTCGTCCACTGATGCCACCGGCTTTTTTCTGTATACACCTTTTTGACTAAGTCCTGTACCACTTTCGTGAGATTGTCAATCCTGTCATCAACCACTGGTTATGCTGCTGCTGCGAGCCTGCGGTCATCAAACAGGCGAGTATCCTGTTTGGCTAATAGCTTCATCAGTTCGTATGCTCCATCTTTATCCACATGGTATAGAAAGTTACCCCCAGCTTCCCTATCAATCCTGTCTGCATTCTCCCTGTCAAGTGCATGGTAGAATACCTGCAGAATCTTTGCGTCCCCGAAGCCGTGGTTGGGGCATTTTTTCACGAGTCTCATTAACCTGTCCCATGCATCTACAACTGTCTCCCCCATCTGCTGTTTGAAAGATAGAATCTCACTCTGCAGCTTGATAACGCGGGATGCAGGGTAGAATTTTGCCAAGAAATCAGCAACACACCCTTCCCAGGTAGTGATAGACCTCGGTGGTCTTGCCTCCAGCCAATCTTTTGCTGTTCCGAACAAACAGTATGGGAATAAAATCAGCTTTAGCGTGTCCGCTTCGACCCCTCTATACTTAATCTTGTTGCAGTAATCCTCAAATTTTCCAAGGAAGTCGTTTGGATCTTCATCTGCTTTCCCATTAAAAGGACAATGGGTCTGGGCGGTCTGAATGGTGGATGATTTCAGGTCGAAGTGCTCTGCTGTAATGGGAGGCACTACAATAGCTGGCTGATGTCCTCCGGTTGGGACTTCAAAGTTTTCGGCCAGCGCCCTTCCAGACCTGTTATAAGTCCTCTGATTGTTCCTGGCAGCAAATCCTGCTGCTATCAGCTCTTCAATGTAGAGAGCCATCTGTGCTGGAGTACGTTGCGGCTGTCCTGTGGGTGTTCCTGTTTCGGTTGTGGTGTCTTCTCCGTGCTCAGACATCGCGGCTCGGTGTCTGCGACTTTGCTCTCTGAAAAGTTTTTCGGGATCTTCGAGTGGTGATACCAGTTTGCTGGGCAATCTGGGCATAAACTAGAATAGCCTGAAAATCAGATTTCAAGAGCAGTAAGTCGAAAGAAAGTAACTGTAAAAATAAAAGAAAAACTCTGAGACTTATTCTAATGTCTCTTTAACAAAAACTGTAACCTTTCCCCGGCAACGGCGCCAAAAACTTGACAGCGTAAACCTATCTGCTTTTTCGCAAGTGTACGATCAAGTAATATAGAGTATGTAATTGTGACTCTGGTTGTCGAACCCACGAGAACAGTTTAAGTTGTTGCTAATTAGAATTAGAATTAGGCACAAAGTTGTAAAAAGGAGGAAGGTTTAGGATGTGACTCTACTTAATTGCAGTAAATAAACAGTAAAAAACTTATTTTATTTTTCTGTTGAATATTTTGCAGAAATTGTTGTAGTTGTAAAAGTCGATAATTCTAAAAATCTAGATTCCAGGATCCCCTAGGGTTACTCTCCAGCTTTCATGGTATATTTGATTTCAGAAACACACAGTGGTTTTGTTTATGCCAGCATACCAATAGTACAATCTCCTCTCGGTCTCATGCACCTATCACTCGACTGCAGATTTTCGGGTCCTCTCGGTCCACCTAAATCTGCAGGTTCGTTCTAAGTCTGCTAGGGTTACAGGTTCTCCTCTCGGTCTCCCCCTAAACGTCTAACAGTTGGTCTAATGCTTCTGGGCTAGTCCCCTGATTCTTTTCACCTCTCGGTCCATCATGGCAGAGTACTAAATCCTGTCTTTTCTTCCTAACGTTCACTGGTCACTCTCGCGCACCAGTTCCTGTCTGTAACACTCCTGGGTGATCAAGCCATTCATGTATGTAAATAAAATCAAAGACAGAATAATAAACAAACCATCCTGTATTAAGACTTAGCTAGCCATGCATATGAAAATCAAAACAACCAAGTCTGCTGAATTCATAAACCGTAGGTTCACCGAGAACCTAGGCAAAAGGTCTAGCTAGCTTGCATTATTGAAAAACAACGTTTCATAAAGAGAGAAAAGATCAAACTAGTTATTTTTCTGAAAATACTGCAAACTGCTCCAATCCTGCTCTGCTCCAACTTCTGGCTGCTGATGATGATGATAGCTGTGAGTGTGTATGCGTAACCCTAATTCAGTGTTGGGACACCTCCTTTTATACTGCCACAGTCTCCAAAAACTGATGCACGAAATTCCTGTTTTACCCTCGAAAAGACCCGTCCTGGAAGCTTCTGGAAACCTTCTGTGCGTTCGAACGCACACTTCCTGCGTTCAAACGCAGTGCGTTCAAACGCACTGCCTTCTGCGTTTGAACGCAGGACTTAGCCGTTTTTTCCATTTTCCTCTTCTGACTACTGGACCCGTGCGTTTGAACGCAGCTCCTCTGCGTTTGAACGCACCCCTTGGCCGTTTCTTCTCTTGAGTGTTGAGTCCTGCGTTTGAACGCAGGAAGTGCGTTTGAACGCACCCCTTAGCATTTTTCAGCACTTCGACCTCTGACCCCCTGCGTTTGAACGCAGACTGCCTGCGTTTGAACGCACTACTTAGCCAATTTTCTGCCTTTTTCCTGCTGTTCTTCTGTCTTGTGCGTTTGAACGCAGATCCTGCGTTTGAACGCACCACTTAGCATTTTTTCCTCTTTTTCTGCTCAACTTTCCTGACACGCTGCCTCCCATCCAAGTTAATCTCATGCATTTTCCGGCACCTGTTACCTGCACATCATAACACGCACCCGCGATCATATCCAACAAACAAAAGTATGCACAAAATTACTCAAATTTTGCAATCATGATCTATAAATCTCTGCCTCGTATCAGGTGGAAAATAAGCTGAAAATGGCCAAACTCAACTCTCACAGGGTTAAAACCAATGGTAAAAAGATGTCCCAGACTAATACATTTTCAAGCTGTCACTCATCTCAAATTCCCTGCTCATAAGACTTGATAATTCTCTGCATAATTGATCATTAGTAGCTCCAAACAGTATATCATCAACATATATCTGGACTACAAGTAAATCTTTCTCACGAGTCTTAATGAAAAGAGTCTTGTCTACTAAACCTCTTTTGAAATCATTTTCAATTAAAAACTTTGACAGTCTTTCATACCAAGCCCTTGGAGCTTGTTTCAAACCATAAAGAGCTTTGTCAAGTTTGTAAACATGATGTGGAAATTTTTCATTTTCAAAACCAGGTGGTTGTGCAACATAAACTTCTTCTTGTAAATAACCATTTAAGAAAGCACACTTTACATCCATTTGAAATATTTTCATGTTCTTGTAGGATGCAAATGCAAGTAAAATTATAATTGATTCTAACCTGGCAACTGGAGCAAAGGTTTCTTCATAATCTATACCTTCTTCTTGATTGTAACCTTGAGAAGCTAACCTTGCTTTGTTTCTGATTACATTGCCACTTTCATCCAACTTGTTTCTAAAATACCAATCAATGTACCAATGACAGGCTGGTTTGTTGGTGCAGGAACCAGGTTCCAAACCTTATTCCTCTCAAACTCATTGAGCTCACTTTGCATAGAAATAATCCAGTCTGCTTCTTGCAAAGCTTCCTTCACAGTTTTTGGTTCTACAAGAGAAATAAAAGCATTAAAAGAACATAAGTTATTCAACTGTGATCTAGTTTGTGTACCAGTGGTTGGATCTGATATGATATTATCAGCTGGATGAGATGAGATATTTAATTTCTTCCTTGGAGACCATGGTTCAGGATCACCATTGATCTTCTCTGGTATTGAAGAAGTAGCTTTATCACTTGAATCCTTCTGATCATCTTTTTCAAGGCTTTGAGCTGTGTTTTCAAGGACTTGAGAACTATTTTGAAGGTCTTGAAAATGTCTTCTATTTTCTTTTGAGCCTTTCCTGAATCCAAGTGGATTCTCAGTCTCTTCCTCTGATTCATGCTTGTTCAAGTTCAAATGTGCAAAACTTTCACTCAAAGAACCATCATAGCTTTCATCAAAAATAACATGAATGCTCTCTTCAACCAGTTTGGTTCTTTTTATTGTAAACTCTATAAGCTTTACTATGCAGAGAGTAATCAAGAAATATACCTTCATCACTTCTTGCATCAAACTTACCAAGATTGTCTTTTCCATTGTTATGGATAAAACAAGTACATCCAAAGGGTCTGAAGTAAGAGATATTTGGCTTCCTCCCTTTGAATAGTTCATAGGGGGTATTCTTTAGAATATGTCTGATCAAGGACCTGTTCAAAATATAGTTTGCTGTATTCACAACGTCTGCCCAATATTGTTTTGGCAACTTGTTCTCAAGAAGCATTGTCCTTGACATATCTTCCTGAGTCATGTTCTTTCTTTCAACAACACCATTCTGTTGAGGAGTTCTTGGAGCAGAAAAGTTATGAGAAATACCATGCTTATCACAGAATAAATCAAACTCTAACTGATCAAGTTCTCTACCATGATCACTTCTGATTGAAGCTACAGTTAGTTTTTTCAAGTTTTGAAGTTCTCTGCAAAGCTTTGAAAATTCAGAGAGAGCTTCAGATTTTTCTTTGAGAAACATAACCCAAGTGTATCTAGAAAAATCATCTACAACAACTAGCATATACCTTTTACCTTTTGGAGTAGGAGTCCTCATACGACCACAGAGATCCATATGAAGTAATTCAATAGGTCAAGTTGTACTTACAAACTTCTTTGGCTTGAAGGAGCTTCTGGTCTGCTTTCCTTGTGCACAGACTTTGCATAACTCATCTTCTTTGAACTTGCCGGATGGAAATACTCTTACCAAGTCTTTAGAGATCAATTTGTTCAGAGTATGAAAACTGATATGACCAAGATTCCTATGCCAAAGCTTTGAATCTTCTTTCAATGCCTTGAGGCACTTCAAACTTTCACCTGCAACTTTGTTAGTCTGAAAAGTATAAACATTGTTTGATCTAGAGGCTGTGAGAATGCAATTTCCTGATTTCTCATTTTGCACCACACACTTCTCTTTATCAAAAATGAATTTTTTGCCATTATCACAAAGCTGAGATACACTAAGAAAATTAAAATTCGAACCTTCAACTAGATAAACATCAGAAATAGAGTTTTCAGAATTTGTACCAACTTTTACAATACCAAGAATATTGCACTTTCCTTTATCACCAAGTGTTATTGAACCTTCTGATTGCTCCTTTAATTCTGAGAATAGAGATCTCTTTCCACTCATGTGTCTTGAGTAACCACTGTCCATGAACCACTTCTATTCCTTGGTGATAACTTGCAAGCACCAATCACTGCCTTACCCAGCTGTTAGACCAAGTGTGGAATTTGGATTCATATTCAGGATCAACCATGTTAGGTGGTCTAACCCCTTTAGGAACCCAAATCTGCTTAACCTGTCCTTTAAGTTGAAAAGGAAAAGTGTTCCTCATTACGTGAGGGTCTCTTCTTCTGAAAGGACAAGTCATTTTAACATGACCAGTTTTACAGCAGTAATGACAAATAGGAGAGGTTTTGTTTCCAGCTTTCACAAATCTGGTATTGTTTCTTCTTGGAAATTTTGGATTGAATCCAATACCAGCTTTGTGAACAGACTGTGAACTTCCTCCAAGAATCAAGTTCAACTTCTGTTCTGATCCAGCAAGCTTGATTTTTACTAGTTCAGATTCTTGAAGTTTCTCAGTAAGAGTAGTCTTTTTTCTTTCTAAATCATCAACATGATGTCTTAGATTAAAAAAGCTGTCATTCACAGAGGAATTTTCAGTGACTACTTCCTTGACTTGTGTTTTCAAGGCCTTGAAATCACTGTCAGCTTTCTTCTGAGAGATTTCAAGATTCTGCTTTAGTAAAATAAGTTGTAAATTTTCTTTAGCTTGCTCATGAACTTTTTCTTTCAAGAGCCTGATCTCTTTCAAATAATCTTCCTCATTCAAAAGCAGTGTTCAGAGATAATCTGAAAGAGATTATTTTGGATTTGAAATTAAACAGTAAACCATTACCTCAATGTTCTTTTCAGAACTATCATCATGCTTTCTCATGAAGCATAAATTGGCATGTTCTTCTTCAGATTCAGATTCACTGGAGCTGTCTGAATCACTCCATGAAGCTATCATGGCTCTCCTTCTTCTGTCATGATCTTTCCTCTGAAAGTTGTTGCTCTTTTTGTGTGGAAAATCTCTTATCTTTTGACTTGCTTTGTGAGGTAGACTTACCTTTGTAGTACTTGCTGCTGGATGGTCTATGCCTTTCTATGTTGAAATTTTTGTTTCCAGAGTTTTTCTTCATTTTGAGAATTCTTGTCAAGGCTTTAGAAATCAAGGCAATTGGATCTTCATAATCACCATCCTCAGTTTCAAGGCTTTGAATTCTCTCATTCTCTTTGGCTTTGAGGGCTAGATTTTTTACACCTTCTGGGAGTTCTCCATCAACTTCATTCATGGATATCTCCTGTGTCAGGAGCTTCCCTTGGAGGTCATCAAGTTGTAAAGTTGAGAGATTCTGAGTTTCTTCAATAGCTGTGGTTTTTGGTTCCCACTTTGCCTTTGGAAGACTTCTCAGTATCTTCCTCACCTTTTCCTCATTGGATTTTTTTTCCAGTGAGTCAAGGTTGTTGACAATATCAGTGAATCTCTTGATCATATCTATGATGGACTCATCTGCATTCATTTTGAACAGCTCATACTGTCTGAGATAAATTTTGATCTTGGTCTGTTTGACTTGGCTGGTTCCCTCAAAGTTAACCACACGTTTATACCAGATTTCTTTAGCATTTGTGCATCCAGAGATCCTGTTGAATTCATTTGTACTCAAAGCACAATACAAAATGTTAATAGCCTTGTAGTTTGATAAATCCTTAATAAGATTTATCTTATATACACTTTATATTGTTATTTGTGTGCGTTTCGGTGCAAAGTGACAAGATTTGAGCCAAAATATGAAAATAATGCACATTTGGATGTTCTTTAGCTTTAAAGTACAATCCGGGCATTCTTAATGGTTTTGAGTATGATTTAGATAATTTATCACATTTGATCTTTGCGTTAGTTTTCGTGTTGTTGTTTGACAGGAATTACGCATGCGGGAATCAATTGGAGAGAATAAACGAGCTTCAGAATAGAAGAAAAGGCGAATTTGGTACGTTTTGGATGTTTTCGCCAAATTTGGGCAATAATTGAGAAAAATGAGAAAACGGTCCGGAAACGGGAATTTCTATACAAGATCAAAGTCTACGTCGCGAAAGGAATCCAAAGGTGCAAAAAACACATTCATCGGAGTTCGGGATCAAAATCTGGGTCCTTATTTTCTTTTCAAAAAGCTTAGTTGTCTTTCCAGGATGTTTTAGAGCAAATTAAGGATATTTTGAGGATATTTTGGATTCTACAACGAATATGGAAGTGAGATCGGTAGCAATTGAGAGTAGACTCAAAGAGCTTTCTAACGGCGGATCACGGAGCTAAAACGGACATCGGACGAAAAAGTTATGGACCGTTGAAGACGAACAAGAATCCTGGAGCTACAGGGTCTTCGCACGAAGACTTTACTTAAAAAAAATTCAGAAAGTCTTCTTGAACATGCTTGCAGTCTCAAAATAGGAAGACTTTCGCACGAAGAAGAACAGTCTTCGCACGAAGACAAATTCTCTTCGTGCGAAGAGAACGACAGGAGCAGCAGAAACATTGGGGCTTTTGTGCAGTTACTTGGAACTTCATCTAAACACTATGGAAACATATTAGAACGGGTTAGGGCATATATTTCAGTATCTTTGAGTTGGAGACAAGTTCTTGGAGCTACGGGGAGCTTGGGAGACGCTTTGTTTGATCTTTTCTCTTTCCTCTCTCTAGTTTTTGGTTTATGATCATGAAACTTTGTACTTTGATCATGTGTTTTAGTAGCTAAATCCTTAATTCGGGATATCTCGTAGGGATCTAGGGTTTGACACCACGTTTTGGTGATTTATGGATTTGGTTTTATGCTATTAAGCTTAATTGAATGTGTTTTGTTTAGTTATGTGCGATTTATGATTTTAATCATTCTTTCTTATTGTTAGACGTAGCAATAGGATTGATTTAGGTTATGAATGTTAGAGGAATCAATGTTTATTTCTGGAACTTGGATCATGCACTAGCTGTATCTTGGGTTGAGGAATCTTGCTAGTTGGCTAAGAACTAAGAGTAGAACACAAGATCTTAATGCGTATTTAAATTTGAATAGGCTAGAGGAATCAGGTACGAGAGTTTAAATACAGTCTTTGGTTGAGGAATTTTCAAAGTAATTGTGGTTTGGCTAAATAGAACGTATTCGTGTTACTAAAACATAAATCCTAAGTGGTGTGAATTCTCTAGTGTACCTGTAGAGATATCCTGACTTGTCCACATATTAAGTAACTCGTAAAAATCATTCTTCGTTAATCGTGAATTCATTCACCTGATTAATTGAGATATTTGTCTTTTAATTTTAGTAGGATTTAGCAAACAAAATCAACGCACTTTTCCCACACAAGGTTAAGAAAAATAACTAGTTTACAAGAAGTCTCTTGGGATTCGATAAACCCGGATTTCCGGATATTACTACACACGACGGCTGTACACTTACAGTTGATTCGTGTCAAGTTTTTGGCGCCGTTGCCGGGGACTTCAGCTAAATTAGTTATAATTCTTAGCCTTAGGGATTTTACTTTTTTTTATATCTATTACTCACCTACGTTTTGCGTGATATCTGATTTCAGGTTAGCTTGTACGGTGCATGTCCCGCGTTAGAGACCAGCCTTTGCATCCTAAACTTGAAGACCCGTAATTCCTATTACGAGCACAGCGTAGAGACAAGAGGAATTCAAGCTCAGTTACCATGGATGCTGAAACTAGAGCTGAGTTTGAGAGGAACCGCAAGGGTATGCAGGATGCGGAAGCAGCTAGAGTTGCAGCTGTGGAAGATGCAGCAAATAGGGCAAGGGAAGCTGAGGAGCTCAGAGCTCACTTGACCGAGGTGCAATCTGCTATGGCATGATTGAACCCTCCAAATCCACAACCACGTCTTGGTGTGGGAGTACAAGTTCGGAACGATGGAGGTAATAACAAAAATGGGGGAAACAATAATAATGGGGGGAATAATGCACAGGATGTGGTGGCACAGGTCAACAATGCTAAGATCGAAGAACGCCCTATGGTGGATTATTTCAGGACTACCCCCGCATGTTACCAACCTACCATTGTCAGGCCACAGATCAATGCACAACACTTCGAGCTTCGCCATCATATGATTAATATGGTTCGTGACGAGTGCGCATTAAACGGAGCTCCAGGAGATGATCCCAACCACCATCTACTTGTATTTGAGCAAATCAAATCAACCCTGCACGACCAGCGAGTTCCAGATGAAACAGTTAAGCTATTACTGTTTCCCTTCTCCTTATCTGGAAAATCCAAGAAGTGCTTATTGAAATTCCAGCTGGGAACATAGTGACATGGGCGGATTGTTGTCATGAGTTTCTGAGGAAGTATTTACCACCATCCAGAGACGCTCAGCAGATGGCCGAGATTGCAAACTTCACTCAGGAAGAAGACAGCTCATTGGGAGATGCTTGGAGGAAGTTCAGCCAAATTCTCCGTAGATGTCCGAATCATGGGGAGCCATGGCACAAGCTCCTCCATTATATCTACAGTGCATTATACAAGGAGACAACTGACCAGTTAGATATGCTAGCTGGGGGTAACTTTATGGGACTTGGGGCACAACGAGCTCAGGATCTTCTAAACAACGTGGCCAAGAGAGAGACTACGAGGTATGATACCCGTAGGTAAACGAGACCTAGGGATGTTGCTTTGGTCACCAAAATTGAGTCTATGGAGCAAAAGCTGGAATCCATGACCTCAGCATTTCACGGCATGCAATCTCCATCACAGGTGAAGCCCATGGGTGAGTTACTCGCGGATGAGAATCAGGGATATGGCTCCATAGAAGATGTGAATTACATTGGTCCACCACGACAGCAGCAGTGGACTAACACTTATCATCCCAACAACCGCAATCACCCCAACTTTAGCTATGCCAACCCTAACAGTGGGTTATATGCACCGGGTCATCAGCCAAGTACGTCATACCAGGAACAGCAGGAGGCTCCACGACAAGAAGAGCAATTGACAAACGCGTTGTTGAGAAATTTGATTGCTAATCAAGACAGGATGGAGAGCACGATTGTCTCTATGCAAGCCACACTTATGAGCCACGAGACTCAGATTGGGCAGATTGTGAATCAGAATGATAAATTTCCACCAGGTATGCTTCCTTCTAATACCATTCCTCCCACTGAGCAGCTCAAAGCTATTACTACTAGCAGTGGCATTACTACTCAGGATCCTCCATATCCTAGCCATGCGAGAGCTGAAGTTACAAAAGCTACATAGAAGGAATTGGGTGAAGAGTTGCCCAAGGACGTGATTCCCTTAATCAAAGGACACGGTTGAGAAGAAAGAAGAGTCCAAGAGCACTCCAGATCCGGCTACTTATGAGCCACGTATACCATATCCGGCGGCAATAAAGAGGAATGATGAGGAACACATTGGGAGATCTATGGATATATGCAAACAATTGCTATCAACATTCCTCTTGTAGAAGCACTTGCTCAGATGCCCAGGTACAAGAAATTCTTGAAGGAAAGCTTATGGGGAAATAGAAGCATACACCCTTATGCTACGGTAAAGTTGATAGAGACATGTAGTACAGTGGTTCAGAGAGACATTCCTAAGATGAGAGATCCAGGTAGTGTCATTCTAGGCTGCACTCTCGGGGGTGGATATCATATGCATGGTCTTTGTGATCTGGGCGCGAGTATTAATCTCATTCCATTGTCCCTATTCCAGAGATTGGGCATTGGTGCGCCAACCCCAGTGAAGATGGGTCTAAAATTGGCAGACAATTCAATTGTTACAGCAAAGGGGGTGATCGAGAACTTGCTAGTTAAAGTGGGTGCATTTGTCTTTCCTGCTGACTTTGTGATATTGGATATCAAGGAGGATCGCGATGTTACACTTATCTTTGGAAGACCGCTTTTGAAGACAATGCGCGCAAATGTGGATCTAGAGACTGAGGAGTTGACTATTAAGGCTCTAGATTCATCACTGGTTTTCAAGGCATTTGTTCCGGGCAAGGGGAAGAATAAGTTGGCTATGATCAAGTTGAGAGAAGATAGTGTGGATCCTTCTCTTGGGTTACCGACAGTGTTGCAGCCCGATCCACTCGAATCAGAAAAGAAGGCAAATCGGGTGTGTGCGCATGATGTGGTGCAAAACATTAAGGGCAAGAAATTGAAGTAGGAGGCACCGCTTGCTAGACCTCCTTAACATTCTTTGAGGTACCTGGGCCGGGTCGTCAACCTTAAATTACACGGCGCTTGTTGTTAGGCTACCCAACCTACTTATTGCGTTAATTTAGGGAGTTAGTTTTTAATACAGTTGCGTGTATTTTGTTTCTTTATTGTGGATAGATAAGAGAGAGAGGGACTAATGATGTTTCCTAGTGACAAATTTGAGCAGGATATGGGAGAGTCTACCCTGGTGTGCCATGGCACACATGACCTTCAAAGGGGCTTCCATTGGCGAGTTGGGGATTCTTCAGACACATATTTTAGCAGAGGAGGCAGTCGACCCCGGTGTTCGAGTACACACTGACTTTAGAGGGGCATGGTGGCTCCACTACTGTTCTTGGGGACTGCTTGGCGCGATTTCGTCCCCACCCTTTAGGTGGTTGTGAGTATCTTTTTCTTTCGCTGGATTTTGTGTCACTTTTATTATATATGTCATGCTCTATCTCATCTACTGGCCTACACAGCTGATTACTGAGTCTTCTTGCATAAACTCTAAGTTCGTTGAGGACAACGAAGCATTCAATGTGGGGTGGTTTAACTGTCTACTGGCTGATATTTGTCTTGCATAGCCAGTCACATGTAGAATGTGTTTAGATTGTATTGTGTGTAGAGACAGTGGTTTGTGTTGAGTTTTTATTTATATTGTCGTATTGTGTAGATTAGTTTATATTTTGTTTGCACTTTTACATAATTGAGTCTACCCACCAACAAAGTAAATTGTGTAGAGTCACATTTTTCGAGTCAAAGCCTTGCATATAGAGTTAGGATCTTATTAAAAAAATGAAAAAAATAGAATATCCATAAAAAAATAGAAAATTGAAAATAATTGAAAATTTTGAGAAAAGGCAATTGAGAGAAGCTTAGACTTGGTTGATTTAGCGAGATGTGAAGACTTTCGGCATAAGGTGTGAATTTTGACTGAGAGTGACATTTTTAGTTCCCCCTAGTAAGTATAGAGAGAATCTCATTACGGGAATGCCTACCTATTTTCAAACCAAATTAAATTTTAAAAGCTAGAGTGTGAGCTGTTTTTCTCTTAAAAGAGTTGAGCATGGTGTTTGCTAAACAAGTCGAACGTTCATGTTGTCCGTCTTAGGTAGTCGCCAGCCCGCCTCGTAGTGGCACACAGAACAGCTGTGCGAGGATGTGTAGTAGAGCACTCACTGCTTTGTAGATCTTACCTTGTAAGACCACTAGTATACCATAATTGATCCTTGGATTCATTGTTAGCCTCTTTGACCTAGGGAGACGATTCTTGGCCTTCATCATATATCATTTAGAATCACCTTCCTAGAGCGTCACGAGAGAGCAGTAGTTGAGGGGGGTAGTTGAGGGAGTGCTTCATTACATATATTTGTGAGTTCTACATATCGCATGTGCTTCATTTGATATCTACGAGGGGATGACAGGGTGAGTTAGTTGGCTTGCACACTAAGGTGTGGCGGTGTTCCATGTCATTACACCATGGACACAGTAGTGGAGAGCCTGAGTGTGTGACGTCTAATCCGCACCAAATGGGTTGGTTGTACTTAACTGGTGGAATGTGCTAGGTACTGGATTTCTATCATTTTGGTGTAGGAGGTTCGGTTGGATTAGGCACATGACATATCTTGTTTGACTACTTGAGAGGGGACATGACAATATTCTAGTGTGGGGGTGTCGACATTTGACTACGGACATAGATATTGTGCTTTTGATGACTCCACCTCCACACACGTGCTTTGATTGGCTTGCAGCTTTGTTTGGTGACACCGTGTATTTTATTGAGTTAGGGGAGATGAATTTTATTCGTGATACTCATCCATCAGTTCTTCTATTCTCTCCCCATAACATGATTATTATTTCTTGATTCTGGAAGGAGGGCCACTCAGATTTATTTGATCGTATTGATATTTGATTGAGAGAAAGAAAAAAAAAAGACAAAAAAAATTATAGAAAAAAAAAAGAAAAGAGAGAAAAAAGGAGAGAAAGAAATAAAGTTGTGTTTATTGAAAATCGAGTGGTGAAAGTTATTAGTTCCGGATTGAAGACAAAGATGAGTTTTGCACATTATTTGCTTTGACGGCCACGGGATTGACATGGTACCGGGGTTTGAGGGGATTGAGGGCCGGATTCGGTGAGATTCGGGTTGTGGATTCCTATCATCAGGGTGAGGGTGTGTGAGATATGGGGTTTGGTGAGCTTATGTGACGCTTAAGAATTTTTGCTTCATATAAGTTATATCCTTTTTGTCCTTAAGCCTCATCGTATTTGACCATTAGCGGAATAGGAGCTCGCACTATGAATGTGGCTTAGCCTTGGTTAGCCTCTTATTTTTATCAGCACACATGAAGAGGTAAGTTGTTCTTTATAGTAAAGTTAATCTTACTATACTAACTATGGGGAATTACTTGTTGTCGAGTTTAGTTGTGATTCACACCTCTTGCCTAAGTTTTTCAGCATTCATGAGCACTGGTCTGTAGTGGATTGAAATTGCCTGATCTCCCAAAAAGAAGTGATTTCTGTTTTATGTTCTAAGATCGAGTCTAGAATTGCATTTGCATCATCTTGCTGCATTGTTTGTGTCTTGAGTCATGTTAGAGTCGTTTGAGTTTGTTTGGCTATTAGATACTTAGATGCAGTAGATGAGACTTTGCTCGGGACGCGGAAATGGCAAGTGTGGGGATATTTGATAACTCCTTAATAAGAGTTATCTTATATACACTTTATATTGTTATTTGAGAGCGTTTCGGTGCAAAGTGACAAAATTTGAGCCAAAATATGAAAATGATGCACATTTGGATGTTTTTTAGCTTTAAAGTACAATCCGGGCGTTTTTTAATGGTTTTGAGTATGATTTTGATAATTTATCACATTTTATCTTCGCGGTAGTGTTCGTGTTGTTGTTTGACAGGAATTACGCATGCGAGAATAATTGGAGAGAAGAAACGAGCTTCGGAATAGAAGAAAAGGCGAATTTGGCACGTTTTGGATGTTTTCGCCAAATTTGGGCAATAATTGATAAAAACGAGAAAACTATCCAGAAACGGGAATTTATCTGCATGAGCAAAGTCTACGTCGCGAAAGAATCCAAAGGTGCAAAAATCACATTCATCGGAGTTCGGGATCAAAATCCGGGTCCTTATTTGCTTTTCAAAAAGCTTCGTTGCCTTTCCAGGATGTTTTAGAGAAAATTAATGATATTTTGGATTCTACATTGAAGATGGAAGTGAGATCGGTGGCAATTAGGAGTAGATTCAAAGAGCTTTCTAACGGCGGGTCACGGAGCTAAAACGGACATCGGACGAAAAAGTTATGGACCATTGAAGACAAACAAGAATCCTGGAGCTACAGGGTCTTCGCACGAAGACAATGTGTCTTCGCACGAAGACTTTACTTAGCCAAAATTCGGAAAGTCTTCTTGAACATGCTTGCAGTCTCAAAATAGGAAGACTTTCGCACGAAGAAGAACAGTCTTCGCACGAAGACAAATTCTCTTCGTGCGAAGAGAACGACAGGAGCAGCAGAAACGTTGGGGCTTTTGTGCAGTTACTTGGAACTTCATCTAAACACTATGGAAACATATTAGAACGGGTTAGGGCATATATTTCAGTATCTTTGAGTTGGAGACAAGTTCTTGGAGCTACGGGGAGCTTGGGAGACGCTTTGTTTGATCTTTTCTCTTCACTCTCTCTAGTTTTTGGTTTATGATCATGAAACTTTGTACTTTGATCATGTGTTTTAGTAGCTAAATCCTTAATTCGGGATATCTCGTAGGGAGCTAGGGTTTGACACCACGTTTTGGTGATTTATGGATTTGGTTTCATGCTATTAAGCTTAATTGAATGTGTTTTGTTTAGTTATGTGCGATTTATGATTTTAATCATTCTTTCTTATTGTTAGGCGTAGCAATAGGATTGATTTAGGTTATGAACGTTAGAGGAATCAATGTTTATTTCCGGAACTTGAATCGTGCACTAGCTGTATCTAGGGTTGAGGAATCTTGCTAGTTGGCTAAGAACTGAGAGTAGAACACAAGATCTTAATGCGTATTTAAATTTGAGTAGGCTAGAGGAATTAGATACGAGAGTTTAAATACAGTCTTTGGTTGAGGAATTTTCAAAGTAATTGTGCTCGTTTGGCTAAATTGAACGTATTCGTGTTACTAAAAATATAAATCCTTAGTGGTGTGAATTCTCTAGTGTACCTGTAGAGATATCCTGACTTGTCAGCCTATTAAGTAACTCGTAAAAATCATTATTCGTTAATCGTGAAGTCATTAACCTAATTAATTGAGATATCTGTCTTTTAATTTTAGTAGGATTTAGCAAACAAAATCAACGCGCTTTGCCCACACAAGGTTAAGAACAATAACTAGTTTACAAGAAGTCTCTTGGGATTCTATAAACTCTGATTTCCGGATATTACCACACACGACGGCTGTACACTTGCAGTTGATTCGTGTCATAGTTCTTAGAAACTTGCTCTAATTCAGAAGAGGAGAGTGAGTCTTCTGTTTGGGGAGTTCGGATCCCATCTTTTTCTGTATAGAAAGCATGAGGTCCATTTTGGATAATGGACCAAAGCTCTAGATCTTGATCAATGATAAACATTTTCATGAATCTCCACAGAATAGAGGAGGTTTGTTAGCAGCTCTTCCCTGTGAGAAACCACCATCACCTGTAGTACTCATGATCACCAGATGGTTACATCTTATACAGTGATACAAGCTCAGATACCAATTGAAAGTGTGAGTATGCAGATGTATAAGCAACTAAGATACTCTAGAAGGGGGGGGTTGAATAGAGTATGCCAACTTTTTAGAAAACTAGCTAACAAGTAGAAGAACTAGTTCAGACAATGAATTTCAAGGCCTTGAACACAGGTTCAAGCCTTTGAAATGCATCTGAAAGTTTTAGAACAAGTAAGCATTTTTCAAGGCCTTGAAAACAAGTTCAAACCCTTGAAAAAATAAACAGTTTTTGTATGCTGCAAAGCTTTGAAAGTATATGAACTGAAAATGCACAAGACAAGTGATTTATAGAGTTCAGTCCACTTGGACCTACGTCTCTACCTCAGGGATTAGATCCCTGCAGGATTTTCAACTCAATTCTTATTAATCGAAAGCTAAGCCCTAGAACTCAAGCACAGAGAGTTCCCTTACTCTGTTACGGCTTGTGGTTTTCCTTAACCTGTCTAGTACCTGCTCTAGCTAACTGATTAACTAAGAATTCTATATTGTTCACCTTGAACAATACTTGAGAATGAATGTAGAAAATAATACAAAAATGATCTATCAATATAGCTCTATAGAGAAGATCACTTAAGAGTAGAAAAACTGCAGTGAAATGTAGTGAACTTCTGTGTATGGATTGGAAGAGATGAAGAACTTCTTTGATGATTTTCAATCCAGAATTCTTTCTCTGTATTTTTCCGTTTCGAAATGTGTGTTTGTTGCTTCGTATTTGAGCTCTTTAAATACTTCAAACAACTCTGCAAATCTCTCCATATTTTCAGCAACAACCTTCCTATTTTGTAGGTAACAGAGGTTGACTATGTTGAGATCTTCTCCAACGGTTGAATGATTGCAATCTTCTGATATTTTGTTGCAATCCTTCATTTAACCATCAAGAGAAGCTTTCAAACACGTCTGATTGATCACAGGATCAAAGTCTTCAAGTGTTTCCAAGTCTGCAACAATCTAGTTTAGGAAACAATCCTGCAAAACTTAGAAACAATATTTCCTGCATTATCTTGGTCAAACAGTTGATATAGCACGATTCAAAACATGTTAAACAATTTTTCTTTCATCATCTATCAACAAGTAATCAAACATATGCAAGAGAGATAATAAATTAGATCAAAGAGTTAGCAGAAAAAATCCCCCTGAGAATAAGCTTTCAGGTTTAACAGTTTCAAGGCTTTCAATCCAGTTTCAAGGCCTCGAAAATAGCCAAGACTATTTTCAAGCCTCTTAAGCTGATTCAAGGCTTTGAAAGTTGTTTCAAGGCCTTGAAATAGCCAAGCTCTATCAAGTCTTGAACAACCTGAGCTTTCAGTAATCATAGTCTATTGACACGAGTAGGAGATGAACTAATAATCATGAAGTAGGGTTTTGTCCATTATATGCTTCATGCTTAATTGTTAGTGATGTTCTATATTAATTTTTCATGTACTCTTTAGTTAGTGAGTGCACGAGAGTGACTTTATCTAGCTAGGATGATATGAACATCAATCCTATCCATTGAGACCGAAAGGACAAGTGTTAGGATTGGCTAGTGTGGGTAGACTTAGTAGGATTATTCAGCTGTTCTATGAGACGGTGGACCGACAGGACCCGTTAGCATATCAGTAGGAAACCTGCTAGAACGGACCGGTAGACATAGGTGGACTGAAAGGACCCTAGGTGTACATTGACGTAAAAAGACCTGAGACCGATATGAGATGGTCAGTGCTAGTACACGGCTTAGTTAGACTAAATTAACTTTTTATTCAGATTATCCTGAAATCGTTTGCAGCCCCGGTTATCTATGAGATTACCTAGTTTCTCCATTATTGATTAAGAACTTGAAAGTTTGTAATGTAGACTAAATACAGGACCAAAATACTCTAGAAAGGGGGGGGGGGGTGAATAGAGTATGGGAACTTTTTGTTAAAACACAGAATTTAACAAAGTGATGCAAGTAAAAGATAGAAATCTCAAGGCCTTGAGATTTTGTAAACTGATCAGAAACTTACTAAGTAAAAAAGAAAGCTTCAAGGCCTTGAACTAGTAGCAGTTCCAAATAGTTTGTAAACTAGATCACTTGAAAGAATAAATGGTTAAACTGTAAAGTAAACAACACAGGGAAATTTACAGAGTTCAGTCCCAATGGACCTAATCTCTGCCTGAGGGATCTAATCCCACCAGGATTGGGCAAACACTTCTTATTACTCACACAGAAACAGCCCTAGATCTTCAAGCCTAAGTGAACTCCCTTACACTTATACAGCTTGTGGTTCCAAAACTATCTAGTATCAGCTACTTATTTTTGAGCTAACAAGAACCTCTTGTTTTTCACTTGAACAACTAACCACTAGGTTTTATTTGGTATAAGATATACATAAGATAAGCAGATTAAGGTACAATAGAAGAACACAGTAGAAGAATCACCTGAGAAATCCTGGATGTGTTCTTCAGGAAAACTGGAATGATTGATCTTCTGAAAGCAGTGATTGAAGCTTGAAGTTGTGAGGATTGTTGGTCTGATCTTCCACGAATGTATCTCTCCTTCTATCCCTCTGATTTCTGTTCTCTGTAATCTTCTATGTACTTTCAAATTCAAACCAGTCTTTTATCTACTTCCAGCAACTGAATGAGAGATTTTAGGATCTCTGTTCCTGCAAATCCTCATCCTTTCCAACTGCATTTCAAAACAGCTCTGAGTATATATCCTTTGGAGTTTGTTGTGATAAGATTGAACGTTTGAAAAACCTGCAATAACATTAAGAACAGCAACAAATCCAAATACATAACAGCACTAAGTCTGTTTGGATATTCAGTTTATAAATAAAACTGAATCAAATAAATAACCTAATTAACAAAAAATCATATAAACCAACACAAACCAATTTAAGACTTGTAAAAGTCATTAAAAAATCATAATAACAAAGACCAAATCCTGCAAGAGAGAGTCAAGTTAGGCCTGTGGAAGCAGCTCAAGGCATATCTCAAGGCCTTGGAGCTCTGAACATCCTTCACAGCTTTTCAACTGTAACACAAGAGTTCTTTAATTCACTCTAATAATGATATCTTCAATATGTTAGACATATAAAGAATAGATAACAAGAATATTTTCAACAAATATATGATCTTAAACATCAGATTAAACACCTGCAACACAAGGTTGTCAGATCACATTTCATAAGATAGCAGTTGTCAAGGCTTTGAGGCTTTGATCAATATCTCAAGGCCTTGGAGCCTTGATGACTTAAGGATACTTTGTCTTTCATCACTCTAAATGATTACTTACAAAACACACTTAGAAGTCTTGAATCAACAATCTCCCACTTGATGAAAGACAAAAACCATAATCTTGTGTAAATATCCCTGCAACTTGTTTTCTTAGAATTAGATACCAGAATTTGCAGAATCTAAACAAATAACACAAAGAAAATACCACCTAATATCACATACATAAAAAACTGATTCACATAACCAACTGATTCACATAACACATAACCAATTGATTCACATAACCAACTGATTAAACCTTAAGCAGTAAAAAATCTTAAGCAGTACAAAATCACATCAAATCAAAATCACATAACCTTCTCCCCCTTTTTGACTTTCATCAAATAAAGGTGAAGAAAGGTTGGATCATTACTCAGAGTCTTAACAAAAATTTATTAAAAAAAACTAGCTCCTACTGAATGTCTAGGCATTGAGATCAGAAAAAAGAGAAGAAAAAGAAAGAAAGAAAGAAAGAAAGAAAGAAAGAAAGAAAGAAAGAAAGAAAGAAAGAAAGAAAGAAAGAAAGAAAGAAAGAAAGAAAGAAAGAAAGAAAGAAAGAAAGAAAGAAAGAAAGAAAAGATCAAGGCTTTGGCTTTCACAAGTCGTCACTTCTTCTTTGATGCTTGGCCTTTCTCTGAGCCTTCTCCAATATCTTCATCACTTTCAGCTTCTTCTGTAGAATGAAGCTCTTCCTGTTCAGCATCCACTTCAGCAACAACTTCATCAATGATTTCATCCACTTTCTTGTCCTTGACTTGCACAGAATCACCCTATGTAGCTGCATCAACACCTGTGTCTTCTTAAGCTTCCTCATCATCAGTTTTCTCATATAGATCCTTTGATGTGAGCACAACTTGAATAGGCTTCTTCATCTTCTTCTTCAAGAAATCTCCTAGCCTCTCATCTGAATCAACACTAGTGTCAGGACTAGTAGCAGAAGGAATTTTCTCCAGATTCAAGCCTTTGATGATTACATCCAGCTTACCATTCATCACACCCATCAAAGCTTTGAACTGATTAAACTCTGAGACAAGTCAAATAGCCTCTGTCTAAGATCTTCAATCTCAACTTGCTGTTCTTCAAACTTATCAACCAATTGAGAATAATCCTCATTAGCTTGTCCCCTTGATGTTGTAGCCCCCTTAGGTTTGATAAAATTCTTATCCTCAAGCTCAGCTTTAGAAAACTCTGAATAAAACTTCCAATGTCCCTTTCTTGTCTGAACCACACCAATGGTTTGTAAAGTAGGCTCATCAATCAACCCAAATCCACCATTTATCTTCTCCTCTCCTTTCACAGGTACCTCAAAATGTTCAAAGAAAAGAGGTAGTAGGTTGGCATATGGAAGAGGATGGTTTCTGGTTCTGGTAGCATAGTAGATCATATGCTCCATGATCACTGTTGGTAGATAAATATCAAACCCTTAACATATCAAGTACATCAGGATGAGTACCTTATCTGTTACCAATGCTCTTGAGTTTTCCCTAGGAATAACATTTCTCATCAGAATTGTGAACAAAATTTTAGCTTCACAGTTGAGCACAGAGTGTGTCAACTGTTTGGGACCAGTAGGAATATCATCTATGAAGAACATGGATTTGTCTTTTTCTAGACATTCTTCCTATCAGGATGATCAGCAACATTAAACTTCCTAGGAATGCCCAAGACCTTGGCAAAAGCCCTATGGTCTAGCCTTAAATCTATTCCAGCTACCTTAGAGGTTAACACCAACTTCTCTTCCCCTTCTTGGACCAAATTCAGGTAAAACAACCTAGTTAGCCTAGGATAAGCTTTAGAACTAGGGTTTAAAACCTTCCAAACTGCAGATTCTCTTAACTTCCTCGAACAGTCAATTTCCAACTTGTCTAGTAACTCCTCATAAATCAAACTACAAAAAGCAACCTTAGAAGATGCATACCCTTGCATCCAAACTTTCCTAACATCTGAACTAATAAACCAATCAGAAGGTAGTGCATTTTTACCTTGATAACCCTTTTTGGTTGAAGCAGCAACATGCTTAACCCTTGATTTCTTCTCAGCAGGTTTATCCTTCTCTGGTTCTTCTTCAGCATATTTCTTTTTTCCTTCCTTAGCAGACTTCCCCTTTTCTTCTTCACCTGGATTTTTCTTGTCTCCCCCTTTCTTCTTGTCTAACCTAGACTGATCATCACCCTGTACCTATGTCTCCTTCTGTGGATCAACACTTGAACCTTCATCTCCTTTCTCTGTTCTGATCTTCTTTGCAGGAGGTGAAGCTTCATGAAAACTCTGTGTTCCTTCTGAATCCGAGTCAGAAATTATGACCTTCTCCTTCTTGTTAGCCCTCTTCTTAGATCAAGCAGAAGGCTTACCCTGTTGTTGAATCCTGGCTGATTTGCGCTCCATTGTGGAATTAGGGTTTTGAGAGAAGATTGAGATTAGAAGAGAGAGAGCAGAGAGACGTAGAAATATTGAGAGAGAATGGAGAGAATAGAAAGAAAAGCCCTTAATTTCAGCTTAAGTAGGTTGAGAGAAAGAGTTTAAAAATGACTCTTCTAAAATCCACATGCAAAACATATCTAAAAGATATTTTAGGATATTTTAGAAACTTTTCTGAGTAATGCAAACACTACACAATTATCTAAAAAGATAATACATAATATTTGGTGATCCAATTTCTTAAAGAAGTAAACTACACAGATGTTTCAAGACCTTAGAGAACAATCTCAAGGCCTTGAGATTTTCTGCAATCTTAGAAATTTCAAAGCTTTGAACTATACTTTCAAGGCTTTGGAAAGTATAATCTCAAGGCTTTGAGATTTCAACAAATAATCACAAGTAAGTTGTAACACCCCGTTTAATCACGAGGGGTAAAATAGTAAATTTTGGGCGATAAAATATAATTTAGTTGTAAATAATAAGTTGGTAAAATTTTCGTATTTTTGTGTTCATGTGAAATTCCAGAAAACCTTAGTTAAATATTCAAGAATAACACATGAGTGTTCTTGTAGATACTGCTTTATGACATGGCAGATCTAGGCCACGTGGCAACCATCCAGCACACCATATTGTGCTCCACACACACAGGATCACCAGCCGAGCTGATCCATGTGGGGGCTGCGAGACAGAGCCCTCGCATACCACTGCACGGGACTTGTAGGGACTTTGTGGTTTGGAGGCTAGAGTAAGCCCTGTCGCGTGCGAGCCAAGCCCGCGCGCGACCTTTAGTAACTGTTTTGAGAGATCTATGGCACGAGCTCCCTAGACCCGGTCAATCCGGTCAAACCCGGTCAACCTCGTAACGGTTCCGGTACTCGCGCACCACGTGCTCTAACGGTTCCTATATACTCGGACGAACGTGCCGTTATGGTTAAACTAATTAAGCCGCCATTAATGGGCGCATTAACCACACTACAACGGTCATGTTCTCCAGTATATATATATCGTTAACCTTTCCATACAAAGGAGAACACACTGCCATACGCGGAAGCTCTGCCAAACCTCTGTCTCTCTCTCAGACATTGCTACTGACTTGCTCTCTCCCTACACACACCCCTATTCTTCCTGTGCGATCCCTGATCCACTACGTACGGTGTACACGGAGGTCTCCCTGCCGGAATCTCTTGTGCACATTTTGGTGAACCCGACGTGAAACTTACCAGCAAAAGCAACCATGTCTCAGGAGGACGATGTCAGCAACCGATCGCCTTCCACCGAAACTCCCTCGGGAGACGAGGCTCGCCGTACTCCAACGACTCCCGGCGAGGCGCCAACTTTAGAGTCTTTGGACGCCACTGTCCAAAGTCAGGCAAAAGCTCTCAAGTCTCAATCCGCGCAGTTAGAACGGATCTTGGCCGTTCTGGGCACTCTTGCGCCAAATCCTCCACCTGCCACCGCTATCCCTCAGGGAGGAGGAACCCCTACCGCTCCAGGATTGGGAGTGTCGGCCACGCCTCCCAACCCTCATCTGCAAACTCCACCGTCAGCCACGCAGCTGCCTTCGGTCCAAGGGTCAACGGCACAAATGCTGCCCCCTGCTGCTCACGCCTCTCAGCCCCCGGCTTTGGCGTCCAACCCAGCTCTGCAGTACACTCTGCCTCCACCAGCGACAATCTGGGGAAACGCGGGTAGTCAATACACTCCCAATCCTCCGGCGGCATATGTGTCGCCACCGCCTACGGCAACCCCTCCGCCAACTACCGAGGGAAGCATTCCAGAATGCATGACGTCTTTGCAGAAGCGCGTGGACTCCATCCTGGCTCATCAGTCGTTCGCGGATACCATCATCCCGAAGCTAGACAACGATCCACCCATTCCACGAGAGATCTATCTCATGCCTAACCCGGCGGGGTACAAGGCTCCCAAATGGGATAAGTTCGAGGACGTCAATAGAAACGCTCATGAGCATGTCATGCGTTTCATCGATGTCATGGGTCCATACGGAGCCGATCCCAAACTGCTAATGCGAGAATTCCCAAAAACTCTTGGGAATGTAGCATACAAATGGTACCGAACATTGGAGGCCGGATCTGTGAAAACTTGGGACGACATGGTCCAGAAGTTCTATACCAAGTTCTTCCAGATGGAAGAAAAGGTGACGATGATCCATCTCTCGCGGATGTATCAGAAACGCGAGGAAGATGGAATCACTTTCATTAAGAAATTCAGAGCGAAATCCTTGGAGTGCAAGGATCCAATGCTCGAAAGCCGGCTCGTAGAGATATGCCTGCAGTGCATGCGAGACGAATACAAAAGCATGCTGATCAATTTGCAAACACCTACGTTTTCAAAGCTCATCGAATGCACGATGAACATCGAGCCCATTGTCGAGAGACAGAGAAAGAAGAGCGCTCCAGAACGACCTGCGAGCGGCACCACCTACAAGATCGGCAGATTTGGCTACAAGCGGGGACGCGAAGCTGAGGTCAACACGGTTTCGCCCCAGAAGCAAGCAAAGGTTGCAAACTTCGATGCACCACCTCTGCCATGCTCGGTGGCGGAAGCGAGCGATCTCTGCAGACAGTGGCGTAAGGACGGCGTCCTGCCACCGCTCGAGAAAGCACCCTCCAAGGAGATGACGAGGGACCCTAAGTGGTGCGAATACCACGGCAAGGTCATGCACCCCACAGCCGAATGCAAGAAGCTCAGATTCACGTTCGATCAGAAGATGAAGAACGGCGAACTCATCGTCAGCGACCACCGGAAGGATGTGCGCAACAACCCGCTGCCTGCCCATACAGATTCGGGCTCAAAGGGCAAAGAGGTCGCCATGATCTCGATAGTGGACTTGGAAGAAGTCGCAGAGGATGGTCTGCCCATCGTTGCTGAAGTCCATGAAGATGAAGACTACAGCATGGACACGGAAGATGAGCGTGCCGACCGCATGAAGGGGTCGCATGGCTTCGACAAATTCTTCAATGAGATGAACTTCTCCAAAAAATGTCGAGCGGACATGACAAAAGCAATCTTAAGGGTAGCAGAGGACTACGAGGAGGACCTCGTGGTCTCCAACGGGAAAGTCGTCAGGGCGTCCCGTTCCACAGAAAAGATTATGGCCTTTTCTGCCAGCGACAAGAAGACAGATGCGAGCCACCAGAGGCCCCTGTACGTGACCGCCATCATCAACGGCGTCGAATTCAAGCGAGCATTCGTCGATGGGGGAGCAGCGGTCAATGTTGTTCCACTCCACACACTGAAGCTAGCAGGGATCCCCGGGCACAAGGTAGTCAAGCGTCCATCCCCGCTGGTGGGATTCGGAAGCGATTCTAGAATGACGATCGGATGGATCCGCCTGGGCGTTCAGATCGGCAAAATCAAGTGCTCGGCGAAGTTCTATGTCATAGACGCGAACACCACATACCACATGATCATAGGTCGGGCCTGGATTCATCGCTTTGACGCGATCCCTTCGACGGCTCACCAGGTGATGAAAGCTATCTGGAACGACAGGATTGTCGAGATACCGGCCTCAACTAACCCGTTCAACTTGGACGAAGCACATCTCAGCGAGGCGGTGTGGTTCACCGAGATGGCGGACGAGCAAACACCCGGACCATTCAACCCTACTCCTTTACCTCTCTGGGAGGACATCAAGGACCAGTCACCTGCGGGCGTGATGGTGACAAGGGGGGATGCCAAGGAAAAGCCGCCTACTCACGAAGAGGCGCCGCGCATCGCATATCATCGAAAGAATGTGTACACTCTGAAGAGGATCGCAAAGCATGACCCCGAGGGTAAGGAGATAGAGAGCTTCTACGCCAACGGGAAGAAATGCTATCGCATATGAAGGTGCGCGGGGACGTCCTCACACGGGCATGGGGATGTCCCTGGGCAAATCAATCAAGTCGAGCAAGTTGCGCTGACAGAAGAGCCAACACAGGGCACTCCAGATGAGAAACTCAAAGAAGCGCCCGAATGCATGGAAGACAGGCCAAGACCACAAAAGCAAGAGCTAAAGGAAGTGTTCCTCAGCCCGGACGAGGAAAAGAAAAGGCCAGTCTTCCTGAGTGCGGACCTCACAAGCGAAGAGGAACAAGGATTGCTGCAGCTCCTAACTGAATACAAAGACGTGTTCGCATGGGAATATGACGAGATGCCGGGTCTGGACACGAGCATCACCATGCACCGTTTAGACATCATCCCAGGGTCTAAACCGGTCAAGCAAAGCACCATAAGCTTCAGGCCAGAGCTCAACGTAAAGATCAAACAGGAGATTGTCAAACTCCTAGACGCCAAGTTCATAGAGCCAAATCACCATCCCACATGGTTGGCCAACATCGTGCCAGTGATGAAGAAGAATGGACAGCTCCGCATCTGCGTGGACTTCCGAGACCTCAATCGCTTCTGTCCTAAGGACGATTTCCCACTGCCTAACATCGATTTGCTCATTGATTCAACGGCAGGCCATCGCATGTTCAGTTTCATGGACGGCTTCAGCGGGTACAATCAAATCAAGATGGATCCCGAAGACGCAACGAAAACTGCATTCATCACTCCCGTGGGGGTATTCAACTACACGGTAATGCCATTCGGTCTTAAGAACGCAGGCGCAACCTATCAGCGGGCCATGATGGCTCTATTCCACGACATGATGCACAAAGAAGTGGAATTCTATGTGGATGACCTGGTAGTCAAATCCAAGCATGAAGCAGATCACCTTGCAGACCTGCGAAAGGTGTTCGACAGATGCAGGAGCTTTCAACTGAAAATGAACCCCATGAAATGCGCATTCGGCGTGACCTCGGGGAAGTTTTTGGGATGCGTGGTCCATCGCCAAGGGATCGAGCCTGACCCTGCGAAAGTATCGGCCATCACCAGCATGACGCCACCTCACAACCAAAGTACCTTGAAAACATTCTTGGGAAAATTGTCATATCTGCGGAGATTCATCCCGGCAATCGCCGAAATCACATGCTGTTTCAGCACTCTTCTCAAGAAGGACGCCGCGTACAACTGGGCTCCTGATCACGAAGCCGCATTCGAAAAGCTAAAGGAGCTACTCACATCCCCAAAGATAATGATCGCGCCTCAACTGGGATCACCGCTTCTGCTATACCTTACATCGACAAGGAAATCTATAGGAGCACTCTTGGCTCAGATGTATGAAGGCCAAGAGAGGCCCATCTATTACATCTCTCGCATTGTGCAGCCTGCTGAATCAAGGTACACAGACATCGAACGTCATTGCCTCGCTTTATTCTTCGTAATAGAGAAGTTGAGACACTATTTTGCATCGCACAAAGTAGTGGTGGTCACCAAAAGCGACCCCATACGATACCTGCTAACTCACACTACTCCGGGCGGGAGATTAGCGAAATGGTACATGACCATCTCTCAATACGATATCACATGCGTGAAACCAAGAGCGATCAAGTCGCAGGCGGTAGCAGATCTGTTGGCACAGTTTCCCGACAACAGTCACGAACCTGTGATCGAGGAAGAGCTCGAAGGCCCTGAAATCTACGCGATCGACGTGCCCTATTGGACCCTCCACTTCGACGGTTCGTCAACCAGAAAAGGTGGAGGCATCGGAATTGTTTTGACAAAGCCGGACGGGGAAGTCATACAGATGTCTGCAAAACTCAACTTCGCAGTCACGAACAACGAGGCGGAATATGAGGCTCTCATCGCGGGGCTCCGTGCGGCGAAAGCTTTGGAAGTGAGCAACTTAACGGTCATGGGAGATTCCAAACTGATTGTTAAACAGGCCTCGGGCGAATATGGCTTAAAGGAGATCAACCTCCTGCCATACCGCACCCTAGTGCAAAAGCTGATGCAGCAATTCTGCGACGTGAAATACGAGCACAAGCCCCGAGCGGACAACAGGCATGCAGACGCCTTAGCGACTCTAGGATCTAAGGTCAGCATAGACAAATGCCCCGCAAGGATTTCCATCGAGGTGCGAACATCGTCGGCATTAACAGAAGATGTGTGCGACGACGAACACATGGATGACGCAGACTGGCGAAAAGCAATCCTGCAAGCTATTGCGAAAGGCACCAGCAGCGAAAGCTGGGTACTCACGAAAGGATACTGCATCCACGACAACACCCTTTACTATAAGGTTCCTGGAGGAATACTCATGCGATGTGTCTCCGAGCAAGAGGGACAACAGCTGTTAGAAAAGATTCACCAACACGCTTGCGGAGAAAGCGAGGTGTCAATCTACAGGAAAGCTCAGAGATATGGCATTCATTGGCCAGGCATGTCGACAGCTGCAGCCCTGATACAAGGGAAGTGCGAAAGTTGCGCACTAATCAAAGATTCTCTACTCATCGCTCTAACCGATGACAACACAGACTGGAGGAAGCCATTGTTTGAATTCCTGACGCCGAATTGAATCGAGGCGAGGGATCAAACGCAGCAGAACAACGAATAAAAGGGCATAAACCAGTAGAGAGGCTCTCTAGGGTTCGAAGAAAATATCAATAACTCAAAAACTCCTCAATTCTGCCCACAAGCCGGGCATATATAGCTGAAATCATAAAATATGCCAAAAATGGCAAAATCCCGAAATTGGCCCAACAGTTTGGCCTTATTGAAAGAAACACGTACGTGAAAGTTTGACCCAAAACGGTTTCAAACTGAGGTCCTAATAAGCAATAGAAATGTTACCAAAAATAGTAAAAAATAACTAAAAACGCCTGTTTGAAGGGTCAAACAGCGGAATTTGGGGATGAAGATGGACCCCGGGACGTCGTGCGTCTCGTCGAGAGCTTTCCGAATTGGGGTGGCTCGCGTCATTCTGATACCCGTAGCCAAAGTTATGGCCCGAACAGTGCGGCGACACCAAAAGCTGCAATTTCCTCCGTCCCTTGCGCTTATCTTCCATCTCATGGTAGAGAAGCGCCAAATTAGTCGCATCTGACAGTTCAGCTTCATCTGGATCGTCTGCTCCTGCATCAGTCTCCCCGGGTTGGAAAGAACTCGTCCTCGAGTTCACAGCAATGTCTTCAGAATCCACAAAGCAAGGAGTGAGATGCTTCACATTGAACACGTCCGAGGTCTTCAAGTGACTGGGAAGCCTCAACCTGTAAGCATTATCATTGATCTTCTGCACGATCTCACAAGGCCCAATCTTCCGATCCTTGGGCTTATTGTACTCGCCAACAGGGAAACGATCACGAGTCAATACAGCCCATACAAAATCACCAACGTCAAATAGTACCTGACGACGATGCTTGTCCACCCGAGCCTTGTACTTGCTGTTATTCTCCTCAATCTTGCTCTTCACCTGGTCATGAATACCTCTCAAGTGTTGTGCCATCTCCTCGGCCTTAGGATGAATGCGGCCCACACGCGGAATAGGGGCTAAGTCCAACACACCTGATGGATTTTGACCGTTGACAACCTGAAATGGACTCAAGCCAGTGGTCCTGCTCGTCGATCTGTTGTAGGCAAACTCTGCTTGAGGAAGTGATAAGTCCCACTGCTTCGGTTTAGATCCTGCCAAACATCGGAGAAGGTTGCCCAAACTGCGATTCACCACTTCGGTCTGACCATCTGTCTGAGGATGATAGGCGCTACTGAAGTTCAATTGAGTTCCCAGCTTCTCCCACAGACTCTTCCAGAATTGGCTCATGAACTTCGTGTCACGGTCTGAGGTGATGGAACGAGGAACCTGAAATAAAGGTGAGCAATCCGCACAGCATCCATAGTCTTCCTGCATGGTACAAAATGTGCCATCTTGGAAAACCTGTCAACAACTACAAGAACAGAATCTGCCGCTCTTTGTGTGCGGGGTAAGCCAAGCACAAAATCCATGCTAACATCAAACCAAGGAGCTTCAGGAACAGGTAATGGAGTATAAAGACCTGCATTAGTGAGAACTCCCTTCGAACGCTGGCAAACATAGCATCGATCCACATAATGGGCCACGTCACTACTCAACTTTGGCCAGTAAAAGTCAGCAGATACAAGAGCCAACGTCTTGTCTCGGCCAAAGTGTCCTTCATTGTGGAGCTCACTGATAATCTGATGTCGCAAGGAACAGTCTGGAACACACAACCGATGCCCCCGAAACAGATAACCATTATGAACAATAAAATCATTGCGCTGACCAGAAGTTACCTCCACAAATATCTTCCCAAACGAAGGATCAGACTCATACATGTCTGCGAACGCCTCAAATCCAGCTACACGGCTGCTCATGGTGGAGAGAAACACGTTGCGACGGCTCAAAGCATCTGCCACGCGGTTCAAACTTCCCGCTTGGTGCTTCAGTGCGAAAGTGAATTCCTGCAAGTACGCCACCCACTTGGCATGCCGCCGACTAAGCTTGTGTTGTCCGTTGATGTACTTCAGGGCTTCATGATCAGTGAACAGAATAAACTCCTTCTGTATTAAGTAATGGCGCCAATGCTTCAGAGACTGAACTATGGCGTAGAACTCCAGATCGTAAGTGGAGTAATTCTTCTTGGACCCTGACAACTTTTCACTGAAGAATGCAACCGGACGCCCTGACTGGCTAAGAACACCTCCAATGCCTATGCCCGATGCATCACAATTAACCTCAAACACTTTGTCAAAATCGGGAAGTGCTAGAACTGGTGCTTCAGTCATCCTCTTCTTCACTTCCTGAAAACTGGACTCGGCTTCATCAGACCACTGAAAATCACGCCCCTTGAGACACTCGGTGATGGGGGCAATCAAGGCGCTAAAGTTTCTGATGAACCTGCGATAAAAAGATGCCAAACCATGGAAACTGCGAATGTCGTGCAGCGTCCTTGGCCTAGGCCATTCCACAATCGCTTCAATCTTTGAAGGATCTGCATGAACACCATCAGTAGACACCACAAATCCCAAAAACTGCACAGAAGTAGTAAAGAAGAAACACTTCTTTCTGTTGATGAACAAGTTCTCTGCCTTTAGTGCCTCAAACACAACACGTAGATGATCAAAATGGGCAGCCCAAGTAGGACTGTAAATAAGAATATCGTCGAAATAAACGACCACAAACTTTCCCATGAAAGGCCTCAATACCTGATGCATAAACCGCATGAACGTGCTGGGTGCGTTGGATAACCCAAAAGGCATAACCATCCACTCGTACAAGCCATGTTGGGTCTTAAACGCTGTCTTCCACTCATCTCCAGGCTTGATCCGAATCTGGTGGTATCCACTCTTAAGATCAATTTTTGAGAAGATCTTAGAGCCGGATAGCTGGTCTAGCATGTCATCAAGTCGCGGGATGGGAAATCTGTACTTCACTGTAATCCGGTTGATGGCTCTACTGTCAACACACATCCGCCAAGAACCGTCCTTCTTCGGCACTAACAGAGCAGGGATTGCACATGGGCTCATGCTCTCTCTGATGTAGCCTCTCTCAAGTAACTCAACAACTTGCCGCTGTAACTCTTCTGCCTCCTTGGGGCTGAGACGGTAGGCTGGCCTGTTAGGTAGAATCGATCCAGGCACTAGGTCAATCTGGTGCTGAATGTCTCTCATTGGTGGTAAACCAGGAGGAAGATCCTCTGGCATCAAGTAAGAGAACTCAGCTAATAACTGCTGCACCTCCTGCGGTAAGTCATCATCCTGATCACCTGCATCACTAGTAGAAGGCACTAGAGCATATACCACCTTCTCATGCTCAAGCTCATCCAAGAACCTGGATCTCGAAAGAAGATTAGTAGTGGCAGCAGTCGGGGTTGGAGTTGTCCCCTCTCGCCGTGGTTCCAATACAATTTTCTTCCCCTTCATGACAAAGGAGTAGGTGTTCTTGTGACCATCATGGAAAACATGGCGATCATACTGCCAAGGCCTACCCAACAACATGTGACACGCATCCATTCTAACCACATCACACCAATGGCTGTCGTAATATTTGTTACCAATTGAAAAAGAAACAAGACATCTCTTATCAACTGTTACCTCGGAGCCCTTAATCAGCCATGACAGCTTGTAGGGTGTAGGATGACGCTCTGTCTTCAACTGCAGTTTCTTGACAGCTTCCTCAGAAACAATGTTGTCACAGCTACCGCCGTCCACTATCACCTTGCAGACCTTGTTTCCGATGGTGCAGGTGGTGTGAAAGATATTGGTCCTCAACCAATCATCTTCAGAATCGCCCTTTGGAGCCAGCAAACTCTTGCGGACGACCAGATTCTCGTGACCATCCCCGTAAAGAACTTCATCGTCTGCGTAATCATCATAGACGGGCTCACTCAAATCTTCAGTGCCTTCAACTTCTTCATTCACACCTTCCTCGATAAATAGGGCTTTACCTCTTTGCACAGCAGGCTTGCTGCACTCGTTTGCCCTATGCCCCGGTTCACCACATCGATAGCACTTGATAGCACTGTTGGAAGCGCCCTGTGCTGCCTGTGTGGTAGGACGAGATTCTTGGGGTCGGGCCGATCGATTGCTTTGATCGCTCCTCGCTACGGGCTTCCTGCCCTGCTGCTTCTCCAAAGCAAGTGCTCTCTGATAGGCTTCAGAGACAGTCCACAGCGAGTGTAGGCTAAGGACGTCCTGCAAGGACTGCCGCAAACCTCCGAGATATCTAGCCACCATCTGCTCCTCCGTCTCCGATAGATCGTTACGGGCGATCAACTGGTAGAACTCCTCCGTGTAATCGTCAACGGATTTGGCGCCCTGCCTCAGCGTATGGAGTCGCTGAAATAGGGTTTGGGTGTAGCCGAATGGAAGAAAGTGTGCCTTCATCTTCTTCTTCATCTTCTCCCAGTCCGTGATCTTGGCCTTGCCCTGCCTTTCACGGGAACGGCGCAACTGCTCCCACCACGCAGAGGCTCTGCCCTTCAGTTTGATGGCCACTAGCTTCACCTTCTCGCGATCCGTAACCTCCTTATACTCAAAGATGCGATCCACCTCGTTGAGCCAGTCGATGAAATCGTCGGCTTTCAACGTACCTTCAAAGCTGGGTAACTCCACCTTGAACCCTAGACCTCCGCGACTCTCGTGCTGACCGCGGTGCTCCCGGACGCGTGGTCCACGATGGTAGGGGTTCTCAAACGACGACACAGAGGCGTCGTCTGAGGCTTCGTCTTCCTGCAGATCTTGCGCCGCCAAGCGCCGTGTCAGTTCTGTGACCTGCCGTTGCAGATCCTCTATCAACATCACGTCTTCCACGTTGCGTTCTCGCTGGGGGGCTTCTTCAGCCGGAGGCTGCCCACGACCACGAGCACGTCCACGAGGCATCGTCGATGGTGATCTTCCTCCCACGCCGAACTGAGCTCTGATACCAACCTGACGCCGAATTGAATCGAGGCGAGGGATCAAACGCAGCAGAACAACGAATAAAAGGGCATAAACCAGTAGAGAGGCTCTCTAGGGTTCGAAGAAAATATCAATAACTCAAAAACTCCTCAATTCTGCCCACAAGCCGGGCATATATAGCTGAAATCATAAAATATGCCAAAAATGGCAAAATCCCGAAATTGGCCCAACAGTTTGGCCTTATTGAAAGAAACACGTACGTGAAAGTTTGACCCAAAACGGTTTCAAACTGAGGTCCTAATAAGCAATAGAAATGTTACCAAAAATAGTAAAAAATAACTAAAAACGCCTGTTTGAAGGGTCAAACAGCGGAATTTGGGGATGAAGATGGACCCCGGGACGTCGTGCGTCTCGTCGAGAGCTTTCCGAATTGGGGTGGCTCGCGTCATTCTGATACCCGTAGCCAAAGTTATGGCCCGAACAGTGCGGCGACACCAAAAGCTGCAATTTCCTCCGTCCCTTGCGCTTATCTTCCATCTCATGGTAGAGAAGCGCCAAATTAGTCGCATCTGACAGTTCAGCTTCATCTGGATCGTCTGCTCCTGCATCAATTCCTCACCCAGGGCACCGTACCCGAATCGAGAAAAGAAGCCGACAAATTGAAGAGGAAAGCCTCTCGATACCTGGTTCAGGAAAACCTGCTTTGGCGAAAAGGTCACGAGGGTAACTTGCTGCGATGCCTAGACGGCAGGGAAGCACAAGAAGTCATGGACCTTTCTCATCAGGTGGAACACCAGGGAGGTGCGAAATTATGCAGACAACTCCTCTCAATCGGATACTTCTGGCCCACGATGGAAGTCGATTGCCGCACCAAGGTGCGACGCTGCCAAGAATGCCAATTCAAAGGGAACCTAGTGCACGCTCCCGCCGTGGATCTACATGCATTAGGGACGCCATGGCCATTTCACACATGGGCTTTGGACTTCATCGGACCCATCCGACCAACGTCACATGGGAACCATTTCATTCTCACTGCAACCGAGCTGTTCACCAAATGGGTGGAAGCAATACCACTGAAGACGGCAAACGCGCTGGCTGTGGTTAACTTCATCCAGGAAAACATCGTATGCAGGTTCGGAATCCCAAATACTATTCTTTCAGATAACGGTACTCCTTTTGTTAATCGTCAGGTAGCTACGAAACTCGCGGAGTACAATATCAGGCAGATATGCTCTACCCCCTATTATCCAAAGGGAAACGGACAAGCCGAAGCGACTAACAAAACGCTGTTGAGAATTCTGAGCAAGATGGTCGCAGATGACCACAAGAAGTGGGCCGACTCCCTTAACATAGCTCTGTGGGCCTACAGAACTTCTCCAAGGACACCTACAGGGGCCTCGCCATTTCTACTATGTTATGGGGCCGAAGCTGTAGTACCTGCGGAGGTCAGAGTCAATTCGGCGAGGTTGGCCTTCCATGCACTCTATGAAAATCAACGCGATCATGATTTAGTCTTGCTGGAAGAAAAGCGAGAACAAGCCAAAAGGACTAACAAGCGGTACCAAGAGAGAATTGCTCGCGCCTATAACAAGACAGTCCAGCGACGGGATTTCGCAGTTGGCGACCTAGTCTTGCGCGCATCTGACCACTGCATGCGAGAAGCAACTCACCCAAAGTTCGCAGCTAATTGGGAAGGACCCTTCGAAGTCACAGAAGTCTTCGATAGCGGCTACTGCAGCATACGAAGGTTGCACGGCACAACCTCAACTCCAAGCTCAGTCAACATGCGCTGGATCAAGAAGTACTATCCTTGACTTCTCTTATTTCATACGTTTTATGATAACGTTGCTTAATGTCTCATGTGGCTATGATTAACGCAATCTCCTCTCCCATATGAGAGGATTGTAATCCTATCTCTCCCATATGAGAATGTTATAATAAAAGGATTCTCCCAAATGAGAAGTTCATATTTCTAGCTGTTTATATCGCTCTATTTAATTTGTTATTACTGTTAACAATGATTTATTCGCTGCAATAGCAGCAAATACAAACGCGATCTTAATTGATCATCAAAGCCTATCTCTTACGATAGCAAACGCGATCTCAATCGATCATCTAAAGCCTATCTTTTACGATAGCAGCCAAACGCAAATGCGATCTTAAGTGATCATCAAAGCCTATCTCTTACGATAGCAAACGCGATCTCAATCGATCATCTAAAGCCTATCTTTTACGATAGCAGCCAAACGCGATCTCAATCGATCATCTAAAGCCTATCTTTTACGATAGCAGCCAAACGCAAATGCGATCTTAATTGATCATCAAAGCCTATCTCTTACGATAGCAGCAAATACAAACGCGATCTTAATTGATCATCAAAGCCTATCTCTTACGATAGCAGCCAAACGCAAATGCGATCTTCAGTGATCATCAAAGCCTATCTCTCACGATAGCAGTCAACGCATACGATCTTAATTGATCATCAAAGCCTATCTCTTACGATAGCAGCCAAACGCAAATGCGATCTTCAGTGATCATCAAAGCCTATCTCTCACGATAGCAGTCGACACACACGATCTTAATTGATCATCTAAAGCCTATCTCTTACGATAGCAGCCAAACGCAAATGCGATCTTCAGTGATCATCAAAGCCTATCTCTCACGATAGCAGTCAACGCATACGATCTTAATTGATCATCTAAAGCCTATCTCTTACGATAGCAGCCGGACGCAAATGCGATCTTAAGTGATCATCAAAGCCTATCTCTCACGATAGCAGTCGACACACACGATCTTAATTGATCATCTAAAGCCTATCTCTTACGATAGCAGCCAAACGCAAATGCGATCTTCAGTGATCATCAAAGCCTATCTCTCGCGATAGCAGTCAACACAAATACGATCTTAATTGATCATCTAAAGCCCTTCCCTTACGATGGCAGCCAATACAAATGCGATCTTAAGTGGTCATCCAAAGCCTATCTCTTATGATAGCAGCAAAATACAAAAACGATCTCAATCGATCATCAAAATCCTATCTCTCACGATAGCGGTTTACACAAATGCGATCTTATATGATCTTCTTAAGCCTATCTGTTACGGTAGCAATTTATACGCAAAGTGATTTTAGTTGATCACCCAAGCCCGTCTGTTGCGATGGCAACGTAACTACAGAACCATCTTGCTAGATCTTCTAAAGGTCTATCAGCTGCGATAGCAATTTATGCGAAAAACTATCTCAAGCAATTCTATAATAAAGCCTATCTTCTATGATAGCAATTCACACCACTTAACGATCTTAATTGATCTGTTAAAAAAAACTATCTGTTACGATAGTAAAGTTGTGAACATGATTTCATATGATTTACAACGACCAACTGCAAGCCCATCCATCAAAATGGCACATCTGCGAAATTACGATCTCGAATGATCTAGCGAAACATCTGCGCATTGACGTCGCATATGTGAAATCATTACATGGCATTATGCAAGGCAAAACAAGCCGAAACGCATGCGAAATTGTATTTTGTTGCAAAGAGAGCAGATAATACAAAAGCTACATATCATTATGAGTCAAATGACTTACAATTTATCCATCTAGATAACAGCTTACAAGCGAAAAGCTCGAATCTAACTACAGCAGCCAACATGGCTTACAATACATTCGAAAAGTAACTTACAAGCACGAAGTTACACATCGCGGGAATCCTAACTGAAGAGGGATGAGCCCAACGGTCCTAACACCGGCTGTGCAATACGCAGATCTGCGGCCAAAGATCTGTAGCAAGTAGGATGCATCTGCGAAGAGATCAACTCGCCATTCGCTACATCCCTAGCGGCCAGATCTGGGTGAATCGACGTCCAAAGATCTTAGGATCTGACGAGACCCCTGTCTGATCAAGATATGTACCAGAGGAACCACCTGTTCCGACGTATGCAGTCGTGCAAAACAGGGGAAGCCGTCATTCCTCTGGTACTGGGTTCCTTGTCCTGATAGACAAGGGCATTGGCGAGCCTCCTGAGTTCAAGAACGAAGAGGCAAGAAACCCTCCTCCAGGGATGCTGGAGAAGAATTCCGCCGGTCATTACGAGACGGTAGCACGGTCACTTCGGCGCTGCACCTCACCACGAGGCGGCCGGAAACATGACCTGCACGCATAATACACGAAGAAATTTCTTCGAACACACATGAGGTATTATCTGCATCCTCTTTATGATGGTTATAAACAGCAATAAGCCTCATAAAGTGGATCTTGGAAACTACTTCTATAGCACAAAGCGCAAACTCAGGATTCAAAACTTGAAGTTGCCATGAATCAACGAAAAACAAGCGTTGAAGCCAGCAGTCGTAAGGACTCACGGCAAAGCACATGTTTGGGATGAAGAACCCAAATGGCAAAGACAGGGTTTATATAGGCCCTGTGGAGACTCTTCGGTAACCTAAGATGAGTCAGCAAAATTCAAAAAGAGGGTAAGTTCAATCACTTACGCCTTGAAAAGCGGTAATAATCAATTACCCTACTAAAGGCTACGACGATTCGGTTGCGTATCCTAATAAATGACGGATAGTCATGATTCGGATGGACTTCCCAACGGAAGCGTGCTTATCTGCCGAGAAATTAGCGCGAAAATCAAGCAGAAAATCAATTGCTGATGTCATAATTGGATATGCACAGAAATGTCCAATCAAATCCCGATAAGGGCAAACCGGGCAAACTCACTGTTTGTTGTTAAAAAAAAAAGAGGGGGGAGAAACCCTAGCAACATTACATTAATGTTTCAAAACATTACATTAATGTCTCAGCCATTTTCCTGTTTTCTTTTCAAGATTCGAAAAGTCAAAACAAATTCTTGATTAAGGAATCTTGGGGCTCGAACTGCCCGCTCAGCTTCTCCACTTGTTTCACTTCTTGCTTCAGTTGCTCGCACTTGGCATTCATTTCATGATACAGCTTCAAAGCTTCATCAACCTTTTGCTTTTGCTGCTCCACCTTCTGCATCTCAGCTGCGAGATTCTGGTGACCGAGATTCAAAGTTACAGCTGCGCGAATCAGTGTAACTCTGTCCTTGAGGAATTTGAAACCAAGTCTGCCTTGGACTTTGAACAAGAGATTTTGGCACATGCCACACAGCAATTCAGCACTCAGGGCCGAAATGGTCGCAGGTGTAGCCGCAGACAGCTGCTCCAGTATCCAGATGGCTTCAGTAAGGAATAGCCTCCTGTCGAAAGGTCCGATCTCCAGAGATCTCACAAACGATCGGGGGTATCTGAGACGCATTCGAACCACCCAGTCTACATCGGTTTGCTTCAAACCTGAGACATCAAAAATGGTTATAATGTCAGAACTCGCAAGCAAATAATGCGACGTGCGAACGGTAAATCTTTACTTACCAGTGCCTTCCAGAATTTCATGAAGAGAAGGGATGCGGGCCACTGGGTTGTTCGAAGACTGCCCTCGCTCCATAGCTCTCCTATCAGCTGCGAGCTCCAACCTCTCATAGTCAGGAGGAAGAGTGTAGGCCGCACCAGCTGCGACTACATTCCCAACCTGCGAGCCCCAAATGCTCCACGCAGGAATAGGTGCTTCCGGCTCGGTCATCGCCGGAGGCGAGGGGACAGCCGAAGTTGCAGGACGGAGGACACTCCCAGATGCGAAAACATTAGCATCACTTGTCCTTTCTCCCTCACCACCGGTACGGACACCTTCGTCCATCGGCACAGCATCAGCTTCGACATCATCGGAGAGTTCGATGACATCCTCGAGATGCTCACTTGCGTGTCCAGCGGCTGCGACGGGCTTCTCGGTATGGGAGCTCGAAATTGGAACATGGGATGCAGAAGGCTGACTTCTCTGCTCTAGCTCAGGTTCCTCAGCATGACCTGCGATGCCAAATGCGATAATGTGAGGTAACTTGTGTTATAAGTTATTTCGCTATCTTTACTAAATCCAAGAATAAGCACCTCCACGCGAAGGTGGGATCGAGGTATCCTCATCATACACTAGGGACGTGGAACCGTGCCCTATCAGTGTATCCTCACTAAGCAAATATTTAAGAGAAGCGTGACCTGGGATGCGAGTAAACCAGTCATGATTTTGCCTCAAGTGGCTACAGCCTAGTATGCGCATATCACTCAAAATAATTACCTGAGGGTTCTCCGCATTTGCTTACCAACCAACGGCGAATGTCAGGCTTTGACACACCGTGCTTTAACGCACCCACAATTACATCTCTATAAGTAACTGCGAGATTGAAGATCTCACCTTTATCGCCACCTGCGATCTCTGCGAAGTCCGCTTGGACTTGCTCTAGCTCTGCTGCATCCTCTCCAGGAACCTCATCTTCCTCCTCCACATGAGGAGCCACTTCTTCGGGAAGCTCGTCTTCCTCGCCAACTGGACGCACCAAGTCGTCAACATGCTGCTCCTCGAGGCTCCGCTGTTTCACACGCTCGAGCTCCTCTTCCTCTCGCTGCCTTCTTCTTTCAGCAGCCTCCGCGGCTGTCTTCCGGGATTCAGCAAGAACATCCTCGCTTATAGGATCATCTGAAATGCCAGAATGGGCATCTCTCTTTTGCCTCTTGGCCACAAGGCCATCAACGGCTTCATCATCATCATCTGCGAATACATATTTGGTTCAAAGAAAAGAACTACAAAGAAGTCAAGATAAAGGGCAAGGAGATGCGACGGAAGTACCTCCTGATTCTTCCTCGCACATCACAACTGTTGCTTCTTCTTCTTCATCACTTGCCTGGGGCTCCTGTCTCTCTTCCTCCTCTTGGTTGAATGGAATGAAAGTCTCAACTGCGAGATCTTTTCGCGCTTTGCTGGGCATACGACCCTTGCCTTTGTCCTTGATGGAAAGGGACCTCACTGGGGGAGAAGCTGGAGCACTCCTAGGGGAAGAAATTGTAATTCCCTTTTGCCTAGGTCTCTTCACTCTCGGCGCCGCAGTCGCTGGAGGGGACGGGTCATCTCTAGGAGGAGACGGAGCCGGAGGGTTGTCTATCAGCGAGTCAGCAAAAGTGTTCATGACTCCGCGAACCTTTGTTTCGACCTCGGCATCCATCCTCCATGCTAGCCGGTACGACTCCCCCTTCCTTCTGGTGGCAACAATGGTGTCCACCAGCGATTTGGAGCGATCACCAGCTGCGAACCTCCGCACATGACACTGAAACAGCACAGAACAAAAAGCATCAGCGCAGGGAAACCAAAAAGCTTAAAGCACATAAGGAAATTGCTTACCTCAGCAAACGCCTTGCTATATTTGATGACCTGCGCGTCACCCTTCTTGATTGCGTCGACTTGCTCCTTCAGAATGAAGTCGGGGCACAAATGATTCTCGCGGTCCCACAGCGAGTAGCAACCATACTCAGACTCGCTCAAACTGCAATTGGGGCGAAACGGAAAAGAGTTTCTCTTGATCAAGGGGGCCCTTCCTGGCTGCGCCGCCGCCTCCGTCTCAATCCTCGTTTGCTGGGCAACCCAGTATGCGATCCAGTTCTGAGAACAACCACCCTTGCGAGTTCCCGCAGGCTGCTCAAAGGGAAGATTGCTCATGAGGACCGTCTTGCACTCCTTTGTCAGCAAACGCTTATAGCACCCTCTGATAATAGACTGGGGCCAGATCGATGGGGCCACTGCATCAAAACCAAACTGAGGAGAGACCCGAGTGGGGTCAACATCCACTGTAAGCCTTTCATACCTTGGCGCGAGCTCACGAATATGCTCTGCAAGGGCAGGAAGGGAACCTCGCAGACACCAACAAAAGAACTCACGATAGCGCTCGTGGAAATGCGGTCCCTTTTCAAAGAGAAGGTCTTCTGACAAGACCATACCTTTGGAAGGGTATAGCTTTGGGAACCACCGCACATTCTCAACGCGTGTGGCATAGGGCCTGGCAGTAAACTCCTTTCGTTTGTCGCATATCAAACTCCAAGTACACTTGGTGTTGCTTGCTCCAAACCATCTCGCAGCCCTTCCGCTGTTGCGCGCTTCTGTCTCGCCTGGGGGACACCACTTATCAAGTGGGAGGGGAGTTGGAGCATAAGACGGCCAGCGCTCGAAAACCCACATTGTCAAAAAGCTGATATTGACGAAGGTCAGAACATCGAGGCGGCCACGCGATTCCCTCATCGCCAGAACCAGCTGATCCAGCCTGTAATATAGCGTCCCCAGGACCAAGGGTCCGAGTGCGACTCTCTGGCCAAGAGCGAGCCTCACGGCAAGTGGCAGCACATGGTAGAAGACCCCGTCATGGGGGTGACCATCAATCAGATACCTCGACAGCCAAGCACAGAGAAAGGCACAAAGGGTTAAGTGATAACCCTTGCCCTCTACGTAATTCTCGGCCTCCGGGTTCTCGCTCTGAAGCTTCTTGGTAATGCTGCTGTTCGCATAGTCGCGGAAGAAGTACTGCAACCACTTGTTCCAGGTATTCTTCGCAGACGTATCCACCAGCTGCCAGTTCGGAAGAGGCTTTGTAGTGGTCCACCGAGTGGAGATTTTCTTTACCTCTGCTAGGCACTCCTCCATCTGCGCGTACAAGGCCATTTCAGCAGATGTCCTCAGGTGACTCAAGGGGTCCACCTCACCCATGGGGGAAAGCTCATACAGCATCTGAACGTCCTCGAGCGTGGGGGCAGCCTCGAACTCCGCAAAATGAAACGTGTGAGTCGCGGGCGAGTAACGGGATAGAAGGTCTAGAAGCATGGACTGATCCAACTTCACGGCAGCACCCTTCATAGCACGGATAGCAAAGAAAATGCCGGCTTTATCAAGAGTCTCGGCGTGATGATCCAACACGTGGTCGATCCACTCATCCATATAGTCCAATTTCTGGACGAACGCTTGAGTAGAAATCGCAGTATACGGGAAGTGCCCGTTCTCGATCCCCAATCGGACTACATCCTCGGAACCGACCCACTCGAGCAGGGCTGAGTTAACTGGGCGAGTCAACGTCAGCAATTGCTCAACAGGAACAGGATCAGGCATTCTCTTCGCCTTTATCCTCGCATGATAAAAATCCTTCCCACCCAAAAAGGGGGCTTTACGCCACAGAGCCTGCGGAAGCTCCGGCATCTCTTCATCTTCCTTGACGGGTCTGGTTACTCTTGTCTTGGCCATTCCTGCGAAAGGGCAAGAAAAAGGGGGGAGAAATACCACACCACACTTCAGTTTGAATTTTGGAATTTGAGATCTATGCAAACCAAAGCAAACAGTTCCGGTACCGATTTCAGAAATTGGGGAGTTGATATTGTTGAAAGATTAAAACGAAGCGGGTTCAAAGATCAAAAGCCTCTTCACAAATTTCATGGATTTACAGATTCAACGCGGTTCAAGGCAAGCACTGGTATTTTAAATCAAAAGTAAACGAGGCCAACCTTGTTTCCTTGAAGCTTGCTTGGATATACACAATTGGAGAATACGATTTGCAGTTCTGAACTGGTGATTGATTATCTGGATCTGCTCTCGAAGATCTCCGGGTACCATTCACTTTAAGAGAAAGAAGTAATGCTTTGCAATAATGGGATACAAGGTATTTATCCAGAAGAATGAAGGGTTGCGTCCCTTCAGTAATCGAATCGCAACCGTCACCGTCGTGTCGCGCAATCACAGGACGGGCTGACGTCACGCCTAAAACCCTAAAGGTCAGACGGCACGACTCTAGGGGTTTTAGGTCATAATGACACGCACGGGGGCTGAACCTACCCGTATTTGAATTGGTGCGTGGCGACGACGCGCATGTTGGTTTCCGCGCATGGAAGCCTATACAGCTATGAGCCTTCACGCGCAGAAAGGGGGCTAATGTAGATACTGCTTTATGACATGGCAGATCTAGGCCACGTGGCAACCATCCAGCACACCATATTGCGCTCCACACACACAGGATCACCAGCCGAGCTGATCCATGTGGGGGCTGCGAGACAGAGCCCTCGCATACCACTGCACGGGACTTGTAGGGACTTTGTGGTTTGGAGGCTAGAGTAAGCCCTGTCGCGTGCGAGCCAAGCCCGCGCGCGACCTTTAGTAACTGTTTTGAGAGATCTATGGCACGAGCTCCCTAGACCCGGTCAATCCGGTCAAACCCGGTCAACCTCGTAACGGTTCCGGTACTCGCGCACCACGTGCTCTAACGGTTCCTATATACTCGGACGAACGTGCCGTTATGGTTAAACTAATTAAGCCGCCATTAATGGGCGCATTAACCACACTACAACGGTCATGTTCTCCAGTATATATATATCGTTAACCTTTCCATACAAAGGAGAACACACTGCCATACGCGGAAGCTCTGCCAAACCTCTGTCTCTCTCTCAGACATTGCTACTGACTTGCTCTCTCCCTACACACACCCCTATTCTTCCTGTGCGATCCCTGATCCACTACGTACGGTGTACACGGAGGTCTCCCTGCCGGAATCTCTTGTGCACAGTTCTATTTATTTTAGTTGTTAACGCGTGTGCGACCACCGCGAGTTTTCGTAGGTGAGCTACACCGTATCACCCAATCATCTACTACATCACCCACACCCGATCATTTCCGGAAAACTATTATTTGAATTTGTTTTCACCAGCTTTTCTCTTCCTTTGCCTTCAAGACAAAGTACTTCTCCACCGCCACCAAGCACCTTCACCGCCTCCTCAATCACCGCCCTCCCTCCTCTATTTAAACCCCTCTGCCTCCTCCCTCCTGACACACGCAGCAGCCACCACGACCACCACTACCACCATCATCTTCTCCGCCGTCTTCATCACCATCACCGGGAGCACCACCATCTCTCTCGGCAACCACCTCCACCCTCGTCTCTCCCCTATGTTTCCCCTCTGCCTATCTTCTCTCTCTCCGCTCACTGTGAGCCACAATGACAGCAGCAGTAGCAACAACCACCATCTTCCCCACCACAGTCACCATCTCCACCAACACCATCGTCATTTCAATCAAATAACCGCCACCACCACTTTGGCCATCTTCTCTGCCTCCCACTTCACCATCTAGCTCTCTCACTCTCTGTCTCTCTCTCGTCCCTGACCTGAAAAGAGACAGCCGCAACAGCAACTATCAACAACCGCCACCAACCACCGCCAGCTCTGCCACCGTCGGGGGAACACCCACCAAGCACAACCCTTTTCTCTTCTCTTTCTCCCCCTGTGTCTCTCGCTCTCTCAATGATTAGAGCGCATGAACAGAAGCGGCGAAGGCAGAAACAGCAGAGGACACCACCCGTCGCCGCCTCAGGCGAACCTCCATGATTTCCGGCATGGAGCTCGGCCCGACCGATCTAGGGCCCCCCACTCCTCCCTCTTGGTCTCTACGGCCTCTATAAGGCCCGACCAAGTTACTGGAATGCTCAGATGAGGCCAAGATCCACCGGAACGGCTCCGTTCGAGTTCCAACTCAGGCGAAGCTTTCGGCGACTCAACCCACTTCAGTTGTTGGCCATTTCTCGCGTTTATCTTGACGGGTACGCTCTAAAACCTCTTCTAAGTTGTTTTAGATAGATAAAATTCAATCTCGGTGGCTTTTGATCGGTTTGGGTTTGATGGGTATAGAAGATTATGCGTTGGTTCATGTTTGGGGGCAGATTTGTCTTTTTTAAAACTTTAGGGGTACTCTTTGTGGTTTAACAACAACTATTGGGGGCTGGCCACATATTAATATTATATACTCTACAATATGTATAAGTTGTTATGTTCTTTAACTAAATTATATAAATAGAAGTAATTTAATGATAGAAAATAAGTTTTGGTTATAACAAATCCTTTTCTTGGGAAATAATGTTATTATTTTCTACAGATTGCCTTTGTTATAATAAAAACAAGTTAAAAGCTTCAAATGACTATTATTCTTTTAACTAACGAGAACATATGTTTAATTAATATCAAGACATACTTTCTTGACACTACTAGTAATTGTAATTAAACAACCTTTCTTTTGAAAATCATTTGTTTATCAAAAATAATTATAAGAGTTATTTGGTTATTTCCAGCATACTTCCTTATATCTATATATCACGAGTATATTGGGCTTATTGGGGAAACGTGGGAGTTCGACCTAGTCATGCGACGAAAGCAAGTGTCCATAGAGTATAAGTGCTTTCTTAATTTAGAAATAATATTGTTGTAATTAGAAATTGATAATCGTTGGCAACAGGTCCATAAACGAGGACGACGAACGTCCGTAGGAGCTTTTACGTGCTAATTTCTGAAGATTATGGTGAGTATACATGCCAAGCCTTGCGTGCCAAGCTTCCTTCGTGTCAAACGTGGATTTTTATTATGTCTCAAAATTTATATTGTTTATTTGATACCTGTCGAATTTGTTTAGTTTTTTTTTTGGAAATTCCCACACGATAATTATTAATACGTAATCACGTAAAGTGGAAAGAGTTGTGCGGGGAACGTAATTTGGATTATTATTGATTTGGTTTGGTCGTTGTTGGCTTCGTCCACTCGACCCTGATATTATTTAGCCCGGTTGCAATTTGCCTCGGGTTCGCTCCTTGTACTCACTCCTTCTGGGCGCAAGAACCCTGTTAGGGGGGTGTCGACACTTAAGGTCTTGGTAGCTTGTGATGGGATATATTGATGTTGCCATTGGATTTTCCCCGTTCAACTCAACAATTAAATTGGATATTTCTGGATTGGCAATTTATTGATGAGGAATTGGATGTTTATGATTAAATGAGGATATCAGAGTTGGATTATTGAAATTGAATTGGGATTACCATATGAGAAGGTTGGATATGAATTTAAAGGCTGGTTTCTGGAAATTTCTGGAATTTGTGTCTGGAACTTGAGAATATTTTATCACTCTATTGTCTTTTACTTCCGCTTTCATTGATATTTACAGTTTTATTTAAGTCATCTCTTCTGTGTTTGACATGCTTGGGTGTTGCTCACTCAGTATTTATTGCTGACGTTCAAACTGCGGTTCCTGTTTTCCTTCCCACCGCATGTTTAGAAGCAGGAGACTTGGTGTAGGAGGGCACGGGACTCACCTAGATGATAATCAACTTGAGTAGAAGCTAGTTTGGTTAGCTAAGCCTAGTGTAATAATTCTAGAGACGCATGTTTGTCTAAGTCTTTTGTAATGTTTAAGACTTTGTACTGTTTAATATTATGTAATAAATAATTCAGGGTGTTATGCTTTTGATTTCCACCGTCACTTTAAGCAGCGCCCTCCTAGGCTTTCCGGTCCGGAACGGAAGGCTTGGGAATCAGGGGTTGTTGCAGGTGGTATCAGAGCCAGGTTCTTTCCACTCAGGGAATAAACCTGTAGGGTAACTTAAAATGGACATAGGGTAAGATAATAAAACTGGAAAAGCCGGTCGGGTTGTGGGGTAGCTTAAGTATTGGTCTTGTTGTCCCTTTGACCCTCGTCCTTGGATATGGTTTGGTTTGATTTGAGAACTTTATTTTGATTGGTTGTTGCATGAATACTATCTGTGTGATAGGAAATGTGAAGTATGAACCATCGAATTTGAAATCTTGAGTATGGATGGAATACTGTCTTATCTGAGGAGACAAGTCAATAGTAATGGATGTCATTCTTATAATGGGGAAATATATGTGAAAATTTAATCATGAATTGTGATTGATGTGTGTTCTGGTCTCTATGTGGTTATTAAAACTTATATTATTTTGGGTATGTGTTATTGGCTACTAGTTGAATGAATTTTGCTCCCGGAATAAGGGAAATGGGTTGTGAATTATTGAAATTGGAATGTGGGTCTTGAATGATTTGTTGCTTTATGTGAGGTTTGTAAGTTAAATTTGGGATTTATATGTGTGACAAACTATTTGATACTTGGTATTTCAATTATAATGATTATAATGGTGCAGTATTAAGAATATATAAACCCTTGGAAACTATGGTAGGATGGGAGAACTTTGAACCGGAAATCGTGGAGGAAATTAGAAGAAGCATTGAAAATTTGACCAAAGGTCGTTGAGTTAACCCAATCAGATTTAGATATTTTGACTAATCCAGTTCGGAGATATTATGACATCTTGAGGGAAACATCTGAAGATTCATTGTCCTTATACTGTGGGGAATTTGGTTATTGATATGGTCGGGAAGTCTCAAAATTATGTGGCTTAGTAAGTCTTTGCGATATTCTTCGAGTTTAGCAACATGATGACAGGACTCGGTGGTCAAAGTTCCTTTCCTTGTGGCTTACTCTTCGCATAGAGTTTCTTTGAAGTCTTATTGTGAATATCTTATGGCAGTACACATTCTTCGCATAAGCTTCATTTGAAGTTTGCGTTTCGAGAAATTTTCTACTTAGATTTGGCTCATGTTTTGATTTGTGAGGTGTAAATGTTAATAAATTTATTGGGAGTCTGGTCTTCAGTTTATTACCTTCCCGAGTCATTCGATTTTGGGATTCTTCAGAGGCATCGCGAAATTTCGGTTGGTAGCTAGTTTTCAAATTATAAGAGCTGTATGATACGAAGTCTTGTTCACTATTTCCTTAAAACTTGTTTGGGAGGAATAAAGTGCTTTGCGTGTCTAAAAAGTTGGTGGTTTCTTTGGACATTGCTATTTGGAGCTTTGTTACTTAACTATTACTAAAGAGGCATGAGTTATCGTTGGAGTCAGGGAACCCGTAGAATTTATGTGTTATGTATGTTGGGGGTACGTTTTAATTCGTTTCTTGGTTTATGTTATGGACCATTGGTATTATCAAGTAAGCATTAAATGTGGCTTTACTAGACTTTGGAGGTTCCTATTGAAATAGTTCTATCACTTGATGTAATTAGGCATTGTCCATCGAATTATGGTACAAATTTGGGCTTCAGGTAGTTAGTACGATCTGTCAAAATGTTCAAATGGAGTCTTGTCACTAAACAGATATTCGTGGGCCACCGGATGATCACTTATCAATTATTTCTCGAAGTTATATGACATTACCAGACTGCTTTACATTCTATTTGAACCAAAGGTGATAGCTATCATTTAGAAGACTTCGTGAAATGGGTTATCTAGGCGAAAAGGGGTTAGTAAAGACAATATCTTTCTTTGTGGTATGAGTGGAGGCAAACCTTGTGTGGTATACTAAATGGTGGCAACCTTTGCAAGGAATTATTTGGAATGTGGGGGTCAGTTGCTTGTTGGGAGATTTTCTGTGTCACGGCTATTGTTTGATTTTAGCTTCGAGGACGAAGCTTTCTTTGAGGGGGGAAGAGTGTAACACCCCGTTTAATTACGAGGGCTAAAATAGTAAATTTTGGGCGATAAAATATAATTTAGTTGTAAATAATAAGTTGGTAAAATTTTCGTATTTTTGTGTTCATGTGAAATTCTAGAAAACGTTAGTTAAATATTCAAGAATAACACATGAGTGTTCTATTTATTTTAGTTGTTAACGCGTGTGCGACCACCGCGGGTTTTCGTAGGTGAGCTACACCGTATCACCCAATCATCTACTACATCACCCACACCCAATCATTTCCAGAAAACTATTATTTGAATTTGTTTTCACCAGCTTTTCTCTTCCTTTGCCTTCAAGACAAAGTACTTCTCCACCGCCACCAAGCACCTTCACCGCCTCCTCAATCACCGCCCTCCCTCCTCTATTTAAACCCCTCTGCCTCCTCCCTCCTGACACACGCAGCAGCCACCACGACCACCACTACCACCATCATCTTCTCCGCCGTCTTCATCACCATCACCGGGAGCACCACCATCTCTCTCGGCAACCACCTCCACCCTCGTCTCTCCCCTATGTTTCCCCTCTGCCTATCTTCTCTCTCTCCGCTCACTGTGAGCCACCATGACAGGAGCAGTAGCAACAACAACCATCTTCCCCACCACAGTCACCATCTCCACCAACACCATCGTCATTTCCATCAAATAACCGCCACCACAACTTTGGCCATCTTCTCTGCCTCCCACTTCACCATCTATCTCTCTCACTCTCTGTCTCTCTCTCGTCCCTGACCTGAAAAGAGACAGCCGCAACAGCAGCTATCAACAACCGCCACCAACCACCGCCGGCTCTGCCACCGTCGGGGGAACACCCACCAAGCACCACCCTTTTCTCTTCTCTTTCTCCCCCTGTGTCTCTCGCTCTCTCAACGATCAGAGCGCGTGAACAGAAGCGGTGGAGGCAGAAACAGCAGAGGACACCACCCATCGCCGCCTCCGGTGAACCTCCATGTTTTCCGGCATGGAGCTCGGCCCGACCGATCTAGGGCCCCCCACTCCTCCCTCTCGGTCTCCACGGCCTCTATAAGGCCCGACCAAGTTACTGGAATGCTCAGATGAGGCCTAGAGCCACCGGAACGGCTCCGTTCGAGTTCCAACTCCGGCGAAGCTTTCGGCGACTCGACCCGCTTCAGTTGTTGGCCATTTCTCGCGTTTATCTGGACGGGTACGCTCTAAAACCTCTTCTAAGTTGTTTTAGATAGATGAAATTCAATCGCGGTGGCTTTTGATCGATTTGGGTTTGATGGGTATAGAAGATTATGCGTTGGTTCATGTTTGGGGGCAGATTTGTCTTTTCTAAAACTTTAGGGGTACTCTTTGTGGTTTAACAACAACTATTGGGGGCTGGCCACATATTAATATTATATACTCTACAATATGTATAAGTTGTTATGTTCTTTAACTAAATTATATAAATAGAAGTAATTTAATGATAGAAAATAAGTTTTGGTTATAACAAATCCTTTTCTTGGGAAATAATGTTATTATTTTCTACATATTGCCTTTGTTATAATAAAAACAAGTTGAAAGCTTCAAATGACTATTATTCTTTTAACTAACGAGAACATATGTTTAATTAATATCAAGACATACTTTCTTGACACTACTAGTAATTGTAATTAAACAACCTTTCTTTTGAAAATCATTTGTTTATCAAAAATAATTATAAGAGTTATTTGGTTATTTCCAGCATACTTCCTTATATCTATATATCACGAGTATATTGGGCTTATTGGGGAAACGTGGGAGTTGGACCTAGTCATGCGACGAAAGCAAGTGTCCATAGAGTATAAGTGCTTTCTTAATTTAGAAATAATATTGTTGTAATTAGAAATTGATAATCGTTGGCAACAGGTCCATAAACGAGGACGACGAACGTCCGTAGGAGCTTTTACGTGCTAATTTCTGAAGATTATGGTGAGTATACATGCCAAGCCTTGCGTGCCAAGCTTCCTTCGTGTCAAACGTGGATTTTTATTATGTCTCAAAATTTATATTGTTTATTTGATACCTGTCGAATTTGTTTAGTTTTTTTTTTTTTTGGAAATTCCCACACGATAATTATTAATACGTAATCACGTAAACTGGAAAGAGTTGTGCGGGGAACGTAATTTGGATTATTATTGATTTGGTTTGGTCGTTGTTGGCTTCGTCCACTCGACCCTGATATTATTTAGCCCGGTTGCAATTTGCCTCGGGTTCGCTCCTTGTATTCACTCCTTCTGGGCGCAAGAACCCTGTTAGGGGGGTGTCGACACTTAAGGTCTTGGTAGCTTGTGATGGGATATATTGATGTTGCCATTGGATTTTCCCCGTTCAACTCAACAATTAAATTGGATATTTCTGGATTGGCAATTTATTGATGAGGAATTGGATGTTTATGATTAAATGAGGATATCAGAGTTGGATTATTGAAATTGAATTGGGATTACCATATGAGAAGGTTGGATATGAATTTAAAGGCTGGTTTCTGGAAATTTCTGGAATTTGTGTCTGGAACTTGAGAATATTTTATCACTCTATTGTCTTTTACTTCCGCTGTCATTGATATTTACAGTTTTATTTAAGTCATCTCTTCTGTGTTTGACATGCTTGGGTGTTGCTCACTCAGTATTTATTGCTGACTTTCAAACTGCGGTTCCTGTTTTCCTTCCCACCGCATGTTTAGAAGCAGGAGACTTGGTGTAGGAGGGCACGGGACTCACCTATATGATAATCAACTTGAGTAGAAGCTAGTTTGGTTAGCTAAGCCTAGTGTAATAATTCTAGAGACGCACGTTTGTCTAAGTCTTTTGTAATGTTTAAGACTTTGTACTGTTTAATATTATGTAATAAATAATTCAGGGTGTTATGCTTTTGATTTCCACCGTCACTTTTAGCAGCGCCCTCCTAGGCTTTCCGGTCCGGAACGGAAGGCTTGGGAATCAGGGGTTGTTGCATAAGTACTAATACTCCCCCTAAACAAATGCATCCTTGTTTAACATACCCAGTTCAAGTCTTAGGGATGAAAACCTATCATCTAGCAAAGGTTTAGTGAAAATATCACCAATCTGCACGGTAGTAGAGATAAAAGATAGAACAACATCACCTTTTTCTGCATGATCTCTAAGGAAATTATGCCTTACATCTATATGCTTGGTCCTTGAGTGCTGCACTGGATTCTTAGAGATTGAAATGGCACTTGTATTGTCACAATTAATAGACACATTTCTGAAATCATATCCAAGATCTCTAAGTTTTTGAGCAATCCACAACACTTGAGAGAAACAAGCTCCAGCTGCAATATACTCAGCTTCTGCAGTTGATAATGCTACAGAGTTCTGCTTCTTGGAATGCCAACTAATTAGTGAAGAACCAAGAAACTGATGACATCCAGAAGTACTCTTCCTATGCACTTTGTATCCTGCAAAATCTGCATCTGAATAACCACTCAGCATAAAGTTAGATTCTCCTTGGATACCAAAGCCACAAGTCTCTGGTTCCATTCAAATAAAATCCTCTTAACAGCAGTTAAATGACTTTCCTTATAATTTACTTGAAATCTAGCACACATGCAAACACTAAACATAATATCAGGTCTACTAGCAGTTAAGTACAAAAGTGATCCAATCATACCTCTATACTCTTGTTGATTTACACTCTTACCATTTGAATCCTTGTCTAATGATAGTGATGAACTCATAGGAGTTTTGAGTTCCTTGGACTGTGTCATACTGTACTTGTTCAACAAGTCTTTGGTATATTTTCCTTGATGTACAAAGATTCCTTTCTTCATTTGTAACACATGAAGTCCAATAAATAAATCCAGTTCTCCCATTAAGCTCATCTCAAAATCCCTGCACATTAGACTAGAGAACTCTTTTGAAAGAGCATCATTAGTAGCACCAAAAAGAATATCATCTACATAGATCTGAACTACTAACAAGTCAGTTTCATGATGTTTAATGAAAGTAGTTTTATCTACAAGACCTCTCTTGAAATTATTGTCAAGCAAAAACTTTGAGAGTCTATCATACCAAGCCCTTGAAGGTTGTTTTAAGCCATAACGAGCTTTGTCTAATTTGTAAACATGATCAGGGAAGTTTTCATCTTCAAAACGGTTGAGCCACAAAAACATCTTCTTGTAAATAGCCATTTCGAAAAGCACATTTGACATCCATTTGATAAAGCTTTATGTGTTTGTGAGATGCAAATGCAAGAAGTATTCTAATAGCTTCTAACCTGGCAACAGGAGCAAATGTCTCCTCATAGTCTATACCTTCTTCTTGATTGTATCCTTGTGCCACAAGTCTGGCTTTGTTTCTTACCACTTTGCCATTCTCATCAAGCTTATTTCTGAACACCCATCTGGTTCCAAGAACTGATTGCTCTTTTGGTCTAGGAACAAGATTCCATACCTTGTTTATTTTAAATTCATTCAACTCACTTTGCATTGAAATGATCCAATCTGCAACTTCCAGTGCTTCTTTTGCATTCTTAGGCTTAATCAATGATACAAAAGCACTAAAATCACATAAGTTCTTCAATTGTCCTCTTGTCTGAGTTCTAGTAGTTGGATCAGATATGATATTATCAGCTGGATGGTCTGCAAGATACTTAAACTTCTTCCTTGGTGTCCAGGAATATGTTCCTTCAAGGCTTTGAGTTCTTGAAGCAGTAGAAGGAGCATCATAGAAAGTTTCAGTTTCAGTCTCAAGGCTTTGAGATTTTGGCTCTGTAGGAGGTTCAAGGCCTTGATAATCTACTAACTGATTCTGTACTTCAGTTTTGCCTTTGTCTTCTTTCACAATGCCATCATCAGCCTCATGCTTGTTCAAATTAACATCTGCAAAACTCTCACTCAAAGAATCCTTAGTACTTTCATCAAAAAGCACATGAATATTCTCTTACACAATCTTGGATTTTCTATTAAAAACTCTATAAGCTTTGCTAGTTTGAGAATATCCAAGAAATAAACCTTCATCACTTCTAGCATCAAACATACCAAGATTGTCTTTACCATTATTATGCACAAAACAAGTACAACCAAAAGGTTTGAAATAAAAGACACTAGGCTTCCTGCCTTTAAACAGTTCATAAGGAGTCTTTTTCAAAATAGGCCTGATCAAACATCTATTAAGCACATAATTGGCAGTATTAACAGCTTTTGCCCACAAATACTTTGGCAAATTACTTTCAAGAAGCATGGTTCTAGACATATCCTCAAGTGTCCTATTTTTCCTCTCAACTACTCCATTTTGCTGAGGGGTTCTAGGTGCACAGAAGTTGTGTGATATGCCATGCTTTGCACAAAATAAATCAAAGTCAAGCTGATCAAATTCCCTACCATGATCACTTCTAATAGATGCAACAGGCAAGTTTTTCATAGTTTAAAACTCTTTACACAGTCTAGAAAATTCAGATAAAGCTTCAGTTTATCTCTAATAAATATAACCCATGTGAATCTAGAATAATCATCTACTACAACAAGCATATACCTCTTACCTTTCGGAGTTTGAACTCTCATAGGACCACACAAGTCCATATGCATAAGTTCTAAGGGTCTATAAGTACTTACAAAATTCTTTGGCTTGAATGAGCTTCTTGTTTGTTTACCTTGTACACATGCCTTGCAAATCACATCAAAGCTCCAATGAAAATCCAAACTACTTTTGTCAAATATGGTAGCAGATTTTCATTGGAGCTTTGATGAGATTTGCAAGGCATGTGTACAAGGTAAACAAACAAGAAGCTCATCCAAGCCAAAGAATTTTTTAAGTACTTATAGACCCTTAGAACTTATGCATATGGACTTTTGTGGTCCTATGAGAGTTCAAACTCCGAAAGGTAAGAGGTATGTGCTTGTTGTAGTAGATGATTATTCTAGATTCACATGGGTTATGTTTATTAGAGATAAACTGAAGCTTTATCTGAATTTTCTAGACTGTGTAAAGAGTTTCAAACTACGAAAAACTTGCCTGTTGCATCTATTAGAAGTGATCATGGTAGGGAATTTGATCAGCTTGACTTTGATTTAATTTGTGCAAAGCATGGTATATGACACAACTTCTCTGCACCTAGAACCCCTCAGCAAAAGGAGTAATTGTTTATAGCAAATTCCACTAGGTTTTGTGAGGTATAAGATATACAGAAGATAAGCAGATTAAGGTACAATAGAAGAACACAGTAGAAGAATCAGCCGAGAAAGCCTGGATGTGTTCTTCAGGAAAACTAGAATGATTGATCTTCTGAAAGCAGTGATTGAAGCTTGAAGTTGTGAGGATTGATGGTATGATCTTCCACGAATGTATCTCTCCTTCTATCCCTCTGATTTCTGTTCTCTGTAAGCTTCTATGTACTTTCAAATTCAAACCAGTCTTTTATCAACTTCCAGCAACTGAATGAGAGATTTTAGGATCTGTGTTCCTGCAAACCCTCATCCTTTCTAAGTGCATTTCAAAACAGCTCTGAGTAGATATCCGTTGGAGTTTGTTGTGATAAGATTGCACATTTGAAAAACCTGCAACAACCTTAAGCACAACAACAAACAAAATCCAAATACATAACAGCACTAAGTCTGTTTGGATATTCAGTTTATAAATAAAACTGAATCAAATAAATAATCTGATTACCAAACAATCATATAAACCAACACAACCCAGTTTAAGATTTGTAAAAGTCATTAAACAATCATAATAACGAAGATCAAATCCTGCAAGAGAGAATCAAGTTAGGTCTTTGAAAACTGTCAGCAGCTCAAGGCTAATCTCAAGGCCTTGGAGCTCTGAACATCCTTCACAGCTTTTCAACTGTAACACAAGAGTTCTTCGATTCACACTAATTATGATATCTGCAATATTTTAGACACATAAAGAATAGATAACAAGAATATTTGCAACAAATATGCGATCTTAAACATCAAATTAAACACCTGCAACACAAGATTGTCAGATCACATTTCATAAGATAGCAGTTGTAAAGGCTTAGAGGCTTTGATCAATATCTCAAGGCCTTGGAGCCTTGATGACTTAAGGATAATTTGTCTTTCATCACTCTACATGATTACTTCAAAAAACACAGTTAGAAGTCTTGAATCAACATAAATCTTTCTTAATTTACTTTTCTATTATTCTTGGAATCACTACAGCCACTTGTTTGGGGGTGGCAACTTCACAATTCTTACCACTTTTTACCGGTTAGCTAGTAAACATATCTACATTTCTAATTATATCTTGTTCGAGCTTGTCCTTGTGGGATTCGACAACCTGAGTATTTAAAATATCACACTTTATTACTCGACCGTGCACTTGCATACACACGCAAGTATACATTTCACCCAACCGAGAACAGAGTGTTTGTTGCTCAAACCGGTGTGTTTCTAGAAAGAGGGTTTGTCTCTAAAGAAACCAGTGGGAGGACTGTAGAACTTGAAGAGGTTAAATAACCATAAAGTATTGATCCTGTGATGGAACATGAGCACGAATTGACAAGATTTTGTGGAGCAACCTGCTCAAGTAACACAAGAGCTTCGTAGGTCTAGTAGGATACGTCAGGGGCCAGAGAGATACGGACTTATCGTGACTGAACCCGGTGACGTATTGCTCATAGATGAGGATGAAACTACAACCTATGAGGAGGCCGTGAAGGTTCTAAATTCGCAGAAATGGCTTGAAGCCATGATATTTGAAATGGTATCCATGTATACCAATAAAGTATGGAATTTAGTGGAACCACTAGATGGGGTAAAGCCCATAGGGTGCAAGTGGGTTTTCAAGAAGAAAACCGACATGGATGTCAATGTAATTTCCTTTTAAGGGTAAATTGGTGGCAAAAGGCTTCAGACATGTTCATGGAATTGACTATGACGAAACTTTTCCCCAGTTGCAATGCTTAAATCCATTCGCATCTTGCTTGCAATAGCGTCTTATTACGATTATGAGATTTGGCAGTTGGATGTCAAAATAGCGTTTCTGTATGGAAACCTCCTTGAGGATGTGTACATGACATAGCCAACGGGTTTTGAGGATCCAGAGCATGCCCATAAGGTGTGTAAGTTGCAGCGGTCCATTTATGGGTTGAAGCAATCCCGGAATTGGAATCTTCAGTTTTATGATTCACTCAAAGAGTTTGGCTTCATCAAAAATGAAGATGAACCTTGTGTCTACAACAAGGTTAGTGGGAGCTCTATCATATTTTTGGTCTTGTATGTGGATGACATACTACTCATTATAAATGATGTCCCTACCTTGCAATATGTTAAAGATTGGCTAGGGAATTGCTTCTCAATGAAAGACTTATGGGATCCAACGTATATACTCGGTATAAATATCTATAGGGATAGATCAAGGAAGTTGCTCGGCCTAAGTCAAATTACACATATTGAAAAGGTGTTGAAGCGGTTCAACATGCAAGAATCGAAGAAAGGATTCTTGCCCATGTCGCATGGAGTTAGCCTTACGAAGGCTGACTATCCTTCCAATCAGATTGAGAAGGGCCGTATGAGTAAGAACCCATATGCGTCGGCTATTGGATCTATCATGTATGCCATGTTATGTACTAGACCATATGTGTTGGCAATTAAATTCCAAAAAAATATTTTTAAAGTGTCAAATTTGAGAAGCCCGCCAAGTTAGACGTGCTCCACATATACACTCAAAGTAAGGGATAAAAGATGAAGAAATCTACAGTATCTTCTCTTACCTCTCAAAAATAACGATTTTTTATGCTTGAAGAGGAGATAAGAGATCTCCGCGATACTTTTAAGTCCAGGAGATAAGTTGACGGTTGAGTTCAAATTCAAACTGAGATACGAGATAAATTTTGTTTCTCAGAAGATTGACTCTCTAAACCTCTATAAATAAGAGGTTTCACAGAGAGGTTGGGGACTTTTCAGAGACTCTTCACTTCGAGATCCTGGAGAGAGAGAGAGAGAGAAATCTACTACGAGATAAATAAAGATCACACACACAAAAAGAAACAAAAAAATATTCCCGTCCGGGAATCTAAGCTCAGAGTTTCAAAAGACGAGAAATTGGACACTAGAGACAAAGTCTAACGAACAAACATGGCGTCTAACTGGTAAAGGGTTCCAAAACCCCCCAAGATCCCTCTCTCCTTCACACCTCTATGTCTTTCTTCTACACCTTAAATCCAATTGAAAGTTTGTAATCTAGGTGTCAAACATGATCTAAATACTCTATAAGGGGGGGGGTTGAATAGAGTATGCTAACTTTTGCCAAAACACAGTCTTTTGAAACTAGAGTAGTGCAAACAGTTGATATCTCAAAGCTTTGAAACAGTTTTGAGAAACTTGAAAATATAACTGCAAGATATAGAGGCTTCAAAGCTCTGAGATTTGGAAAGCTCCAAAGCTTTGAAACTTCATGTTTCAACTGAATGTAAAGATAACAAAAGTAAATAGCAAGGACACAAGGATTTTACAGAGTTCAGTCATAATTGGACCTAGTATCTGCCTGAGGGATCTAATCCCTCCAGGATTCAAGCACAACTTCTTATTAATCACCCAGATTTAGCCCTAGATCTCAAGCCTAAGTGAACTACCTTGCACTTATATAGCTTGTTCTTCCCAACCTATCTAGTTACAGGCTACAACCTTTTGAAACAATAAGAACCTCTTGTTGTTCACTTGAACAACCAAACTACTAAGTTTAGTGAGGTTTCAGAAATGTAGAATGAATAATACAATTAAGTACAAGTAGAAGAACTCGGAAAGAATAAGCAAGTGAAGTCTGGAAGTGTTCTTCTGATCTGATGATCTTATGCTGTTGGAGAGATGATTTGCTTAATTGATTTGTGTTTTGCTCTCTTCATATCCCACGATTTTTTCTATCTCTATTTATGGCTCTCCTCTATTCAAATTTAAGGTTATGAACACTTGAGCAACAGTCCGCAACCAACTGAGAAATTATAGGAACAGAAACCCTATAAATTCTCCTTTCTGATAAGCTTCAATCAACATCTCTATTTGAATGGATTCCTGATTTGTTTATGGACGTTGGAGCGTCCAACAAAACTGCATAAACTCAGCAAACAAGATCAAACAACAACAAGACAATCTAGTATCAAGACCTGATTAGCAAACTGCTAACAGTCTTAAGGAAAACTGAGCTAGATTTGTCTGATGATAAACTTAAGTTAATATATATATATATATATATATATATATATATATATATATATAATATATATATATATTCAAATTGATGATAGAACACATATTTTAGACAATAATCAACTCATAACAAGTTCTAAGTCTCTCGGAAATAACCTGCATACACATAAATAATTAGATGAACTTAGCAGTGAAGGATAACCATTAAATCTCAAAGCTTTGAAGCTTTGCCCGCTAGTTCATCAGAATGAACTTGGATTTTCAATTCAACTTAGTCCTACATATATTATAGATTAGAACATAGATTACTAATGCATTTATATTGTCATCCCATATCAAAACTAAAACCTGTACAAAAACAGTTAGACAAATATACATATAAGCATAGCTACAGTAACTGAAAGCTTTGAAGCTTTGGTACTTAGCAATATTTCCTGCTTGTGTTTCTAGCTTTCATCGTTAAGGAACCAAAGCTCTATGCATGTGCATTTACATATCAATCTCAAGGAGCTTCATACTTATCAATCTCCCCCTTGATGAAAGACAAAACACATTATATGAAATCCTGATTTCCTGCAACTTACAATCACAAGTGATATTCACATAATAACTTATAGTCACAAATAGCACAAAAACACAGATAACCAATACCGCAGAATAATAAAAAACACGTGCATATTTTAAGAACAGATAGCATCCTACAATATTCATAAACTATTACAAAAACTTAATCCAGAAACTAAACAAATTGAATACCTTAAAAAAACTAACACATAATAATCTTCTCCCCCTTTTTGACTTTCATCAAAATAGTAAAATAAATGTAGGATCTGTTCAGAGTGTTTTAAAAGGAAAACAAAATAACAAAGGAAATTCGGGACTTGTGAGAAAAAGAATAGAAATATTGGGTTTCAAGGCTTTGAAGATTTTGAAGACTTTTCTTTTCCTTTGCCTTTTCCCTGAGCCTCCTCCTGCTCTTCCTATGAAACTTCTTCATCCTTAGCCTGTTTTTTTTTCCTAGCTTTCCTTGTTCATCAGTTTTCTTATCATGAGCTTCCTCAGTTTCAGGCTACATCTTCTCAACAACTTCATCAACTAACTTGTCCAAATCAGCAGCCTCCTTTTCAGCATTCTCAGCAGCAGTTTCCTCAGCACCAGCCTCATCTTCAGACTGTTCAAAGAGAACCTTTGATGTAAGAACACTAGGGATTCCTTTCTTCTTCTTCTTCTTCTTCTTCTTCTTCTTCTTCTTCTTCTTCTTCTTCTTCTTCTTCTTCTTCTTCTTCTTCTTCTTCTTCTTCTTCTACTGCTTCTTATGATCTTCTCCAAGAACCTATTCTGAATCAATGATAGTTTCTCTGCTCTCTGAAGAAGGTACTTTATGCAGATCCAAACCTTTGATGATGATATCAAGTTTGTTGATCACCAAACCTTTGAACTTGGTGAAGTCAGTGGACAAATCAAATAAACCCTGTCTTAAATCCTCCACTCCATCTTTCAGAACCTTAACCCTATCTAGAACTTGAGAGAAGTCCAGATTACCAGACACTTTAGGGGTTGAAGCAGCTCTAGGTTTGAAAAACTCTTTCTCTTTCAGCTCTTTAGCATTCAACTCAGAGTAAAACTTCCACTTTCCTTTTGCAGTGTAAACTATCCCAATCCTTTGAAGTGATGCCTCATCTACTACTCCAAAACCCGTAGTAATCTTCTCCTCATCCTTCAAAGAAACTCCAAAGTGTTTGAAAAACAACGGTAACACATTGAAATAAGGCAGGGAATGGTTCCTAGTCCTAGTGCCACAGTAAACCATATGCTCCATCACAACAGTTGGAAGGTCTACCTCAAACCCTTGACAAGTCAGGTACATCAAAATCAACACCTTGTCTGTCACCAGCTCTTTGGAATACTCTCTGGGAACTACACATCTTATAATGATTGAAAACATAATTTTGGCTTCACAGGTAAACACAGAGTGTGTTAACTGTTTTGGTTCAGAAGTGGTTCCCTCCAAGAAAAACAAGGCTTTGGCTTTCTCCAAATTTATTTCCTATCAGGGTGATCACTGACCTTATACTTCCTAGGTACTCCCAACACTTTGAAAAACACCTTGTGATCCAACCTAATGACAACACCAGCCACTTTGGAAGTAAGAATATACCTATCACTATCATCCAGTTCTTGACCTAAATTCAGATAAAACAATTTGGTTAACCTAGGATAAGCCTCAGAAGATGGATTCAACAAAAGTCCCAACAGATATGTTCCTCAAATTCTTAATGTAGTCTAGGTCCATTATATCCAACAACTCAGTACTAATTAGACTACAAAAATAGACTTTGGATGATGCATACCCATCCATCCACACAACTTTAACCTCAGAATTAACAAACCAAGAGTCAGTTAACAAATTATTACCAAAATTGGTGGCTTTCTTGGTCTTCACAGCACTGTGTTTCATCCTCTTCTTTTACGGAGTTGCTTCACCCTTCTTCTCCGGATTTGCTTCTCCTTTCTTTTCATCAGCATTCTTCTCTTTTGAAGATGGCACACTCTTTTTTTCTCCTTTCTCAGCAGTCACTTCCTTTTTCTTCTTACTTGATTCTTCCTTTTGAACCTTACTCCCCTGATCTTTGTCCTTCACCACTTCTTCAGTAGCAGACTCAGATTCTGACTCAACCATTGGTTCTTCCTGAACTTCCTTTCCCTTATTGACCTTCTTTGAGGGAGGTGATGTCTCATGGACACTGGCTGTTTCTTCTGAATCTGATCCATAGATGGTGATCTTCCTGTTAGCCTTTCTCTTCACCCTTTTGTTGGAATTCTGACCTTGCTGCTTAATTCTTTCAGACTTTCGCTCCATTTTGGTTAGGGTTTGAGAGAGTTTGAGAGAAAAGAGAGAGAGAGAGAGAGAGAGAGAGAGAGAGAGAGAGAGATAGACTAAGAGATTATTGTAGAGAATGAGAGAAATAATTCATGAAGTTGGCTTAAGTAGGTAGAAGAGATTTATTTAAGAAAGGAGATTGCATGCAAAAAGATTGCTAGAAGATTTATGAAGATACTTTGAGATATTTTATCCAAATATCTGAAAGTTTGAATTAGTCTGTAATTATCTAAAAAGATATTACATAATAATCCACGATCCAATTTATTAAAGAATTTAAATCCACTTAATCAAAGCAGTGTAAAAGTGGTTCAAAGCTTTGAGAAGTTTCAGGCCAACACAGAAACTTCAAAGCTTTGAGCCATACTTTCAAGTCTTAAGAAAGTATGACCTCAAGGCTTTGATCTCAAGGCTTTGAGATCCACACATATAATACACATAGAGACTAATACTCCCCCTAAACCCATGCATCCTTGTTAACATACCCAATTCAAGCCTTAGGGATGCAAACCTCTCATCTGGCAATGGTTTAATGAAAATATCAGCTATGTGCTTAGAAGTAGAAATAAAAGATAGAATAATATCACCTTTTTCAGCATGATCTCTAAGAAAATGATGTCTCACATCTATGTGCTTTGTCCTTGAATGCTGAACTGGGTTATTTGAAATAGAAATAGCACTTGTATTGTCACAGTTTATAGGAACATTTTTTAATTCATATCCAGGATCTCTTAGATGTTGAGCAATCCATAAAACCTCTGAGCAACAAGCTCCAACTGCAATGTATTCAGCTTCTGGAGTTGATAAAGCTACTGAATTTTGATTCTTTGAATGCAAACTTATCAATGATGAACCAAGGAACAGGCAACATTCAGAAGTACTCTTTCTGTCTACTTTGTATCTTGCAAAGTCTGCATCTGAATAACCACTCAACATAAAGTTAGATCTTCTTGGATACCAAAGCCCCAAGTCATTGGTTCCATTCAAATATCTGAAAATCCTTTTCACAGCAATCAAATGACTTTCCTTAGGATCATCTTGAAATCTAGCACACATGCACACATTAAACATAATATATAGTCTACTAGCAGTTAGATATAGAAGTGAACCAATCATACCTCTATATTCTTTTTGATTCACACTCTTACCAGTTGTGTCTTTGTCTAAAGACATTGATGAACTCATTGGAGTTTTAAATACCTTGGACTGTGACATGTTACACTTGTTTAACAAGTACAGGGTGTATTTCCCTTGATGCAAAAAAATTCATTTCTTCATTTGATGTACTTGAAGTCCAAGAAAGAAATTCAGTTCATTAAGCTCATCTCTAATTCCCTGCACATTAGACTTGAAAACTCTTTTGAAAGAGTATCATTAGTAGCATTATATAGAATATCATCAACATATATCTGTAAAAATAACAAATCCTTTTCCTGAATTTTGATAAAAAGAGTTTTGTCAACCAGTCCTCTCTTGAAATTATTTTCCAGTAAAAACATAGAGAGTATGTCATACCAAGCCCTTGGAGCTTGCTTAAGTCCATACAAGGCGTAGTATAATTTATAAACATAATCAGGAAAGGTGTCACTTTCAAAACCTGGTGGTTGAGCAACATATACTTCTTCTTGTAAATAACCATTCAGAAAAGCACATTTGACATCCATTTGAAAAAGTTTTATATGATTATGTGATGCAAATGCAAGAAGTATTCTGATAGGTTCTAAACTTGCAACAGGGGAAAATGTTTCCTCATAGTCAATACTGTATTTTTGATTGTATCCATGTGCAACCATTCTTGCTTTGTTCTCACAACCTTACCTTTTCATCAAGTTTGTTTCTGAACACCCATCTTTTTCCAGTCACAGATTGAGCCTTTGGTCTGGGAACCAAATTCCAGACTTTGTTCTTTTCAAACTCATTCAGCTCATTCTGCAATGCAATGATCCAATCTGCATCTTCTAGTGCTTCTTTTTCATTCTTGGGCTCAATGAGTGATACAAAAGCGCTAAAAGCACACAAGTTCCTCAATTGGCCTCTTGTTTGAGTTCCAGTAGTTGGATCTGATATGATATTCTCTGCAGGATGATCTGATAAATATTTGAACTTCTTTCTGGGTGTCCAAGTGTATGGTCATTCAATACTTAGAGTTGTTGACACAGTAGAAGGAGCATCATATTTCCTGTCAGTCTCAGTCTCAAGGCTTTGAGATTTTGGCTCAGTAGGGGGTTCAAGGCCTTGAGATTCTTCTGAAAGTTTCTGCTACTTATTTTTGCTTCTATTGACTTTCTCATAGTCATAATCAGCCTCATACTTATTCAAATTGAGATCTGCAAAACTTTCACTTAGAGAATCATCAGTACTTTCATCAAAAATTACATGAATGCTCTCCTCTACAATCTTAGTTCTCTTATTGTAAACCCTGTAAGCTTTGCTAGTTTGAGAATAACCAAGAAACACACCTTCATCACTTCTAGCATCAAACTTACCAAGATTGTCTTTGCCATTTTTATGCACAAAACAAGTAAAACCAAAAGGCTTAAAGTAAGCAACACTATGCTTTCTGCATTTGAATAATTCATAAGGAGTTTTCATCATAATAGGCCTGATCAAACATCTATTAAGCACATAGTTGGCAGTGTTAACAACTTCTGCCCACAAAAATGTTGGCAAATTACATTCAAGTAACATGGTTCTAGACATGTCTTCAAGAGTTCTATTTTTATTCTCACTTCACCATTCTGCTGAGGAGTTCTAGGTGCAGAAAAGTTATGTGTCCCATGCTTTGCACAAAATAAATCAAAATCAAGTTGATCAAATTCCCTACCATGATCACTCCTAATAGATGCAACAGATAAGTTTTTCAAAGTTTGAAGCTCTTTACAAAGTTTTGAAAATTCAAATAATGTTTCAGACTTATCTCTAATAAACATAACCCAAGTAAATCTAGAATAATCATGAACCACAACAAGCATATATCTCTTACCTTTGGGTGTTTGTACCCTCATAGGACCACACAAGTCCAAGTGCATCAATTCTAAAGGTCTAGAAGTACTTACAAAGTTCTTTAGCTTGAATGAACTTCTGGTCTGTTTTCCTTGAGTGCATGCCTTGCAAATCTCATCATCTTTTAATTTTCGGATTGGTAATCCTCTTACCAGATCTTTTGAGATGAGTTTGTTCAAAGTATGCATGATTATATGACCAAGCTTTCTATACCACAGCTTTGAGTCATCCTTCAAAGCTTTGAGACATTCCAGACTATCACTTGCAACTTTGTCTATACATAGTGCAAGTTAATTTCACATGTCCAATAAGCTGATAAGGATAAGTATTCCTCATTATGTGAGGTTCTTCCCTTCTAAAGGGGCAAGTTAATTTCACATGTTCAATTTTACCACAGTAATGACACTCTGGAGAATGTCTGCTTCCTAATTTTACAAAGGTGGTTTGGTTTCTTCTTGGAAAATATGGATTATAACCAATACAACTTTTGTATACAAAATGCATACTTCCTCCAAGCATAAGATTTAGCTTCTGTTCTGAGCCAGCAAAAGCTGAAAGAATTTTCTTAGATTCTTGAATCTTACTAGTCAATGAAGTGTTTTGTTGTTCTAAATCATCTTATGATTTTTTAGATCAACAAACTTGTCAGTTAAAAGAGTGTTTTGATCAACCACTTCTTTGACATGTGATTTCAAAGCTTTGTATCTGCTGTCCAAGGCTTTGGAGTCACTATCAATTTTAGCTTAGTAGCTTCAAGAAACTTGTTTTGAAAAACCAAATCTAGATTTTCTTTTGCTTGCTCATGAACCATTATTTTCAAGGAATCAAACTTATTCTTGTAACTTTCCTAATTTAAAAACATACTTTTGAGGATTTCAGGTAAGACATCATAAGAACTAGATAAAAGATTTTTTACCATGTCTTCAATGGGCTTCTCAGCAAAGTGTTCTTCTTGATGTTCATACATTAAACATAAATTGGCTTGGTCTTCATCAGAATCTGATTCTGAAGAGTCTCAATCACTCCATGAGGCTACCATTGACTTCTTCCTCCTGTTGTCATTTTCCTTCTTAGAAAATTGCCTGATTTTCTTCTTTTGAGAGCAATCTCTTACCAGATGATCTGCATCTCCACATTCATAGCAATTTATAACTTTAGGTTTATGTGAATGTGAAGTAGACTTACCTTACTGATCCTTGCTGGTTGAGGATCTGAATTTTTCTTTGATGTAGTCCTTGTTTCCAAAGTTTCTCTTCTTCTTCAGAATTCTGGCCAAGGCTTTGGAGATCAGAGCTAAGGCTTCTTCATAATCATCATCATCATCATCCTCCTGTTCAAGGCTTTGGTATTTTTCATTGTCCTTTGCCTTGAGTGCCAGGTTCTTGATGTTGTCACTCAATTCACCACCAACGTCCTTTATGGAAATCTCATGAGTGAGCAGTTTTCCTTGTAGATCATAAAGTTCCAGAGTGCTTATGTCTTGAGCCTCTTCAATTGCAGTTGTCTTAGGCTCCCATTTGGCCTTTTTCAAGCTTCGGAGTATCTTCCTGACCTTTTCCTTATTTGAAAAAGCTTTTCCCAAGGATTCCAAGTTGTTCACAATATATGTAAACCTTTTGAACATATCTTTGATGGATTCATCAGAATTCATCTTAAATAGTTCATACCGTCTCAGACGGATATTAATCTTTGTTTGCTAGACTTGGCTGGTTCCTTCATAAGTGACAGTTAGCTTGTCCCATATTGACACGTTCCAACTGCAAGTGCACAGCTGTCGTGTGTAGTAATAAACCGGAAATCCGGGTTGTCGAACCCAAGGGACTTTGTTTAAATTAATTACTATTCTAAACCTTATGTGGGCAAGTCGCAAGTTGTGTTTTTTGTCTAATCCTAATAAAATAAACGCAAAGTTCTCAATTAACCAAGTGAAATAATTCACGATTAATAAAGAATGAATTTTTGGGTTTTATCAAATAAGAGAAAAGTACCGGGAATTCTCTAGGTTCACTAGGTTGATCTAAATTTATATTTTGATTTGTAAAACAACCACGTGTTATTTACTATTAATCAAGCAATGTTAAACTTACCGAGTTACCAAGCAAGTTCACTATACTTTAACTAAACCAAACCGAGTTACCAAGTCTAATTTAGCTTCAAGTATGCATTAAAACCATGTTTCTACTTTAACGATCCTAGTTAACGATGCCGAGTTACCAAACATTGATACGACTAGGTGAATTATTCAATTTACCGACTAATTATCACGGAGTTACCACGTGAAAACTAATTGAATTTATCTCTACGTTAGCTACTCGCAAAGATAATAGAATAAAGAACGTAAATAATCCATAATAGTGAAATAACATGTGAGATTAAGCTAAAGCATGCATTACAATCATCAAAACATCAACTTTAGATCAAACCCTAGCTACACCAAACGAGAATTCCCAGCAAAAAGTGCTTAGCTACTCATATTCATCATCAAAACGACAAGTCTAATGAGTTTAAACATAAAAATCAAGAAAAGACGAGAGTTTAGAATCCAAACGAATGATCCAAAGCTCCTAAGCTCTCCCAAAGGCTTCTTGATCTCCAAAAGATGTCTCTAATGTCAAAAACTACTGAAAAAGTCGACCTAAAAGGCTTAAATACGTTTCCATAATCTTAATACAAAGTTTGGATAAACTACGAAAAAGCCCCAAAAAATCTGCACATTCCAGCGATCTCTTCGCACGAAGACAGTTGTCTTCGCACGAAGAGTCTTCGTACGAAGACTTCTGCCCTTCGTGCGAAGGTCTTCTCACAGAGATACTGCAACCTTGTTTAGGAAGAGAATTCAGTCGAGCCAAAATTTGGCTAAGTGTTTTGTCTTCGCACGAAGACAAATGTCTTCGCACGAAGACTTCTGTTCCAGCCCTCTTTTTGTTGACTTTTCTCTTCCTTCCTTTGACTTTCCTATTCCTTCCTTCTTCCTTTGACCTTCCTTCGATTTCCTTTGACTTTCTCCTTCCTTTTGACTTGCCTTTGAGTTCCTTGTTTCCGAAGTTCGCTTCCATATCCCGCATGATCCTCCAAGCCCTGTTTTCCTGCGAATCACAACACGAAAACACAACCCGCGATCATATCACAATAAAAGCTCAAAAATCTAAAGAAACGCCCGGATTTAACAAGTAATGCATATGAACTCACATTATCACATTTACGCTCAATTTACTCAAAAGACGACGAATTCTCCATTATAAGCACGCAAAACGTAGAAATAAAAGGCATAAAATAACTCCGAAAACGGAGTTATCAACTACCCCCACACTACCTTTTGCTCGTCCCGAGCAAATCTCAAGTCAATTCCATTTCTCTCAATCCAAAATTTTTCTCGCTTTCCCGCAATTCATCCAACTTTGCATACTCATCGAATTACTCATTGCATAACTTCCCTACGCCATTTGCATACTTTCACCTCACATTGCATACAAAACCATGAACACTTGCATACTAATCCGAGTAGAACAATCCACCAACCATCCTTCTTACTAGTCGACACGACTCGATTATACACAATGCACCTATATGCAAATGCAATATTCACAATGCAAGTATTGAAATAACAAATTTTCTTTTTCTTTTGTGAGATTGGGCAATCTCCATTAGCTTAAACCGATTCACACGAAGCGATGAGAAATCTAGACACAAGGAATGATTTGAAATCAAATTCGACAACACGAATTCCCCCTAGCTAGTATAGAGAACCTAACTTTACTAAGTACAAGAATGCAATACCTTTTCATGTGTGCCACAAAATAAAAGGCTACGCTAGGCTAAGCCACGTTCAAGGTCCGAGCTCCTAATCCGCTAACGGGTTTAGAATGATGAGGCTTTAGGGACAAATAGGATAATAATCAAACATAAGTCCTAAGGCGTCACATTCTCACAAATACCATAGCTCACACACCCTCACAACAATGATAGAAACCAAGCCCGAAACTCACCATCTCCGGCCCTCGATCCCCTCACACCCCGGTACAATTACGATCTCCGCGGCTATTGTCATGAATGATGTATAAGCCAAAATTTCCCGTTTGTGAACTAGTCGCTTCTCCACTCGTTCTTCCACAAAGCTTTTCATTCTTCCTTTATTCAACTCTCCTTTTTTTTTCTCTCTTTTCTTTTCTGATTTTTTTTTTTTTCTTAATCTCTCAAAATCCTGCACAATTCCTTCAATATTTGTCTCGAGTGGTCTTCCAAGTGCCAAGCTATCATATGATCGTAAGGAGAGACAATATCCAAATCAACACGTATAAATCACAAATGAATGTCTCTCCCTATCTCAATGAAATCCTCGGTGCTACTAACAAAGCCGCTAACATAATAGAGCATGTGTGGGGATGGAGTCGTCGCAAGCTCGGTCTCGATGTCCGCGGTCAAATGTCGACACCCCCACACTCGAATGTAATCCTGTCCCCTCTCAAGTAGTCGATCAAATATCTGTCTCGTGCCTAATCCAACCAAACCTCCTACACCATGATGAGTAAGATCCGGTACCTAGCACGATCCACCTATCAAATTTCCCCAACCCAAGTTTTGTGTGTATTGGATGGTACACACTCACGGCTCTCCTCACTTGTGTCCATGTTGTAATGCCACGGAACACCGCCACACCGAAGTGCGCAAGCCTACTCTCACTCACCCTCGCATTCCCCTCGAAGATCACAAATGAAGTGCATGCGATATGTAAGACTCACACAAATATAGCATGAAGTACTCCCTCATCGAACCCCCTCAACTACAACACCCTCGTGACGCACTAAAGCGGTGATTCTAACCAATCATTGATGAAGGCCAAGAATCGTCACCCTAAGTCCAAAGGCTGTCAAAGAATCCATGGTTCAAATACAGGTTTACTAGTGGTCCTACAAGGTAAGTTCTATAAGCAGTGAGTGCTCTAATACACACCTCGCACAGCTGTTCTGTGTGCCACTACGAGGCGGGTTGGCGACTACCTAAGACGTACACAAGAACGTTCGGCTTGTTTAGCTCACACCTAGCTCAACTCTTGTAAGAAAATTAGGCACACACTTTAGATTTGACAAAATTAAGTTCGTGTGTAAAATAGGCACGCATTCCCGTAAAGAAAGTTTCTCTATACTTACTAAGGGAAACTCACATTGTCACTCTCGATCGCAATTCACGCCCTATGCCTAAAAGTCTCACACTTCTCGATTTTACCGAATTTTCAGCTTTTTTCAATTGCCCTTTCTCAAATTTTTAATTTTTTTGGTGTTTTCACATTTTTAGTTTTTTTTTTTTTTTTTTTTATATATACCTACACTATATGCACGGCCAACTCGACTAACGACTCAACAATGGTGGGATGACTCAATAATACCAAAACGTGCACGCAAAAAGATGAATAATAAAAAGAAAAATAAGGACATAACCAAAAATTTCTAACTACATGCTGACACGGGCGATGCAAAGACTCAACATTGACTAGCAAAAAGGACTCAACCACCCCCACACTAGAATGCATCGTTGTCCTCAACGATAACGCGAGGACTCAACAATTCTAGCACGAGGGCACACTCCACTACTCGTCGTCTTCTTCCTCCTCTTCATCCTCTTCCTCATCATCTTCTTCTTCCTCATCCTCACTCGGCGGAACCGGATACTCAAATTCATCCTCCTGGAACCACGGATCCGCCGTCGGGACCGGTGGAACAAACTCCCTCGCCGCCTGACCACTAGACTGTATGACCCACTGGCCCACCATCTGGATTAATCCACCCAGCTTCGCCTGATTGTCCCGAGTGTGGGCAAACTGGCGTCTTCTCTCGAGTCTATCCCGGGCCATCTCCTCTCTCAAATGGTCATAGGCAACCTGGTTGTCAAACCTAGAGGTGTTCATCCTCCTACCCTTGCCCTTCTTCCTTGCTGTCTCATCAAACCTATGCCACTTCCTAGCAGTAAACGGTTTCAAATCCATGTCTCTCCCAATGACTACTTCGGCAGTTTTGGCTAGGTGAGTAAGCAAGCAAGTATGACCGGGACCCAACTTGTTAGTCCTCGACACCCTCTCAAGACAATTCTCCCAAATCAGTTTAGGGATGTTGATTCTAACCCCGGTGTAAAGACAGAGAGCCCAGACCGATAGGCGGAAAGTGTAACTAGGGTTTCGTGTGATTCCCAAAACCCATTTCTCTAGTAATTCACAGCACCACCTTGCCTCCGGCCTATAAAATTTCTTTTCGGCCTTCCAATGAATCACCTCCCCTTTCCTGTCCCATGGATCTACCCCTTTTGCAAAACAGAATGCATTTAGACGAGACCAAAGATTCTCACTACGAAGAACCGTCTCGTACCCACAACCCTCTTTCAATGCAGGGAAACCCATGGCTAAAGCGATAGTCTCTGGCGTGAAGACTATCCACTCGTTCCGACAGTACACAAGACGAGGGTCTTGGCTCTCACCATCTTTTGCATAACGCAAATTGAAACAAAACTCTCGCGCAATATGCGAACTAGACTGCCCTACTAGCTTAAACCAATTGGTAAGCTTCTCGCGCTCAAAAATTTCCTTGATTGCTTGAGGCATGTCCTCGTGCAATGGAAATGCCTTTTCGGGCTGCCCGTTCTTAGTCAAGTAGGTATCTTTGCGAGAGTCAAGATGGGCCTCGTAAGTGACGAAACGGAAACTATCATAGTATCCGGGCCCAATACTACTCTCTTTCAAATTAGCCTTAGCCTTTCGTCGGCCTACAATGCCCGGTTTAGCCGGGAAAGGGGCATTCAAGACAGCATATTGGGGAATGGGCGGTATCTCTAATTGAGGATCGCCCGACCCCGATGCTTCTTGCGAAGTACCCTCTCCCGTCTTTCGTTTCTTTCCACCCGCCATTTAGAATGCAATTTCAAGTAAAACGAGAAATTCAACTATTGTGCACGTGACAAGAAGTGTGTACTGAATGAAACACGTAGGCACGTAAGCAAATAATTCCTAGGACTTTACGCAATCGCCCCCAAATACGCTACTAAGCGCAACAAAAAATAATTGGGCTTTTACTCAATTTTGTGCCTAGGACTCGAATATGGAAATAGCAAGTTTAGATTGTACCTACGTGTCCGGAGTAAATCTTACGGACACAAAAATTTCAAAATTTGACAAACCGGGCTGATTTTGATGTTGCCGGAAGAATTTGTCGAAACCTCGAATTGATTGATGCTCCGTACTCCTTGTGTAGTCCCCGTTATCGTTGCCTTCTCGACCGAAAGCTGAATCAAGCTCCAAGTCGTCCAATTTCTCAATTCTCGCTTCAAACCCTAGTTTCTTCTTCCTCTGCTTTCTCTCTTGTCTCTCAAGCTCACTCAAAACCACCTCTCAAATCTTGTTCTCCTCTGAATTGCGAGCAAAACCCTAGGTGGGTTGTTGATTTTGGTGAAGAATCAAGGGAGGGGGGTGATTTGGCTGTCGCGCGGCTATGGAGGAGTGAAGCTGTTGAAGATGAAGAATGAGGAAGAGGGACGTGACCAGCAGGTGATGAAGCTTCAAGCTCGTGCAAAAAGTCCAAACAACCCTTAGTACTTTGCCTCTCATTGTTCTCTGTGAGTGGACTGAACTGACATTTCGCCCGATGTCTTCGTGCGAAGACAATTGTCTTCGTGCGAAGAGTCTTCGTACGAAGACATTTTGTCTTCGCACGAAGGTCTTCTCAAATAGATACTGCAATGTGTTTTGAGAAGACAATTCAGAGCTTCAAAATTTTTTCTAAGTACATTGTCTTCGTACGAAGACAATTGTCTTCATACGAAGACAATGCTGTAGCTTGCCAAAAACATCCTTTTCGTCAAATTTTCGCGTCTCCGATCGTGCCTTTGCTTTCCGAAGGATCTCCTCGACCTCGAGACTCCCTTTTTAACTTAAAACACTCCCAAAATCCGGGGAATATTTCATTTGTCAATTTCACGCGTTCCAAGGCACGTTTTGCATTTCCGGATGCTTTTGGCCTCGTTTTACTCGCTAAAGCGTCCTTTTTGGCGTAACTTCTTCATCCGGACTCCGATTTGCGCGATCCACCTGTCTACAGAAAGCTCTCGACCACCCCCACACGTTGGCGCTATTCAATCTTTATTTCAGTCTGTCCTTCAAAATTTAACCTCGTAATCCGTGCCGGCGTGCTAGCTTTCTCCGTTCACTAATTAAATTCTTGCGCAAATCAAGACGGGGAGTCCGGGAACATGATCTTCCCCAGGTGCGTGTGTTGAATAGGTGCAAGAAATGGCGTCTATCCTCAATTCCTTCACTTCGGATCCCGATACGCGTATTGGGCTGCAAATCTTGACTTTTTACTCTGTTTCGCACGCGCGCATCAAGAAGGGGGATCCGAAATAGGCCTTTCACCTCGTATTCCTGCACATACTCATTGGAAATATTAAATCCACTCTCTCGCACCTCTCAATAAAATCAAACCGAATAAAAATTACAAAACAGTATTAAAACCTATCCTAAAGCAATAAATAGGTTGGGTTGCCTCCCAACAAGCGCTTTGTAATTTAAGGTCGACGGCCCGACCCAGTTACCTCAGAGATTTCTCAAATTGCGGGAGTTGCATGAAGCCACTCAATGACTCCAATGAAATTCCCGTCCACGTACGGTTTCGCTCTCTGTCCATTCACCTTAAACCTGTTCCCATTTGCATCCTCTACCTCAAGAGATCCCCATGGATAAACTGCAGTAATCGTGTAGGGACCACTCCACCTAGATTTCAATTTCCCTGGAAACAGCTTTAGTCTGGCATTGAAGATCAATACTTTCTGTCCTACCTTGAAGTCTCTCGGGATGATGTGCCTGTCGTGCCACTGTTTTGTCCTCTCCTTATAGATTCTCGCACTTTCATACGCCATCAATCGAAATTCTTCAAGTTCGAGTAGTGCTTGTTTTCGTAGCTCACCTGAGAGCTTAGCATCCAAATTGATCTTCTTCAAGGCCCAGAATGCCTTGTGCTCAAGTTCCACCGGAAGATGACATGACTTCCCAAATACTAGCTGGTAGGGAGACATGCCTAAAGGCGTCTTGTAAGCAGTCCTATACGCCCATAAGCTATCATCTAAATGCAGAGACCAATCCTTGCGTCCCGGGTTGACTGTCTTCTCAAGAATTCCTTTTATCTCTCGGTTAGAAACTTCTGCTTGCCCATTCGACTGCGGATGATAAGCCAGTGATATCTTATGCGTCTTTACCCCATATTTGCTCAAGACATTGGCAAAGACTTTATTCACGAAATGCGATCCTTCATCACTGATTATGGCTCTGGGAGTTCCAAACCGTGTAAAAATGCTCTTACGCACGAATCTCTCTACAGTGGCTCCATCGTTTTTGGGGCAAGCCATTGCCTCCACCCACTTGGTCACATAATCCACAGCTAACAGTATATAAAGATTGCCAAGTGAAGACGGGAATGGTCCCATGAAATCGATGCCCCAGACATCAAAGGGCTCTACTTCCAACACGAAATTTTGAGGCATCTCGTTTCGGTTGGAGATATTGCCGGTTCTCTGACATCGATCACATTGCTGTACAAATAGATGAGCATCTTTATGTAAAGAAGGCCAGTAAAATCCACTTTGCAATACCTTTGCCACAGTACGCGTTTTGCCAAAATGTCCTCCGCAATTCAATTCGTGGCAGTGTCTAAGAATGTCCAAAGTGTCTGGCTCAGCTACGCATCTTCTCAACACATTGTCAGCTCCCAACCTAAACAAATAAGGGTCATCCCAGAAATAGTGTCGTGCATCTGCGAAAAATTTCTTTTTCTGATGTGAAGACATGTCTTTCGGGACAATTTTGAGCGCCTTGAAATTTGCCAAATCCGCAAACCAAGGCACAGCTGCTACCACTACCATAAGTTGTTCATCTGGAAAATCTTCTCTAATCGGCACATCTTCTTGTTTTTCGTTATCCAGTCGTGAAAAATGGTCTGCAACAACGTTCTCTACACCCTTTTTGTCCTTTATCACTATGTCAAACTCTTGCATTAACAACACCCATCGGATCAATCTAGGCTTCGCATCCTTCTTTGCAAGAAGATATTTGAGGGCTGCATGGTCCGTGAAAATAGTCACCTGAGAACCCACAAGGTATGGACGAAACTTGTCCAATGCGAAGATAATAGCTAACATCTCTTTCTCCGTGGTGGCATAATTAACCTGCGCAGTATTAAGAGTACGACTAGCATAGTAAATTACATGAGCTACCTTGTCTTTCCGCTGTCCCAGCACTGCTCCCACCGCGTAATCGCTGGCGTCACACATAAGTTCGAACGGTAAGGTCCAGTCTGGGGTGGCTATAATGGGAGAACTAATCAGCTTTTTCTTGAGCAAATCAAAAGCTGTCTTGCAGTCTTCATTGAAATCAAACACGGCATCTTTCTCAAGCAAACCAGATAAAGGCTTTGTGATTTTCGAAAAATCCTTAATGAAGCGCCGATAGAAACCTGCATGTCCCAAGAAACTCCGTACCCCTTTGACAGACGTAGGGTAAGGAAGCTTCTCAATCACCTCAATCTTCGCCCGGTCTACCTCTAAACCTTTACTGGAGATCTTGTGCCCCAATACTATTCCCTCGGTCACCATGAAATGGCACTTCTCCCAGTTGAGCACTAGGTTGGTGTCAATACATCTGTCGAGTACCCGAGCTAGCTGCTGGAGACAGCCTTCGAACCCATCACCATAAAGCGAAAAATCATCCATGAAGACTTCAAAATTTTGCTCCATCATGTCTGAGAAGATAGACATCATACACCTCTGAAACGTAGCTGGGGCATTGCATAGCCCAAAGGGCATGCGTCTGAATGCAAAAGTCCCATATGGACAAGTAAATGTCGTCTTCTCCTGGTCAGCTGGCTCAATCGCTATCTGATTATACCCAGAATATCCATCCAAAAAGCAGTAGTGTGAATGGTGAGCTAGCCTATCAAGCATCTGGTCCACAAATGGGAGGGGAAAGTGATCCTTCAAAGTGGCATCATTGAGTTTGCGGTAGTCCATGCAAACTCTCCACCCAGTAACGGTACGGGTGGCAATTTGATCACCTTTTTCCCCTTCCACCACAGTTATACCTCCTTTCTTGGGGACACATTGTACCGGGCTAGTCCACGTGCTGTCGGAAATCGGATAGATGATACCTGCTTCCAACCATTTAAGCACCTCTTTCTTCACCACCTCCTGCATGTGAGGGTTGAGGCGGCGCTGAAATTGAACTACCGGCTTCTTGTCTTCCATGAGCCTGATCTTATGCTGGCAAACTGTGGGGCTGATCCCCTTAATATCTGCTATGGTCCATCCCATAGCTGCTTTCCTCTTCTGTAGTACCTTGAGAAGCTGCTCCTCCTGTTCCCTGTCCAAACATGCAGATACAATCACAGGTAAAGTATCATTAGATCCCAAGTATAAATATTTCAAATGAACAGGTAAAGGCTTTAATTCTAAAACAGGAGCAGTAATAAGAGAAGGAGTAAGAATCTTCCTGCTTCCCTCATTAAAGAGGGGTAATGGTGGGCGCCAATGAACATCTAAGGCTTGTTCTTTCTCGCTGGAATCAAATAGAGCAAGCTCCTCATATAGTTGCTCCAACAAAATATCATCCTCCTCGTCCAGCGTGTATGCCTCCACCCCAAAGCACTGCTCGCTCACCGCGTATGCGGGAAACTTCATAGCCTCAAATACATTGAAGGCCACCTTCTCATCGTTGATCTGCATAGTCAACTCTCCATTGGCCACATCAATGATAGTTCTCCCAGTGGCCAGGAATGGACGGCCCAAAATAAGAGGAACATCATCGTCGGCCTCCATGTCTAAGATCACAAAATCCGCTGGGAAGATGAGTCCTTCAACTCTCACTAATACATCCTCTAAAACACCCCTGGGGCGTTTTATTGTGCGATCAGCCATCTGCAAGCACATCCTGGTAGGCTTAGGATCTCCCACACCAAGTTGCTCAAAAACTGACGTGGGCATCAAATTAATACTTGCACCAAGGTCACATAATGCCCTCCCATGAAATGCGTCTCCCAATGTAACAGGAATGATGAAACCGCCCGGATCTTTCATCTTCTTTGGTAACGCCTTTTGCACAACTGCGCTACACTCCTCATTCAGAGTTACGGTTTCAAAGTCATCCATGCGCCTCCGATTAGAAAGGAGGTCCTTGAGAAATTTGGCATATTTCGGCATTTGTGAGATGGCCTCTGCAAAAGGTATATTAATATGCAGTTTCTTGAAGATATCCACAAACTTCTTGAAATGCTTGGCATCCTCTTGGCTCTTCAATCTTTGCGGGTATGGCACTCGCACAGTGTATTCCTCCCTAGGCTTCTGTTTCTCATCCGACTTCCTCACCGTGTCCTTTGATTGGGGACTCACGGTAGGCACGGGAATCTCTTCATCCAAGGCTTTCTCTGTGGCCTTAGTCGCCTCAGCTCGCGCGTGGCTAGGATATGGGGGGTCCTCAGTAGTGATGCCACTGCGGGTTGTGATGGCTTTTAGCTGCTCATTAGGAGTGATGGTATTTGCTGGAAGCATACCTGGTGGAAGCTTGATATTTTGATTGGCGATCTGCCCAATCTGAGTCTCGTGGCTTTTCATTGTGGCTTGTATTGAGACAATCGTGCTCTCCATTCTGTCTTGATTAGCTAGGAGCTTTCTCAATAGAGCATTCGTCTCTTGTTCTTCTTTTTGTGGAGCCTGCTGTTGTGGAACTTGCCTTTGCGCTTGATATGGAACATTGGGTCTCTGACCGGGTGCATATAATCCACTGTTCGGATTGGCATAGCTGAAGTTGGGATGATTACGATTGTTGGGATGATAGGTGTTAGGCCATTGCTGCTGTCGCATAAAATTCACATCTTCCACACTATTATCATATCCCTGGCTTTCATCTGCTAGTAATTCACCCATGGGCTTCTGTGTTGGAGGGTGCATACCGTGAAATGCTGAGGTCATGGATTCCAGCTTTTGTTCCATCGATTCAATCTTGTTGACTAAGGATGTATCCCCCGGTTTGGAGTACCTACGCGTTTCAGATCGTGTAGACTCTCTCTTTGACGCGTTGTTCAACAGATCTTGAGCTCGCTGTGCTCCAAGTCCCATAAAATTACCTCCAGCTAGCATATCTAACTGGTCAGCTGTCTCCTTGTCTAATGCAGTGTAGAAATAATGGAAGAGCTTGTGCCATGGCTCTCCATGATTCGGACATCTACGGAGGATTTGGCTGAACTTCCTCCACGCATCTCCCAACGAGCTGTCTTCATCCTGAGTGAATTTTGCAATCTCAGCCATCTGCTGAGCGACTCTGGATGGTGGCAAATACTTCCTCAGAAACTCATGACAACAATCCGCCCAGGTCACTATGCTACCACCTGGCAGCTCCATAAGCCACTTCTTGGCTTTTCCAGATAAGGAGAATGGAAATAGTAATAGCTTAACTGTTTCATCTGGAACTCTTTGGTCGTGCAGGGTTGATGTGATTTGCTCAAATACCAGCAGATGGTGATTGGGATCATCTCCTGGAGCTCCGTTGAATGCGCACTCATCACGAACCATATTGATCATATGTTGGCGCAACTCGAAGTGTTGGGCATTGATCTGAGGCCTGACAATGGTAGGCTGATAACATGCTGGAGTAGTCCTGAAATAATCCACCATAGGGCGTTCTTCAACCTCAGCATTGTTCTGCCTGTTGTTTTCCCCATTATTCCCATTGTTGTTCCCACCGATGTTCGCCACTTGTGCCCCCACACCATGACGTGGTTGTGGATTTGGGGGAGCCAAACGATCCATCCTTGCCTGCATCTCAGCCATTTGAGCTCTCACCTCCTCAGCTTCCGCGGCTCTGTTTGCAGCCTCCTCTACAGCTGCAGCTCTAGCTGCTTCCGCATCTTGCATACCTTTGCGGATTCTCTCAAACTCAGCTCTCGTCTCTTCATCCATAACTACTGAGCTTGAATTCCTCTTGTCTCTACGCTGTGCTTTTAATAAGGATTCCGGGTCTTCAAACGTTGGATACAAAGGCTCGTCTCGAGAACGGGTCATGCACCGTGTAAATCAACCTGAAATCACGAAACACGCAAAACGTAGGTGAGTAACGGATATAAACAATAAATTAAAATCCCTAAGGCTAGGAATTATAACTAATTTAGCCGAAGTCCCCGGCAACGGCGCCAAAAACTTGACACGTTCCAACTGCAAGTGCACAGCTGTCGTGTGTAGTAATAAACCGGAAATCCGGGTTGTCGAACCCAAGGGACTTTGTTTAAATTAATTACTATTCTAAACCTTATGTGGGCAAGTCGCAAGTTGTGTTTTTTGTCTAATCCTAATAAAATAAACGCAAAGTTCTCAATTAACCAAGTGAAATAATTCACGATTAATAAAGAATGAATTTTTGGGTTTTATCAAATAAGAGAAAAGTACCGGGAATTCTCTAGGTTCACTAGGTTGATCTAAATTTATATTTTGATTTGTAAAACAACCACGTGTTATTTACTATTAATCAAGCAATGTTAAACTTACCGAGTTACCAAGCAAGTTCACTATACTTAAACTAAACCAAACCGAGTTACCAAGTCTAATTTAGCTTCAAGTATGCATTAAAACCATGTTTCTACTTTAACGATCCTAGTTAACGATGCCGAGTTACCAAACATTGATACGACTAGGTGAATTATTCAATTTACCGACTAATATCACGGAGTTACCACGTGAAAACTAATTGAATTTATCTCTACGTTAGCTACTCGCAAAGATAATAGAATAAAGAACGTAAATAATCCATAATAGTGAAATAACATGTGAGATTAAGCTAAAGCATGCATTACAATCATCAAAACATCAACTTTAGATCAAACCCTAGCTACACCAAACGAGAATTCCCAGCAAAAAGTGCTTAGCTACTCATATTCATCATCAAAACGACAAGTCTAATGAGTTTAAACATAAAAATCAAGAAAAGACGAGAGTTTAGAATCCAAACGAATGATCCAAAGCTCCTAAGCTCTCCCAAAGGCTTCTTGATCTCCAAAAGATGTCTCTAATGTCAAAAACTGCTGAAAATGTCGACCTAAAAGGCTTAAATACGTTTCCATAATCTAAATACAAAGTTTGGATAAACTACGAAAAAGCCCCAAAAAATCTGCACATTCCAGCGATCTCTTCGCACGAAGACAGTTGTCTTCGCACGAAGAGTCTTCGTACGAAGACTTCTGCCCTTCGTGCGAAGGTCTTCTCACAGAGATACTGCAACCTTGTTTAGGAAGAGAATTCAGTCGAGCCAAAATTTGGCTAAGTGTTTTGTCTTCGCACGAAGACAAATGTCTTCGCACGAAGACTTCTGTTCCAGCCCTCTTTTTGTTGACTTTTCTCTTCCTTCCTTTGACTTTCCTCTTCCTTCCTTCTTCCTTTGACCTTCCTTCGATTTCCTTTGACTTTCTCCTTCCTTTTGACTTGCCTTTGAGTTCCTTGTTTTCGAAGTTCGCTTCCATATCCCGCATGATCCTCCAAGCCCTGTTTTCCTGCGAATCACAACACGAAAACACAACCCGCGATCATATCACAATAAAAGCTCAAAAATCTAAAGAAACGCCCGGATTTAACAAGTAATGCATATGAACTCACATTATCACATTTACGCTCAATTTACTCAACAGACGAATAATTCTCCATTATAAGCACGCAAAACGTATAAATAAAAGGCATAAAATAACTCCGAAAACGGAGTTATCACATATCTCTTTTGCACTTTTGCAGTTGGATATCCTTTAAACTCATCTGCACTAAGAGAACAATATAATAAGTTCAAAGCTTTGTAATTCTTTGATACCTTTTCCAGTTCACTAACTGAGAGATCTTCATCAGGCTTGAAAGTTCTAACTCCATTGACAGTAGTATAGAACAAGTTTGGCCCATTCACTACAATAGACCATAGTTCCATGTCTTGGTCTATAATGAACATCTTCATCAATGCCTTCCAATGAACAAAGTTATCACCACAAAACAATGGGAGTTTATTAGATGCTCTTCCCTGTGAGAATCCTCCATCACCTACATTACTCATTGTCACAAGATTTTTAGATCCTTAAACAGTGACCCAAAGCTCTGATACCAATTGAAAGTTTGTAATCTAGGTGTAAAACAGGATCTAAATACTCTAGAAGGGGGGGGGGTTGAATAGAGTCTGCTAACTTTTGCCGAAACACAATCTTTTGAAACTAGAGTAGTGCAACCAGATGATATCTCAAAGCTTTGAAATAGTTTTGAGAAACTTGGAGATATAGTGGCAGGATATAGAGGTTTCAAAGCTTTGAGATTTGGAAAGCTCCAAAGCTTTGAAACTTCCTGTTTAGACTGAATGTAAAGATAACAAAAGTAAATAGCAAGGACACAAGGATTTTACAGAGTTCAGTCATAATTGGACCTATTCTCTGCCTAAGGGATCTAATCCCTCCAGGATTCAAATAAAAATTCTTATTAATCACCCAGATTTAGCCCTAGATCTCAAGCCTAAGTGAACTACCTTACACTTATACAGCTTGTGGTTCCCAACCTATCTAGTTACAGGCTACAACCTGTTGAACAATAAGAACCTCTTGTTGTTCACTTGAACAACCAAACTACTAAGTTTAGTGAGGTTTCAGAAATTTAGAATATATAATAAAATTAAGTACAAGTAGAACAACTCAGATAGAATAAGCTAATGAAGCCTGGAGGAGTTCTTCTGATCAGATGATCTTCTGCTGTTGGAGAGATGATTTTCGTGATTGATTTGAAGAATTGTGTAACTTGATCATCCCTATTTTTTGCTCTCTTCAAATCCCACGATTTTTTCTATCTCTATTTATGGATCTCCTCTATTCGAACTTAAAGTGCTGAACACTTGAGCAACAGTCTGCAACCAACTGAGAAATTATAGGAACAGAAACCCTATAAATTCTCCTTTCTGTTAAGCTTCGATCAACAGCTATATTTGAATGGATTACTGATTTGTTTATGGATGTTGGAGCATCCAACAAACCTGCATAAACTCAGCAAACAAGATCAAACAACAACAAGACAATCTAGCATCAAGATTTGATTAGCAAACTGCTAACAGTCTTAAGGAAAACTGAGCTAGATTTGCCTGCTGATAAAATTGAGTTAAGATATATTCAAACTGATGTATATACCACGTAACCAGTATAGAACACGTATTTTAGACAGTAATCAACTCATAATAAGTTCTAATTCTCACAAAAACAACCTGCATACACAGAAATAATTAGATGAACTTAGCAGTGAAGGATAACTAGTAAATCTCAAAGGTTTGAAGCTTTGCCTGCTAGTTCGTCAGAATGGACTTGGATTTTCAATCCAACTTAGTCCTGCATATAAAATAGATTAGAACATAGATTACTAATGTATTTATATTGTCATCCCATATCAAAACTAAAACCTGCACAAAAACAGATAGACAAATATACATATAAGCATAGCTACAGTAACTCAAAGCTTTGAAGCTTTGGTACTTAGCAATATTTCCTGCTTGTGTTTTTGGCTTTCATCATCAAGGAACCAAATCTCTCAGCATGTGCATTTACATATCAATCTCAAGGAGCTTTAGACTTATCACCAATGTAGTCCAATGCAAATCAATGTATCCTTTTGGGTATAAAATCCACCAAATTAATGAAATCAACTATTTGTTCTTATTTCTTTTGTTTTATGTATATCGTTATTTATTTTTTGTCTTATTAGTCAGGGGTTCCTATGTAGTTAGGGTAAAATTCGGAAGACTAGGATCCACGTAAATAAAAATAATAATTTTTTTTCACATCTTTTCTAAATCAAATGCCAATATATTCGCCGGATCGAAAAGTTGTTTAAACAAATTTGGCATGCCAAGTGGGACTTCTTCTTCCCCTCATCTTATAAGACACAAAATAAATCTTACGTAGAAAATGGTTTCTTCATTTTGCGTGCACTCACTGACTTCTCATGTATTTTGATCTCAGGTTTCAGAGTGCTACTAAAGGAGTTTCAGCAAGTCCCGTACTCAGCCACTGGAAGCAGAAACTGTTAGCACCAGCAGTGGTCACACACAAGACGCATAGCTCTCAGCTTTGCGATCCTGAAGGTGTGGCTCTTGTTGGCATGAGCAAGCAAGTCTTAGCACCAGCAGTGGTCACCCATCCTAGATTTGTGGCTCTTTTTGGGGCGCGGGAGGGTCCTCCAAAGGAGCCTGCACACCATGATTGACTAGTGAAGAGGCGCAATCTGGCGTCTTTAGAAAAAATGTCTCTCCTGGTAATAATGAAGCACTATTCAGAAGAATCGAGACCTTGCTAGAAGAGTTCAGGTTCTTGGTTCAAAGTGCCAGAATTAACACAGGAATCTGGAGAACCAATAAGACCAAAGAATTTATAGATCGTGCTAGAAGAGCCGAAAAGGCGACTGTTTTCTCCATAGAGATAGTTGCCATTGGTACAATGCGCAAGACCTCTGAAAATGCGATAAAGGAAGCAGAGGAATCGAGGGACCTCGCTGTGAAAGATGGAGAGGAAGCGTCTGAAGAAAATAGGAATATTATTCGCGTCATTGGAAAAAATATCATGTCCCGAGAAACCCACGACGGATCATCCTCGAAAGATCAACGGGTTGAAAGTGGTAAAGTATATGCTACACCACACCAGCCCGTTAAAGCAAAAAAGAAAGGCTCCAAGGATGAAGCTTACAGAAGAGTCGGTCTCTGCTATGCCGGTGACAACTCACCCAAAGAACACACATGCAGAGTCGAGCCATAATGCCACAACTCGCGACATCCTTGCAGCTCTTGAAGGAGAAGGCCAGATGGTTCAAAGACTGCAGTCTCCTATCTTTGGTCATGCACCCGATAAAAGAAAAGGACGCATGCCAACCATTTGGGCACCTGTCCATGGAGGTAAAATGAAATCATGGAAAGGTCCTATCACAAGATCCAAAGCTTAGAATTTGGAGGCATTAAATTTTATGGGAACCATAAATCCTTTATACGAAGATAGCAACGTTGTCTCGACTAAATCAGATAAAGGTCATGCTGTGGCAGTCATGATGGATGACGTGGAAGATGATCCAGTCATGCAAGCTATGCACGACAAATTTGCCATCTTCCAGGAGCTACTGGAGAAGAAAGACAAGGAGACAGAAGCTATGGGGAAAAAATTGAAAGTTTTGCAGGTACAACTTTCAGAGGCCGGGAGTGCGACAAATCCAGGAGTTGCAAGACATGTGGAAGTACCTTCTCCCTCTGGAGTATCAACCTCAAGTCCAGCTTTCACCGGAGGAAACAATCATCGCACGGAGGTACCGCATACCACATTACCATCTCGCATAGAGTCCCAAGACTCAAATCTAAACGGCCTTAGCCCAGCCCTAATGTCACTAATTGACGAGGTGGTAAAGAAACAAGTCCAAGTGGTCACAGAGAAGGAATATGGGGTTTCCAATATGATCACAAAACCATACCCAACATGGGTAGACAAAGTGTCCCTACCCATAGACTATCCACAACCGGAATTAAGGATGTTCAATGGAACGGGAGACCCAAGATAACACTTGGAACATTTTCTCTCCAGGTGCGGTCCTATAGCGCACAACGAGGCTTTGTGTCTCCAACTATTTGTCTAGTCTCTAGAGGACGCAACCTTCACATGGTATTCACAACTACCCGAAGGTTCGATACTGAGTTGGGACGCTATGGAAAAGGAGTTCTTGAAGAATTTCTGCAACACTCAAAGACGAGTGGGGGTTCCAGAACTAAATGAGACAAGGCAGCGTGACAATGAACCCGTCGTAGAATTTATAGCAAGCGGCGATCCCAGACGTTTGCATGTCCCCAAAATTTCACCCAAAGGAACTAATTAAGATGTGCCTCAAAAACTTTAGGTACGAGCTGTTTACCTCATTGATGGCCCAAAAATTTAGTGTTTTCAATGACCTTTTTACAAAAGCTCATGACATGGTGTTTCACCTCGAGAAAAGGAGGAGGTCGTGGTTTTCAGACAAACTTGAGTCCTCAATAGCGGCGCTGGTTGAAATGAAAAAGTCTCCAGTAGTCGTAGGGACAAAGAAACCGAAGATTAAAAAGTTCTCCATGAAATAGAGGTTAGGGAAGAATTATACTTTTCCTGACGAGCTAGTGGAGGACTTGTTTGAAGACCTCTTGGAACAAAATTTAATTCTCCTTCCTGAAGCCAAACGGCTACATGAAGCGGGGAAGACAAAAAATCTCAAATATTGTCCGTATCATCGCCTGATCGGTCATTGCCTCAATGATTGTTTCGTATTGAAGGATAAAATCCTATACTTGTTGGACTCAAAATTAATTGAGCTTCCTCCATCCTAAAATATAAGTGCAAACCCAGTGAACTTTGTTGAATAAGGGTGGACTGTTTGTCAGCATAGAAAGATGAGGAAGAAACAAGATGTCCAAATAAAGACAGAGGTCGTTCCAAGGGTTTCCCACAAAAAGAGATCTTCCAAGAAGTACAGCAAGCTGGAAACTTACGACGATGAAGAAGAGAGACCATGGGAACAAACTCCACTACAACCAATTATTTTGGAAGAGTTCATGCACCCAAGTACCAAGCTTCTGAGAAGGTGCTAGCCTTGTAAGAGAGAATGATAAACCATATTGTGATTCCTTGTTTGTCTACTACTTTCAAAGACACACATGGGTCAGGGATAAGGACTACCCAAGTCAACAATACCATTCCTTCCACACCAAAGGGCACCCCTGCAACTCCGCAACATTATGTGCACACCCAAAAATTCCATGGTCTTTCCAGTAGCAAGGATGGAATTCACAATAAGGTGCGGAGACGTCTACAATTCGAGGTATATGACAACAAGTCCATCCCAGAGTCAAAACCCCATACGCAGCGAAACTCGGTAAAAGAAACCGACGACGTTCAATCTTCTGCACGGTCTGTCAACATGGTGCAAATTTGTGAAAGTCCTACGGACGGAGAAAATGACAAGCAAGTTATGGTAAATGCATGTCCATCATTTCTCACTTACCAAAGAAGTCCACGAAATGTTAACCATGAGGCACCAAAAACCAAAGAGGTTAAGGAAGATAGGGAGAAGCAAGTGAGGTATGATGTGCTCTCCTACCTCAAGAAGATCCCAACACTCATGAGCATTTATGATGCATTAAAGATGTCACATGAAATCTGAAAATCTTTGATATACGCCCTGTCAAGACCAGAAGATTTTTGATACATAGGACACACCAACTCAAGATAAAGTTACTGCATGTATGTCCGCCCTCACTTTCACGGATAGTGATATGTAGGCAGAAGAGACAGACCATAATAGACCGTTGTTCTTCACCGGATCTATTTTTGATGTCAAGATCTCCCGAGTTATGGTAGACGGTGGATCAGCAATGAACTTGTTGCCTAAGAGGGCGCTAACTCTCATGGGTCTTCGAATATCACATTTTCAACCAAGTCACTTAATCATTCAAGGGTTAAAGAAAAACGAGCAAAGACCATTGGGGAAATTAGATTAAGAACCATATTTGGGGAAATTGAGGACTCCACTGATTTTCTTGTGATATATGTGGACACGTCCAATAATGCACTATTGGGACGTCCTTGGTTGCATGACAACGGGCAATCCCTTTGACGTATCAACAGTTCATTAAGTTCCATTTCCACCCCAAGGAATAAAGGGATAATCGTGGCAGATCTGGACCCTTTTAGAGGAGTGGAGGCTTACTACGCGGATGCCCGCTTTTACAACAAAAGCCCACAAAAAGATACAGGAGACGTGACAAATGTCCAAGTTCCTCCAAAGAAAACTGTAAGTTCAATGCAGGTTCAATACTTGAAATAGCTAGTCTATATCAAGGCCTTAAAACAGCTTTCAAAACCTTGAAACTGACTGAGCCTTATATGCATGAACTTAGGGGGAGTTTATGATTCTGTTTGAACTCCTAAAAACCTGTGCTTGATCTATCATTACTTGATGATGAAAGACAAATATTTTGACATGTTTAAAGCTATCTAATCCATCTATTTGACTTAGTTTTGCAGGGAAAGTTTATTTCCTATTTCACAAGATTTATTTCCTAACATGAGTTTTGCAGGGAAGGAAATTCTGAGATGATTTAATACTGTAATCAATCTAATGATTTTAACAGCTTCTAAACATGATTATGAACAAGATCAAATAAGTATCCCTGAAGATACTGAGGAACTATCCATTGCAGAAGATTATTAGAGAACAATTTGTTGCCTACGAAATAGGAAAGTTTGTTACTGAAAATATTGAAGATTTGCAGATCATATGAGCTATATATAAGGAGCTCAGTTTGAAGCATTTGACACATAACACAACGGGAAAAAACTAGAGACTCTGAAAATACATTCAAGGATTGTGAAGCAACAAAGAAGCAGATCATTCTCTCCCAATCCAAGCTTTTGAAGAACACTGCACTCTCATTGCAGTCTCACTCTCTGTGTTCTTCATTTTTGAGCTATATTTGTATATCATTCTTATACTACTTCTGTATACATACTCAAGAATTGTTCAAGGTGAACAATAGAGAATTCTTAGTTAATCAAGTAGCTAGAGTAGGTACTAGATAGGTTAGCGAGAACCACAAGCTGTAACAAAGTAAGGCATCTCTATGTTCTTGAGATCTAGGGCTTAGCCGTGGATTAATAAGAGTTGAGTTGAAAATCCTACAGGGAGAAGATCCTTTAGGTAGATACGTAGGTCCAAGTGGACTGAACTCTATATATCTTGTGTCTCCTACATTTGCTTTTCAGTGACAAACTTACAACTTTTGCAGCATTCAAAAAAGTTTCATTTCAAGGGTTTGAAACTCATTTCAAGGCCTTGAAATAGAATTTATTCTTCTGTTTACTCTAATATTTTTATTCCAAGGGCTTGATACTCATTTCAAGGCCTTGAATCTCTTTACAAATCTTTTGAAACCACTATTATTGCAAAGTTTGGCAAAAGTCTGCATACTCTATTTAACCCCCTCCCCTTCTAGAGTATTTATCTTGTATTTCTACCTAATGTACACCTCTTCAATTGGTATCAAAGCTTGTATCAATTACAAAGAATCCAGTTCCGCATTCAAGAACAAAGCATATGGATGTTAGACATCACTTCATCAGAGATCATGCAGAGAAAGGTGATATTGTTCTTGAATGTTTTTCTACTAACTTGAAATTTGCAGATATTTTCAGTAAACCACTGCCATATGAAAGATTCTCATCCTTAAGATTAGAATTATTCATGCTAAACAAGGAAGCTTTGGTTTAGGGGGAGAATCAGGTAAGTATTATGTCTTTCAAAGGTTTGAACTGATTTTCAAATCCTTTAAAATCCTTTCAAAGCTTTGAGTATTTTTGCATTACATGAAACATCTTTTCAAGGCCTTGAAACCCTTTCCAAAGCCTTGAAAATAAGACTACATGTTAACGAGTCAATAATTATGGATCTTTCAATGTTGGGAGTTATCTTTGTAGATAATTGCTCAATGTTGCTCCTCAATTTTAAAAAATCCCTTTTCAGCCAAAATAGTATTATATCTTTTATTTCCAACGACACACGCAATTTTGGATCTTTTTTGATTTATCAGATCTTCAAAGATCAGAGAATATATTTAGTTTCCTTTTCAAACTGAAACTCTCTTCTATTTATATCCTTCTTTATTTCTCTCATTCGTCTCTATAATACCTCTCTCTCTTATTCTCCAAACACTAATGAGCACCAGAAGAGCCTCAGAAAGAATCAAGATGGCTGGTGGTTCAAAGGCTGCAACAGAGAAGAAAAGAAAGACCATTGTGGAAGAGGTTCAAACCATTAATGGGGATTCCAGTTCAAAAACCCCCCACTGCAGAAGACATATCTCCTCCTCCTCCCAAGAAGAAGGCCAAGAAAGATGAGACCCCAGTGTCCAGCAAGAAGAAGAATAAGGCAGTGGAGTCTGCATTAGAAAAACATAAGGGTATTCAGATTGGTAGCCCCAAGAAGATAAAGAAGAAGACTGACAAAGCAGAAAAGGGAAAAGGAAAGGAAAAGGTTACAGAGGATGAAACAGAAGATGAACCAGATGAGAACATAGAGAAGGCACTACAGTTCTATTCAGAGAAGAAGAAATCCACTGGTAAGAAATCAGCCCCTGATCGTACATGGTTCATTACTAATGTTGCTAGAGGCTAGTGGCTTGATGGATTTGCTTCTATACCATTTGTTTTTTGTAGTCTGGTTAGTATGCCTATGTTACATGGTATGAATCTAGAATGCATCGAAATGTTGAGGAAACTCTCTCTTAGGTTTATTCTAAATCCTCCTGAGTTAGCTTACCCTAGACTCACCAGATTCTTTTACCTAAACATGAAACAAATCAAAAAGTCTGCAAATCTGGTGATTCAGACTAAGGTTGCTAGCATTGACATGGAACTAGATCATGCTGAGTTTGAAAATGTTCTAGGTTGTTCCAAGAGATATGACACCAGTAACTACCCTCCTAAGAGTGAATCCATGAAACTAGTAAAAGAATAGTTCTTTCTACCAAATACCTCTGTCTCATCTAAGCAGTTAACACACTCTGTGCTAACAGTTGAAGCCAAAGTTTTGTTTACCATATTGATGAGATGTGTGGTACCAAGGGAACACTCGAAGGAACTGGTAATTGATAGGGTGTTGTACTATATATATTTTGTTATGCATGGTTATGAAATTGATCTTCCAAAGATGGTGATGGAACACATGCTTTATAGCAAAACCAACCAGAGAAAACAACCTTTACCAGATGCCAACTTGCTCACCTTATTCTTCCAACACTTTGAAATTCCAACTGATACGGAAGAATCAGTGACTACTGGTTTTGGTATGCTCAATGAGAATGCTTTTGAGAAGATTGGTGTGGTGAAAACCAGTGCTAAAGTTTGGAAGATATACTCAGAATTGACAGAGGAAGAGTTGGGTTCCAAGAAATTCTCAAACCAAAATATTTGACTCCCACTTCTAGCCAAACCTCTCAGTCTCAAGATAACCCCTTGACCCTCCAGTTGCTGAAAGAACTTCAGATGGATATTTATGAGGTAAAGGAGAATCAACATGGGTTTGACACTGATCTCAAACATGTGAAGTATATGGTTGAAAACATGTTCAGAAGTATGACATTGTTTGATGTGGCTGAGGAAGTGTCTCAAGCTGAGAAGAGTACCAAAAAGGCTAAATCAGAAAATGATCTACCCAGTGAGCATTCAACTTCGGGTAGGGCTGCTCAGGTCAAAGGTAAAGGCAAGCATGTGGACATTGAATAAGTGGATGAAGAGCAAGAAGAAGACGGTCCAGATTCAGGTGCACTGCTCATAGACCTCAAGAAGAAGAAACCTAAGAAGCCAAATGTGCCAGAGATTGTGACTGCTGCTGATTTGTTTGAGGGAGAAGGTGAAAAAGGTGATGATGTGGCTCAATAAGAAGAAGAACATGATGATGAGGAAGATAATAAGGAAGAGGACGTAGAGAAGCAAGGAGATGAAGACCCTACCCCTTAATTCTTGCCTACACTTTCTTCTCTCTTTTTCAAGGCCTTGAACTCCTTTCCAAAGCCTTGAAAATTTTTATCTTTCAAAAACTTCACTTTTTATAATCTTTCCAAACACTGATCCAACATTTTCTCATTCTTTTTTGAGAAAGTCAAAAAGGGGGAGAAATTTTGGTTTTTATTTTCTTTCTTTTGCTGTTTAGTTGACCTGGTTTTGGTCAGTTAGGATTATTTGAAAACTTTGCTGTTACTTGCTTTTTCAGTAATAAGTTGGATCTTTTGCACATTATGTGTTGATTTTATATGATTAATTCTGCTATGTGCTAATGAGTATTTGTTGCAGAATAACAGTATCTAACAGACTGGAAGACTATGGTTTTGTCTTTCATCAAGGGGGAGATTGTAAGTTCAATGCAGGTTCAAGACTTGAAATAGCTAGTCTATTTCAAGGCCTTGAAACAGCTTTCAAATCCTTGAAACTCACCGAGTCTTATATGAATGAACTTAGATGGGGTGTTTTTGATTCTGGTTGAAATCCTAAACCCCTGTGCTTGATCTATCATTACTTGATGATGAAAGACAAAGTATTTGACATGTTAAACACTATCTAATCCATCTGTTTGACTTAGTTTTGCAGGGAAAGTTTATTTCCTATTCACAAGATTTATTTCCTAACCTGAGTTTTGCAGGGAAGGAAATTCTGAGATGATTAGATTCTGTAATCAATCTAATGATTGTAACATATTCTCAACATGATTATGAACAAGATTAAATCAGTATCCCTGAACATACTGACCAACTATCCGTTTGAAAAGACAAGTCAAATTTGTTGCCTACAAAATAGGAAAGTTTGTTGCTGAAAATCTTGAAGATTTGCAGATCAAATGAGCTATATATAAGGAGCTCAGTTTGAAGCATTTGACAGAGAACACAACAGGCAAAAGCTAGAGACACTGAAAATACATTCAAGGATTGTGAAGCAACAAAGAAGCAGATCATTCTCTCCCAATCCAAGCATTTGAAGAACACTGCACTCTGATTGCAGTCTCACTCTCTATGTTCTTCATTTCTGAACTATATTTGTATATCATTCTTATACTACTTATGTTTACGTTCTCAAGAGTTTTTCAAGGTGAACAATAGAGAATTCTTAGTTATTCAGATAGGTAGAGCAGGTACTAGATAGGTTAGTGAGAACCACAAGCTGTAACAGAGTAAGACATCTCTCTATGCTTGAGATCTAGGGCTTAGCTGCGGATTAATAAGAATTGAGTTGAAAACCCTACAGGGAGAAGATCCATGAGGTAGAGATGTAGGTCCAAGTGGACTGAAATCTATATATCTTGTGTCTCCTACATTTACTTTTCATTCACAAACTTAGAACTTTTGCAGCATTCAAAACAGTTTCATTTCAAGGGGTTTGAAACTCATTTCAAGGCCTTGTAATAGACTTATTCTTCTTTTTACTCTAACTGTTTTATTCCAAGGTCTTGAAACTCATTTAAAGGCCTTGAATGTCATTACAAATCTTTTGAAACCACTATTTTTGCAAAGTTTGGCAACCGTCTGCATACTCTATTCAACCCCCTTCTAGAGTATTGATCCTGTATTTCTACCTACAGTACACCCCTTGAAAAACCGATATGTCCCTAAGTCAGAGAGGAAACCTGGAGTAAGTTCATTGTCTCTTAGAAGTCCTACTGTGGATTTGAAAGATGAGTTCGTAGTACCATTAAGAAAAACGGAATGAACATTGGTGGAAAGTTACAACAAGTTTGTGGTTCCCCCAAAAGGAAAAGTGTCCAAACAAATCATGTTCCACGCTTTGGGGGACATAGACAGAAAACCCAAAGAGGAGGAGCACCAAAAGGTGGGAGGTCTTAAAGCCCGAAAGCGTAAGTTTAGCAGAAGGACTACGAAAATGTTGACGAAAGTAGGACTAAATCCTGAGGGGTGGATGAAATGTCTTCATTCGAAAGAATTCTCGTGCCTTCTCAAAGAAAGGCTCTAAGGAACGTAGAACCCATATTGGACGCAAAAGAAGGTTTGGGCTATGTTTCAACGGACGAGACTTCAACGGTGAATATGACCATCATACAAGATGACTCCACTTTGCAGGAGGAAGAGGCTGGAGAGCACGCCCCGCAACTTCAGAATTCGAGGAAGTCGTAAAAGCGACCATATATGAACTTCGAGAAGTCAATCTGCGGGACTTTTCCAGAGAGACACTTAACTTTGAGATTCTAGAGAGACACTTCACTTTGAGATCCTGGAGAGACACTTCTTTTGAGATCCTGGAGAGAAACTTCACTTTGAGATCCTGGAGAGCAAGAGTGAAATCGTACCGCCATAGACGTAAGGAAAGCACTCACATAAATCAAACACTTTCCCACCAGGGTAAGCCAAGCTTGTATTCCAAAGAGACGAGACGCTAGAAAACATAACCAAAGCTCAACAAGCGTCCATGAAGTCCAACTGGTAAAGGGTTCCAAAACCCCAAAATCCCTCTCTCACACTCTGCTCTGTATCTTTCTTCTACATATGAAAATCAAATGTAGTCCATTTCAAGTTCATGTATCTTTTTGGGTATAAAACCCACCAAATTAATGAAATCAGTCTTTCGTACTATTTCTTTTGTTTTACGTATCATTTATTTTATTTTGTGTCTTATTAATCAGGCGTTCCACACATAGTTAGGGTTAAATCAATAAGACTAGAATCCACTTCAAACAAAAATATTTTTTACGCAGATTTTCAAATCAAAAGCAACAAAATTTGCCTTTTTAAAAATATGTGTCTACAAATTGGCACGCCCAGGAGATAAGAGATCTCCGCGAAACTTTTAAGGCCAGGACATAATCTGAGAGTTAAGTTCAAATTCAAACTGAGATACGAGATAAAATTTGTATCTCAGAAGTTGGCCTTGTTTCAGAATGAGATGTATGCTCGAGCCTCCTCATCCTTCAGGCTAGCGCTTATGAAAGTTGGAATTTTTTCCTTGTCATCCCCCAGATTGACTTCCCGAGGTTCAACTCTGGTCGCTTGTCCGCCTTCCTCAAATTTTGAAGGTGCTGGGCGCATAGTTGTGAATTCCGTTCCGTTCCGGCCGGAACGGGGCGGATCGTTCCGTTTTGGCACTCTAACGGAACGGATACACTTTGTACCGTACCGGGTCCAAATTCGGCCCGATCCGGTTAGAACCGCTCAAATCCGGCCGATTCGGGCCGATCCGCCCGAAATCCGGGCGGATCCGGATCACTCAGCAAAAAAAGTTATTTGTCACTGCCATGATTCGAACACCCAACCTCCGGGTCACAAACAGTTCCACTATCCGCTGGGACAAGTGCCTCTTTGCTTATTTTGTTGGTTTTAATTATTATATTCTTTTGTTTAGTTTAAATGATAAATAATGATTAAAACATACCCATTTTATTGAATCAAATTTATTATATATGAGATCAAATATAAACACAACTAATCAATTTAGTTATATGTGTGTTTGTGTGTTGTTTTATGGAACTTAAATTTAACATCATCAAAATTACATGTTTTTTTAAGAACATTAAGACCACATATTTACATAAGATAAATAATATTGTTTTTAATGTACTCTATTAAGTGAATGAAGATTAGAATGTCAATAAATATTGAAGTATTGTGAAAAAAATTGTATTTTGATGTTGTTACTAAGTGGCCACACAAATAAACGCAAGTCCAAAAACATTACACAAATAAATGTTATATATATATAAATATATATTAAAAAATGCGGTAAATCCGGAACGGATTGCCGTTCCGTCCGGATCCGAGACCGTTCCGTTCCCAAGAGCAAAACGGAACGGGTACCGGAACGGTATTCACAACTATGGTTGGGCGTGCTCCTGCCTCTTCCTCCTGCAAAGTGGAGTCATCTTGAATGACGGTCATATGCATCGTTGTGGTCTCGCCCGTTGAAAGATGTACTTTATAAAAGGTCATTGGATGGAATGTACCTTTGATGCATTGATGGAAACTCAATTCTGAAGTAGTGGATGAAGTGCATGCTGGAGTATGTGGTGCCCATCAAAGCGATTAGGATACTATTGGCCTAAATTGATCGTGATCTGTAAAGACTACGCCAAAATATGTCAAGTATGTCAATACCATGGGGAATTTATCCACCAGCCTCCGGAACCCTTGCACGTCACAACAGCATCTTGGCCATTTTCGGCATGGGGTATGGAAATTATTGGACAATTTGTCCCACCGTCAACAAGGGGGTACATATATATCTTGACGGCTACAGATTACTTCTCAAATTGGGAAGAAGTGATTGCCTTAAAAGACTTTAAGAGTTCGACAACCTCTGAGTTTATCAGAACTCACATAATTTATCGGTTCAGAGTCCGAGATAGAATTATGGCATACAAGGGGCAGCCATTCAGTAGTGATGCTCTATATAGTTGTACGCCAAATACAAGATATGTCTGAACCACTCCACCAGGTATCATGCACCTGCAGATGGTTTGGTTGAGGCGCTTGATAAAACTTTGAGCAAAACTCTCAAGAAAATGGCTGACACACATAAGAGGACTTGGCCAGGAAAGCTACGGGAAGCTCTATGGGCCTATCGAACATCCTATAGGACGGCTACACAAGCTACACCTTACTCATCTTTGGAGGAGAAGCGGTCCTACCTCTCGAGGTAAAAATACATTCACTGCGGGTAAGGTGCAAGAATCACTCACAGAAGAGGAGCACAAAGAAGTTAGGTTAGCCGAGCAGGAAGATTTGGATGAAAGAAGGTTACATGCCCAACAAAACTCGGAAATTTACCAACAGAGGATGACAAACGCATTCAACAAGAGAGTGCGCCTCCGTTCCTTAAAAAAGGGAGATCTTGTGCTAATGGTTCGAACTCTGATCATAGTAACTAGAAGGACAAAGGGAAAGTTGGAACCAAAGTGGGAAGGCCCTTACATCGTTGAAATGGTTTACTCAAATCGAGCATACCTTTTAGCAATACAAGATTGCGAAAGAATTTTACCGCCTACCAATGCAAAGTTACTTAAAAGATATTACTCTTGACCAAAGTCCAAGAATGGACCAAAGAGTATGTGACACGTTCCAACTGCAAGTGCACAGTTGTCAGTGTAGTAATAATTCCGGTAAGACCGGGTTTGTCGAACCCAAAGGACTTCTTGTAAACTAGTTGAGACTTCTTAACCTTATATGGGCAAAGCGCGTTGAGTTTGTTGAAATAATCTAATAAAGAAAGCAAACTAATTATTAAAATTGATATAATTGATATGAGGAAAAGTTCGTGATATCTCTTCGGGTCACTAAGTATTTTACACCAATTCGGATTCATGTTCAACTAACACGATGATTCTTCATTCTAGCTAAACGAGCACGTTTATGTTGAAGATGTCTCAACCAACACCTATACTTAAAATATCAAAGCTTATTTCTCTAGTCTAATCGAGTTTAGGCACGCTTTACGATCATTAATCTGCTCTTTATTCTTAGCTAACTAGCAAGATTTCTCAACCCTAGATACGGCTAGTGTGTGTTTCAATTTTTCGGGCAATATACTTAGATGTCTCTATTGTTTACAACCTATTTCAATCCTATTAATACGTCTACCAATAGAAAAGATGAATGAAAAGCATAAAATACACATAACTAGATAAGAATTCATCAATTAAGCTTGAAAGCATGCAAGCAAATCCATAAATCATCCAACAAAGGGATCAAACCCTAGTTCCCTACGAGATATCCCGAAATAAAAGTTTAGCTACGCTTAGACATGATCATAATACAAGTTTTTATGATCATAATCCAAAAAAAAAGATAAGAAAAAGAGAAAAAGATCCAAACGAATGATCCAAATCTTCTTCTCACGATCTCCAAGCTCCAAGCATGTCTCCCACGTCCAATAATAACCAAAAACGTGCCCTAACTCTACATAATACGTTTCCGTAGAGTTTAGAATAAGTTAGGAGTAATTACAAATTGACCCCGGCCGTTTCTGAAAATTCTGTGCTGAAAAGTAGGTCGTGGGACCTAATAAGTAGTTTGGCGACCTACTGGGCGGGACAACTAGGTCGTGCGACCTGTTAGGTAGGTCGTGCGACCTACTAAAAGTTTCTGAAAATTTTAATTAGGTTGTGAGACCTAATTGAGTAGGTCGTGCGACCTACTGCCTTAGCCAATTTTCCAGATTTCTTCCATCTAGCTTTCTCCGTGCCATAACTTTCTCGTCCGACTTCCGTTTTAGCGTCGTGACCCGCCGTTGGAAAGCTCTTTGAGTTTACTTTCAATTGCCATCGGTCTCACCTATATCTTCATAGTAGAACTCAAAATATCCTCAAAATATCCTTTATTTGCTCTAAAACATCCTGGAAAAGCAACTAAGTTTTTTGAAAAGAAAATAAGAAACCGGATTTTGATCCCGAACTCCGATGAATGTGATTTTTGCACCCTTGGATTCCTTTCGCGGCGTAAACTTTGATCATAGAGAAATTCCCGTTTCCGGACCGTTTTCTCGTTTTCCTCAATTATTGCCCAAATTTGGCAAAAACATCCAAAACGCGCCAAATTCGCCTATTTCCTCTATTCCGAAGCTCGTTTCTTCTCTCCACTTGATTCCCGCATGCGAATTCCTGTAAAACAACAACACGAACACTACCGCGAAGATCAAATGTGATAAATTATCAAAATCATACTCAAAACCATTAAGAAACACCCGGATTATACTTTAAAGCTCAAAAACATCCAAAAGTGCATTTTCTGCATATTTGGCTCAAATCTCGTCACTTTGCACATAAACGCACACAAATAACAATATAAAGTGCATATAAGATAAATCTTATTAATTAGTTATCAAATACCCCCACACTTGCCATTTGCGCGTCCCGAACAGAGTCTCATCTACTGCATTCAACTGTATACTAGCCAACAAGACTCAAACGACTCTAACATAACTCAAAACACTCTAATGCAGCAAGATGATGAAAATTAAATTCTATACTCGATCTTAAACACATAAAAGCTTTTAAAATGTTTATTTTCGTGAGGTCAGGCAGTTTCAATAACATAGACTGGTGCTCATGAATGATGGAAAAGTTAGATAAGAGGTGTGAAGCGCAACTAAATTCGACAACAAGTAATTCCCCATAGTTAGTATAGAAAGTTTAACTTTACTATAAAGAACAACCTACCTCTCCATATGTGCTGATAAAAATAAGAGGCTAACAAAGGCTAAGCCACATTCATAGTCCGAGCTCCTACTCCGCTAATGATCAAATATGTTGAGCTTAAGGACAAAAATGATATAACTTGTATGAAGCAGAAAATTCTAAAGCGTCACATAAACTCACCAAACCCCATATCTCACACACCCTCACAATGATGATAGGAATCCACAACCCGAATCTCACCGAATTCGGCCCTCACTCCCCTCAAACTCGGTACCATGTCAATCCCGTGGCCATCAAAGCGAATGATATGCAAAAATCATCTTTGTCTTCAATCTGGAACTAGGAACTTTCACCACTCGTTTTCCAATAAGGACATCTGTATTCTTTCTTTATTCCTCTCCTTTTTGTCTCTCTTTTTTTTCTATTTTTCCTCTTTTTTTTCTTTCTTTCTCTCAATCAAATATCAATACAATCAAGTAAATATGAGTGGTCCTCCTTCAAGAATCAAGCAGTATAATAATGTCAGGGGAAGGACATAAACAAATCTTTGAATAATTATCACAATAATAAATCATCTTCCCTACATCCATGAAATGTTTGATGCCATAAAGCCACAGTCAACACATGTATGGGGGTGGAGTCGTCAATGCACGATCTCTATGTCCGTAGTCAAATGTCGACACCCTCACAATAGAATGCAGTCACAGCCCCCTCTCAAGTAGTCAAATAAGATATGTCAAGTGCCTAATCCAACCGATCCTACTACACCAAGATGATAGAAATCTGGTACCTAGCACGATCCACCAATTAAGTACAACCAACCCTATTTTGTGCGGATTAGACGCCACGCACTCAGGCTCTCCACTACTGTGCTCATGGTGTAATGACATAGAACACCGCCACACCGTAGTGTGCAAGCCAACTCAATCACCTTTGCGTCCCCTCGTAGATATCCCATGAAGCATATGCGATCTACAGAACTCACAAAAATATGTAATGAAGTACTCCCTCAACGAACCCTCTCAAATACTTCTCCCTCGTGATGCTCTAGAAAGGTGATTCTAATGATATATGATGAAGGCCAAAATCGTCTCCCTAGGTTATAAGAGCTAGCAATAAAACCAAGGATCAATTAGGGTTCTCTAGTGGTCCTACAAGATAAGATCTAAGAGCAGTGAGTGCTCTAAAACACGTCCTCGCATTGCTGTTCTGTGTGCCACTACGAGGCGGGCTAGCGACTACCTAACACGGACAACATGAACGTTCGGCTTGTTTAGCAAACACCAAGCTCAACTCTTGTAGAGAAAAACAACACACACTTCAGCTTTTGAAATTCAGTTTTAGTTTGAAAATAGGTAGGCATTCCCGTAATGAGATTCTCTCTATACTTACTAGGGGGAACTAAACGTATCACTCTCGGTCAAAATTCAAGCCATATGCCTAAAGTGTTCACATCTCACTAATATCAACCAAGTCTATGCTTCTTTCAATTGTCCTTTTCTCAAATTTTTAATTTTTATTTATTTTTATTTTTTTAATTCCTCTTTTTCTCATTTTTTTGTATTTTTCATAATATCCTAACTCTATATGCAAGGTTTAGACTCGAAAAAAAATTTGACACTACACACAAAACTTTGTTGGTGGGTAGACTCAATTATTTAAAAGTGCAAACAGTATATAAACTACTCTACACAATACGACAATATAAATAAAACATAACATAAACCACAACACTGACTCACAATCAAAATTTTAAAAACCGAATCGGTCATCGAATCGGTGAGACACCGGTTTGCGGTTCAACCGGTTTGAACGCATGTTTTTTATTTAACATATAAATTGTTTTTTATATAAAATTTAATAAACTTCATCATTTTTGCTTTGAAAACGTCATTATGACCAACATTTGATCAAATAATACAACGATAACATCATCTAAACTCATAAATATAATACTAGCATCAATATCATTTAACACTATTTATAGATCATGTAAAAAAATTACTATTTATAAACATACCAATAACATTATCCAAAAATTCAGAAATCTTTTTGCAAACAAAGAAAAAAACATTCGTGACTTTCCCTGAACAATTTTTTAAAAAAAAATAAGACAAATCTCCTATTTCCTCAAACTCCACAAATATATAAAACAAATTTTTTCTTTTAGGAAAAATATAAAACAAACTTTTTCTAAGAAAAAGTGATAAAATAATACAAGCAAAAAAACTTGGGTGAAGTTTTCAAACCTTTTGTTATCTTCTTAATTCTTATCCATATGTTTGTTTGGTGGGTTAGACTTTTTCTTTTGTTCTTATATCTTCCTTTCTTTTCTCTCTCACTCTTCAACACCAGGTTTTCAAACTGCACAGTGCACACGAACCACGCTACTCTCGGCCTCTCCTCTCTCTCCAGTCTCCACCATTTTCTTCTTACTTCCTGATTCTAAGGTCACCACTTCGACTATACATTGCTTTCACTGCACTTTTTTCCATTCAATTTCTCTCCGTTCAACGGTATAGGAAGAAGATCGGCGAAGAAACTGCCTTACGAAGGCACAAAGCCTCTGAATTTTGTAAATCTGTTACAGGTTTGGGGTTGCTGAGAGAAAAATGCAAAAACCGGCGGAACCACTCAAAACCGGCCGGTTCACCGGTTCAACTAGAAACCGGCGGTTTTGACCAGTTTTGACCGCTTTGGTTACATAAGCGATCCAATAGGAGAACCGGACCGGTAAGGCACCGGTTCACCGGTTCAACCGGTCGAACCGGCCGGTCCGGTCCGGTTTTTAAAACTATGCTCACAATAAAATCTAAACACATCATACATGTAACTGGCTATGCAGGACACATTGGCTAGTAGACAGTAAAACCACCCCCACACTGAATGCTTCGTTGTCCTCGATGAATTTAGAGATCATGCAAGAGAACTCAGTAATTCAAATGCGTAGGCCAGTAGATGAGATGGAGCATGACATATATAAATACAAATTGAACACAAATCTAGACAAAGGAAAGAAACACTCACAACCTCCTCAAGGGAGGGGATGAAAATGTGCAAAACAATCCCCAAGCTCAATGTGGCGTCAAGGTGCTCCCTATACGGTCAGTGTGTACTCTCACACCGGGGTCGATTGCCCTCCTCTTCTAGAATCTGTGTCTTGAGAATCCCCAACTCGCATGCACGAGCCCCTATCAAGGTCATGTGTGACGTGGCACACCGGGGTCGACTCTCCCATATCTTGCTCAAATATGTCACTCGGAAACAAATGTCAGTCCCTCTCTCTCTCATCTCTCCAAAATAAATAAAAAAACACACAACTGTATTGAAAACTCGCTCCCTAAATTAAGCAGAAAATGTGTTGGGTTGCCTCCCAACAAGCGTCTTGTAATTTAAGGTCGACGACCCGACCGAGTTACCTCAAATATGATTAAGGCGGTTTTTCTCTCCACTTTTTCTTCTTCCACCATCGCTTTTCTATTTTTCTCTTTTCAAGTGAGCATGCATGAGACGGATATGGCAAGAAGAAGTTGTAGAAGACGGCTTTAAAGAATTTCTTCTTCTTTTTATGCTTCCACTCCTTGATCACCGGTCTTCTAAAGAATTCACTCACCACATCATGACCCCTTGTACCTCTCCTCTTCTTCTTCTTCTTCCAATTCTTCAAAATCAATATCGTCGAGGACCGGTCATGTGGAAATACAATCCCAAGTGGAATAGTAATGACAAGGAGTATCGTCTTGACTGCTTCTTTTCCTAGTGTTTGTCTTGGAATCACAGGTGGCAAATCATCTATTGCATAGAATAGGGGTCTTTCTTCATTGTCGTGTAATAATTTCCTAGACTCATGGCATGCTTCATCTAGGCACTGATCCTCAACGAGTGGAAGCATCACATCCTCGGCGCACTTATGAGCTTGTTTTTCAACAAAAACATCTTCAATATTATCCGGCCATAAGCTCCCGATGTCCACACTCTCCCATTCATGCCATGACTCCAGAATTATGCGAAGCACAAGTTATATAGGTTTCACAGTATCTTCCCAATCTAAGTCCGAATTTGAGTCTGAAGCATCCCGATGATCTATTACTTCATGATGAACCGTATTATATACATAGACCTCTGCGGGTTCTTTGTCTACCTCTTTGCACTCCTGAACTAAGTCAGGAATGATGTTGCTTGGCGCATTGTCATTATCTGCATATGCCAATGCACTCGAAAGTTCTGCCAAGTGTTGGCCTTAAAGCTGGACAGTTTCATCCATCATATTAATCCCTTCCTCCATTCTATCAATTTTAACTATCATGAGCTTCAATATTTCTTTCATCTCCTCATATTTTTTATTGCAGGGAGGAGGGTGTACATATCTCCATATGAGTAGTACGGTGAATAGCCTGGAGCTTGCCCATAGAAATCCTGCCCCGCACATGATCACCAAGATGTCTGCAAAATTCACTAGGAAGCAGGTGAGATCAACAAATAAATAAAAATAAAGAAAAAAATAAAATTAAAATTTTCTAAAGTTAATAATTCTAACTAATTCAACCGATGTCCCCGGCAACGGTGCCAAAAATTTGACACGTTCCAACTGCAAGTGCACAGTTGTTAGTGTAGTAATAATTCCGGTAAGACCGGGTTTGTCTAACCCAAAGGACTTCTTGTAAACTAGTTAAGACTTCTTAACCTTATATGGGAAAGCGCGTTTATTTTGTTGAAATAATCTAAGAAAGAAAATAACGAACTAATTATTAAAATTGATTTAATTGATATGAGGAAAAGTTCAGGATATCTCTTCGGGTCACTAAGTATTTTACACCAATTCGGATTCATGTTCAACTAACACGATGATTCTTCATTCTAGCTAAACGAGCACGTTTATGTTGAAGATGTATCAACCAACACCTATACTTAAACTATCAAATTTGATTTCTCTAGTCTAATCAAGTTTAGGCACACTTTACGATCATTAATCTGCTCTTTGTTCTTAGCTAACTAGCAAGATTTCTCAACCCTAGATACGGCTAGTGTGTGTTTCAAGTTCCGTGCAATACACGTTGATGTCTCTAACGTTCAATACCTAACTCAATCCTATTAATACGTCTACTAATAGAAAAGATGAATGAAAATCATAAAATACACATAACTAGATAAGAGTTCATCAATTGAGCTTGAAAGCATGCGAGCAAATCCACAAATCATCCAACAAAGTGATCAAACCCTAGTTACCTACAAGATATCCCGAAATAAAAGTTTAGCTACGCTTAGACATGATCATAATACAAGTTTTTATGATCATAATCCAAAAAACAAGAGAAGAAGAAGAGAAAAAGATCCAAATGAATGATCCAAAGCTTCTTCTCACGATCTCCAAGCTCCAAGCATGTCTCCCACGTCGAATAATGACCAAAAACGTTCCCTAACTCTTTCTAATACGTTTCCATAGAGTTTAGAATAAGTTAGGAGTAATTAAAAATTGACCCCGGCCGTTTCTGAAATTTATGTGCTGACAAGTAGGTCGTGCGAACTAATAAGTAGGTCGTGCGACCTACTGGGCGTGACAAATAGGTCGTGCGACCTGTTAGGTAGGTCGTGCGACCTAGTAATAGTTACGGAAAATTTTAATTAGGTCGTGCGACGTAATTGAGTAGGTTGTGCGACCTACTGCCTTAGCCAATTTTCCATCTTTCTTCCGTCTTGCTTTCTCCGTGCCACAACTTTCTCGTCCAACTTCCGTTTTAGCTTCGTGACCCGCCGCTAGAAAGCTCTTCGAGAATAGAAAACATAACCAAAGCTCAACAAGCTTCCATGGCTTCCAACTGGTAAAGGGTTCCAAAACCCCAAAATCCCTCTCTCACACTCTGCTCTGTATCTTTCTTCTACATCTGAAAATCAAATGTAGTCCATTTTAAGTCCATGTATCTTTTTGGGTATAAAACCCACCAAATCAATGAAATCAATCTTTCGTTCTATTTCTTTTGTTTTACGTATCTTTTATTTTATTTTGTGTCTTATTAATCAGGCGTTCCACACATAGTTAGGGTTAAATCAATAAGACTAGAATCCACTTCAAACAAAAATATTTGTTACGCAGATTTTTAAATCAAAAGCAACAAAATTTGCCTTCTTAAAAATATGTGTCTACAAATTGGCACCCCCAGGAGATAAGATATCTCCGCGATACTTTTAAGGCCAGGACATAAGTTGAGAGTTAAGTTCAAATTCAAACTGAGATACGTGATAAAATTTGTATCTCAGAAGTTGGCCTTGTTTCAGAATGATATGTATGCTCGAGCCTCCTCATCCTTCAGGCTAGCGCTTATGAAATTTGGAAATTTTTTCCTTGTCATCCCCCAGATTGACTTCCCGAAGTTCAACTCTGGTCGCTTGTCCGCCTTCCTCAAATTTTGAAAGTGTTGGACGTGCTCCTGCCTCTTCCTCCTGAAAAGTGGAGTCATCTTGTATGACGGTCATATGCATCGTTGAGGTCTCGCCCGTTAAAAGATGTACTCTATAAAAGGTCATTGGATGGAATGTACCTTTGATGCATCGATGGCAACACAATTCTGAAGTAATGGATGAAGTGCATGCTGGAGTATGTGGTGCCCATCAAAGTGGACCAAAATTGCACATGCAACTCAAGCGATTAGGATACTATTGGCCTAAATTGATCGTGGTTTGTATAGACTACGCCAAAATATGTCAAGTATGTCAATACCATGGGGAATTTATCCACCAGCCTCCGGAACCCGTGCACGTCACAACAGCATCGTGGCCATTTTCGGCATGGGGTATGGACATTATTAGACCATTTGTCCCACCATCAACAAGGGGGTACATATATATCTTGACGGCTACAGATTACTTCTCAAATTGGGAAGAAGTGATAGCCTTAAAAAACTTTAAGAGTTCGACAACCTCTGAGTTTATCAGAACTCACATAATTTATCGGTTCAGAGTCCCAGATAGAATTATGGCAGACAAGGGGCAGCCATTCAGGAATGATGCTCTATATAAGTTGTACGCCAAATACAAGATATGTCTGAAACACTCCACCAGGTATCATGCACCTACAAATGGTTTGGTTGAGGCGCTTGATAAAACTTTGAGCAAAACTCTCAAGAAAATGGCTGACAAACATAAGAGGACTTGGCCAGGAAAGCTATGGGAAGCTCTATGGGCCTTCGAACATCCTATAGGATGGCTACACAAGCTACACCTTACTCATCTTTGGAGGAGAAGCGGTCCTACCTCTCGAGGTAAAAATACATTCACTACGGGTAGAGGTGCAAGAATCACTCACAGAAGAGGAGCACAAAGAAGTTAGGTTAGCCGAGCTGGAAGATCTGGATGAAAGAAGGTTACATGCCCAACAAAATTTGGAAATGTACCAATATAGGATGATAAACGCATTCAACAAGAGAGTGCGCCTCCGTTCCTTCAAAATGGGAGATCTTGTGCTAATGGTTCGAACTCTTATCATAGTAACTAAAAGGACAAAGGGAAATTTGGAACCAAAGTGGGAAGGCCCTTACATCGTTGAAATGGTTTACTCAAATCGAGCATACCTTTTAGCAACACAAGATTGCGAAAGAATTTTACCGCCTACCAACGCAAAGTTCCTTAAAAGATATTACTCTTGACCAAAGTCCAAGAATGGACCAAAGAGTATGTGACACATTCTTGTAAACTAGTTAAGACTTCTTAACCTTCTATGGGCAATGCGTGTTAAGTTTGTTGAAATAATCTAAGAAAGCAAATAGCGAACTAATTATTAAAATTGATTTAATTGATATGAGGAAAAGTTCAGGATATCTCTTCGGGTCACTAAGTATTTTACACCAATTCGGATTCATGTTCAACTAACACGATGATTCTTAATTCTAGCTAAACGAGCACGTTTATGTTGAAGATGTCTCAACCAACACCTATACTTAAACTATCAAAGCTGATTTCTCTAGTCTAATCAAGTTTAGGCACGCTTTACGATCATTAATATGCTCTTTATTCTTAGCTAACTATCAAGATTTCTCAACCCTAGATACGGCTAGTGTGTGTTTCAATTTTCCGGGCAATATACGTAGATGTCTCTATTGTTTACAACCTAGTTCAATCCTATTAATACGTCTACCAATAGAAAAGATGAATGAAAAGCATAAAATACACATAACTAGATAAGAATTCATCAATTAAGCTTGAAAGAATGCAAGCAAATCCATAAATCATCCAACAAAGGGATCAAACCCTAGTTCCCTACGAGATATCCCGAAATAAAAGTTTAGCTACGCTTAGACATGATCATAATACAAGTTTTTATGATCATAATCCAAAAAACAAGAGAAAAAAATGAGAAAAAGATCCAAACGAATGATCCAAAGCTTCTTCTCACGATCTCCAAGCTCCAAGCATGCCTCCCACGTCGAATAATGACCAAAAACGTGCCCTAACTCTCTATAATACGTTTCCATAGAGTTTAGAGTAAGTTATGAGTAATAACAATTTCACCCCGGCCGTTTCTGAAAATTATGTGGTGAAAAGTAGGTCGTGCGACCTAATAAGTAGGTTGGCGACTTACTGGGCGTGACAACTAGTTCGTGCGACCTACTAAAAGTTGCTGAAAATTTTAATTAGGTTGTGCGACCTAATTGAGTAGGTCGTGCGACCTACTGCCTTAGCCAATTTTCCAGCTTTCTTCCGTCTTGCTTTCTCCGGGCCATAACTTTCTCGTCCGACTTCCGTTTTAGCGCCGTGACCCGCCGTTGGAAAGATCTTTGAGTCTACTTGCAATTTCCATTGGTCTCACCTCTATATTCATAGTAGAACTCGAAATAACCTCAATACATCCTTTATTTTCTCTAAAAACATCCTGGAAAAGCAACTAAGTTTTTTGAAAAGCAAATAAGAAAACGGATTTTGATCCTGAACTCCGATGAAAGTGATTTTTGAACCCTTGGATTCCTTTTGCGATGTAAACTTTGCTCATAGAGAAATTTTCGTCTCCAGACCGTTTTCTCGTTTTCCTCAATTATTTCCCAAATTTGTCGAAAACATCCAAAACGCGCCAAATTCGCCTATTTCCTCTATTCCGAAGCTCGTTTCTTCTCTCCACTTGATTCCCGCATGCGTAATTCTTGTAAAAAAACAACACGAACGCTACCGCAAAGATAAAATGTGATAAATTATCAAAATCATACTCAAAAACATTAAGAAACGCCCGGATTGTACTTTAAAGCTCAAAACATCCAAAAGTCTCGTCACTTTGCACCGAAACGCACACAAATAACAATATAAAGTGTATATAAGATAACTCTTATTAAGGAGTTATAAGTATGCCTTTGAATAAAGTCTCCGCTGGGTTGAAAACTCGAAAGGGCGGCCTAGCCTCAAACAGCGAGACAAATGACCTGCAAGGTTGAAAACCCGTAAGGGCAACCTAGCACAAGTTAAGGTCAAAAGAAAAGAAAAAAAAACACCCTCATGAATTATGTTTGACTTCATCCCTTAAAGGGTACGTAGGCAGCTCGAATCCAGCATTCGAGTTTAGTTCACCCACCACAAAAATCATATATTTCTCCATGATCCTGTCCAGGGGGTACAAATATATGGACAACGAAGAGCTTGGAAGCATAAGAAGAGAAACATTATTATTTTTGGCGAAAACGAGGCCACTTAAAGACCACATGAAATACAATTAAACGGGAAACCCTCCCCAAAATCAAACTAAGTAGCTAAAGAAGTGATGAGTCTAAATAAACAATGAAGTCCTGAATGCACAAAAATAAGGGGAATGTGAAACTTCTACTCAGTTTCATTAACTTCTTTGAGGGCCAATGCTGCGAGGACCTCATCGAAAGCCTTTTGCTGAGGGGAAAGGTTCGAAGGTGCAGTGTCTGGTGCATATATGTCCTCGCCTAGCTTTAAAATCCTCGAAGAAAGCAAATTGGTGGCTGCAAGCATCATGGATTCCTCTTATTTACCCTTGGAAATTGTAGCGTTCAATTGAAGAAGTTGTTCTTGGAGAAGCCGGTTTCGCTCTTTTGTCTCCTGCAAAGATTTGGTTTGGACTTCGAGCTCTTCTTTGGCCTTGTCAATATAGCCTTGTTGAAGTAAACGCTCTTCTTCGATGCCCGAGGAAAGACGTGCGGCCTTGGAACGTAGCCTTGAATGACGGATACAGTTCTCGAACTTGGGGAGTAGAAGAGACAAATCCATGTCCATACTATGTAGAACGTTAACCACTTTGTTTGCTTCCTTGACCATTTTCGAAGAATCATTGGTGATGGCAGCTTCTCCCATCACTTTAACAAAACATTTCCATACCTATCCGGCTAACCAGTCTTTCTCGAGAACTTTCAAACCGTCAGAGTTGGGTGCAGGTTCAGGGACTTTAAAGTTAGAAAGCAAAAATGCTAGATCATCGTCATCTTTTGGAGCTAGAGTACGATTTTCCCCTACAAATAAAGCAATGACGATGTATAAGTTCAAAAAAAGGGGTAAAAATAGTAAATAAAATGAGCAAGTATTATTCACCTTGAGAAGAAGAGAGCGCTAAAAGCTGGGTAGCACCAGGAGTTGCAAGGTAAAGCGCTAAATGCTCATCCTGGGTAACACCAGGACTTGCAAGGGTGGAAATTCCCTTTTCTGCAAGAAAAAGTGAGTTCGTTCAATATATGTTACATGCAAAGAAATGAAATAAGTATGGCCATACTCACCTGGAGAAGGAGTGGGTGTTTATAATGTAGTCGGAGGGGACAAGGAAAGGAACTTTAGTAGGATGGGGGTTATTTTCCAAAACCAAAGGACCTGGGAAGTATGAAAAAAATAATCCACGGAAGTGAAAGATAATGCAAAGATAAGTACCACGAGATTCACATGGGACGGCGGGTCGCGAAATCGATTGGACTTCGTTAAGCTTCTCAGGGGAGTCATCTTTCACCGAGTTATAATTAGAAGAGATCCCAACAGTCAAAGAACCCTCATCTTCATCATCCTCATCCTCAATAATTTGTGTTGATTCATGGGAAGGGTCATGATCATCTTTTTCATGAATAACTTGAACTGATGCACAAGTAGGTTCAGAACCACCCCTAATCCTAACCAGACCTAGTACGAGGAGCTCGTGTCCATCCACACTAAATAAACCCAAGGCGTCCTCATAAGACTTACCATTAAGGAGTCGTGTTAAATGATTTTCATAAAGATTAAATGGATTTACGGTAATCATAGTTGGATTGGAAGGAGTTCTTTGCATCTGCTTGGCCTAACTTGTTTGGGATAAGCTTCATGAAGGGTAGAAGTGGACACGTCTGGATCAACTTGCTCGAAACGAATGGTCTTACCAAAAAAAATTTGGCACAAATTCTCAAGCATGCGCAGCAAACGGTAGTTGGTCCAAGAGGTAGGGCATGCACTGTACACGGGACCATCATCAGGGGAAGCTCGGATCCTTTCAATAACATCAGATAACAGACTCCCTAATCCTTGAGACACACTCACAGTCTTTTGACTCCCATGCAATCACGTACTAGCTGAATCTGACGAACTGTCTCCTTGAGAAGAAGTATCGGACGCACTTTATGTGTAGATATCCTTCAAAAAGTCGCGGACAACATGTTTCTTCTCTCGCGGAGAAGAGTCATCGTGTTGTGGCCTCTTTCGACCATTCTCAAAGTGCTTTGGGGGAGCCAAGACTTGCAAGGATGAAAATGTAGATGCCCTCCACCACAAACCATAAGGAACCGAGAAGTACAAAGTATGAGGTCTTCCATTTGGAAGCTCAATCTTCTCGCCTGTCCGAGTATACATCATTCTATACCAATGGTCGTATAAAGTAGTGGGATCAGTAAAAGTCCGAACAGAAACGGGAAAGCCCACGGGGCAAAATTGGCTGAAACAAAATTTTCGGCCGTAGCGAGATGGTGAGTATGGCTCAATGATGAATTTGGAGCCACTCCGATATGTCAAAACTCCTGAGCGCAAATAAACAAGATCAATGCGGTGATAAGAGGACATATTCTTGTCATCAACAAAGCGTTCAATATCCTCGTTACTGGTGATCGCCTCATAATTGAAATGAGATTCGACCGAAAAGAGTTAATGAACATACGGGTCCTGATTGACAAAATACCTCGACCCAATTACTTCATAATTTCCCCTAGGAGCGGCATGAAATCGCTTGACTTCATCGAAGGAGGCCCCAGAAGGACATCACAAGAGTAAGTCGTCAAGAAGTATGTGGCTTCCCATCCGATGAAATACTAAAGCGGCCCTCTAATAACCTTCTTTCCAGGCTCGTCAAAAGTGGAAACCGCATTAAATGAATCGTATAAACATGCCAACATAGGAATAGCTAAGCTATACCAAGTTCCCTCCGCAAAAATCCTACTCGCATGTACAAAGGTGGTTGGTCTCACGTCATTGGTTGTCGTAAGAACAAAACCACTTAGCCAGCACAACAAGCAACCAGCTAAGAAGATTTCATCACTGACCCCTTCTACACGACGGAAGGCACTTCCTTTATATTCGATGAATTAATCAGCCCAATTAGCAGAATTTTGGGAGGAATCATCATTCGCTCGAATTTGAAACAAATCTCTGCAGGTCGTGGGGAACTTCTTCGAATAAAGTGTCTCGTGTTAAGGACAATACTCGTCGTAAAACTCGCCCAAAATGGATAAACCACCAATGCGGTGAATATCCCATAAAGATATCCCTAGATCACCGTAATTTGTGTGTAAGGTGTTACTTTCTGGACTCCATCTCTCCAAAAAGGATTCAAACAGCTGAACACAACGCTGATAGGAAAATTGTGATATGTACAGCGCCAAAAATATGTCAGCGCGCCTTACTTTATCACTAAAAATTGAATAAACTTCTTTGATCAAAATTGCCTGGTGGGAGTTCGGAAAAATGAATTAATCAACGGGGCACTGAACTGGGAGTCCCATTTCACAGTCCCTTTCTTCATTTTCTTCATCAGTTTAGAGAATATAGAGGCTCTCACTATGGGACTTAACTCTTCCTGCGAGAATGAGCGTAGTGCATAGACGTGTTCAGAGCCAGCAGTGAAAACTTTTCTAGGCTTGAACGCACCAAATTTGTGTTTACCATTATACGTTAAAGGTTCATAAAGAATGTTACCAAAATTCGGAGCCAAGGTCGGTATGAGGCGATTCATGGGGAGGTGCCTCACGAATTTTGTCCCATTCTTGTTATGGCCATCGCTACGATGATGAACTCGGTCTTAAAACCCTACATGTGGGGTTTCCTAGCACTGTTTGCAGCATCCTTGGCAGCGGATCTAGCAACACACTTCTTAGCAGCATTCATGGAACGACGATCCATGAGAAGAACATGTTCAGAATAACAAGTGAGCTTTAGTCTGCAAGGGAAAATAGGTTCAATTTTGAATCTGAATATAGTGCTAGCTAAGACCATAGTAAAGGTCAAGAAGGGGTTGGAGACCCCTAAATCCGGGTGGACCGAGAACGCTAGCGCGAACATCACTAGTCAAGGACCGAGAATGCTAGCGCAAACATCACCAGTCAAGGGACCGAGAACGCTCACGTAAACATCACCAGTCCAAGGGACCGATAATGCTAGCGAAAACATCACCAGTCAAGGGACTGAGAACGTTCACGTAAACATCACCAGTCAAAGGGACCGAGAACTCTAACGCAAACATCAGCAGTCAAGGACCAAGAACGTTCGCACGAAAATCAGAGGTCAAGGACCGAGAGCGTTCACACGAATATCACCGGTCAAGAGACCGAGAATGCCCGGGCAAACATCACCAGTCAAGGGACCGAGAACACCAGCGCAAACATCACCAGTTGGAGGACTGAGAACGCCCACGGGGGGCATCACCGGTCAAGGGACTGAGAACGCCCGCACGAGCATCACCAGTCAGAGGACTTGGATCCCTCGCGGGTCAGCAAGTCTATAGCGAAACCTCACATCCTGAAAATGCCAGACTATCTGCTTAAAGTAAAAAAGGAACAAAAAGGTGGAGGTGATGAAGGTTCCTATACTTACTTGTAATTGGTAAAGCGCATGTGGCATTAACAGAAGAGGATGACGTAGACTCTGATTCTCATGAAGTTGAGTAAATAGAGGGGGTCCACTATCCACATATGTCATCAAATAAAAAAATAACTATAGCGTGACTGAAATAAATAAAGGCAATGGGACTTATGTGTGTTTAGGCGTAACACCATAGCAGTTCCCAAAAAATGATGGCCTTTGCAACATTAGTGGTAAAATGGTGGCTGGGAGCTTGTAGTTCCAGGGGAGCAAAGACTCCAGAGACTCATCTGAGTAAACATGTGTAAATCGGATCCTGATGGGACGCCGAAGAATATGGATGAGATTCATAGTTTCATGGAGACGAGTCAGATTCACCATTATTTTCTTCAAAAAAGGGTGATGCAGGCTTCTACACAAGCCTTTTGGGTATTCAGGACCTTGTTTAAGATACCATGTTAGGGATCTAAATAAGTAGCCTTTAACATCCCTAATTATCCGTTAAGCAGGGAAAGAAAAAGATTCCCATCTTTTTAATATTTACAAATTTTAGCTCCACGGAACGCAAAGTTCCAGTGACATACATTCTGGTCGTGGGCCTTGCAAAGAATTCGTGAGGAGTACATCTTTGGGTCGAGAAGTATACCTGAATCAGTTGTAAAGAAGCCTAATTCTCGCAAAACGGTAGTAATCTAACCGCGAACCCTCTCGAAAGAGATCATAGAAGACGCTCTGTGAGCGACACATGCGAGTGAAATTAACTTGCAAATTAGACCCATCAAAATAGCATGCGACGACGAAGTCTCATGCGCATGGGTCGTAAGGTTGACATGGGTAGTTGTTGCAGTTGAATGCATGCACGAAATTCTATCAAAAAAGGGGGCATTGCAGCAGTGGCGACATACAAAGTAGAATGAAGAACCTAAGGGTGATGCTAACTTGTAAGCCTTTTGTTAAAGGGTCATTAGTCTGGTGAAAGTATGAAAATATATATTTTTTCTAGAGAATAATCTAGCTGCGGGACAACAAGGCGTGAGATCACCGAACACTAAAAGATTGGGTTGACAGAACGACACAGTCTTAGAAAACTACAAGATAGAGAAAGGGGTTCATGCTATGGAAGGTAAAAACAAGTGTTGCGTTTCTTGACGAAAATCGATTAAAAAAGACTAAATTCAAAGAACCAGAGATCACTTACCTGAAGACTCCAGCGCAAAAAACACGGATGATCGTGAGACAAGAAAATTCAGCAACGTACATGGAAGGGGTTACCCTAAAGTCTTTAAATGTGTTTGGTTCCTTGGAAGACTTTGACTCTTCCACAATCTAATCCTAATCTAGAACAGAAGCCTATCTCAAAAGGACTTATCAAAGAAAAAACCCTCCTGTGACAAAAGACTGGAGCGGCAAAGTATCTATTGGGCTGACTCTTGTCTCCACGACAGCCCATGTCAAAGAGAAGCCAAGTCCAAAAAAAACTATTAAAAAAGACAAAAAAGGGTTGGACTAAAAATATACAGCCCACATTAATAATATATGGTTTAAGATCTCAGAAAGAGGCTATTGCATAAAGAATATGCGGGCCCAGCCTCAGCAAAGCACGATCAAAATCGCTATCCGCCCCTCTAAAATCAAAATGTCGTGCAAAGCGAATTGCGATCCAAATCGCTATATCAAATGTCGCTCGGTTAAAACCAAAACGGTCAGCCCAAGCAAAACGCGATCCGAATCGCTTTATCAAATGTCGCTCGGCTAAAATTAAAACGGTCAGCCCAAGCGAACCACGATCCAAATTGCTATATTAAATGTCGCCAAGCTAAAATCAAGAGGCCAGCCTAAGCGAACCGCAACTGAAATTGCTATGCCAAATGTCACCCGGCTAAAACCAAAACGGTCAGCCCAAGCGAACCGACGCCAAGATAAAACCAAGAGGTAAGACTAAGCGAACCGCAACTGAAATTGCGATGCCAAATGTCACCCGGCTAAAACCATAACGGTCATCAAGATTTGGTCTGCCCTGGTAAGCCACGATTTAAATTGCCAAGTCGAAATTATATAGAGAAGACAGTTGCGCCAAGTTTCGTGATTCGAGCAAGAGATCAAATGTCTCTTACACGAATCACGAGGGGGTTTCGTTGGCACTTAAATTTCAACAAAATATTTTTAATGTGTCAAATTTGAGAAGCCCGCCAAGTTAGACGTGCTCCCCATTTACACTCAAAGTAGGGGATAAAAGATGAAGACATCTTCAATATCTTCTCACACCTCTCAAATATAACGATTTGTTATGCTTGAAGAGTAGATAAGAGATCTTAGCGATACTTTCAAGGCAGGAGATAAGCTGACGATTGAGTTCAAATTCAAACTGGAGAGGTTGTGGAATTTTCAGGGGTTCTTCACTTCGAGATCCTGGAGAGAGAGAAATATACTACGAGAGAAAAAGAGAGATCACACACACAAAAAGAAACAAAAACATCTTCCCGTCGGGGAATCTAAGCTCGGAGTTTCAGGAGACGAGAAATTGGACACCAGAGCCAAACTGACGAACGACCATGGCGTCTAACTGGTAAAGGGTTCCAAACCCCCCCAAAGAACCCTCTATCCTTCACACCTCCATGTATTTCTTCTACATCTTGAATTCAATGTAGTCCATTGCAAATCAATGTAACCTTTTGGGTATAAAACCCACCAAATCAATGAAATCAACTGTTTGTTCATATTTATTTTTGTTTTACGTATTTAGTTCTTTATTTTGTGTCTTATTAATCAGGGGTTCCTATGTAGTTAGGGTAAAATTATGAATACTAGGATCCACGTAAATAAAAATAGTAACTTTGTTTCACATCTTTTCTAAATCAAAGGCCAATAAATTCGCCGGATAGAAAATTTGTTTAAACAATATGTGTCATATGCTTTGAGTATGACAAGCAGATACTAGTCCAATCCGGGTAAGAGTCACTGGATTGCTGTCAAGAATCCTTAAGTACTTGAGAAGGACTGAGGATGCATTCTTCATATATGGAGGGGAGGAAGAACTCAGTATAAAGGGTTACACTGATGCAAGCTTCCAAACCGATAAGGATAATTTCAGATCGCAATTGGGTTATGTGTTTTTCCTAAATGGAGGAGATGTGAGCTGGAAGAGTTCTAAGCAAGAGGCAGTTGTTGATTCTACAACAGCATGAGTACATTACTGCGTTAGATGCATCAAAGGAAGCTGTTTGGATCAAAAAATTCATTATTGAACTGGGTGTGGTTCCTAGCATAGTGGATCCCATTGCGTTGTATTGTGACAACAATTGGGCGATCGAACAAACCAAGGAACTCATGTCGCACCAAAATGTCCAAACATATACTCAGGAGATTCCATCTCATTGGAGAGATCGTCGATAGAGGAGATGTGAAGATATGCAAGATACTGACATATGATAATCTTTCAGATCCAATCACTAAACCCATTGCTCAGCGTAAGAATGAGGGTCACACTAGATCGATATGCCATGCACCAGATTGGCTCTAGTGTAAGAAGGAGATTGTTGGTGTATTCCCTAGAGGCAGTCTATTTTAGTGTGAACATTGTTTAGGCTAAACTATTCATTCTATTAGATATGGAGATATTAATATAATGAATTCCTTAGATTGCAATTGTTGTTACCTTAAACTATCCATGGTCAAGTATAATGATTAATAGGACGATCGCTATGCATGGTTATGCATTAAGAGTAATGGCATACTGTATTGACCCGCCACGAGAAGGCTACATGGAAGTTATGTGAATGTCTCAAGTGCTTCTCGTAGTGAAAATTGTGTTGTGTTCCTCTTACTTGAAGTCACTAGATACTCTAGTTGTGAATTATCATGTTTTGAAATCGTCAAACGTTGTACCGTAACTGGGTAACTGTAAAGGCGATAATCAGACCTGATATGAAGCCAGCTGAGAGATGGTAGCGATGTAGAGATAATTTGTCCCTCCCACATAACGGGAGTATGTATCCATGGCAACTCGATGAGTAGGAATTAAGGAAATGCCTGGACAGGCTCACATAAATCAATATACGATATTGATTTTATATATTCGGATAAGTCTACTCACATATCGAGAAACTATGGATTGGATATACGAGTGTGACATCCGTATCTTGTGTCCAATCCGGATATAGTGACAAAGGGATTATACATCACAGTAGTATTAGTCACAGAGGTTTGTCAGATTACTGACTATTCCTATTACTTGGGTAGCATTGATTTGTTGCTAGACACTGCTCAATGTTTGTAAATGTTACTGCCAACATAATAGGAACCTACAGGGTCACACACATATGGTTAGACTGGATGTAGCTGTTAATTAGTTGGACTAATTAACGGTAAAGAATCAGGGATCAAATCGCAACGACATGCACATTTAGTTGGACTAAATAGCAAGCTGGACTGAAACAAAAGTTGATCTAAATTGTTGGATCTAATTAGTAGTGGGACAATTTAGTAATTAATAAAGATTATTAATTATAAAATTGTTCAGCCCAAATTTTTCATTAGATGAAAAAATTTAATCAGATAAAGAGAAAAGAGAGAGAGAAGCCGAACCCCCTAAGGCCGACGACACAGAGAAAGGTGGCCCCCTTCTCATTCTCCATTATTGCGTGTGTTTGATTGGATCAAGCCTCCCGATTGTTCCTCCTTCTTCTTCACCACCGAGTTGCAGATCCTACGGTGTGGATACTAGCAGAGGCGTGGACACTAATTCTGCGCAATGATCATCAAACTGACAAAGGTAACCCTTCTCCTTCATCATCTTATGATGCTTCACATGTGACCCTAGAGAGTTTTGGGCATATTTTTTTTTTTGGTATTTCGTTGCGTAATATCCGCCAAACCCCTAAAATTTTCACTGTGCATATTATGGGTGAGAGCAGACCAGTTTGGGCAGGTTTTCTCAAAAAACTTCGCCATCACCCAATAAGTATGAGTTAGAGAATGTTCAACCGAAAATCAATCAATTTTTTTATACCCAAACCAAACCAAGCTTATCAACTCAACCCGATTCAGACCTGGTTGAACGGGTATTGAATGTAGAAAATTTATTTGGAAAAATTATGATTTTTTTAAAACAAATTAAAAATCTGTAAGCATAAATTTTAGCATTGAAACTTAACAAAGTTTGTTAGAAAATATGAGTAAATTGAGGAAAATCAACTAAAACTTGAGGAAAATCTACCAAAACAATTACGTGGGCTTATAAATTTTAATTTGTGGACGATGTATCTAACAAAAATATGTAATTTTCGGGATAAAATTTGAGTCGGACCGGTTCAGTTCTAAACAGTTTTGCCAACTCCAAAATCATGATCAATCAAAGTTAGTTCGAGTTTGTGATTTTATAATCGTAATCAATCAAGTAACATGAACGGGTGCTAAATTCGGACCGGTTTGGTGCGAATCGGTTTGGGGTGGCCAGGTTTGCTAACTCCTAGTGCATATCTGATGATCGAATTTACGTGAGTTTCTTTGTAAGATATATTATAAACATATGTTCGCTCGAAATCCAAACATTGAATGTCGTTTCCGTTGGGACATCTTGACAATGGATATTGTAGGTACGTCATGAAGGTGATAGTTGAGGATAAAGGAAAGGAAGTTGGCCTAGCTATATTTCACGCAACTGACAATTGAAAGACCTTTTTAAGATTTTGTAAACGACAAAGCACGAGTAAATATTTGTTATCCATAACTTCAAAATAAGAATTTGTATATATTGATTACTAAGACAAAACATACGATTGATTTTCTTCAACAAAGTTGACATGACAATGGGCAAATGCCGTAAAATATGAAGAATCATTGTGAAGAAAGTGGACAAAGTCGAATATATGTCTGCAACAGAGACTAGAATAAAAATCAAAATAGAGAAGAACTAAAAGATCTATCATGAGATTTGTTTTCTTTGAACTTGTACTTCATTAACTTTGCTACTAAAGTATACACCGGTGTCGATTCCAATGTCATTTTTTTCGTTGAATTCATTGATTTGGTTGAATACATTTTCACCCTTGACATTGAGTTAGTTGTATGCTTCAAAACACACTTTCTTTTTTTCATGTGCATCATTTAGGCCAATTTATACATTAGCTTACTTGGGTGAATAGCTGAATTTTTAGAATTGAACCAGCATGAATTGGGTAAGGATCTGAGTTTTCTACTTAGTGTGATTGATTTACAAGGGTTAGAACTTTTACATTCGGTATGGTTGACATGACAAGGTCGAATAGGGTGAATTCGTCAAAATTGAAGTTTATAATTTAGAGCAATCTACGTGTGGAGTCATGAGAGAATGAAATATCGACTCTTGGGAACAGATCAACTCCATCCCAATTGTCTTAAAAAAATCCACGTAAAACGCGCGTGCTCCTAACTAGTACTACAACAATCAAATCTCATAACATCTTTTTGGAGAATTAGACTTATTATATTAAGGGTAAAAGACAAAAACCACCCCTCGAGTACGAGGTATATACAAAAAAACCCCTCGTGTTCGGGGATATACGAAGACCACCCCTGTCAGTTGACGGTGACTAACAGCAACTAACAGAAACACTAAATACCCATTTTACCCTCAAATGAAAAAAAGTTACCCTACTATATATGTTTTCTTCTCCTTATCCATTCATTCCACTATCTTCTCTCTCTCTCTTAACCTAAAAACTTCCTCCGCCTCTCTCTCTCACTCTCGTGAAACTCAGAAGCCTCTTCCCCGTCAAACCTTATCCCACCACCTCCATCATCCCAGATCACGACCTCCCTCTCCCTCCCCTCTCTCTCTCTCTCTCAACAGATCGAGTAAGAAAAAGGAGAGAGAGAATCTGGCGACGGCGGTGTTGAGGCGGCGTCGGTCCGAACAAACAGCGACGGTGAGGTGGCGTGCGTCTCTGTCCCTCTCTCTGCTCCACCCATCGCCACCAACCCCACTTTCCTCCGCCAATTCGCAAACTGTGGGTCGCGCCGACGGGTTCTTGCGTCTCGTCGTCGCCGTCTAATTCGATACGAGAATCAGATTCAAGACTCAACTGGGTCTCGTGAATTCGACTCAGTTGAGGGAGGTCAAGTCGTAGCCGTCGCCACCAATTCGACCCTAGTTTTGATGAAGACTCCCGATGAAGACCGTACGAAATCGATCTCAAGAGGGCAGAGATGATAAGGGTAGGGTTGGTTTGTTGTTGCTCCATGGTGGGTCGAGAGGAGGGGGCTGTTTCGTTCGATTTGCTACATCGCCGATCGTTGCATTCTTGGTCTAGATTCGAAGGTATAGGTGGATATGGTTCATATTGTTGTTCTTGTGGCTCAGATCGAAGGGAAGGAGTGACTAATTTTTCTTTATCCTCTTCTCCTCCTGATAATCTATTGGTAATGTCTAATCTCATTTGTCACCAACCGGTGAACCGTCGAAACCGGGTTTGTTTACTGGTGATTTCCCTCCCTTACCTTCCCCTCTGCCCAGCAAGTAGAAGACGATTCTTGGTCCTGCCAATTGGTGTTCAAGTATGGTGGCCTTTATTTAGATTCTGTCGTCAATTCGACTCAGTTGAAGGACAGCAAGTTCGTCGCCGTCTAATTCGGTACGAGACTCAGATTCGAGACTCTACTGGGTCTCAGTCAATTCGACACAGTTGAGGAATTTTTTTCATAATAATCTTGATGTTATTGTTGTTGTTGGGTCTCAGTCAATTCGACACAGTTAGATGATTTTTTTTTCATAATAATGTTGTTGTTGTTGTTGTTGTTGTTGTTGTTGTTGTTGTTGTTGTTGTTGTTGTTGTTGTTGTTGTTGTTGTTGTGGTTGTGGTTGTGGTGGTGGTGGTGGTGGTGGCGGCAAGAACATGAACATAATAAACACGAAAATACAAGTAAGGGTAAAATGGTCATAAAGAAGACAAATTGCACCCTTATACTAATCGATTGTAATAGAGGGGTGCTTTTCGTCTAATGTCCATTCACGGACAGGGGTGGTTTTTGTCTCGACAGGGGTGGTTTTTGTATATCCCCGAACACGAGGGGTTTTTTTGTATATACCCCATACTCGAGGGGTGGTTTTTGTCTTTTACCCTTATATTAATGAACTGAATATTGACTGTTGAGGCCCGTTACATCATCACTAAGAAGCTGAGTTGTCCAATCAAGATCATTATAAATTCAAATCCATTTATTTGGAAGGCCTAGAATAAATTTGGCAAACTGACGAGCTAATGTGTTTGTCGTGCGCTTGTAGTATCTAATTCATAATTCTTTGAAGAAGCTGGAAAGATGCCAACACATTTTCAAGATGATCCATGTATCAGAGACGTATTTTTTCCTGTCCTCTTCCCATCTGCGGATCTGGGAGACAGTTGTTTTGGAGTTCATTTCAACTTCAAGCTTTCTGATTCCTTTGTCCCACACAAGTTGCAGACTCATCAACAAGAATGCTACTTTGGCCTCCTTCGCGGACCTCACCGTGCTGAGAGGAGATGCAGTGGCTGCGATGAAATCACCTCTATCGTCCAGTAAAATGGCTGATGATGAATCCTCGTTCTAAAGGAGCCAACAGTCGTCGATGTTCACCTCGCCCAATGGGTCTCCGGTATAACCTACTTGGCCTGAGAAAAAGATGACATTGATGGAGTTGTCTTGTGGTTCTTCAGATCCCTAACCTCCAATAAGAGATAAGGAATGTTCCTCGTGATTTTGATTCAGTCCATCTTTTATTTTGAAACACCAATCTATTTTGATGTGACCACACATGCAAAATTATGATGCAATGACCTAGGAGTTCCTATTTAATTCCTTCTTTAAATTTAACCTTGATCAACTCCTTGATTCCTCTGGACCAGATTTGCAAGTTTCGATTTCCGAGAACTGAGGCCCAAACTTCTCTCACAAGCTTGCACTCCATCAGCAGGTGGTTCAAGGTTTCTGTTTTTTCACTACAAATCGGGAATCGACCTGAAATTGTAATCCCCGTCTTGAGATTTTATCCCTTGTAGCTAAGGAATTTTTCCATTCTCTCCACATTGTGTGAATATATTTTTGGAGAATTTTAACTATCCATATTTTCCTAAGCCAGTTCTTCTTTGAAGGAGTAGATGAACCAAGTTGTGAATCGATATCTCTAATAGCAAGGCTATAGTCTGTTTTGACAGAATATAGGTCGTCCTGTATATTATGCCAAATCAGTTTATCCGGTGTGGATTGTTAGAGGATTGGCACTCTCAAAATTTCAGAACTGACAATAGGGGGAAAGAGGCTTTTGATTTTTTCTTTGTACTGGATTTGTCTGTCGTCATTAGATTAGAAGCCTTAAGATGAGAAAGTTTGGGTATTTGGAACACTCGTTTATAAGAGTTTGGTATCGGCAGCCACTGGCCACAAGAAAGTTGATGGAGGTGCTATCTCCAACTCTCCGTCTAGAACCCTTAAGAATGATAGACTTGATGTTGCACATGCTCCGCCAAATGTATGATGAGGTGGGGCTTGATTCGGCTTGTAAAATGCTACTATGAGGGTAATACTTGTTTTTGAACACCTTACTGATCATGTTGTCAGCTTGAAGGATTCGCCAAAATTGTTTTTGTAGAAGTGCATCTTTGAAGGTTTCGAGGTCTTTTAACCCCAAGCCTTAACTTCTTTTTCTTCTTTCAATTTCTTCCAAGAGATCCCATGACCTCCTTATTTTCCCTTCGCCCTTTCACCACCAGAAATTACTTGAGAATGGATCTAATTTTTACAAATAAGAGAAGGGATCTTAAAGCAGTTGATTACGTAAACATGGATTGACTGAATTACCGCATTTATGAGAGTGTATGCTCATTCTATTTTTTTCCCATTGCAGTGGGGAGGCCGAGATACTTTTCATGGCTATCAACTATTTTGATACATGTCAGGTGGCTTAGTTCATCCTTCAGCTCCTGGGGAACATTAGAGTAGATTGTAGCAGACTTGGATAAGTTTACTTTTTGACAAGAGGTTTTTTCGCAAGCTTGTAAATTTCCTGTTATCTTGTAGCTTTAGTAGAATTATCTTTTGTAAAAATAATACTATCATCAGTGATGAAAAGATGTGAGATAACCGCCCCTCATGAGAAGACGCAAGACCTGACATCAAATTCTTATGCACCGCAGCCGATAAATCTCATGAGATATTTTTCACTCACAATCAGAAATAAATATGGTGAGAGGGGCAGGCTTGACGTAATTCTATGCCATGAATAACATTTCCTTGAACCTTGCCTTTAAAGGAGATAGAAAAAGTAGCAGGAGAAATACAGGGATTAACCATCTTCAACCAGCGATTACTGAACCCCATATTTTCCATGGTAGCATGTAAGAAGCGGCGTTCTACACGGTCGCCTTCCTTGTCCATATCAAGCTCAAGTGTCATGAACCATGTCATTCCATTTTCCCTTGTTCGCATGGTGTTAAGAAGCTCAAAATCCATTATGATCCCACTCATTTAAATTCGATCCACAAATCCTTTTCTTGTAGAAGAAGGTGATTAATCTGTGGCATAATTTTTAGTTTCTCATTCAATGATTCTGTGATAATAGCCACTTCCAACGTCGAGATACTTTTTGAAGCTCATTTATTTTCCTTGTAACATTCCCAAAAGTCGTATGATCCCATTCCTTTAACTTGCAGCCCAGGGTGGTCAGTTGTTCCGCTTAAGGAGTGCACCAATTTTTTCCAGGTCAAAGCAACCAAATTTGAACAATCTTCATGAGACGGCCAACAATATTCAAATTGAAATCTAGTTGGGTTTTTAACATCCACCTCCCAAGAAAGCTCGAATGGGGAGTGATCTGAGACCAAACTCACCAGGTATATGAGTTTTGCATTGCATAACTTGTCTAACCACGAGATGTTGGAAACAGCATGATCTAGACGTTCTATTATTCATTCTCAATTCCTTTGATTTCTCATCCAATTGAAAGTGTTACCATGATATCCCAGGTCAAACAACTCGTTGTCCTTTAAGGAATTCCATAAATCTGCCATCAACTGGATATCTGCTAAATTTCCTCATTGTTGTTATGCTACCAAGGTGATACATTAAAATACCCAATAACACACTAGGGAGTTTTATCGCGGGCGTTTAACCTGCTTAAAATTTTCAACGAATTCTTCTTTTCACTACTGAATGATTCTTCGTAGAAGCCGGTTAATTTCCATTCATATGCGTCATGAGCCTCTCTTATGGTGAAATTTATATGGTATTTCGAGTATGAACTTACGCGAACATTCATATTATCTCTCCATAAAAGGGCCCATCCACCACTATGCCCCGTACAATTCACACTAAGACCAACAGTGAATCATAGTTTGGTTTTCTCTTTTTTCATTTACAGACTTGTAAGTCTCGCCTCCATCAAGGACACCAAATTCGGACACTTTCCTCTGATGAGGCTTTGAAACTCTAGAACATTAGGGATGTTCCTAAGTCCCCGTGTGTTCTAGTTCAAGACGATCATTGTGCTTGGCGGGACTGCACCGCAGTGGCTGCAATTGACGCAAGTGGGTACTTCGAGGCTCCCCCTCCTTAGTGATGTTTTCCTCACTATTTGGTGCTTCAAGAAGACCAATCACCCTTTGTCTGTAGTAAGCCTATTGCTACTGTTAAAGCTCAACTTGTTGGTTCTCAACCTGATCTTCGTCTATCCAACTTTGACTTTGGATATCGGGCTTAAGGAGACTTGTTGGTAGGGCTAGCCATGGCTGAGCTGGGTCGGGTTGGGCCAGGCTGGACTGGGTCACTGTTTTGAAAATGTGAACCCATGCCCAAATCGTCTGGGGCATCACTCGAACACAAGCCCAATCCATTTGAAAAAACTCTAAACCCAAACCCAACCCGTGGGCCAAAATAATTTCAATTTTTATTTAAATAATAATATTAAAATTTTAAAATTTACTTAGTAGTACGTTAATATGATTGAAATTAGCCATGCATTTAATGCATGTAATCATTTTTGAAAAACTTTTTCTATTTCACGTTCACTCGGTCAATAGGTGCTCAGGTGAAATTATATTTCCATGTTTTTTAGAGATCTTGCGGTGATCATAAATATCAAGTCATTAGGGCTTACTTGGTGAATGCGGAGATTGAGAGTGCGATGAGAAAGAAGAGATTTTGAGGGTCTTACCTAATAAATGCGAGGAGGAAGGTCAGACCATCGTTGATTTGTACTTTGATTCTGAGAATTGTACCCAAGAGAAGATGAATTAGGTTTGCGTGATTTGTAACTTATACGTAGATGAGATTGACATGCTCATACATATCTTTTTACGACAACTCAATACCCCCTATGTGTTAGTAAAAACTACAACATTACACCTTTGCAAAGTAAAACTATTCAAAACATGTATAACCTGTATTTATAATTATTAAATGTTTTTATTTATTACATCACCAGGCTGGGTTGGGTCAGGCCTTGGCTGAGGAGGTCGAACCCAAGCCCAACCCATTCATGACTCGGGCTCATTTTGTTGGCCCAAGCCCGTACTGGGCTGAAATTTCCCGAACCCAAACCCACCTACACTGGACTGGGTTGGGCGGGTTGGTTGGGCCACTGGGCTGATGGTCAAGCCTACTTGCCTTTTGGAGCTTCCGCGGCCTAAGACTGCTCCAGATCGTAGACCTAGAATGCCTTATGTCGTCCTGCTATTGAGGGAGGGTACTGCTACACTTTGTTTGATCGTGAGTGCACGGTCCTTTTTCTTGGCGGTTGAGACAGTCAGAGTGCTATTGGAAGTCACAATTTCCTTCCCTTTACTTTACCAAATATCTTCCTCAACCACATCATGACTTGGGTTAGTGGCACACAAAAGTTATCGCAGATGGTGAGAGCAATTTGGTCTTCCTCTATTCTTTTACTTTTCGGGGACTCGTTGTCCTCTGCCTCAAAAGTAAATGATCTTATTGATGGGGATTTGAACATATTCCCTTGATAAGTACTTGACCATTGCTTCTTCTTCATGGGAAGTCGAAAAAGTAGTCATGGGCCATAGTCGGGGTCCTTGTTACGCTCTTTGACTTTCGCTGCCTTGTTACAAACCATACTATGGTGGGTGACACAGCCACACCATTCACAAACAAAAGGAATTTGTTCATACTTGTAGTCGAGCCAAATCTTCTCATTCAAAGTATTAATGAAATCTCCCCTCTGGATAGGTTTGGTTATGTCAATACTGACCCGAGTTCTTACATAATCTCAATCTTCGCCATTCATGATTCATGAGTTTGAGTTGAGCATCCGATTTTTCGTCAAAAACCCATGGCCCTATTCATTCTATTCGGTTTATCGCTTCAGTAGATGGGATTACGACAATAAAGGTGTTGAATCAACCTCGTGGATTTTGATCGAATCTCCGTCATGCCAGATTTTCTGGAACAAAAGCTTAATGGACCAAGCTTGTATCCTTCTTCGCCCAAGAGTTTCCTATCTGACAATAGTCGTAGTCGGCTGCTGTCGCTTGGCAATAATCATCTTCGAATACAGCTAGATCTTCTTCTTCATTTGTCAAGGTTGGTAACTTCCGATCGCCGTCCGCCGCCATTGTTGATTGTCCTAGGGTTTGCCCATGGCGCCGTTCTGTCCTTTCAAAAAGCTCAATCAACTTCAAATCTCAGAACATTTAATACGTAACAATTGTAATTCTTCTTGAGGGGATATAACAATTGTGATTTGATTTGATTTGATTTGTAATAGACACGAGTGTCCATTATAAATCCAACGGTTCAGATTATGCCAAAATAGATGGTCTAGGTATGTAATAAAAACCATTAGACAAAGTTCAAAAAAAGTGTACAATACAATAGACATGAAGTCGTTTTACTTGAACTAATAACAGAGAGGTAGATCTGAATACTCCGGAATTTTAATGAGAAAAAATCCAAAGAAAACAGAAACAAAGGAGACATTGAGGGGGGACAGAGACAGACCCTTTAAACCTCTTCAGGACTCATCATCATCTCCATTCCGATACTCGTCAAAACATATTCAAAGCCTCCAGTTTTTTTTCTCTCTTCCCAGATTTCGCATCTCCGCGATTCGAAAGCGGCCTTAGTTCAAACCCCAAGTTGACAGTTCCAAGTTTGACCCAAATTCCACCACTTTTGAGCTGACTGAAGTTAGGGTTCAGTTGGGTTTCGATGAAATTCCCAAGTGGGTGCACGAACTGGTACTGATTACTCCACCACAGGTAATTAGGGTTCACCTTCTACAAAAAATATATAATAATTTCTTGTTTGAGAAAGTTTGGATTTTGTTTTGTCATTTCATTCAGTTATTTATATTAATTGTTGTCTTTTGGGTATGTTCACTAAACCCAGATTTCAGTACTTGGGATTGGATTTGATCACTCTCTATCTCCAGAAGATCTGGAATGGAATTGTAGAGATCATCTGACTAGGGTTTTTGTGTGTGTGTGGTGTGTGAGATTGGGGGAGGATGGAAGGGGGAAGGAGAGTGTCGGCAAGCCCTAGGGGTCCATGCAGTGGGATTAGGCGGCGGATTTCGGCGACCAAGAAAAGGAGAGCTGATGGATTACAAAACAGTGTGAAGAAGTTGCTGAGGAGAGAGATTTCTTCCAAGCGTGATCGTTCATTTTCAATGACAAATTCTCAGGAGAGGTTCCGCAATATGCGCTTAACGGTTAGTCCCTAATCTATTCTGTCTTCTTGTGCTTACTTTTTATAGATAGGTCTCTTGGGAGAGTTGTGAATTACATGTAGAATTCTACATTGAATTCCCTAATTGACAAAGTAATAGATCACCGTCAGTCTCAATTGGTTGCTTCTTTTGGTGGTGTGAAGTTGGGTTGCCTTCAGCAAATAGATTTCTTAATTGGAAATTGTTTAATGATCAGAAGATGTTCAAAACCTAATGTTTAGACAGTGCCATGATCTTCAATGTATCTACACATACATGTAATTCGAAGCCAATAAACGTATATGAATTCACTCAATATACGGATGTCCTCTCCAATACTCAACAATATTGGAGGACTTTGGACAAAGTTGTAGCTTATCTGCTATGCAGACCATGTAAACTGAATGTGCCTTACTCCCCAGAGGAGTTGAAGGCCTGAATGTACTAATAAAACTTGAGGTTAGTGTCCCTACAAGAAAGGTTCAACAATTTCAAGGGCCTCATTAGAAATATCATGACTGTTATGGTAATTTTTGGATTCTTCTGTAGGCTTTAGCAGTTTATGATCCATTTTTAGTCCGAGCATTATCACCGGGCTATGACGTAGCCAATATGCCTACCCCAAAAGTATCATTGTATCATTCAAGTTAATGATCAACCAAAGAGATGTATGCTAGTGATAGCTAGTGATAGTCTCCTAGTTCCTTATAATCCTATGTCAAACAATCTGAAACCATTGTGTAGTAGATGTTAAGGTGGTTTTTTGCATTCAGCTTAGGAGTTTGAGTAAGATACAGCTCATCATAAGATCAAGTTGGATGAACTGGCGTTTTCTAGCAAGATGTGCTTATAGAGTACTGGCTTTGTCGAAGGAGATGCTTATCAAGGAGGTTATGATGATGAATTCGAGTGCCGACGCTCACTAAAAGCCCTCTTTTGATGCCTTTGTGAGGAGGGTTTATTCTGCTTGTTTGGTGATATGTATTGGGGGAGTAAGGAAAATAAATTGAGACGTAGGCTCCGTTTGGTTGGTGGTAAAACATTTTCCTGTAAATGTTTTCCCTTGTTTTGGTGCTGTTTGGTTGGAAGTAAAATGTTTTCCTGTAAAATGTTTTCCCTCAAATGATGTAAAATGATTTACACATTTCAAATCCGTAAGCCATTTTCCGGAGAGTGAATGAGCACAACAACTCATACTAACACCTCCACCACCACTACCACCTACCTCCACCACGACCCATCACTGCCACCCACCTTCACCGCCACCCATCACTGCCATTTCCGTCACGGCCCAGCGTTTTGGCAAGAGTCAACCAAACACGAGAAAATAATTGCAGGGAAAGCCTTTTCACACAAAACATTTTACGCGTAAAATATTTTCCGTTGTAAAACATTTATTGCGAACCAAACAGAGCCGTAAATTCTGACTTGCTTAGTGTACTAAATTCAGCAAATCACATTATGGAGAAACAACTAAAGGTTATTGATCTAGGCAGCCAATCACTAGGATAGAGAAGGTGTTATTGTATGTGTATTATCTGAACAACTAAACACATTAAAGAAGAAAAAATTGAAGCATCCACATATTTCCTCGTTCTTTCATCAACCAGGAAATGGCCTTGTTACAATTGCCTGCAATTATATGTATCTAATTCTCTCCAACATTTTAAGGCCCTGCTTTCTTTACCTAAATTTAGGCGACTTTTTATCTTTTTTTAGAAAAAGATAAAAAGGTTGTTTACTTTGTGCCTAATAAGTTTTCTAAAAAGTTCTAGTTACCTTTTTAGTATAAAAGGTTGTTTACTTAACTTCTATTTTATCTCCTAAAAAGTAGTTTTGAGTAAAATGATAAAAAAAGTTGAAGTTGTGAAAAACTAACTTTTTTTTATTCTTATAAAAAGGTTAAAAAGTTATCAGACATAAATTTTAACGAAAATGATCTGATTATAACTTTTTATATGACTTAACAAAAGATAAAAAATCACCTAAATTTAGGCAAAGAAAGCGGGGCCTAAGTTTGAACTGGAATTTCTCATCAAGTTTATCTTAACAGATTATTTTATTCGGTTCAACAACTATAGTCCCTCCGTCCTGCAAAGGTAGTGCATATTCGAATGCTTAAATTTTAAGGAGACATTCAACTAATGCCCCAAATTCAAAATTGGACTTGTTACTTAAGGTGGAAAAAGTTTAATGATAAGATGTTTAAAGCTTAATGTTTAGACAGTGCCATGATCTTTAATGTATCTACCCGTACATGTAATACGAAGCTAATAAACGTAGATAAATTTATTCAATATTCAGATTTGCTCTCCAATACTCTACAATATTTTAGGACTTGGTGGTCTAATAACCCACATTCTCACCGTCACCCACATACAAAAAGATTGACGTGTAAGGTAAAGGATACCACACATGAGGGGGCGTGTTGAGAAGTCCCACATTGGACATTCAAGAAAAAGAAAAGGAATTAATTAGTGTCCTGGGCTGCTCCCCTCATTGCCACATGGTTTTGAAGTGGAACCCTATAGTTTCTTACAAACCGCGTTTGGAATCCTAGTAATCTATTGCTCCATTGTTCTGCTGTTTGGTCTCTTTTCTCTTCGGTATGTGTGAGTCGGGTTTCTCTTGCGACAGTCTTGAATTTGGTAAGAGTCGGGATGTGTCTTGACATAGGACCGCAACTTTCCTTTAGATATGACAGGCCAACTGTTGGATAGTAGATTCTTTGTAGTAACATTTTCAGTCTGTATATTCCTCGACATTGTATACAAGTTACTATGGTGTACCCTGCCACTTTTTCTGTAAAACTTAGCTTTTTCCAGCTTATGATTTTTTTTGATTTGTTTTAACCCCTAGATACATAATTATGGATCTTCACGATAACAAGGAATATATTGGTAGACGATTCATGATATTTATTCAACATAATCACAATCTCCGTGTTTTGTTTTTGATAGACTGATTTGACATGCTTGAAGGGTAGAATTGCGAAATTAGAGAAGGAAGTTGATAATTTTTAATAAAAGACATAATTTCGGATTGCCAAATTCGGAAAGGAGTCACGTAACTGAAGAAAATAAAACAAACGTTTACACCCAGTCGTCTCAGTTTGTGCAACTTCACGTCATAACAGAATTATAAGCACAAAGATGAATATGAATTTCAAAGTTCAAACTACTGGAGTTGTTAGTGTAGTGGTTTCAGGTAATCCAAATTATGTCAAAAGTCGGTAATTTAAACTCTGAGATATGCCAAGGCTCTTCAAAATCGTGTCTACTAATGCATAAAAAGATGCATGAAACAACATATCAGAATTGCGATGGAGCTCCAAGTAGAAGCAAGGAATTATTCAAACAGATAATCCACTGCAGCTGGCCTGAAAACAATGGTTTTTTGTACAGGTAATGGTAAAGCCATTAGCAAGCTCAGATACCAGGACACAAATAGCTAATGATCTCACACAAATAAGATAAATTAAAATAAGACTTTGCATAATTAAGTTTTCGGGGGGGCGGGGGGGATTACAAATTACTCCCTCTGTCTCATAATAAGTGTCAACCTTTCTATTTCGGGATGTCCCAAAATAATTGTCCACTTTCATTTTCTTATGTTTGAAAGTGGATACATTGACAAGAATGCCAAATAAAAAGTAATTATACTAGTGTTGGAAATGGAGAAATAAGGGACAATTGTCTTATTGTCATTATAAAACTCAATCAAGTGTGCAATTAATGCATGTCCCCATAAAAAGTTGGGGCAGAAAAAATGGACACTTATATGCGACGGAGGGAGTATACTTTATGGTATCATGTTCTAGAGGAGAACTCTTGCACCGGCAATAGCCTATAAATGACAAAGAAGGTAAAGGAAAGCAACGAAAGGACACTCTTCAATGGAAATAAAGCACAACATAGGGAAAAAAAAGTCGGTGCCTTGTGTAGGAAGACAAGCAAAAAAACTACATATCCCTCAGTTTTTAGAGTTTCCTGTTCGAAAGTAAAAAGCAACAATATCTAAACTGAAAAGTATGATAGCTGAAAGGATCTCCTCACACCTCAATCTTGCATTTACCTGACGATGGGCAGGGATTTATCTTGTAGCAGTCCATGAATTTCAATAAACAGGTTCGCACACACTGAATCACTGGATGAGAATGTTTCTAACCTGGTTAGCAGAAGAAAATACAACGAAAGTGCAGTGGGAAGAATATAGAAGCTTAAATTCAAGTAGAGAATCAAGGTTTACAAAATATGAAGGAAAGCTTCCTTGAAAATACAGGCATACAGCAAGGGAATATACTTCAGTTGGTTTAACCGTACAGCTTTACTGTCATCAGATTGTATAGAATAGAATTAAGTTTCTTAAAGACGAGGAAAAACTCCTCAAATCCAGTGGATATGGGCAAGAGATACAGAATGTGTAGAGTGATGCTTATCTAGAAGTCGATTGGTAAATCACCACTGATTTCGTCGTAACCATAGGTTTTCTGATGGAATTTCCAAATAATCACCAGAACTTCGAAAACAAAGACCCTGACTATTCTTTCAAACGTGAAGTCCCAAACAAACCTCAGATAAACTGGAACAGGGGCCGCTCTACAGTAAATATAATATAACAATCGGTCAACCATTTGAATTTAAACGTTAATTGGAAGAAAATGAAAAAGACAGCATAGTGACGTGGCAATTTAAACAGTGGTGAGAAAATCTTTTGACAGGAGTTTCAATACAGCAGCGGAAGAGGAATCTTAACAAATATTTACTGTCAAAACAACTAACACATCGATGACACACTGACAAGATGGGTAAAATGCATGAAAATGACCTTCGGATTTGCAGTGGGAAATATTTGGAGCATGAGCACTTGCAAGAAAAAGGGACATAAGCAGTCAGAATAATAGGAAATCAGTTGTTTTCTAGAAGCTGCAAGATGAAAATGCCAGTCTAGTGAGGGCTCTTAATTTAACAAGGTATGTTTTATACAGTTTCTGTTTGCACAGTTTTGAGCTAAGGCTGGAACCCAGTTGTATTATTGGTATATCTTCACGGGGTCTTAATTTTAAAAAACTAACCAGTAACCGTACCCACCAACCCGAAACGAAAAACTGGAGAATAAGATCTTGATTTTTATAGGCTATAGCACTTGCTTTTCTTTTCTTTTTGTAACATAATTGATAGAAGATAAGCTTAACTATGTATTGAGATGCACATTTAGAAATGAATTCTGCAGGAAATAGGGGAGTGAAGACGAACAAAATGTATTATGGTCGTCTTTCAAATGTGATATTTGGAGTCCTAAGAGTCTTCTGTTCACTCTAGATGAAACGATGAAGTGAAATTGTTCTCTTTAGCATCCCAAATGATTCAGATAAAGACTTGTCAAGAATGTGTTGCTTATTCATTTTTCTCCCTCTTCGATTTTCCTCAAAGAAAATCACACAATGGAGTTCCTACAACCTTTTGACCTCTTAATGTTGTAATTCAAGCACTCGTTGGAAGATATTATCGTTCATAATTTCATATTGTAGTGTGTTGAATCAGTTTCCCTTCAACTTGGGGTTGGCTACATGATCAAGTTCCTCACGTTGTTTCTGCTCAGAACCTACGTGTTTATTTAAATTTAGGGTAAAAGACACTTTCCACCCCTGTAATTAGACAAAAATACACTTTACACCCCTGACGTTTGAAAAATTCCACTTTGCACCCCTGATACTGACATATATTAACGAAGGCCTCTAAAATACTATTTTGCCCCCAGACAATTATCTTCTTCCAATTCTCCTTTCTTCTCCTTCTCCTTCACCTAAATCATCTTTTTCTTCTCAAACCCTAGCCGCCAACCATCTTTACCTCTGGCATCTTCATCTCATCCCTCTCTCATATCTGCTCTCTCTCTCTCTCTTCACCAGTTGCTCCAGATGATATAACCACCGAGGTTTCGCCGGACAACCCACTCCTGGTTCCCTCTGTTTTCTCCATCTCCTCTAGAAACCAACCCAGCACCGCCACCAACTGCAGTCGATTCTCCCTTACACCCAACCCACGAACCATCGCCGTCCACCTATGTTCGTCACCGACATAACTCATCGCAATAACCACCACCGTCAACAAACCTGTCCTCTCTCTCCACCTACGGAGCCATTCCCTCTCTGTTCAACACCCACAGTGAGCACAAACCCAACACCCCATCTAACCACAACCTCCACCACCGCACAAAACCCCTATTTGAATAACCCAGATCAAGTTTTCTGAAATCGCTGAACCCAGATCGAGTTCTTTGACACCCATGCTCATCGATTTCAGAGATGCATAGTGGAAGATCGAATGAGAGAAAATGAGAGATTGGGAGAGGAGACAGAGACAGAGATAGAAGTGAATTCTTGTAGTTGTGTGAGAAGTTCGATTTCGATTTGGGAGTCTGGGTTCCGATGTTTTGACTTCACTTTGGCATTTGGGTTTCAATTGCTACAAGCTGGTGACGGAGCTATGGATTCGGAGAGTCGGAAACATAAAGGGGGATCTTTAGGAGATACAAATCCGTGGAGAATGGGTTTTATTGGGTTCTGAGACTTCATTCATCACCGGTTACATGAATACCCTATTTGATGAAGAGTACTAGGAAGGAAGCATTTAGGATGACGTACTCATTTGCAGACTACTGCACAAAAATTTGCTGAAACGAGTTGCCTGTGATTATGATTCCCAGAAGGCACTTGGTCTCGTTACGGAGTCAAACACAAGGATAGAAAGGCTAGGAAATCTACAAACAGTTCCATAATGGAAACCGTGGATGATAGTGTTTCCTGAACAACGAGGGATTCATTTGGTGAGGGTAGTTGTGGTGGATGATGGTGGTGGCAATTTCATAAATCGATTGACTTTGGTTGGGTGACCATGATAATTGTTGTTCTTTGTTGTTGGTGGTGGTTGTGGAATTTGGGGTAGTAAGTTTTTGGTGAAGAGGAAAAGGAGAAAGCGTGTAATTGACTTTACACAAGCTATGGACAAAATAGGCATAAAAATGTCAAATATTGGTTTAATGGACTGAGATAAACAGAAGGGAGCAAACTGTCATAACGTTTTTCCGTTTCAGGTGTGCAAAGTGGAACTTTTCAAACGTCAGGGGTGCAAAGTGTATTTTTACCTAATTATAGGGGTGGGAAGTGTCTTTTACCCTTAAATTTATATGGCTGTACTTATATTTTATCACCTCCACCGCTTTTTACATGCCTTTGCCAATTCCCCAGTTTGAACCTGTGGCAAATCTCTGGCTTAACCGAGGGGCCAGGTGGAGATGATACAACAGTAGTTGCAGTTTCTAGGTTTTTCTTCATGGATTCATCACATATTTTTTTCTTTTCTGGTTTGTGGTTATGCGGCTATTTCGAAATCAGTGCTGAATGGATGGAGACAATCATCACATTGAATTGACTGTTTTGAATGTATTTTTTTCAATTTGTACTTGAATTTACTGTTTTGAATGTATTTTTCAATTTGTCATTTTTGTTTGCATCAGGAGGAGTACGATACTCATGACCCTAAAGGACATTGTGCGCTTGTACTGCCTTTTTTGATAAAGAGGACGAAAATTATTGAGATTGTGGCAGCACACAACATTGTCTTTGCTCTTGCCCATGGTGGTGTTTGTGCAGCTTTCAGCAGAGGTGGTAGCAGTAACATGTCTTCTATAGAATTCCGTTCTTTCCTTGTATGGGGACTGTAATTTATTGTATGGCGTGACTTATTTTTGGTATTTGAATGCAGAGACAAACAAGAGAATCTGTTTCTTGAATGTTAGTCCCGATGAAGTCATTCGGAGCTTATTTTATAACAAGAACAATGATTCACTCATCACAGTATCAGTTTATGCCGCAGATAATTTCAGCTCATTAAAATGCAGATCAACAAGGATTGAGTGCGTTGACTCTCTTTTTTGTGTTTGAGCACCATCTTGTCATTGCTTCCTTGTACCATATTGATCTTATGTCCATTTAAAATTGTAGATATATTGAGAGGGGAAAACCTGATGCTGGTTTTCCATTGTTTGAATCCGAGTCTTTGAAATGGCCTGGTTTTGTGGAGTTCGACGACGTTAACGGGAAAGTTCTTACTTACTCAGCACAAGACAGGTACTGATTTTAGTGATCTGATAGTTTTCTCGTTCTATTATTGATTCTGAAACTATCTTTTTGTTGTTTAACCAGTATCTACAAGGTGTTCGATCTAAAAAACTATACATTGTTGTATTCCATATCTGACAAACATGTACAAGAAATCAAAATCAGGTAATCTCGCCTTTCCTATTACTAATGTACATATACATAACTTGTTTTGGTACATTCGGCACTTGTGCTGCACCTTGTGTTTTCTGCATAGAGACCACTACATCCCCGCAACAGTTCTCTTCATGCTAGTGCACACATAAACTTCGCTTTGGTTGGTGAGGTATGTGGTTGCGAGTAATTTGGAACTGATGACGGTTATATATGTTGAGTTTTAGACAGACACGAGAAGTATATTTAAATACTTAAGCTGTGGCCCCATCCATATCAATCTAAATATGATAACAGTACAGGATCAAACATAGATTGAGGCCTTTTTCCCTTTCTTATAAGCTGTAGGGGGGGGGGGGGGGGGGGGGAGGAGACTCCAGTTTAGAGGATTCTGGGGGTATGCATTCCATTTGATAATAAAGTACAATCACAAATATCCAATTAGTGAGGGATTATATGAATTTTCGATGACAAATTGGAATGATAGTTTGAGAGGTATAATGCAGTAACGATGGTTGTTAGCCTGTAAATATGAGGTTTACCTTTCCATTTTTAGGTGTGTGCACTCATCACCAACTAAAATTATCTATATAAAGCTTTCTATTGTCCAAATAGGTGTATGATGCAATCACAATTAAATATTTGAAAAATATTGGAAAATAAGATTACAAAATCGCATAATAATGAAATATAAGTTGGACAATAAGAATATAATAAAAAATAATGTGCGGAAAGAGTTATTGAATACAAGTATGGAAATAGAGAGGCCAGAGTAGTATAGGAGCCATGTTGCTCATTGACAGCCAAAGAAACGCCAAGAGTTTAGATATTTCAGGCTTCGTATCTTTCTGTTAGAAACTTGTAATATTTAATGATTTAAGTCAATTGTATAACAACAATAGTGGTTTATGCAGTAGTGGGACCTATTTCTGTTTACTCCAAGTAGATTTTTGATGATCGTACGCGTCAAATGGTGTAGTTGAGGTCTGCTGTCTGCATTGAATTCTTAAATTGAGAAATATTGGCATTTGGATATTTCCTTTTAAAAATGTAGTAATAAGTCTGTCCGAACTCAAAAGCATGATATCTAATATGTCAATCATGAATGATATAACCTGCATTTTGTTTTTTATATATTTAATTTGTTGGCCCGTTTATCAGATGTCATATACGGTGGTTATTTGTTGATCTAATAAGCACTGTATGGTTGTTGAGTTTACCACATTGTCTTGCCGCATGCATCGTTCCTCTTACAATTAGATATTCAACCTAAAGAAGCTCAATATTTCTTTTGTAATCTTGTTTTCTGTTGATTGGAACCAGTCCGGGCATTATGTTATTGATTTTCAATAGAAATCAAAGCCATGTTCCTTTGAAGATATTATCGATAGAGGATGGCACTGTTCTTAAGGACTTCAATCATTTACTTCATCGAAACAAGAAGGTGGACTTCATCGAACAGTTCAATGAAAAGCTTCTCGTAAAGCAAGAAAATGAAAATCTTCAAATTCTTGATGTACGGTCAGACTTGTCTTGTTATGCATCTTCTGGTTCCTTTCTTTTTATATTGTGTTATTGACTTCAATTGCAATTTCATTTCTTTGTAGGTCCGTAATACTGAGCTGAAAGAAGTTAGCAGAAATGAGTTTATGACTCCATCTGCATTCATTTTCCTCTATGAGAATCAACTGTTTCTAACCTTTAGGAATCGGACTGTTGCTGTCTGGAACTTCCGCGGGGAGCTTGTCACTTCTTTTGAGGATCACCTACTGTGGCATCCAGACTGCAATACTAACAATATATACATAACAAGTGACCAGGATCTTATCATCTCATACTGCAAAGCTGACACCGATGATCAGTGGTCGGAAGGAAATGGTAAAATGTCAATGCTTAATTAAGTCATTAATATGTCAACCAGATGCTAGACTTTTCAATAGAGAATGCTTCTTATAACCCCTTTTATAGAATCATGCTTCAATACCTAATGTGCATCATTTTTCTTAGGGTAAAAGACAAAAACCACCCCTCGAGTATGGGTTATATACAAAAACACCCCTCGTGTTCGGGGATATACAAAAACCACCCCCGTTGAGACAAAAACCACCCCTGTCAGTGGATGGACGTTAGACGAAAAGCACCCTTCTGTTACAATCAATTAGTATGGGGTGCAATCTGTCTTTTTATGACCATTTTGCCCCTATATGTATTTTTTTTGTTTATTTTGTTCATGTTCTTGAAGTTCTTGACCACCTATCTTGATGTTCTTACCACCACCACCACCACAACAAAACAAACAAACAACAAATTTTTATCAAGAGAGTTCCAAACTATAACCCATAACGTTCATCTTTGTTTGAAGAAATCCACAAGTTGAAACTACCAAATTGAAGTTCTTAACATATGAAAAAAGAGGAGTTGTTATACAAGCTAGCTAGCCACAAAATCAGGGGTTCAAGATTTGGTGATGGATAACCACAAAACCCACAAAATCACAACTCACAAACAAATCTGATCTGCAGATCTGAGACAGAGAGAGGGAGACCGAGAGAAGGGCGAAAAGAGAGGGGGGAGCTTCTCTGCTGTTTCATCAACATTTCTTCTCCTACACAAACCATGTGTTCCAAGCATAGACTAAGGATATGACCTAAAGATGATTGAATTGGAATCCACTCAAACATGGTCTCATCCATGTATTGATCATGAAACCAACTACCAGATAACCAACCAGTGACATTTTGCTTCCAGAGGCAACAAGAAAATCAGAACCCCCCAAACTCCACGCCCTCACAATTCTCATTTTGTTGAAGGAGTACTAAAATTAAGGACTTCTTCATCCAACCACTAAAACTTATAAAATCAATCGAATCCACACATGGAGGTTAATTGACCAACCTGACCAGTCTTCTCTATGAGACTCTTCCTCTGCTCTGAATTCGAAACGTGACGAACCACTACCAGAACCTCAATTCCTTTAGCTCTGAGGTTCTCAGCTGCTTCATCAAGCAAATCCGAACAAGTGGAGAAACAATTTGAGCTTGGAAAAGGTTAATTAATTATGGTTTCTCTCCCAGATTCGAAATTCAGATCTAGAAGCTTCGCGAAGTCACTTAGCCGTTTCCCGGTGGCGGAGAGCCGCTGCCAGAGAATCCCGCAAGTGCTAAAGCGGGTATGCCGGAGATTCGGATCATTTCGGGTTTTCCGGTGGGTCTAGTCGCTAGAACTTGAAGAAGCGCCGGCCATTGAACGCCCTGAACGATTCCGAAATCGACGATGTGAATCCTGTTCGACTCTTGGGGGCTTCGAGGATGGCTTGATTCGCCGTTGTCTCTCGCTCTCAATCTCGACGAGTGTAGCCGAAGACCCAGTGGGGAAAGTAGAACCAGACGGGGAAGGGCAGAGAGAGAGAGGTGGGGAAGAGGAAGGAGGTAGCTAGGGTTAGATAGTGGGGAAGGAGGAAAAAAAATTATTTATAGTGTGACATTTTTTTCCAAAACGAGGGTAAATTTGTCTTTTAATCACTCCGTTAGTGTGCCGTTAGCCACTAACTCTGACAGGGGTGGTTTTTGTATATCCCCGAACACGAGGGGTGTTTTTGTATATAAGCCATACTCGAGGGGTGGTTTTTGTCTTTTACCCTTTTTCTTATATATTTTAACATATAACGCATCTTATAGTCCCTATATACAATCATGCTTAAATACCCAACAAACATAATTTCCTTTGAAGTTACCACTTCGCCATGTAGACCTCCCAACACTTGCACAAAGTAAGTTTTCTGTGCTTCTTTTCCTCTCTGAGTTGATGCTTCTTGACCATGTTTTATGCAATTCAGGTTGGAATTTGCTGCTTCTTCAGCTCTTCCCATTTAGTTTGAGCACAAATTTCAAATTTGAGAACTTGTTGAAAATGTTATAAGCTTTGACTAGGATAGCTAAATGGATTTCCATGAAAATTAGTTTGAGGTTGCCTAGACTATTGTTAGGCAAAAAATCTAATTTGTCCATTAATGTTCAGTGTAGGTACCAGTTTTGACTTTGGAGATTAAAGTTTGAAAAATAACATTTTATCTATTAACATTTCAAAGTGGTAACAATAAAGACGTTTTGTCTGCTAGTGTAAAGGACACATGTCAGCCTAATAATAGTTGAAGTTGTATAAACTCCATAAAATAACTGGAGTGACAAAGATACCCCTCTACATGGAATTTCCAACTGTACCCTTAATATTCTAAACTGATCTTGCCACTCACGAAACTGTTTCTCATCACCACCATCATCAAATCCACCTCCCAGCCAGATCCCTGATGACAAGATTCAATTATTGTTATTGATTTAACATAATTCAGAGAAGAACTCAAATATGGAGTATAAAAGAATACATCATGTAACGAAAGAAAAGGGGTGGAGAGAATTTTCCTTCTCCAATCCAACAGCCCCGACCTGAAGTGACCTATCCTTCATGTTATTCTTCATCTTTGAGACTCCACCACCTACAAAAGCGCAAGATTTAGCAATCCGGTGAGGGGCGGAGAGAGACTCATATGAAAGGTGGTAATCTTTGATAGATAAGAGCATTGTGGAACGCCGGATCAAAAGTTTGATTTAGCTAATGAATAAGTAGTTCAAACTATGCTGATATGCCAGAATCATAATGGTAGATAAAAGATTCGGCGATCTCTTATTTCTCTGTATTTCCCCTTCATAGTTGTCAAAATCTTATGATTCACGATTCGTATCCTACGATCTGTCTCAATTCACCCATGAAACTATGCGAATCGCTCGGTGAATCTTAATGGACTAAATTATTTGAATTCCAATTCAAGAGTCCGAATCTTACGATTCAGTTGCAATTCAGACTGATTCTACGATTCACTTTCGATTCATCCGAATGTCTAATTGAGTTGCAGCATCAGTCTAAGAAATAATACTTCCTACATTACTTCTTACATTTATGTCTATTTTGCAACATGCATTTGTTTTAAATTACTAGTGCATTTTTCTCAAGTCAAGGCTAATAGTTTTCTATTATTTTTAATCCCTTTGGCATCTTGTACTTCCTCGCTCCACATGTCTATCTATATCTCGATTATTCTTTATCTTTTAGATGTGTGAAACTCCTAATCACTTTGGATGCGAGTTTCCAATAATTTGAGTTTTCTTTTTGTAAAATATGAATATTTTGTTCAACAATGTTATAGCTTAATGAAATATTTTATTATATCTACATAAAAATATTGCAAGCTGAATCTTTACGATTCATGATTCGATTCAATTTACGATTCAGTGAAGGTGAAATTCAATTCATTATCTGAAACCCGATTTGACAACTATGTTCCCCTTCTTGTTACTCTTTGCCACGATAACCAGTTATTGTAGAAGCTTTGAGCTGTGCTATTAATTTTTTTGTTTTTAGAATATTTTTTTCATCTGGTTTCAGGTGATCACTGTCGTTAGGAGGTGGTTTAGATGGTAGGTAGTGCTCTTGGGTGTGGAGGTAAAAGTGGTAGTTGGGGGCCTGGTGGCTGCAGAGTGGGTAAGAATGCGATGATGGTGAACCGGTGATAATATAAATGGTTCTTCTTCACATCTGAGTGATAAACCTGTTTAGTGAAAAATAAAATGCACCTACAATTTTGGAAAAAAATTAGGATAAATTTGGGAATACTGGCACTAAGGCTAATAGTTGTCACTCTAAAAACATTTACAGGATTTATCAGATTCAATTTGTTCTTAGTAAGACATGTTTCCCTAACACTAGCCCAATTGATGGGATGGCGTATTTATACCATTGCAGAAAATAGATGTCTAAATTGTTACTCTTTAAACTTTAAGGTCCAACTTGGTACCTACCCTATACATGGGTGGGCTAATTTGATTTTTTTTGGCTTATTATTATGACATAGTTTTCTGTGAAGTAATGGCATTTATACCGACCTTAAAATCGGCAGAGGATATGTTAGCTTCGCTAGTTCCTTTACTCTTCTTGTGCAACTTGGCTGCGTATCTTCTAGAGTACTGCAAAGTTGGTCCTTGGAATACCTAGAATTATCTTATACAACCATCTTGATTTATTGTTAGACAAAGAAGCCATGTTGTACCTGCCTGACCTTGGAAATCATATTTTCTGAAAAGAACAACACTTGCTCTTTTATCGCCGAACTATAACAAACTTGGAGTTGCAATCTTCCTTTTATTGATTGTGACATAAACAACAAGAGTAGTTAAAAAGGTTCGGAGTCGTGGGCATTAGTGGTCCACTTTGTTCTTCCCGTTGACCTGGATTTGGATGGTTTTGATATGTTCATATCGCAAAGTTTGTTCCTTTAATCTGAATCTTGAAGGAGTATCTTATAAACTCACTGCTCTTTCTTTTTCTTCCTTCTGATGCAGCTGGATCCATCAATGTCAGCAACATATTGACAGGTAAATGTCTGGCTAAAATAAACGCGACCAATGCGGTACCCGAGACTGAAGAGCTCAACTGTCGTAGCAGTGGCAGTGACTACAGTAGTGGCAGTAGCAGCAGCAGAAGTGCAAAGAAGAGCAAGCAGAATCACTCTTATCGTATGAGGAACACAGTCACTGAAGCTCTGGAAGACATAACGGCTCTTTTCTACGATGAAGAACGGAACGAGATCTACACTGGTAATCAACACGGTCTAGTTCACGTCTGGTCGAGCTGAAGATTGTCCTGATTCCAAGTGTACACAATGCCTATCTTAACTGAGTTCTTTAGACTCTTTTGTATCGGTTAGGCTGCTTTTGTAGTTTTTGTTACAATTGATCTATCTTCTGTAGATTTGTAATTGGGGGTGTCTCTGAGGGAGAGCAGTATCTGTGTGATGTAGGTGTGAAAAAAGGACCAAACCAACCTTATTAACCTTGAGGATTCAGTTTCTTAACCAATCTAGCTGGAGTACATTGTTGTCATGCTTTAATGCTTTAATGCAGAACATGAGAATTGTAAATTTGTTGGCGACTTCCTCTGTTGAATCCTAAAATTTTAATCGTGTAGGAGTATTGGAGAGCTTGTCGAGATTGTTTTCTAGTTGAGAAATCAAGCAAGACAGTCACTTGATGGCAGTGTGTTGCCTCTGCAAATACAAGAATGCGGTTGATGTTCAAACTTCAAACTGACTGGGGCTTTAAGTTTCACAAAAGGGCTAACACGGTTATGAAATTGTGAGCGACATATAAGGTTGAGGTCTAAGTTATGTTTTTCTCGATGACCCTTCAACCTTCTTGTTGTGATCTCCAAAAACCACCCGTTGTTTTCTCTATCAGGATAAAGCCCAAAAGGCACAGGTTAGGGGTGTTGTACTTGGACAAGCTGAACCCCAACTGAACATGAAACAGAACTTGAGCACATGTTATAAGTAACTTGGAGGGTCAGGACAAGAATTCTCAATCAAATTTGTAACTAGGTTTGGGCTCGAATATAAATGTTTGATGGTCATGGTCGGGCAAGCTCGAATTGCCCGACTAGCAAAAGTACTGGCTACAAATAATATGTGTATTGGAAATGAATCGACCATGATACCACTTATCCTGTTCCAGTCAACATTATTTTGTTACACATAATTTTAATGCTCATAAATGAAAAAAAAAAAATATATAACATTTTTGCCGCAAATTTCTTCATGAGTCGTGCTGCTTAGTTTCATTTGCATAATTTCAGACGTTGCTTGCATGTTACATGAGTTAAGTTCCATGAGCTGATACAATTTAAATTTAATTTGGAAATGATAACTATGTCAAATGTTGTGAGATCAACAGGATAGCCAGAATTACGAGTGCAAATTCCCCTTATGAATCTGGACTTGAATAGACAACTATGTTCCTAATTCTGGCTCGGGCATGCTTATGCAACGTGATAATAACTCGGGCTCGGGTTAGAACAACGATCTCAACTCATCCTGCCACCTTAGTTACAATCCTATTGAAGGCACCAACAGTTGAGAAGTGATAATATGATTTCGGACTCGAGCAAATCGCATGAGGTCTTGAGTATGTCAAACCACCTCTACATTTGTAGTCAAGAAAATGAGGGGAACTAGTAGAAAACTGAAGTCTTAAGTATGTCAAACCACCTCTACATTTGTAGTCAAGAAAATGAGGAACTAGTAGAAAACTGAAGCCTCTTTCAGACCAAAACAAATTACGGCTACTAGTAGAAAATTGAAGCCCTCCATCTGCATTTACCATCTCATGCAAACAGACTACTAGCATTTCTCTCAAATGCCATCCAAACGTTCAATTAATAATAGAACAATTGACACTTAACTACCTTGCAGTTTGACAATACTGACATTTTCGTGCTCGCAGTTTCAAAATAGACACTTAACTACCATGCAGTTTGACATTATTGACACTTTGGTGCACACACTTTCAAAAGTGACACTTAAGTGCATGCAGTATGCAAATTACTGACATCGCGCTCCAATTTTTATGACGGTTTCATTGATGTCAGTTGATTTCCAAGTGATAGTCGTCATCGAAATTGGAGCGGGTTGTTAGTAATTTGCATACTGCGTGCACGTAAGTGTCACTTTTGAAACCGTGTGCACCAAAGTGTCAATAATGTTAAACTGCATGGGAGTTAAGTGTCTGTTTTAAAACTGCGAGCACCAAAATGTCAGTATTGTCAAACTGCAAGATAGTTAAGTGTCAGTTGTTCTTAATAATAACAATAAAAATAGCACAACTCAAACACATTAGATACCACCAAAGAAGAGTTGGAATATTGAGGGCTAGTATTAAGGGAAAGTGACAACGATCAGGGTTATTACATGCATTAACCAACAAGAACAAATGGAAGCAACAACATTTGAGAACGAAAGTTTGAAGATCACCAAGCTGATGATATCCGACACAACCACCACCATCACCTCAGTAACTACGGAATTGAATCTCGCAGACTTGCCTTTCAGATTGGGCAGAAGTTTTAACATGTTCCTTTGCAGCATACAAATGCAACTTCAGAACTGAGACTTGTCCAAAGTGTCAAAGTAAGGATGATCTAGAGCCGCTTTAGCTGAGATCCTCTCGCCTGGATTGTATATCAGCATCTTCTGCATTTGCCGAAAGACCAGAACAACATCAATCATCAATCCCCATTCAACAAATGATAATGATGTTTTGCGAAGTGCTTGTGTGATACATGGTACCAATCAATTTATGAAAAACAATCGCAAATAGATACAAACGGGTTGCTAGTTCAATGTATACATGGTACCAATCATTCAAACCTCACTAGAAGTAGAGGGCTAGAGGCTAGCTTAGGATTTATGTACACGGCAAAGAAAATCACAAATAGATTTTGTGCAGATCTTCTTTATGCCCACCAGCCAAGTAAATATAACCCTCAACGTCCACAACTCTAGGCTGTTATATCCTTACAAGTTTTTTAACTAACTATCATATGAAACATAGCTGGTAACTAGTGATATGAGCTCAATCAAAGATAATATACTAGTTAAACGTGTCTTATACACTGACAGATTCTTACTAATGTCATATGGTAGTTGGTAAAACCTGCATCCTAAATTGTTTTTTGTACATTGTCGTGGAACTGACCTTCAGTCAGCTATGTGAAGTTCATTACCCAGCATGGTGACTGTTAAAAAAAGGTGGTCCAAGATATCTTTGTTACCAGACTAGATTGTGCTATGATTCTCAATGCAAATAAGAGCAAGAACAGCACTCATGGTTACAATAATCAAACGGCGGAAGTAATTCTCACAAAGCCCTCTCTAGTAATGTTGGCCGATACACGATAAACATACACATACAAGTCTGTAAAGTATTTTTAAATTTAATTTCCACTGAAAGCTAGCCATAGTTCAGGATAAAGAAGTTACCGATAGAAGGTCAATGCCATCAGCCCCAAGAGATGAAACATGTCGCTCGATGCTCTGTGCTTCCCACTGAGGATACACATGCCAGTCCCTCAGAGAACTGACTCCTGGCCATTGTTTCTCAGTCGGTGTTCCCAACAGCCTTCCATAAAGTGCAAAAGCCAAAATGAGGAATGATGAATAATATATGTAAGAAATTTATGGACATTGATCATCAAGCTAATAGTCATACATCAAGAATGTGAGGTGCATACTGCTTTTGAGAACACACAAACAGAAACACGGACTAGTAAAGATATATGAAACCACAAAAACGCAGGAATTTGGCAAGCTTCAATAGCATGTCATAGAGTTCTTAATACTGAATGCTGGCCTCCCATTGATAACATATTCCAACTTACAGAAATTATATGACTATGGTGTTTGGTGTTATATCTGACTAGCAGGGTCATCTTGTAACTGTATTATGCCTAGCGCACAAGGCCCACAAGAAAAGATAGCGAAGAGCCGGAGAAAGTGGGCAAATCAATAACGGATTCACTGCAATCACTACTCACCAACTACTTAACTTCTTTAAATGCATAAGCATGTGATATGTGATTGCTTAAATTAAATTAAGGCCACAAGAACATACTGCTAAGAGCAGAGGAAAATGGGCTAATTAAAAACTAAGGCACTGCAATTGCTCCTTACGATCTAATTACATTTCTGCAATAGTATTAGCATGTTATATTTAACTGCTTAAATTGGTAATCAAAGCCTTAGGCATAAGGAAGAAACAACGGCAAGAGAGAACAAACTTCCATTGTTTTCCTTGACCATAGATATGCATATGCTCATCTGTAGCTATTCACCCACTGATTTGTAAAACAATACTAGAACCACAGGACGGTGAAAATTCTTGGTCTTCGTAAATTATGCAGAAAAAATGAGACAGGATATGCAAAGCTATTTTACGCTTGAGCAATTGTAGTCAGTTACACTTACACACCAATCCTTTTCTACATCTTTGATACAAATGACAACCCAGATGGTTAAAAATGGCCAAAGAAATCTGGCTGTCAGATAATGGAATCCATCAACTAAATGGTGCGGCAAACATATTAATATATACAGGAAAAGATGAGCTATTCTACACTTTGGCAATTGTAGTCAGTTGCTCTTACACGCCAATCCTTTTCCACATCTTTGATACAAATGCCCCCTATATAGAGATCATTAGAAGAGTACTCTCTTTCAGACGTAAGATACATTCCATTTACTAGTTAGAACCGGCATTACGAAACGTTTATAATTGGCTAAAGAAATACGGCTGTCACATAATGGAACCAATCAACTAAAAGGTGCAGCAAACATATTACAATTTACATTATACAGGACAAGATGAGACAAAAGGATGTGCAGAGTTATTCGGCACTTTGCCAATTGTAGTCAGTTGCTCTAACACACTATCTTTTCTTCATCTTTGACACAAAAGCCCTCCTATTTTGAGATTATTAGAAAAATACTCTTTTTGGCATGAGATTCATTCCACTTACTAGTATAACTTGCATTGTGAAACGATTTAAAATGGCATGAGAAATCTGCCTTCATATAAATGGAACCCAGCAACTACATGGTGAGACAAACATATTACCCTCAATAGCTTAATTGTTGTCTGAAAGACAAAGCATGTCCTGGTCTCTGAAGAATAATCGCTAGTGAGAACTATAACTAAATTGGCTACAATAACCATAAACGAGATAAACCTTCCTATCAAGGCTTTAGTTCTGAAAGCAACTGGATGACTCAAAACACTTTACCTGAATATGTGAAGCAACTGCTGGAACTCAGAGTCCCCAGGAAATAAGGCTTGTCTCCTTACCATTTCAGCTGCAGCAGGAACACACGTGAAATGGAAGTTAGCAAAGGAAGTAAAATTAAATTGTAGGAAGTACGAGTGTAGGCAAAAGAATGGTCAAGTGTCAAAAGAATTTTAGTCGTACTTCTGGACAAACGCCGATTTCTAGGGTTGGCAAGTAACAAACTCAAGGTTTAAATGAAAATGTACAAACTACTACTGAACAGTCATGGAGAAAGTACATTAGTAGTATCAAACTAGCTATAGTTATTTGCTAATTATGTACAAGAAGAATTATCTGATACTCCATAACTCAAAAAACATGCAAAATTGTAGCACAAAAGTATATGAAGGAAAAGGGTTTTTACCAAAAATGCAACCCACAGACCACATATCCACTGCGAGGGAATAGTGAGTGATTCCCAGAAGAACTTCAGGAGCTCTATACCATAGCGTAACAATCTGTGTCCAAGATACATCCAATTTTAAAACAAAGTAAAATCACCGGCAATTTCCAATGAACAAAGAAAAAATCAGCAAATCAAACAAGAGTACAGACAGTAGAATAAGAAATTATGTACACAGACCTCATGCGTGTAGCTCTTGAGAGGAACAGTGAAGGTCCTCCCTAAACCAAGATCCGCAATTTTCAGAATACCCTTCTCCTTGTCCACCAGAAGATTCTGTGGCTTCAGATCTCTGCAATTTGGGACAGGTTAGGAGACAATAAGATACAATAATAAGTGATTATAATCCAATTTCATCGAATAAACTACAATAATAAGGTGAGATTGAAGAAGGAGAGATGATTGATTTGCCTGTGGATGACACCATGGCTGTGGCAGTGAGCGACGCCTTTGAGCAACTGATAGAGAAAGCTCTGGATAAGGGAAGGAGGGAGAGGCCTAGGGTTTGGACCCTTGCGGTGGGAATCGATGAACTTTTTGAGATCGGTGTCGATGTACTCAAAGACGAGGTAGAGGAGGGGCTTGCCGTGCTTGTTGTCGACGTGCTCGACGCAGAGGAGTCGGACGACGTAGAGGCTCTGGGAGAGCATCTGGAGGAGTGAGATCTCACGGAGCGCCGTCGGAGGGACGCCTTCCTCGTCCATTTCCAGCCTCGTCTTCTTCAGCGCCACCAGTTGGCCCGTCTCCTTGTCTTTCGCCTTGTAGACCTTCCCGTAGGTTCCTTCGCCAACCTTCTCCAGCTTCTCGTACTTCTCCATTGAAGCGTCGGTCAATCAGAGCGTTTGATTTGATTGAGAAATCGACGAAACCGTCGACTGAGTATAAGAACCCTAATTTGTGAGAATGGGGGGAAGTGATTGAAGAGATCCGTTGTTTTTTGAGATTTTAAATTGGGAGTTCGAAAGCAAAAGAGGGAAAGGGGAGTGGGAGCGTCCGTCGACACCTCACGGAAACGGCCCAATCAACGGCACTGCTGACACGTGAATCCCTCCTTTTCGAAATTTGAATTCTTTCCTTTCCCAATTTTCTACTTCCTCCTACGTTTTTCTCTCAACCTACTTCACTATTAACCGGGTCAAAGCGACCCGGAGCGACCCCGTGACTTGCTTAGCAAAATAATGCAGGAATTTCGTAATCCTTTCAGGGGTGTTGTAGAGCGAAATTTACTATACAACATCATCAAATAATTATCAAATTTTTTCGTTGTTTTTGTTAAAATTATGCTTACACTACAGACTGACACATATATTTTCTCTTTGGTCCTCAACTAAGTTATAATTATTATTACATGTTTGATTGGCGTAAGATCAAATAATTGAGAACCGATAAGAACACGAATAATTGTCGATAGTTCTAACGGGATGGGTCATTTACTAGTCATCTTGAATTTGGATAGCTTAACACAAGTCTCTACAAAGTCGAATCAAACACTGATTTCTCGAACCAAACACTAATATAAGCAAAATTTACTCTTTCTCATAGCTATCCTCTAAATATGGAGATGGATAACTTATCCCCTGGTTCCGTGTGAATCCGTCCAGGCTAACTCTCTCCCAAGTCCCAACCCTATCCAACTTTGCAAAAATTCTGAGATTCAAAACTCACCCCCCCCCCCCCCACAACAATCCTCTCTAATGCGCGCTCCCTCTCTCCAACTTCAAAACCCTCCGTCTGTCCAGTGAACCAAGGCCATCTTCACATGCCACATACACAATTGTATCGACATACCTATTGACCACTTTACCTCCTTGGCCATCAGAAGTAATTTCTCTGAGCTGTGAAGAATCAAAATGGCATCGGACTAGGGTTTTGAGTGCCACTTTGTTCAAGTAGAATTCTGACGTCGTATTCCTCCATCACGCGACGGAGAGCGGGAATGTTTTATGTTCCCATATCTAAGAAGATGTTTTAGCAGAACTTGGTTGCGAGCTCAAACGAGTAAGACACGTCAAAGATGGGATCCGTCCCAGATGCAACCCGAACGTGCTAAGGAGTTGACTTGTTTGTACCACATTCTTATACTAGTCTGACATCATATGTGACTGTCTCCACGAATTTAGGGTACGCCACCTTAATGGGTTGTGGTCCATCTGTACAAACATGTGTCACTCATAGACTTGCCCTAGTCCAACTAGTATACATAGGATAGTACCTTTCTACACTATTAACTCATATTGTCCTTTGTTGAATTGCGAAGTTGTTTAAAACAAGTTGTCTCTCTCCTTTATAGCAAGTACTGCTTATTTCCACCCCTTTCCTCTATTTCTCCTTGGCCTTTAGTCAACTGAGTACTTTTAGAAGATTGTTAGCTCTAGATTACTCGTAATCTGAGCACAAGTGATTAAGCTCCATCCCGTACGTAGCCTAATCCTCTATAAACAATACTACATCCAGCTACTATCCTTGTATTAAATAGGAGATCTTAAGATTCCATAATTCTCCCAGAAGAATTCGTGTCCACGACAATCTTTAGCAATATGTCATCTCACATGAAACATGTGGCACTTAAAAGTTCTACTTATAGATTTTCTTTCTGAGTCGGTCTATTAACTGATGGTCTTGCATTGAGGGGCAAGGCGACCATCCCCGTTGCACAACTGATATATCGGTAAATGATTTCTCCTAGAGATATATGAGTAATCAGTAGAGGACAAATGAGGATACTTTTTTTTACTCTATGTTATTCACTGTGAAACAAAATTTAACAGCCATTGGATGGATTGGGGAGGATTCATCAGTTTTGAAGTGGGCCTGACTGACATGTCTTCTCGAATATTTGGATGTTGACTAAGAAACTTTACTTTTAATTCTAAACGGTTTAGATTCAATGGTCTTGTATCTCAAATCTGATTTCTTAGATTGAGTTGACTTATGATCTTTAGGTGAGCCATCAATCCGAACAAAGGAGTTCGATTTGGATTTCGTCAATAAAGAGGGATCAGTACAATCTGAGTTAAAATCTAAGTTTCTCTAAGAGTTCATGAGAGGTAAGTAGGGACTCACCAAGTGATTATTCCTTTACATTATCTCTCTAGAGTCATAAAAAAAAAAATCCTTACTGGGAACAAAAGTATTTTTACTAGATCAAGTATTACTTCTAAACTTATTCTTCTTGTACTTCCGGACAGACTTGAACTTGGCAGTTATTTGAATGTTAGAGACAGTTTGTTCATTGTATGCGTGAACGGGACTCTTAACAACTGAGTCATTAGGGGATTTAAACCCTAACTCGCACTTCTCAAGCTTGTCAGCATGACTAGGGTTCTTATTAGATGAACCATTAAGTAGTTTAGACTCCAGCTCATGCTTTTTAGACTCACATGTGTGACTAGGGTTCCTCACAACTGAACCATAAGGTAGTTTAGGACCTGACTTACACACGCCTTGTAACACCCCAGAACTTTATAGGGGGTATAAAACTGCAAATAAGTGAACTTTTGAATAAATATATGTATGTAGTATCTGTAGAAAGGCTGAACCTTAGCCATGTATGGGAACGAGTTCAGTCAAGTTCAAAGTGGAATTTACGAAACTTCAAAGAGAAATATATTACACTTTGCACCCCTAAGTTTACATTTACTACAAATTGACCCCTAAACCTTCTCTTCCCCACTATCTGCATGCATGCTCTTCCAGGCCAGTCTAGATTTTTCTTCACAACTCACCTCCCACGTCAACCACCATACCCGCTCATCATCACTACCACCACTATAATACGCAGTCTAATTTCACAGTGTCTTCACTTCATCAATATCTATGATCTCTCTCTTTCACCCAATCTATCAATCAGCTGCAACAACAAAAATTTCCTCACTTTCTCTGGAAAAGGCCTTGTTATCTCCACTGTGCCGAGTGAACTTGGGGTAAGTTTCTGCATGGACTCATCTCATTATGTCTTGAAATTCCCTCTGTGGCTATTAACCTTCTTTGAGCCCCGTTTCCCTCTCTTGAAGGACCAGGGAGTTCATCGTAGCCAGTAGGAGCTATCAATTTTCAGTTCTCGAGTCTGTCACCAGAATTTGCATCGGTTCGCCGGAAACTACAAGCTCTCCTCCGGAACTAGGTACGTTCTTCAGTTCTTCATAGTTTCTGTTCTTGCATGCCTCATTGTTGTCCCTGCATGTTTTAAAGAGAGTATGAATACCTGGAATTAGCCCAGAAGCCTGGTTGATCGCTGTTAGAGGACATGCATTCGTTTTTTTCTAGCAGGAGGTGTTCCCTGTACTTGAGTTTATAATCACCCCTATGTTGCATGTTAGGATAAGGGGTTTTGGCTATGGATACTTGAGTTATTCCCCAACTAATTTCATTAGCTTCCCTGCTATGCCTTGATCACATGATCAAGTTCTTGCTCGTATTTCAGAGTTGTTCAAGTTTCAAACCCAGTAACTCAACATGTTTATGTCCCTATTTAGGAATCTAGTTCTTGCTGTATATTAAGTGGGTCGGAACACTTGATAGATCGTTAGAACCCTGGGTATATAGGCTACAATGTTCGTGTGAATTCGAACCTGGGATCTTCCTCTTAAGAGTACTCACATTCTCTCTGAACCTAGGTTCTTGAAGCTGCTATGCAGTGAAGAAAACTGCACAGTGAAACTTGTCTTCTCCATATCAATGTTTCTCCTTCAAGTTGAAAGCTATGCAACTAACTTTCGTTACCCCTAATACAACATGTGCCAGGAGGTTTGTGTGGCTGAAGCTTTTGGTTACGGTGACTTTTTGAGAAACAAAGTCACTGGTGAACTTTTTTGGAGGGTGCAATGAAACTGCACCCAAGTGTGTGATTGGTAGCTCCCAACTTGTTAATTCAAATATGAGATTTTTTTATACTAAAAATAGATTTATCTTGTGTCATCTTTAGGGTATGTTTAACTTGCAAATGATACCCCTGTTAGACCTGTTTGATATTTTGTACTACATGTTTGATATTTTACACTTTTGGGGGTATGCAACCCCAAAACAGTGGGCTAGGGGTAGGGTGATCATCCTCTGAAATTGTAATTTAAGAATTTGGGGTTATTCTCAAACTATTAAGGAGGTTGATCAGGCCAGTTTGTTAATGAGAGGGGATGTCCTTGGTTTGAATTAGTAATAGACATCTTGGTAGTTAACTGTGTGGATTTTGGCCTAAGTTGGATGGGCAGAGGGTATTCTTGGCCATTAAATTATTGATTATTTAGCTTGTAATGTGAAATGTTGAGAGGTTTTGATCCTTGAAGGTCACTGGAGTAATTGGAATTGAATACAAGTCAAAATAACACTAATTAAACTTAAGGAGCGAAAATGTCTTTTATTAAACTTAAGGAGCTAACAATGTCTTGTATTAAACTTAAGGAGCTAAAGTCTTATAAAACTGAAGGGGATAAAGTGTCTTTTACTAAGCTTAAGGGGGAACCAAGAGTTATTTAATCTAAGAGAGACCAAATGTCAGCTCGCCCAACTTGTGAGGGCTAAATTTTGCTGGATAATTTGCAATGCCATGGCTAAGGGTCGATCTGGGCCAGGGGATTTGACGCAGATTACTAGCGCGTATTACGCAAGCATACGGTTAATTAATAGAATGTGAGTATTTTTTAGTACTCGGGTTGTCAATCCCACGGAGACAAGCACGTAACAAGTTTAGAATTAACAATTTAATATAGTTCACTAGGTAACCGGAGGAAAAGTATGTGATTTTTGGTGTTGTCACCACCAAAAAAGTGGTTGTAGTAAAGACAGAAATACTCGTAAACTGACATTAAGAAGAGGTTCTTAATCAATAAATGGAGAATACTAGGTAATCTCGTTGATCACCTATGGTTGTAAACGATTTTCGAATTATCTGAGCAACACGTTAACTATATTCCACTAATTCGGGTAACATCGCTGACCATCTCCTGTCGGTCTCAAGTCATTCTAATTCACGGTATACTACAATCTCCTGTCGGTCTCTTTTGTCTACCGGTCCGTTCTAGTAGGTCATCTACTGGTACGATAACGGGTCCTGTCGGTCCACCGTTTCACGAAACAGTTGAATAATCCTACCGAATCTACCCACACTAGCCAATCCTATTCACTACACCTCTCCGTCTCAGTGATACGGTATTAATGTTCAAGTCTCGTCCTAGTTAGTTATAATCATTTTCGTGCATTCGCTAACTAAGCAGTGTTTCCGGTTAATTACTCCATTAACACTGAAATTACGCACAGTAAGTGGACAATTGAATTAGAATAAAGCTAACTTTAAGCATGAACCAACTATTGAATAAACCCTAGTTCTTGAATCCTAGTTTATCTCCTAATCGTGTCACTCAAGTACGATTACTAACATAAACAAGAAACTATAATTTATTCAAAAGATGAAATCAATAAATCGTGAAGAAAAAATCTAATCCGGAAAATAATCATTGTTTACATGAACCCTAGGCTCTCACATGAGATTCCTAGCAAGAGTTTTAGCTACTCATAACTAAATATAAGATATACAAGAGTTTCTCCAATAAAATTGATTAAGAGAGGGAAGAAGAAATCAAACAAAGTTCTTCAATCTTGAAGCCTTGATCTTGATCTTCTCTTCGTCTCCTTCTTTCTCTTCTCATGTTGGTAGGTTGTAGAAATAATCCAAACCCCTTCTCTTTTGTCTAGGGCATATTAATTAATCAAAAAAACTATTAATTAATAACCCTAAGACCCCTATTAATTTCCCGTGAGTGTGCTGGTATGGAATTCAGACAGAACGACCTCACATTCCTGATCGTGCGATCTCCTCTAATCCTGTGTCTAATCGTGGGATCTCGTGGTGAGTTGCGTCCCTGCCTTTGTTGCTGATCATGCGACCTCAATTTTTGGTCGTGCGATCTCCTCTGATCATGCGACCACCAACTCAGATCACATAAACATCGATCTTTCACTTTTTCTTGCTTAAAAATTCGATAAGGCACTGGTTCTGATCGCACGACCAGAGAATCTGATCGTGCGATCAGCTGAGTTTGTTTTTCTCCTCCAAATTTTGGCTAAGTATGGGGAGGTGGTTAAAGTGTCATTAAGCAAACTTGATTAAATGACACTTGCCTCCGCTCTTCATGTCTTTTCACCATTTTCTTCACGATTTCTTCTCATTTTTAGCTCTCGAATAATCTCCAACGCCTGTTTCTCCTCTCCGCTTCATTACCCAAGACCTGTTTCCTATCAAAACAACACGAACACAACCCGTGCGTTCAAACGTAACAAAATTATATAAAACAATGCGAGAAGTGCTAGGATTAAAGAACTAATTCTCACAGCCAAACATCTACGTTTTCTCTTAATTCGTAGTAAAAACTAAGATTATCAACCTAAAAAGTACGCAAAACGATATAAAATATGCAAGGAATATAACTCTAATAGAGAGTTACCGAATCTCCCACACTACCTTTTTGCGCCTCCCGAGCAAAATCAAGCCACACACTAAATTTCAATCCACCACATTGCATTCAACTCCACTAGCCATGTGACACAAACAACACACACACCCATGCAATCTACATGACTATACACTATGCAACTCGATTATAAACAATGAAACAATTAAGCAACACAATTTTTGTTTTCTTTTGTAAGATTGGGCAATCTCCATATAATGAACCGGTACGTCTTCGAGCTCTCACATTTTCTTAGAGATTCTACAACCACAGATGATCAGAAGAGTTCGCGACCATTCTAGGTTAATAGAGCAAGAACTAGCACTAATACTACCACTTTTACACACTCTTGAAACATATGCCTAGCACATACCATCTGAGCTTTTATTCCTCGAGTTTAAGCTGTTGATGGCTTAGGAAGGCTAGGATAAGATATCTGGAAGCGTAGTCCTAGACGTCATGATACAACTCACAAAACTCGATTTCTCACACTCCCTCACAAAAATTCAAGGACTCCAACCGAATCTCACCTACTTCGTCCCTCATTCCCTCAGTTTTGGTGCAACTCCGTTCTCGCGGCCACAAATGTGAAAGAGTGTCAAACAATGAAATCCAATCCCCTCGTCCGTGTAAGAATTTCGAACCAATCTCCCTTATTCCTTTGTACTTTCACTTTCTTTTTCTTTTATATATATTTTTTCTTTCAACTTTGACATGGAGCAACACTGTAATATTACACGTACGGATGAGGATATAACAATTATGATATAGATAAATGGGGGTGGAACGAGTCAAATCCATGAACACCGATGATGTAGATGTCGACACCCCCACACAAAATGTAAACCAAATCCCTGAAGGAACCCTGTAGTCAATGTTACATGTGCTTTTAATCCAACTGATCCTCCTCATCACCTAAGATAAAGAATAACATGAAAACTTAGCACGTCCTTCTATAAGCTCAGTCAACCCCACCCCCTATCGTGCAGAAAGAATGTCACGCACTACAGCACTTCACCTGTGATCGTGGTGTAAGGACACAATTCATCGCCACACCGAAGTGTGCTGCCATCTCTAACTCGCCCTCACATTCCCTCGTATAACGAAACATGTAAAAGAATCCACAATGAATATATCAAATCAGCACACCCTCATCAAACCTCCCTAACTCGACTCCCTCTATCATGACGCATAGGAAAGGGCCATTTTAACAAGTGACGAAAGTCACAATGAAAGGCTTCCTAGGCTAGATATTGTGAATAAAAGGGGTAAACGGATCAATGGGAGTACTAGTGGACCTACAAGTTGGAGACGTGACCAGTGGATCCCCAAAAGTATCACTTGCACAGCTCTGTTGTCTCCACTATGAGGAGGGTTGGCGACTACCTAAATGACGGTGGTGTAGCACTAGTGGGATAACTAAGCCCGAGAGACAGCTACTCGCATTTCCCGTGTGCATTCGCTCTATAAGCAGCCTCCCCATCATATTCACGCGTCAACTGCCTCACCGTGGCGCTTCATACTCCTAGAGAATACTATCATTAAGCTCTCTCCAGGTTCAAATTACTTCAATTGCCCTTTCTAAAAAAAAAAATTGATTTTTATGAAATTTTTACTTTTTTTTCTTCATTTTTTTCGTTTTTTCCTAGACTGTATATGCTTTTGGCCAACTCGATTAACCACAAGTTTTGGGTAGGGGACTCACAATTAAGTAAAAGTGCATAATAATGCATAAACTACACAATCCTACCACAAAGCGACACAATAAGAACACATAACTATATGCAACAAGGCGATGCATACAAAGACATGGTTAGCGAAGTTAGACACAACCCCCCCCCCCACACACACACTTAAGCGTTTCGTTGTCCTCAATGAATTTGGAGATCAACTAGGAGGTGTCCTCTCTTAAATGTGTAGGCGGTGGATTACAACATTTATTGCTTAAAACGTGGATTAGAGAGTGTTAGAGGTACCTGGGTGCCCGAACCTACATGCGCACCGTTGCCGCGAAATTACAACAAGAACGGGTCCATAAGACCGTTGACAATTTCCGGAGAGGTCTCTACGAATTTTGATGTGCCACTAAGATATAAACTGTAGCCCTCTCATGCATGTGGCACTCGGCATATTGGAATTTCTCCTCGACCCCGAGCAATTCTCTATATCTCTTCTGAATATTCATGCGGGGCTTTTTCTTTCCACAATCTCGTGCCATCTAAAAGTTTACAGTAGAAAGAATACGGGATCAATACTCTAGAAGGGGGGAGGGGTTTGAATAGAGTATGCCAACTTTTGCTAAATTTGTAAGAAGAGTGGTTTCAAAAAGATTTGTAATGAGTAAAGAGTATTTCAAGGCCTTGAAATGAGTTTCAAGTCCTTGGAATCAAAAAAGTTGTTGTAGAAAAGCTAAGTTTATTTCAAGGCCTTGAAATGAGCTTCAAACCCTAGAAATAAAACATGTTTTGTTTTCTACAAATAAGCTAAATATAGAACTAAAATGTAAATGCAAGAGACACAATATATATAGAGTTCAGTCTACTTGGACCTACGTCTCTACCTCAGGGAATTGATCCCTGCAGGATTTTCAACTCAATTCTTATTAATCAAAAGCTAAGCCCTAGATCTCAAGCACAGAGAGATGCCTTACTCTGTTATAGCTTGCGGTTCTCACTAACCTATCTAGTACATGCTCTAGCTAAATGATTAACTAAGAGTTATCTATTGTTCATCTTGAACAATCCACGAGAAGGAATGAGGAGAAGTACACAAATGATATAAAAATGTAAAGCTCAGAAAGAAGAAACACTGAGAACAAGTTCTCCAGAGAATGTGCAGTGTTCTTCTGATGGATTGGATGATGTTTGATTTGCTTCTTTATTGCTTGTCAATCCTGAATGTTGTTTGAACGTCTCTTTATCTTGTGCTCTGTTGTGTCTACGAAATTCTTCATTCAAAGTCCTTCTTATGCAGCTAGGTTGAATTGCAGATCTTCAAGACTTTTCATAACCAACTTTCCTATTTTGAAGATGCATTGTTGACTTCTTTAACTGCTTCTCCCAACGGATAATTGCTCCGTATCTTCAAATACACTGATTTGATCTTGTTTATAAGCATGTTGGGAAGCTTTCAAACAAATTAGATTGATCACAGAATCAAATCATCAAGCAGTTTCCTTTCCTTCAAAACATAAGTTAGGAAATCGTTCCTGCAAAATAGGAGATGCAATATCTCTGCATAAACTGAGTCAAACAAATGAATTTGTCACAGTTTAGAGTGTCACAATAATTTTTCTTTCATAACTAATAAATATATAATCAAGTATAGGAGTTTAGGAGTTGGATCAGAAAACTGCCCCTAAGTTCATGCTTGAACTGCACTTTCTGGTTCTATGCTTTGAAAGCTGTTTCAAGGCCTTGAAATAGACCGGCTATTTCAAGCCTTTGAAACCATGCTGAAATTACAATCTCCCCATTGATGAAAGACAAAACTTAAAAAAATACTTGTTAGAGCATATCAGTAAATTATAACAATAAACTATAACACAAGATTTCTAAATAATCAAACTTATTAAGCAGCTACGTAGCATCAAAGTTTTTAGATAATCCTATTGACCAAAACTAGGTCTCTAAACCAGCAAAAAAATAAAAAAAAACAAACACCTAAAATTTCTCCCCCTTTTTGAATTTCATTAAAAAAGACATAGAACATGTTGGATCAAAGTTTTGAAAATATGTAAACATGTTTGAAAAGATATAATTTTTTCAAGACTTTGAAAAGGATTTCCAGTCCTTGAAAAAGATATAATGAATAGGAAAGAGTTAAGGGGTTGGATCTCCATCTCCTTGCTGCTGTGCATCTTCTTCCTCACTATCTTCTTCATCATTCTCATCATTTTGTTCTTCCTCTTGAGCCACTTTATCACCACCTTCACCTTCTTCCTCAAACAGCTCAACTTCATTAACTGTTTCTGGATTGGTTGCCTTCTTTGACTTCTTCGTGAGATCTTTATGCAGTATTCTTGAATATGTACTGTCAACTTCATCTTTTTCTTGATCTTCATAACCATGTTCCTTATACACTTGCTTACCCTTATCCTTCAATCCAGCAGTCTCATCTTGAGTTGTATGGTCACTGAAGAGTTCTTTGGTTGATCCATCCTTTTTGGTTCCCTCTGCAGCTTGAGAAACTTCTTCAGGCACATCAAACACAGTCATTCTCTTGAATATGTTTTCAACCATGTACTTAATTTTTTTAAACTGAGTTCCAAACTCACGTCGATTCTCTTTTAGTTAATCCATATCCTTCTCAAGTCCATCAAGTTTCAGAAGAACTAAGGAGAGATCTTGAGACTGAGGGGTTTGGCTTGAGGTAGGGGTCAAGGCCTTGGGCTTAAGAAACTTCTTGGAGCTCATCTCTTCTTCAGCCAAATCTAAGGACAGTTTCCAAGTCTTAGCACAGTTTTTTACTAAACCAATTTTCTCAAATGCTTTCACATCAAGCATACCGAAACCAGTAGTAATAGTTACTTCCCTGTCAGTTGGAATTTCAAGGTGTTGAAAGAATGAGGTGAGTAGATTAGCATATGGCAAATGATGCTTTCTCTGATTGGTTTGGTAATAAAGCATGTGCTCCATCACAATTTTTTAAAGATCAACCTCATAACCATGCATAACCAAGTACATAATGTATAGCACTCTTTCAGTTATCAACTCCTTTGAGTTCTCCCTTGGTACCATACATGTCATCAAGATTGTAAACAAGACTTTAGCTTCAATAGTTAGCACATAGTGTGTTAACTGCTTGGATGTGATAGTGGTGTTGGGTAGAAAGAATTCTTCTTTGGCCAGTTTCAGGGCTTCACTCTTAGGAGGGTGATTGCTAGTGTCAAACCTTTTTGGACAGCCTAGAATGTTGGCAAACTCAGAGTGATTAATTCCATATTAGTTTCAGCAACTTTGGTTTGAATCACAAGGTTCACAGTATTCTTGAGTTGTCTCATGTTTAGGTAAAAGAATCTAGTGAGTCTGGGGTAGGCTATCTCTGGAGGGTTTAGAACAAACCAAAGAGAGCTTTTCTTCAGCATCATAGTATACTCTAGATTCATAATATTCAACATGGAAACACTAACCATACTACAGTAGGCAACTGATCTAGAATCAAATCCATCTAGCCACTGACCTCTAGCAACATTTGTAACAAAACACTTGTTATCAAGGGCAAATTTCTTACGAGTGGATTTCTTCTTTTCTGAATAGATCTGCAGTGCCTTCTCAATGTTTTCCTCTGGCTTATCCTCTGTTACTTTTCATTTTCCCTTATCTGCTTTAGTAGGCTTCTTCTTCAGCTTCTTAGGACTAGTAATATGTGTTTCTGGAGCAGATTCAACTTCCTTCATCTTCCTTTTCGTGATGGAAGTGGGTGTCTGATCTTTCTTTGCCTTCTTCTTGGGAGGAGGAAGGGCAATTTCTTCAGCACTTGGAGTTCTTGAACTGAAATCACCACTAATGGTCTGAACCTCTTCCTCATTAGTCTTTATTTTCTTTTCTGTAGCAGCCTTTGAACCACCAACCATCTTGATTCTATCAGAGGCTCGTCTAGTGCGCATTAGGGTTTGGGATACAGAAGAGAAAGGTAGGAGAGATACGAAGGAGAGAAAGAGAAAAGAAGATAAATACTGAAGAGTTTCAGTTTAAAAAGGAAACAAAATATTTTCCTAATCTTTTGAAGATTTGCGGAATCAATTAGACAAAATTGTGTGCGCTGGTGAACGTAAATACTATAATACTATTTCGGCTGAAAAGGGTTTTTTGAAAAGTAAAGGGCAATATTAAGCAATTATCTAGAGAGATAACACCCAACTTTGTAAGATCCATATTATTGACTAACTAGCATGCAGTCTTATTTTCAAGGCCTTGGAAAGTATTTCAAGGCCTTGAAAAGTTGTATTGCACAAGCACATAAAGTCAAATTTGAAAAGATTTTCTAGGCTTTGAAAATCATTCCAAACCTTTAAAACACATAATACTTACCTTAAACTTACCTGATACTTTCCCTAAACCAGTGCTTATTTATTTAGCATACCCAATTCTAATCTCAAGGCTGAGAATGTTTCGTCTGGCAGTGGTTTAGTGAAGATATCTGTAAATTGCATGTTAGTAGAAACAAATTTAAGAACAAAATCACCTTTTTTAGCATGATCTCTGATGAAGTGATGTCTAACATCAATATGTTTGGTTCTTGAATGCTGAACTGGATTCTTGGTGTTTGATATTGCACTTGTATTGTCACACTTAATAGGTATATCTCTGAAATTAAATCCAAGGTCTCTCATTTGTTGTGTTATCCATTACACTTGTGAACAGCAGGCTCCGGATGCTATGTATTCAGCTTCCGCTGTTGATAGTGCAACTGAATTTTGCTTCCTTGAATGCCAGCTGATTAATGATGATCCACGAAATTGGCAGCATTCTGATGTACTCTTTCTATCAACTTTATACCCTGAATAGTCAGCATCTGAATAGCCACACAGAGATAAATTAGATTTTTTAGGATACCAAAGCCCTAAGTCTTTAGTACCATTGATATATCTAAAGATTCTTTTGATAGCAGTCAAGTGTGATTATTTGGGATCAGCTTGAAATTTAGCACACATACAAACACTGAAAATGATATCTGGTCTGCTAGCTATGAGATATAAATTGTACCTCTATACTCTTTCACATTCACACTCTTACCAGATTCATCTTTGTCTAATGACAATGTAGAGCTCATGGGGGTCTTGATTTATTTGGATTGAGACATTATATTTGCTCAGCAAGTCTCTTGTATAATTGCGTTGATGTAGAAATATGTATTTCTTCATTTGATGTATTTGAAGTCCAAGAAAGAAGTTCAACTCTCCCATCAAACTCATTTCCAATTCCCTGCTCATAAGACTTGAGAATTCCTTGCAGAGAAGATCATTAGTAGCTCCAAACAGAATATCATCAACATAAGTTTAAACTATAAGCATATCTTTCTCATGATTCTTTATGAAAAGGGTTTTGTCTACTAATCCTCTTTTGAAATCATTTTCAAGTAAAAAATTTGGCAATCTTTCATACTAAGCCCTTGGAGCTTGTTTCAAACCATAAAGATCATTGTCAAGTTTATAAACATGGTCTCGACACTTTTCATTTTCAAAACATGTAGGTTGAGCAACATAAACTTCCTCTTGTAGATATCTATTTAAGAATGCACACTTCACATCCATTTGAAAAAGTTTCATGTTCTTGCGAGATTCAAATGCAAGTAGAATTATAATTGATTCTAACCTGGCAACATGAGTAAAATTTCCCTCATAGTCAATACGTTCTTCTTGATTGTAGCCTTGAGCTACCAATCTAGCTTTATTTTTAATAACCTTCCCATTTTCATCTAACTTGTTTCTGAATACCCATCTGGTGCCGATAACAAACTGATTTCTTGGGAACTAGATTCCAAACCCCGTTCCTTTCAAACTCATTGAGTTCACTTTTCATAGCTATGATATAGTCTGCTTCTTGTAATGCTTCCTTCATATTTTTGGGTTCTACAAGAGAAAAAAAAGCATCAAAAGAACAAAGATTCAATAACTGTGATCTAGTTTGTGTACCAGTGGTTGGATAAGTAAGAATGTTATCAGCAGGATGATATGAAAGATATTTAAATCTCTTCCTTGGTGTCCAAGTTTCAGGCTCTCCAATTTGTCTTTCAAGTCTTTTAGAACTTGAAGCAGTGGTTTGATCAGTTGTCTTTTCTGGAGGATTTGTTTCAAGGCTTTGAAACTCATTTTCAAGGCCTTGAAAATGCCTTTTGTGTTCCTGTAAGTTTTCATTGGAACCTTTTGAGAAGTCCTCTTCATTATCTGAATCATGATTGTTCAGATTTAGATCTGCAAAACCATCACTCAAAGAACCATCATAGCCTTCATCAAATATGACATGAATACTTTCTTCAACAAGCTTGGTTATCTTATTGTAAACTTTATAGGATTTGCTTGTTTGTGAATAACTAAGAAAGATACATCCATCACTTCTTGCATCAAACATACCAATATTTTCCTTACCATTAGTGTGAACATAGCATGTACAACCAAAAATTTTGAAGTAAGAAGTTTTTGGCTTTCTTCCTTTAAACAGCTCATAAGGAGTCTTATTTAATATAGGTCTAATCAAGAACCTGTTGAGAATATAGTTTGCAGTATTCACAGCTTCTGCCCAATAGTATTTTGACAGTTTGTTCTCCAAAAGCACTGTTCTTGACATGTCTTCAAGTGTCATGTTCTTTCTTTCAAGAACTCCATTCTATTGAGGATTTCTACGAGCAGAAAAGTTGCGAGAGATGCCATGATTAGAACAAAATAAATCAAACTCAATTTGATCAAACTCTCTACCATGATCACTTCTAATTGAAGCAATATGTAGGTGTTTCAAGGTTTGAAGTTCTCTAAAAAGTTTTGAAAATTCAGAGAGGGCTTCAGATTTTTCTATAAGAAACATAACCCAAGCAAATCTAGAGAAATCATCTACAATAACAAGCATGTACTTCTTACCCTTTGGAGTTGGAGTTCTCCTAGGACCACAGATCCATATGCATTAATTCAATGAGTCTAGTAGTACTTACAAAGTTCTTTGGTTTGAATGAGCTTCTAGTTTGCTTGCCTTGTGCACATGCCTTGCATTTTTCTTCATATTTGGACTTGATAGAGGGTAGACCTCTTACTAAGTTCTTGGAAACTAGATTTTTCAAAGTGTGCAAGCTAATGTGTCCTAACTTTCTGTGCCAAATATTTGAATCTTCTTTCAAGGCCTTGAGACACTTCAAGTGTTCTCCTGCAAATTTGTTAGTTTGAAAACTATAGACATTGCTTGACCTAGAGGCTGTGAGGATGCAGTTGCCAGATTTATCATTTTGCACCACACATTTCTCTTTGTCAAAAATAACTTTATTACCATTATCACAAAGCTGAGATACACTAAGCAAGTTAAATTTCAAACCATCAACTAATATACATCATAAATAGAGTTTTCAGAATTTGTACCAACTTTATCAATATCTAGAATGCTTCATTTACCTTTGTCACCAAGTGTGATTGAACCTTCAGATTGCTCTTTGAACTCTGAGAATAAAGATCTCTTTCCACTCATGTGTCTGGAGCAACACTGTCCATAAACCATTTCTGTTCTTTGGTCTTGGTGAAAACCTGCAAACACCATTCACTTCCTTACCCAGCTGTTAGACCAAGTGTGGAACTTAGATTCATACTCAGGGTTAACCATGTTAGGTGGTCTAACCCCTTTAGGAACCCAAATCTGTCTAACTTGTCCTTTGAGTTGAATTGGAAAAATATTCCTCATTATGTGATGGTCTCTTCTTCTGAAAGGACAAGTTACCTTAACATGACAAATTTTATTGCAGTAATGGAATTTAGGAGAAATTCTGCTTCCAGCTTTCACAAATCTGGTATTGTTCTTTCTGGGGAAATTCGGAATGTATCCAATACCAAGTTTTGTGAACAGACTTTAAGCTATCTTCAAGAATCAAATTCAAGTTGTGATCTGAGCCAGCAAGTTTTGTTATGGTTGATTCAGATTCTTGAACTTTCTCAGTTAGAGTAATCTTTTGTTTATCCAATTAATCAACTTGATGCCTTAGATTAACAATGATGTCACTCAGAACAGAATTCTCAGTGACTACTTCCTTGACTTGTGTTTTCAAGGCTTTGAAAATGGTTTCCAAGGCTTTGAAATCACTGTCAGATTTCTTTTGGGCTGCGTTTGGTAATCATGATTTGAATTTGAATTTGGATTTGAAATCTAAAATGTCAAATTCTAAAATTTCAAATCTGGAGAGATTTGAAAATCTTCGTTTGGATATAATTATGAGTCTAATTTTGAATTTGGATTCGCTAGAGGAGTTAATTATTTAATGTTTGAAAGTTAACATAAATGAACTTGTCCCAGCGGCAAATGCCCCACTGCAAAGGATTTGTCCTGCCTGCGAGGCTGAGATATGGGGTTTGAATCCCGGCAGGAGCACTTTTTTACACGATTCTTTTAAAGCCTTAAGATGAAAACTTGGTTTCATTTACTAAATTCGCATTGTTGTAACTTGGTTTCATCACTTAGGCGCGGTGAATTTCAAATGACGGCCATTGTGTTGGAATTTCAAATTATTCATGATTTGCGGGCTTGGATTTGTTTCAAATAAAATCCAATCCCCTATAATATATCCAAATATTGGATTTTATTTTAAATCATCCCAAATTTAAATTCACCCCCAAATCCATCGTTATCCAAACGAAACGTTGAGAAATTTCAAAGTTCTGATTCATACAAACAAGATGCAAGTTTTCTTTTGCTTGCTCATGAACTTTTTCTTCCAAAACTCTTATCTCTTTCAGATAGTCCTCTTCATTTAAAAGCATCGCTCTAAGATAATCAGAGAGGGATTCTGTTGGTTTTGAAATTAAGGAGTTTACCATTACCTCAATGTTCTTTCAGATTTTTCATCATGCTTGGCCATAAAGCATAGGTTGGCATGTTCTTCTTCAGATTCAGAGTCACTTGAGGTTTCAGAATCACTCCATGAGGCTATCATAAATTTCTTTCTTCTTTTATGGTCTTTCTTCTAAAAGTTTTTTCTCTTTTTGTGTGGATAGTCTCTAACCAAGTGTCCTGCATCACCACACTCAAAGTAATTTATTACTTTAGGCTTATTACCATGTGAATAAGATTTACCTTTGTAGTCTTTGCTACTGGAGGATCTGTGTCTGTCTCTGTTGAAGTCTTTATTTCCAAATTTCTTCTTCATTTTGAGGATTCTGGTCAAGGCTTTGGAAATCAAAGCAAAAGGATCTTCGTCGTCATCTTCTTCAATTTCAAGACTTTGAGATCGCTCATTCTCCTTTGAACTGAGAGCTAAATTCTTGAAACCTTCTGGTAACTCTCTATCAACTTCATTCATGGATATTTCATGTGTGAGGAGTTTTCATTGAAGGTCATGAAGTTGAAGTGATGATAGATCTTAAGTTTCTTCAATAGCAGTAGTCTTTGGTTCCAATTTTTCTCTAGGAAGACTTCTCAGAATCTTTTTAACATTTTCTTCATTGGAAATGTGTTTTCCCAGTGAATCAAGATTGTTGACAATATCAGTGAATCTTTTGAACATGTCTCTGATTGACTCATCTCCATTCATCTTGAATAGCTCATATTGCCTGAGATATATGTTGATCTTGGTTTACTTGACTTGGCTGGTTCCTTCAAAAGTCACCACAAGCTTATCCCAGATCTCCTTGGCAGTCTTGCAATCTGAAATCCTATTAAATTCATCTGCACTCAAAGCACAATATAAGAGATTCATAGCTTTATAATTTTTGGAAAATTGTTCCATTTCAAAAGAAGAGAGCGAGTCTTCAGTTTTGTGAGTTCTAATCCCATCTTTCTCTGTGTAGAAAGTGAGTGGACCATTCTGTATTATATTCCGAAGCTCTATGTCTTGATCAATGATGAACATTTTCATCAAGGCCTTCCAGTGTACAAAGTTATCACCACAGAAGAGAGGAGATCTGTTAGCAGCTCTTCCCTGAGAGAAAACACCATCACCTACAGTACTCATAATCACAAGATGTTTAAATCTATGCAGAAATAAAATTTGTTTTGTTTGCTGCAAATAAGCTAAGTATAGAACTAAAAAGTAAATGCAAGAGACACAAGGTATATAGAGTTCAGTCCACTTGGACCTACGTCTCTACCTCAGGGACTTGATCCCTGCAGGATTTTCAACTCAATTCTTATTAATCAAAATCTAAGCCCTAAATTTTAAGCACAGAGAGATGTCTTACTTTGTTACAGCTTGCGGTTCTCACTAACCAACTTTCCTATTTTGAAGCTGCATTGTTGACTTCTTTAATTGCTTCTCCCAATGGATAGTTGCTCAGTATCTTCAAAGATACTGATTTGATCTTTTTTAGAAACATGTTGGGAAGCTTTCAAACAAAGTAGATTGGTCACAGAATCAAATCATCAAGCAGTTTCCTTTCCTGCAAAACATAAGTTAGGAAATAGTTCATGCAAAATATGAGATGCAATATCTCTGCATAAACTGAGTCAAACAAAAGAATTAGTCACAGTTTAGAGTGTCACAATAATTTGTCTTTCATCACTAATATATATATATATATAATCAAGTATAGGAGTTTAGGAGTTGGAATAAAATCAGAAAACTCCCCTAAGTCATGCTTGAACTGCATTGTCTTGTTCAGAGCTTTGAAAGCTGTTTCAAGGCCTTGAAATAGAGTGGCTATTTCAAGCCTTTGAAACCATGCATAACTTACACCATCTCTAGCATACACGTCAAGAAGGGGAATCCGGTACGTCTTTTGTACCTATGTCCCTGCACAATGATTGGAAAAATTAGTCCAATCTCTCTCACCCCTCACTATCAAATTTAGAGAACTCATAAATAATAACAATAAAAACAAAAAAAAATCCTACTCCACATTGGGTTTCCTCCCTAGCAGCGCTTGTAATTTGAGGCAGACGGCCCGACCATGATACCTCATGACGCTCAGAAAGGTTGTTTGGCACGTCGTGTTGCATCCAGCTTCTGACGCTGAATGCTCATAACTACCTCGTCGCCTGCACACTCGATGCTTTTCCTTTAAGTTCAAGCGGATCCTCCTGTGGCAGGTCTAGAATTGCGCGCCTAACTTGCACGGGAAATGGTAATCCTGGTTTCATCTCAAGAGTTTAGTGAGGAGTCGGTTTGAAACCCAAAAGGTCTCCACAGTATCCTTGACCCTCATGATCAACTCCCCATTCTCCATGTCAATTAATGTCCGACTGGTAGCCAGAAAGGGCCTAGCAAGAATGATCAGAACGTCACCATATGGCATGTCTAATATCACAAAATCAGCTGGCATGATCAAACTACCAACCCTCACAAGTAAGTTTTCTACCACCCCAATGGCCTTCTTTGATGACTTATACGCGATCTGCAAATTGATCCAAGTTTTAGGCGGCTTCCCATACATAGCTTTTTGAATACTGAAAGCCACATCAAATTGAAAATTGCACCCAGATCGCACAGAGCCTTGCCTGTATAAGCTCCACCAAGTGTAGATTCAATCACAAAACTACCTGGATCTTTCTTCTTCTTCGGCAGCCCATGTAAGACACATGAAATCACATTCTCAGTCAATTTCACTGTCTGAAAGTCATCCATAGCTTTTCTTCCAAGGATTGCATCCTTGTTAACCGTGTATACTTAGTAATTTTCTGCAGCGCCTCAATCAACGGAATGTATATGTACAGTTTGGAGAAAATATTGAGAAATCGCCTGTACTCCTTTGAGTCATCCTTCTTATTCCTAGTTTTCAATGGAAAATATACATCTCTAGAAGAAGGGGGTAGTAATACCTAATTGGATTTATTCTCCTCATGTGAAGTCACGCCCTTTGATTGGGGGACCATGACAGGTGTCTTCTCATAATCGAAGACCTGATGCTCCTTAGCTTTTGACGCTTCAGCTCTGGCATGGCTCCGATATGGTGGATCATTCAACGAAACCCCGCTGCGAGTGGTAATGGCATTTACATGGGGCACATTCTCTGTGTCAGACGGTAGAGAGCCAGGTGCTCTAGCAGATAGTTGCGCTGCAATTTTCCCAACTTGAACCTCTAGTGAACGAAGAGAATTCTTCGTAGCCTGCACTTCAGAATACACAACATTGACCATCGTGTTCGTATTGTGTATGTTGTTATTCGTATTGTTCATGTTGTTACTCGGCTGTGTTAACGCCTTAGTCAGTTCAGAAATCTTTGGGTTTGGCGTTGCAACAGCTGGTGGTGGAGCCTGTGAAACTGGTGCTTGTGGCATGTGCTGAAACCCTGGTGTGTATATAGATCCAGAATGATCCCCATACCTGAAAGCTGGATGATCTCTTGTGCCTGGTATGTAGTTCTCTTGGTTCCAATTCGACCGCTGTCCTTGTGCCCCAACAAAGTTCACATCTTCACTTGCAATATGGGCCAAGGCATAATCAAATTCCTACTCCTCTACCCTTGCAACTAGCTTCTTATCCTGATACACATGCTTGGCTAAGTCATACACCATCTTGCTGATCCCAGTCTTCCATTCATCATCCTTAGGTTCAAGCAATGCCGATAATCTCCTGGAATCATAAAACTGCGAGTCCTGCTTAGCAAGCTGCTTCATAAGCAAGTAAACTCCTTCTTTGTCAACAGAGTACAGAAAATTGCCCCCAACTTCTCTGTTAGCCAGCTCCTGATTGTGAAGTTCTAGACCATGGTAGAAGACCTGTAAAATTTTGTAATCCCCAAAATCATGATTTGGTCCCTTCCTGATCAAATGCATAAAACGGTCCCATGCATCCACCATGGTTTCATCGCCATGTTGCCGAAATTCTAGAATATCACCCTGTAGCTCAATTACCCACTGAATTGGGTAAAAATTGGCCATGAACTCATCCACACATTGAGACCATGTATTGATCGAATAAGGATCTCTTGACTGAAGCCACTTCTCAGTTGCACCCTTCAGACAGTAAGGGAAAAGAATGAGCTTCAAAACTTCTGGGGTCACATTCTTGTACTTGACAGCCTTTATGTACGCGTTGAACCTCCCAATAAAGTCATTGGGGTCTCATCCATGTTCCCATAGAATTGGAACTGATTGGTTACCGTCTGAATTGTCGCAGGCTTAAGATCAAAGTGCTCGGCATGTATCTATGGCACTAGAATTTCCGAATTGTGTCCATAGGTGGACGATTGAAAATTCTCCACAATAGCCTGCCCAGACTTGTTGTACGGTGTCTGGGAGTTGCGATCATTTAGCTTCTTAGACAGCTCTTCCAACCGCTGATTGAGTTGCGCGTTGGTTAATTGTTACCCCGTGGTGCTTTGTTTCTGTCTTCTCCTTTGGTCTCTGAACAAATGCTCTGGGTCTTCTAGTGAGGGCACAAGCTCTCTTGGGATTTTTTGCCTGCACTAAGTATCTGAAATAACAGAAAATCAGAAAACAAATTAGAAATCAAAGTAGCAAATAAAACAAAAAAAATAAAATCAAACTAAACTAATTATTAACTAAAAACTTGTTGACGCACATAACAAGTTTATAATTAACAATTTAATGTAGTTCACTAGGTAACGGAGGAAAAGTGTGTGATTTGTGGTGTTTCCAACCCCAAACAAGTGGCTGTAGTAAAGACAGAAATAATCGTAAACTGAAATTAAGAAGAGGTTCTTAATCAATAATTGGAGAAAACTAGGCAATCTCGTTGATCACCTAGGGTTTTAAACAATGTCTGGATTATCTGAGCAACACGTGAACTATATTCTAACTAAGCCGGGTAACAGGGCTGACTATCTCCTGTCGGTCTCAAGTCATTCTACTTCATGGTAGACTACAATCTCCAGTTGGTCTCTTTTGTCTACCGGTCCGTTCTGGTAGGTCATCTACTGGTACGATAACGGGTCCTGTCGGTCCACCGTTTCACGAAACCGTTGAATAATCCTACCGAATCTACCCACACTAGCCAATCCTATTCACTACTCCTCTCAGTCTCAGTGATACGGGACTGATGTTCAAGTCTCATCCTAGTTAGTTAGAATCAATGTCGTGCATTCGCTAACTAAGCAGTGTTTCCGGATAATTACTCCATTAACAATGAAATTACGCACAATACATGAACAATTGAATTAGAATAAAACTAACTTTAAGCATGAACCAACTATTGAATAAACCCTAGTTCTTGAATCCTAGTTTATCTCCTATTCGTGTCAATCAAGTAGGATTACTAACATAAACAATAAACTAGAATTGATTCAAAAGATGAAATCAATAAATCATGAAGCAAAGATCAAATATAGAAAATAATCATCATTTACATGAATCCTATGCTCTCACATGAGATGCCTAGCAAGAGTTGCTTAGCTACTCATAACTAAATATGAAATAAACAAGAGTTTCTCCATTAAAATTGATTAAGAGAGGGAAGAAGAAATAAATAAAAAAAAAAAAGCTCTTAAATCTTGAAGACTTGATCTTGAGTCTTCTCTCCGTCTAAAAAAAAGCTCTTAAATCTTGAAGACTTGATCTTGAGTCTTCTCTCCGTATCCTTCTTTCTCTTCTCACGTTGGTAGGTTGTAGAAATAATCCAAACCCCTTCTCTTTTGTCTAGGGTATATTAATTAATCAAAAAAAACTATTAATTAATAACCCTAAGACCCCCATTAATTTCCCGTGAGTGTGATGGTACTGATTTCAGACCGCACAACCTCACATTCCTGATTGTGCGATCTCTTCTGATCCTATGTCTGATCGTGGGATCTCGTGGTGAGTTGCGTCCCTCCCTTTGCTGCTAATCGTGCGACCACAATTCTTGGTCGTGCCATCTCCTCTGATCATGCGACCACCAACTCAGATCGCATAAACAGTGAGTTTTCACTTTTTCTTTCTTCAAAATTTGGTAAGGCTCTGGTTTTGATAGCAGGACCAGAGAATCTGATCATGCGTTCAGCTGGGTTTGTTTTTCTCCTCCAAATTTTGGCTAAGTATGGGGAGGGGTTTAAAGTGTCATTTAGAAAACTTGATTAAATGACACTTGCCTCCCCTCTTCATGTCTTTTCACCTTTTTCTTCACGATTTCTTCTCATTTTTAGCTCCCGAATAATCTCCAACGCCTGTTTCTCCTCTCCGCTTCATTACCCAAGCTCTGTTTCCTGTCAAAACAACACGAACACAACCCGTGCGATCAAACATGACAAAATATATAAAATAATGCGAGAAGAGCTAGGATTAACGAACCAATGCTCACAACCAAACATCTACATTTTCTCTTAATTCGTAGTATACAACTAAGATTATCGAACCAGAAAGCTCGCAAAACGATATAAAATATGCAAGGAATATAACTCTAATAGAGAGTTATCAGGATTCAGACATGACACAAGTTAGTTTGTATTGTGAATCCTAAGGAATTGAATAATAAATATTAATAAGAGATCATTTTGATGTGTATAGGATTTCAAGGAGTAACTCGGGGATAACCATTTAGAAGCCAGGTACGCATTGTATATGCTCTCATGATTTCAAAATGTTAGAAGTAGTCTGATTAGTGAGAAAATCTGATGAGATAAACGGTCTACGGACACGTAAAATTGATCAGTCTCCGGACGTCTGACTACTGCGGTAGCAGGCACACATGGGAACCGTTCTTCGGTCTTTACATTCATGGAAGACTAGACCTTAAGTGTGCACACCCCCTATTGGATCGTCAGTCAAGACCGAAGAACAGTTCCCATGTGTGCCTGCTACCATGTACTGACTAAGCCCGTAGGCCATGAATGTAAAGACCGAAGAACAGTTCCCACGTGTGCTTGCTACCGCAGTAGTCAGACATCCGGAGACTGATCAATATTACGTGTCCGTAGACCGTTTATCTCGTCTAATTTTCTCACTTTTCAGACTACTTATAACATTTTGAAATTATTAGAGCATATACAATGCATACCTGGCTTCTAGATGGTAAGTTATTCCGAGTTACTCCTTGTAATCCTATATAAATCAAAATGATCTCTTATTAATATTTATTATTAAATTCCTTAAGATTCACAATACAACCCAACTTGATTCATGTCTGAATCCCCTAACCCAGATAAACCCTTAGTCATGGCACTGCAAGTTTTCTGGCAAAATTTAGCCCCCACAAGTTGGGCGAGCTGACATTTAGTCTCTCTTAGATTAAACAACTCTTGGGTCCCTCTAAGCTTAGTAAAAGACAATTTATCCCCTTAAGGGATAAATATTAGCTCCTTAAGTTTAATACAAGACATTTTTGCTCCTTAAGTTTAATAAAAGACATTTTTTCTCCTTAAGTTTAATTAGTGTCATTTTGACTAGTATTCAATTCCAATTACTCCCAGTGACCCTCAAGGATCAAAACCTTCCAACATTTCACATTAGAAGCAAAATAATCAATAATTTAATGGCCAAGAATACCCTATGCTATCCAACTTAGGCCAAAATCCACACAGTTAACTACCAAGATGTCTATAACTTATTCAAACCAAGGACATCCACTCTCCTCAAAAAAACTGACCAGATCAACCTCACTAACAATTTGAGAATAACCCCAACTTCTTAAATTACAATTTCAGAGGATGATCACCCTCCTCCTGGCCCACTGTTTTGGGGTTGCATACCCCCAAGTGTAAAATATCAAACATGTGGTACGAAAATATCAAACAGGACAAACGGGGGTGTCATTTGCAAGTTAAACATACCCCAAACATGAAATATTTGAATTAACAAGTTGGGAGCTACCAATCCTTCACTTGGTGCAGTTTCAGGTCACCCTCCTGTTGGAATAGATACCCAATCTAGTTTTAGTATGAATTTGTATATGGCTAGAAATTTCATTTATTATTTATTGGATATTTAATATAATGAAGTCCTTAGATTTACAATTGTGTTGTTTATCTTAAATATCCCTAGTCCAGTATAATGATTAATAGGACAATCATCTATAGACTAGTATGGGGTTGGATTGATATGGAGATATCATGATCCAACACATAGGTGTGCATTAAGGGTAATGGCGCACTGGATTGACCCATCTCCGAGAAGGCTACATACACATTATGTTGAGTCACAAGCCCTTCTCGCTGTGCACTGGTATTGTCATCCTTAGACTTGATTCACTAGATATTCTAGTTGTGGATTATTGTGATTTTGGTAGTGTTAAACGCTACACCGTAACTGGGTAGTTATAAAGGCGTTTACCGAATACAATAAGAAGCAAGCTTAGAGATCGTAGTGGACGTAGATAGAATTTGTTCCTCCCACATAACGGAAGCAAATATCCTAGGCCACTCGAGGGATAGTGCTTATAGAATGTCTGGCCAGACTCATATAAATCAATATGGGATATTGATGTTATTTGCACGAATAAGGCTATTCCCATGGATCGAGAAACTGTGGATTGGATATACGAGTTTGACTTGTATGTCTCGTGCCCAATCCGAATACAGAGACAAAGGGATGAGACAATTACTTGTACAAAGGTTGTCAAGATGACTATTCTATTAGTTGGCTAGAATGGATGTTTTGCTAGAAACCGCTCCATATTAGCAAATAGTTGCTACCAACTAGATAGAACCTATGGGGTCACACGCTATATAGAGTTGAACTAGATTTGGGAATTAATTAATTTGATTAATTAATTAGAAGGATCACTTTTCAATACCTTGCAAACTTAGTAGAGACTAATTTGCAAGGAAGGGACTAAATTGAATTCTAGTAGGATTAGAATAAGTCCTTTAGGTAGTTGGCAAGGATTTGTTGGACTATATAAAGGACACTCCTTCCTTCCTTCCCACACTTATGATTCAATTGATCATAACTTGAGTGGGAGAGAACAAAAGAAGAGAGAGCAAGCAAGCAAAGGAGCCCCCCCCCCTTGCTCGCCACCCCCTTCCCGTCGGCCCACAAGGAGGCCGAACCTCCTTGTTCCGGTCTCGTTTTGCGTGATTCTTCTTCCTCTTCCTCTTTCCGGGCTAGCACCAAGGATTGGAAGATCTAGAAATCAACTCTAGGCGTGGATCAACTATAGAGAACGTGACACAATTCGCGTTTGAAGTCATCAAAGGAGAACCCTAAGGTGTGTTAATTGATTTTTTCCTTTACCATCGTTATGTCTCTTGACTTGTGATACTTGGAGGGTTTTGCATGGTTAAATATTGTTTCCGTTGCGCATCCATGAATCAGAGACCCTACAGTGGTATCAAAGCCACTGGTCGTAGAGCATAAACGTGGTTTATGTGTTATGTTTTGATAGTTTTACATCTTACAATTGTTGTTTATCGCGTAAAACAAGACAAATCAAGCATATGATGCAATTTGTCAATAATCTATCATATCGAGATCTAGTTTTTGCATTGGATGCATGAATTAGTGAGTTTGAAAAATTTTGGGATCTTAGATCTAGGGTTTGGGCATCCTTAGGGAAGAAGGAGTTCTACCCAAACAAAGAAACAACCAAACTTGGGCACCAAGCAAGGGAGTTGTTTTGGAAACAACTCCCAAAGGAGGTTCGCCCCCCCCCCCCCCCAGGGGACCTCCCCGCCTTGCTTGCCGCCCAAGCAAGGTCGGCCTAGGGGCCGGCCGGCCCTAGGCCCTTACGGTTCACTTTTGGGCCCGGGCAATTGGATTGTTCGGCCCCATGGACCATTTTAACCCTAGAATATCCTAATATCAATTAAAATTGACCAAGCGCGTTAAAATTGGATTTTAACTGTTTATGTGCAACTCGCATGGTGATTGGATATGGCCTTAGGATGTGGTTTGTTGTGGATGTTAATTTTTGTGTTTTGGTTTACGGCCTGCGAGCTGATCAATTAATTGTAATAATTAATTAGGGTTTTATGGCCTGCGAGCCAATTTTTCTCTCAACTTGTGACATTTATTTTATTTAGTATAGAAGTTAGATTGTGCTAGATAAAGTAGATTGTTAGCCAAGATTTAAGAAAAGGAACCCAAAGCCAAAAGGAGCCACAAAAGATGGAGCATGGTGCATTCCACATGACTATGAAGGATGGACCAAAAGATCAAGACGCATGGAGATGTGTTTGCTTTTAGGGTTCATAGATAATTCCATTGGCTTGGAATTATCTTAGTCTAGAAAAGGCCATATCCACATCACGTTTTATTCTTGCTTTATGGTTGTTTACTTTGTTGTCTTATTATTTTTGTGTTGGTGTATGGATGATGCATGCAATTAGGATAATAAGATAATTAGACAACCCGGATCTATTATTTGGAGTTGTGCCCAAACTCAAATAGATAGATTAGGTGATATTGATCAACGAAACAATTAAAAATTGAATTTAAAAATCCCTCAAAATTCAAATATTGTGTTCTTGCCTTCTCGTTATTTAAACACTCATTATCATCATGATTTATCAAGTTTGTGCGTGCCAAAGCATGGCGACTTGGTTCATAATGATGGAATGCGATGGCACAAGCTAGTAATGTGCAATTGTTTAAATAAGAGGTTGAACACAACTAGGCTATTAATATGATTAAGAAACCTAGAGGCAATCAATTGGGATTATCCATATGGATGGATAAATAAAGAGTTATTTGCCCAATTGAACCAAGAGTTGCATAAGGGATGCAATTGGAATTGTTCCTACCTAAAGTAGTCAAATTATGGGTGACTTGCCAAAGCAAGCTCATAAGGAGATGAAACATGGATCTTGGTCCACTAGAAAATATAAGGATATTTTCCGCATTAATATCTTGAGGGTTATTAATCCGTAGAAAAATAGTGGGAGCTATATTTAATAAACTAGCCATTATTGAATATAGTCAAAAATTCACAAATACTAAAACTTGCGTATTTTCATTTTTGTAGAATTCCAAATGGCAAACAACTCATTGAGTTCACGACATTCCCTACGATCTGTCCTTGAGAAGGACAAGCTCTCTGGAACCAACTTCCTTGATTGGTACAGAAACTTGAGAATCGTTCTCAAGCAAGAGAAGAAACTGTACGCAATAGAGGAGCATGTTCCAGCAGGTCCAGAGAACCAAACACCTGCTGCCCTAAAGGCGTATCAGAAGCGTGTTGATGACGCTAATGATGCGGCCTGCCTTATTCTATGCACCGTGACTTATGAGCTTCAGAAGCAACACGAAAACATGAATTCTGTCGATATGATCGAGCATCTGAAGCAGCTCTTCCAAGAGCAGGCAAGGGTTGAGAGGTATGAGGTCTCTAAGGCACTGTTCAAGTGTCATCTGGCAGAAGGGAACCCGGTGGGACCCCATGTACTCCGTATGATCGGGTACTTGGAGAATCTCGCCCGACTGGGGTTCCCGGTCGGCCAAGAGTTGGCAACCGATCTCGTGTTGCAATCGTTGCCCGGGAGTTATGAAAATTTCATCATGAACTATTACATGAACGAGATCGTGAAACCACTGCCAGATTTGCTCAATATGTTGAGGACATCTGAACAAAGCATCAACAAGGGTAAGTGCAAGGACATTATGATGGTGCAGAAAGGAAAGGGTAAAAGGTTTGCCTCATCCTCCAATGGCAAAGGCAAGTCAGTTGCCAAGTCCAAGGAACCTGCCCTTAAGCCTGTTGGTGGCATTGCCAAAGGTGTGACTAAAGGTGAGTGTCACTAATGCAGTCAGCCTGGACACTGGAGGAGGAATTGTGATTCCACCAACAAGAGGCTTGGAATAGTGATTCCACCACCACCAGGTATTTTGTTGTAGATGTCATTTTAACTGTCTCTACATCACGGGTATTAGATACTGGATGTGGATCTCACATTTGTCGAAATGTGCAGGATCTAAAGAGAAGTAGAAGATTGGCTAAAGGGGAGATAGATCTGCGCGTTGGGAATGGAGCAAAAGTTGCTGCGTTGGCCGTGGGCGTGTGCGAGCTATCTCTGCCTTCAATATTAGTTTTAGAATTAAATAATTGCTATTTTGTGCCTGCTATGAGCAGAAACATTATTTCTATTTCTTTTTTGGACAAGGATGGTTTTATTATTTCAATAAAGAGCAATTGTTGTTTCTTTTATTTGAATAATATTCACTATTTTAGTGCGCAATTATTTAATGGATTATATGTCCTTGATCTAAGCAATCATGTCTACAACATTAATACCAAGCAGATTAAAATAAATGATTTAAATCCTGCTTATTTATGGCACTGTCGTTTAGGCCACATAAACGAGAAACGTGTATCTAGACTCCATAAGGATGGACTACCAGACTCATTTGATTTTGAATCATGTGAGACATGTGAGGCTTGTTTATTGGGAAAAATGACAAAGTCCCCTTTCAATAAGAAAGGTGAGAGGACTAGTGAGCAATTGGCGCTCATACATACTGATGTGTATGGACCATTAGCCACGCCAGCCAGGGGTGGTTATGTCTACTTCGTTACATTTACTGATGACTACAGTAGATATGGATTTGTGTACCTCATGAGGGCCAAATCCGAATCCTTTGAAGTGTTCAAAGAATTCAAGAATGAAGTAGAGAAGCAACTTGGCAAAAGTATCAAGGCTCTACAATCGGATCGTGGAGGAGAATACTTGAGCCAAGATTTTAACGACCATCTTAGAGAGTGTGGGATCGTGTCCCAACTCACTCCACCCGAAACGCCACAATGGAATGGCGTGTCTGAGAGGAGGAATCGAACCCTATTAGATATGGTTCGATCTATGATGTGTCAAACCGATCTTCCATTATCGTTTTGGGGCCACGCTCTATTAAGTGCAGCTTTCACCATTAACCGTGTTCCATCTAAATCAGTCATGAAGACACCATATGAGATGTGGAGTGGGAGGCGTCCCACATTGTCGTTCATGAGGATTTGGGGCTGGAATTTCTATGTAAAACTTTTACAATCAGACAAGCTAGGGCCAAAATCGGATAAGTGTAAATTTGTGGGGTACCCTAAGGAAACTAAGGGTTACTACTTCTACAATCCAACTGAGAACAAAGTGTTTGTTGCTCGGACCGGCGTGTTTCTAGAAAGAGAGTTTGTCTCTAAAGAAGCAAGTGGGAGGACTGCAGAACTTGAAGAGGTTCAAGAACCACAAATCACTGAACCGATTATGGAACATGAACAGGAACCACAAGCAGTTGTGGAACAGCCTGTTCGGGTAACACAAGAGCTTCGTAGATCTAGTAGAGTGTGCCAAGAACCCGAGAGGTATGGACTTCTCGTGACCGATTCCGGTGACACGATGCTCATAGATGATGAGCCTACTACCTATGAAGAGGCCATGAAAGGCCCAGACTCTCAGAAGTGGCTAAAAGCCATGAGATCCGAGATGGAATCCATGTATACCAACAAAGTATGGACTTTGGTGGAACCACCCGAATGGACGCGGCCCGTAGGGTGCAAGTGGGTCTTCAAGAAGAAGATCGACATGGATGGTAATGTGATTACCTATAAAGGCCGATTGGTGGCTAAAGGATTCAGACAGATTCATGGTATTGACTATGACGAAACCTTTTCACCAGTCGCTATGACCAAATCCATCCGAATCCTACTTGCGATTGCAGCATACCATGACTATGAGATTTGGCAGATGGATGTCAAAACAACATTACTTTATGGGAATCTCCTCGTGGACGTGTATATGATACAACTGGAGGGTTTTGAAGATACAAAGCAAGCCAACAAAGTCTGTAAGCTGCAACGATCCATTTATGGATTGAAGCAAGCTTCTAGGAGTTGGAATCGACGTTTTGATGAAGTAGTCAAAGAGTTTGGCTTCATCAGAAATGAAAATGATTCTTGTGTCTACAAGAAGGTTAGTGGGAGCTCTTTAGCTTTTCTGGTCTTGTATGTGGATGACATACTACTCATTGGAAACGACGTTCCCATGCTACAATCTGTTAAAGATTGGCTTGGGAAGTGTTTCTCAATGAAAGAATTAGGGGAAGCAGCCTATATACTCGGTATAAATATCTATAGAGATAGATCTAAGAGACTGCTAGGCCTAAATCAAAGTACATATATTGACAAGGTGTTGAAACGGTTCAACATGCAAGATTCCAAGAAGGGATTCTAGCCCATGTCACATGGAATCACTCTTTCGAAGAGTGGGTGTCCTTCCAATGAGATTGAGAAGGAACGCATGAGTAGAATTCCCTATGCCTCGGCCATAGGATCTATCATGTATGCCATGTTATGTACTAGACAAGCTGTGTCATATGCCTTGAGTATGACAAGCAGATACCAATCCAATCCATGTGAGAGTCACTGGATTGCAGTCAAGAACATCCTAAAGTACTTGAGAAGAACTAAGGATGCTTTCTTGATATTTGGCGGTGAGGAAGAGTTGCGTGTAAGGGGTTACACTGATTCAAGATTCCAAACTGACAGAGATGACTTTAGATCACAGTCGGGATATGTGTTTTGCCTGAATGGAGCAGCGGTGAGCTGGAAGAGTTCCAAGCAAGAGACAGTGGCTGATTCTACAACAGAGGCGGAGTACATTGCTGCAAATGGCACAGCAAAGGAAGCTGTTTGGATTAGAAAATTTGTTTCTGAACTTGGTGTGGTTCCTAGCATTGCGGATCCAGTTGAGTTGTACTGTGACAGCACTGGGGCGATCGCGCAATCGAAGGAACCCAGGTCGCACCAGAAATCCAAGCACGTGCTCAGGAAGTTTCATCTGATTCGAGATATTATCGATAGAGGAGACGTTCAGATATGCAAGATTCCTACATATGAGAATCTGTCAGACCCGCTTACAAAGCCACTTACGCAGTGGAAGCATGAAGGGCACACTAGGAGTATGGGCATACGAGATGCGCCAGATCGGCTCTAGTGCAAGTGGGAGACTGTTGGAATAGATACCCTAGAGACAATCTAGTTTTAGTATGAATTTGTATATGGCTAGAAAATTCATTAATTATTTATTGGATATTTAATATAATGAAGTCCTTAGATTTACAATTGTGTTGTTTATCTTAAATATCCCTAGTCCAGTATAATGATTAATAGGACAATCATCTATAGACTAGTATAAGGTTGGATTGATATGGATATATCATGATCCAACACATAGGTGTGCATTAAGGGTAATGGCGCACTGGATTGACCCATCTCCGAGAAGGCTACATACACGTTACGTTGAGTCACAAGTGCTTCTCGCGGTGCAATGGTATTGTCATCCTTAGACTTGAAGTCACTAGATATTCTAGTTGTGGATTATTGTGATTTTGGTAGCGTTAAACGCTACACCGTAACTGGGTAGTTATAAAGGCGTGTACCGGATACAATAAGAAGAAAGCTTAAATATCGTAGTGGACGTAGATAGAATTTGTCCCTCCCACATAACGGGAGCAAATATCCTAGGCCACTCGAGGGATAGTGCTTATAAAATGTCTGGCCAGACTCATATAAATCAATATGGGATATTGATGTTATTTGCACGAATAAGGCTATTCCCATGGATCGAGAAACTGTGGATTGGATATACGAGTGTGACTTGCTTGTCTCGTGTCCAATCCGGATATAGAGACAAAGGGATGAGACAATTAGTTGTACAAAGGTTGTCAAGATGACTATTCTATTAGTTGGCTAGAATGGATGTTTTGCTAGAAACCGCTCCATATTAGAAAATAGTTGCTACCAAGTAGATAGAACATATGGGGTCACACGCTATGTAGATTTGAACTAGATTTGGGAATTAATTAATTGGATTAATTAATTAGAAGGATCACTTTGCAATACCTTGCATACTTAGTAGGGACTAATTTGCAAGGAAGGGACTAAATTGAATTCTAGTAGGACTAGAATAAGTTCTTTAGGTAGTTGGGAAGGATTTGTTGGACTATATAAAGGACACTCCTTCCTTCCTTCCCACACTTATGATTCAATTGATCATAACTTGAGTGGGAGAGAACAAAAGGAGGGAGAGCAAGCAAGCAAAGGAGCCGCCGTCCCCCTTGCTCGCCGCCCCCTTCCCGTTGGCCTACAAGGAGGCCGAACCTCCTTGTTCTGGTCTCGTTTTGCGTGATTCTTCTTCCTATTCCTCTTTCCGGGCTAGCACCAAGGATTGGAAGATCTAGAAATCAACTCTAGGCGTGGATCAACTATAGAGAACGTGACACAATTCGCGTTTGAAGTCATCAAAGGAGAACCCTAAGGTGTGTTAATTGATATCTTCCGTTACCATCGTTATGTATCTTGACTTGTGATCCTTGGAGGGTTTTGCATGGTTAATTATTGTTTTCGTTGCGCATCCATGAATCAAAAACCCTACACCTCCAACAAAGTTCACCAGTGAATTTGTTTCTCAAAACATCACCGGTACCAAAAGCTTCAGCCACACAAACCTCATGGTACCTGTAGTATTAGGGGTAACAAGAATTAATTGCAAAACTTTCAACTTGAAGGAGAAACATTGAGATGGAAAAGAAAAGTTTCACTTTGCAGTTTTCTTCACTGCACAGCAGCTTCAAGTTGCTAGGTCCAGAGAGAATTTGAGTACTCTTAGGAGAAAGATCCCATGTTCGAATTCACACGAACATTGAAACGTATACACCCTGGGTTCTACGAGCTATCAAGTGTTCCGACCCATTGAATATATAACAAGAACTAGATTCCTAAATAGGGACATATTCATGATGCGTTATTGTGCTTAAAACTTGAACAACTTTGAAATACGAACAAGAACTTGATCATGTGATCAAGGCACAACGGTGAAGATATTGAAATTAACTGGGGAATAACCCCAATATCCATAGCCAAAACCCCTGATCCTAACACGCAACATAGGGGTGATTAAAAACTCAAGAACAAGGAACACCTCCTGCCAGAAAACAACGAATGCAAGTCTTCTAACAGGGATCAACCAGGCTTCTGGGAAAATCCAGGGATTCAGACTCTCTTTAAAACATCCAGGGACAACAACTAGGCATGAAAGAACATAAAATATGAAGAACTCAAGAAAGTACCTAGTTCCCGAGGAGAGCTTGTAGTTTCCGGCGAACCAATGCAAATTTCGGCGACAAACTCGAGAACTGACAAATTGATAGCTCCTACTTGGTACAATGAACACCCTGGACCTTCAAGAGAGGAAAATAGGGCTCAAATAAACTTTGTAAGATCAGGTTGTGCAAGGCTTGAAATAGTTTGACTATTTCAAGGCCTTGAACCAACTTTCAAAACCTTGAATCAGTTCTCATAGGCTTGAAAATAGTCTAGCTATTTTCAAGGCCTTGAAACTGGATTCAAAGCCTTAAAACTGCTTAACCTGTGTGAACATTTCAGGGGGAGTTTTCTGCACAACTCTCTGAGTCGATTCCTTCTCTATCCTTCATATGTTTGATTTATTGCTATTTGATGATGAAAGACAAAGCATCCTAACTCGTTTGAACATAAAATATCATCTGTTTGAATACGATTTTACGGGAGATTTTATTTCCTAAAGTTTGCCGAATTTGTTTCCTAATCTGACTTTTGCAGGGAAGGAAAAAATCAAGAAGATGATTCTGTGTTTGATCTGAATGAATTGAGAGCTTCTCAATATATTCAAATACAAGATCACGACATTATCTCTGAAGATTGTGATCACTTAACCGTTGGAGAAGATTGTCAAAGAATCAAGTCTGTTGCCTACAAAATAGGAAGTTTGTTGCTGAAAATCTGGGAAGATTTGCAGAGCTGTTTGAAGTTTAAATAGAGCTCAATTCTGAAGCAAAAAGAACACAACACTCAACGGGCAAAAAGAGAGAAAGTGTTCTAGATTGACAAGCATAAAAGAATTTCATCATGCTTCCAATCCATTCACATAAGATCACTGCACTTGTCACTGCAATTTCTACACACTAAGTGTTCTTCTGTATTGTGCTTTATTGGTAGATTATTTCTGTAATTCATCTATCTCCATTCTCAAGGATTTTTCAAAGTGAACAATAGAGAATTCATAGTTAATCAGTTAGCTAGAGTAGGTACTAGATAGGTTAGGGAAAACCACAAGCTGTAACAGAGTAAGGGAACTCTCTGTTCTTGAGATCTAGGGCTTAAATTTTGATTAATAAGAATTGAGTTGAAAATCCTGAAGGGATCTAATCCATGAGGTAGAGACATAGGTCCAATTGGACTAAACTCTATAAATCTCTTGTCTCTTGCATTTGGAGTTCATTCATTTTCATAGTTTTTGCAGCATATAAAACTGTCTGTTTTTTAAGGGTTTGAACTTGTTTTCAAGGCCTTGAAAATGGATTACTTGCTTTATACAAACTGCTTTTCTTCCAAGGGCTTGAACCTATTTTCAAGGCCTTGAACTTACCTAGTTTTCACAAGATCTCATCTTCCTAGAAAGTTTTGCAAAAGTTGGCATACTCTATTCAATCCCCCCCCTTCTAGAGTATTTTAATTGCATTACTACATGCACACTCACCCTTTCAATTGGTATCAGAGCTTGTATCATTGTTTAGATTTAACCATCTAGTGATCATGGGTACTGCAGGTGATGGTGGTTTCTCACAGGGAAGAGCTGCTAACAGACCTCCTCTATTTTGTGGAGAAAATTTTGCTCACTGGAAAGCCTTGATGAAAATGTTCATCATTGATCAAGACATAGAGCTTTGGACCATTATTCAGAATGGACCTCACACTTTCTACACAGAGAAAGATGAGATTAGAACTCCCAAATTTGAAGACTTAGTCTCCTATTCTGAATTAGAGCAATTCTCTAAGAATTACAAAGCTATTAACATCTTATATTATGATTTGAGTACAGATGAATTCAAAGGATTTCAGGCTGCACTACTGCCAAAGAAATCTGGAATAAACTTGTAGTTACTTTTGAAGGAACCAGTCAAGTGAAGCAAACCAAGATCAACATAGGCAATATGAGTTGTTCAAGATGAATGCAGATGAGTCCATCAGAGACATGTTCAAGAGATTCACAAACAATGTGAACAACCTTGATTCACTGGGAAAACACTTTTCCAATGAAGAAAAGGTGAGGAAGATTCTAAGAATTCTTCCAAAGGCAAAGTGGGAACCAAAGACCACAACAATTGAAGAAGCTCAGAATCTCTCAACTCTACAACTTTATGAACTACAAGGGAAGCTTCTGACACATGAAATATCTATGAATGAAGCTGATGGAGAGCTACCAGAAAGTGTCAAGAACTTAGCTCTCAAAGCTATGAAAAATGAGAGAACTCAAAGCCTTGAAACTGAGGATGGTGATGATGAAGATCCAATTGCCTTGGTCTCCAAAGCCTTGACACGGATTCTCAAAATGAAGAAAAACTTTGGAAACAGAGACTTCAATAGGGAAAGGCATAGACCATCCAGTAGCAAAGACTACAAAGGTAATTCTTCTTCACAAAGTGAATCAAAGGTTATGAACTGCTTTGAATGTGGTGATGCAGGACATTTGATAAGAGATTGTCCACACAAGAAAAGCAATATCTTTCAAAAGAAAGACCACGACAGAAGAAAGAAAGCTATGATAGCTTCATGGAGTGATTCAGATAGCCCTAGTGAATCTGAATCTGAAGAAGAACATGCAAACCTTTGCTTCATGGCCAAGCATGATGAAATTTCTGAGAAGAACATTGAGGTAATGGTAAAAAGTATGATTTCTAAACCAAAAGATGCTCTTTCAGATTATCTAAAAAAATGCTTTTAAATGAAGAAGATTATCTGAAAGAGATCAAACTTTTGAAAGAAAAAGTCCATGAGCGAGCAAAAGAGAACTTACAACTTGTTTGTCTAAATCAGAATCTTGAAATCTCTCAGAAAAAAACCGACAGTGATTTCAAGGCCTCGAAAAACAGTTTCAAAGCTTGAAAACACAATTCAAGGAAGTAGTCACTGAGAACTCTGTGATGAGTAACAATCTTGTCAATCTAAGACATCAGATTGATGAATTAGATAAACAAAAGACTACTCTTACTGAGAAACTTCAAGAATCTGAATTGGTCAAAGTTAAGCTGGATCAAAACACAAGTTGAACTTGATTCTTGGAGGAAGTTCACAGTCAGTTCACAAAGCTGGTATTGGATTCAATCCAAATTTTCCAAGAAAGAACAATACCAGATTTGTGAAGGCTGGAAACAAAACCTTTCATAAATGTCATTACTGCTGTAAAACTGGTCATGTTAAGATGACTTGTCCTTTCAGAAGAAGAGACCCTCACATAATGAGGAACACTTTTCCTTTTCAACTAAAAGGATAAGTTAAGCAGATTTGGGTTCCTAAAGGGGTTAGACCACCTAACATGGTTAATCCTGAATATGAATCCAAATTCCACACTTGGTCTAACAGCTGGGTAAGGCAGTGATTGGTGTTTGCAGGGTGTCACCAAAGAACAGAAGTGGTTTATGGACAGTGGTTTCTCGAGACATATGAGTGGAAAGAGATCTCTATTCTCAGAATTAAAAGAGCAATCAGAAGGTTCAATTACACTTGGTGACAAAGACAAATGCAATATTCATGGTATTGGTAAAGTCGGTACAAATTCTGAAAACTCTATTTCTGATGTGTATCTAGTTGAAGGTTTGAAATTTAACTTGCTTAGTGTATCTCAGCTTTGTGACAATGGAAACGAAGTTATCTTTGATAAATAGAAGTATGTGGTGCAAAATGAGAAATCAGGAGATTGCATTCTCACAACCTCTAGATCAAACAATGTTTATACTTTTCAGACTAACAAAGTTGCAGGTAAAAGTTTGAATTGTCTCAAGGCCTTGAAATATGATTCGAAGATTTGGCACAGGAAGCTTGGTCATATCAGTTTGCATACTTTGAACAAGTTGATTTCCAAAGTCTTGGTAAGAGGATTTCCATCCATTAAGTTCAAAGAATATGAAATGTGCAAAGCTTGTGCTCAAGGCAAACAGACCAGAAGTTTCTTCAAGCCAAAGAAGTTTGTAAGTAAACTAGACCTATTGAACTGCTTCATATGGATCTCTGTGGTCCTGTGAGAACTCCTACTCCAAAAGGTAAAAGGTATATGCTAGTTGTTGTAGATGAGTTTTCTAGATATACTTGGGTTATGTTTCTCAAAGAAAAGTTTGAAGCCCTCTCTGAATTTTTAATGCTTTGCAGAGAACTTCAAACTATGAAAAACCTACCTGTAGCTTCAATTAGAAGTGATAATGGTAGAGAATTTGATCAATTAGAATTTGATTGGTTCTGTGATAAGCGTGGTATTACTCACAACTTTTTTGCTCCAAGAACTCCTCAACAGAATAGTGTTGTTGAAAGAAAGAACAAGACTCTTGAAGACATGTCAAGAACAATGCTTCTTGAAAACAAATTGCCAAAACATTATTGGACAGAAGCTGTGAATACAACAAACTATATACTGAACAGGTGCTTGATCAGACATATTTTGAAGAAGAACCCCTATGAACTATTCAAAGGGAGGAAGCCAAATATTTCATACTTCAGGCCCTTTGGATGTACATGTTTTGTCCATAACAATGGAAAAGACAATCTTGGTAAGTTTGATGCAATAAGTGATGAAGGTGTCTTTCTTGGTTACTCTCTGAATAGAAAAGCTTATAGAATTTATAATAAAAGAACCAAATTGGTTGAAGAAAGCATTCATGTTATTTTTTATGAAAGCTATGATGGTTCTTTGAGTGAAAGTTTTGCAGACTTGAATTTGAACAAGCATGAATCAGAGTAAGAGGCTGAGAATTCACTCGGATTTAAGAAAGGCTCAGAAGGTAATAAAAGACATTTTCAAGACCTTGAAAGTGGTGCTCAAGGCCTTGAAAATAAGCCTCAAAGCCTTGAAAAAGATGATCAGAAGGATACAAGTGACAAAGCCACTACTTCAAGACCAGAGAAGATCTATGGAGAACCTGAACCCTGGTATCCAAGAAAGAGATTCAAATATCTCTCATCTCATCCAGTTGAAAATATCATTTCAGATCCAACCACTGGTACACAAACTCGATCACAGTTGCAGAACTTATGTGCTTTTAATGCTTTTATCTCTCTTGTAGAACCAAAAATTGTGAAAGAAGCATTACAAGAAGCAGACTGGATCATTGCTATGCAAAGTGAACTCAATGAGTTTGAAAGAAATAAGGTGTGGAACCTGGTTCCTCCACCTACAAAACAGTCTGTCATTGGTACCAGATGGGTTTTCAGGAATAAGTTGGATCAAAGTGGCAAAGTGATTAGAAACAAAGCAAGGTTAGTTTCTCAAGGTTACAACCAAGAAGAAGGTATTGATTATGAGGAAACCTTTGCTCCAGTATCCAGGTTAGAAGCAATTATAATTTTACTTGCATTTGCATCTCACAAAAACATGAAATTATTTCAAATGGATGTGAAGTGTAGTTTCTTGAATGGACTTACAAGAAGAAGTTTATGTAGCACAACCTTCTAGTTTTGAAAATGAAAATTTTCCAGATCATGTCTACAAACTTGAAAAGGCTCTTATGGTTTAAAACAAGCTCCAAGAGCTGGTATGAAATATTGTCAAAGTTTCTGCTTGAAAATGATTTCAAAACAAGTTTAGTGTACAAGACTCTTTTTTATAAAGACTCGGGAGAAAGATTTGCTTGTAATTCAGATCTATGTTGATGATATCTTGTTTGGAGCTACTAATGATCAATTGTGCAGAGAACTCTCAAGTCTTATGAGCAGGGAATTTGAAATGAGCATGATGGGAGAGCTGAACTTCTTCCTAGGACTTCAAATACATCAGTTAAAGAAGGTTATCTTTCTACATCAAAGCAAATACACAAGAGACTTGTTAAGCAAATATAACATGGCTCAATGTAAGGAAGCCAAGACTCCTATGAGTTCTACACTGTCCTTAGACAAGGATGAATCTGGTAAGAGTGTCAATGTGAAAGAGTATAGAGGTATGATTGATCATTACTGTATCTCACAGCAAGCAGACCAGATATTATGTTTAGTGTATGTATGTGTGCTACATTTCAAGCAGATCCAAAAGAATCACACTTAACCGCTGTGAAGAGAATATTAAGATATCTCAATGGTACCAAAGACTTAGGGCTTTGGTATTCAAGACACTCTAACTTCTCATTGCTTGGATTTTAAGATCCTGACTTTGCAGGTTACAAAGTTGATAGGAAAAGTACTTCAGGAACTTGCCAATTTATTGGATCATCCTTTATCAGTTGGCACTCCAAGAAACAGAATTCAGTTTCTCTATCAACAGCTGAAGCTGAATATATAGCTGCAGGAGCATGTTGCTCACAAGTACTATGGATTGCTCAACAGCTAAGAGACCTTGGATTTGATTTCAAGAGCATACCTATCAAGTGTGATAACACTAGTGCAATTTCAATTACAAAGAATCTAGTTCAGCATTCAAGAACCAAGCACATTGATGTCAGACACAATTCATCAGAGATCATGATGAGAAAGGTGATATTGTTCTTGAATTTGTTGCCATTAATATGCAAATTGCAGATATCTTCACTAAACCATTAGCAGATGAAATATTCTCAGCTTTAAGATTGGAATTGGGAATGCTAAATAAAGATGCATTGGTTTAGGGGGAGCATAAGGTAAAGAAAGGTAAGTTTTATGTGTTTTCAAAGGTTTGAACTGTTTTTCAAAGCCTTGAAAATCACTTCAAAGCTTTGATTTTTATTTGTTACAATATTACAACGTTTCAAGTCCTTGAAAACCTTTTCAAAGCCTTGAAAATAAGTCTGTTGTACTAGTAGTCAATAAACATGGATCTTTCTGTATTGAGTGATGTCTCTGTAGATATTTGCTTAATATAGCCCCTACCATTTTCAAAAGTTTGTTTTAGTCAAAAATAGTATTAGAATATTTTATTTTCCAACATCATAAAAGATTTGAATTCTCTCTGATTATTGCAAATCTTTTGAGATCAGAGAGATATTCCAGTTTTCTTTTGAAACTCAAACTCTCTCAGTATTTATCTTCTTCTCTTCTCCTCTCTCCGTATCATCCCTGCCTCTCTCTATTCTTCTCCCAAACCCTAATGAATACAAGGAGAGCCTCAGACAGAATCAAGATGGCAGGAGGATCAAACCTGGTTCAGAGAAGAAAAGAAAGGCAGCAGTGGATGAAGTTCAAGAGATTAGTGAAGACTCTGATTCAAAGAGCTTTACTGATGAAGAACAAGACTCTTCACCACCCAAGAAGATGGTGAGAAAGGGTCAAGTTCCAGCAAAGAAGAAACATGCTACGGTACCCACTCAAAAAAAGCAGAAGGGAATCAATATTGGAAGCCCTAAGAGAGACAAGAAAAAGTCAGTCACAGAAGTCAAAGGAAAGGGAAAAGAAATCCTCATTCAAGACTCTGACTCAGACACTACCTCAGGAACATATGGAGTATACTCCATATCCAACAAAGGGAAACATGAGAATAATTCGTCCCAGTCCTTAGAAGCTTCAAAAGCAGGAAGGAAGGATCACAAAACTATTTCTGCTCAACAGAAATAGTTGGCTGTAAAGAAGTTGAAGCATGGGAAGAAAGCCTTGGAAGGACTCACATTCTTATTCAATAGTGTTATTGATAAGATCAGCTCCTTCATTGAGGAACTAGATGTGGTTTCACAAGAAGTTCAAGCCAACAATGGAGTCAGTGAGAAAGAAGAAGGAGATCAAGATTGAGATGAAGACCCAACCCCTTAATCTTGCCTACTCTTTCTTCCTTCTTTCTCATAAGTTTTTAATTTTCTCTTTTCAAAATTTTCCAGAAACTTGATCCAACATCTTCTATCTTTTTGATGAAAGTCAAAAAGGGGGAGAAATTCTAGGTGTTTTAGGAGTTTTAGTTTTTTTAGGTTTTATTTGTTTTATTTTCTATTTGTTGAACTGTTTACTTTCTGCTGGTAATATGAATAAGTTGGTTCTTTTTGGAATTACTGTGTTATTATAAACTAACAGTATTTTTTTTGCAGAGACAAAGTATCAAACATAATTTGGTTTTGTCTTTCATCAAAGGGGAGATTGTAAGATCAGGTTGTGCAAGGCTTGAAATAGTTTGACTATTTCAAGGCCTTGAACCAGCTTTCAAAGCCTTGAATAAGTTCTTTTCAAGGCCTTGAAACTGGATTCAAAGCCTTGAAACTGCTTAACCTGTGTGAACATTCTCAGGGAGAGTTTTCTGCAAAACTCTCTGAGTTGATTCCTTCTCTATCCTTCATATGTTTGATTTATTGTTATTTGATGATGAAAGACAAAGCATCTTAACTCGTTTGAACACAGAATATCATCTGTTTGACTATGCTTTTACAGGAGATTTTATTTCCTAAAGTTTGCAGAATTTGTTTCCTAATTTGACTTTTGCAGGGAAGGAAATAATCAAGAAGATGATTATGTGTTTGATCTGAATGACTTGAAAGCTTCTCAATATATTCAAACACAATATCACGACATTATCTCTGAAGATTGTGATCACTTAACCGTTGGAGAAGATTGTCAAAGAATCAAGTCTGTTGCCTACAAAATAGGAAGTTTGTTGCTGAAAATCTGGGAAGATTTGAGGAGCTGTTTGAAGTTTAAATAGAGCTCAATTATGAAGAAAAAAGAACACAACACTCAACGGGCAAAAAGATAGAAATATTTATGGATTGACAAGCATCAAATAAGTTCATCATTCTTCCAATCCATTCACAGAAGATCACTGCACTTGTCACTGCAATTTCTACACACTAAGTGTTCTTCTGTATTGTGCTTTATTGGTAGATCATTTCTGTAATTCATCTATATCCATTCTCAAGGATTGTTCAAAGTGAACAATAGAGAATTCTTAGTTAATCAGTTAGCTAGAGCAGGTACTAGATAGGTTAGGGAAAACCACAAGTTGTAAGAGAGTAAGGGAAATCTCTGTGCTTGAGATCTAGGGCTTAGCTTTTGATTAATAAGAATTAAGTTGAAAATCCTGCAGGGATCTAATCCCTGAGGTAGAGACGTATTTCCAAGTGGACTGAACTCTATAAATCTCTTGTCTCTTGCATTTACAGTTCATTCATTTTCATAGTTTTTGCAGCATACAAAACTGTCTGTTTTTCAAGGGTTTGAACTTGTTTTCAAGGCCTTGAAAAAGGATTACTTGCTTTATACGAACTGCATTTCTTACAAGGGCTTGAACCTGTTTTCAAGGCCTTGAACTTTCATAGTTTTCACAAGATCTCTTCCTAGCAAGTTTTGCAAAAGTTGGCATACTCTATTCAACCCCCCCCCCTTCTAGAGTATTTTAGCTGCATTACTACCTGCACACTCACACTTTCAAACTTAATCGAAATCCACAGAGGGAGTTTCAAGACATAGTTAGATGAGTCCATGCAGGAACTTACCCCAAGTTCACTCGGCATAGTGGAGATAACCAGGCCTTCTCCAGAGAAAGTGAGGAAAAAGCTGTTTTTGTAGCTGATTGAGAGATTTAGTGAGAGAGAGAGATCAGAGAGATTGATGAAGTGAAGAGAGTGTGAATGTAGAGAGGGGGGGTATTATAGTGGTGGTGTGATGATGAGGGGGTATGGTGGCTGACGTGAGTGGTGAGTGGTGAAGGAAAATATATACTAGCTTGGAAGAGCATGCATGCAGATAGTGGGGAAGAGAAGGTTTTGGGGTCAATTTGTTGTAAGCCTAAACTTAGGGGGTGCAAAGTGTAATATCTTTCTCTTTGAAGTTTCATAAATTCCACTATGTTCCCATGTTATCCTAGGATCATAAACACTTGGCTGACCTTATTACCATACATGGCTATGGTTCAGCCTTTCTACAGATATAACATACATATATTTATTTAGAAGTTCACTTATTTTCAGTGTACCCCCCTATAGAGTTCCGGGGTGTTACATCCTCCCCCCCTCAAGAATCTTCGCCCCCGAAGAACCAAGGATACATCGAGTCAAAATAAAACGCTACCCTACACAAAATTCTATTTTACTGAAACAAGTGTGGGTATTTATCTCGCATGAAGTCCTCTGCCTCCCAAGTCGCTTCTTCGGTCTCGTGATTGGCTAGAGATCTACTTTACCTATCCATGTGATCTTCTTCGATTTGAGGGCGAGACGATACCCCAGTTAGTTGAGAGGGTTTGTGAGCATTGCCGCTTCTGGGGGGAGTTCAAGGTTGGCCATGGGAATTTTTGTCATCCATTGGTTAAGGTTGGAGTGATTTTTTGGGGCCTTTCCTGATGAAGAGCCTTGGGCATACCTCAAAATGAGGTATGATGGAGTGGTGGACATGCACTTCGAGCCCAACGAGGAGGATTTCGAGAGGGATGGGGTGTACAAGATGTGCCCCCGCACTATTCGGTCACTCCTCTGGAGGCTCAGGATGATTGGGAAAAGAGGACTGCTCTTGATTTGGGTGAGGTCGACTACGAGGAGCCAGCGTCACCCCAGTCCACTCCACCTGCTCCTGGTGCTGGACATGCAGAGCCGATCATTGTGGAAAACACTGACGAGGAGGGGTAAGATATCAGTATAGTTGTGGTAGGAGTAGTAAAGCCACGTTGTTAGGCGTTCCTGTTTTATTGTATGTATTACTAGCGATGGCTGTGTTATGAGGCCCTGGGTGGTTTTGGTATGTGTATATATGATGCATGTGGAGATGGTGGCCTAGTAGGCCTTTCTTTTGTTGTACATAAGGATCCGTCCAAGCTAGGGACGTTTACTGGGTTGGACCAGTTGTGGTACTTTTGATTATGTAAATAAAATGTACGTGTTCAGGTATCATGCCAGTGTGTTTAACCGTCGTTACTACTCAGGTATTAGCGGCGTTATCGACATTCATGGACCCATAAGCTAGGTTAGAAAAGATTGAGACCCTACTCATCACCTTAGGCCAGAACAGCCAGGATCACGGAAAGTGAGAGGCAGACGTGGCTAATAAGATATTTCAGAGGAAACCAGACTACTTTGTGGAGACTGAGGGACCTACCGAACTAGAGAATTGGATTAGAAAATTTGAAAAGATCTTCGCGACGGTTAAGTGCCCTGATGAGGAGAAGGTAGATGCAGCTGTTTACTACCTAAAGCGGGGAGCCGATGATTAGTGGACTGCAAACAAGGATGTGTTAGGGGGCCATGGGGGTTTTGGATGGGACAAGTTCAAGGAAGTACTGAGGGAACGATTTTATCCAGAGCACGTGAAGCTTCTGAAATACGAATTTTTGGCGCTGAAAAAAAGAAGGCATGACAGTCACAAAATACTACAACAAGTTTATAGAGTTGTCCAGGTTTTCCGGGGAGCTCGTACCGACGGAGGCAAGGAAGGTGCGACGGTTTGTGGTAGGGCTAAGAATGTGGGATAAAGATGGCAGTGGCAGGCCTAGAATTCAAAACGGTTCATGAATCTTTTGTTAAAGCCAGTTACATAGGACACACTAAGGAGTCGCACTAGGCAAGCCAGAAGAAGAAGCATGAAGGAAAAGGCAAAGGGGGAAAGAGGCATGAGGCAGGAGGTAAGGAAATGTTCAGAAGTAAATCAGGCAATGGGAACTTGATAAATTATACTAAGATTTAATTACGTATACGATTGTGGTGTTGTGTGCATAATGGAACCATTAGTTGTACAAATTCATTATATTTCGCTCATTTTCTTACATTTTGTTGTTGTTAATAAATATCTGCCTAATTTATCCATGTATCTTCATGTTTCGAGGTGAGATGGCGGGGTAGGAAGGGAAGAAAACTTTAGAAATCGCGCATAGTGTAAATGTAATTGTAAGGGTAAGTGCATGTGTAAGATTGGGCATAAGGTATGTCAAAGACATTTTGGTTTCGTTTCTTTTTCGTATTTTACTAGAGAACTGTTAAACCGTCTCCCTGCCAAGACGTTACACGTCAAGGCGGAGGGCACCCCTAGGGAGAGAGGTGTATTCTACCTATCCCTGAGGATGGGGGTGTTACACGCCTGGAGTAGACACAACATGGTTTTTCCAATCTGTCATCAGCAACTTCAAAATCAAGTATGCGAGTTCCTCTTTCTGCTAACAATTTTAAATTTCTTATTTAGGAAGACTAACTTCTTCAGGGAGTTGTTCATGAGTGGAAGACATCTTCTGAGCTCATGTATTAACCTATCTCTTTCATCAGTTAAGGAAACAGTTAACTCTTTATATCCGACTAGCTCTTTAGATTTAAACACCAAAGAGAGATGCACTTGGAGACCCAGAAGTAGTACTCTCGTCGAACAACCCTAGTCCCATGTAACATACATGAGTTCATGGATCGGGAGATTCATCATTGCTTCTAGTAACAACTAATGAGTTGAGAGACATACCTGAAGCAGATCCTCTTGTATCAGTGCAAGAGATCATGTGCCGTTTCATATCGGTTTCAAGTTTTTGAACTTCACTACAACCACATCTCATTGGATCACGGTGATATGCTTCCTCTAGTACCACCCACAATACTCTGGTGAGACTGTCTCCTGGATCAATTCTTGATATTCAGAGGTGAGTACATGAAAATTGAACTTTAGAGCCTCTTGGTTGCCTAGATCATCTATCGTCGAAGATTAGCATAGATCTTCGCGAATAGCAGCGAACACATGCCATCATGGATGCATGAGAAATCCTTCTATCCCTGTGCACCAACTTTCATAATCTGTAAAACAAGTATCAAGTAACATGGGAGGTCTTTTGAGATATCCAGTGATCAAATGATCTCTTTTAGAACTGGACACCTGCATCTTGGATCTTTACGCTAGTTCAATAAAATAAAATAATAGCAATTAAGGTAATCTGGCTCTGGTACCAATTAAAAGTGGAGGGGAGAGCACATGCTGAGACAGTAATACACACGTGTACAAGTGTGTCTGCTTCTATACACCCCCGTTCCGCGGCACACGATGTAGCGGAAGACTACAATCGTAAAGCCAATAGGAACAATTCTTGTATGACAATTCAATATATCGAATGATAGACACGCTAAAAGATAAGATCTATTCTAATTACAAGAATTGCATAACGATAAAGCAAATGCAGTAATATAACTGAAACATAGAACTATCTAACAATTATAGGAAAAGTAAAAGACACGACACACAAGATTTTACCGTGGGGAAACCTGCATTTTGTTCTCCACCTAAGAAGGACAGTTAGGACTAAAACCCACTTGTTAGCACCAACAAGTGCTAGACGCTATATTGCACGAAACATCTATACAAGATAGATAACGAGATGTCCCTCGGACTAGCTACTCGTCACACTTACCTTTTGCCTACATAGTGTTTGCAATCGCTTGTGTAGCACCCCACGCTTGTGGCAATCCAAGCCTCGCTTAAATCTAGTCAGTAGTAGCATACTAACTCCTCGAGCTAGTGACATTGATGCACACGCACCTCGTACAGGCGTATACCCAGTACCTTTCCTTTGATATATAGTTCGACAAGCTAACAACTCTATTTTCGTATAGTTCCGCTATAAGAGAGATAAGATATGAACATGTAGGATAGAAGAGTACATACATGTTATACGAATCCTAGACCTAACAGATACAAGAGAAAAACACCCCGGTTGACTCCACAAGTCCTAATAAAGGAGAAACAACTTTAGATCTGACAGTATCAATATATAAGGGTTCAGGATAACAGATCTGGAAACAATATAGACTCTAGGATGAGTTTGAAAGAAAAATCATAGTGTTCAGATTTTGTGAGACGTGTATGCATATAAGATAGTCTGAAATAAAGATCTGACGCAAACCCAAACTAATAAGTAAATCAAAGGACTTTGTTTAATCTCTGTAATAATAACTCAATTATAGACTCATGTAAACTGACAGAAGACTTGTTCTACATCAACGGAACAAGATTAATCTAGAGACTCAATTAAAAACAAGACAAAAATACCTTAATTGATTCTAGAAGAGACTACGACAACTTGAGATGAAGAAAGCTCAAGCGCCGCTGGAGAAGCACTGAAAGCTGGGAGCCGAACCATCTGTAAATATTTTGTCTAGCATTGCTATTTTGACTAGCTTAAATGATCTGTAAGTAATTGCAATAATACTTTGTACCTTTTTTTAAAAATAAAACTTTGTATCAAGTTCGAAATTTCTTCGTTTGATTTCTCTCTTTTTAATTGACTTTAATTTTGTTTCTTTTTTTGGAAAAGAGAAATTCATTGAAGGCTATCTCAGCCACAAGAAGCAATACAAGAGGATCAACCTCTAACAGAAACAGAATGCTGCAAAGCAGCTCTAGCAAAATCATGAGCTAACACATTAGCAGTTCTCCTAACAAAAGAAAAAATACACAAATCAAAAGAGCCAGCTAAACACTTACAATCCCCCAACAATTTCCCAAATGGATGAATCACCTTCCTCTTAGAATGCAAACTATCAATCATCTGCTTTGAATCAGAGAATATACCAATCTTCTTATAGTTTAGATTCGTGGCAGTGATCAAAGCCTCCCTAATAGCAATACCTTCCAAAGAAAGAGGAACAGAAATATGGCTAAGTGGTCTGGACATTTTGAAGAGCACTTCACCAGTCTTGGTCATGAACACACAAGCAACACCACCTGCACCAGTTCTGATATTGAAGGCTGCATCTGTGAAAATTTTGATCTCCAAATCAGGTAAAGCAGAAGTTACTGAGGGCTCAGGTGAAAAACTCTTCTTTGGAGAAAGGGAATCAAAGAACTCATAGAACTTTGATAACGCCTTAGAAGCAATCTGCTGAGGAGACCATTTGATATCATTAAAGATGAGATCATTTATGCATCTCCAGATCTCCCAACATGTTTGAGCAAAAATACCAAGAACAATATCCTTCTCTTCAACACCTTTAGCAGCTTCATTAACAAAAGCCCACCATTGTGTTAGATAAAGGTGAGAAGGAGCAGAAAGGAGAAATATCAAAGGAGAAAAAAGCCCAAACAGAGTTAGAGAAAGAGCAATTCTTGAGCAGATGAAGTTCAGTTTCCTCACTATCACCACAAAGATGACAAACATTAATCAGCTTCTTAACTCTTATTCTCAATAGAGCAGCAGTAACAGGAATGCATTCATTTAGACATTTCCAAAGAAAGACCTTGATTTTGGGCTGCACCTTCAAGTTCCATAAATTCCTCCATAAAGGGCCAAAACTGGACTCTCCAACCTCCCAAATATCATTGCTGTGAAGGACATCATCTTTGTGTTTATGATGTAGCAAGCAACTGTAAACAGAGCTGACAGTTAGCTCGCCACTTTTTTGAAAATAACCAAGCTCTTTTGTCCTTACAAACAGAGGAGCCAACAGGGATGGACAAGATAAGGTGGGCATCATCAACATTAAAGAGTTCATTGATCACATTTAATTTCCATTGCCTAGACTCATGGTCAATGAGTTGGCAGACCTTTGAGAACTCACAATTTGAAGCTCTTGAAGTGGATACATAAGGATTGTCAGCCTTAGGCAGCCACATATCTTTCCAAATATCCACCATTTCGCCATTTCCAATGATCCATCTCCACCTCTTTTAAATAACTTCCCTGCCTTCTATAATACTTCTCCAAGCCCAAGAGCTAGAAGAAGGAACATTTGCCATCCATAAAGAGCAATTTGAAAAATATTTGCCTTTAAAAATTTTCTTTAAGAGAGAACTCTTCCCGTCTACTAGCCTCCAAGCCTGTTTGGCTAACAGAGACAAATTAAAGAGATGAAGATCCTTGAAGCCCCTACCTCCCAATTCCTTTTTGTTGCAAAGAAAATCTCAGGATCTCCAATGAACTTTCTTTTCATTTTCTCCTTTAGCTCCCCACCAAAAATCAGAGATAAGAGATGATATTTTGTGGCAAAGAGATAGAGGAAATAGGAAACAAGACATTGAATACGTAGGTAATGCAGATAGCACTGACTTGATGAGAACTTCCCTTCCAGATGCACTAAGATAAGCTTCCTTCCAACCACATAGTCTCTCTTTAACTTTCTACCAGATAAAATTAAGCGATTGCTTCTTGGATCTACCAACAATAGCTGGTAATCCTAAATAATGGCTGTCTTTAAACTCATTAGAAATGCCCAAGAAAGACTGAAGAAAGCTTTTAAGTAAGGAGCTTGTGCTTGGGCTAAAGAAGACATGCGATTTTTCTCTATTGATGGATTGGCCCGAAGCTTCTTCATAAAGCTTTAAAGCTCTATTAAGGGCACTACAATCATCAACAGTTGCCCTGAAGAAGAGAATAAGATCATCTGAAAATAATAAATGATTCAGTGATGGGCACGATCTAGCAATCTTAACACCTTTAAACCATTTTTGTTCTTCAAAGAACTTAAGAGTCGAGGAGAGACCTTCAGCGCAAAGAACAAATAAATAAGGGGATAAGGGGTCTCCTTGCTGAAGACCCCTAGAAGGATAAATAAAATCCCCAACCTCCCCGTTAAGAATGATCTGAAAGCTCACCGTTTTGATGCAGGTCATAATCCAGCTTATCCACTTCAAAGAAAAACCCATTTTTGTCATGATGGCTTCTAAGTATTCCCACTTGACTCTATAAAATGCTTTAAACATGTCCATTTTAAGCCCCATCCATCCATAATTACCACTTCTTTTATTCTTAATCCAATGCAGCACTTCCTGGGCAATTAGTACATTATCAGTAATAAGTCTATTACTAATGAATGCACTCTGAGGCTCCGAGATTATCAAGTCAATCACCTTCTTTAATCTATTCGCCAATGCTTTGGAGAGAATTTTTTAAAGTGAAGTACACAAGCTTATAGGCCTGTAATCCTTAACGTGTGTAGGATTAAGAACCTTAGGAATAAGGGCAATATTGGTGATGTTGCAGCTCTTGAGAAGCTTCCCATTTCTTTGAAAGTCTCTTAATGCATGGCAAATATCATCTCCCACCACACTCCAATGGTCTTGAAAAAATCTAGCACTGAATCCATCATAGCACGCAGCCTTGTCAGGAGCCATGTCAAAACATGCATCCCTAACCTCATCATCTGAAAAGGGACATGTGAGCATTCAGTTCATATCATGAGAGACCACCCTGTTGACATTAGAAATGATTGGCCAATAATCACCAGTTCCTTCATCACTAAAAAGCTTTGAGTAAAAAGATTGAAATTCTGCCTTTATCTCCTCTTTCTCAGTGCACCACTTCCCTTGAGAGTTGAAGACACCATGGATACTATTTCTGGATCTTCTATGCTTGACCACTGAGTGGAAATAGGAAGTATTCCTATCCCCAGAATGAAGCCAGTCCACTCTGGATTTTTGTTTCCAGAATAATTCCTCTTCTTGCCACAACTTTTCAAGTTGAAGTTCCAGATTCATCAGCTTGTTAGTATCTGCATATCTTCCTTTAAGTCTGATATCATTCAGCTCTTTTTCCTTGTCCTCAGCATCTTTGAAGATATTATTTTTTGAAGATCTGCTCCAAATGGAAAGCTTCCTTCTGCACACCTTAAGTTTCTGCTGAATGGTATACATCCTGTAACCTTGCACTTCTTCAGACCAAGTCTCTTTGACAATGTTGGAGACATCATCATTGTTGCTCCATTGAGTCAAATATCTGAAGATTTTCCTTCTTGAAGGGACATCTTGGGGACAAGTATCAAGAAGGAGAGCTAAGTGATCTGATCCAGAAGTAAAACAGTGACTGAGAATTGCATTAGGAAAAGAAGAAGACCAGCTAAGAGATGCCAAGCACCTGTCAAGCCTCTCCTCAATGCCTCCAATCCCTTTTCTTCTGTTCCACCAAGTAAAAGGATACCCATCGAAACGAATATCAAAGAGATTGCAGTTCCTAGCAAAATCACATAAAGGCTTGCAAGAATGAGGACTTCAGCTATGTCCACCCTTCTTTTCAGATGGATCCATGAGGTCATTAAAATCACCCCAAACAATACAATTATCAGAGAAGGGAGTTATGTATGCGCGCAAATAAGACATCCGTTGTTCCCTCACTCCATCAACAGTGCTCAATAAACATAAATCACATGCCAGAGCCCACAATCTGAATCAATAGCAATATGAATGAAAAACTTACAAAGTTTTTGAACTTTAACCTTAACGCCATTTTTCCACATTACTCCAATGCCACCTGCTAAACCAATAGGATCAACCCAAAGGCTGCAGAAATTTCCAACCTTGCTGTAAACCTTGAACATAAAATAACTTCTCTGCTTCGTCTCACTTAGGAACACCACTTCAGGGAGGTAGAGACTATGAAGTCTCTTGAACTGACGAATTGTCAAGGGCCTCCCAGCACCTTGACAATTCCAGGCCAAGAGCTTCATTGGGCTGAATGGGGCCATTTAGGGCTGGCTGCCTCCACCCAAGAAGTGCTAGAAACCAAAGGAGAGTCGATCTTTCTACTTTTTTTCGAATCATCAACATCCTCCATCTCAATTTCTACACTACCTGCTTTGCTAGAAACGTTAGCCAATCTACGTTTATGTAGGACCTCCTTCTGGACAAGGCAAAAACCTCCATCCGTCTCCTTAACTTTTTGGTGAGCAGTAGTCTCTTCCACTTCTTTCTCTCAAGAGGGATAGTGTTTCCAGCAAGATCTCCATTCTGAGAACGATCTTCATCTTCAGAAGATCCAGACTGCGCTGCTAGAGATTTAGAAGGACGATCCTCATTCTGCAGAGTCAATTTAGGGCAAAGGACAAGATTGTCATTTTTGTCTCCAAACTTACCCAGGTTTGGGCTTTGAAGAGAAGAAGAATTGGAGTCCAAAACAGACTCTGGACCACAACTCAAATGGGTTTCATTAGTGCTATAATTTGATAGATGGGCTTCAGCTAACGGGCCTTCAACAGAGTTGGGTGGGCCCCCATGATTCGGGTCCAAGGAAGGAGAACCGTACTCGTCTAGAACTCCCGCCAAGGAAGTGTTTGAACTGGAAAACCCCTTCTTCTTGGAACCATCATCCTGGGACTCCACACCTTCGTCAGACAAAGATCCAACCGCGTTCTTGGAGAAATGAACAACATCAGTTTCCAAAGCTGTCCTTTCAACTTCCTTGCGACTCATCAGCTTCTCTGGTGAAACACACTTTGGTGATGAAGACACCAATAACTCCGGCGACTTGGTGATCGTCTCCGGTGCCATTAACTCCGGTGACTTGATGATCGTCTCGGGTGCCGATGAATAGACATTATCTCCAGCCTGCTTGTTTGTATAGGTAGCAGATGCTTTACCACTTCTGTTAACAATACTCAAAGCCACCGGAGGAGCCCAAAGCTCATCTAATGGTTTTGCCTTAATCCATAAACCATATGAATCAACCTTCTGCAACACTCTTGAGAGATTTGATTTCTTTACTTCACAGGTCTCTGTATCATGGCCAAGGATGCCACAATAAAAACAAAAGAGGGGAAGCCGCTCATACTTGAACGTAACATTAAAAGAACCAATGTTAATAAGCTTCGACTTCAAACTCCTGATTAATGGTCTTCTGACATCAAAATTGACCTTGAGCCTGATGAATCTACCTTCTTCCGAAGCCTTAAGAGGAAATTTTACCTCTAAAATTTCTCTCAGCTTAGCTCCAATCTTTCGAGCTGATCTCTCTGTGCAATAGATTGGCGGTATATCCCACATCTGAACCCATAAAGGAGAAAAGTTCAGATTGGCGGAATCAATACCAGCCATTGGATTCCAATCAGAAAGAACGAGCAGCTGATTCTTAAAAAACCAAGGTCTCCCTGCCAAAATCCTTCCCATATCCTTTGAGTTCTTAAAGGAGAATTTGAATACTCCCTTAACCAGCTCTTCAACAATAAAGCCTTCTGGCGATCCCCATAGCGGCCCGAAAGTTCTTTTCAGACCAGTAATATTGATGTGCTTGTGCGAAAGCACTCTACCAATCAAACTATGGCCTCCATCTGCAATGATTGATTCAACTTCATCCTCTTCAAAAACCACTTCATCTTCCTCGCCCTCCGAACGAAGATCAATCATGTTCAGCTTACTAGTGATGTCGTCCGGACCTCCTTTAACTTCATCACCATCATAAACTTCAGATTTACTTGTTTCTGACATATGAGACAAGCTTAAGCAAGACAGAGGGGCTCAAAACAGGGGAACAACTTGCAGATTACAAGACACGACTCCAACAAAGGAACTTTCTCTCACTAGAACAGGAACTTTCTCTCTCTAAGCTAGAGAACTCCCTTTTTTTTTTTTTTTTTTTTTTGAAAACGGCTCCAATGGATATATTAATTGGGGCAGAAACGGCCCAAAGAGTCATACAATAAGACATCTAAAGCCCAATCAGGTGGGCTATTAAACCAGGTTTGGTCTTCTCCTAGATCCAAGCCCATTGCCATTTTTGCAAAACGGTCAGCTACTTGGTTCCATTTACGTGGCACGTGTACCACCGCGTGGCCTTCTGTGGTTTCTAGGAGGCATTTACTCTCCTCTTTACTCCGTTGCACTTCCGAGATGTCTTCTGGGTCATTCTCCCACCGCTTCATCTCTCTCATTTCTCTGGTTAGAGAGAGAGAGTCCATCTCTAACCAGATCTTGTCCATTTGAGTCTCTGCTGCCAGTTTTAGCCCTTCCACCATTGCTTCTGCCTCCGCTGCTTTGGCGGAGATGGTGAAAGGTATACGTTTGATTTTCCCGGCGATGAAGAAACCATCTCTCTCTCTCATTATCACACCAATCGCCGCCTTCTTCCTTTGGGGGTTCCAAGCGGCATCGGTGTTGATGATGACCCATCCAATCGGCGGTTGTAATGGCCTTAGATCCGACGGATGTGGACAGATCTGAGCCGGAGAGGATTGAGAAACCGCCTGCATGTGTTTGTTCGTCTGAGAGTCCTTTTGCATGTGTACTGTGATTTCCTCTAGATAAGTTTCAACTTCCTTCACAGCTTGAATTTCGGAGATTTTCTTGTTTTTGAAAATCAAGTTGTTTCTGCAAAACCAGATCTTATGGATCAACAGGCACATTTTGATTCGGTTCTTCTTGTTTTCTTCCAGAAAAGTTTGTGGGAACCAGATCTCGAAAGGGCCAAAACTTTTTTGTGTAAAATCCTCACCTAGGAGGGATTTCCAGCAAGTTTTTGCAAAATTGCAAGTTAGAAACAGATGGGTTTCCGTCTCTTTCTCTCCTTTGCAGAAGGGACAGCAATTTGCGATGTTAATCCCTCTGCTGTTGAGATTTGTTTTAACTGGGAGACTATGTAAAATAGCCCTCCAAATTGGATACAGGATCCTTTTTGGGATTTTCTGTTGCCAGAAAATATTCCACCAGTCTTGAGTCGGTGACGAAGTTGAAACACCTGAGTCCTTCTTTCCTTTTGATTCTTGCTGCTGTACGAGGAGATCGTAACCAGATCTAACCGTGTATTTACCGTTCTGTGAATAGTTCCATATAAGTCGATCTGGAACCGAAATTGTAGGGATTGAAATTCTTTTAATTTCGTCGATATCTTCTTCCCAAAATAATTGTTGCAACCGTTGCTCATCCCAGTTTCGGTTTTCTGTGATCAGGTCGGCTACGTAGATCTTATCGTCATGAATTACGGGCTTTGGAGTTATGGGTCTGAAGGAGAAAGGGCGATAGAGCCAGGGATCAGCAAAAGCATCTAGCTTTTCTCCATTTCCAATTCGCCATCGACAACCGCTCAGCACAAGATCCTTACTCGAGAGGACACTTCTCCAGAGGTACGAGCACCCCTGTTTAATTTCTGCTTTCAACAGTCCCGTATCTTTGTAATACTTGTGTCTCAAAATTCTGGCATGGAGCTTTTCTGGGTTATTTAGTAGTCTCCAAAATTGTTTACCCAGTAAAGCTGTATTGAAGAGATGAAAGTGATGAAAACCTTTTCCTCCATTGCTTTTGTTTTTCTTCATCTTCTCCCATGAAATCCAACTAATCTTTTTCTTGTTTTCTGTACTTCCCCACCAAAAACGTGCCATATCCGCTTCGAGATTGTTACACAAGGTCAGGGGGATCTTGAAGACTCCCATAGCATAAGTTGGAATGGCTTCAACCACTGCTTTAAGCAGCGTCTCCTTCCCAGCCGGACTGAGGTACTTCTCTTTCCAGTCCTTTAACTTAGATTCAATTCTTTCATCAATATTCTTGAAACTGGTCATTCTGTTTCTCCCCATTTCTGTAGGCAAGCCAAGATACTTATCGTGGAGCTCGTCTCGCTTGACCCCCAGTAGACTACACAATTGGGAGCACACTTCCAGGGAAACATTGCTTGAGAAGACAGCAGATGATTTCTCCAAATTGATTTTTTGTCCAGTAGCATTTTCATATTTTTGTAGTATTGTAGCTAGGCTCGTAGCTTCTTAAATTGTAGCCTTTGTAAAGAGCATACTATCGTCCGCAAAAAAGAGGTGCGAGACACGAGGCCCTCCGCGAGACGCCGATGCTCCTGTAATACATCCACTAGACAACGCAAACGTGAGCGCACGAGAGAGAATTTCACCACAAAAAAGAAACAAATATGGTGAGATGGGACAACCCTGACGAAGCCCCCGCTTGGGCACAACGTTTCCAACTACATGTCCCTTAAAACTAAAAGAGAAAGAAGTAGTTGAGATACAATCATAAACAAGATTTACCCATTTTGGGCCAAAGCCCATCCGCTCCATGATTTTGACAAGAAAGCTCCATTCGACGCGATCATAGGCCTTATATCCGTCTTTAGAGCCATAACACCAGTTCGTCCAGACATACGGTGCTTCATGGTGTGAAGGATTTCAAACGCCGCCGTAATGTTGTCCGAAATAAGTCTTCCCGGGACAAAAGCAGATTGACTCTCCGAGATAATAAACGGCAAAATTTTCTTGAGTCGACTTGCCATTGTCTTTGAAACAAGTTTGTAGATCACGGTACAAAGACTTATGGGTCTTAGGTGTGCCGCTGTCCGGACTTGCTTCGTCTTCGGGATTAGGGCCAAAATTGTGTGGTTGAACTCAGCCACGCTTCGTCTACCATTAAGAATGTTCACCACAGTGGCACCCACATCATCTTTGATATCCTTCCAGTATTTCTGAAAAAAGATGGCTGGGAACCCGTCCACACCTGGTGCTTTTAACGGTCCCATTTGTTGTAAACTTTCAGTAACTTCCTGTAAAGAATAAGGGGCTTCCAAAAAGTCCCTTTGAGATTGAGTAATACCTTCTGAAATGAACTGTAGCATCTCTTCCATATCCTCGTCAGAAGGCATTGAGGATGAGAAGAGTTCTTCGAAATGTGTCGAGAGGGTGTTTATGATGTCTTCATCTTCTGTCACCCATTGGCCATTTGCGTTTTCAATGCCTGTAATTGTATTACGGGCTTTTCTAGCCGAAGCTTTCCTATGGAAGAATGTGGTGTTACGATCTCCACTTTTCAGCCATTGGACTCTAGATATCTGGTGCCGGTAATCTTCTTCTTTCTGCAGGAGATCATTCATCTCTCTTCTCGCTTTTCGCAGATCCCTCATAATTGTGGGGGATGGTCTAAGTCTTTGGAGTCTTGCAATTGTTTTCCGGATTTTTGCCAACTTCTTTTTTGAGTCCCCGAAGTGATTTAACCCCCATTTTCGGAGGCTATTAGCACAGTGATGTAGCTTTTCACTAACTGATATCCCACCAGTTCTCCAGTCGGACAGAAATTTCTGATCACAGTCTGGGTCTTGGAGCCAAGCAGACTCAAAAAAGAAACGTCTGGTCCCTTGGATATTTCGTTGAGGATCCTGTTTGCTGATCTGAAGTAAAATCGGACAATGGTCCGATGTAGAGCTCACCAGATGGCTGACCCTGGCATAGCCGAACCTGTTCCTCCAGTTACTATTTGCTACCACACGATCTAAGCGCTCACGGATGTGAGCTGTATCCTCCTGATTGTTCCACCAAGTAAAAGGGTTTCCGTCGTAACCCAAATCTTTTAGATCGCAATCCCATAGAGCATGTCTGAAAGGGTTTGTTTGGTTACTTGTAACATTTCTTCCACCTTCTTTCTCGGATTGAGACAAGACTTCGTTAAAATCGCCCATAACACACCAAGGAGCATCTCCATGTGGTTTTAGGCGACGTAGAGTTTCCCATGCAGATTGTCTCTGACTTTTCTCCGGTTCCCCGTAGAAACCTGTGAAGAGCCATTGCGAACCTTGTTCCTCAAACTTTATTTTGCAGTGGATAAACCTTATGTGGCGAGACAAGATTGTAACCTCTATTTTCTCGTCCCATAAGAGTGCAAGTCCACCGCTTCTGCCGTTGCTGCTGACAAATTCTCCATTTGCATACTCAAGTTTTCTTCGAACCATATCCATTTCATCTTCTGTCAGTCTTGTTTCCATAAGGAACACAAGATTTGGGCGGTTATCCTTCACGGTGTCGCGAAGGGATAGAACGTTTCGAGGGTTGCCCAGCCCCCGAACGTTCCAACTGAGCAGACTCATTGTTCTAGGCAGGGCTGTCGTGCAGCCTCTGCCTTTTCAACAATTGCGTTTTTTAAGATGTCGCATGCCATCTGGTCATCCTCCCGTGGTGGTACAGTTTCTTCCGACGCCAGTTCGGTGGACTCCGTTACTGGCCTCACAGAGAGAACTCCCTTTTAATTGACTTTAAATGGTCACTTTGACTTTACCTCGGTGATTTAGTCAGCAAAACGAAGCAAAAAAATTTATAATTTTTTCATGGTGTCGTGAAGCAAGAATTTAGTCTAGAACACCATGAAAACATTATCAAAGTTTTGGATCATTTTACTAACCGAATCACCGCGTCAAAGTGTCCCATGAATTGTGCACAAAAGAGAGAGATGGAGATGGATATGAGGAAGTAGTATGTACTTTGGTGTTACGTTTAATACTGGTATATGCCTATGGCAGTGAGATCGATCATTGTTAACACCTCTAGTCTTTGCCAATATAAGACTATGAATCCTCTTTATTTGATCTATGATGTAGTAGTACTTCACAAACTATGAGGTACAAACACGAGATGCTAAAACTTAAAATCACACAACCATATTCCGTTAATCCTTTTCGTAGGGAAATGATTGATACATTCTCCTTCCATCAGCTTGGGTTTTCTTATATAAAAGGAAGAAAACCCGAAGCTCATATGTTCAAGAAAGAGGAAAAATAGCAAAAGAAACGAAAAAAAAAAAGACACAAGTAAAAAAAGAAGGAAAGACAATGTTCGAGAATGCTCCGATTGACCAAAAACAGTTTCATTTTCCGAGTTTTTCATTTATACGTAGAAGATCTGTATATACTCCCCAGTTGATCGGTATTCGGGTTGGTTCGGGTCGGAAAGTTGATGTCGGGTCATAAAGAGAAGCGTCTGAAAGACCCACACATCCGGTCAAGCAGGATCACGAGGGCCATGGCGACGGCGGAGTCGATCTCCGGCTGCACCACGAGACGGAAAACGTCGACGCCGAAGGCCACTCCGCCGACCGGCGCTTCCTTCTTCTTAATCTCCGCCACTCGCTTCCTCTTCCCGTCGTACACCTCACAGCACCGCTTAGCATACGACCCCTCGATCTCGTACATCACGTTCTTGCTCGTCGGCGACGACGGCGATCCTGTCCCTTTCCGGCAACATTGACTCACTTGCACAATCGACTTCCCGTTGAGTAAACTCGTATGCTTCCTCACCGCCATAATCGGATTCGCCGCCGTCTCTCCTTCGTAGATCATCCAATTATCGTACAAGCTCAGCCTCTGTTCACGCAATTGATCAAACACCAAATTAGCGCAAAATTGAGGATACATAGATCATCAAACACCAAATTAGTTATGACATGGTGCTCTAATTAAACTATGTTCACTTTTTTTTTGTCCGTCGCTCATTTTTTTTTTACTAACATGTCATGTGTTGTATAGCTAGAGCAAATCCACACCACTTCCTATACAACAAACAAAAATTTGTCTCAAATTAGGGCAAAATTAAGAGCAATTTTTTAGTGCCTCAAAAAGTACCAGGTTGTGCTATACAACCACAATGAGTGTCTGTCAATCACTCAGCTTGTTTAAGTGCTGCACTTTAATTGGTTGAACTACAAAATTTCTCCAAAATTGAAGGTACATAGACCACTTCGAGAATGAATCAATCGATTTACCTTGCGGCGGATGGTGAGGAGCGACTTGCCGTAGGCGTCCATGAGGACGATCTCGGCTCGGTTACCGGTGGTGTAATTGTCGACGCGGTAGACGAGGTTGCCCTTGCAATCGTACACGGTGAAGCCGTCGCAATTGAGGAGCAGAGACTTCCTCCATACCGTCAGGACTTGAGAACTACCTGATTCCGAGACCGGAAAGAGCTTCGTCTTCTCTGCGGCCGCGGCGGCGATGGCAGCTGCGTTAGGGTAAACCTTAGTCATTCAGGTGATCGCTTAATCGACCACGAAGGCGATGGAAATTTTAGTGAGAGAGAGAGAGTTGAAGGGATTGTGGAGGAGTTGTGAGAAATGGTGGTTACAGTTGGGTGGGTTTATATGTTGGATCTGAGGGAAGGACAGGTGGCTAATGAAGCAGAGCGATGGCGGATTTATTAATAAAGAGAGAAAGTAAGGGGTTAGTAAACGATAGTAGAAGATGATGCAATACGCGCATAAAAGTACTTGAAAGTCTACTCCTGATGCGCCAGCCATTATCCAATGAAGCGTTCTTCCATGATCCGTGACAAATTCGGTAAATTAAACAAAATGAGGGCAAAATTTAACTTTAAAAGTTAAGTATACTCTACAGTGCAATTTCTATAGAGTTATACACAGAGAAATTGCTTCTATACAACAACATCTATTCCACCAGGTTCTTTTTCTTACACAATTTATTGGGTCACTTTGAGCCCGTAACATGGTAAGCAAAACGATTAAAATATTTGATATTTGTTAGGATAAAAGACAAAAACCACCATTGAGTATGAGTTAAATACAAATAAGCTCCTGGTCTTTAGGAATATACCATTACCTCATATGTCAGAGTTAAGATGTAACGGTGCACTAAAGGAGGGGCGAAAAGACAAAAATACTCCTGAAATTTTACAAAATTACCCACTATATATGTCGTTTCCTTCCCTTCTCCTCATCATTTCCTAACCCCAAACCAACCTTATCTCTTCCCCTCCCTCTCTCTTCCTACTCTCTTCTCACACTTCTTTTTCTTCTTTTGTAACTTCTCTTCTTCTCCATCCCTCCTCTCACGACACAACACCACCTCCGCCTCTCTCACCCACCTCTGTCCCTCTCCATTTTTCTCCCCGTCGGACCACCAAAGCTAAACAGAGCGCGACCAATGGTGGTTGCGACGTCTTTCTCCCCCTCTTTAGTGGATGCGGCGGCTACTTTGTCGCCGTCTTCTTCGAAGACTCTAAAGGCAGCCCCCAAATCCCAGGCTCGGGTTTCTCTCCTCCTTTGCCTTGAAGATTCTCAAAGCTGGAGTCTTGGAGAAAGTATCCTTGAACAGAGAATCGGAAAGATGCACTGGTCAATTTCTGGAGCAAGTATCTGGGTTGGTTTAATGTTTGGTTCCTGAAATTTTTGAGTGTACTTGGTCTTGATTGTGATGGTGGACAGGGGCAGACCTATGTAGGAGCAACCCCCCCCCCCCAAAAAAAATTTCAAAATTGCCCAGTTGCCCAAGTGCTAAGCTTGTGTACTTAGCAAATTCTACTACATGGTTTCAATTCTACTCCCAGACAACAATTTTTTTTTGCATTCATTTTTTTTTGCCAATTTACCATTTACCATTAAAAATTCACTATTTCCTCAAAAAAAATAACAAATTGTGACTTGTGAGTATTGTGCTCATTATTAATTTGATGCTTGTGTGTATAACTGCATATGAAATATAACAACTTGACTTTTGACTTCGCGAATCTTGCCCCGGATGACTTGATTTCCACTGGTGGTAGGTCTTGTTCGAGGAGAGATATGAGATGGAGGATAGGAAGAGTTGAGAGAAATTGTGGGCTGCTGTTATGTTCTTGTCGTTTTTTGTGTTGGTGGTGGTAGCGGTACTGTTGGGCATTCGGTGGTGGTGGTGGAGGTGGAGGATGAGGAGGAGTAGGAGAATGGTGGGTTCATCCACCTTAAATCAACATCTTAAAAAATTAATTCGGGGAAGATGATTTCATGTATATGAGAGTTAATTGAGTTTGAATTGGTCGCAATTCACAATGGGCAAGTAGGTGATGGAGGTTGGTTTAAATTGGTGGCAGTGGTGGTTTAGGATGGAGTACTGGTGGTGTGGAATTTTAGGTACCAACGGTGCAATTTTGCCTCATTAGTTTTGTTGTTTGTGTTGGTGGTGGGGAAGGTGGTGAATCAGTGGTTGTGGTGAATCAGTGGTGGTGATGGCGGCAGCGATGATGGTGGGGATGTGGTGGTGGTCAAGAACACCAAGAGCATCAAGAACATGAACAAAATAAACACAAAAATACAAACATGGACAAATGTTCATAAAAAGTCATATTGCACCTCCTACTAATTGACATTAACAGAGGTGTGGTGGTGGTCTAACCTCCGTCCACACAATGCCTTTTTTCCTTTGACAGGGGGTTTTTGTATATCCCCAAAGACGAGGGGATTATTTGTATTTAATCTATACTGGGGGGTGGGGGTGTCTTTTACCCCATTTTATGGTATTATAAAGTAAAATGTGTTTTACAACACCATCCAAAGATTAAAAAAATTCTTGCATTCAAATCACTGAGACAAAGTTACCCTAAAAAATCAATAACTTTTTTAGAGTAAAATGTGTTCTACGGAAGTAGTAACAAAGTACTGAATTTATGAATGCTCTATGTAGGAAAGTTTTGAGTATAATTTTAGTGCTCAATTTGTTTCAATAAACATGTAATTTCTACGTTCTCACTAACTTTTTTGCCATATCATTTACTTAAATGCCTTAACTTTTAATATTATGAGTTGAAGACAAACTAAAAAAATATAATGTTATGAGTCACGAAAAGTGTAAGTAGAATTTTATTTAAACTATCAGAAACAAAATAGGAACCAGAATATTAGAACGGAGTATTTTTGAAGTACGAATTCAGGGGTATCTTCTCCACTCTACTTGTAAAATATCATCTATCTCTCGTATTTATATTTTTAAAATGAGACAAACTCGCAAATAACTGCTAGCTCAGTGATAGAGTGTTTGAAGCCTTTGCATGAGGTCTCGGTTCGAACCTGGCTATATGATATAAAAGAAATAAATATTGAAATGAGTTGTTGTTCTCTCGGATTATCGCCTTATTACACGAATGAATTGACAATTTTGCAAAAAAAATAGTAGTAAATGATGATCGACTCCATGCAACCGATTCCTGACGATCCACATTACACATAAACAGTACAACCTGACGATCTTATTCCATATAAAATGTCTTCTGTTGGATGACGATAGAAGCTTCATTAGTTTATAATTGGACGGAAAGTAAATTAATTATACAAAAGCAATTAGTCGTCGTCTTCTTCCTTCTTATCTACCCTTCTCCTGCAGTCAACGCCATAGAGAGATAGCGAATGTGCGTTCATGCCTTCATGGTAGGGTCAGGAGTGCGTTGGAGGCTAAGGGTGATACTACCTCCGTTTCTTCTCTATCACACCGGTTTAATTTTTGTCACTATTCACGGGTCACTTTGACCCGGTGATTTGTGTAGCAAAACGATACAACTTTTTGATAATTTTTTCATTGTGCTGTTGAGTAAAAGTTCCTATATAACATGGTGAAAAAATTATCAAAAAATCTCATCGTTTTGCTATCCAAATCATCCGGTCAAAGTGACCCCGATACGAGTCAAAAAGTCAAACCGGTGTGATAGAGAAGAAACGGAGGTAGTAATTGCCAAGACGAAGAAAGTAAAAACTGATTATTTGCATGGGCCTCCTCATAGATTTCCGATAACGACATTTTGCTCCCCGGGGACCTCCGTGTGGACTGTGGACCCGGGTGCTTTCTATGGGGAGGTCAAAGAGACACCACCAACGAATTGACAGGCTACTGATAGTGGGTAGTGGTTAGATGTTGGATGGAAATGCTCGGGGTGAAGGAGTAATTGATTCCAGAAAGAGAAAATGCGGTGTGCAGTGCAACTAAGAGACATTGGGCACGTTGAATTTGCTGTATAGAATCGAGAGAATGTGGTACTTTGCTCTTGTAGTCCAAGTTTAAAGTAAAGTTCACACTCTGTTTTCTTTTTCTACTCGAGTTTTGAATATCGACGTTTGTAAAATGCCCTAACCTAGAAATATTTCATGTGCATGTATGGGAAGGAGGATTTTTAGGTTAAGAAATTCAAACCTGGTTGGTGTTTAGAAAGTCAGATACCAGTTAATTCTAATTATTTTGTCCGAATAGAATCAACATGGCACCAAAGCAATGGCAGTCCACCAGTCGCATGGGGGTGGGGGTTCTTTGTGAGAAGATCAAAGAAGAAAAAGAAACAAAAAGGCACCAGCAGGGCACCGGAAATAGCCCTAGCCGGGCACTGATGCATAAAAGCCGCGCACCGGCTCCCCTTCGGGTTCCCTGACCACCGGTTCCAAACTAAGGTTTTCTTTTGGGGGTTAGGTATTCCAAACCCAGCTATCCAAACATGCACCACGTATTGTAGAGTTAGTAGGAGAGTTAACATAAGAAAAAAAATTCAATATTCTTCTTCTTTAGCAACGCTCAATAGTCTTCTTCTTTAGCAGATAATTAGAACATAGGCGAAAAACGATGGAGGTAATGGATGGCAGTGGCCTCCCCTAATTTTTCCAAAACATTGCTAGAAAACCATAATATTACAATTTTGTAAGAATAATACCAACACAAATGCTCCAATCGTGATCACATTTCTTCACAAAACCCTTAAACGAATAGTACATATTGCTTCCATTCCAGTTTAATTGACAGGGATAATGTCTAGGTTACCTTTTGTTTATTTTTCTAAAAAGTTAATGAAATTTATACCGACGTAAGAAGATAACACATAGCCATTGTAGAGTAGAATATTAATTTATAATCTACATATATGGCAAAAAAAGGCCTAACCCCAACAAATTGGGAGGATTGTGCCATTTTGATAACCATGGAGATCGGGGTTGTTATACTACCAAAAGAAAGATTAAGTATCCTTTACCTAACTTCAAAATGATGTTCTTCCTTTTTTTTTTTTTTTTTTTTTTAGGAACTTCACAATGATGTTGATAACAATTATGAATGATTATAAACAAGACAAACATAGAATCAAATAACAACAATAAAATGAGATGTCAAAGGATGGCAACAAACAACCCTATCTTCACTTCTATTCCAAGCCAAAATTATACATTTTTCCGATTCTTAAACAATAAAATAAACGAAACTTGTGGCTGAGGAACAAATTGCGGTGCAGGGATAAGCACCCGTCCCTATCTAAACCCCAAAACAAAAGATAATTTGGAATAAGAGGAATAAAGTAAACCCGGGATAAGTGGTGGGGCAGGCAAACAGCGATAACACTTTCTAGTATCCCTTACTGGTCTAGGACGGTTTGTGCGGCCTTCAATGATACCTATAGCCAAATTCCAGTTGTGGACAAAAAGACATTAGATAGAAGACACATTCAATTTTTCTTACTACTAAGATACATTATCATCACTAATTGTTTACTACTATAAGGTTTTACATAGTATTTGTTGATGGAGGCTGGTTGGACTTTGACTGTAGTAGTTGGTATTCTGAAGCTAGGTCACCAATTTTCACCATTTACGATTTTTTTGGAGAACCAGTTTTCTTTTCTTAACGAGGAACATCATATATGATGAATATAAAATTAATTAAGTAAGAGTAATATGTATTCCATCTATCCAACTTTAAATGTATTCCTTTTTTAAATTTAAAATTCTTAAATAATTATCATACTACCAAATAGGTACATATTCTATTACTTTAATTCTCTTTATATATGTTTTCAACATTTGTCTTTTTTTCATTTCTCAATAAAAAGTACTTCACATGAAGTAAGGACATTACCGTTAATCTTTCAAGTAAAAAACATTTCTTAAAACAGTTCCACCCGACGCAAATGGGTGCTAGCTCAAGTGGTAGAGCATTAAAAGCCTCTACATGAGCTTGGGTTCGAACTCAGTAGACGACATAAAAAAAAGATCCCACCGACACTCATCATAGGAAGGGAGTACTTCAGTACAAGTTGAGCCAGCAATGCACACTATCCTAAATTTATATAACTTAATTTTAGGTGTTGGACGTTTAGAAGACGGAGTGCTCAAAAGACAAGGAGCAACTATTAACCATCCGGATGTAGTCAGTTAGTTGGACATGCATGCTAGTCTTTGAACATTACACTACAGGTCTTGAGTTTGCAATATAGAGAAATTCAAGGAATTGTTTATTAGTGTTCTTTTCGAGTCTATTGGTCAAGGTTTGCTCAGATTACTTTTTCTCTCCGGAGTGATTTGCAAGCTATTGCAGGGATGAATAATTTATAGTACGAGTGTGCACAAAAAAGGTAGCGGTTGCGAGTTTCATGTAAACAAGCTAGGAAAAATATAACTGTTAAAACAATACACTTGTATATAAAAATCATTTAACGATAGCCTACATTGGGTCCCACATCAGAAAGAAATTATCAAATAATGGAGAGTGCTCTTGAAAATCAATCTTCTTTTCGAGTGTATTAGTTGTTGATACAAATGCTCTATCATAATAAAGAGAGATAAAATGGTGATTATGAAAATAGCCATGCAAATAGTGGAAGGAGAAGCATGTACAAGTCAAGGTACAATGGAATAGCCAAAGAAAGAAAACACAAGCGAAAATGGAGTCAATAGTCAATAGAAGGATTAGTGTCAGAGAAGTTCGCAGGATGGCCAGCAAAGGCAAGTGCTGAGTTGGCATAAGTGATTTCGCGCCAACAATATTTGTCAAATAAATAGAGGACCTAGCCACTGTAAAAAGGGTCATAATCTACTAATTTATTAGAGTGTGTATGAGGCTTGAGAGCACATTGTTGCTATTATATGTAATCATGTACAACTCTTGAGATTTGATCAGAAGTACGCTTAAATTGTGATCTAATTGTTTCATATCCAATCACCTATTTCAAATTTGCTTATTCCCATGTAGTTCTCTGTTCTCATTCCGTTTAGATTATTGATTTGTGGGTTGGTCACATTCTGAAGTTATCCCGGGAACTTCATATCGACATTTTTGGCGAATCTGGTGGGAAAGCAAGATAAAATAGATTGATTAATTGGATTTGTGTGGAAATTTTTAGATTCAATGCTTGATCTTGAGGGAGGGAACATCCCCAACGACGGCGGTTGGAGACACCTCATTAGTAGGATGCGCATGTCGAGGGCGTGGAGGTAAGATGCTTATACCTCCTTTGGGGATGCATCCTAATGTGTTAGTTGGTTCTAAGCTGGAGAAGGTGGTGGCACAATTGGTCACAGAGCGAGTCTGGATGAAACAACTCATGGGAGCAAAGCTTGCTGCTTTCCATGTATCCCGGTAGGATTTACAACTCCCCAATTTGTTCCACTGAGGGAAGTTTCGTTGGAAAAAAGTAATGGATAATTGTGAGCTCAAAATTAAACTAAGGGTAACACATCCATGGTAAGTGCATGCTTACATCCCGTAGCCGGTGAGCGGGAACCAGCTGCCACGTACACTTTCGGAGAAAACAAACCTAATACAGATCCAATATAGGGGGTGATAGGGAAAATGATGATCCCCGGAAGTACTGTAGCTCGTCGTATCCAGAACAAATTCAGGAAATGCCTTACGCGTAAAAAGTACCATGTCTAGCATAACACACATTTACTGAAGAAGGCCTTTCTAGTGCCCAACATCATTTAGTTAAATTCATTGAGGCTCTGGCCCTCATGCGGTGGATGAAATTTGTAAAATTAGGAAGTCCTCCATATCTCTCCGGGCACTACGCGTACATGTTGGTATGCCATGTTTCAGCCCGAGTCAATTCAAACATGGGATAATATGGCCATCAACTTTATAGCCACATTTATGCAATTTTAAGAGACGTATTATAAGTTGGATTTTTCAGAAGAAAAATAGGATGACAATGAAGAGCTAGTAGATTTTGTGAAGATGTTTTAGTAGAAGACTATTTATAGCACAAACATGTATACTGATGAAGACTTGGTAGGCGCCTGTAAAGAGTATGCTACCATGGAATACAATAGGATGATTGTAATACATCACACACACCTACTTTTGATTCGATGATGGATTTGGTAAGGAAATTAAACGAGCTGGTTGTGCCAATACCCAAAAGCGGAGAAGAAGGGATCCAAGAGGCCAATGTTACCATGAGCGCTATTGTTGAGTGTAAGGGGAGGAATAAAAGAAATTGTGATGGAAAGAAGTGATCAGAGTCTAGAAGTGGGGATACCGAGGTTTGCTAGACTAGAAATGAAAAAAGCTTTACATTCCATCTGAATTGCCAATGGATGAGGAAAAGTCTATGAGAATACTGAACGAATAGGTACAAAGGGCCGACTGTTTTAGTTTCAATTTCATACATTGATGAGAAAACTAAGAGACACCCAATGTTTTGTTACTTTTGTAAGAAGATCAAGCATGAACCTAATGATTGTTGGCTTTTTAGGCGCTTATTTCAACGATGGATAAGTCAATGGGCAATTGGTTAGACAAAAACCAATATAAACAAGAAACCTTATCGTGCTCACCAAATTGCAAGTTCATGTGAGGTCTAAGATAGATTTGTAGCAATGGAAGCAGGATTTGAATAGGAAAAGAAGATGGCGGAAAGATACTGTGGACAGAAAGCGGTATGCGAGATAATATGATCTGCAAAGATGAGCTTCGGCGGATTTTTCTGTCGAGAGATTACTAAGTCCATCATTAAAATTACTACACAAATGGGTTTCAAAGGGACGACTCCCTAGAAAAAGGATGTGATAACGTTTAGGAAACATGATTAGAGATATGATTTACCTCATGATAGACCTCTTTGTGTGGAAATTTCTTTCATAGGCTCAAATTTCTCTTGAGCATTCTTATATTGAGGATCATCGCCAAATATGATGCCAAAATCCACCTATGACCAACTAAACATGCCTTGAGCAACACTCATGAAGGATTTCATCTTGATAGCAGCATTTAGAGCACAGTTAGTGAACATCATGGGCGAAGTTACTCTGAAAACAATATTTGGGCCAATCAAAGAGCCTCTAACCTTCCATATAATTAAGGATAATTTCAACTATCATGGTATATTGGGCAGAGATTTGGTACATACTCATTCAGCTTTCCCTTCAAGTTACAATTAGTAACTGAAGGAACTTTGGAAGGGAAATGTTGTGATTTTTGAACCTATTCCTATCCCTTTTCCGCTAGAGGAGGCTCACATGTTGGAAGCCAAGTTCTTTGGATTCCATGTTGCAATGGCGACAGACGAGGATAATATTTTTGGAGTGTATATCTCAAAGTGGAACGACATAGTAAAAGAAGATGCAGCTAGTATTGGCATGCCCAATGGTATAGAAATGTATGCTACTCACGAATCTGGCCCAACACAAGAAAATGAGGAAGTTAATTATTGAAAGAATGTAAAATTAAGGTCAAATTGATCAAGTTATGGTTCTGTGGATGCTTGAGAAATTTGGTTGTTAAAGAAACCAATGGAGAGGGTGTGGTTGGTTATTACGACTCAAATGTGTTTTGGATGCAGACTGGTCCTCATGGTAAGTATAAATCAATTATGGGGCTCTTCCTGATGGGGGGAGCCCCAAGAGATGTACGGGTCAAGCGAGGGGCACACCATCAAACCCCGACATTAATGTCTGGTGGATTGTTGAAAAATGTTCATGTGGTTGTCGTGCATGAGTCTTTGGATAAGGAATTTTCGCTGAGCTCCATTGGTGTACAAATGTATCAGTCATGGGAGAAAATTTTGAATTGGTGACCATGCTGATATCATTGGATAAGGCCTACAGGCTAAGCTCCATTTTTGGATAAAGGTGATGTTTATGGTTAGATTCCCTTGTGGTGGCCGCGTTGGATTCCCTAGATAATGTCCTTGACTGGGCTCCAAGTTGGTGGGAAAAAGTTATTGGTTATGGTTGTATGCCCTCGTGGTGGCCTCATTAAACTCCATGGATAAGGTCTTTTACTAAGCTATATGTTAATGGGAGGTAAGTGCTGGTTATGGTTAATTGAATTCTCTGGATACGACTTTTAATTGACCTCCTACATGGTAAAGTGGGGCCTTGTTTTGTGTTTAGGTACCCTAAAACCTGTGGAGAGGGCTGGACTTAGTTCTTTAAGGGATGAAGCTGGGTCTGCGCTAGACTCTAATGAATCGAGTTTAGATGGTGGTTCCCACCAAAAAAGCTAAAGTTCGTTGGATAAAGCTAGCTTTTTGGAACTTTTGGCTGACGAGCACTAGTTTAACGTGTATGGTTAATATGGAAGATGCGATAATTGTAACAAGGTACCCACTAGAAAAAACTTAAGATGATCGCAAAGTTGAATCTTGCAGCTAAAATCATTATCAAATGGGGAATTTGATGCTATAGCTAAAATCATTATCAAATGGGGAATTTGGATGCTATGGTTGCTCTTGATTTAGATATATATGGCATACTTATTTTTCAACCTTAATATGTGCAGTTAGATATACAATCAGAGTATATGGGCCTGTTTTTTCGCTGGTTTAGTTTGGAGCATTGTCCTGAAAATTGGTTTTATTCATATTACATAATGTCATAGACATGTGTGTTGTGTCTTTTCTTCGAATAGAACAAAACATCGCAGGGATTATTAAACTGTATGACTACGTTCATGGATGGATATTTGATATGTGTAGATAGACCGCAAATGTGAAAGTAGCTATTATCTTAAAAGAATTACGAAAGGAAATTCCAATTTCAAAGTGATTGTAATTGTTTCGCAGCTAAGCTAAGAGGCGACACTGGGCAATTATGTCCCCGACACACTTTCTTACGTGCTACCGCAAGTGCACGGTTTAAGTAATATAGGGTAATATTTCAATCCTGAGTTATCGATCCCACGAGGACAAGCTTGAGATTATTTAGTTAGTTATTAGCCTAGAATACGGTACAAGGAGGAAAGAATGGTGATTAAAAATGTTCTAACCCAAAAAAAAAATTGAATAAAATGAAATAACAAACTAGTTTAATATTTTATATTTTTGTGATAATATGGAGAACAACTAGGTGATCTACGGATCCCCTAGGGTTTTAGACAGTCCCGGATTATGTACTGAAACACGCTATCATCTTATTAATTGTGTCGGGTACTGGTACTAGCAATCTCCTATCGGTCTCATGTCATTCTACCTATCAATTGACTATGGGTCCTGTCGGTCCACCGACGTCTACCGATATAGTTCGAGTAGGATAACGACCTGCACGACAACGCGTCCTATCGGTCCACCGTTGCACAAAACAGCCGAATCTCACCTACCGAATCTACCCACTAACACGACTAGTCCTAATAATCTCACCTCTCAGTCTCAATGATTAGGGCTAATTTCTTGTTCTTGTTCGTATCCGGTAAAGTCTCTTTCGAGCAATCACCTAGAATGATAGCCTAACCGGTTCGCGACTCCTTTTAAGCTAAGAATTAAGTTTATAACAAGGAATACAACTAATAAGATAATGGTCTTTAAGCTACGATTCATCTTACCTATTGATCATCTTCCCAAAGTTGTTCTTGTTACCCTAGACGTGTCAATAGTCCTAATTAATCAAGATATAGATAAACAAAGAAGAACAATACAATTAAGAGAATCAAAACATGAATCAATCTCACAATCCGAAAACAAATATAGTTCATAAACCCTAGGTTCATCTCCATAGAACCTAGAAAAAGTATTTAGTGACTAATAAAGTAGGAAAATAATAAGAGTTTCTCCATACACATGATGAAAAGAGAAGAGAAAGGAATCAACCGGTGAAATCACCAAGCTTTGACGAATCCGGGCAATCCCCAAGCTCCAAGTTGCTCTCCAATGGTTCCCCTGCGTGTATGATCTTCCTCTAGGTCTTCTATCACGTTTTTTACCAGCTGGGGGCGAGTTTTAATGAAACTCAGCCGAAATTGCATTTCAGCCCCTCCAGTTTGTAATTCCCGGACATAATTGTAAGCTGATCTTGCGCGGGCCATAACTCTCTCACATGGAATCGTATTTGGGCTTACCATATATCGTTGGAAAGCCCTGAATGTCTACTTTCCAATGGAACATGTCTTATTCCAAAATTCATTGTATATTTTCCTGGGCAATGAAAATAGTGAAGGCTCGTTATTCTAGCTCCTCCAACTTTTGCTTCTCTTCACTCCACTTGAGCTTCAATTGTTTCCGAAGTTCGTTCCATGCCTCCTATCAACCTATTATCATCTGTTCGTGCCAAAACAACATGAACAAACATACCAAGCGACTATATTTGAAAAATAACAATGAAATATGAATAGAAACGCCCGGACTAACAATAACGCGCATCGGAAGCAACAAGTGACAAAATGCCTCATATTCTCTACAATTAAGCTCAAATATCTCATGATAATGTGGAAATTAAAAATAATATATAGCTCCTAAAAGGAGCTGTCAGTCCCTTAGGTGCGGATGGTATGATCTTTGAAGGTGCGAACACTGCAAATAGTTGAGCCCATGCAAAGAATGTTGAGAAATAGGCTGAGGGAGGGTTTCAAAGTCCGCACTTTTCTCTCAATTTATCATCGCGCGCTTTCAATTGAAGCATATTTTCACCAAAACTTCTTATTTCCCATTTAAGAGAGTAGGGTGTAGAATGTTGGTGATGATGCCCTAGAGGCAATCTTATTTTAGTTTGAACTTTGTTTTGACTAGAATATTCATTTTATTGTTTATGAAGATATTTAATATAAGGTCATCTCCAATAGTAAATGATAAATTTCATGCAAATTATGCCTAAAAGTGCTCTTTTGCATTTTTTATTGTGATAATTTTTGTCTTCTTCTCCAGCAGCACACTACAAAGATGCCAGGAATGGCGAGGGTTTTGCATTTTTTGTATTTTATATTTCAGTATGCATGTCTTGTTGGATTTTTATTTTTCACAAACTCATTTATATTTTTCATAAAATACCCATTTCCATGCTCTATTGGAGATGTCCTAGTGAAGTCCTTAGATTACAATTGTTTTTATCTTAAATATCGTTATTCAAGTACATTCATTAATAGGACGATCACTATACATGGAGACTAGTATGTGGGTAGATTGATATGAAGATATCAAGTCTAACACATGTGTATGCATTTGGAGTAATGGCATGCTAGATTGACCCACCATGAGAAGGCTACAGATGAATTATGTTAATGTAACAAGTGCTTCTCGTAGTGACAATGGTGTTGTAGTCCTTAGAATTGAAGTCACTAGATACTCTAGTTGCGAGTTATCATGTGTTGATCCCGTCAAACGTTATACCGTAACTGAGTAACTATAAAAGCGGTAATCGGACATGATATGAAATGAGAGACGGTAGTGGTGTAGAGTGGATTTGTCCCTCCCACATAATGGGAGTCAATATCCACGGCCACTCGAGGGGTAAAGCTTATGGACTATCTGGAAAGAATCAGATAAATCAATATGTGATATTGTTGTTATTTGTTCATATAAGCCTATTTTCAGGATCGAGGAACTATGGATTGGGTATACAAATGTGAAATTTATGCCTCGTGTCTAATCCGGATATAGAGACAAAGGGAATACACAATACGGTAACATTGTGTAGGGTTTTGATGCAGGTTACGCAACGATAACAACACTTTTATCCTGCTCAAATCCCTCCAAGGATCACATGCAATCAATCATAACATGATAAAGGTAGAAAACTGTGTACCTTAGTTTGGGTGATCTCTACGATGAACTGTGTCTTCTTCTCGACGAGTATCCACACCTTGGATTACTAGCTGGAATCCTTCTCCACATGTAGTGCTATTAACGGAAGAAGGAAGCAAGAGATCACGCAAAACGGAGCACCAAGGTCACGCGCCATAAGGGGACTGGAGGCTTGGAGAGGCGGACGAGTTGGGGCTTCGGCTTCAACTCTCTCTCTCTCTCCCTCTCTCTCTCTCTCCTTGCTTTGTTATGTTCTCTCAATAATGAAACTTATGAGAAAATAACAAGCTAGGTAGTCTTTATATAGTTAATAACTCTTTATTAACTACATAATTGCCCCAATACTAATCCTGTCCATAGATGGATTAGTCCGCCTTGAAAATTAATCTAACTAAATTTTGCTTGTGGTTGAGTTTAGATCCTCTTGATTAATTAGTCATACTAATTAATTCTCATATCCAGTTTAATCCATATGGTGTGTGACCCCATAGGTTTCTACTTAGTTGGTAGTAACTATTACTAACATAGAGCGGTGTCTAGCAATACATCTATGTCACCCAACTAATAGAAATAGTCCGTGATCCGACAAACCTTGTGCCCAATCTTACCGTATTGTATTATCCCTTTGTCTCCATATCCGGATTGGACACAAGACGTAGTAGTTTCACTTGTTTATCCAATCCATAGAGTCTCGATCCTGGGAATATGCTTATCCGAGCAGATAACATCAATATCTCCATATTGATTTATCTGAGTCTGGCCAGACATTTTATGTGCACCATCCCTCGAGTGGCCATGGATATTTTCTCCCATTATGTGGGAGGGAAAAATCCTCTCTACATCACTTCCATCTCTCAGCTTGCTTCATATCATGCCCGATAACTATCTTTACAGTTACCCGATTAAAGTGCAACGTTTTATAACATCAAAGCATGATATTTCACAACTAGAGTATCTAGTGACTTCAAGTCTAAGGACTATAATACCATTAGCACTACGAGAAGAACTTGTGACTTTGACATAAATTAATGTAGCCTTCTCGTTGTGGGTCAATCTAGTATGCCTCCCAATGCATACCCATGTGTTAGACTTCATATCACCATATTAATCTACCCACATACTAGTCTATAGTGATACTAGCGTTAATAAATATAATGGACTAGGGTTAATTAAGAAAAATAATACACATTGTAATATGAGGACTAGGGTTAATAAATGAATATTCTAGCCAAACAATGTTCATACTAAAATCTAGATTGCCTTTAGGGCACCTATTTCAACACATTGGTCACATAGGTTTGTTAGATGGTTGACTATTTCTATTAGTTGGATAGCATTGATATGTTTCTAGACATCCGTCTGTGCTTGTAATTGTTATTGCCAACTTAATCGGAACCTGCAGGGTCACACACCAAAATGATTAAGCTGAATATGAATGTTAATTAGTTGGACTAAGTAACATTAAAGGATCAAGGATCAAAACAAAATCATGTGCAAATTTAGTTGGACTAAGTTTCAAAGTGGACTAATTCGTTTGTGGACATGATTAGTATTGGGACAAATTTGTAGTTAATAAGGAGTTATTAACTAGAAAACGAGAGTCCTAACTCTATCATTTCACAAGAGTTTTCATTGAGTGAAATAATCAGAGCAAGGAGAGAGAGCAGAGAGGCACACAACCCCCTACCCATCGACTCCAACAGAGGTCGACCTCTTCCTCGTTTTGCGTGATCCGCTTGATTTGATCAAGCTCCTGGTGATTCCTTTCTCCTACGATGCTAGCACAATCCGTGGAGAAGATTCGAGTTAGAAATTCTAAGGTGTTGATACCGGTAGAGACGGGGACATCATTCTACGTTGTGATCTCACAAACTTACACGGTAAACGTTACTTCCTTTATCATGTTATGAGAGCTTAACCTGCGATTCATGGAGGGCTTTTATCGGGAAAAAAATGTATTTCCACTGCGTAACCTGCATCAAAGCCCTCTAATGGTAACGGAGCCACAAATCATAGCGCATAATGTGATTTATGTGTTTACATACTTTATCAGTTTACACCACATTGTTAATTTTCGTGTAAAACTGATATTCGTATTATGATACGGTTTAATATGATTTCAATATGAAATATTTTAATTTTACGTATGATATAAAAATTAGTGAATTTCCTATACATATGATGTATGAATTGATTGAAGGTTCTTTTGTCCCACAATTGGGGATCTGCCCACAAGGAAGGTTTTTTTTTTTATATATATATATATATATATATATTATATATATATATATATATATATATTTCAGCCCTATGGGGGTTCGGCCAAGGCAGCCCGTCCCCTCCCCTTGGCGCGCGGACCCAAGCCGACTTGCCTACTAGTTCGGCCAGCGGACGCTTCGACTGGGCTGGTTGGTCCGACTGGTTTGTGCTTGTTCGGCAGGTCCAAATAGGTTCGGCTAGTAGGACTGGCGCGACCATTTTGACCCTACTGTCCCAATTTAACTAAAATTGACCCAACTAAATGTTTATGTGTTTTATCGCATGGTGGTAAAATATGGCCTTAGTTGTGGATATTTAAATTTGTGGTTTGTTTTGGTTTTGGTTTTGATGTAATTAATGTAATTATTTTACGGTCTGCGTGTCGTCTTCTCCCTCGCCTGTGATGTTCCACCATTTAGTTCATAGATGCTAGCTAGAATTAGATAGATAGAATATAGTCAAGGCATGGAGAAGAAGAACAAAGACTAAAGAAACCACAAGACGATGAAGACTCACAAGCTAGGACGCATGAACTAAAGACAGAGGCACATAGAGATGAGCTTGCTGCTTTAGGGCTTATAGATATTCTCATTGGCTTATGAACATCTTAGTGTTAGGGGCCAATCCATACCACATTTTCTTGTTTTAGTTTTGATGTATGGTTGATGCATGCAAACAAAACAAGATAATAATTAAACAGTTGGATCTTATATTTGGGATTGCCCAAATGCAAATAAGTAGATCATTTGATATGATCAACAAATTAAAATTGACAAGAAAACTCCTCAATCAAAAATATTTCTTTTTGCCTTCTCTTTCTTAACACTCGCCATGATCAAGATATATTGAATTCGGGCTTGCCAAAGCAAGGCGGCATGATTTATCATGATGTGGTGCGACGATACAAGCTAGTAATGTGCGATTGTTGAAGTGAGAGGTTGAACGCAACTAAGCTACTTCAATAGGATTGAAAGCTTATAGGCAAGACATTTGGGATTATCTATGAGATAGATAAAGAATAACGATTTATTTTTGCAATTGAACCAAGAGTTGCATAGAATGAAATTAGAAGGGGCTTTTACCTAAATAACTGACTTTTAGGTGACATGCCAAAGCAAGCTCAAGATGAGGTAAAATATGGATCTTGGCCTACTAGAAAATATTTGATATTTTCCGCATTAATGGTGAGGGCCATTAGTCTGATAAAACTAGTGGGAGCTATATTTAATAATCTAGCCATTGTTAAGTGTAGTTAATTGTTCACAAATACTAAAATTGCATATTTCTGATTTTGTAGAATTCCATTGGCAAACAATCAACAACAAACATTGACTCCATCCTTGTGTTCTATCCTTGAGAAGGAAAAACTATGTTGAATAAATTTCCCGAATGGTACAAAAACTTGAGAATTATTCTCTAGCAAGAAAAGAAGCTTTACATTCTAGAGTAGCTTGTTCCAGAAGCACCACAGCTGATGCTACTGCTGCTGTAAGGAAGGCACATCAGAATGTTGTTGATGACTCTATTGATGTGACTTGAAAAGAAGCTTTACATTCTAGAGTAGCTTGTTCCAGAAGCACCACAGCTGATGCTACTGCTGCTGTAAGGAAGGCACATCAGAATGTTGTTGATGACTCTATTGATGTGACTTGCTTTATACTTTGTAACATGAACTCTGAGCTTCAGAAGCAACATGAGAAAATGGAGGCGTACGATATGATCGTACATTTGAGACAGCTCTTCCATGAGCAAGTAAGGCATGAGCGGTATAAAGTGTCAAAAGCACGGATAAAGTGCAGTCTGCCAGAGGGGAACCCAGTCGGACCTCATGTACTTCGTATGATCGGCTACATAGAGAGTCTCGATAGGTTAGGCTTCCTGTTCAGTCAAGAGTTGGCTACTGATCTCATTTGCAATCGTTGCCGGACAATTATAGTCAATTCATCATGAACTACAATATGAATGAGATCAATAAAACTCTTCATGACTTACTCAATATGATGAGGGCCGTTGAAAAGAGCATTATTAAAGGTAAAGGCAAGAAAAGAATGATGGTCAACAGGGGAAAAAGCAAGAAAGTTGCTAAGGACCCCAAAGAAAAGAGCAAGGTAGTTTCCTCGATGCCTAATGGTGGGGTAGCTAAAGGCACATGTCACTATTGTAGTTAGACGAGCCACTGGAAGAGGAACTGCCCAAAATATCGGAAAATAAAAGGCTTGGAATAGTGATTCCACCACCACCATGTATTTTGTTATATATGTCAACTTTTCTATCACTTCATCGTGGGTATTGGAAACTGGACGTGGATCTCACATTTCTTCAAATGTGCAGGATCTAAATAGAAGAAGACAACTGGCTAAATGGGAGATAGACTTGCGCGTAGGGAATGGAGCAAGAGTTGCTGCAATAGCCGTAGGAGTTTATGAGTTATCTTTACCTTCTGGACTTATTCTAGAATTAGACAATTGTTTTTATGTGCCTGTTATGAGTAGGAACATTATTTTATATTTTTTTTTGGACAAGAAAGGTTTTTCTGTCGCAATAAAGGATAAGTTGCTCCATTTATTTTGATTGTTTGCGTTTTTGTAATGCTCTTTTTTTTCTAATGGATTGTATATTCTTGATCTAGATAATTTCGCCAATTACATAAATATCAAGAGGATTAAAACTAACGGTTTAAATCCTACTTATCTTTGGAACTGTGATTTAGGTCATATAAACGAGAAGGGAAAATCTAGGCTCCTTAAGGATGGACTTCTAGACTCATTTTGTTATGAATCATATGAGACATGTGAAGCTTGTTTATTGCGAAAAATTGACTAAGTCCCCTTTTAAGGAGAAATGTAAGGGGACTAGTGAGCTATTGGCACTCATAAATACTGATGTGTGTGGACCATTTGCCACGCCTTTCAGAGGTGGATATCCTTACTTTATTACATTTACCGATGCCTTCATTAGATTTGGATTTTTTGTATCTTATTAAGAACAAATCCGAATCCTTTGAAAAGTTCAAAGAATTCAAGAATGAATTAGAGAAGAAAATTAGCAAAAGTATTAAGGCTCTATGATCTGATCATGGAGTATAATATTTAAGTCAAGAGTTTGACGAGTATCTTAGAGAGTGGGGGATCTTGTCTCAACTCATTCCTCCTAGAACACCACAATGGAATGGTCTGTCTGAAAGGAGGAATCGAACACTGTTGGACATGGTTTGATCTATGATGTGTTAGACTGATCTTCCAATATCATTTTGGGGCCACGCTTTATTAATTGCAGCTTTTACCCTTAACCGTGTTCCATCCAAATCAATCATGAAGACACAACATGAGATATGGACTGGGAGGCGTCCCATAGTGTCGTTTATGTGGATTTGGGGTGGCGATGTTTATGTAAAGCAATTACAGTCAGATGAACTCGGACCCAAGTCGGACAAGTGTAAGTTTATGAGATATCCCAAGGAAACGAAATGATATTATTTCTACAATCTAACTGAGAACAAAGTGTTTGTTGCTCGGACCGACGCGTTTCTAGAAAGAAAATTTGTCTCTAAAGAAGCCAGTGGGAGGACTGTAGAACTTGAAGAGGTTCAAGAACCATAAACCACTGACCCTACAATGGAACATGAGCAGGAACTGTAGGGTTTTGATACGGGATACGCAACGGAAATACAATTAAAATTTCCTGATCAGAGCCCTCCATGAATCGCATGTTAAGCTCTCATAACGTGATAAATGAAGTAACGTGTACATTGTAGTTTTTTGATAACAACAACGAAGAGTGTCCTCATATCTACCAATATACACACCTTGGGATTGATAACTGGGTTCATCTTTATGGCTTGTGCTAGCAACTTCGAAGAAAGAATGAAAAATTCACGCAAAATAGACCAAGAAGCCAAGGGGTTCGGCCTCCTTGGGTGCTCACTCCTTGCTCTGTTGTTTCACTCAATGAGAGCTCTTATAAAATACTAGCAATTACTCCGCTTTTACAGTTAATAACTCCTTATTAACTTCAAATTTTCCCCAATACTAATCATGTCGATACACGGATTAGTCTACTTTGCAACTTAGTCCAACTAACTTTGCACGTGGTTGCGTTTTGATCCTTGATCCATATAATTGTTAATTAGTCCAACTAATTAACATCCATATCCTTCTTAATCCTTTTGGTTTGTAACCCTGTAGGTTTCTATTAATTTGTTAGTAACAATTAAAAACATTGAGCGGTGTCTAGCAACACAATAATGCCACCCAACTAATATAAATAGTGAGTGATCTGACAAACCTTGTGCCCAATGTTACCGAGTTGTCTATGTCCCTTTGTCTCTATATCCGGATTGGGCACGAGACATAAATGTCACACTCGTATGTCAAATGCATAGTTTTCGAACATGGGAATATGATTATTTGTACAGATAAAAAAAATATCACTTATTGTTTTACATGAGTCTGGCCAGAAATTCCATAAGCACTACCCCTCGAGTGACCAATGGATATTTGCTACCATTATGTTGGAGGGAAAAATCCTATGTACATCACTACCAACTCTCAGCTTAATTCCTGTCATGTCTGATTATCATCTTTATAGTTACCAAGTTATAGTGTAACGTTTGATGATATCAAAACATGATCTTTCACAACTAGAGTATCAAGTGACTTCATGTCTAAGGACTACAACACCATTGTCACTACGAGAAATACTTGTGACATTCACATAATTTATATGTAGCCCTCTCGTGGTGGGGAAATGAAGTATGTTATCATTACTAATGCATACCCATGTGTTAGACTTGACATCTCTATGCAAATCTACCCACATACTAGTCTCCATGCATAGTGATTGTCTTATTGATCAATATACTTGAATAGGAATATTTAAGATAAACAAAAAATGTAGTCTAAGAAATTCATTATATTATATATCTCCATAAATAATAAATGAATATTCCAGCCCAAAAAATGTTCATACTAAATATAAGATTGCCTCTAGGGCATCTACTCTAGCAGGAACCACAAGATGTTGTGGAGCAACGACCTCAAGTAACACAAGAGCTTCGTAGGTCTGGTAAGATACATAAGGGTCCAGAGAGGTATGGACTTCTCGTGACTGAGCCACGATGACGTACTGCTCATGGATGATGATGAGCCTACTACCTATGGAGAGGCCAAAAGGTTTTGAACTCTCAGAAGTGGCTTGAGGCCATGAAATTTAAAATAGAATCCATGTATACCAATAAAGTATGGACTTTAGTGGAACCACCCGATGGGGCTCGGCCCATAGGGTGCAAGTGGGTATTCAAAAAGAAAACCGACATGGATGGCATTGTGATTGCCTATAAGGGCCGACTGGTGGCAAAATGATTCAGACAGATTCATGGTTTTGACTATGATGAAACATTTTCCCCAGTTGCAATGACCAAATTCATTCACATTGTGCTTGTTATTGCAGCTTATCACGACTAGGAGATTTGGCAGATGGATGTCAAAATAGCGTTTCTGTATGGAATCCTCCTTGAGGATGTGTACATGACATAATCAGAGGGTATTGAGGATCCATATCATGCCAACAAAGTGTGTAAGTTGCAGCGGTCCATTTATGGGTTGAAGCAAGGTTCTAGGAGTTGTAATCTATGTTTCGATGACGCAGACAAAGATTTTGGCTTAATGAAGAACGAAGATGAACCTTTATTCTACAAGAAGGTTAGCGGGAGCTTTGTAGTATTGATGGTCGTGTATCTCATTGGAAACGATGTCCCTACCTTGCAATCTGTTAAATATTGGCTAGGAAATTGCTTCTCAATGAAATACTTAGGGAATGCAGCTTGTATACTTGGTATCAAGAGCTATAGGGATAGATCAAGGAAGTTTCTCGGCCTAAGTCAAAGTAGATATATAGACAAGGTGTTGAAACAGTTCAACATACAAAAATCAAAGAAAGGATTCTTGCCCATATCGCATGGTGTCACCCTTACAAAGGCTGACTGTCCTTCCAATCAGATTTGGAAGGACCGTATGAGTAAGATCACATATGCGTTGGCTATTGGATCTATCATGTACGCCATGTTATGTACTAGATCAGATATATCATATGCTTTAAGTCTGACAAGAAGATATCAGTCCGATCTGGGTGAGAGTCACTGGATTGATATAAAAAATATCCTTAAGTACTTGAGAAGGACTGAGGATGCATTCTTGATATATGGATGGGAGGAAGGACTCAGTATAAAGTATTATACCGACGTGAGCTTCCAAACCGACAAGGATGATTACAGATCACAGTCGGGTTATGTGTTTTACCTAAATGGAGGAGCTATGAGCTGTAAGAGTTCCAAGCAAGAGACAATTGATGATTCTACAATTGACGCTGAGTACATTGTTGCATCGAGTGCGACAAAGGAAGTTGTTTGGATTAAGAGTTCATCAATGAACTAGGTGTGGTTCCTAGCATTGTGGATCCTATTGCGTTGTATTTTGGAAACTTTGAGGCGATCGCAGAAGCCAAGTGTAGGGTTTTGATGCAGGATGCATTTCAAAAATATAATTAAACTTTCCTGATCAAAGCCCTCCATGAATCGCAAGTTAAGCCATCATTACATGATGAAGGAGACAATTTTACCTTGTGGGGTTGTGTGACCATAACGAATAATAGCGCCCTCGTCTCTACCGGTATTCACACCTTAGAATTGCCAACTGGAGTCTTCTCTAAGGGATGTGTTAGGAGCATAGGATAATGAATCGCAAGGAGTATGATCAAATCATGCAGATCACGCAGAATGAGGAGGAGGAGGCGTCATCCCTCTTGATGCCGTTGACCAAGGGAGGGGCGGGTCTCTCTAACTTGTCTCTTCCTTGCTCTAATTATTTTACTCAATGAAAACTCATGTGAAATAATAGAGCGAGGAAACCCCTTTTATAATCAATAACTCCTTATTGATTACAAACTTGCCCCAATACTAATCAAGTTCATACACGAATTAGTCTTATAGTCTAATCATGTCCATGCACAGATTAGTCTAATAGCCTAATCCAGCCCATACACGGATTAGTCTATTAGCCTAATCCTGGCCATAGAAGGATTAGTCCACTTTGCAACTTAGTCCAACTAACTTTGAATGTGGTTGCGTTTTGATACCAGACTCTCTTAAATTGTTAATTAGTCCTACTAATTAACATTCATATTCAGTTTAATCCTTTTGGTGTGTGACCCTATATGTTTCTATTAAGTTGACAGTAATAATTACACACATTGAGTGGTGTCTAGCAACACATCAATGCTACCCAACATATAGAAATAGTCAGTGATATAACAAACCTATGTGACCAATTTTACCGTGTTGCACTGTCCCTTTGTCTCTATATCCGGATTGTCACGATACATAAATGTCACACTCGTATATCCAATACGTAGTTTCTCGATCCTGGGAATAGACTTATCTGAATAGATAACTACAATATCACATATTGACTTATTTGAGTCTTGACAGACATTACATAAGCTCTACCCCTTGAGTGGCCCGTGGATATTTTCTCCTATTATGTGGGAGGGACAAATTATCTCTACGTCACTACCATCTCTCAAATTTCTTCCTATCATGTCCGATTACCGCATTTATAGTTACCTGTTACGATGTAATGTTTGAAGAGATCAAAACATGATATTTCGCAACTAGAGTATCTAGTGACTTCAAGACTAAGGACTACAACACCATTGTCACTACGAGAAGCACTTGTGACATTCACATAATTTATATTCCGCCTTCTCGCGGTGGGTCAATCCAGTATGCCATTACTCCTAATGGATAAAGATGTGTTAGACTTGATATCCCCATATCAATCTACCCACATACTAGTCTCTATGCATAGTGATCGTCCAATTAATCAATGTACTCGAGTAGGGATATTTAAGATAAACAACAAATGTAATCTAAGGACTTAATTATATTAAATACCTCCATAAATAATAAATGAATACTCTAGCCAAAACATTGTTCATACTAAAATAAGATTGCCTCTCGAGCATCTACTTCAACACCAAGGAACCTAGGTCACATCGAAAATTCTAACATATACTCAGGATATTCTATCTTATTCGAGAGATCGTTGATCGAGGGGATATGAAGATATGAAGATACCACTAGACGATAAAGTTTCAGATCCACTTACTAAGCCCCTTGTTCAACGAAAGAATGAGGGCCACACTAGATATATAGGCATACTAGATGCACCAGATTGGCTCTAGTGCAAGTGTGAGACTGTTGGTATTGATGCCCAGGAGGTAATCTTATTTTAGCATGAACATTGTTTTGACTAGAATATTCATTTTATTATTTATGGAGATATGTAATATAATGAAGTCATTAGATTATAATTGATGCTTATCTTAAATATCCTTAGTCAAGTATATTTTTTAATAGGATGATCACTATGCATGGAGACTAGTATGTGGGTCGATTGATATGGAGATATCAAGGCTAATACATGGGTATGCATTAGGAGTAATGGCATACTAGATTGACCCACCACGAGAAGGCTACATATGAATTATGTGAATGTCACAAGTGCTTCTCGTAGTGACAATTGTGTTGTAGTCCTTATACTTGAATTCACCAAATACTCTAGTTGTGATTTATCATGTTTTGATCCTGTCAAATGTTACACCGTAACTGGGTAACTAGAAAAGCGGTAAATGAACATGATATGAAGCAAGATGAGAGATGGTAGTGGTGTAGAGAGGATTTGTTCCTGTCACATAATGGGAGTAAATATCCACAACCACTCGAGGGATAGAGCTTATTAAATGTCTGGCCAGACTCGGATAAATTAACATGTAATATTGTTGTAATCTGTTCAGATAAGCCTATTCCTAGGATCGAGAACTATGAATTGGATATACGAGTGTGACATATATGTCTCGTTTCCAATCCGAATATAGAGACATACATAACACGATTACATTGGTCACACAGGTTTGTCAGATCACTGACTATTTCTATTAGCTCGGTAGCATTGATGTGTAACTAGACACCGCTCAAAGTTTGTAATTGTTACTGCCAACTTAATACGAATATGCAGGGTCACACACCAAAATGATTAAACTGATTATGGATGTTAATTATTTGGACTAATTAGTAATTATATGGATCAATGATCAAAGCGTAACCACATGCAAAGTTAGTTGGACTAAGTTGCAAAGTGGACTAATCCGTGTATGGACATGATTAGCATTGGGACAAGTTTGTAGTTAATAATGAGTTATTAACTATAAAATGGGAGTCCTAGATCTATTATTTCACAAGAGTTTTCATTGAGTGAAATAATAAGAGCAAGGAGAAAGAGCAGAGAGGCGCACGCACCCTACCCGTCGGCTCCAAGAGAGGCTTGGCCTCTTCCTCGTTTTGACTGATCCGCTTGATTTGATCAAGCTCCTAGCGATCCCTTTCTCCTACGCTGTTACCATAATTCATGGAGAAGATTTTATTTAGAAATCCTAAAGTGTGGATACCGGTAGAGATGTGGACATCATTCTACGTTGTGATCACACAAACTTACAAGGTAAACGACTTCCTTTATCACGTTATGAGAGCTTAACATGCAATAGATGGAGGGCTTGAAAAGGGGACACTGGTATTGATAGGTCGTGAAAGAAGATGTGTAGAAGAATAAGTAGGGATTATGGATGAAGGAGGTATGGCATGAAGGGCTATGACTATATATGGTGGTGAAAATGGGGAGGAAGGAACGATATTGTCTATATTCTCTCTTTAATACAGGTTTCTTCACCAACTGCAACATCAGTTTGAATGTTTGTTAATGTACCAACTTCGAATGTGGCGGTCGCTTCACATGTTTTGTCTGTGCCAGCTTCAGCTTGACATGAGGGGTATGTGGTTCTGTGAGGACTTTGGATACGTCTTCAGCATCGTGGAGAAAACTAACGTTAATGATAATGGGGGGAGAAGAGCTAAAGTAATGGGAAGGAGTGGGGATAGATGTTTGTGTCGGTAGCTTTACTGGTCTCTGTGTGAGTATCATGAAGGGGATGCAAAGTGTTTAGAGTATCACTATGACTTTCGAGAAGATACGCTATAATATGAATCAGGGTCGTCTTTATAGGAAGGTGTTGGTTGCATGTCAACTATATTCCGATGGGTTCTTCGTCGGGCTCTCATACATCTATACTTTTTTTTTTCAAGATTGGGATTGGAATATGGAATGTCTATACTTGAGGTATACTGAAGCACGAGTTTGTTAGAAAGATGTACTGATCCCTGGTTTAAGGAAACGCTGGAAGAATGTGTTGGGCCTTGCGCCATTAACTCTTCTTAGGGGTGTGCTGAACCTATCATTGATAACGATGTATGCTCGGAGTTCTCTTAAGTCATTTTGGTTTACGGAAAGATGAAGCTTCATGTTGGCATTAAAAAACGTTCCTTGTGTCAAGATAACAGTTCAATTTCCAAATTATTATCATACATATGATGCTTTCTTTGCTAAGTTAGAGGCTCCACATAAAGAACATACAAGGAATGCTCAGTGATTTGAGGTGATCTGCAGGCCCGTTTCTTGGAACGCCTGTGAGGGGGGTGGGGGTGGGGATACCGATTGATTTAGCCGTAAATGAAGGTTTAGTTGAAAGTATGTTTTGAAATTGTGAATAAAGAACCTACAAAGGACAACTAGAGAGAAAGAAGGATGTTAGGAATCCATGATTTACCTGGAAGAGTGTCTACAACTTGAGATGAATAGCCAAATACAGTGTTTATACATATAACATAATAAGCATACAACTGCTTACCTGATAACAGCCAAATACTCTTGTATAACGACGCCGATTTCCTACTCCACCAGTATCTTCATAGTTCAAGTACATCTACTACTAAAACTTTTTGTAAAGCGAGGTAGAATGCAGCTATGCAAATGCCATGCTGACTGCCCAACCCAAATACCAATTTACCCCTTACAACTCATTCTCTTCAGCACAGTTGCTAACTTTTCAGGCGCCCCTCAATTATGACCAACATGCAAGTCACATAAGTTTTTAGGGTATGCATACAATACTATACTACAGTTTCTATTTATTTGCATGTAAGTCCATTCAGTTTGATAAAAATACAGTTTGGTCCCCTACAGTTGACTCGGTCAAACCAAGCTCTATATAGGTACATATTGACTCTTGATGTCATGAACTTGTTACATAAATATGAGTTCCTAGGTTTTGAATTGACTTTCTATTTAAAGATTTAAAATTACCAATTTAACCCTCAGCTCAGTCCAACTAGGGTTCTAGGAAGTCAACTTCGATCAAACATGACCTCTAGAGCCAAAATGACATGTAAAAAACTCACAGGAAAGGGCATTTAAGTCAATTAGGTCAAGTAATAAGTCAAATTAGAAGGTCAGACTTAGGTGTGAAACTGGTTCACATGGTCAACTTTGCATATAATTTTGGGCCAATTGAGAAGAAAATTTTGGAAACATGATTTCAGGTTCTCGAAGACACTTGTTTGAAGTACCCAAATCAATTTTTATTATCCAAAATCATCAAAGTATCAGTGAGAAAAAGCTCGTCAAAAATGGCCAAATGATCATGCTTGAAATGCCAAATTTTAAGAAAGTTTCAAAGTGTTCAAGGTTGCCTCTTTGGGTTTTATAATCCGAGAACCTAGAAAAATTTGAGGTGAGCTGAATCTTTACTAGAATAAAGAAGAACTTAATTCCAACAAGATATCAAAGAGATATGATTATCTGAAAACAGACAGTTGATAAGCATTTCTAACACTAAGTCATTCTTTAGTATGCTTAGTTTAGGTTTTTCACAACAACTTCTGAATCAATTATGTGTTATAAAGATGTTATCTGGAAACACAATCAACATGAATATTTTTGAGTTAAGTGCATAGAGAAACTATGTTCAATATGCAAGCCAATACATTAAGTATTTATCAAGATATAGGAGTTCAAAGTTGGGCGAAATTCATAGGGTTTTGCTATGTCATTTTTAACAACATTTTACAGTAACTTTGATTGAAATTAGGGTACGTAAGGATTGATTCAGACCAATTTATTAACGTGAAACTTGTAAATGGTCATATGTAGATTACACATAACTAGCAAGCATCTCAAACCATTAAGAATTGAGAGAGATACAAGTCCATTAACAAGGCATGGATGTTTCTGGAAAAACGATGATGATCATGAATCAAAATACATGTTCTAGTTAGTCTGGGAACGATCTAGGTTTTTAAACATTTTCTTAGATTTAATGAGATAACAATGCCCAATTTGTAGAAGTAGAAATCAAGCTTGCTAGGATTTACCAAACTCTGGTGGAGTATGAGTTTTATGGTCATAGAAAACTGCAGCGAAATTTGACGTTTCCAAATTATGTTGGTTCAGGTGACACAATTGGTGTCACGGATTTGAAATCACTAAAGAAATACCGTGGAGCAATTTATTTACAGATATTAACACTGGTTTTAGAGAATTTTGATTTAAAGGAGAAATTATGTTCTTGAGGTTCTTACCCAATTTTCGATTACTTGAACTAATTTAGAGAATTTCCTCTTACTATTGGCTCGATTTGAGGTAGTGAAGCTGCAGTAGCAGCAAAATTAACAATGGTGGAGAGAAAGTGAGGTTTTGGATTTTTCCTTCAAGTGTTCTTCAGATTTGGTGAGTTTTTGAGAGAAATAGCAATACACTAGTCTATACATAGGTTGTGGTGTAATGGTGAGTCACCAAGGGGTGTCTTGAAGTGGTGACACCTCGGTGGGTGAGGTGTCATGCTAATAGTTTGTATGTTCCGGGGGTGGGGGTGGGGTGTTAAGGAAATGTAGTTTAGTAAACTTCGAAGTTTATGGTTTTCTTATTTCTAGAAATTAGGTTTTAGCCCCCGAAACTTTCTATTAATTGTAATCCATGCCCAGAAGAATATGTAATTACCACTTCCCTAATTATCAACTAATATTTCTGAGACAAATATCCACATGATTGCCCAAAATATCTTTATATTTTATTTAGCGTTCTGGTAAATTTGCAGGGTGCTACATTAGCAATACAAAAGAGTAGCGATGCACCCGTAGCAAACAACTGGTTGTTTCGGATGTTTATAGGATCTAGTTTCATCTAGGAATTATGGACGTTGAGGATTCATGCATGAAAGGTATTCATAAAAGAAAGCGAGCATGAAGTGACAGCATATCCAGTTGTTTGTAAAGGGTGCCCATTAAAAGACTAGCTAAAGGAAGATAGAGACCTTTAGCTAAAGCCACAACAAAGAGAAAAGTGCACGGGTTGATTTCATGTGTTGCAGAGATTGGACATACCAATAGATATATTAGGAAAGCTAAAGTGGCTAGGTATACCAGGGACATGTTTTGGTTGGCTTGATCACGAAAGGAGGACTCATATTTAGTCTGGTTTCACTTTATGTAGGAATTTTGAGGTGTTTAGAACGGGAAAATTTAACTTGGATAATCTCTGAGTCGTGGTATCGCTCTCAGCTTAAAGTATTTTGGCTTTTCCCCTTGGACCCCACCGGGGGCGCTTCCCCCAGACCCCCGTCGGCGGCTGCGCCCCCGAACCCCCCGCAGTCGTCCGGGAGTTCGTTGTCATAGATATTAGCATAGTTGTGTGCACGCTTGTACTCCATACCTCCTAACGTGTACAACGTATAGGCCAATGTTTCTTGGTCGTAAGTAAATCTGATTACACAAATGGCCAATGACACTAAAATCACCAACAATACTCCCCCATTTTAGTGTAATCCTTGATTCACTTATCCATTCCATAACAAAGCAAACTTATGCATAAATAAAAATGTCTCGAAGATTGAATTTTCATCTTAGTAAATTACATCTTGAAATATTCGAGTATAGGGGTGTCCTGTGGATTGAACCCCTTCTACTCATAATGAATACATGAAAGTAAAATACACATAAGTTCAACATATTCCATTTTCTAACTTGACACTTATTTTTACTAGCCTAGAGTCACTATCCTTCAATGAGCATATAGAATCCAAGTCCCAACTTCTTGAAGCGGCTAAACTCCATACTCATATAGGTGATTCTTTTCCTCTTGTACCTGCCATACAATTTTTCAAAAGAACCATTAAGAAGTGTAAACTTCAACCTCCTTAACTTGTAGGTCTGAACACATATCTTTGGATGATCTTTGTGTTCCAATTTGATCATGTAAGAGTTCCACATTGAATTCAGCTTCTAACGTTGTATTAGAAGGGAATTGGGTATCTTGTCATAAGAGATATTTTAGATGGACTTTAATCCCATCCCCACGGCCGACTTGTGCACTAAGTCCCTTGCTAACCCTTTGGTTAGATGATCCGCAAGATTTTGTTGTGTACGAACAAACTCAACCGATATCACACCATTCATGATTAAATCCCGAATGATGCTATGTGTGACACCCAAGTGTCTAGACTTGCCATTATACACCTGACTATATCCCTTAGCCAGAGTAGCAACACTATAACACCTGATAGATATTGGTGAAATCGTTTTGGCCCACAATGGAATCTCATACACTAAATGTAGGGTTTTGATTCATGGATTGCACAACGGAAGCATAATCAAACATAAAACCATGCAAAACCCTCCAAGGATCACAAGTCAAGAGACATAACGATGGTAAGAGTTAGAAATCATAAACACACCTTTGGGTTCTCCTTGATGACTTCAAACGCGAATAGTGTCACGTCTCTACGGTTGATCCACGCCTAGAGGTGAGATCTAGATCCTCCAAATCCATGTGCTAGCTAGGAAGAATGGAAGAGGAAGAAGAAATCGCCAACAATGGAGTGCCAAAGGTGGGGCGGCTCTCCCTTTGGGCCGACGGGTAGGGGCGGCGGTAATCCCTAGGGGGGTTCGGCCCTCTATGGGACTTGCTCTCTCCTTGCTTTGTTCTCTCCTTTCTTCTATCAAATAGATGTGTGGGTGTGTTGAGAGAAAAATAAGCTTGGAGTGTTCCTTTATATAGTCCAACAACTCCTTGTCCTACTACATAAAGAACCCCTCATAATCCTACTCAAGTTCGGATTAGTCCCTTTTTGCAAAAATAGTCCTTATCATGTCAATACATGGATTAGTTCTATTTGCAAATTAATCCTAATCATGTCCCTACATGAATTAGGCCACCTTGGCAAATCCTAATCATGTCTATACATGGATTAGTCCAACTTGCATATTAGTCCTACTAAGTTAGCAAGTTGTTGCGATTTGATCCTTTTAATTAATTAATCATATTAATTAATTATTTCCCATGTCTAGTTCACCCCTATATGGCGTGTGACCCCATAGGTTCTATTTAGTTGGTAGTAACAATTTACTAATATGGAGCGGCCTCTAGCAAGACATCCATTCTAGCCAACAAATAGAATAGTCATCATGACAAACCTTGTGCAAGTAATTGTCTCATCCCTTTGTCCCAATATCCGGATTGGACACGAGACATACAAGTCACACTCGTATATCCAATCCATAGTTTCTCGATCCTGGGAATAGCCTTATTCGTGCAAATAACATCAATATCCTATATTGATTTATCTGAGTCTGGCCAGACATTTTATAAGCACTATCCCTCGAGTGGCCTAGGATATTTGCTCCCGTTATGTGGGAGGGACAAATCCTATCTACGTCCACTACGATCTCTAAGCTTGCTTCTTATTGTATCCAGTACACGCCTTTATAACTACCCAGTTACGGTGTAGCGTTTAACGCTACCAAGATCACAATAATCCACAACTAGATAATCTAGTGACTTCAAGTCTAAGGATGACAATACCATTGCACCACGAGAAGCGCTTGTGACTTAACATAACATGTATGTAGCCTTCTCGGAGATGGGTCAATCCAGTATGCCATTACTCCTAATGCATACCCATGTGTTGGATCATGATATCTCCATATCAATCCAACCCCATACTAGTCTATAGATGATTGTCCTATTAATCATTATAATTGACTAGGGATATTTAAGAATATAACACTTATATTCTAAGGACTTCATTCATGTTAACATATCTCCATATCGATAACATAATGAATCGTAAATCCATAAATGTCACAATTAATTGATTGCCTCTAGGGCACAATTCCAACAGTCTCCCACTTGCACTAGAGTCAATCTCTTGCATCATATGCCTATTGATCTAGCGCGGCCCTCCACGCTTACACTGCGTAGGGGCGAGACATATGCCGGCACTTTGCAAATATTCACATCTCCCCCATCAAGAATTTGATTGAGATTGAATATTCTGAATAAATGCATCTTATGCATTAATTTACTCAGTCCTCTGTGTTAGAATCAGTGACTGAATCTTGCCTGGAACCTTTCCAGCTCACAGTCGCTCCCACTAAGACAGAACATAAAACTCGACTTATAATCTGAAATTTTCTTTGTCAGATTTGAAGTTCGCATCACTGTAACCCCTTACAGTAAACTCTTCCTATCATCCATTTATCAATAATTCGTCCTTAGTGCTTCTCAAGTACTAAAGGATAATCTTGATATTTTTATCCAGTGACTCTCACCCGGATATGACTGGTATCTTTGTGTCATGCTTTATGACACGTCTGGCCTAGTACATCTCATGGCGTATCTCGTGAATCTAATTCATACGGTCCATTCCCAATCTAATTGGTAAGACAATTAGCCTTCCAAAGACTAATTCCATGTGACATGGGTAAGAATCAATATTCTTTTCACGTTGAACCATTTCAACACCTTTGTCAATTTATGTACTATGACCTAAGCTATACAACCATCTTGATCTACCTCAATAGATCTTCACAAGTTGCTTCGCTTAAGTCTACCATTAGAAGGTCAACTCCCTAGTCAATCTACGTAAGACTGCCAAGTAGGGGTAACATTCCCAATGATTAAGTATGTCTCCACATACAAGACCAGAAACATAACTGTACTCCCACTAACCTTCTTGTAAACACAAGTCTCATCTTCAATTTTGATGGAATCAAACTCCTTTGATTACATCATCCACTTGAAGAGTCCATCTCCTAGAAGCTTGATCCAATCTATAAATAGATTGCTACAAGCAAGATGCGAATGGATTTAAGCATCACAATTGGGGAAGATTTCGTCATAGTCTATACTATGAACTCACATGAAATCCCTTTCCTGCCAATTTTCCCTTAAAGGTAATCATATTACCATCCATGTTGGTTTCCTCATAACCCACTTGCACCCTATGGGTCCTACCCTTCAGGTGGTTCCACCAAAGTCTATACTTTGTTGGTATACATGGATTCCATATCGTATCTCATGGCTCCAAGCCATTTCTGAGAGTATGGCCACACGTGGCCATTTCATAGGTTGTAGGCTCATCTCGATGAGCAATATATCAGGGGTTATGAGAAATCCTTATTTCTCTAGTCCCTTGACATATCCTACCTGACCTACGAGGTTCTTGTGTTATCTGAGTAGGTTGCTCCACAACACCTTGTGATCCTGCTCATGCTCCATCAAACGGATCAATGTTCTATTGTGGTTCTTGAACTTTTCAAGTTCTACTGTCCTCCCACTGTTTCTCTTAGAGACAATCTCTACCTAGAAACACTGTAGTTCGAGCAATAAACAGTTTGTTCTCGATAGGGTTGTAGAAATAATATCCTTTTCAGGATATCCCACAAAACATTTATCCGACTTGGGTCCAAGTTTATTTGTAAACTCTTTTACATAAACTTCATAACCCCAAATCTTTATGAATGACATACTAGGACACTTCCTAGTCCATATCTCATATGGCGTTATTCATATTTCGTTTTTGATGGAACAAGGTTAAGGGCGAAATTTGCTGTAATTAGAACATAGCCCCAAAAGTAAACTGGAAGTTCTGTTTGACTCATCATGGACCGAACCGTGTCCTACAAGGTCCGAAATCTTCTCTTAGACACGCCAGACCCATGTGGCGTGCTAGGTGGAGTGAGTTTTGGATCATATCCAACACTCCCATAGATTCTTGTCAAACTCTTGGCTCAAGTACTCTCCTCTGCGATCCAATCGTAGAGCCCTAATACTTTTGCCAAGCTGGTTCTCTACTTCATTCCTGAATACTTTGAACAATTCAAAGGATCCTGATTTGTTTCTTCAAAAATACACAAATCCATATTTACCTGATCCTATCAGTAAATATGATGAAGTACTGAAAACCATCTTTAGCATTTGCCCTTAGCTGCCTTCATACATCAATATGTATGATTCTCAAAAGATCATATCTTTGCCTAATAAGTCTTACATGTCTCATATGATTCAATAATCAAATGAGTTCCAGAAATCCATCCTCATGGGGTTCTAGATATGTATCTCTTATTTATGAGGCCTAAACGATAATGCTAAAGATAAGTGAAGTTCATATCATTATATGCAAACCTCTAGGTATTAATGTTATAGATGAAATTATCATGATCATGGATATAGAATCCACTTAGACAAAATTTGCATTACAATAATGCATACCATAATAAATGGAACAACATTTGTCATTTTATTATGATAAGGAGCTTTCTTGTCCAAACAAGAAACTATGATAATGGTCCTACTCATAGTAGGGACATTATCGCTTTTGTCTAGTTCATGAACAATTCCTTAAAGGTAGAAATAATTCTCTACGGCCTTTCAGCAACCCTTTTGCTTCATAGCCCCACGTGTAGGATTATTTCTTCCTTATCCAATTGTCTTCGTCTCTTGAGATCATCCACATTTCTATAAACGTGAGATCCTCATCTAGTATCATATACTTATGATGATGAGATAGACACATTGATTTACATAACAAAAATACCCATATTGGAATTCATAATTCCTTTATTATTTACTTCCAGGTAATTTGGGTAGCTTCTCTTCCTCTACACCATCTATGGAACTCTAAGGCAACTTGGTTTTAGCAACAGGCTTGCTTTATACCCATGGGGTTGGCGCAAACCATTTGCCCTTACCCATGCTGTTAACTATTAACAGCTTTGCCCATGCCCATTTTTAGTGTTTTGTTTTAGTGATTTTTCAATCATATTGAGTAAATCAACTTTTAAAACAAAACTATAATTGCATCCAATGCAATTCTTGGTCCACTTGGGTGAATAACCTTTTATTCTTTATCTATCTCATAGATAATGCATATTTACTAATGTTTCAATCATATTGAATTAGTATATTTGCATAACCCAAAGTGGAGCATCACTTCAAACCTTTCATGTCTAGCTCCCTCTTTTGAAAGAGCTTCTTTCAATGTATGATCATATCATACTTCTCCATGTCTCTCTTCTTGCTTCCAAAGCTCAGAGTTCATGGCAGCTAGCATGAGACAAGTCATAACCAAAGAACCATTCTTTGGTGTTCCTTTCATAGGTTTTGGTGTGTTTTTGGTAGTCGGTGGAAGAGAACTTTATGTTCTACGATGTACAACAATTTCCCTTTTATTTGAGAACAATTCTCAGTTTTATACCAGTCTAGGAAATAGATAGAGTCGCGTTTTTATTTGTTTAATGCCATGGGTATTCAACATAATAGGATTATGCAAAGTTTGTGACGTTTAACTATATTCAACAAGGATTTAAATTGTCAAATATAGCTCCCACTATTTTACTACGGATTAATAACCCTCAAGATATTAATGCGGAAAATATCCTTATATTTTCTAGTGGGCCAAGATCCATCTTTTTCATCTCCTTATGAGCTTGCTTTGGCAAGTCACCCATAATTCGACTACTTCTTAGGTAGGAACAATTCCAATTGCATCCCATATGCAACTCTTGGTTCAATCGGGCAAATAACTCCTTATTTATCCATCCATATGGATAATCCCAATTGATTGCCTCTAGGTTTCTTAATCAAATTAATAGCCTAGTTGTGTTCAACCTCTTACCTAAACAATTGCACATTGTTACGTGCCATCGCATTCCATCATTATGAACCAAGTCGCCATGCTTTGGCACGCACGAACTTGATAAATAATGATGATCATGAGTGTTTAAATAACGAGAAGGCAAGAACACAATATTTGAGTTTTGAGGGATTTTGAATTCAATTTTAATTGTTTTGTTGATCAACATCAACTAATCTATCTATTTGAGTTTGGGCACAACTCCAAATAATAGATCCGGGTTGTCTAATTATCTTATTATCCTAATTGCATGCATCATCCATACACCAACCACACAATAATAAGACAATAAAATAAACAACCACAAAACAGAAATTAAACGTGATGTGGATATGGCCTTTTCTAGACTAAGATAACTCCAAGCCAATGGAATTATCTATGAACCCTAAAACAAACACATCTCCATGCGTCTTGATCTTTTGGTCCATCCTTCATAGTCTTGTGGAATGCTCCATGCTCCATGCTCCATCTTTTGTGGCTTCTTTGGCTTTGGGCTTCTTTTCTCCTATCTTGGCTAACAATCTACTTTATCTAGCACTAGCTAACTTCTATACTAAATAAAATAAATCTCACAAGTTGAGAAAAAAAATGGCACGCAGGCCATAAAACCCTAATTAATTATTACAATTAATTGATCAGCTCGCAGGCCGTAAACCAAACCACAAAAATTAAACATCCACATCAAACCACATCCTAAGGCCATATCCAATCACCATGCGAATTGCACATAAACAGTTAAAATCCAATTTTAACGCGCTTGGTCAATTTTAATTGATTTTAGGATGTTCTAGGGTTAAAACGGTCCATGGGCCCAACAATCCAATTGCCCGGGCCCAAAAAGGTGAACCGCAAGGCCCTAGGGCCGGCCGGCCCCTAGCCCACGCGGCTAGGCCGCGGGCTAGGGCTGCCTCGGCCCCTAGGGCGGCCTTGCTTGGGCGGCAAGCAAGGAGGGGCGGTCCCCTAGGGGGGCCGAACCTCCTTTGGGAGTTGTTTCCAAAACAACTCCCTTGCTTGGTGCCCAAGTTTGGTTGTTTCCTTGTATGGAAAGAACTCCTTCTTCCCCAAGGATGCCCAAACCCTAGATCTAAGATCCTAAAATTTCTCAAACTCACTAATTCATGCATCCAATGCAAAAATTAGATCTTGTTATGATAGATGATTGACAAATTGCATCCCATGCTTGATTTGTCTTGTTTTACGCGATAAACAATCAATTTAAGGTGTAAAACAATTAAAACGTAACACATAAACCACGTTTATGCTCTACGACCTGTGGCTCTGATACCACTGTAGGGTTTTGATTCATGGATTGCACAACGGAAGCATAATCAAACATAAAACCATGCAAAACCCTCCAAGGATCACAAGTCAAGAGACATAACGATGGTAAGAGTTAGAAATCATAAACACACCTTTGGGTTCTCCTTGATGACTTCAAACGCGAATAGTGTCACGTCTCTACGGTTGATCCACGCCTAGAGGTGAGATCTAGATCCTCCAAATCCATGTGCTAGCTAGGAAGAATGGAAGAGGAAGAAGAAATCGCCAACAATGGAGTGCCAAAGGTGGGGCGGCTCTCCCTTTGGGCCGACGGGTAGGGGCGGCGGTAATCCCTAGGGGGGTTCGGCCCTCTATGGGACTTGCTCTCTCCTTGCTTTGTTCTCTCCTTTCTTCTATCAAATAGATGTGTGGGTGTGTTGAGAGAAAAATAAGCTTGGAGTGTTCCTTTATATAGTCCAACAACTCCTTGTCCTACTACATAAAGAACCCCTCATAATCCTACTCAAGTTCGGATTAGTCCCTTTTTGCAAAAATAGTCCTTATCATGTCAATACATGGATTAGTTCTATTTGCAAATTAATCCTAATCATGTCCCTACATGAATTAGGCCACCTTGGCAAATCCTAATCATGTCTATACATGGATTAGTCCAACTTGCATATTAGTCCTACTAAGTTAGCAAGTTGTTGCGATTTGATCCTTTTAATTAATTAATCATATTAATTAATTATTTCCCATGTCTAGTTCACCCCTATATGGCGTGTGACCCCATAGGTTCTATTTAGTTGGTAGTAACAATTTACTAATATGGAGCGGCCTCTAGCAAGACATCCATTCTAGCCAACAAATAGAATAGTCATCATGACAAACCTTGTGCAAGTAATTGTCTCATCCCTTTGTCCCAATATCCGGATTGGACACGAGACATACAAGTCACACTCGTATATCCAATCCATAGTTTCTCGATCCTGGGAATAGCCTTATTCGTGCAAATAACATCAATATCCTATATTGATTTATCTGAGTCTGGCCAGACATTTTATAAGCACTATCCCTCGAGTGGCCTAGGATATTTGCTCCCGTTATGTGGGAGGGACAAATCCTATCTACGTCCACTACGATCTCTAAGCTTGCTTCTTATTGTATCCAGTACACGCCTTTATAACTACCCAGTTACGGTGTAGCGTTTAACGCTACCAAGATCACAATAATCCACAACTAGATAATCTAGTGACTTCAAGTCTAAGGATGACAATACCATTGCACCACGAGAAGCGCTTGTGACTTAACATAACATGTATGTAGCCTTCTCGGAGATGGGTCAATCCAGTATGCCATTACTCCTAATGCATACCCATGTGTTGGATCATGATATCTCCATATCAATCCAACCCCATACTAGTCTATAGATGATTGTCCTATTAATCATTATAATTGACTAGGGATATTTAAGAATATAACACTTATATTCTAAGGACTTCATTCATGTTAACATATCTCCATATCGATAACATAATGAATCGTAAATCCATAAATGTCACAATTAATTGATTGCCTCTAGGGCACAATTCCAACAGTCTCCCACTTGCACTAGAGTCAATCTCTTGCATCATATGCCTATTGATCTAGCGCGGCCCTCCACGCTTACACTGCGTAGGGGCGAGACATATGCCGGCACTTTGCAAATATTCACATCTCCCCCATCAAGAATTTGATTGAGATTGAATATTCTGAATAAATGCATCTTATGCATTAATTTACTCAGTCCTCTGTGTTAGAATCAGTGACTGAATCTTGCCTGGAACCTTTCCAGCTCACAGTCGCTCCCACTAAGACAGAACATAAAACTCGACTTATAATCTGAAATTTTCTTTGTCAGATTTGAAGTTCGCATCACTGTAACCCCTTACAGTAAACTCTTCCTATCATCCATTTATCAATAATTCGTCCTTAGTGCTTCTCAAGTACTAAAGGATAATCTTGATATTTTTATCCAGTGACTCTCACCCGGATATGACTGGTATAATGCAAGTTTGCTTATTTGAAGCCCATGAGATTGCCCCTACTCCAAGTATAAAAACCCATCCACTAGTTGAGGAAGGATCTTCCATATTGTTTATCCAACTTGCATCAGAATATCCTTCTAGAACCGAAGGACTTCCACTGTATGTCAAACCATAATGCATGGTTTTCCTTAAGTATTTAAATACTCTCCTCATTGTCTACCAATGATGTGTGCTTGGATTGGTAGTATACCTACTTAGCTTTCCAACAACAAATGCTATATCTTGTCGTGTACTAATCATGTCATACATTAGACAACCAATAGCCCTAGAGTATTCCAGTTGAGACACAACCTTGCCTTGGTTAGGAAACAATTTCAGATTTGGTTCCATCGGAGTACTAACCGGAGAACAATTTTCACAGTTAAATTTTTTTAACACCTTCTCAATGTAATGAGATTGTGAAATAGTAATGGCATTGTTCTCACGTTTAATCCTAATACCTAGGATTACTTTAGCCTCCCCCAAATCCTTCATTGAAAATTTAGATGACAAAAATTCTTTCTCTTGATCCACTTGATCTTGGCTGGTACCAAAGATCAACATGTCATGTACATATAAACAAATTATCACTTGATCTTGGCTGGTACCAAAAATTTGCTATACCCACTAGACAACACAATATCATCAAACTTTTGATGCCATTGTTTAGGAGCTTGCTTTAAGCCGTAAAGTGATTTAACAAGCTTACACACCTTATGCTCATTTCATGGCATAACAAATCCCTCCGGTTGTTTATATATATCTCCTCATCCAAATCACCATTCAAGAATGCAGTTTTCATATCCATTTGGTGAATAACAAGATTATGTATAGCTGCAAGAGCTATTAATAATCTAATCGTGGATATCCTAGCAACAGGAGCATATGTATCAAAGTAGTCGATACCCTCTTTTTGTTTAAAGCAACGTACAACCAGTCGGGACTTAAAATTTTCTACGGTACCATCTACTGTCATCTTCTTTTTGAATATCTACTTGGCATCAAGTGATTTCAACCAAGGAGGCAGATCAGATAATTCCCAAGTCCCATTTTGCATGATCGAATCCATCTCATCATCTATTGCTTCTTTCCATAATGCAACATCACGAGATGCCATAGCCTCACTATAGGTTCTAGGATCCTCTTCTATGCTAAAACAATAAGCATACTGAGTATGAATCTCATCCCTAGATCCCTCAACTAAATACAGTTGAAAGTCAGAACCATAGTCTTTGGCTACTCTACCACTTTTACTCTTTCTTACTTCAGGTAAAGTGATGGCGTCACTTGTTCCTTCATTTTGAGCATTTCTCAAATTCGGAACCAAGTCATTTGGTCTAGGTATAGAAGAAAACTTTTCTTCATCAAATATAACATCTCTTGACTCTATTAAAGTATTAATGGATACTGAGTTACTAGGTTCAATCACATAGAACCTATAAGCCTTGGAATGCATGGCATATCCAATGAAGATGCAATCTATACTTCTTTCGCCAAGATTCTTTCTCTTGGGTTCATTGAGCCTAACAATAGCTCTACAACCCAAACTCTCAAATAATGCAAGTTTGGAGGTTTAACATACCAAAGTTCATATGGGGTAGTTTTGTTTCTTTTGTTAGGAACCCTATTCAGCAAATAACAAGCTGTTAACATAGCTTATCCCTAAAATCCATCACTCAAACCTGAGTAGGAAAGCATGGAATTAACCATTTCCTTTAGAGTTCGATTCTTCCTCTCAGATACACCATTTTGTTGAGGTGTATAAGGAGCAGTGGTTCGGTGAATAATACCAACCTGTTGAAAATATAGGATCATAATATTCGCCTCCTCTATCCGTGCGTAAAATCTTTATTAAACCATTCTTTTGCAACTCAACTTCATTTTTGTATGTCTTGAATTCACCTAAAGCTTCAACCTTAGAGTGTGACAAGTACACATAGCAAAACAGAGTAGCATCGTCTATAAATTTAATAACATACTTTTTGTTTCCTGTAGATGGTGTTGCATGAAAGTCACATTGATCACTATGAATTGATTCAAGCACCTTAGATTCCCTTTTAAAATCCTTAAGAGGTTATCTAGTTATCGTAGTCAGCATACAAGTTTTACACCTTTCAGTATTAATATCAAATGAAGGAATTAGACTCATTTTGGACATATCTTGTAACCTCTTAAAATGTACATGTCCTAAACGTGCATGCCAACGTGTTGACTTATCAATACTAGTACTAGAAACGCAAACAAAATTGTTACCAAAAGGAGCAACGATATTTAAACCAAGCATGTGATTACATAAATAACCAAAGCCAACAAAAGAACCATGTATTGACAATACAAACTTATCCGACTCAATAACCTGCTTGTATCCAAGCTTATTTAATACAATTCCAGACAAGAGATTCTTTCGAATCCCGGGTACAAACAATACACATTCAAATTTAAACATTTTCCAGAAGTGAATACTAGGTTAACACTTCCAACTCCATGGATTGGCTCGGTTGCAACATTCCCCATTCTTAAAGTGGATCCATCTTCAACGGTTTGCATGGTTGTAAACCATCTTTGATCCTTGCATACATGTCTTGTAGCACCCGAATCAACCCCCCATGATATGTCATCATCTTGCACATAAAATGCATCAAAACTTAAGGATACATAATTCTGAATTGATTTTTCAGGTTGTTCAATGAACATACCTTGTTGCTGATCTTGGCCTTTTGGCCCCTTTCCCTTGCCACTTGTGTCTTCACCTTTCTTACTTTTTCCCACACGAATATCTTTCTTGAAGTGTCCTGGTTTCCCACACTTCCAACAAGCAGTATTTGGATTCTTGTTAGGATTCTTGTCTTGCTGTTTAAATTTCCTTTTCCCTGATTTGTTCTTTCCTTTCGAAGAATCCCCTTCCTCCATCATATTCACGGAACCTGGATCAGCAGTAAGTTTGTCTGGCTATGACGGAGACTTCAAGAACGAATAATGATTTCCTCTATTTCTGAATTCCACCAAAAGCCAACTTATTGGAGAAGGGAAGGCGGTTAATCTGGCGGTTACAACCTCCAGATTTTAGTCCGTTTTTCAACAGAAAATTAAATCGGAGACTTTTTTTGTGACCGCCGCCAGGGGCGTTGCCCCTTAGACCCCACCGGGGGCTGCACCCCCGAAGCCCCCCCGTCGTCCGAGAGTTCGTTGTCCAAGATATTATCATAGTTGTGTGCACGCGTGTACTCCACACCTCCTAACGTGTACAACGTATATGCCAATGTCTACTTTGGTCGTAAGTAAATCCGATTACACGAATGGCCTATGAAACTAAAATCACCAACACTTTCGTCCGTGTTCTTTCTTGTTGAGGGTTGTAGTCATAAAAAAAGTGGTCGGTCCAACAACTAGATGTGCACTTGTTAGAGTCATAACGTGCTCAACGTGTGCCATTATGAGCGAATGTACGTAGGTTTCGTGACCTTACAAACCTGTGGGTGCATTATGATGTTTTCTTCAGCGGGAGAAGGAGAGCCACTGTGCCACTTATCACGGGATAGGATAGTAAGACCAGTAATGATGTTGACATCCTCTCAGGACATGTCAATTTCAGCATGGCTGGTGATGAATGTTTTTGTACTGGTGTTCCAGCGGGTGGCAAAGTGCTCGAGGGATGAGTCATCTCGACGAAGATTCATGAACATGGAGGCAGCAACGGAGCCAAAAATTTGAAGCAGCCGGGGTAAATTAGGATGTGAAGGAAATTTTTATTCCAGCCGGGACAATTATGTATTTTTATAAAGAGTTTTAGTGTAAAATAGCTATAATTAAAGGGGCACTAGTTGAGTTTTCAAGAAGTCAGGTGAGAGAATTGTCACCCATTGTCCTTAAGTAGCTCCGCCCCTGCATGGAGGCATGAACACAACTATCTGTTTCTTCTCTATGCAGATGAGTTAACCTCCGTTTTCTAATACTTGAAAATTTACTTATATGAATAAAAAAAAGTATGATTAAAAAAACAATTTACTCATGCATACCGGTCTTGCTCTCCTCTTTGGTTCCAATTTGACTTTTGTCACTATTCACTGGGTCATTTTGACCCGGTGATTTGAATAGCAAACCAATGTATATTTTTGATAATTTTTTCAAAGTGTTGTAGAGTAAAAGTTACTCTATAATACGGTGAATATACAAAAAAAACAATGTGAATACACAAAAAAAAAAAATCATGACTTGTTAAAAAATATAGTGTGAAATTGTGATCACAAAAAATATGAGGACAAAATAATTATTTCATTATTAAAGTAGATTGATAAAGAGGAAACAAAGTAGAATGATATATAGATAAGAAAAAGATGAAGTAGTTCATTAATACTGGTATATGCCAACGTTTTTCCAGATTCTCGAACGAGACAAAGATCAAGGTTTCTGTATCTGCCGTCGAAGTAAATAGGCCATAATGTTCTCTTTCCACTCAGGATCTAGTTAAATGGACATACACTGTTGTCTGTGCCTTTGAGCAAAGTTATTCAAACATGGAAATTTGATACCACTCTGTTCTCTTTTTTTCCCTATTGTTATTTTTTAGCTCTTATCTAGGTCACTTTGATCGGATAATTTACATCGCAAAGCGATGTAATTCTTTGATAATTTTTTCAGCGTGTTACAGAGCAACTTTTACTCTACAACACTATAAAAATATTATTAAAAAATTACATCATATTTCTATGAGAATTACCGGGTCAAAATGACCCAGTAAATATGGGTAATAGTCAGTTTGGGAGAAAGAGGGGGAACAGAGTGGTAACTAAGATGGAGATGCCCGCAACAAAATACAGGTGTGGATTCCCTCTTTGAACCAATTGAGAATCTTTTCAAGAGGGCGAGTGTGTGAAAACAACTATCCTGCAAAAATTCAACTACTTCATTTAACGTCTCTTTCTCATCGCTTTGACTTTTACCATTAGTCACTGGATCACTTAGACCCGACAATTTGAATAGCAAAACTATTGTACAGAGACGATTTGGAGAAGAAAATTAATCTGATTGATATTCACAGTCAGTATAAATTGGTATACTAAGTACAGTGTTAGCCCTTAGGGCAATAGTGTAATTATAAAAACTTTTGTATCTATACAAAAACTATGTATTGTCTACACGCCCCCGCAAGATGGAGGACCGAGAGTGAACTCCAATCTTGGACCGGAATGGAAAGAATAAAGAGCGGGAGAGTGCTTTGGTGAGACAATCCGCCTGTTGATCGGACGATGAAACACTTGAGATGCGAAGCTGGCCGGCCTGAACTTGTTCACGCACAAAGTGAAAATCAAGGGCAATGTGTTGCGAGTAAGAAAGCGATGCCCGTACTTTACCCTTTCGTGGATTGGGTAGGTGATGATGGTACAAGCCCCGTTGAACACACATAAGCGCTCTTGATAGCCACTTACCCCTCCTTCTTCTTCACCTTTCTCAGCTAGTTCCCGGGAGTTCGAAGTCTTCGGTGGTTGATCGCTTCCTCATTCAAAGAAGTGTTTCCGTGCCCGCCCTCTGTGGCATGGAAGTTTGGGAATGAGGAGCTATTTACTTGGGACAGTTTGACATCCATGAGGCGTTGGTGAGAGGGGAAATAGTCATTATGCTTGAAATCACGATGTTTGATCGACTTGTTTGATTTCGATGTCGATCTCCCTAGGGAAATAGTCAAGCATATTGTTAGTAGCTATTCCCTTAGTATCTCACCATTATTTTAGTATGATTGGTAACTTGGGCTTCAAAAGGGTCCCTACGGTCAAAATAACAGCTCACCCAAGCTCGATTATTTCACAGTCGAAGAGCCCTTTTTCGGAACGAAAAGCGTACCCGCAAGGCCCTCATTCTTAATCTAGAAGGACTATCGACGATGAGCCAATCACTCTTGAACGAGAAAGGAACAGAACTCTCCTTTCGCTTTCGATAGGTCTTCTGACATCTCTTCATATATGATAATAGGCGGGGACAGGATTCGAACCTGCAGTCTTCAGGTCATGGGCCTGATGAGTCGACCAATTCCTCTACCCTGCAGGGAGCAGATTGTGAGGATACTACCGAGCGAGAAGATTACGTGACTACCGCGTATCTTTGACTTATATATAAGATCGGTACTTCGCCGCCCCCTCTCCCTATTGGAGTTATTCGAGGTACAAAGGGGGCGAACGTAGTAAGACCTCAAGGGCTGTTCCTTTGGAACTACTCGAGTTGTTACCTCTCGATCTTTAGATGAAGAAACGAAGTGCTTCGAGCGAAGAGAGAAGGATTGAGGCCTATCTCCCTATCGCTCGAAGATAAAGCACTCCGTACCTCCGCACTTGCAGGAGCTATTAATTAACATGGAAACGTCATTAGTCGAAGATTATGATATAGAGTATGTAATAATCAAAGATTCCGCATTAGTAGCGTCTTCATAATCTTCTATTTTGAAAGTCGTTTTTCTTTTTTTAGTATGATATCGCTTCACACCTCGCGGTGCTTACACCTCTCCCCTATCGAAGTTCTGTTCAAAAACCTCGTCCGAGAACTTGTATAGAGAAGGATTTACCGCGGTGCAGCAGTTCTTCCATACCAACTTAGCTCCCCGGCACTGCTATTGGCATAACAACCGGTACACCATAGGTTGGCCCAACCCAGTCCTCTCGTACTAGTGTTGGCTCCTCGCAGTTCTCCCTTTAACACCAACGGTAGATAGGAACCGAATTGTCTGACGACGTTCTAAACCCAACTCACGTACCACATGAATCGGAGAAAAACCAAACCCTTGGGACCTTCTTCAACCCCAGGATGTGATGAGTCGACATCGAGGTGCCAAACGACTCTATCGATAAGAGCTCTTGGGAGTCATCAGCATGTTATCCCCGGCGTACCTTTGATCCGTTGAGCGAGAGCCCTTCCACACGGGACTCGGGGATCACTATGGCCGACTTTTGTCTCTGTTCGACCAGTCAGTCTCACAGTCAGGCAGGCTTATACCATTGCGCTCACGAGCAGAATCTTAGCTTGAGCCTACCTTCGCACACCTCCATTACTCTTTAGGAGGCATCCGCCCCAGATAAACTACCCAACTCGCAGTGTTCCGTCCGGTGCGGCGGTTAGGAATCCTTAGACGAAGGAGTGGTCTTTCAGGATTGGTCTACAAGGTTCAACTCGATCTATCGATCAACAAAGGTGGTACAGAGGGGACTTGTGCCTTCATATAAATATCGAGAGTTAGGGTCGGCTTAAAATATCCTAATTACTCGAAGGTAAACCTATATCCCTTTGGTCGAAGGTCTTCAACCTATCTCCCGGTCTCGCTAACTCTCGCCCCCTCGTGCTTTAGGCGACGGAATTACGCCCTCTCTCACTATCAATCGAAGGACGAAGTGCTTCGAGCGAAGAGAGAAGGTACTAGCCCCTTCTCGATCTTTAGATGAAGGCTAAAGCCCCTCTTACTAACGTTCGAGAGTTTTACCCTCCCACCTATCCTATGCATTCGATCAAGGTTGTCACTGCGAAGCTATAGTTAAGGTGCATGGGGTCTTACCGTCTAGCCGTTGGTACTCCGCATCTTCACGAAGAATTCAATTTCACCGGGTCCATGTCAGAGACAGCGGGGTAGTCGTTACACCATTTGTGCAGGTCGCTACTTATGCGACAAGGATTTTCGCTACCTTAGGATAGTTAGAGTTACTGCCGCCGTTTACGGGGCTTCCATTCAAAGCTTATAACACTTATCCTTCCGACCTTCCAGCACCGGGCATGTGTCCGACTCTTTACATCGTGTTACCACTTATCAGAGTCCTGTGGTTTTTCTCATTCCGAAGGAGGTCTAAAGAACCAGGTTTCATCGAGCTTGCATGACGCCTGCAGGACATATCATTTTTTTCTTGCAGTAGATTATGGAAAGTGAGTTCAGTAGAGAAGCTATCACTTTTGCTTCCAGTAAACGGGCTTCTCCATTCTGGTGCTAGACTAGGGCTCTTACCAGGTTCCTATCCAACGATTTGACCGTATTCGCCCACAGGCTTCGCTATAGCTCGCCTCGTTCGAGGAAATGTGGTAGAGTACAAGATCCCTGAAAGTGACAATAAGCGAAGCTAAGGAGCATTCTAAGGAAGCTACCTTTCCGACTCCTGGAGAAGGGCAAAGCTCTTGAAAGCTTAATTAGCCTACTAGGTAAGAAGAACCCAGCTCGGTAGCGTAACATGAGTTTTCACTTCCTTTATAGAAGCAAACCTACTACCAGAGGCATAAGGGACAAGACAAGCCATAGAGAGTTACTATCCTATTTTCCTCCTCTTATTCCATGTTAGGGTGTGTTTTTACGGATTCTATTCTATTACATAGAGTTGCTTGAATTCATATTGAAATAGGTATAGAATTTGGTGTTTTCAACTACACAATCTCTTTCATGAAGTGAATAGGATAGATAAAAGGAATAGCACCGGTACTTTGCTTTATATACAATGAACTGCGCTTTTAACTGACCTATTCTCTTCGGTAAGCAAGGATCGGGTCGACTGAGTCATCTAGCCCTTGATCGAAAAAGAGAAAAGTTAAATCAATGAAGCGCTAGCGATCGAATCGATCTCCTTCTCTATCACCACTCCTTGTTAGTACTCTCTCTTATCTCATACTGACACAGACAGATCTATTGCTCTTCTCTTACGAGACGTACCATCTAACGACTAATACGAACTAAACTTCTTCTATTACATTACTTCGATAGGCTTACCGATCGACGGACTCATCTAGCGAACGATTTTGCTTGGCTTCATACATATTTTAATAAAGTATGTTGGTACGAAATCTCTTCTCCTTGCTTGCCCGCTTCTTCCTATTATATTATTCTATTGGATCGGGAATCAGTACTGCAGGAAAGAACAAGCTACGAACTTCTCTTATGATGTCGTGTTTCAATTCATTGGCTGGGTAGGCTGCTCTGCTTGCTTCTTCTATTACTTCACCCTGTTGTTGCAAAAGAATCTCCTCTAGGGAAACTCGCTGACAAAGAAAAGAAAAATCTTGGCGGTAAGCCTAATTCCTCCTTTTCCTTCACGAAAGGAGTGAGAGTTAGCTTCGGCCTAATCAAATACAAACAATCATCATGCTTTGTTTTATTCTTGTTTGCACGGTCAACAATAAAAAAAGAAGAAAAGGGGATGATTTTCCGAGTCTATTTTGAAGAAAATGGTGATTAAACCACGTGTTTTTCGTATCAAAAAGCAGAAATCCTATCTATTTATCAATATGCAGATCAATCAAGCTTATTTTTCGTTAGAATTGGCTTTACTTGCTCTAGTAATGTCATCAAGTTTTATTTAGGATAGTTTTAATTCGGCAGAGCTAACCCGGTAAATGGCATCTTCTAAAGAAAAAGTTCATCCGGTTTCATAGTAGAGTGAAAACAGAACAATGTAATAGCAGCCATTCCAAAAGAGAATTCTGGATTGAAGCGTGGGAAATGTATGTGCTAAAGAGAGATGTTGTTCGACTTCCTTATGCCACAGGATCGGAAAATCCTCTATTAAAGGGGATCTGCTTGACCCGGATGCGGATTCTTCTAAAGAAAAGGTTCCTTATGAGACTAATGCATCTATCTTGTTTACGGGAATACACCTCCATCACGGAAAGGATGGAGCCCACTAACTGCACACGGTGTAGATGTTCTCCTCGTCTTCCCCTTCCACTGTTCCATTGGAACCCGGGAATCAGGCTTCGATTCCAGCCTTTTCAACGAGCGACTCTTCTCTTAGCCTTATGCTAGCTTCTTCCTAGCCTTATTTGATTGATATAATTTCATTCGGTTGATGCAGACTTGATTTTGCTATTCTATTAGGCCTTGGTACTTAATCAATTCTGAGTTAGGTAGCTTCCGGTTCTGGGACGGACCAGGTAATATAAGATGAGTTATAAAGGATTCCTTCTTTCCGGACAATGGGATTAACGCTGTGATAAAGAGGGATCTGTTCTTTCATCCTTCTTTGAATGGGCTACGGGATATGTTGCTGACAAAGTATATACTTCCTTATGTTCAGAAAAGCAGTAGTCTCCTTACAGAATTTTTATAGGTTGTCCCCGCCCGGTGGGGTGGATTCGATTGTTGCGGAGGAGTGGCCTGAGGGAACAACTGCTTCTAGCGATCTCTTCTCTTAACATTTGATATTTCACCTTAGGACAGGATGAGATGAGCAAAAGGAGTGACCTTGCTGAATTTATTCTTTACATTATAGCCTTATCAAGTAACTTAGCCGGGAAGGGCTGCTACCGAACCTCCTTTAGGAGGGAGTGAAGGTTCCCATGAGCCCAATAAAATACCCCTCTTATAAATAGTAGTGGAATGCGAATATGCTACTTCTATTCGTATTTAGGAGTGAAACCTAGGGATTGGCAAACCAACCCTATAACCCCCACTAGGAAGAATTCATCCTCGCTTACTACATACATAGGATCATAGGTAACCAGGATGAAAATATTAGGGTACTCTTCGTCGATTATGGTTGCGATTTCGAAGAGCGACCTTGCCGATTTGGATCTAATAGATCTTACTTAAGTTCAACGGTGCAATAAGGGCGAGAAAATTTCGTCTCCTAAAACCCTTTCTTATATGTGGTAGTTGGAACTGCTTCTATTCGATTACTAATTCTAGTACTAGGAGGGGACTGCGCCCACTTCTACTGAATGTTGTGTTAGCTCTATTCCTGGTTTGTTCTTAGAAAGGTAAACAAACCAACTATTCTTACGTAACCTAGTGTCAGCTGTAAGCTATTTGGCAAAACAAAGTGAAAAAGGAGAAAGGCAAAAGTCCTAACCTTCCGTTTTCGGCGGTCTTCTCATGCTAGTCAGCTTCCTTACCCCTGAAAAAGCCAAGCTTTCATCCTCGTTTCCTCTTATTGATTTGGCATTTCCTTCTGCAATCGATATATCTTCTTCCCGATTACAGGGACTTGTTGACTTTTAACCAGAGAGGTTTCTTTATTTAGTCTGCATCCTCAACTGGCATAAATCCTCATACTATGTATGTACATAGCTAATCGCTTCTAAGTGGAACTTCGTCCTAGAATCATCTATATTCCTTGTGCCAAGACTCAATCCTTCCCGTTAACTTAACTATAACTAGTGGAATACCTACCAAACCAATTTGGTACATCTTCATTCTAAGCTACTTCTATGCTCCGGTCTCACTTTGCTAACTCATCTACTACAACTACTCGAATAACACCTAAAAGGAGTTATTTTTGCTTGGCTAATACATATTGGAATTGTGCCCTAGAGGCAATCAATTTATTGTGACAAATATGCGGATTTATGATCATTATGTCATCGATATGGAGATATGTTAACATGAATGAAGTCCTTAGAATATAAGTGTTATATTCTTAAATATCCATAGTCATTATAATGATTAATAGGTCGATCATCTATAAACTAGTATGGGGTTAGATTGATATAGAGATTTCACGATCCAACACATGGGCGTGCATTAGGAGTAATGGCGTACTGGATTGACCCATTTCCGATAAGGCTACATAAAAGTTATGTAAAGTCACAAGTGCTTCTCGCGGTGACAACGGTATTGTCATCCTTAGACTTGAAGTCACTAGATCATCTAGTTGTGGTATATTGTGTTTCGGTAGCGTCGAACGCTACATCGTGACTGGGTAGTCATAAAGGCGCGTATTGGAAATAGTAATAAGCAAGCTTAGATATTGTAGTGATGTAGATAGAATTTGTCGGTCCCACATAACGAGATAAAATATCCCAGGCCACTCGAGGGATAATGCTTATAGAATATCTGGCCAGACTCAAATAAATCAATATATAATATTTATGTTATTTGCACGAATAAGTCTATTCCCAAGAACGAGCAACTATGGATTGGATATACGAGTGTGAATTGTATATCTCGTGTCCAATCCGGATATTGAGACAAAGGAATGAGACAGTACTTGCACAAGGTTTGTCATGATGACTATTCTATTGGTTGGCTAAAATGAATGTCTTGCTAGAGGCCGCTCCATATTAGTAAATAGTTACTACCAACTAAATAGAACCTATGGGGTCACACTCCATATAGAATTGAACTAGACTTGGGAATTAATTAATGTGATTAATTAATTAGAAGGATCAAATCGCAACAACTTGCTAACTTAGTAGGAAAAGTATGCAAGTTGGACTAATTCATGTATAGACATGATTAGGATTTGCCAAGGTGGACTAATTCATGTAGATACATGATTAGGATTAATTTGCAAAGAGAAATAATCCATGTATGGACATGATTATGATTAGTTTGTAAAAGGGACTAATCCTTATTTGAGTAGGATTAGGAGGGGGATTCTTTATGTAGTAGGACAAGGAGTTGTTGGACTATATAAAGAAAACTACTAGATTATTTTTCTCTACACATATACTTACTTAGAGTAGGAGATAATAAAGCAAGGAGAGAGAACGCAACATAAGGAGGCCGAACCCCCTTTGATAGCTTGAAAATGGGATTAGTCTGGGACATCTTTTTACCATTGATTCTAACCCTGTGAGAGTTGAGTTTGCCCATTTTTAGCTTATTTTCCACTTGATACGAGGCAGAGACTTATAGGACATGATTGTAAAATTTGAGTAATTTCATGTATAATTTTGTTTGTTGGATATGATCGCGGGTACATGTTATGATGTGCAGGTAACAGGTGCCGAGAAATGCATGGGATTGACTTGGATTTGGAGGCAGCGTATCAAGAAAGCTGAGCAGAAAAGTGCAGAGAATTATAAGTTGTGCGTTCAAACGCAGGGGAGCTGCGTTCAAACGCACAACCTGGCAGCAGAAAGAAAACGGCAGAAAAGAGGCTAAGTCTGTGCGTTCAGACGCACAGACCTGCGTTCAAACGCAGGACTCGACTCCAGAAGTGCAGAAAAACCAAGTTGTGCGTTCAAACGCAAGGGAGCTGCGTTCAGACGCACAAGTCCGAGAAGCCAGAAGACAGAAGAGGAAATTGGTTAAGGCCTGCGTTCAAACGCAGGAGATGTGCGTTCAGACGCACTGCGTTTGAACGCAGGGGAGCTGCGTTTGAACGCAAGTGTGGTTTCCAGAGCTTCCAGGACGGGTTTTTTTGTAGGGTAGAACAGGAATTTCGTGCATCAGTTTGGAGACTGTGGCAGTATAAAAGGAGGTGTCCCAGCACAGAATTAGGGTTACACTCACACATCTACAATCATCATCACAGCAGCCAGTTTCAGAGCCGTCAGGATTGGAGCAGAGCAGGATTGGAGCAGTTTTTCAGTATTCAGCCATAAACTTGTTTGATCTTTTCTCTCTTTTATGAAACAGTGTTTTTCAATAATGCAATCTAGCTAAACCTTTTTCCTAGGTTCTCGGTGAACCTAGGGTTTATGAATTCAGCAGACTGGTTTGTTTGATTTTCAGATGCATGACTAGTTGAAGTCTTAATACAGGATGGATTGTTTATTATCTTGTCTTTGATTTTATGTACATACATGAATGGCTTGATCACCCAGGAGTGTTATAGACAGGATCTGGTGCGCGAGAGTGACCAGTGAGAGTTAGGAAGAAAAGACAGGATTTAGTACTCTGCCTTGATGGACCGAGAGGTGAAAAGAATCAGGGGACTAGCCCAGAAGTGTTAGACCAACTGCTAGACGTTTAGGGGGAGACCGAGAGGAGAACCTGCAACCCTAGCAGACTTAGAACGAACCTGCAGATCTAGGTGGACCGAGAGGACCCGAAAATGTGCAGGAGAGTGACAGGTGCATGAGACCGAGAGGAGATTGTACTATTGGTATGCTGGCATAAACAAAACTACTGTGTGTTTCTGAAATCAAATACACCAGGCAAGCTGGAAAGTAACCCTAGGGGATCCTGGGACCTAGTTTCTTAGAATTATCAATTTTTACAACTACCGCAATTCCTGAAAATTACTTAAAAGAAAAAATAAAAGAGGATTTTCTAAATATTGCTTTGTTTACTGCAAATTAGTCAGTAGAATCACATCCCAACCTTCCTCCTTTTTACAAGCTTTGTGTCTAGTTCTATCTCAAATAAGTAAAACTTAAACTGTTCTCGAGGGTTCGACAACCAGAGTCACAAATACATACTCTATATTACTTGATCGTACACTTGCAAAAAAGCAGATAGGTTTACGCTGTCAAGTTTTTGGCGCCGTTGCCGGGGAACGGTTACAGTTTTTCTTAAAAAGACATTAGAATAAGTCTCAAATCTTTTTCTTTTCCTTTTACGTTTATTTTCTTTTGACTTATTGCTCTTGGATTCTGATTTTCAGGCTATTCTAGTATATGTCCAGATTGCCTAGCAAACTGGTATCACCACTTGAAGATCCCGAAAAACTTTTCAGAGAGCAAAGTCGCAGACACCGAGCCGCGATGTCTGAGCACGGAGAAGACGCGCCGACCAAAACAGGAGCACCCATAGGACAGCAGCAACGCACTCCAGCACAGATGGCTCTTTACATTGAAGAGCTGATAGCAGCAGGCTTTGCTGCCAGGAACAATTAGAGGACTTACAACAGGTCTGGAAGGGCGATAGTCGAAAATTTTGAAGTCCCAACCGGAGGACATCAACCAGCTATCGTGGTGCCACCCATTACAGCAGAGCACTTCGATCTAAAATCATCCACCATCTAAACCGCCCAGACTCATTGTCCTTTCAATGGGAAAGCAGATGAAGATCCGAACGACTTCCTGGAAAGTTCGAAGACTACTGCAACAAGATTAAGTACAGAGGAGTTGAAGCGGATACGCTAAAGCTAATTCTATTCCCATACTTCTTGTTCGGAACAGCAAAAGACTGGCTGGAGGCAAGACCGCCGAGGTCCATCACTACCTGGGAGGCGTGTGTTACTGATTTTTTGGCAAAATTCTACCCCGCATCCCGTGTTATCAAGCTGCAGAGTGAAATCTTATCTTTCAAACAGAAGATGGGGGAAACGGTGGTAGACGCATGGGACAGGCTGATGAGACTCGTTAAAAAATGCCCCAATCATGGCTTCGGGGACGCAAAAATCCTGCAGGTATTCTACCATGCTCTTCACAGGGAGAATGCTGACAGGATTGATAGGGAAGCTGGGGGTAACTTTCTATACCATGTGGATAAGGATGGAGCATATGAACTGATGAAACAATTAGCCAAACAGGATACTCGTTTGTTTGATGACCGCAGGCTCACAGCGATAGCAGAACCAGTGGCTGATGACAGGATTGACAATCTCACGAAAGTGGTACAAGACTTAGTTAAAAAGGTGTATACAGAGAAGAAGCCCGTGGCATCAGTGGATGAACCTGACCTCGACGCAGCAATTCTGGAGCTTCAGACCGAAGATGCCAACTATGTTCAGCAGCAGTGGGATCCCAGTCGCTACAGACCAGGCACACGTGACCATCCAGGGTTTTGCTACAGAAACCCCAATGCAACAGTTTATGCGCCAGGATTCCAGCACAGGCCACAGGCACAACTGACAGCCCCAGCACAGCACGCACCAGCAGCACCACCACAGCTAAATTTATCGCAGCAACATTTTGAGTCCTATATGGAGAAATTCAATAAGCAGTGGGAAGCTAGATTTTCGCAGATGGAGTCATTAACTGCCGATGTAAGCCAAATGAAAATTGCTATCCGCAACTTGGAGGTACAGAATGGTCAACTTGCACAGAACCAGGCAGAACAAGCCCCAGGGAATTTACCGTCAAATACAGTGAACAATCCACGCGCTCAAATCAATGCTATAACAACTCGGAGTGGAATTGCACTGCAGGATCCACCGTATCCCAGTCATGCACGTGCAGAAAAGTCAAAGATTATTGAACACGAAGTGATTGACAGGGAAAACAGTTCAACCGCTAACCCTCATAAAAGGGGTTCGGTCGAGCAGGAAGCAGAGCAGACTAATGAGGGTAATCCAGAACCAGTGCCAGTCTCTAAGGAAGTACCTTACCCTCTGAAGACACGTAAGAGAGATGACAGCAAAGACTACGCCAGATTTCTGGAGGTATTCAAGCAATTACAGATAAACATACCTTTTGCTGAAGCACTTGCCAAAATGCCTACTTATGCGAAATTTCTCAAAGACATATTGTATGGGAGACGGCGGATGAGCGACTTCGAAACAGTGAATCTGATGGCAGAAGCGAGCAGTTGTGTGAAAAATATCCTACCACTGAAAAAGAAAGACCCTGGCAGTTTTGTTATTCCAGTAACTCTGGGCAGTGCATACACAGGAAAAGCCTTATGCGACTTGGGTGCCAGCATCAACCTGATGCCACTAACCATCTTCAAAAGTCTGGGAGTCGGAGAACCACGGCCAACAAGAATTATGCTTCAAATGGCAGACTGATCTGTGAAGCCTGCATATGGAGTAATTGAAGATATCCTGGTAAAAGTTGGAGAGCTTATTTTTCCAGCAGATTTTGTGATACTGGATATGGAGGCCGGAGAGGTCCCGCTAATCTTGGGCAGAACCTTCCTAGCAACTGGTGAAGCCATTATCAACTGCAAAAGTGGAGAGCTGTCCATGCAAATCAATGAAGAAAAAGTGAAATTCAACGTCTTCAAATCTCTCCAGCTTCCTGATCATTATGGGCATGAAAACTGTTTTGCAGTGGAAGTAATTGATGAGCTGGAGAATGAGGAGATGGAAAATTTATGGGAGGAATTTGAGGACATGTATCCAGAGGAAACAGAGGAGCACCAGGTTGAGCAGATCATGAGAACAGAGAGCTGGGTCACTTTATATAAGGACGAAGGAGGCGAGCAAAAAATGACACTGGTCCCATCACTCCAGGAACCACCAGCCCTGGAATTGAAACAGTTGCCAGACCACCTCAGGTACGCTTTTATTGGTGAAAATAATACTCTGCCGGTAATTGTTTCGTCTCTTTTATCTCAGGAACAGGAACAAAAGCTGCTGGAGGTACTTCGAGAGCATAAAGAAGCCATCGGATGGACAATTGCGGACCTAAATGGAATCAGCCCTGATTACTGCATGCACAAAATAAGAATTGAAGAAGGAAAGAAGCCAGTCATCCAGCCTCAACGGAGACTAAACCCAATTATGAAAGATGTGGTACGTAAGGAGGTCATGAAGTGGCTAGAAGCAGGGATTATATACCCCATATCAGACAGTACCTGGGTCAGTCCTGTCCACTGTGTACCAAAGAAAGGGGGTATTACAGTAGTACAGAATGCTGATCAGGAGCAGATCGCCCAGCGCACTGTCACTGGCTGGCGAATCTGTATGGACTATCGGAAGCTGAACGATGCAACACTGAGGGACCACTTTCCGCTGCCATTCATGGACCAGATGTTGGATAGACTGGCTCACCATGCTTATTACTGCTTTCTTGACGGGTACTCTGGCTACAACCAGATCTATATAAATCCAGAAGATCAAGAAAAGACGACGTTCACCTGCCCATACAGAACATTTGCCTTTAGACGAATGCCATTTGGATTATGCAATGCTCCAGCAACATTCCAAAGATGTATGATGGCCATTTTCTCTGACATGATAGAGAAAAATTTGGAAGTTTTCATGGACGATTTTTCGTTATTTGGGGACAGCTTTGAAGATTGCTTATACCATCTGACCAGAGTTCTGATTCGCTGCATAAAACTAACCTGGTACTCAACTGGGAAAAATGCCACTTCATGGTTACAGAAGGAATAGTGCTGGGACACAGGATTTCCAGCAAGGGACTGGAAGTAGACAGAGCAAAGATAGAGGTGATCAAGCAGCTGCCATATCCAACCACAGTGAAGGCAATCCAGAGTTTTTTGGGCCATGCAGGATTTTACAGAAGGTTTATCAAAGATTTCTCAAAAATTACAAAGCCACTATGTAATTTGTTGGGAAAAGATGTGCCCTTCATATTTGACGAAGCCTGCAAAGAAGCCTTTGACGTGCTTAAAGACAGGCTGACAACTGCGCCCATTATCACAACGCCAGATTGGACCCTCCCATTCGAGCTGATGTGTGACGCAAGTGATTACGCAGTGGGCGCAGTACTGGGACAGCGAAAAGATAAATTGTGCAATGTCATTTACTATGCCAGCAGGGTCCTGAATGAGGCACAGATTAATTACGCGACTACAGAGAAGGAGCTGCTGGCAGTCGTTTTTGCTATGGATAAGTTCAGATCCTACCTGGTAGGTTCAAAAGTCATCATATTCACAGATCACAGTGCACTGAAATACTTACTGGAGAAGAAGGATGCAAAGCCAAGGTTGCTGCGTTGGATTCTGCTGATGCAGGAATTTGATGTCGAAATCAGGGATAAAAAGGGAGTTGAAAATGTGGTAGCTGATCATCTATCTCGCCTGGAAAACCCTACAGAAGGATTGGTACCAATTCAAGAAAATTTTCCGGATGAGCATATTATGAAGATCAAGACCAACAGACGGCCCTGGTATTATGCCATAGCCAATTATTTGGTCAATGGAGCACTCCCTGAAGACATCACTCCTTGGCAGAAGAAGAAGTTTATTTCAGAATGCAGGCAATATTTCTGGGACGATCCTTATCTATTCAAGCAAGGGGAAGATAATATTCTCCGTCGTTGCATCCCATGTCACGAGATTTTGGAGGTATTTCAGCACTGCCACTCAGCACAATGTGGAGGGCACTTCAGCGGACCGAGAACAGCCCACAAAGTGCTGCAGTCAGGATTTTTCTGGCCAACAGTCTTCAAGGATTGCCATGACTATGCGCAGAGTTGTGATCGCTGCCAACGGACAGGAAATATTTCCCAGCGAAATGAAATGCCCATGACACTTTGGCAGGAAGTCGAGCCTTTTGACGTTTGGGGTATTGATTTTATGGGTCCATTCCCTTCGTCTCTAGGAAATCTCTACATCTTAATGGCAGTAGACTACGTGTCAAAATGGGTGGAAGCAATAGCCTGTCAGAAGAACGATGCGGCAGTCGTGGAAAAATTCCTCAAACGTAATATCTTTACCAGATTCGGAACGCCAAGGGCCATGGTCAGTGATGAAGGTTCTCATTTTATTAATAAGGTCTTCGCCAAGGTTCTAAAGCAGTACGGGGTGTCTATCCATAAGGTGTCACTGCCTTATCACCCTCAGGCAAACGGGCAAACAGAGGTGTCCAACAGGGAGATAAAGAGCATACTGGAGAAAACTGTGAATCCTGGACGCAAGGACTGGTCATTAAAGCTGGATGATGCGCTCTGGGCATACAGAACTGCTTACAAAACCCCGATGGGAATGTCCCCATACCAGCTGGTGTTTGGAAAAGCATGTCACTTACCAGTAGAATTGGAGCACAAAGCATACTGGGCAATCAAGCAGCTGAATATGGATCACAGTTTATCGGGAAACAAACGGAAGATGGCACTCCTCGAATTAGAGGAATTCCGCAAAACTGCTTATGAGAGTGCCAAAATTTATAAGGAAAAAACGAAGAAGTGGCATGACAATCGCATTCTACCGAAGAAGATAGAAATCGGGCAGAAGGTTCTCCTTTACAACTCAAGGATGAAATTCTATCCAGGGAAGCTGCGCTCAAGATGGTCTGGACCATTTATTGTGAAAGACATTACATCATGGGGAGTGGTGGAGCTGGAGAACCCAAGGGACAATACAGTTTTCAAGGTGAATGGGAACAGAGTCAAGCCATACAGAGATCCTCAGGAGATCATAGAGGTAGAGGCAATCTACCTTGACTTTCCTTGATCACAACAGAGGTAACAAAGTCGGCCTGTCGATTGTAAATCACAAGCGCTGGTTGGGAGGCAACCCAATGTAGATTAGTTGTTTTTATATAATTTTTAAAATGTTCATAATTTGAGAGAAAAGTGAGAAAGAGGGGTTTAATATTGAATTCAGTGTTTCAGGAATCAGAGACGTGCGTTCAAACGCAGGAGAGGTGCGTCTAAACGCACGTCTGCGTTCAAACGCAGCACCGCCACCCAACCGCAGAAACACTGAAAATGTCTAACACTTCTGCGTTCAAACGCAGAGCACTTGCGTTCAAACGCAGATCATACAATGAAGATTTCCAGCTAACACATGTGCGTTCATACGCACGAGATGCGTTCAAACGCAAGAAGAAAAGATGGACGGGAAAAGCCTAAGGACGTGCGTTTAAACGCAGAGGGAGCGTTTGAACGCAGGAACCAATCAGCAGAAAATTTCTAGAGAGAAGGCATGCGTCTAAACGCACAGTACGCGTTCAAACGCAACTCTTCAGAAAAATTGCAGAGACAAGCAGTGCGTTTAAACGCAAGTAATGTGCGTTCAAATGCAGTTCAACAAACCCATAATATTCATAGAACTTCAAGCAGTGCGTTCAAACGCACGAGGTGCGTTCAAACGCAGACCAAGAAAAATTCAAATTTCCAGAAAAAGTGAAGCAGTGCGTTCAAACGCACAGGGTGCGTTCAAACGCACGACCAAGCGGGAACAGAAAATTTTGAAAAATTTGAAAAAATTTGAATTTCAAGGGCCATTATGCAATTTCGGGAAGTTTGCCTATATATACTGTACGGATGACAGTGACTCATTTTCACTCTAGTCAACCAGTTTTCAACTCTCTCTCTAGAAATTCTCTTTGCCCTAGCAGCCGCCAGAAGCAGTCAGCCGCCAGCAATCTCCGACTACCACCGCAGGAACACCAGAAAGTCAGAAACAGTGTGGGGGTAGCCAAAATAATCCGATCCAAACACCTACAGATCCGCATCACAGAGCAGTTTCTAGATCTGTACCCGTAAGATTGACTCCGGGTAGCCAGGTTCTATCTTTTCCTTCTCTTTTGAAGATTTTCATTTTTTCTGTTTGAATATTTGAAATGGATGAGGACAGACCCTATATGAGGCCTGATAGGGCGATCGCACCCTTGAACATCATAGATTGCAGACTGCTTAGGGTTGACCATTTATGTGACCATAGGTTTGTCAATATGGAGGCTCACCGTTTCTTTCTGCAAGACAAAAAGATTAGGTATGACATAACCGCTGAGAGAACTTTTCCTCGTGATCGAGTAGCTATGGGGGACGACCTGTTCAACTATACTGGGCAGGATCATTTTGGGGATTTGTTTACCGGTTTTACCAATCTGCAAGTCAGTTCTGTGCTGGCTAAGGAGATTTTCAGTAATCTCCAGCAGTGCATGAACAGTGAAGCCCAGTCAATTGACTGGATTTACTGCAGAAAGAGATGGATTCGGATCACCCCAGAGAGTATTCGAGAGAGTTTGGGTCTGGAATTAGTATTGGATGATTGTCAGTTTCAGGAGCTGAGGCGTCATCCCTCCGAGCAGCTTAGCGAACAAATCCTAAACACCTTGTGTGCGGGTGTACCAGGCGCTGCTTGGTACTACCCTCACCGGAGTCCTTCCTACCGGAAACTCCCTGCTACCTATTTGATTTCGAGAGGCGAGATGGTGGACTGAGTGGGTCAACAACAGGATTGTGGGTATTAAACACTTTACCCGAATGGATTATAATATTGCCCTTTTGGTGTACTGTCTGATGGCTAGAGAGCCTGTGAGCCTCCCGGAGATTATTTGTGAGTTTTTCCGGGACCGAAGAGAGTCCCACAGTAAGAAGGGTTTAGGTCTTCTGGGGATGTTGACTAAAAAATGGCACAGGATTATCAGGTGGTCATTCCTGGTGAGCTGAGAGATATCCGACCAGTGCAGGTACGCAAGTACCGAAACATGAGATGTGCTCTGCATGAGGCTCTGCATGGGCCTCCAGAATATGTCCAAGTGGACGATGATGATGATGATGATGATGATGGTGCTCCGCCTCAGGGTGGGGGTGATGGCATGCCACCGCCACCTCCACCCGGTGATGGGGGCTTTCCCGCCTTACCAGGTCCCCTTCGACTGCCACGATCTGCTAGTTCCAGTGAACACAGGCAGACCGAGCCCGACCTAGGGCAGTCCAGCAGAGGGGCCAGGCGCAGTTCTTTTGGGCACCTGGAGAGGACTGAGCATGAGGAATGGGTCAGGAAGAAAATTAAGGCCCAAGAAAAAATGCAGAACTACCTGGTAAGGACGGTCAAGAAAATGGCCAGGGGTCTTGGAAAGTTGTTCAAGACCCAGAAGCATATTTACCACGCTAACACAGCCGCATTGAGAGCTCATGAGGCGGCACTCGCTGAAATTCAGAGCAATATGCGTGGTAAGAGATTTAACTTCCCGAACCGCTATTCGAGTGATAATTGTCCCAGTTGGACAATGGAGGATAGTAGGCCATATGACAGCTTCTCTGGCCATGACCCCACACCGAGTCCGGAACACGCAGACAGTGTTGGTGACCCCGGCAGACCCGGTACCCAGTACCCACCGAGGCAGCATGCACCCAGGGGCCAGCAGTGCCCATCCCGGTGCCAGCCACGCTGGTACCGCTGCCGCAGCACGACATGCTGCGAGGAAACGCCCCAGAGGGCGAACCCCTGAACCATCTCCAGAGCCGACTGACCAGTCTACTCCGGAGAACACAGATTCTAGTTACAGGCCAGATCAGTAGTGTCGCGGGGACGCGCCACCTCTAGTGTGGGGGTGGGGAATCGTGTCCTCCTGCATGTTGAGTCTACCCACCGACTTTTCTGACCTTGCATATGTATATAAAATAAATATAATATAATATAAAAAAAATGAAAAAAAAATTATAAATATTTAAAAAACTTTTGAGAAAGGGCAACTTAGGACCTAGAAACTGAAGAGAATCCAATGAAAGAGCTCATGAGAGTAGGAAGAACCGTAGTAGGGATACTTCAAATTTTAGTATTTTGTGCGCAAGTCTCACGACAGGATGTCCCGGGTATTCAGGAATGGTGAAAGTAGATAACAGACATACTTTTGGCTTCTCTAGTGTGCTAGGTGGATTTGGTCTTTAGATAGTTGATTATTCCGTTTCCTGTGAAAACTTGTGGACTCTTGGAATCTGGGGTGGACCTTCGTGTAGAGTCGGTTTTATGCGGTACAAGTCTTCGGCCTAAGCGAAGTTGGGGAATGTACACCACCATCCCTTAAGGTGGTTCCAAAAGAAAATCCTAAAAAGCCCGCACTCTTAAGCTCTACTGCACAGTTGTAAAAACAGAGGAGGTATATGAAAAAAAAAGAAAAAAAATGAAAAAAAAAACAAATAAGTATTTTTGTGCTTAAAGGAGAAACAACATGATGCTTCTGTTCACACGGAAAATTTAGATTCAATCCAATTTAGAGCTTAAGAGGGAAACTAAAGTCAAGCCGTATTACACAGGAGTTGTGTCTCCCAGCAATGGGACAATTTGCAATTCAAAAGCAATAACGGCTAAGAGGGTCTGAAAACCTCAAATGACTTGGCGAAGAAAAATTATCTAGTGACTTAAGATGCCTGGGCCATCTAAGTCACAAGACGTGCTTTATCTTGGTTTGGTTTGGTGGATGTTTGGGGACACCTTAGTGAGTTTTTGCACAGGATCAGTTTATACCATTTCTTGCTACGTGTTGTGGAATTTCAAAGTGAGCTTGTGAGGATTTGATGATTTCAGTTTATGATAGAGAGGTTGCCCAATCTCAGAAAAAAATTGTTGTGTCTTGAGTCAGTTCGTGTATATTCTGTGTCTGATTCAGTAACCTATTGAGTCTTTTGGTCTGTATCATGAATCTGTGATAAAGGGGGAGAAGTATGAAATTGAAGTATGCAAAAGAAGGGTCTGCAAGGCAGTATGCAAGGGTCTGCTCGGGACGAGCAGAGTTTAGTGTGGGGGTATTTTGATAGCTTGAAAATGGGATTAGTCTGGGACATCATTTTACCATTGATTCTAACCCTGTGAGAGTTGAGTTTGCCCATTTTCAGCTTATTTTCCACTTGATACGAGGCAGAGAATTATAGGACGTGATTGTAAAATTTGAGTAATTTCATGTATAATTTTGTTTGTTGGATATGATCGCGGGTACATGTTATGATGTGCAGGTAACAGGTGCCGAGAAATGCATGGGATTGACTTGGATTTGGAGGCATCGTATCAGGAAAGCTGAGCAGAAAAGTGCAGAGAATTCTAAGTTGTGCGTTCAAACGCAGGGGAGCTGCGTTCAAACGCACAACCTGGCAGCAGAAAGAAAACGGCAGAAAAGAGGCTAAGTCTGTGCGTTCAGACGCACAGACCTGCGTTCAAACGCAGGACTCGACTCCAGAAGTGCAGAAAAACCAAGTTGTGCGTTCAAACGCAAGGGAGCTGCGTTCAGACGCACAAGTCCGAGAAGCCAGAAGACAAAAGAGAAATTTGGTTAAGGCCTGCGTTCAAACGCAGGAGATGTGCGTTCAGACGCACTGCGTTTGAACGCAGGGGAGCTGCGTTTGAACGCAAGTGTGGTTTCCAGAAGCTTCCAGGACGGGTTTTGTTTGAGGGTAGAACAAGAATTTCGTGGATCAGTTTGGAGACTGTGGAAGTATAAAAGGAGGTGTCCCAACACAGAATTAGGGTTACACTCACACATCTACAATCATCATCACAGCAGCCAGTTTCAGAGCCGTCAGGATTGGAGCAGTTTTTCAGTATTCAGCCATAAACTTGTTTGATCTTTTCTCTCTTTTATGAAAGAGTGTTTTTCAATAATGCAATCTAGCTAAACCTTTTTCCTAGGTTCTCGGTGAACCTAGGGTTTATGAATTCAGCAGACTGGTTTGTTTGATTTTCAGATGCATGACTAGTTGAAGTCTTAATACAGGATGGATTGTTTATTATCTTGTCTTTGATTTTATGTACATACATGAATGGCTTGATCACCCAGGAGTGTTATAGACAGGATCTGGTGCGCGAGAGTGACCAGTGAGAGTTAGGAAGAAAAGACAGGATTTAGTACTCTGCCTTGATGGACCGAGAAGTGAAAAGAATCAGGGGACTAGCCCAGAAGTGTTAGACCAACTGCTAGACGTTTAAGGGGAGATCGAGAGGAGAACCTGCAACCCTAGCAGACTTAGAACGAACCTGCAGATCTAGGTGGACCGAGAGGACCCGAAAATCTGCAGGAGAGGGACTGGTGCATGAGACCGAGAGGAGATTGTACTATTGTTATGCTGGCATAAACAAAACTACTGTGTGTTTCTTAAATCAAATACACCAGGCAAGCTGGAAAGTAACCCTTGGGGATCCTGGGACCTAGTTTCTTAGAATTATCAATTTTTACAACTACCACAATTCCTGAAAATTACTTAAAAGAAAAAATAAAAGAGGATTTTCTAAATATTGCTTTATTTACTGCAAATTAGTCAGTAGAATCACATCCCAACCTTCCTCCTTTTTACAAGCTTTGTGTCTAGTTCTATCTCTAATAAGTAAAACTTAAACTGTTCTCGAGGGTTCGACAACCAGAGTCACAAATACATACTCTATATTACTCGATCGTACACTTGCGAAAAAGCAGATAGGTTTACGCTGTCACCCTTATGTCGCCCCTCTACCCGACGGCCACAAAGAGGGTCCGAACCCTCTTCCTTGGTGATTTGTTGCATGATTTCTTCATCCTCTTCCATTTTTCCTAGCTAGTACACGGATTTGGAGGATCTAGATCTCACCTCTAGGCGTGGATCAACAGTAGAGACGTGACAAAATTCACGTTACAAGTCATCACATGAGACCTCTAAGGTGTGTTACTTGTTTCATCCCTTAACATCGTTATGATTCTTCTGCTGCGTATCCATGATCAAAACCCACAGTGGTATCAGATCCACATGTCGTAGAGCATAACGTGGTTTATGTGTTACAATATATATAGTTTTACACTTTAAACTGTTGTTTATCGCGTAAAACGGACAAATCAAGCATATTGATGCAATTTGTCAATAATTCAATCAAACAAGAACTAATTTTACATGGGATGTAGGAATTAGTGAGTTTGAGAAATTTTAGGATCTTAGATCTTGGGTATTTGGGCATCCAATTGGAAAAATAAGTTTTTCAATTAGGAAACAACAAAACCTGGGCAACAAGACAAGGAGTTGTTTGGGAAACAACTCCTAAAGGAGGTTCGGCCCCCTTAGGGGACCGCCCCTCCTTCCTTTCAACCAAAGAAAGGTTCGGCCAAGGGGACGGGGCAGCCCTAGCCCACGGCCTTTCCGTGTGGGCTAGGGGCCGGCCGGCCCAAGGCCTTGGGCGGTCCATTAAGGGGTTCGGCCATGCTATGGTGGGCCCTCTTGAACCACTTTGACCCTAGTGATCCTAAAAACAACTAAAAATTAGCTAAGCGCGTTAAAAATTGTTTTTAACTATTTATGTGCAATTTGTATGGTGATTGGATATGGCCTTAGATGTGGTTTGTTGTGGATGTTTAATTTTGTGGTTTGTTTACGGCCTGCGAGCTGATCAATTCGCTGTAATAATTAATTTGGGTTTACGACCTGCGAGCCGGTATTTTTCTTAACTTGTGAGATTTATTTTATTTAGTATAGATGTTAGCTAGTACTAGATAAAATAGATAGATAGCCAAGATTGAAGAAAATAAGCCCAAAGAATTAAAAGAAGTCACAACATGGAGCATGGAGCATTCCACAAGGCTATGAAGGATGGACCAAGAGATGGAGGCACATGGAGATGCGTTTTTCATTCTATGGTTCATAGATATTCTCATTGGCTTGAGAATATCTTAGTCTACGAGGCCATATACATATCACGTAATTTTCTTTTGTGGATGTTTACTTTATCGTCTTATTATTGCTGTTGGTGTATGGATGATGCATGAACTTTAATAACAAGAAAAGTAACAACCCGGATCTTTTATTTGTGAGTTACCCCAAACTCAAAATAAGTAGATCAATTGATATGGATCAACAAAACAACTTAAAAAGTAAAAAAAAAAAAAAAAAAAAAAAAAAAAAAACTCAATTTAAATATTGCATTTTTGCCTTCTCGTTATCTAGGCACTCTTCATGATCATGATTATCAAGTTCGTGCGTGCCAAAACAGGGCGAATTGATTTGTCATGATTGTGTTGCGATGGCACAAGCAAGTAATGTACAGCTGTCTAGGTAAGAGGTTGGACGCAACTGGGTAATTTTAATAAGATTAAAAGCCTAGAGGCAAACAATTGGGATTATCCATATAGATGGATAAATAAGGAGTTATATGCCTAATTGAACCAAGCGTTGCATAAGGATGCAATTGGAATTGTTCCTACCTAAATAACTAATTTTGGGTGACTTGCCAAAGAAAGCTCAAAAGAAGTGCAATAGGGATCTTGGCCCACTAGAAAATATGATGATATTTTTCCCATTAATATGGAGGGTTATTAATCCGAGAGAAATAGTGGGAGCTATGTTTGACAATTTAAGTCCTTGTTAGATATAGTGATATGTCACAATACTTTGCATAAATCCTTTTGTGTTGAATACCCAAGGCATTAAACAAACGAAACACGACTTTATGTCAATAAGATGGACAAGCTGTCTGGAATCTATTTTCTAGATTGGTATAAAATTGAGAATTGTTCTCAAATGAAAGAGAAATTGTTGTACATCGTAGAACATAAAGTTCTCTTCCCACCAACTACCAAGACTCACTAAAACCTAATGAAAGGAACATCAAAGAATGGTTCTTTATATGTGACTTGCCTAATTTTAGCTGCCATGAACTTTGAAGTTTGGAAGCAAGATGAGAACATGGAGGCGTATGATATGATCATACATTGAAAGAAGCTCTTTTAAAGAGAGAGCTAGACATGAAAGGTTTGAAGTGTTGCTCCACTTTGCGTATGCAACTAAGCTAACTCAATATTATTGATATATTAGTGAATGTGTGTTATCTATGAGATAGATAAAGAATAAAAGTTATTCACCCAAGTGGACCAAGAATTGCATTGGATGTAATTGTAAAGGGCATAGGCAGAAATGTTAATGGTTAAAGGCATGGAAAAGGGAAAAAGGCTTGCGCTGACCCCATGGGTATAAAGCAAGCTTGTTGCTAAAACCAAGTTGCCTTAAAGTCCCATAGGTAGTTGTGCACAAGAGATTCCGGCGGGGAGACCTCCGTGTACACCGTATGTAGAGGATCAGAGATGGCACAGGAAGAGTTGGGTTGTGTGTAGGGAGAGAGTAAGGCAGTAGTAATGTCTGAGAGAGAGACAGGGGTTTGGTAGAGCTTCCGCGTATGGCTGGTGTGTCTTCCTTTGTATGGAAAGGTTAACGTCCTATATATAATGGAGAATGTGACCGTTGCAGTGTGGTTAATGAGCCCATTAATGGCGGCTTAATTAGCTTAACCGCAACGGCACGTTCGTCCGCCTATATAGGGACCGTTACAGCACGTTATGCGCGAATACCGGAACCGTTATGAGGTTGACCGGGTTTGACCGGATTGACCGGGTTTATGGAGCTCGTGCCATAAATCTCTCAAAAGCAGTTACTAAAGGTCGCGCGCGGGCTTGGCTCGCACGCGACAGGACTTACTCTAGCCTCCAAACCACTAAGTCCCTACAAGTCCCGTGCAGTGGTATGCGAGGGCCCTGTCTCGCAGCCCCCACATGGATCAGCGCGGCTGGTGATCCAGTGTGTGTGGAGCACAATATGGTGTGCTAGATGGCTGCCACGTGGCCAAGATCTGTCAGCTCAGAAAGCACTATCTACAGTAGTGTAAAGGAAGAGAGACTACCCAAAGTACCTGAAAGTAAGTGATAAAGGAATTATGAATTCCGATTTATGTATTTTTGTTATAAAAATCAATGTGTCTATCTCATCATCATGAGTATGTGATACTACATGAGGATCTCAAATTTATATAAGTGTGGAGGATCTCAAGAGAAGAAGACAATTGGATAAGGAAGAAATAATCCTACACGTGGGGCAATGAAGCAAGGGGTTGCTGAATTAGCCGTAGGAAATTGTCTTTATCTTTATGAAATTGTTCATGAATTAGAAAAAAGTGATTATGTCTCTGCTATGAGTATGATCATTATCATAGTTTCTTGTTTGGACAAGAAAGGTCTCTATCATAATAAAGGACAAATGTTGTTCCATTTATTCTGATATGCATATTGTAATGAAATTTTGCCTAATGGATTGAATGTACTTGATCATGATAATCTCATCTAAAACATTATTACCAAGAGGTTCGCATATAATGATATGAACTTCACTCATCTTTAGCATTATCGTTTAGGCCACATGAATAAGGGATACATATCTAGAACTCCATATAGATGGATTTGTAGAAATCATTTGACTATTGAATCATATGAAATATGTAAGACTTATTTATTAGGAAAAGATATGTTCTTTTGTGAATCATACATATTGATGTATGTAGGCCACTAAGCACAAATACAAAAAATGGTTTTCAGTACTTCATTATATTTACTGATTGGATCAGAGAAACATGAATTTGTGTATCTTATGAAGAAACAAATCAGAATCCTTTGAATTGTTCAAGGAATTCAAGAATGAAGTAGAGAACCATCTTGACAAAAGTATTAGGGCTCTACGATTGGATCGTAGAGGAGAGTACTTGAGCCAAGAGTTTGACAAGCATCTATGGGAGTGTTGGATATGATCCAAACTCGCTCCACCTAGCACGCCACATGGCTTTGGCGTGTCTAAAAGGAGAGCTCGGACCTTGTTGGACACGGTTCGGTCCATGATGTGTCTAACAGAACTTCCAGTTCACTTTTAGGGGCTATGTTCTGATTACAACAAATTTCGCCCTTAAACTTGTTCCATCAAAAACATATTATGAAAAAACACCATATGAGATATGGACTAGGAAGTTTCCTAGTATGTCATTCATAAAGATTTGGGTTATGAATTTTATGTAAAGGCGTTTACAGATAAATTTGGACCCTAGTCGGATAAATATTTTGTGGGATATCCTGGAATATTATTTCTACAATCCAATCGAGAACAAATTATTTTTTACTCGAACCACTGTGTTTCTAGATAGAGATTGTCTCTAAAAGAAACAGTGGGAGGACAGTAGAACTTGAAGGAGTTCAAGAACCACAACATAACATTAATCCTTTTGATGGAACATGAGCAGGATCACAAGGTGTTGTGGAGAAACCTACTTAGATAACACAAGAACCTCGTAGGTTAGGTAGGATATGTAAAGGGAATAGAGAAATAAGGATTTCTCATAATCCGTGATATATTGCTCATCAAGATGAGCCTACAACCTATGATATGGCACATGTGGGCCATACTCTCAGAAATGGTTTGGAGCCATGAGATAAGATATGAAATCCATGTATACCAAAAAAGTATGGACTTTGGTGGAACCACCTAAAAGGGTAGGACCCGTAGGGTGCAAGTGGGTTATGAAGAAACCAACATGGGTGGTAATATGATTACTTTTAAGGGACAATTGGTTGGAAAGAGGTTTCATGTGAGTTCATAGTATAAACTATGACGAAATCTTTCCCCAGTTGTGATGCTTAAATCCATCCGCATCTTGCTTGTAGCAACCTGTCTAAAGATTGAGTCAAGCTTCTTGGAGTTGGATTATTCGAATTGATGATGCAATCAAAGGAGTTTGATTCCATCAAAATTGAAGATGTGACTTGTGTCTACAAGAAGGTTAGTGGGAGCACAGTTATGTTTCTGGTCTTGTATGTGGAGACATACTAATCATTGGGAATGATGTCCCTACTTGGCAATCTTACGCAAATTGATTAGGGAATTAAATCTTCAATGATAGACTTAGGCAAATAAACCTATGAAGATCTATGGAAATAGATCAAGATGGTTGTGAGGCTTAGGTCATAGTACATAAATTGACGAAGGTGTTGAAATGGTTCAACATGTATAGAATATGGATTCTACCTATGTCACGTGGAATTAGTCTTTGGAAGACTAATTGTCTTTCGAATTAGATTAGGAAGGAGACCGTATGAATAAGATTCACGAGATATGCCATGTTATGTACTAAGCCATATATGTCATATGGTATGACACATAGATACCAGTCAGATCCGGGTGAGCGTCACTGGATAATTATCAAGATTATCCTTAAGTACTTGAGAATAACTAAATGATCAATTCTAGATATACAAAGGATATGCAGAGTTTACTGTAAGGGGTTACAGTGATGCGAACTTAAACTCTAACAAAGAAGATTTCTGATTATAAGTCAAGTTTTATGTTTTGCACTAGTGGGAGAGACTGTGAGCTGGAAAGGTTCCAGGAAAGATTTAGTTGTCGATTCTATCACAGAGGACTGAGTATATTAATGCATAAATATGCACTTACTCAGAATATTCAATCTTAATCAAATTGTTGATTGAAGATATGTGAATATTTGCAAAGTACCAGCAGATGTCTCGCCTACCATGCCCCTATGCAGCATAAGCATGGAGCTCCAAGCTAGGTCAATAGGCATATGATGCAGGAGATTGACTCTATGGCAAGTGGGAGATGTTGGAATTGTGCCCTAGAGGAAATCAATTTATTGTGACAAATATGTGGATTTACAATTCATTATGTTATCGATATGGAGATATGTTAACATCAATGAAGTCCTTAGAATATAAGTGTTATATTTTTAAATATCCCTAGTCGATTATAATGATTAATTGGAAAACCATCTATAGACTAGTATGGGGTAGGATTGATATAGAGATATCATGATCCAACACATGGGTATGCATTGGCAGTGATGGCATACTGGATTGACCCATTTCCGAGAAGGCTACATACAAGTTATGTAAAGTCACAAGTTCTTCTCGCGGTGACAACGGTATTGTCATCCTTAGACTTGAAGTCACTAGATCATCTAGTTGTGGAATATTGTGTTTTGGTAGCGTCAAACGCTACACCGTGACTGGATAGTCATAAAAGGCTCGTATTGTACACAATAGGAAGCAATCTTAGCTATCGTAGTGATGTAGATTTAATTTGTCCCTCCCACATAACGGGAGAAAATATCCTAGGCCACTCGAGGGATAGTGCTTATAGAATGTCTGACCAGACTCAAATAAATCAATATAGGATATTGATGTTATTTGCACAAATAAGGCTACTCCCAGGATCGAGAAACTATAGATTGGATATACAAGTGTGACTTGTATGTCTCCTGTCCAATCCGGATATTGAGACAAATGGATGAGATAATACTTTCACAAGGTTTGTCATGATGACTATTTCTATTGGTTGGCTAGAATGGATGTCTTGCTAGAGGCCTCTCCATATTAGTAAATAGTTACTACCAACAAAATAGAACCTATGGGGTCACACTCCATATAGGGGTGAACTAGACTTGGGAATTAATTAATGTGATTAATTAATTAGAAGGATCAAATCGCAACAACTTGCAAACTTAGTAGGACAAATATGCAAGTTGGACTAATCCATGTATAGACATGATTAGGATTTTCCAAGGTGGACTAATTCATGTAGATACATGATTAGGATTAATTTGCAATGAGAATTAATCCATGTATGGACATGATTAAGACTAATTTACAAAAGGGGCTAATCCTTATTTGAGTAGGATTAGGAGAGGGGTTCTTTATGTAGTAGGACAAGGAGTTGTTGGACTATATAAAGAACACTCCTAGCTTATTTTTCTCTACACATCTACTTACTTAGAGTAGGATAGAATAAAGAAAGGAGAGAGGAGGCCGAACACTCTTTATGTCGCCCCTCTACCCGATGGCCACCAAGAGGTCCGAACCCTCTTCCTTGGTGATTTGTTGCATGATTTCTTCATCCTCTTCCATTCTTCCTAGCTAGCACAAGGAGTTGGAGGATCTAGATCTCACCTCTAGGCGTGGATCAACTGTAGATACGTGACACAATTCACGTTACAAGTCATCACAGGATACCTCTAAGGTGTGTTACTTGTTTCTTCCCTTACCATCGTTATGATTCTCTTCCTGTGATCCTTGGAGGGTCTGAATGGATAAATTCTTTCTTCCGCTGCGCATCCATAATCAAAACCCACAATAAGGGAGTTGAGTTTCCATCTAGGCCTAATGTATCAACATCACCTTTGTCAAAGTCTATACGCCCTCCTTAACTCGCGGAGTCTATTTGTGGAACAAGTCTCCCTAGCTCATAGGGCAAAAGAGCTTTCCCCCTATCTCCTTAGTAAGGTAACCAAAGAAGACCAAGCATCCTTGCCAGCAACAATATCATGCGGTCGGGGGTTGAAATTCTTGATCGAAAGAATCACATAGAGAAGAAAGTGTGCTTCTTCCCTTTCCAATAGAAGAGAAAACCTATTTGCAGTCGCTTTCCAGTTCGCAAAAGTCCGTAGATAAATCGAGATTGGCGAGGTGTGAATCTACCTTCATCTGCGGATGGGGAGTTCGAAAAGAATGCATTGGATGGATGCCCGGGCATTGAGAAGGAAAGACGCTTTCAGAGGCGAAAGGCCATGGGGAGATAACGTCTGTGATTCATGGATCTCCGATCAGGAAACCGTATCCTAAGAGAAGAAACCAAGGCCAGAGAATGTGAAAAGATAAGATTATCATCTCTTATCTTACTTGCTGGCTAGTCTGCGATCATTGGAATTTTCAAACTTAGCGAACTGAAACATCTGAGTACCTAAAGGAAGGTAAATCAACCGAGACCCCGTTAGTAGCGGCGAGCGAGAGCGGGTTGGGGATTTGAGAAAAATAATAAGTAAACACTTAATGAAAGAGTCAAACTCTCATCTATCGATCGAGAGGGTGGTCGTAGACCAGCTCGACTGAAAGGCGAGGGTAATAAAACCTTTCGTACCCCCTTTTATTTTTCGCCAGGTTTCATTCGATGTGGATTGGATGATGGAAAAAACAGAAGTAAATTCAAAGCTTACCTTTCCATTTTAATAAAAAGGTCCGCTTTCAAGCCATCTATCTTCTCTTGAAGATAGGACGCAGTATAGATAATTGTAATTGTGAAAAGGTTGGAAGATATGGACAAAGAAGGTGATAGCCCTATAGATTCAATCCCATGGTTCGATCCTTCCCAGTAAAACGCAGCGTGTTAGAATTCTGATCGCTTTTACGCGAGAAAGGGGTCCACCCCCTAAACCTAAGTCTTCCTCAATGACCGATAGCGTACAAGTACCGTGAGGGAAAGGTGAAAATAACACTATTTAGGGAGTGCAATAGAGAACCTGAGATCCGATGAGAACAATCAGTCGAAGGAGCGTAAAGCCTTTACTTCGATTAGTAAGGCGCTCTAACGATGTACCTTTTTCATGATGGGTCAGTGAGGAAATGGGAACAGCGGATTAATCCATTAGGTGTAGGCACAGTGGAATCTTCTAGTTCTTCCTATTTGACCCAAAACCGATCGATCTAGCCATGAGCAGGTTGAAGAGGGTACAATCCCCATTGGAGGACCGAACCCACGTATGTGGCAAAATACGGGGATGACTTGTGGCTAGGGGTGAAAGGCCAACGAAGATCGGATATAGCTGGTTTTCTGCGAAATCTATTTCAGTAGAGCGTATGATGTCGAAGGCCCGAGGTAGAGCACTCAATGGGCCAGGGTGGCCCATTTCAACAGCCTTACCAACCCCAGGTAAACTCCGAATACAGGCCTAGATCGTTTTTACATACATACTTTTTGGGTGCTAAGATCCAAAGTCGAGAGGGAAACAGCCCATATCGTACGCTAAGGTCCCTAACCAATCACTTAGTGGAAAAAGAAGTGATCGAGCAATGACAACCTGGAGATGGGCTTGGAAGCAGAATGATAGGGGCTTCCTCCATCTATTATTTCATCTCTTACTCTCTGCTTCGTGTAGGCAGCGATTCTTTTCCCGGAACAAATAGTTCTGCTAGTCCTAATTGTCTTTCTGTGAGTTATGTCATCTATTTTACAAATAGCTTTGGGCTGCCCCTATGTCTTCTGTGATTAACCACTGCTACTGGTGGGAATTCAAACTAGGCGTAGACATTATTTACTGCTAAGGTAAGGGGAACCAGAGTTGACATATTGGCTTTTTGTAAGAAGTCTTAAATCTATTAGAATGCATTTTCTTTTGAGATACTGAAAAGATTGAGTCTGAACGCCCTCACGTACAAAGGCATGCTAACATTAGCTGACCTGGAGGAAGCAAGCCGGGTTAGCTTAGTCCTAGCGCTATGTGTTTGCCCGGGTCCCAACCATAGAAATCGAATAGTTTCCAATTGAATAGATTCAAAAAGTATAACTGTTTGATGTAGTCTTACCGAACAAGGTAAGCAAGCCTATACTTATACTATAGGTTTGCATCCTCCCATGAGACGGAAAGTAGAACACTAACTCCTATATGTACCTTCTAATATGATATTTCTAGTTAGCAACCTAAGCAAGGAAAAATAAAGGATGCAGACAATTCCACTAGGATGTGTTAGGTCTTCCCCTTTCTAGCATAGTCCAACGAATGCCCCTTTAGCCGCTATTAGTGAAGTATTCCACTTGAAAGCGCTCCGATAGCGCATTGCGTTGTTTGTGAGAAAACCAAGAGATAGGTGGGCCACCAAGATAAATAAGAAAGCAAGAAGTGGGGGGGGGATAATCATCACGATTTCCATCCCAATGAGCATTCGAGAAGGCATAAAAGGTGCATGGTCAGCGACGAAGTAGAATGCCTAGATCAGCAAATCCCTTGAGATAGCGTAAGAGGCGCTTGACAGCATTCCAAGTAACAAGGATGGGTTGGTGCATGAACTAAGAGAGCTTGTTGACCGTAAAGGCAATATCTTGACGAGTGAGTAGGAGAGATTGTAGAATTCCCACGACCATGTGATATTTGCGCGCATCCAAAAGTGCGGTACACCGGCGAGTGTGAGGGGGTGGAGGTGTCCAAGGGAGTTCGATCTGAGTTGGATGAGGACATCCTGAAGCGCGATAATAAGTCTCGAATGTATTTGTGCTCAGACAGAATCAGATCATCTCGATGTGAAAGTACCTCAACCCCAAGAAATTAGGAAATATTACCAAGTTCCTTGAGTGAGAACCTGTTGGAAAAAGAAGTCAATGAAGCCCTGCACAACTAAGGAATCAAACCCTGTAATGAAGATGTCATCCACATAGACAAGTAGATATAAAGTGACATGATCCGGAAAAAAAAATAAAAAGTGAAGTATCGGCACGACAATTGACAAAACCTTGTTGAACTAGAAAAGATCTCAGCTCCTCATATCAGGCACGAGGAGCTTGTTTGATACTATAAATATCCTTTCATAGCTTGCACACATGATTTGGGAGATCCTGATTAATGAAACCCGGTGGTTGTGGAATAAAAACATCCAAATGTAGGGTGCCCCACAAGAAGGAATTATTAATATCAAGCTATTTAGGGACCATCCCTGACTAATGGCAAGTGTGAGGATGGGACGAATGGTGGGTGGTTTTACCATAGGGCTAAAAGTGTCATGATAATCAATGCACGGGCGTTGATAGAATCCCCAGACCACTAGACGAGCTTTGTGGCGGTCAAGAGAACCATCAGGCTAATATTTTTTTCGAAACACGCATTTACACCAAATAAGATTCTGATGAGAAGATGGGGGTACCAAGTCCCGAGTCTCGTTCCTGAGTAGAGCATCAAACTCACTAGCCATAGTAACCCGCCAATGAGGATGTCGAAGAACCTGAGTGACATTTTCTGTTTTGGTGTCCTAGGTGGATGAAGGTAGTCACACGATCTCTGCAAGTGTACGATTTTCGTTCTAGTAATAATGTGTAAAATAGGGTTGTCGAATCCAAGAGTACTTGTCGCGAACAATTAGGATGATTAACTTCGTGCGGGCAAGCAATTGGATTGTTTCTAACAACTAAGAAAAGTAAATAACAGCGCAATTATTTAAATTGAAAGTAAATTGATGAGACAAATATCAGTTTTTTCTATAGGTTCACTAGGTTTCCACCGTTCACGAATTAAGTTCTGAAACACAGATGATGGTTTAATTTTTCAAACGAGCAATAATGCTAACCGAGTTACAAAGCTAGCTTTCTATGCCTAGGTCAAATTATAACCAAGTTACGAAGTTCTAATTATCCCTAAAACATATAATGAAGATCATCTAATTCTACTCAATGTTCACAATATGTGGTTGATTTCTCCAACCTGTGACTACGTGCTTATTTCAATTATCCGGGAAATTTGTTGATTTCTCTAACCAAATACCTATGATCTTCCTACTGCAACGTCTCACAATAGCAAGATAGATTAACAACAAGAATTAAATATAGCATAAACATTCATCATCAATTAAGTTCATTAAACGTGAATCAAATCCATAATTCGCCAAAACGACTTGAAACCCTTGCTACCACTGAGAAATCCCGATAATAAACTTAGCTACTGCGATACATGATCAACAATCACAAGTTTACGTTGATCATGATAAAAAAAACAATGAAAAATATAGAGAAGAGAGATCAAACAATGGAATCCTCGCACTCACAACGAACTCCAAGCTCCAACCTTCCTCCAACGTGTTCTTCCTTGTCTCCAGCAGCCTACTCTGCCTCTAGGTCCTAAAAATCATGATATATAGGGATGGGCACGATTTTCTAAGTATTTTCTAGCTCATCTTCTATTTTGCGTCATCTTCGACGGATCATAACTTTCTTATCCAACCTTTGATTTAGTTCCGTGACCTACCATTGGAAAGCTCTCTGAGTCTTATTTTATTTTCTACATGTCTCACTATAGCAAGTTTTTTAGAACTCAAGATACCATCAAAATAGTGAAGGCTGGTCAACTTTGCTCCTCTAACTTTGCTTCTATTCATTCTTCTTGGCCATTCCTGAGCTTTTCTCATCTTTCGAAGTTTGTTTCATGCCTCCTAGAAATCGTTTAGCATTCTTTCCTATCATGACAACATGAAAAATCATACCGAGCGATTATATTTGACAAATAATATCTAAAACGCATATAACGCCCGGACTAGCAACAAATCAGAACAAGATCATTCTTCACAAGAATCGGCCTAAATTCCGTCACTTTGCACCGAAACGCACACAAATAGCAATGTATTACATCAGTAAGATAATTCTTATGAAGGATTTATCAGGTAGCTTGGCAGTGAACAAGTATTTGGAGGGGCAAGTAGGAAGGGTCCCATCCTTAGAATGAGTTACCATAGGATGGGAGGTAGGGGAGGAGCTGGTGCGGCTGTTGGTGGGTGAGGTCGATGAGTGAAGTGTTGCAGAAATGGTGCTACAAGACCACGAGACGAACGAGAAAGAGGCATATGTGATGGGGGCGGTGCTTGTGGGACAGATGGTAGTGATGATGTAGAAGCTGGGGCGGGGGAGGGACGAAGAGTGGTAGTAGGAACGAACCAGCTATTAAGAAGAGCGGAAGAGAAAGGTGAGGGGGAAGATGTGGGATGAATGGATAACGGAAACGAGGATTTGTGAAACTGAACGTGAAGAGACACAGAGATCCGATGTGAGTCAGGCTCTAGGAATATGTAGGCACTCTGAGTGAGCGAGTATCCAAGTAAGACACGGGAGAGAGAACGATCGTCCAGCTTTTGAGGGGATTAGGGACAAATCCAGAGGTAGAAATGACAACAAAAACAACGAGTTTTGTGTAGTTGGGTTTGTGGCTGAAGATGAGCTCAAAGAGAGAGCGCATTTGGTGTGAGCGGGTGGGAAGATGATTTATGGGATAAATAGCGGTGAAAAAAGCATGAGGCCAGTAGAGAGCGGGCATGGAGGCATTTTGAAGAAGGGCTAGTCTAGTCTCAACAATGTGATGGCGACGCCGTTCAGCATACCTATTGTGTTCAGGGATGGTAAGATGAGAGATGTAGTTTAGAGCAAAGTAGATGCGAAGTGCGATGTACTCCATGAAATTTTCATATAAGAGAGTAATGATGGTGAGAGAGAAGTATTTTTCAACTAAAGAGCAAAAACGCATGAATATATTAAAGAGTTGGGACTTTCACTGCATAGGATAAAGCCATATATATTTGGAAAAATGATAAATTAAAACTGCATAATATTTTAACCTATCATGAGAAAGAACTCGAGACATCCCTACATCAGAAAAAATTAGTTCAAGCGGTCGATAAGACCAAATACTAGACTTATGTAAAGATAATTTATGACTCTTTGTGCAGTTGCACGCATTACAGGATAAAGACTCTGAAAAACTACTAATTGTAAGGGATGACTGGGACAGTACTGTGCGAAAGATGGGGCCGGCTGGATAACCGAGACGATGATGACATGAAGCGAAGGAAGGACGAGACTCTGAGATGAAGGAGTTAACCAATCATAGATACATCTTAAGGTCATAATTTGGTAGGTGGCACCACTATCGAGAAGTCAAGATGAAGGCTGCAGTGTTGCATGAAATGTGGTTGCAACATGTGACCCAAATGATGGGGGTCTATAACCAGATGGAGTAGCATTCTGACCACGGGGAGAAATCCTAGACTGTTGAAGAAGCCAGCCAAACTGTGGGCATTACCTGATGCGATGTCCCTGAACTCCACACCCCTGACACTGTCCGAGATACGGGCGTGCATGCACCTGCTGAGGAGTAATTATTGCTTACTCTAAGGGCAAATATGACGTAGTGCTCTAAGAAATACATCACAAGACACGTCAGGATCATGTAGGAATCCACTTTCTTTTGTCTTCCACTCATTCTCATTGATGTTTCCTGCGTTGTATGGTTAAATCAAATCCACATCAATTGCTCTTATATCAAACAAAAATTTCTCCAGAAAGGGACCCGAGGGCCAAATGGGGGGGGGGGGGTTGAACAAGAACATATGCGGAGGAAGGAAGAGGCCATGGGGTGGGGCATGTTGCTAAGTACCACGACTTCATCCACGTCCACAAGGTGGACCAAAAGTGTGATGTGTTGAGACCGGTGTAGGAGGGCTAACTGCGGGTTTTTTCCTAGCGAGGGTAATTTCTTTATGCTTCAATTTCTCAAAAAGATCTTCATATGCGATATCAGTCTCTCTTGACTTGATAGCCTCAACAACCAGCAAGTACATCTCATTTAGCCCATCCAACATGCGATCAACCAAATCAAGTTCACCACTGGGTATGCCAAACAAGGCTAGTTCATCCGCTTTCTGTCTAACATAGTGCAATTCAGCAATGGTGCGATTACCCTGTAGAGGTCGGCGAAGGTGCTCTCTAATTTTATTGATATGGATCCGTGATGGCTTAGCATATATGTTGTGGATAGTAGACCAAATCTAAGTGGAGGTTTCAGCCCGAGAGACATGAGATAGCACAACGAACGACAAACTGCTAATAAAAAAGGAAACACCAGTTGGTCCTATTGGTACCATGAGTGGTATGCCAGACTGTTGACCAGTTGGGGATCATTAACAACCCGAGAAGAAGGTGGAGTCAGCCGTAGCGGTGACTCCGACAGAGGGTGGTGGTCGCGCCACAATGAATTTTGGGGGAGGGGGTACTGTGTCGTCAACGTATCCGATAAGTTCATGACCTCTTAGATTTGCCTGAACGTGGATTTTCCAAGCCATAAAATTATTAGGTTACAATTTTTGGACAGCGGTAGGAGCAGTAATGACGATGAGATGTTTAAATGAGTCTGAGGGATCGGCCAACATGGAGGGAAAATTGCCATGAGGGAGTGAAGCACTATCAGATGAAGAAGACGAGTGGATGTCTTGGGATTCATAGTAAAAACGGGTTGTGCAATCCAGGCCGGTGGTTGTCCTCGGGTGGAAACGGAAAACAAGTTCACGATCAGTTGAAACAACCCGGGATCTCGGTTCAGGATTAAAGAGACGATCGATAACCAAAAGTAGAAATATACTATTAAGATTACATTTCGTTTGATGTACATAACCAAATTTCGATTATACGTATAATTTGAAAACAAAACGTGTTTGTGATCTGCTAAAGTATCTAAACTACACTCGGCATTCTTGCCTTGATCCGCGTTCCTATCCCCCACCTTGATTGATGACCTGCGATTTTAAAATGGCAACAGAAGACGCAATTTTGAAGAAAATGATCAGTAAAAAGTGAGTAAATATACACTGCGATGAGTAAAGCGATGAGTGACACACAAGCATATGGTCAAATAAATAAAGAGATTTGAAAATAAATGAGCAAAAGAGTTGGGAAAATTTGGAACAATTTGGAACAATTATGAGTAAACGTGTAGGAAAATTTCTCAGCTTTGAAACATTTATATATCACGAGTAGTCAAGATACTCTTAAACTATTGCTAGCTCACGAGAGCAAAATGTTTCACTGAAGAACATTTAATTCACAAGTACCAAATTTCTTTCAATTTCATATAATCTGGTTGGGGGCATATCCAGAGCAACTAATAGGATCGTTAGAGTAAGAAACTTTCTTTCAACTTCAATTTACAGTTAAATTTAGCTGAGGCATGTCCAGAGCCACCAACAGGATCGATGTAGACAGAGGGATCACGAAGTAATCATAAATGGTTCCTTCTAGGGTCTATCAAATCCTACTTCACCCGAGCGTTAAGGGAGACCATCGTCAACCCCGCTCACAGCATTAGCTAACAGTTCTTAAGTGTCGACACCCCTATATCGTAGTGACCCTTACAAGTATAAGTAGCACTCTATAGCTGTACAAACCCCTTGGCCTCAATCCCTTGGTTTATTTTTGGCTCATCGGGGGCGGATTTGTGAACATTAACTTTCTATCCAATAATATGAAGCATAGCTTCGACGGGAGTAGCCATAAGTAACGGGAGGTTCCCTTGGCGCCTCCGGCCGGAGCCATAAATAAACACAACTTTGTACATCGTCCTAAATCTATTAGAGGTATCTTATTACCTTTATTTCTCATGGTATACAATCTTCACAAGTCATTTGCAAGAGTTCTCTGTATAAATCAATAATCGGAATTTTTCAGTATAAATCATGCTTTTCATACTCTTCCAAATAAGACGATATTCATTTAAAACGTCACACACATGGGCACAAAGTGGTAATTAAAGTTCGCACATATGTATTGTATTTCTTCTCTTTACCATAGAAAAATTAGATTATCAACTTATCACAAGTAAATTTCCAAGAATTATAAAGAGAATTCAATTTATATCCAAACAATTTCGAGTATAAATCATGCTTTGCATACTTTTTCAATTAACAAGATATTCATTTGAGTCATCACACAAACACTCAAATTTTTATAAGTAAGATTCTCACATATATAAGATTCGCACATATATACTTACCAATGAGCCAAGAATGGCGAAAAGCAAAGCTAGCACTCCGACTATAATGCTTGTCTCATATGAATTCGGGTCGCATAGTAAATGTAGCAATACGAACACATACGTCTATCGCGGAACGTTCCTCAACACCGGCTGGATATACACAATTCAAGTATACAATCTATTAGCACATATCCTCTATATGAGGTTGTATTCAAGAATGTGATGAAATGCAGGTCATGCAAGTTAACTTGACCAAAGCTCCCCTGATATTCCGAAACTGTCCAATACAGTCCCTGAATGTGCCTGGAGCCCAAATTACACTCATACTGGCCCAAAAACATTCAAGAATGACTCTTAACTCTCCCAAATGAACTTAGCATCGAAATCTACAATTTTCTATAAATTACACTTAGGCCCCTAAATTTTAGTAAAATTGCAATAAGGCCCCAACTGTTGACTTGGTCAATCCTAGCCGAGAATGACATACGAGTGCTCCAAATATCATACAAGACAAGCTGACAAACTCCAAGTTACTAACTTGCTCTCAATTTAAATCTTATCTGAAATTACTATTTTGCCCCTCTTATACAGTTAAGCAAAACTAGGGTTTACGGAAATTGAAACTTTGCTAAACTTGTAATCTAGACTCAGAATAAGAATACGAACAAGTTTCATGAAGAATGCTAAGGAAAGAAATGTCATTTAGACTGATAAAATTGAAAGTCAAAGGTAGAGCGAAGTCATCTCAACTAGTAAACTTTGGAGTTGATTTGCAGTCAAATGAGAACGATATTTTGAAATCTAAAAGTAGATTTTTTAAGATGGTAGTTCAAGGATTTCAGAACATATTTTAACTCCGAAAAATTCCAAATACACAAGAAGTCATGCTTGTTCAAAATTGAGTCAAATAATGATTCAACACTTCGAAAAATTATAAGTGTTTCTTATAGGTTCAAAGTAGCAAGTTTAGGCTCGATTTGTGAGTAATTTTTTACAGAACTAAAGATGCCCCAGAGAGGATGAAATGAAGTATTATAAACCAAATTCACATAGGAGAAAGAAAAACAATATTTTATTAAGAATTGAGGCAGTTATGATCGTTTAAAAATGACTATTTCAACCCAACATTCAACACTTAGAAAAAAAACTGCTTGGACAGATTGTAGAACTCGAATAGCTGCAACTTCAACTCGATTTTTAGCTGAGCTAGAGACCTATTTGAAAACATTTAAAACACGAATGTTGTAGCAAATTTTACGAGGATTTCAGATAGCTAAAGCTAGAGTGATTTGAGTGATTTAGGAGATAGATACGCTATGTTTTACAGGGCGCAAAACTGTGCTGAAAAGTGACGAAAAATCGGATTCAAACTCAATTAAAACTCGAATCTGATTATGTTTCCATGGACTAGGAGTGTTTTAATTGTTACAAGGATCATGGGTATGCAAGAATAAATGAAAAATAACAAGGAATGAGGGAGATACCGTGCTGCATCGCTCTCCGACGGCCATGGAGTTCGCCGACGACATGCCGCCCAGTTTCTGGCACTTCACCGAATTCCCAGCAAGTTCTGGGTTGTTTCATTGTCATAGAAGGATTATAGAAGGTCTGGGGGTCACAAAGACGTAATAATCACTGGAAAAAAAAAAGAAACGACGAAGAAACAAGAGAGTTACCTCTCTTCCGCCAATCCTTGCTTTGCTGGCGGCGGGACCTGCAGAATCCGGCGACCGGTCGCGAATCCGGCGAGTTACAGCATGTTCTTGGTGTCTTTGAGCTCGCCCGGAGACGTGGATGACGAATCAAGGGGTTATACTCGCCAAATCACAACAGGGTGAGAGAATTTTCATCAAGATCAACCTAGGGTTCTTCACCTTCGAATGCGGTTTTATGTCTCGATAGCCTATGAAACTTCGAATTGTTTTGTGCGTTTTGATCAACGAACCGAGGGGGTACTGCGGTAGGAGCAGATTTTTAGTTGGAGGAAGGGAGGGGTGGTTGCCTTGGTGGTGGTGGTGGTTTCATGGTGGAGATGAATGAAGAAGATGATGAGAGATCATGAGGAAGAGGGAGATGGATCTCTCTCCACTGATGGTGGAGGAGAAGGTAGTTCATTAGCCTACCACCTCACTATTGAGGTGTCAAAATGAGATTTCCAAGTGGCTCTCATGCAAAGGGGTGAAAGTGTAATTTTCCAAACTTCAGGGTATAAAGTAGAATTAGAGGTTCTACTTAATTTCAGATAATTCCACAACAACCCAAAACACTTCTAGTACTTCACAAGCACTCTGATAACTTCCAAAAATAGCAAGCACTCCAAAGTTCAAACTCTAAGGACGTGAAATACTATTTATAAATTTGCCCCCAAAGACATGATATTGCACTAAGAACTCTCTCGGTATTTAGGGGTGTTACATCAATGGCTATTCTAAGATTGCAGGGACTGATCAAATTTCTCAGCGGCTTGATCGGCACTTGGAGCAGCGAATCAGAACGGAGAAGGTGAAGGGTGTTGGTCGACGCTGAGCGCGAATGACCGCAAAATGGAGGGAGGGTGGGTGGCCGACGATGGAACGACGGCTGTTAAGGTTTTCCAATGGGGATCAGCAATGCTCTGCTACCATGTTGTTCTGAGACGATTTGGAGAAGAAAAATAATCTGATTGATATTCACAATCAATATAAACTGATATACTAAGGGTGAGTTTGGGAATGCTTCTGCTGCCAGCACAGCTGCTTTCCGACAGCAGAAGCAGTTTTAGTGTGTTTGGTAAAATTAAAATTTCTGCTTTTCCAGACAGTTTCTGCTGTCCCACAACAGTTTTCAGGAAGCAAGGGGGGAGATGCTTTTCCGGAAAGTGCTTTTGATTAATTTATCTCCAACCGATTTTAACCTTACAACTTTTTTAAAAATCAATAGTTATCTTTTCGAAAATTACACGTGTCATATATTTTTGTCATTTTACCCTCTCACAGCAACTTCACAGTTGATTTTACCAAACACAATATAACTATAAAAATATTTCACAGCAGCTTCTACGTAATATTTACCAAACAACATTTTATCAAGAATTCACATCAGCTTTCTACAGTGTTTTCACACAGCAGCTTTCTACCACCGCCACAGCATTCCCAAACTAGCCATAAGTATGGTGTTAGCCCTTAGGGCAATAGTGTAATTACAGAAAACTTCGTATCTATAGATAAAACTATGTATTATCTACAAAAACGATATATCTCTCCTAATTCTACACAACAAGAGGTGTATATGTAACACTGCAAGAAAAGAGGGGAACACATTAGCATATAGACCCCGCATTGTTCCATAATGCATCTCGTTGAATTAAATAACGTCATTTAATTGTAGACCGGTTAAAATGTTGCATATCCTCTAAATTTCAAAGTTTAATTCTTTAAATGTGGTCCATCACCTCTCGAGCCTTTATGTATCTCAACGTAAACGACATGAATTCAGCACATGACTGTTGTGTATGAAACGTTCTAATTGACAAATCTAGGTCGGCCAAATAGTGTGACTAAAACCGGACCTATCTATGAAGTAGTAGGAAGATCTTTTACATCGCCGCATTGCGTGTTTAATTTGCACACTTTTTCTTGCTATTAATAGGTAACATCAGAATCAATTTGGTTAGATTTTTAATCAACAACTTAGGCTTAATGCGTTGACTGCTCACTGTTGGCGGTGCTTTTTGTCTCCCCAACCGAATCGGGCGGACTTGTCAACAAAATCCAATCGAAGCGAGCCAAACGACAATCAAACAATTCTTCAATAAGAGAATTCATACATTCTGTTGGTAAGGAAAATTTATGGTCTTCCCTCAAGCATCACGTAACTCAAATAGACTACAATGATAAGTACAAAATTAAAATTTGTCAAAAAGACATTATTCAAATAGACTAATTTCAATGTTATAATATATAATTTTTTCTCTGGAAATATATTTAAATTTCTACGATATCTAAGGTAAAAACAAAATGTTTTCTGAGTGTTACCAAACAAAAAATATTATTGTAGTGAAAACTTTGTAATAAAAGCGCTCAAAAATAACTTTTTAATATAAAATATTTCACATGTAAAATGATAAATTTTGAAAAACATTTTACCGTCAGCTAAATGGTGCCTAAGAGATAAACCTGAGAATTCATGTAATTTTTCTTTCGTTGTCTTCTCTATGAAATTTGCAGATGCTTATTAGAGAGGAATAATTTCTCAAAAAAGAGAAAGGGAGGAAGACACACGATTTTGCAGGCACATCCTACATTTCTCCCTTGGTTATGCTTTTGGCCCCTTGGCTTTTCTATTTTTTTCAGTTTAGGTCTCAGTAAGGTCAAGATTCATGACAAAATGCCGAGGAAGTCCACTCACTATTGATTGAGTTTTAGGAATTGCAGAGAAACCAGAGAGAAGAGGAAGAATATTTAGAGAGAGATGAGGCAACAAAACCACTGAATTCTCATTAACCCTAAACAGAGCATACGAGGAGAATAAATACAAGTGAGACCAACGGTCGGATCTACTGACTATCTAATCTAACGGTAGGAAACCTTTAGGGTTTCGTACAAGAGACAAATGACATAAATTCCCTTATAGCGTGGGCTGAATTACAGAGGAAATAAACCATAATTGGGCTAAACTAAATACTGCATGATAGAGATAGGCCCAAGAGTCATGAGGCCCGTTTGTTGTGATGAACTATTGGGCTTGATATCCCCCTTTAAACTGAAGGTGGGGATCGCACCATCAAATTATGCTTGTAGGTGTCGAATTGAGTTGCCGGAAGCGATTTGGTGAAGATGTCAGCGACTTGGTCATTCCCTGAAATGAAAGAAACACTTAGTTGTCTTTGAAGTGTTTTTTCACGATCAAAGTGGTAATCGAGCTCGATGTGCTTTGTTCGAGCGTGAAAGAGAGGGTTTGCTGTTCGGGCTTGTGCAGAATATTTATCAGTCCACAAAACAGGTGGTTGTGGAATAATAAAACTTAAATCATGAAATAATAACTTGAACCAATATAACTAAGCAGCACCAGAGCCAAGAGCCCTGTATTCAGTCTCGGTGGATGATCAAGTGACGGTGGGCTGTTTCTTGGAGGCCCAATGTATTGGATTGGGCCCAAGAAATAGAACAAGACTAGTCGTGCTTCTGCGGTCTGTGGGATCACCGGCTCAGTACGCATCAGTGAAGATGTGAACAGGGAGGTGATCCTTCTGATAAAAAAGGCCATGAGACTTTGTGCCTTGTAAATAGCGAAGAACACGTTTAGCACCAACAATGTGACAGTGGGTGGGTTTGTGCATAAATTGGAAAAATGGCTCACAGAAAAAGCGATATCTGGGCGACTAAAAGATAAATACTGTAATGCCCCTAACAGCTGACGGTAAACAATAGGATTAGGTAGCAGAATACTATCGTTAATGTGATATTTTACCCCAGCTGCTAGGGGAGTAGGACAAGGCTTACAAGAGCTCAGATCAACATTATATTTCTCCTGATGTATCAGAATGCTATTTTTGTTGCGAAAAATTTGGAGACCCAGAAAATAAGTTAACTCTCCCAAAGTGGTCATATCAAACTCTTTGCCAAGTTTCTGAATGAGTAAGCTAATATAATCAGTGTCATTACCCGTAATGATTATGTCGTCAACGTAAAGGAGAAGAAGAGTAATACGACTGTTATGATGTCTAATAGATAGTGAACTGCCATCAGAAGAATAAGTAAAACCAAATGATAAAATGTAAGTTGTGAAATGCTCAAACCAAGCCCTAGGGACTTGTTTGAGACCATAGATTCATTTGTGGAGTTTACATACGTAATCTGGAAAGTGAGGATTCACAAACCCCGCTCGCTGCTTCATATACAATGTTTCACGTAAAATCCCATGTAAAAAAGGCATTTTTTTGACGTCTAATTGTTGTAAAGGCCAAGAAGAGGAGGCTGCAAGAGCCAAAATACAGCGAACAATAGCATGTTTCACCACGGGGCTAAAGGTTTCATCATAATCCAAGCCGGGAGTTTGATGAAATCCCTTAGCCACAAGGCGAGCTTTAAAACAAGAATCAGTACCATCTGACCTAAATTTTGTTTTATAAACCCATTTTTTGCCAAGTATATTGGCATGAGGGGGTTTGGGAACTAAACTCCACGTTTTTTGATTTATGAGGCTTCCAAACTCATCATTCATAGCTATTTGCCAATGAGAGTGTTGAGAAGCCCCTTTGAAAGAAAGTTGGACCAGTGTGTGAAATTGCAGAATTCAAATGAGGAGAAGAAGTAGAAGTAGAAGTAGAAGTAGAGAAAATTAACTTTTTCTTACTGATGCCGGACTTACTACGGGTTTGCATTGGATGAAACACTTGGGAGGTGGGGTTGGGGGTGGGAGCTCATCATTGGGTTAACAGGGGTAAATGCCAAGCCAAGACTGTGGGTCTGAGAAGTACCAGGACTGGGCCTGTGTGTAGTATATGTGTCTGGGCCTTTGTTTGTAGTATCAGAATTTGGGCTAGGCCCAGTAGAGGCAGACCCAGGCCCAACAGGTGGCTTCATCAACCCTGGACCCTCCGTAGGGGTAGTGTAGTGACCTGTTTTGATCAATGTATCTGAAAAGAGGCCTAAGCCCACTATGAAAACTGGATCCAAGAGTGGTACAAGGCCCAGGAAGGGGGTGGTTCGTGGAGATGGCCCAGGGGTGACTAGCACCAGGTCCCACACCAAAAGGGGGGCTGAGGACCAGCACCTGAACCAGGGTAGGGTCCAAGAATACCTGAAACATTAACAGAAGTGTTAGGTATTTTGGTAGAAGTAGTAGATTGATATGGAAATCAGAATTCATCAAAGATAACTTCACGACTAATGTAAAATTTGTTAGCAGTTTTACTTTAACACAAGTAACCTTTATATCCAGAGGCATGACCAAGGAAATTACATTGATGTGTTTTAGGATCAAGCTTTGAAGTTGAATAATGGCGTAAGTAAGGAAAGCATGCACACCCAAACACTTTTAAGTGTTTTTAGTCATGTTTCTCTTTAAATAAAATCTCATATGGAGATTTGTTTGAAGTATTTATACTAGGCATTCTATTGATAAGATAAGTAGCTGTGGCTACAGCATGAAACCAAAAATTTTAGGCAAGGATGCATTTTGAAGCAAAGTCACTGCTGTTTCAATAATGTGCCTGTGTTTGTGTTCTGCAGCACCATTATGTTGTGTTGTATAAGGACAAGACATTTGGTGAGTAATACTATTGTCAACTAACAATTTTTCGTAAATATAAGCAATATATTCACCACCTCCATCTGTTCTAAGAATTTTAATAGAGCAGTTAAGCAATTTTTCAACAAACAGTTTATAGGAAGGAAAACCAAAGTGGACATCAGATTTCAATTTCAGAGGAAATAACCAGGTGAAGCGAGAAGAATCATTAATAAACAGGATATAATATTTGTAACCATCAAAAGACAGGGTAGATGCAGGACCCCAAACGCCTGAATGCAGTAAATGTAAAGGTGCAAAAGTATGAGTTTTAGACAAGGTATAAGGAATTCTTGCCATTTTCCCATCTAAACAAGCTTCACACAAAGAACTATCTGATTTTAAAGGTGCAAAAATAAAACATTTAACCCACTGAGATAAAATTGAGTTTGAAGGATGCCCAAGACGTGAGTTCCACAGTTTAGACTGAACTCGTTGACCAAAGAATGCTTGGGGACCAGATTGGAGAAAAAGATAAGACCTGGGATAAATTCCATTTCTACTGCGGCCCTGATAAAGAGTTCGTCCAGTTTCCACATCCTGGATGTAGAATGAGTCTGTATCAAAAATAAAACGAGTGTTGTGTTCAATGCAAAACTTATTAACAGAAAGTAAATTAGCAGATAAATGAGGAACATGAATAGTATTGGAAAATTTAAAAGCGCGATTGGAGGTTGAGAGATGAACAGTACCATAGTGTTGAATGGGTAGAGCATTTCCATTACTGATTGTAACATGACCGTTGCCACTGTAAGGTTCTGACAGAGAGAGGTTTCAAATGTCACTGGTCATATCGGTGAGCCAGACATCAGAGGGTATTTGTGGTGTAGAGGAGGTTGCAGCCATGGCGGAGAGGTGCTGAGGTGGCATCCTGCCTTGATAGGCGTAGTCCATGCGACGCCAGCAGTCAAGCGCCGAATGGTAGTCGTTGCTGCAGATTTGGCAGGTCACCGGACCGGGGCTACCACGACCCGAGCCAGAGAACCTCCCCCGTGAACCGTATCGACCAGAGTTGCTCCCAACCGAACCAGATCCATATCCTGAACCAGATCCAGAACCTGAACCGGACCCGTATCCATACCCGGTACGCAATCCATTTCCATATCCGGACCCATACCACTAGCCGGACCAGTATCCATAAGAATAAGAGGAACCGGATCGTCCACCTCGGAAGTCAGATCGACCACCGTCGTTACGAGAACCAAAATGGCCACCACCACGGCCTCGATTTCCTGAACGGCCGCCACCACCACGGCTACCTCTGGTGGTGTAGAAGGCGGAGGGATTAGGGTTTGAGACGTCTGAAGCGCATATCTGACCATCAAGCATCGTTTCTTCAGATCTAAGAAGAACATGGAGTTCCTCAAAGGTAAGAAGCTCAGACCGGATACGAAGAGACGATTGAAAGGCGTTGTACTCCAGCAGGAGGCCATTCAAGGTATAGAAGAGCTTATCTTCATCGTTGATTGTAACAGAGGAGACAGAGAGCTTGTTTCGGATCATACGAAGATTTTGCATGTACACATCAATAGAATCAGAAAGCTTACGGATCGTCTGGAGATTGGACTTCAGCTGTAGGATATTGGATCGGGTGAGCGAAGTGTAGCGACGCTCAAGAATTGACCAAGCGGATCTGGAAGTGAGAGATCCAATAACTTGTGTCAACGCATCTTGAGAAAGTGTTTCATTCAAAATCGCAAGGACTGCTTGGTCTTGTAAGATCCAGGCGGTATACGCTGGATTTGGATATGGAACGCCGTCAGTGGAAGAGAGATACTCAGCGGGAAAAGGAAGAGAGCCATCAAGATAGCCATAAAGAGAGTGCGTTCGAAGGATTGAAGATATTTTGTGTTTCCAAACACAAAGTTAGAGCTATCTAGGTTGAAGGGAAGGAGGTTGTGAATGTTCGACATAAGGTACACCAGCGTAGAAGCCGACGATGTGGTGGTTGAGAGCGCCATCTATGGCTCTGATACCATGATTGAATTTTAGGGTTTTCAGAGAAACCAGAGAAAAGAGGAAGAAGATTTAGAGAGAGATGAGGCAACAAAACGAATGAATTCTCATTAACCCTAAACGGAGCATACGAGGAGAATAAATACAAGTGAGACCAACGGTCGGATCTAATACTATGTAATCTAACGGTGGGAAACCTTTAGGGTTTTGTACAAGAGAAAAATGACATAAATTCCCTTATAGTGTGGGCTGGATTACAGAGGAAATAAATCATAATTGGGTTAAGCTAAATACTGCATGATAGAGATAGGCCCAAGAGTCATGAGGCCTGTTTGCTGTGATGAACTATTGGGCTTGATAATTATCACAAAATCACGTCTTCCAATTTTTTTTTTTTTTTTTTTTTTTTTAATTATAACATATAGCCAGTTTAGAACCCGAGACCTCATGCAAGCGCTTCAAAGTAAAAACGCTCTACCACTAAGCAAACACCCATTTACTTCAGGTCTTGCAAACTAGGCTGGGAGGATATTTGGGACACATTCATACATTCATTCGTAAAATTTTACTACTATCACAAATTAATTTCTTGGGTGATGTTTTTCTATTCTTCTGATGTGCCATCTTTATTACGAAAATACATGTCCATGAATAAAAAAGTCAAAAACGAAAAATACAACGGAGCTACAACAACGAGAAGTACAGCTACATTTGATGATTATTTAATATATAATTCTTAGCCGCTCTATGAGCTCTGCCAATCACTGCACGAGAGACTTTAGATATGTTGCAAAAGTTCTGTTGGGTTTTGACTTACAATCAAATTTGGAAAAGTAAATCAAAGGTCGTGAGAAAAGACGTAGTCAAAGTCAAAGGCATCAACATGGACATGGAGTGTTTCCATGTTGTGAGGCGGTGGTTTATGGCTTTGTTCCCAAGTCACTACTTTGCCACACATGGGTATATATGAAGGAGAAGCTCTTTGGTACAAAACACAACACACACGGGTTAGTAGTTAAAGCTTAAGAGATTAATTAGAGTGTGTGTCAGGTGGGTGTGTTTCGGGTGGCCGCCGCAGCCACGGCGTGCATTGTAATTGGATTCCCTTCTCAATAAAATATATGGTTATGGTCGTGGAGGTAGATAGCGGGTTCGTTAGGAATTCGTTAGTGAACCACGTTAAATATATGTATCGTCCTTGTTTTGATTTCGTCGTTCTTGCTCGAATAGCCCCAAGTTATAACAAACTGGTATTAGAGCTCTGAAACAAGAGTCGAAACCCTAGCTTTGAGTTTCACCTAGATATTGGAACCCCGGCTCCCGGCGTTGGGCATCTGGCGTGTGAATTGGATCTGGTTCTGGCTCATGCGTTTCAAGAACTCGTTGGAGTTGGAGCAACAACATGGAGCATCTGGCGCGTGAGATTTCTGGCACGCACATCTATTTATGGTTCTGGCGCGCCTTATGCACGATTTTTGTTCTGGCGTGCATCTGGATTTTTTACTGTGTACCATGACACGCATTGAGCTCGCATCTGGTGTGATCTGTTTCTGGCAAGCATCTGGCGCATCTGAGGTATACGGGGCGCATCTGGCATGACAATTCGTGGCACTCGTCATTGGTGCATCTGGTCTGGATGACATATGGGCATTCTGTCATGGTGTATTTTTCTGGCGCAATTGGGCGCATCGGGAATACATTCGGCCGTGCTTTCTCATTGAATGTATTCGAGTCTAGTTCTGGTTGGAGCACTTGTTTCTGTTTCTGGAAACGCAACGACATCGGGCGCATTCGTTGCAGGAACACATGGTAGTTGGAGCAACGATTTGGCGATTTGAGTTTCGCATACAGTTGCAGAACATCTGTTTGGGGAGGCGTGCTTGATCTAGTTATGGTAGACGCATCCGGTTCAGGTTTGAGGAGAGAAACATCAGGTTCTGGTTCAGGTTGCTGAGACGATTCAAGTCAAGGTGGAGATTTGTTGGGTTTTGACTTGCAATCAAATTTGGAAAAGTATATCAAAGGCCGTGAGGAAATATTTAATCAAATTCAAGGCGGAAACATGGACATGGAACGTTTCCATGTTGTGAGACGGTGGTTTATGGCTTTGTGCCAAAGTCACTACTTTGCCACACATGGGTATATATAAAGGACATGCTCTTTGGTAAAAAAACATAACACACATGGCTTGGTAATTAAAGCTTGAGAGTTTATTAGAGTGTGTGACAGGTGGGTTTTTTTCGGGTGGCCGCCGTGGCCGTTCCGGCCACGACGTGCATTGTAATCGGGTTCTCTTTTAATAAAATATCTGGTTCTAGCCGTGGAGGTAGCTAGCAGGTTCGTTACGAATTCGTTAAATATCTGTCTCGTTCTTGTTTTGCTTTCGTTGTTCTTGCTTGAATAGCCCCAAGTTATAACAAACTGGTATTAGAGCTCTGAAACAGGAATTCTGTTACAACAAGTCCAAACGGCTAAAATATACCCTTTATTCTGAAAATATGGGTGCATTCTGATGAGCTCAACCTCTATTGATATCAACACATAAAATATTATGATGTAAAGCAAGTTCAGTCCCGTATTCAAGAGCCGATAGCTCAGCCTGTTGCGCACTAGATGTATTAGTGAAGGAAGAAACTGATCTAAGCATACATAGATCCAAACACATAATAAAGTATAAGATTTATGTGGGTGCCTCTTCGCCTAAGCTCCTAGCGCAGCTGATGATCGTAGATTGCTTGTTTTTACGCACCAACGTCTTGCTCCCACATTCTAGATCGAATCACTAGGACGAGAGGTCTTGTTCACACCAAGTTCCACCACTGGAGGCTAGTTAGAGAGAGAGGTTAGGGTTCCTAGAACAGTCTTTGATCAGCACATGATCTCTACACAGTAGTGCACAAAATAATGTAGGAGGCTCTCTCCTTATATAGACAGACTTATACCTAGTTTGCAATATAACCCCCTAGGGTTTATGCCTTTGCTACTAACCCCATAAAGTTCGAGCATTACTGAGCTAACCCCATAAGGTTCTAATATTTGCATTGGGAACCCCACATGGGCGCACCAAATGCTAGATTCTCCCACTCGCACAGTGGGGTTGCATAATCACAGTTCATCTAGTCTCCCTCAATCTCCAGCTATAATCATTTACCAAAGTGTTTTGCGTCCTTGGTGTGTCACTGTTGAGAGAACCTGCATTTAGGGAGTTCCATAATCTAAACTCATACGAGACGAGCTAGAAGCAGGCACACTCTACCTTTAGAAAACAATGCAATATATATATAATAAATCAGCTAGGTGTTTCCCTGCAAAAAATCTAGATGAGAAGATCCTAGCCATCTAATCTTTAAAAATGTCTTGAGACATTCTGGACCGTTGATTTAAATGACATCTTTTTCCTGAAGAAAAAATTAAAATCAGTTCAGTTATAGGATATCATATGTCAAGATTTCGTATAGATTTTTAAAAACCTAATCTTATCCATTTATTCTAATAAGATAATGCGGTATTGTTTATATTTTCAAAAAACATGTTTATCTCATTAAATGTGATGTATTAATCTGTTTACTCAAAAAATTACATCCATATCAATTTATTATCTAAATTTATTTCAAGATAACAAATATAATTTATAAGTGCCCTACGGGCATGGGTCATTTGCTAGTATATATATATATATATATATATATATATATATATATATATATATATATATATATATCGTATCACCCAGATTCGATCAATTGTCATCTCGTAGACAATGAGCACCTACCTCGTCCCGGAGGCCGTGCTCAAATGAGTCTACATCTCCTTTATTATATTCCTATCCTGCATGATCTCATAAGATCTTGTAGGTGGGCCCAATTGAAATAACAAAGAGTGGTGCAATGAGAATCTTCCTTTCCATCCATTGTGTCGCTTTGATTCGGCTCAGCTGCTTTCCTAGCAGTGTCCGGAAGGCCGAATCATTCATAGCCGTAAGGTGTCACGCTAAAGTAGCACCACCAACCCGTCTCCCTACGACACGGATAAAAGTACTAAGGGTATACAGTGTCAATCATTCTTATATGATCAACGAGGCTCACACGACGAGGAATATCAGGGACTAGTTCTACTCGCCACCTCGTGTCACTCATCGGAACACGTTATCTTGGAAGATATGTGCCATAGTGTTTGAACTCTAATCAGAGCACATGTCTTATCCCATAAGGACCATTATGCAGATGTAAGTCCAATAGCCCTTATGGCTACCAACCCGAGTACTGAACGTCACACATATGCAAACCGAAATCAATTCTCTCATCTGGCTTTCTCTACGCAGACTATACATGGATTGGGGTACTAACCATGTTCGAATGGCCATAAACCAATCTCACATTGAAACTTATTCCAATGCGGCAACTAAAACTGTCTGACAGGCGTCTTGCACTAGTGATAGATGTCTAGGTCATATCATAGGCCATACGCCTCATATGATAGGCGTCTCATTGAAGGGAAAATTTGACGAGATTTATCCCGGACCACGTGATTTATGCATAGAATTAATCATAGGCATTCAAAAAATTATTGTAATAAGTTAGCTTGCGGAATAAAACTTACCACAGTCCATCCGGACTGGGACGACGTGAATCCCGAGAATTTGACCAGCCATTGACGAAGCTCTGTTCTGAATTTGACATCGGAACCTATGCCATTGCGTCTGTCTCGTCAAGATACATGATTTTCATTAATGTCTTGTCTTCATCCGACACAAGTAGCTTTAGTTATGCTTCGAAAACCGAATTCAGATCCTGCTGAAAATCAACTGCGGACCAGAAACTTTGACCGGCGATATCTGGAACTATACAACTCCGATCGAAGCATTGTTTTTTTAGTTTCTCTTTGTTTTTCCGAGATCTACAACTTTCATGTTTTACCAAAAGCGATCCGAGATTGTTATCTAGGCCTAAACACCCAAAAACAGAATATGGTATGTCTGGAAGCCTTCCGACGTATGATCCAAGCTCCGATTCAAGTTCAATGGTTATTTGAACATGAAAAAGCTAATGGATGCACAGCTGGGTTTTTCTCTCTTGTGTGTAAAAGATGTATAGAGACATATTACTTAAGAGCTATGGTTGACTATTTATAGAGACATATTACTAACCCTAATATTAGAAATACCCATAATTGCCACAAGTCCCTTGTAGGAAAACTTTACATAGCAAGTCCCTCCCTACAAATTTTAGTCTAGCTTGCAATTAAGTCCTAATCATATAGTTTATAGTACTACCCATCAACTATAAAATACCATACATAATTCACATTCCACGCACTTGAGACTCAAAAACACTTGTGAATCACATGATCACGCTTATGTTGGACTACATAGGGGGGGCTCTGGAGAAAATAAATGAATCGGCTCCCAATAAAATATTTGAACTCATAATTCAACCCGAATTAAATTCAAAACTAATTATTAATTATAGTTTACTCCACCATAAAACTATAATTTCACTCCGACATTTATTCTCATCATTATGTATGAGCTCCTGTTATTAATATAAGATAACTTCCCACGTTAAGATTATAGATACCTGTTAATGCTCATCTAGTCTTACTGACAATTTCGATCTCATCAACATCTTATGTATTCCCTGATCTAAATCGCTCATCCCTTATTCGTTATGTCTGGTTACAAATAACCAACTGGCCAGACTTGAAATAACAAAATCTAGTGAGCTCCCAGAAGGGCACATCATTCTCATACGAGACGTGGATTCTAAGATTCGATTAGCTTTCACCAAATCTTAACAATCATTATCCAATATATCAGGATTGTTGACTCGCATTTGAATCTCACTCAATATATCAAAATAATAAATAATCATGATTTGTGTGGAAATAAACAATCATAGATTAAGAGTTTCAAATATTACCAATAACAATGAAATATTACATTATCTCACTTCGGTCAGTCCGAGATAATTATATTTCATATGGCGGTCCTGTTCAACATACAAAAAGTATGCTAGTGTAACAAGTTGAAACTATACCGTTTCCTTGATCGAGATGTGTCACTATAATGTTAAACTACAGTGATTCCGATGATTTGTCCAAAATCATCTAGACTGTGAACCCTTACTTATATTCTATAAATAACTGGCAATCAATCTCGCGCATGCCCGAACTCGTCTTCATGTACGATTGTCTTAGGTATGGAACATTGGACTTTATAATGCATATTCATATGGAAAATAATAAATATAATTTGCACACTCTCGTGTTTGATAAATTAAAATGAAAACATTTATCCATTAAGGAATAATAATTCAACCATAAATATGGCTTTCTGAATACAATTCCCAGCACTCATATCATATCATAGGATTCTAGCACTTATCAGGATTCTGTCTCATCTTCTACTCACCCAGACTATCCAGGATGTTGTAAAGGCAGTCACTCGTGTGAGAGAGCCGACCTAGTGTCTGCATGACATGTTCTATGCTAGTACATGATATGTAAATGTATCATACACGTATCAAAACAACATGTAGCATAATCAATCACATCTAATTAGAATCCAATCATCAATGTCTCGTACGCTCTTCAATCATATTGCTAGTGATCGACTACCAAGTCTCGATTTTCTAACGAAATCCACAAAGACAATTCATAGGTGGCTTAGGAACGGGAGGAGACTACACTTTGGCTCGTAGTTGATCCACTCCAAGATTACGCTTCAGGTAGTCATTTCACCATTTGTGAAATGGTACCCTTTTCTATGTGTTTGACTTTACCGTAGTGCCATAGCCATATGCCATCACAACTCATGGTAATAGGTTTATCGATAGCTCATAAGCTTAACAGAAACCTTCTTTTCTAAAACACATATCTTCCCGGTGACAGAGCAGGCAATCGTGCTTCGCTTCCATGGTCGATGGAGTGATCGTGTAACACTTATGTTGTTGTCCCATGCAATGCTTCTGTAATCAAGCATGGACGATATCCTGAGTTGGATCTGTGTGCATCTAGGTCCCCACCCTAGTTAGCATACATAACTAACTATTCGAAGCATCATCTTCGATAGTCATAGCACGTGATCCATCGTATAGATTAATTTGAGTATCGTTGTGACTGCAATCTTGTGGCATAAGTTGGATTTCCTAAAATCCACTCCTCTGATTGCATAAGGTTTGTGGGGTCTTAGTACAAACCATAGTGCATAGAAGACTCCCACTGAATCGGGAACTCTGGTCATCTGGTCAATCTTGTATGGTGTCTTTTAAGGAATATTTTCAGGCTTGTAAAATATTTCGATGAGCTACAGGAGTATCACATGGATTTGGGTCCAGTATATGGAATCGTTCAAGCATCTTCTAGGTGTGCGCCTCTAGAGACAATGTAAGAAGTTTCAATGAACGAACGACAAGCCTTCTCGCCCTACCAATATCATTCATCACAAATTGAGAGGATAACTACTCTCTAGTGGACACGAACAATCCTTAATCTCCACTGGCTAATAGTGTGTCATCGATGTTAAGTGACATGATAATCAACTCTCTACTAGAAAGAGTGATATGCAGCGGTTTTCATCCGTTATCGTAAACATATAGTAAACGATCCCACGATGAAATACTACTGTGCAGAGGACTAGCTAAGACCACATCTGGACTTAGTTAGTTTGCACACATTTTGTACATTTTGACCTTACGTCACCTCTCTGGTTTCTCCATTAAGAAATTAAGTTGTCACGTTTATCGAGAATGGAGCTCCGAGTCCATCATCACAACTATTGCCGATATCTCTGCAAGTCATATGCCTTCCCACGCTTTCGTCTTGATCTATGATTAACCTTGGAAATCCATTGATCTCCAATAGTCATGAATCCATTCGTAAAGTCAACCTAGTATCAAACTTGATTGGCCCCTTATAGACTCTAACTTATCCTGTAAAGCTTACTGATCATTCTTCATAATTAGAGAACGATAAGGCATAGTATTTTATCCCATCGTTTATGCAAGGTGATCCTTAAGATCATCCCTTCGATATCAAGCAGTCGATGGGGTATGCTCCTATGAGCAATTACTTTGCATACGAGGATCATCATTTGCTCTCATCCCTATGGATGGGCAGCTCGCTTGGAAAGTCATTTCCATTGTCCGGAGGATTCTTTGAGGAACTACTTCCTCATAATAGACTAAGGAACGGGTGTCTTCCAGCAGTTCCTCCATGCTCGTGGAGATCATCATCTCTACGAAAATTTCCTTTAATAATGGACATCTCCTTATGATAAATCATATATCTCGTGAGTCCATTTACGTTACACTACTAATCGGCTGGTGCGTTTCGAATACGCAACCCCTAGAGTACTCCGAATAGTATGAGAAGGTATGTTGCGCGATGAAGAAACGTTTCTTCCATCTAGGGTCTAACTTTCAATTCCTTCTTGTCAGGTGATGAAAAATCCTAGGGCGATATCCTAGGTTCATCATCGTCTTGCGTGGTGACCATCATGTCTTTCCCTTCAATGTCAAATCGTCGACAGAGTATGCTGCAAAGAGCGTTCCTGCGCAAAGAGGGTTCCTCCACATAGTCATAATCTATGATGGTTTTTCCACTAGGCAAGTCACTCCCACTGTCCTGAAGATCCATAGGAACTGTTTCCTGTTGCGTGGGGTGTCATCCAGTGAAACATCTATTTCCTAAATACTTACTTCTCTGCGAACCTCTTCCTGACTTTGAAAATTTAGTTAGCTCATAAGCTGCCGATCCCCATGGCCTAAGGTTACCTCATATAGGTTGCCTTTTGGTCCACATATCGTAGGGAGTAGTGGCTACAGACTTCGTGGGTATTTGGTTGAGTACGTCGACAGACGTTTAACAAAGCGTCTTCTCAAGATAGGGAACATGTACTTTGAACACCCTATCATACATCGAACCATCTCCAGGCAGTATCTTATTCCTCTTATCCGCTACAGTATACTGCTGCGGAGTGTGGGAATATGCTACTTCCTACTACTCCTTTCCATCACATAGCTCTTGCTAAGATAGATACTCGCAGTCTCATTCTGGCTAAGGAGATATTCTCTTGTCCAGACGGTTCTCTACTTTTCGTAGATACCTGTCTGAAGCACTTTGGTGCCTCAGACTTATGTGGCATTTAGCACACATAGTTGAGACGCTACGATAATATACGAATATGATTGAACAGTAAGCACCATGTCTTAGCTTTAACTTTTAATGAATCACAAGAGCAGAATGAATAATATGTAAAGACTCAATAGTCTTTAATGCTTTACTGGACGGTTTTGCGTTTCGCCTTCTATGTAAGGCAAGAATCACACATAGGTAAGGTTACCTTGGGAATATTCCAACCAGGCCTACCTTAGCCAGCCTGAACATCCTTTTCTTGACATTGTGTGTCTCAATCTAGCACGCCACATACCAGAATCTTAAGTCACTACTCTGGAGGTGAAATCCAAAGATTCTGAGGCGTCACTCATGCTAGAATTCAAGAGCGCATAACCATACATAACATGACCAATTCCAAAGTAGAACTATGACCAAAAACAAATTTGGTGGCTACTCCCTCAAAGATAATCCTATGGATCCTTAGAAGAGAAGTTCGTGCCAGGTCTGGCCTTTTCTCTAGTCTTAGGAAAACTTCTTTTTTGTCCTTCGTGTTTGCCAGTTTTGGGCTATTGGTCTTATATCAATATTGGCCCTACATTCCCTTATCATTGCCCCCCTATTCGTCACGGTCATAATACAGGACTAGGGACTATATCTGCCAATCATACTCTACTAACAGCCTTTAGCAACCATTTTTGGCTTAGACTTCAAAAGTTTGCTGAAGTAGTATTCTGAGAAAACACTTGGTTGCTTAGATGATAGAAGGGAGCGATGTTTGGTCTTATCCGAACATCTTGACACTTTCAAAGTTTTTCATATAAAGTTTTCATGGCACTTCATAAAACGTTGCAGAGATAGCAACAAACTGCTAATCGGATAGCTTAACCTCTCATCATAAATGGCATGAATCTCAGACGCTATAGTCGAGTGCTTCTTTTTTTTGACATGTGTCTCGAGTCATAGTTTAAGGTGGGATTTATGAGTCACTACTCACAATTTTAATGTACGCAAATGGTTAAGGTGGATCCAAGATTTTTATTTGGCCAATTCCTACAATCTTTGAATTTCAAAGTGGTCTAGAACTTGCTGATGAGGTCATGTCCCCACATTGGCATAGCACGCTCTATGACATTATCTTGACCGCCTCCCACTATTGGTGAGCCTAAAGATAATGTCTATGTGCTGCTGTGACAACTATTCGTCACAGGTTCGACAATTCTTGTAGGTGGTTTTGATAAACCATGTTCAATAGATGGTTACATAGTATGACGACACGTCTTGTCGTTTGTTGTCACCATTTAGCCTTTACGGTTTCAATTTAGACACGATTGATTTGAGACATTGCTTAGGAAATTAATACTAGCATTTACTTAGATCCAAAATAACATGAGACATAGATGTAATATAATAGTTCCTCATAAGGACTCCACCAAAACCTAGTAGCAATTCTAGGAATCAAATATCATCACTTATGATTCCATATTGGTTTTAATCATGTGAGCTCTTTTGTTTTAGTTTCTTAGCATGCGAGGTTATAATGTTATATCAAATCACACGCAGTTATAACATAAAAGAATAACAAGCATAAAATAAATATGCAATGGATGTGACCCCTAAGGTGCACTCCCACTATTGAGAGTACGTCTTGAGCAAGTCTTGAATTCACGCCTCAGCCTTCTCACCTATCTCGAGAGTACTTCTTGAAGCTTCTTTGTTCGTCTATTTGCTCCATGCACCTTGCACCATGACTTTTGGTTTGGCAACCTCTCTTGAAGCTTCTATTATTCAATCCTCACTAACTATCTTATTACTAATAAGAAGTAACCTCTAGAAAAGCGATTGGATGAGAAGAGAAGATAATAGAGTATGTAGAGAGTCGCGACACGCGAATTGATTTTAATTGATTACAAATTCAAAACCAAAACCAAATATAAAAACATCTAAGACACATCCATGCACCAAACACATCCATTCAACCCACAACATTATGTAAAACAACATAAAAAACATACTACAATTTCATGGAAATTTCCAGAATTGAATACTAATTACTGGAAATTAATAAGCAATAATATAATCACCCTAAATGATCAAAAAATGCTCTAACACTCCTAAGGTCTTACCACCTATGGTAGACAGCAGAGAAAAATGACATAAGTCTCAAGAAAAATTTGGGCTGAAAACAGTGTGTTTTAGGTCGCCTAATTGCATCGAGAAGTGTGCTAAACACTAATAAATTAATCTAAATGCTAACAATTAGCTTTTTTCACATGATCCATTGAGATCCGTCTGCACTCCATTTGTAGCCCACGGCTAGAGGTAAGGGTGTGATCATTTGACGACCCAGGGACATTAATGCACATGGTGCAGTGATGTTCCTATTGGTCCCCTTTTACAATCGCCCTTCACGAGATTAAAATGTTATTTATTAGATGCTCATCTAAATAACCTAGCTGATCGCATGCTGATCGTTTGCTTTCATGCTTAGTATCTACTACACCATATCACATTTACCAAGTGTTCTTTTTGACACTTGGTTGATGGATTAGGTGCAATAATTTAGCTTTTGTTAACGGTATCGTTTACTTGAGAAATTTTTTAGTGCTCCAAAAGAGCACTACGTGGTGCTCTTCTTCCAATCACATTGCATCACTTAAATATATTCATTAGTTGTAGAGCACCACATGGTGCTCTTTTGGAGCACTAAAAAATTTCTCCGTTTACTTGCCACCCAATAATCCCTAATCTACCCTAAAAAATAAAAATAAAAGTCCCTAATCTATGGTCAACTATTTTGCTTAAATTATATGGTTAAGAGTTTACGTGAAAGACCATCCAAGATTCCGAATGTTGCAATAAGGCTCCCCATTGTTTATGTTTTGTGAAATAGGAATGTAATTTTTCTATTAATTTATGTAAAAAGACATAAATGCGCTTTTATTTTATATTTTTTTAGCTTCGTTGGAAAATAAAGTCATAGAAGTCTTAAGACTAGTTTGGGAATGCTTTGGTGGTGCTAGAAAGCTGCTGTGTGAACACACTGTGGAAAAGCTGCTGTGAATCATTGATAAAATGTTGTTTGATAAATATTACGTAAAATTTGCTGTGAAATATTGATATTGTAATTTTGTGTTTGGTAAGAGCAACTGTGAACTTGCTGTGAGCAAAGTTAGTAAATACTCTGAATTTTTCTGTTTAATACCCGTCCATACGAATAAATGAAAAATACTTCTGTATTTCGTACTATTGCTGGACCTAATGAAAAATAATCGAATTTCTGAGCAAAAAAGTTTAATACTTGTATTTCACGTTTTAACGTACAATACTTCCGAATTAAACTCCTTGAAAATAATATTATAGTGAATAAATCATCACCCTAAATAGTGTAACTTTTAGTAATTATTCACTATTAAAATATTTTCTTACCATTTATCTATTTTAAATATATATTTTTATAAATATTTACAAATATTATTATAAAACTTCAAAGATATTATGTTAAAATAACTATAATTATATATATGTGTGTGTACATGCATCTTGAGTCTTATGTGTTATATTATTAAGTTTTAAAATAATACATGTTTAAGATTAGGGAATGCGTAGTATCTTTTTTTTTTTTTTTTACAAAAGTAATTTGAATTGTATGATATTATTTTACACAAGTAATTAGTCATGAGTAAATAGCGTAAATATCATAAATGATAAAAAATTGAGTACGTGTTTTACAAATTATTTTTAAATATTTGATAGAAATACGAAAAGATGGCAATGTGTGACACAAAGACTTCATTATATATGCAAAAATACTAAGAAATGCACCTTTATTTTTTTTATTACGAATGAATAACTAGTATACAAACTATACACGTACGTATAGAAAACTCGAATTAATCAAATCACATTTTTTAAGTCGAATTTTTACTAACATATTTTTAATATAAAATCGTATAATACACATACGTACCGTATCACGTATTATTTATGTCCCGTATTTTACTAACTATGGCTGGGAGAGGGTAAAATGAAAAAAATATATGACGTGTGTCATTTCTGTAAAGATAATTATTGATATTTTAAAAAAAAAATGTAAGGTTAAAATCGGTTGTAGATAAAATAATCAAAAGCACTTTCTGAAAAAGCTTCTCCCCCATTGTTTTTTGAAAACTGTTGTGGGACAACAGAACCTGTCTGAAAAATGTAGAATTTTTATTTTTACCAAACACTAAAATTACTTCTCCTGTCAGAAAGCAGCAGTGCTAGCAGCGAAAGCATTCACAAACTGGCCCTTACACAACAAACATAAGAGACAACAACATCAAGAAACTAGAAAAACATTCCAACACCAAGACGGTCAGCGATAATGAGCCCTTTGATGTTGTCCGGGGCTTATATAGTCTAATATTTTCTTTTCTCCCTCTCTGTATCTGCCTCTTCTCAACTTTGTCTCATCCATCTCGACTCTTCTTCTTTTTCTTCTTCGCCCCAATCTGTTTTCCCTCTTATCCTTTTTATTTTTAACAAAATGACTCAAATACGAAGCCACGAGGTATATTACAACATTTGGAATCTCCCTTAACTATAGAAAAGCAAAATGCAATTAACCCTAAATTAGAATTACACCCCCAGGAATTAAACAGATTATTAGTACTTGAGAATAACAGCGTGACACTGAAAGATAACAATTGAGTTTCGACATGATGTTAAATTCAATTCCTCCATCGAACGAATCTATTCTCACAGAAAGTTGAGTGAATGTCAAATACCACTTCATTGAGAACAATGCATTGACAAACTCATTTGAACAAAGAAAGCTATGAAGAGAGAATAACGTAACGAACAAATAAAGTTATCCACTTTAGCGTGGTAGTCTACGGCTTATTGATTTTGTTCGGTACTTTATTTCGAGGTGTTTTTTTTTTCCGCTGGTTATAGAAACGACAATAAAATTAAAGGAAAGAGAGTGAGAATCGTGAGATTAAGAAAAGGAAAAGAAGGGCTACAATTTGAGGCTTTTAGTTAAAGTGGAATGTTGTTAAGTGGAGTCACGTTTATATTCTGGTTTGGTATGTTGAGGAAAGTTAGTTCACGGTACTACTAGTACCCAAAAGGTGGTGTACCAACGTTGAAAAGACCGGTGGGGTTGATTTGATATTGGATGAATTAGGTAGCGAAGTTAATGGCCTGTTTGGTGTACTGCTAAGTAGGTCTGGCCATCGGCCCAGTGGCCCGACCAATCCAGCCCAGTGTGGGTGGGTTTCGGTTGACATAATAAATAATGGGGATTGATTCTTACACCGGTCATATTTGATGGTTACACCGGATTTAATTGTCGTGACTTAATTGCCCTTATTCATTAATTACCCTCGATTTATATATGCTCATTTATTTCAGGTAACTTCACATTTTCTTTAGAAAACATGTAACTTTACATTTTGAATAATTTTCTACACTATTTTAAAGATTTTTGCCTTTTTTCAACAACTTTTTTTTTCATTCATACGCTTTGACATCCTTACAGTTCATACCAATTAAGTCATTAATCCAAATCATGTCCTCAAAAGTAGAATTGTCAAGCACTTGGATTTTTCGTTCAAAGAAACCTTGAGATCTAAAGCATATGCATGTCCTTTTACTTTCTTAGAGGACTATCTTTTGAGAATGAAGTTCATTCATATGAACATTGGCATCGCAATGTATTTTTTTTTACACATCCTTATCCTTTTCTCAAAACATTCGTCTCCGAGTTCTCTTCAGAAGTAGAACTCCATGAAACTCAACTATCACATACACGCAAGACGTAAGGTTTTAACAAGACACCTATGCTTCTATCTCCACCGCTTTTATCTTTTGATCCAAAACCCAACTAAATTTCAGTCTTAATTGTAGCTATAATCCTGTAGGTATTGGAACTTCTGAAGGTTTTCATATGCCCAAAAAGTTATTTGTCCCCAATGGATTCCATAATGGGTGATGTGGTTGAAGTGACAAATTGAGAATTCTGATTGTAAGAAGCCACTTCAAAGAGATAGGATTCTAAATAGTTGAAGTCTCCATCTTCAACCAAGAAAAATGAAGAAAATGGGAATTGTATGATGTTGCCTCAAAATTAATTTTAGTTAATTCCTTACAGAATAAGTGATATAAAAGGGAAAATATTGAGAATTTGAACTTACCAATATAGAATATATGTATATTACCAACTTACCTAAGATAGCTGATTAGTGATTACCAATTGAATTGTAAAAATATTAAAACTAATTAATGAATAAGGGCAATCAAGTCACGACAACTAAATCCGGTGTAACCATCAAATATGACCGGTGTAAGAATCAATTCCCTAAATAATTAAATATTTTATACATGGTTTGAATAGTTTTATTTGTGAAGGTGTAATTCTGTAAATTTTACTAACACTTTACTAACACATAGGGGATATTGAATTGTCATAAAATGAGATGTACTAACATGTCAATCTCATATATACATACAAGTTACAAATCATGGAAACCTAATTCATCTTCTCTTGGGTAAGATTCTCAGAATCAAAGTACAAATCAACAATAGTCTGAACTTGCCTCGTCGCAGTTATCCGGTAAGACCCTCGACATCTCTTCTTTCTCCTCGCACTTTCAATCGCCGCAATCACCAATTAAGCCCTAATTACCTGATGTTTATGTTTACCGTAGAATCTCTAAAAAATGTGGAAACATAAATTCACCAGAACACCTATTGACCAACTAACATGAAATAGAAAAAGTTGTTCAAACATAACTAAATGTGTTAAATGCATAATTAATTTCATTCATATTTGTATTTAACGAACTAGTAAGCAATTTTTTAATTACTAATATTATTATTTTAAATAAATATTGAAATTATTTTAGCCCACGAAAGGGTTTGGGTTTATAGTTTTTTAAAATGGGTCAGACTTGAGTTCGAGTGTTGGCCCGGACGATGGGTTGGGTTGGGTTGGACTTAGGTTCACGTTTTCAAAACAGTGGCCCGGTTCATCTCGGTCCAACCCAACCCAGCCCTACTGCGAATAGAATCAAAAAAATTTGCTTAAAACATTTTCATTGAGTTGAAATTAAGACCTACTTATTTGGTATGACCCCAAGTTTGATCAATTTAATAAACTATACTTTTTGAAGGTAATCAGTTACCTAAATACACTAAGATGTTACCAAACAGGCTCCTAGTGTTTATATATATATATATATATATATATATATATATATATATATATATATATATACACACACTTCATGTTTGGTAATATTTTTGCTTTCTAGAATGCTGCTTTTCGAATCGAAAAGCAGTATTATTATGTTTGGTAATATTTTTGCTTTCTAGAATGCTGCTTTTCGAATCGAAAAGCAGTATTATTGTGTTTGTAAATTGATTTTTACTGTTTTTTGAAAAACAGTTGCTTCTCCACACCAGTTTTTGAAAAGGAAGTGAGCGGTTGCTTTCCAAGACATGTTTCGATAAATGTATTATTTTACATTCCTATCCGTTAATAAATATCAATATATTGTAATAAACACTATTAATTATATTATGTATGATATTATCATTTTGACAGTAACAGCAATTCTAAAACACTAGTTACCAAACATGAAGTATCAAAAATGGTTTCCCGCAGCAGCTTAAATACGGAATTTACCAAACACTTTTCGCCTATATTTTCACAGCAACTTTCTCACAGTACTTCCAACACAGGAGCTTTTTAAAACGCTACAGCATTACCAAACTAGCCCTAGGCTTTGTTTAGAAAAGGACGAGAGAAAAAGTTTTTGAGAGAGTAAGAAGAAAAGGAAAGAAAAATGAAGAACTATAATCTTTTTGTTTTCGCCGTGTTTCCATTAAATAAGGAAATAACTAAGAAAGTGAGAATAAATTTTTTTTTCCTCCAAAATTATGTGCTATTTTTTCCTTTAAAATTATGTGCTTTTCGAGACACCGTGGCAAAATTGCATCCGTGGTACCCATAGTTTGAACTTTATTTATAATTAATATTCATACTTTCAATTGAAACAATCCAATGTTCAAGTTTTCATTTTATTGCAATTAGGTACCCTCGTTGATTTTCTGGACGGAACTTTGTAAATATACAATTTTGCCTTTGTACTTTCAGTTGATGCAGTTAGGTAACTGTTTTTATGTTGGAAACTAGTACCCTTCGCTAACTTTCTCCATTCATATATTGGACAATAATAATAGAAAAAGACAATTTCTCCGTCTATTCGCATCTTTAAAGTTTTATAAAATATCATTTTTACCTACATAACCTAGTTCTCTCATTCTTTCATCCATTTTCTCTCTCTCTAGGTTTTCCCCCTATGTTTTCCCTATTATTCAATGTCTTAGTTCCTCTATTCACTATCTATCATTCTCTCATCGGGCAATCAAGATTATAGCAAGAGAATTTTATTTACTTCATGAAAATGTTACTTTTTCTGAATAAATATTGCTTACTACAATGGGTCGTAAAATAAAAATATATAAAATATAGCAATATTATATTTTAATTATTTACATTATAAAATAAAAAGAAGCAAAAAGATTAATTCGACAGAACTCCTGAACGAATTGAAGAAGAAGAAGGAAGAAACAAATCGAGAGAGACAGATCAAGACGGGGGCGAGAAAACAATGGATGGGGAGATCGAAAAATATGAGTTGCATGGGTCAATATTATGATTTTGTAAAACTTTAAGGGAGAGAGTGAGGAGCTAAAGAGATTTTTTAAGATTTTTTTTTTTTGTTTTATTATATGCTTGGAAAGGTAACGGAGGGTATCTATTCGTAGTAAAAATAAAGCCCATATACTTGACAGTGAAAGTATGAATGATGGAAAAAGAGTATTTTTTAAGAGTAAAAGACACTGACCATTCATGACTTTAGAATTAGATCCACCCCGCTACTATGTGTTTTGGATAAAGACACTCCGCCCCTTTATTGGATGGAGGCTAACTGCTGATTAACAGCACGGAGAAAAAGATTATTTTACCCTGAAATTTTATAAAATTCCCTCATATATATTACTCTAATCCCTCACTCCCCTTCATTTGTAACCCTAGTCCCTCTTTCTCTCTCCCCCCCCCTCACCTGTGAAACACAGCCGCCGAGGACCCAGCTCTGAGCTCACAACCCAGCTCTCTCCGACAGCCATGGAAGCGTCAACTCTCTCCCGCAACGGCCTCGCCGGTCACGCCGTCATGGGTCAGAACCTCACCCTCAACATCGCCTAGAAAGGCTTCCCCATCTCCGTCTACAACCGGACGACCTCTAAAGTCGACGAAACCGTAGATCGCACCCACCGTGAATGAGACCCCCCTCACTGGACTCTACACCCCTCGCGATTCGGTCCTCTTGATCCAACGACCCAGATCCGTAATCATCCTCGTCAAGGTCGGATCTCTCTCGAGCACACAGCCCTCTCCCTCAATCTCTCTCTAGCACCTGCTTCCTCTCTTTTACAGGAAGTTGCTAGGTCGGACCTCCTCCTCTTCTTCTTCTTCTTCTTCTTCTTCTTCTTCTTCTTCTTCTTCTTCTTCTTCTTCTTCTTCTTCTTCTTCTTCTTCTTCTTCTTCTTCTTCTTCTTCTTCTTATTATTATTATTATTATTATTATTATTATTATTATTATTATTATTATTATTATTATTATTATTATTATTATTATTATTATTCTTCAAGTTTTTGGGTTTCAATCGAGGGTTCAAACACCCTGACTTGGGTTTTCTATTCCGCAGATTCTTGTGTTTCTGGGTTTCAATTTGAGTTTCAATTGCAATGGGATTGTTGTCGTGATCTGATTTTGTGGTTTCCGTCATGGCTATTGAGATAGAGAAGTCCTTCTAAGATTTGTCTACACCAATGCTTCACTGCTCTTGAGTTGACTCTTTTGTATTTTTCCGTGTACCTGGGCAGTAGGAGGAGGAGGTAAGCTTTAAAAGATGTAAAATAAAAGAGAAATAATGAGGGAGGGATGGATGGATGGAGGGAGGTACTACTGACTGTTTGAGAGTCCCATAAGTGAACAATTCGGTGACGAAATTGATGTTCCTTTTGGAAGTATCAACCCATGAATTGTAGAACTTCATGATGTTTCGGTGCTTTAATGTCTTGAGCAAATGAATCTCACGGTAGAGTCTCTCAAGATCTTCAGGGCTTTGCAAGAAATCATAAAGCTTTACCTGCTCCAAGCTCTTTCAATCCCCTCATACTCATCAAATGCTCTGTAACTGCTGATTCTATTCATTCATTAATTAAAATGCTCTTTGAACATGTTGTGTTCTACTCACTTTTAAGTTTTTAACCGTTGTTCTTGGTTGCTCTTGGAGGTTAAAATTGGGGATGATACTCTCTTAAGGTGTTCTTGAACTAAGAACACTAACTATGACACCTAATGTGAAAATCATTTGTGGTTTTTTGTTGGTATTGATGTTTTGGATTCAAAGAGTAGAGTTCGTGTTGGATGTTTTGGATTCAAAGAGTGAAAATTGGTGTTGGAGTGTCTTTTTCCAAAACGCAGGGTAGCAGGGTGGATTTAATTCTAAAGTCAAGGGTGATCAGTGTCTTTTACTCTTTTCAAAAACAATTGCATCCAACATACATATGAACAATTAACAGATGATACATATTTGCAGCAAAATTGTAAGCGAAGTCTCGTTTGTTCGAACACTGAACACGTTCTAGATGAGAAGCGGTTCATACCGAATGGGACAGTAGATAATCATTCAAAGTTTTAGTGCTTTTACAAATTACTGTTATGAATCTCTGTACAAAGTATATTAAAAATATATCTATAACAATAAATTGACTATCCATCTATCGGCTTCTGCTCTTCATGCAAAAACTTCATCAAACATGATCAAAGTTGACAGTTTCTCTTTTGCTCTTTCTCCAACAACTTAATCAATGTGATCTTGTGCATCGTTTACAAAATATCGTTCTATATAAGCTTCATTCTAGATAACTGTCATTGTGTTTAGATAACTGTCATCGTGTTCAGAGGCAAACCGTTTGACTCATTGAAAAGTATAGTTCAAAACTGTACCTAAGTGTGTAGCTTGTATCAATAGGAAAACAGAAACAATATTTCCTCAATTCACACCGATAGGACAATTCTTTCCATTTCTCGTTGGGATGTGTTTTTTTAGTTTGCAAAAACAAAATTGTGTATTTGATTACTTCAATTGAAAGTATGGGTATTAAATACTCACAAGATTCAAAGTATAGGTAACATAGATGCAACTTTTCAGCACAACATTTGAAACAAGTATTTTCTGCATGAAAATAATCATGACAAGTCACACAACTTTCTAACAACAGAACATACATTCAAGAAAATCACCATTGGGTAAAAATATGGACTTATTACTAGGAAATACTTCCATTGCAAGAAAAATTGTATTTTTGAAACTTAATATAAATTTTAAGAGATTTTCCAAAAAAAATCCTTAACGGAACATAAATTTTGTTAATCCAATTAATACAAATAAAGGTGAAGAGACTTTGTTTGTAATAGGAGAAATTGGATTAGCGGTATTAGTTGTAGAAAGACTATTTAGGATTTAGTCGTGTTGAATTCCATATCTTCACATCAATTTAGATAGTCAGCCCATCTTATCTCTCAAAATTGAAGGAAAGTTGAAATTGTAGGTCCATCCCCTAGCTTGAACTTTGTGTATCGACATAAAATAAATGACCCCTGCTCAAGAATTTTCAGAATTGGAAAAGTCTGGTGGCTAAGCATTGCAAGCGCGATGAGCGCAATTCAATGAAGACGAAGGCATCATTTTTAAATTTCATGATACATTAACTAATCTTTTCATTGCGTGTTTAATTTGTATATTTGTTCATGACGCCAATCTAGGTCTGCCTGAGTCGGGTTGCTCTATGCGATTCCTTTTACTTAACTACATGACAATGCCATCGCGACACATCCAATCCATCGAGACAAAATAAAATATCGAATTAAGTTTGTAATGTATCAGCAGTTTGTAAACCCATTTTATGGTGGATCATGAATGGACAATGGTATTATGGTGGACCATGAATGGATAATGGGTTGGATCAGTTAGACAGGCCCAGTGACCTGCTTTAACAGGCCTGTTTGTATCAACATTGAAGTTGGTCTCTGCGATATTGCTGTTCCTAAATCCTAATTAGCAGTGAGAGGAGGATACTGGGCCACATGATCACGCTAATTGACCCAATTAGACATCCATTCTTTTAATTTTTTTCTTTTGGCATTTTTGTGTGAACAACTTCTATTAATTAGAAAAATGACTACAAAATTTGGGATAGTTCACCAATGACATCCCTATCAGCAGAAATTATGGAAGCAAGTCCAGGGGGAGGGTAGTATACTAGTATACCCAGTTTCAATTAAGACCCTCCCCTAAACAAGCTTTAGGTAAATTGTCAGCTACTTTGTTGGCAGAATGCTTACACCAAATAAAGGACAACAACCTATTCTGCGCATAAAGCCTAATATCTAGGGGTGTTCGTGATCCAAACGGACCGTATGACTCGGACCGCACCAAAGCAAACCGCACCAAACCGTAGGTTTTGTTCAATTTTAATACACTTTGAGGTTTTCATTTTTATAAAACTGAATCGGGCAATTACCGAACCGGATCGAAACCGTATAACCGAATAAAAACCGGACCGTACCAAAACTATATTTGGAACACTTCCATCCTAGAGTGCTGGAAAACTACAGTTGGATCCCTCAAACTCTCCGGAGATGTCCTCCGTTAGGCACGGAAATGCCCAGCAAGGAGTCTAATTCTAACGGTTCCGTTACCAGACATAATTAAAGAAACAAAAAAATGAAAGAAACTTACTTTCATAGCTTGTAATTCTTGTGTGATGATCATCTAAGTAGTGAACTATTTCCCGCACTCCCACGCACTCACCTGCCAAGTACAGAAGGAAATGATGTCACGACATCAGTTATAACGACGAATATATACTTCATAAAGAAACATGCATGAACAAATTTGAAACATGTAATAAGTACTTGTAATTCTTATGTCTTAGTAACCTGGACCACCTCGGATAGTGAGGAAACGTTATACCAATAATTCAAATTACTCGATTCTCATCTATGACAAATCCATATTCTTTTCCCCATTCATGTACCACCCATTAATGTACCAAGACAAACTAGACCTTAAGGCCTCGTTTGGGTAGAGGATAAGGAGGGAGCATAAGATAAGTTATACCATCTCTTTTTTCATCAAATGTTTGGGTGCGGGATAAGAGAGAGGATAAGTTTTGTTGTCTTATGTGACGGAGCTTTTAATGAAAAATTTTTATACCACCAACATGGAGGTACAAGCTCGGATAAGAAAATATAGCATTTTAGAGTGCTATTGGTTGACAAAACTACCCCCACAAAATATCTAAATTCCTACCCTTGTCCGCAAACCCTATCAGCTATTTCACTGTTTCACGTCCCTCCTTTATTTTTGAAGGAGGTCCTCATGGGTTTGATTATTATTATTTTGGGATTGCATAACTTTATTTGAGTATATATGGTTAAGATAAATATGAAGATATTTTACCGTTCTTGCTGAAATTTTGTTGGTTTAATTTAACTTGTTTATTGGGGCTGTTTGGATTTAACGATTTTGGAGTTAGGTTGAACCGTAACCTGTTGTCGTTTGGATTTAATGGTTGGGGTTTTAGGTTTAGTGGGTGGGGTAAAAATTTTTCGGTGACCGACTTAGTTGGAGCCGGTCACCGGTTGTTTTTTATTATTTCTTTTGTCGCTAAAACTACAATTTTCGTCACCACATCATCTCCACACCCGGTCACCGGCCTACATACTCGGTCACCGGTTAAAATTACCCGGCCACCGGTAATCACGTCCGGTGACCGGGTCTTTGTCATGGTTGGGGTTAGGTTGGGTTAAACCTAATCCCGAAATCCAAACAGCCCCATTGTATGTTTTTAACACCATGCCAATATGCCAATATGTACTAGTAGTTTATACTCCATATTTTGCTATGACCATTTCGTATCCATGAATATTTGATATTTTTGCATGTTACTACGCGTTTATTTCGCGTATTATTTTTATCAACATATTTCGCGTATTAATATACACTTTGTATACATTTTGACAATGTTACAATTGTGTAGAAAAAAGAGTATTAAAATATAAACATAAATACTGATACATGTTGTATACATTTTTCCTCATCAATTTGAAATATACAATCTTTTATACAAAATAACATCAGTGAGGGTATTACAGTCATTTTTGCACATATACTGCTTCATATCTTGCATCATATCGGACATCACCCAAACACAGACAGCCAACATATCTTATCAGGGTTTATCAGACAACATTCATATCCTTGCTTGCATACCATATCCTCTACCCAAACGAGGCCTAAGTGTGAACACCCCCTACTGGATCGTAAGTCCAGAGGGTAGTAATAGTTGCCTACAAGTCGGGAGCTAGCAATGTACCGACTGAGCCCGTAGGCCATAAATGTAAAGTCCAGAGAACGGGTCCCATAAATGTGTTAAGCCCGTAAACCGAGTTCCATAGGTGTATCAAGCTCGTGGTCCCGGTCCCATAATGTTTGACCATACAAAGGTCTAGGGTACATGAATCAGTTCTTAAATAAGTATTCTCAAACGATTATGAACGATACTCGTACTTACTTGATTCATGTGCGTATATATAAATGTCCAGGATCAACCTTTCTATTATACCATAATTTTCGTATCTCTAACTCAGAGAGACATGCATACATCCAATCTAGCATTCTTTAATAGTAAATAAGCATTCATGTGCTTACCTGATAGCATGTCTAACGCTCATGACCAGCGACGTTGATTCTCTATCCCGATAACCTCTACACCTACAAGTGTATAAATATTTATTATTATGCGTCCTTAGTAGTGAGATACAATGCATATGCAATATCATCCTAGCTGTCTTGCCCAGAATGACTAATTTGCCCCTGAAGTCTCAGTCTAATCAATGCAGTCCCTCACTGTTCCGGAACCCCTTAGTTATGAATTGCTGGCTAGTCTCAAGAGTTAAGAAGTCCCCAAGTTGTCTACTTTGGATTGACTCTCAATTTCTGACTATTTAAACTCAAGTTCCTGAAGTTTGTATAAATTGCATTTTAGCCCCTTATTGAGCCTGAACTCCTAAAATAAGTCAAATTACTCTCAGTAGTATGAACTTGTCATTTGAACACCCTCAAATAGTCACGGGGTTAAAAGCTACAACTTTTATTTATTTGCACTCAGGCCCCTAAAGTTTAGCAATAATTGTAGAAAGACCCGTATCCAGATTACTTGGCCATTATTAACCCAGAATAGCCTTTATGACTCTAATTATGCACATATGACATGTTGTAGCTCCACGACATCGATTTCAACTTAACACAGTTTTTATGTGAATTTACGATTTTGCCCCTCTTATACAGTTTAGTCAAACAGAGTTTTCAAGGAGATCAAATGGTCAAACTTGACAGGTGGATTTAGAATAATACTATGAGAAACTTTTCTCAAGGATGTGAAGGGTATAACAGTAATTTTGACTGACAAACTAGAAGTCTTAGATTAAGTGAAATTGGCACAGGTAACCCATTTCAGGGTCAATTTATGAAAGGCTGTGATTTTTTTGAGAAAACTGGAATTCGCGTTTTAAAGATGGCTGAATGAGGAATCCAGATCATATTCAATTTCTTGCAGATTCAAAGTAGTTAAAGAGCTATTGTGAGTCAAAGTTGACTAAAATCAAGGTCCCAACACTCGGGAAAATTTTGGAGTTCCTCATGGTTCATGCTCAAGATGCGGCTGATCTTAGGTTACTCTCTGTCCATGTATAGTGTGATTCAAGTAAAGCTACAAGAAAGTTCGGCCTTACACTTGATGATTATGCAAAAACAACTTCACAAGCAACCATGAAGGGAGGAGCAAGATACAAGGCATGAAGTGGCTGGTTTCAGCACCGAGTTATTCTTAGAAAATTTTCAATTCATCAGTTTTTGAATTCCCAAACCCCTAACGTCCAAGCTGAAATTTTGGAGAGTTGAGGGTGTGGTTTGAAGGATTCAAATCATGGATTTGTAGTCCAACTACATAAGAACAAACAACAACAGGCATAACACCATGACAACAACTTACCACCAAGATTTGAAGAGCTGTAATTAGCTACAAAATGTAGGCATGAACTCAGACTGAGCTACCCCATTTGCAGAAAATTTTTACAAGGATAATGATACCTTTAAAGGTGAATTTTGAAGAGAAAATTGATACAGGACTTGTAGCATGTACTTCCAGGAGTGCATAGCCTCAATTTTCGCGAGATTTGGTTAAAATTGAGGGAGATATGCCCAGGTTTTCAATGACCGAATTCTTCCGGAAAAAAACGATGAACAGTTGGATCAATACTCAGATTCTTTGGTCACAGTTAAGTTATGATGATCCTAAAATTCTCACGAAGTTGTAGGGAGCATGAGACAATGATTATCTGTGAAAAATAACTAGGACGAGGATCTACCGTGTCTCCGGTGACCAAAATGCAGAACCCTACGAGGATATGCAATTTTCGTCAAAAGCAGCCCAAAATCCGGAGGTTGCTTCGTGATTCTAGTGAGATACAACCTTTATTTGGTACCCCTGATCTCGCACATACCTCATAACCACAAAAACAAGGATCAATTGGATTGAAAACAAACGTGGAAGGAGAAATTGAGCAAATACCAAGCTAGGGTTTGTGGGAGGTTAACCGATTTTCCCAACTTGTTAACAAATGAATCACAAATTAACTTGTTAGTTTTGATCAGCGTACAGAGGAGAGGGTATGTTAGCAGCATTTTTCGAAGAGGGTAAGGGGTGGTAGTGTTTCAGTGGTGCTCTTTGGTGGTTGTTCTTTGTGGGTGTGATAGCACATTTTAGGGGCTATAATTATTTAGCATTTACTACATGATTATGTGTATTTGGAGAGTGTTTTGAGGCTAATGTTAGAGATTCTAGGTCGTTTTATCACTTGTTGCTACCATGTGCTATATTGTTAGTCTGGGCGTTTTTCATGCATATTTTATTGTTATTTATCAAATATAATCGCTTGGTATGTTTGTTCATGTTGTTTTGGCAGGGACGGATGCTAATCGGTTGATAGGAGACATGGAACGAACTTCGGAAACAAAGGGGAGCTCAAGTGGAGTCAAGAGGAGCCGAATTGGAGGAACTTGGATGACCAGTCTGCACTATTTTAATCATAGCCGAAGTTCTACAACTCATTTGCGGGTGAGACCAGTGCCATATGAAATTAGACTCAGATAGCTTTCCAACGACAGGTCACGGAGCTAAATCCGAGTTCGGACGAAGAAGATATCGCGTTTTGAAGTCAGGAGCAGATTTCAGGGGGCTTTTATACAATTACTGAAGACTTCTGCGGGTTATGATTCAAGAACGACCTAGGGACGGGAATGAGCATCATTCACGCATCCAGATGGCCAAGAAGAAGGAGGAGAGAAAGGAGACTTCATTGGGAACAATCTCAAGCAAGGAGGAGACCCCGGATCGCGCCAATCTTCACTATTTTAGTGTTTGATCTATTTTTCTCTCTACTTTCTTGTATGAACTATTCAAGAACCATGTTCACTTGTGTTATGAGTAGCTAAACTCATACCTAGGAATCTATGGAGATCCTAGGGTTTATGTTTTGATGATATTTTCCGGATTTAGGATGATCATTCATGCTAGGATTATGGTTTAATGGAGATTGTTTTGGTTTTCATCATGTTGAGTTCTTTCCTTGACAAGTTAGGGCTAATATGTGTGATGTGAATTGCCTATTTCTTCATTCAATCATGAACTAGGCTTAATGATGATATTGGTAGCCTAAGTATCTTATTTATTGTGCTTAATTCTTAGTAATGTAGGAGTCATGACCCGAAATTTTTATGTAACTAGTGAGTGTGTGAAAACAACTCTACCCTAGTTGGGATGAGTAAACAAGATCATTCTTAATTGACTAGACTGAGAGGTTAGTTGGATAGGAATGGCTAGATGAGGGTAAATTCAGTAGGACGTAATGAGTTGTTAGTGAATGGTGGTCTGAGAGGACATTATTCCTGGCAATATTGTTAGCCTGCTAGAACACATAGGTAGTATACTTGGCCTGAGAGGGACAAATCGTTACCTTAGTGTAGAACGACATGAGACCGATAGGTGATTGTCAATGCCATTATCCAGCAAAGGTTGCTAAGAGTCATCGTGTTAGAACATGGAATCCGGAATTGTCAAAACTACCCTAGGTGATCTATAGATTGCCTAGTTTTCTCTCCTCTGATTTCTATCAAATAATTTTATTCACGTTATTTTATTGCTATTGCTAGTCACTTGTTTGAGGGTGAAAACACTTCAAACTACAATCATTTTTACCGGTTACTTAGGTAAGTTGAATTTAATTGCTAATCTAGAGTATATAGTAAACACCTTCCCTTGGGTTCGATAACTCGGAGTCCAAGATACTCCACTTTATTACTTGACCGTATACTTGCGTAGCAACGCGTCGTCAAGTTTTTGGCGTCGTTGCCGGGGAAGGCATTGGTTACTATTCTAGTTTAGCGATTAGTTTAATTTACCTTTTTCTTTTTGTTAATATTTCTGTGATTTCTGATTTATTTTCTGAATTGTGTTTCAGGTTCTCAGTGTATGCACCGGATCTCTAGTGACCTTGTTCCCCCATTTGAAGACCCAGAACAGCTATTCAGAACTCCGAGACGAGACCCAAGACAGATCGCAATGGCTGAGCAATTGACTAACGCTCAACTGAACCAGAAGTTGACTGAACTTCAGGAGAAACTTGATGAGCAACAGAATAAATGCCCTACAACAAATCAGGGCAAGCATTGGTTGCAAAGTTTTAGTCAACTCAGAGAGGACACAAGCCAGCGATTGTAGTGCCAACCATTCAGGCTGAGCACTTCAATTTGAAGCCTGCCACCATCACGACGGTGCAGAACCAGTTTCAGTACTATGGGAACAGGGATGAAGACGCAAATGACTTCATTGGGAAGTTTGAATCCTACATCAAGACGGTGAAGTACAAGAATGTGACCCCAGAGAAACTGAAGCTGATTTTTTTTCCTTACTGTCTAAAGGGAGCGGCAGAGAAATGGCTTGAGTCCAGGGAGCCAGAATCGATCACCACATGGGAGCAATGTGTTGACGAGTTCATGAGCAAATTCTACCCCGCGCAGCGCGTCATTGGCTTGCAGGCAGAGATTCTTGGTTTTCAGCAGCATGCTGATGAGACAGTTGTAGAAGCATGGGACCGTTTCATGAGGACGATACGCAAGTGTCCGAATCATAAATTTGGCGACTACAAGATCCTCCAAGTCTTCTATCACGGCTTGGAGCGTCCCAACCAGGATCTATTGAACAGGGAAGCAGGAGGTAATTTTCTTTTCAGGGTTGACAAGGATGGAGCATATGCTTTGATGAAGCAAATAGAGAAACAGGATGCTCAATTCTATGACTCTAGGAGGTTGTCTAAGTTTCCCGAGCCAAAGAATGATGAGTGGAAAGATGGGATTACAAAGATGGTTTCAGATATGGCAAAGCATGTGTATCAGGATAAGAAGACTGTGTCTGCAGTGGAGGAGCCAGATTTTGATGCAGCTTTGACTCAAGCTGCTAATGAGGATGTTAGCTGCGTGGGGGCACAGGGACAGCGCAACTGGAATCAGGGGAACTACAGGACAGGGACTAGAGATCATCAAGGAGTCAGGTATGGAGATCAAGCTGGAGCTTCATATGTACCCGTATTTCAGCACACGCCAGCTATTCAGGCGCCACCACCACCAGCAGCTGCAGGGCAGAACGCTGAGATGACAGATCTCAAAAACATGATGTATCAGATGGGAAAGAATGTGAATACTTTCATGTCTCAGGTGGAAACACTGACTGCATATTTGCATATCACCAAGACCTCACTTCGTAACCTGGAAGTGCAGGTAGGACAGATTGCTACTCATCTCTCCACTAGAGCCCCAGGGTCCTTGCCATCTGACACGGAGAATGTGCGCCAAGTGAATGCCATCACCACTCGTAGCGGGATTGTTCTCGATGATCCCCCTTATCCGATCCACGCCAGAGCTGAAGCTTCGAAAGCTAGGGAGCATGAGATCTTTGACAAGACCCCTGTCAGGATCCCCCAATCAAAGGGCGTGACTCAGCAAGTTGATGATGAGGTAACACCAGCACCACCCTCTTTATCTAAGAATCTCCCATATCCGCTTAAGGAAAGAAAGAAGAAAGATGACTCTGAGGAGTACAAGAGATTCTTATCGATTTTATCGAAGTAGCATATCAATGTTCCGTTGATTGAGGCAGTCAAGATGATGCCTAAATATGCAAAATATATGAAGGATGCAATATCAGGAAAGAGGGCGGTTGTAACACCCCTATTTTTCAAGCCGACTCTAAGTGCAATATCAAGACTTTAGGGGCGAATTTGTAAATAGCTTGTCACGCCTTTAAAGTGGGCATTTTGGACTTTTAGCGATATTTGGACGTTGTTAGAATGATTTTGAAGCACTAGAAATATTGGGGGTGGTTGTGCAAATCTCTGAAACTTAGTAGTTATCCAATTCTAGTTATACCCAAAAGTTTGTAAAACTACACTTCTAACCCCTATGCATGATGGACACTTGTCCAAATTGTTTTGACACAATTTCTATGAGTTGGCAACACCCAACATCTCTATTCATCATCATTCAGCAGAAAGTTTCATTATCTTCCCAACATCTTGTTTTTTTTCCTCTCTCCCTCCTCAACCACCAAGAACACCACCACCTCCACCATGAAACCACCATGGAACCACCACAACACCTCCTTCGTTCCTCTCTATCTTCCCGACCTGCTATGGTGGGAGTTTCCCCATGACTGGGGGAGTAAAAGCCCCCAAGTAATTCGTCGAATGATCAAGTAACGAAGTCGGAAAAATCGCATTTGAAGGTGAAGAACCCTAGGTTGTTCTTGATGAAAATTCTCTCACCCTTTTGTGATTTGGCAAGTATAACCACTTGATTCGTGATCCCCATCTCCAGACGAGCTCAAAGACACCAAGACCACGTTTTAAATCGACGGATTCGCGACCATTCGCCGGATTTTTGCCGTTCCCGTCGCCGGCGAAGAACGAGATGGAGGAAGAGAGGTAACTCTCTTGTTTCTTCGTCATTTCTAGCGATTCTTGAGTCTTTGTGATCCCCTGACCTTCTATAATCCTCGTAGGACTCTGTAAACAACCCAGAAATCGATATGAGCGCGTTGAAGTGCCGGAAACCGAGCAGCTGGTCGCCGGATTCCTCCATGGCCGCCGGAGAGTGATGCAACAAGGTATCTCTCTCATTTCTTCACCGTTTTTCGAGTTTATTGCACCAAAATCATCCCTAGAGAATCTAGAATGCATTAGAATCATTCAAACCTGCCCAGATTCTGTTATATTCGAGCTTGATTTCACTTTTCACACATGGTTCGCTTTTCCGTCATGCATAAACAGCCCCTGTTCAAATGATCATATCTCTCTCGTTTTTAATCCGTTTTGAGCGATTCTGGACTTTCTGGAAACCTCAGACATTTGGCTACAACTTTCGTGTTTTAAATTTTGTCAAATTTGGTCTCTAAACCACCTTAAAATCGAATTGAAGTTGCTATGTTCGTGCTTGTTCATGCTGAGTTTTTCCCACCAGCATTTTTGACCCAACTTTGGATCTCTGTATCTCCCTCGTTTATGGTCCGTTTTGAATGATCTTTATCTTTATGGAATCCTTTGAGAATTGGCTACAACTTTTGTGTTGATTTCTTGGTCCAATTTTAGCTTTAGACCCTCTGATTTTGGCTCCAAAGTTGTTGAGATATTGATGTTCTTCGCTAGCAAAAACTCAGAATTTTCTAAGTATAGAATGTCATGGTGAAACACCCATTTTCTAACCCTTGTATCTTCTTCAAAACCTTACTGAAATTTGGATCTTCTTTCTCCTGTGTAAAGATGATACATAATACTTCAAATCATCGTCTCTGGGTCATGTTCAAATTTATAACAGATTGCTCACAAATCGAGCCTAAACTTGCTACTTTGAACTTATAATAAACACTTCAAATTTTCTAAGTGTTGAATCATTATTTTTACCCAACTTTGAACAAGCATAGCTTTTTGTGTATTTTGAATTGTTTGAAGTTCAAATATGTTCTAGAATCTTTGATCTACCATCTTCAAAACCCTATTCGTATATTTCCAAGTATCCCCATCAATTGATCACATATCAGCTCTAAAGTTGACTAGTTGAGTCGATTTTCCTCTGTTTTTGACTTTTGAATTCGACATTCTAACTGACATTTCTAGCCGTAGCGTTCTTCATGAAACTTGCTCGTATTCATATTCTGAGTCTAAATATCAAGTTTGACTAAGTTTGACTTTTCGCAAACCCTAGTTTGACTGAACTGTATAGGAGGGGCAAAATAGTAATTTCACTTAAACTTTGAATTGAGATTGGTTTAGTAACTTGGAGTTTGTTAGCATGTCCTGTATGCGTATTTAGAGTACTCGTATATAATTCTGGGCTACTGTTGACCAATTCAAATGTTGGGGTCTTTTTGCAATTTTACCAAACTTTAGGGGCCTAAGTGCAAATTATTGAAAGTTGTAGATTTCGATGCTAAGTACATATGGGAGAGTTTAGAGTCATTATTACATGTTTTTGGGCCAAAATGAGTATAATTTGGGGACCGGGAAACTAGACAGTTTTGGAGTATGAGGGGCGTTTTAGTCATTTATCTTGCACGACCCGCATTCCATGGCATTCTTGCATACAACCTCATATAGAGGGTAAATGCTAATAGACTATATACTTGACTTGTGTATATCCAGCCGTTATTAGGGATCGTTCGAAGTAGACGTACGTATTCGTGTTGCTGCATTTACTGTGAGATTCGGAGTCGAGCGTTGTAGGAGTGCTAGCGTTGCTTTGCGCCTTTCATGGCTCAGAGGTAAGTACATGTGTACGGCCTTTTCATATCAAAATCTGCGTATGTGCTTGATGTTTCAAATGAATGTTTCTTATATGAAATAGTATGAGAATGCATGTTTTCCACTCAAAAGTTGTTAAACTATTTTATTCATCTCCTTTGAGAACTCTCGGAAATTACTTGTGAAATTTTGATATTCCGATTCTGGTTATGTGAAAGAGAAGAAACAAAATACCTCTAATAGACTTCGGACGATGTACAGAGTACTGTGATTGGTGGGAGGCGTCAAGCGATCCTCCATTTTCTTATGGCTAAGACCATTGAAGCAATGCTTCTTATTATTGGATAGAACGTCAATGTTCAAAAATCCACCCCCGATGAGCCAAAATGTACCAAGTTATTGAGGCCAAGGGTTTTATAGAGCTATAGAGTGCTACTTATACTTGTAAGGGTCACTACGGTATAGGGGTGTCGACACTTAAGGCCTTTTAGCTAATTTTGTGAGCGGGGTTGACGAATGGGCTCCCTTAACGCTAGGGTGAAATAGGGTTTGATAGACCCTAGAAGGAACCCTTAGTGATTATTTCGTGATCCCTCTGTATACATCGATCCTGCTGGTGGCTCTTGACATGCCTCAGCTAAATTAAACTGTTGATTGAAGTCGAAAGTAAAAATTGACTACTTATTAATGTTGTTTATGGCTCTTGATATGCCCTAAGCGATTGAAATGGATTGTAAATCTTGGCTACTCATGAACTACTATCGTTATCAGTTCAAATGAACTTGTTTACTCTGGATATTTTACAAACTACTCGTGGTTTCTCAATGTTATTAAATTGAGAGGTTTTTGTTACTCGGTTACTTCAAGTTGATCCAAATTCTCCAATATGATAGTTTTACTGTTTAAATCTTCTGATTTGTTTCAACTCATGCTTCCGTGCCACTCGTTGCTTTACATGTCGTAGTGTGTACTTACTCATTTTTTACTGATCAATTTCTTCAAAACTGCGTCGGCTTTTGCCATTTTAAAACCGCATGTCATCACTCAAGGTGGGGGGTGGGAACGCGCACCGAGACGAAGACGCTTAGTTTAAGTTAGATCACTTAGTAGATAACAAATGTTATGTTTTAAATTGTACTTATTATCGAAATTTTGTTATGTACATTAAGCGAAATGTAATCTTAATAGTATATTTCTACTTTTGGTTGTCGATTGTCTCTTTAACCCTGAACCGAGATCCGTCGGGTTGTTTCAGCTGGTATCAGAGCATCGGTTCTCCGGTTAAAGTGACTTTTCGATTTCCCTTAGTAGAGAATAAGATAGATAACACGTTTTCGAAATTTTAAAATTGACTAGGATAACTCAATTTGGGAATAAATGAAGTAAACAAGCCGTCGGGTTGTTTGGGTACTTACATATTATGAAACTCGGCTTGTACCGTATATGTTGATTAAATATTAATGACTATTTGAGATGTTCATGCAAAGTCTACTTGCCTATTTACAGGCGCAATACTTATGTGACATGCCTATTTATATCGAATTGTTTGACGTAGTTGTGTGATGCGTATCTTGTACTCTTTATTGTTGTAAGTAATTTCTCGACGAGAGAGTAACGGCGTTGTGACTTAGAAGACCCCGAGACAATTCCTTCGCACCTACGAGTGATAAACCTTAAAATATTAGTTTAACTTTTGTTTATTTTGAGTTAATTTGACATGGTTCTTTCCCAAATTAGAAAGTTTTGAAAATAAAGTATTTATTACAAAAAAAAAAAAATGATTTCTGAAAATTATTGACGTTTCGAGCTATCAAATGCCAAGTGATATGGACCACTTTGTTTAACAGTCCGCTGGCGCGACTCTTAGTACGACGGTACCATAAGTTGTACCCGTTGTGTAGACTAAGTTGGAACATTTGAAGCACATGCGAGTTGTCTTAGAAAGGCACGTTGTGTGACGACACATAGTGTTCTTTCTCCCTCGTATGGTGGAACACTTTAGGTGACTGGTTTATCTAACCTTATAGAGGTAATACAACATTTTTAACGCGAATGATTCAAGCGAAACAACATATCAGTCTTGATAAAAGTATTTGTCTAAAAGTTTCGAGATTTGTATAAATTCTATCAAATTTTTGAGTCGTTTCTAAAGTTAAAACTTGTATGTTGTTATTGAACTTTAAAAATCTTGTTTCGAACTTTTACTTGTACTAGTCATATACGAAACCCTATTGTGATGCGAGTCTAGGCAGGATAGTAATATAGTCTCATAATAGAGCCCGTTGTGCGGAGAGTAATAATGAGAAATATCTTTCAGTTAAGGTGTTTCTAGCTGACCATCTATGGAAACCATATATTGGGAGCATAACATCCGACGAGAGTTATTTATGTCCTTGTCTGACTAAGTCAAATAAACTGAGTCACTGTGCTGCATTTTGTGTATGTGGGTAAGTATAGTAGGAGATCTTCGGGGACGAAGATTCTTTTAAGGTGGGTAGACTGTAACACCCCTATTTTTCTAGCCGACTCTAAGTGCAATATCAAGACTTTGGGGGCGAATTTGTAAATAGTTTGTCACGGCTTTAAAGTGGGCATTTTGGAGTTTTAGCGATATTTGAACGTTGTTAGAATGATTTTGAAGCACTAGAAATATTTGTGGTGGTTGTGCAAATCTCTGAAACTTAGTAGTTATCCAATTCTAGTTATACCCAAAAGTTTGTAAAACTACACTTCTAACCCCTATGCATGATGGACACTTGTCATAATTGTTTTGACACAATTTCAATGAGTTGGCAACACCCAACATCTATATTCATCATCATTCAGCAGAAAATTTCATTATCTTCCCAACATCTTGTTTTTTTTCCTCTCTCCCTCCTCAACCACCAAGAACACCACCACCTCCACCATGAAACCACCATGGAACCACCACAACACCTCCTTCGTTCCTCTCTATCTTCCCGACCTGCTATGGTGGGAGTTTCCCCATGACTGGGGGAGTAAAAGCCCCCAAGTAATTCGTCGAATGATCAAGTAACGAAGTCGGAAAAATCGCATTTGAAGGTGAAGAACCCTAGGTTGTTCTTGATGAAAATTCTCTCACCCTTTTGTGATTTGGCAAGTATAACCACTTGATTCGTGATCCCCATCTCCAGACGAGCTCAAAGACACCAAGACCACGTTTTAAATCGACGGATTCGCGACCATTCGCCGGATTTTTGCCGTTCCCGTCGCCGGCGAAGAACGAGATGGAGGAAGAGAGGTAACTCTCTTGTTTCTTCGTCATTTCTAGCGATTCTTGAGTCTTTGTGATCCCCTGACCTTCTATAATCCTCGTAGGACTCTGTAAACAACCCAGAAATTGATATGAGCGCGTTGAAGTGCCGGAAACCGAGCAGCTGGTCGCCGGATTCCTCCATGGCCGCCGGAGAGTGATGCAACAAGGTATCTCTCTCATTTCTTCACCGTTTTTCGAGTTTCTTGCACCAAAATCATCCCTAGAGAATCTAGAATGCATTAGAATCATTCAAACCTGCCCAGATTTCTGTTATATTCGAGCTTGATTTCACTTTTCACACATGGTTCGCTTTTCCGTCATGCATAAGCAGCCCCTGTTCAAATGATCATATCTCTCTCGTTTTTAATCCGTTTTGAGCGATTCTGGACTTTCTGGAAACCTCAGACATTTGGCTACAACTTTCGTGTTTTAAATTTTGTCAAATTTGGTCTCTAAACCACCTTAAAATCGAATTGAAGTTGCTATGTTCGTGCTTGTTCATGCTGAGTTTTTCCCACCAGCATTTTTGACCCAACTTTGGATCTCTGTATCTCCCTCGTTTTTGGTCCGTTTTGAATGATCTTTATCTTTATGGAATCCTTTGAGAATTGGCTACAACTTTTGTGTTAATTTCTTGGTCCAATTTTAGCTTTAGACCCTCTGATTTTGGCTCCAAAGTTGTTGTGATATTGATGTTCTTCGCTAGCAAAAACTCAGAATTTTCTAAGTATAGAATGTCATGGTGAAACACCCATTTTCTAACCCTTGTATCTTCTTCAAAACTTACTGAAATTTGGATCTTCTTTCTCCTGTGTAAAGATGATACATAATACTTCAGATCATCGTCTCTGGGTCATGTTCAAATTTATAACAGATTGCTCACAAATCGAGCCTAAACTTGCTACTTTGAACTTATAATAAACACTTCAAATTTTCTAAGTGTTGAATCATTATTTTTACCCAACTTTGAACAAGCATAGCTTTTTGTGTATTTTGAATTGTTTGAAGTTCAAATATGTTCTAGAATCTTTGATCTACCATCTTCAAAACCCTATTCGTATATTTCCAAGTATCCCCATCAATTGATCACATATCAGCTCTAAAGTTGACTAGTTGAGTCGATTTTCCTCTGTTTTTGACTTTTGAATTCGACATTCTAACTGACATTTCTAGCCGTAGCGTTCTTCATGAAACTTGCTCGTATTCATATTCTGAGTCTAAATATCAAGTTTGACTAAGTTTGACTTTTCGCAAACCCTAGTTTGACTGAACTGTATAGGAGGGGCAAAATAGTAATTTCACTTAAACTTTGAATTGAGATTGGTTTAGTAACTTGGAGTTTGTTAGCATGTCCTGTATGCGTATTTAGAGTACTCGTATATAATTCTGGGCTAGTGTTGACCAAGTCAAATGTTGGGGTCTTTTTGCAATTTTACCAAACTTTAGGGGCCTAAGTGCAAATTATTGAAAGTTGTAGATTTCGATGCTAAGTACATATGGGAGAGTTTAGAGTCATTATTACATGTTTTTGGGCCAAAATGAGTATAATTTGGGGACCGGGAAACTAGACAGTTTTGGAGTATGAGGGGCGTTTTAGTCATTTATCTTGCACGACCCGCATTCCATGGCATTCTTGCATACAACCTCATATAGAGGGTAAATGCTAATAGACTATATACTTGACTTGTGTATATCCAGCCGTTATTAGGGATCGTTCGAAGTAGACGTACGTATTCGTGTTGCTGCATTTACTGTGAGATTCGGAGTCGAGCGTTGTAGGAGTGCTAGCGTTGCTTTGCGCCTTTCATGGCTCAGAGGTAAGTACATGTGTACGGCCTTTTCATATCAAAATCTGCGTATGTGCTTGATGTTTCAAATGAATGTTTGTTATATGAAATAGTATGAGAATGCATGTTTTCCACTCAAAAGTTGTTAAACTATTTTATTCATCTCCTTTGAGAACTCTCGGAAATTACTTGTGAAATTTTGATATTCCGATTCTGGTTATGTGAAAGAGAAGAAACAAAATACCTCTAATAGACTTCGGATGATGTACAGAGTACTGTGATTGGTGGGAGGCGTCAAGCGATCCTCCATTTTCTTATGGCTAAGACCATTGAAGCAATGCTTCTTATTATTGGATAGAACGTCAATGTTCAAAAATCCACCCCCGATGAGCCAAAATGTACCAAGTTATTGAGGCCAAGGGTTTTATAGAGCTATAGAGTGCTACTTATACTTGTAAGGGTCACTACGGTATAGGGGTGTCGACACTTAAGGCCTTTTAGCTAATTTTGTGAGCGGGGTTGACGAATGGGCTCCCTTAACGCTCGGGTGAAATAGGGTTTGATAGACCCTAGAAGGAACCCTTAGTGATTATTTCGTGATCCCTCTGTATACATCGATCCTGCTGGTGGCTCTTGACATGCCTCAGCTAAATTAAACTGTTGATTGAAGTCGAAAGTAAAAATTGACTACTTATTAATGTTGTTTATGGCTCTTGATATGCCCTAAGCGATTGAAATGGATTGTAAATCTTGGCTACTCATGAACTACTATCGTTATCAGTTCAAATGAACTTGTTTACTCTGGATATTTTACAAACTACTCGTGGTTTCTCAATGTTATTAAATTGAGAGGTTTTTGTTACTCGGTTACTTCAAGTTGATCCAAATTCTCCAATATGATAGTTTTACTGTTTAAATCTTCTGATTTGTTTCAACTCATGCTTCCGTGCCACTCGTTGCTTTACATGTCGTAGTGTGTACTTACTCATTTTTTACTGATCAATTTCTTCAAAACTGCGTCGGCTTTTGCCATTTTAAAACCGCATGTCATCACTCAAGGTGGGGGGTGGGAACGCGCACCGAGACGAAGACGCTTAGTTTAAGTTAGATCACTTAGTAGATAACAAATGTTATGTTTTAAATTGTACTTATTATCGAAATTTTGTTATGTACATTAAGCGAAATGTAATCTTAATAGTATATTTCTACTTTTGGTTGTCGATTGTCTCTTTAACCCTGAACCGAGATCCGTCGGGTTGTTTCAGCTGGTATCAGAGCATCGGTTCTCCGGTTAAAGTGACTTTTCGATTTCCCTTAGTAGAGAATAAGATAGATAACACGTTTTCGAAATTTTAAAATTGACTAGGATAACTCAATTTGGGAATAAATGAAGTAAACAAGCCGTCGGGTTGTTTGGGTACTTACATATTATGAAACTCGGCTTGTACCGTATATGTTGATTAAATATTAATGACTATTTGAGATGTTCATGCAAAGTCTACTTGCCTATTTACAGGCGCAATACTTATGTGACATGCCTATTTATATCGAATTGTTTGACGTAGTTGTGTGATGCGTATCTTGTACTCTTTATTGTTGTAAGTAATTTCTCGACGAGAGAGTAACGGCGTTGTGACTTAGAAGACCCCGAGACAATTCCTTCGCACCTACGAGTGATAAACCTTAAAATATTAGTTTAACTTTTGTTTATTTTGAGTTAATTTGACATGGTTCTTTCCCAAATTAGAAAGTTTTGAAAATAAAGTATTTATTACAAAAAAAAAAAAAATGATTTCTGAAAATTATTGACGTTTCGAGCTATCAAATGCCAAGTGATATGGACCACTTTGTTTAACAGTCCGCTGGCGCGACTCTTAGTACGACGGTACCATAAGTTGTACCCGTTGTGTAGACTAAGTTGGAACATTTGAAGCACATGCGAGTTGTCTTAGAAAGGCACGTTGTGTGACGACACATAGTGTTCTTTCTCCCTCGTATGGTGGAACACTTTAGGTGACTGGTTTATCTAACCTTATAGAGGTAATACAACATTTTTAACGCGAATGATTCAAGCGAAACAACATATCAGTCTTGATAAAAGTATTTGTCTAAAAGTTTCGAGATTTGTATAAATTCTATCAAATTTTTGAGTCGTTTCTAAAGTTAAAACTTGTATGTTGTTATTGAACTTTAAAAATCTTGTTTCGAACTTTTACTTGTACTAGTCATATACGAAACCCTATTGTGATGCGAGTCTAGGCAGGATAGTAATATAGTCTCATAATAGAGCCCGTTGTGCGGAGAGTAATAATGAGAAATATCTTTCAGTTAAGGTGTTTCTAGCTGACCATCTATGGAAACCATATATTGGGAGCATAACATCCGACGAGAGTTATTTATGTCCTTGTCTGACTAAGTCAAATAAACTGAGTCACTGTGCTGCATTTTGTGTATGTGGGTAAGTATAGTAGGAGATCTTCGGGGACGAAGATTCTTTTAAGGTGGGTAGACTGTAACACCCCTATTTTTCTAGCCGACTCTAAGTGCAATATCAAGACTTTGGGGGCGAATTTGTAAATAGTTTGTCACGGCTTTAAAGTGGGCATTTTGGAGTTTTAGCGATATTTGAACGTTGTTAGAATGATTTTGAAGCACTAGAAATATTTGTGGTGGTTGTGCAAATCTCTGAAACTTAGTAGTTATCCAATTCTAGTTATACCCAAAAGTTTGTAAAACTACACTTCTAACCCCTATGCATGATGGACACTTGTCCTAATTGTTTTGACACAATTTCAATGAGTTGGCAACACCCAACATCTATATTCATCATCATTCAGCAGAAAATTTCATTATCTTCCCAACATCTTGTTTTTTTTCCTCTCTCCCTCCTCAACCACCAAGAACACCACCACCTCCACCATGAAACCACCATGGAACCACCACAACACCTCCTTCGTTCCTCTCTATCTTCCCGACCTGCTATGGTGGGAGTTTCCCCATGACTGGGGGAGTAAAAGCCCCCAAGTAATTCGTCGAATGATCAAGTAACGAAGTCGGAAAAATCGCATTTGAAGGTGAAGAACCCTAGGTTGTTCTTGATGAAAATTCTCTCACCCTGTTGTGATTTGGCAAGTATAACCACTTGATTCGTGATCCCCATCTCCAGACGAGCTCAAAGACACCAAGACCACGTTTTAAATCGACGGATTCGCGACCATTCGCCGGATTTTTGCCGTTCCCGTCGCCGGCGAAGAACGAGATGGAGGAAGAGAGGTAACTCTCTTGTTTCTTCGTCATTTCTAGCGATTCTTGAGTCTTTGTGATCCCCTGACCTTCTATAATCCTCGTAGGACTCTGTAAACAACCCATAAATTGATATGAGCGCGTTGAAGTGCCGGAAACCGAGCAGCTGGTCGCCGGATTCCTCCATGGCCGCCGGAGAGTGATGCAACAAGGTATCTCTCTCATTTCTTCATCGTTTTTCGAGTTTCTTGCACCAAAATCATCCCTAGAGAATCTAGAATGCATTAGAATCATTCAAACCTGCCCAGATTTCTGTTATATTCGAGCTTGATTTCACTTTTCACACATGGTTCGCTTTTCCGTCATGCATAAACAGCCCCTGTTCAAATGATCATATCTCTCTCGTTTTTAATCCGTTTTGAGCGATTCTGGACTTTCTGGAAACCTCAGACATTTGGCTACAACTTTCGTGTTTTAAATTTTGTCAAATTTGGTCTCTAAACCACCTTAAAATCGAATTGAAGTTGCTATGTTCGTGCTTGTTCATGCTGAGTTTTTCCCACCAGCATTTTTGACCCAACTTTGGATCTCTGTATCTCCCTCGTTTTTGGTCCGTTTTGAATGATCTTTATCTTTATGGAATCCTTTGAGAATTGGCTACAACTTTTGTGTTGATTTCTTGGTCCAATTTTAGCTTTAGACCCTCTGATTTTGGCTCCAAAGTTGTTGTGATATTGATGTTCTTCGCTAGCAAAAACTCAGAATTTTCTAAGTATAGAATGTCATGGTGAAACACCCATTTTCTAACCCTTGTATCTTCTTCAAAACTTACTGAAATTTGGATCTTCTTTCTCCTGTGTAAAGATGATACATAATACTTCAGATCATCGTCTCTGGGTCATGTTCAAATTTATAACAGATTGCTCACAAATCGAGCCTAAACTTGCTACTTTGAACTTATAATAAACACTTCAAATTTTCTAATTGTTGAATCATTATTTTTACCCAACTTTGAACAAGCATAGCTTTTTGTGTATTTTGAATTGTTTGAAGTTCAAATATGTTCTAGAATCTTTGATCTACCATCTTCAAAACCCTATTCGTATATTTCCAAGTATCCCCATCAATTGATCACAGATCAGCTCTAAAGTTGACTAGTTGAGTCGATTTTCCTCTGTTTTTGACTTTTGAATTCGACATTCTAACTGACATTTCTAGCCGTAGCGTTCTTCATGAAACTTGCTCGTATTCATATTCTGAGTCTAAATATCAAGTTTGACTAAGTTTGACTTTTCGCAAACCCTAGTTTGACTGAACTGTATAGGAGGGGCAAAATAGTAATTTCACTTAAACTTTGAATTGAGATTGGTTTAGTAACTTGGAGTTTGTTAGCATGTCCTGTATGCGTATTTAGAGTACTCGTATATAATTCTGGGCTAGTGTTGACCAAGTCAAATGTTGGGGTCTTTTTGCAATTTTACCAAACTTTAGGGGCCTAAGTGCAAATTATTGAAAGTTGTAGATTTCGATGCTAAGTACATATGGGAGAGTTTAGAGTCATTATTACATGTTTTTGGGCCAAAATGAGTATAATTTGGGGACCGGGAAACTAGACAGTTTTGGAGTATGAGGGGCGTTTTAGTCATTTATCTTGCACGACCCGCATTCCATGGCATTCTTGCATACAACCTCATATAGAGGGTAAATGCTAATAGACTATATACTTGACTTGTGTATATCCAGCCGTTATTAGGGATCGTTCGAAGTAGACGTACGTATTCGTGTTGCTGCATTTACTGTGAGATTCGGAGTCGAGCGTTGTAGGAGTGCTAGCGTTGCTTTGCGCCTTTCATGGCTCAGAGGTAAGTACATGTGTACGGCCTTTTCATATCAAAATCTGCGTATGTGCTTGATGTTTCAAATGAATGTTTGTTATATGAAATAGTATGAGAATGCATGTTTTCCACTCAAAAGTTGTTAAACTATTTTATTCATCTCCTTTGAGAACTCTCGGAAATTACTTGTGAAATTTTGATATTCCGATTCTGGTTATGTGAAAGAGAAGAAACAAAATACCTCTAATAGACTTCGGACGATGTACAGAGTACTGTGATTGGTGGGAGGCGTCAAGCGATCCTCCATTTTCTTATGGCTAAGACCATTGAAGCAATGCTTCTTATTATTGGATAGAACGTCAATGTTCAAAAATCCACCCCCGATGAGCCAAAATGTACCAAGTTATTGAGGCCAAGGGTTTTATAGAGCTATAGAGTGCTACTTATACTTGTAAGGGTCACTACGGTATAGGGGTGTCGACACTTAAGGCCTTTTAGCTAATTTTGTGAGCGGGGTTGACGAATGGGCTCCCTTAACGCTCGGGTGAAATAGGGTTTGATAGACCCTAGAAGGAACCCTTAGTGATTATTTCGTGATCCCTCTGTATACATCAATCCTGCTGGTGGCTCTTGACATGCCTCAGCTAAATTAAACTGTTGATTGAAGTCGAAAGTAAAAATTGACTACTTATTAATGTTGTTTATGGCTCTTGATATGCCCTAAGCGATTGAAATGGATTGTAAATCTTGGCTACTCATGAACTACTATCGTTATCAGTTCAAATGAACTTGTTTACTCTGGATATTTTACAAACTACTCGTGGTTTCTCAATGTTATTAAATTGAGAGGTTTTTGTTACTCGGTTACTTCAAGTTGATCCAAATTCTCCAATATGATAGTTTTACTGTTTAAATCTTCTGATTTGTTTCAACTCATGCTTCCGTGCCACTTGTTGCTTTACATGTCGTAGTGTGTACTTACTCATTTTTTACTGATCAATTTCTTCAAAACTGCGTCGGCTTTTGCCATTTTAAAACCGCATGTCATCACTCAAGGTGGGGGGTGGGAACGCGCACCGAGACGAAGACGCTTAGTTTAAGTTAGATCACTTAGTAGATAACAAATGTTATGTTTTAAATTGTACTTATTATCGAAATTTTGTTATGTACATTAAGCGAAATGTAATCTTAATAGTATATTTCTACTTTTGGTTGTCGATTGTCTCTTTAACCCTGAACCGAGATCCGTCGGGTTGTTTCAGCTGGTATCAGAGCATCGGTTCTCCGGTTAAAGTGACTTTTCGATTTCCATTAGTAGAGAATAAGATAGATAACACGTTTTCGAAATTTTAAAATTGACTAGGATAACTCAATTTGGGAATAAATGAAGTAAACAAGCCGTCGGGTTGTTTGGGTAGTTACATATTATGAAACTCGGCTTGTACCGTATATGTTGATTAAATATTAATGACTATTTGAGATGTTCATGCAAAGTCTACTTGCCTATTTACAGGCGCAATACTTATGTGACATGCCTATTTATATCGAATTGTTTGACGTAGTTGTGTGATGCGTATCTTGTACTCTTTATTGTTGTAAGTAATTTCTCGACGAGAGAGTAACGGCGTTGTGACTTAGAAGACCCCGAGACAATTCCTTCGCACCTACGAGTGATAAACCTTAAAATATTAGTTTAACTTTTGTTTATTTTGAGTTAATTTGACATGGTTCTTTCCCAAATTAGAAAGTTTTGAAAATAAAGTATTTATTACAAAAAAAAAAAATGATTTCTGAAAATTATTGACGTTTCGAGCTATCAAATGCCAAGTGATATGGACCACTTTGTTTAACAGTCCGCTGGCGCGACTCTTAGTACGACGGTACCATAAGTTGTACCCGTTGTGTAGACTAAGTTGGAACATTTGAAGCACATGCGAGTTGTCTTAGAAAGGCACGTTGTGTGACGACACATAGTGTTCTTTCTCCCTCGTATGCGTGGAACACTTTAGGTGACTGGTTTATCTAACCTTATAGAGGTAATACAACATTTTTAACGCGAATGATTCAAGCGAAACAACATATCAGTCTTGATAAAAGTATTTGTCTAAAAGTTTCGAGATTTGTATAAATTCTATCAAATTTTTGAGTCGTTTCTAAAGTTAAAACTTGTATGTTGTTATTGAACTTTAAAAATCTTGTTTCGAACTTTTACTTGTACTAGTCATATACGAAACCCTATTGTGATGCGAGTCTAGGCAGGATAGTAATATAGTCTCATAATAGAGCCCGTTGTGCGGAGAGTAATAATGAGAAATATCTTTCAGTTAAGGTGTTTCTAGCTGACCATCTATGGAAACCATATATTGGGAGCATAACATCCGACGAGAGTTATTTATGTCCTTGTCTGACTAAGTCAAATAAACTGAGTCACTGTGCTGCATTTTGTGTATGTGGGTAAGTATAGTAGGAGATCTTCGGGGACGAAGATTCTTTTAAGGTGGGTAGACTGTAACACCCCTATTTTTCTAGCCGACTCTAAGTGCAATATCAAGACTTTGGGGGCGAATTTGTAAATAGTTTGTCACGGCTTTAAAGTGGGCATTTTGGAGTTTTAGCGATATTTGAACGTTGTTAGAATGATTTTGAAGCACTAGAAATATTTGTGGTGGTTGTGCAAATCTTTGAAACTTAGTAGTTATCCAATTCTAGTTATACCCAAAAGTTTGTAAAACTACACTTCTAACCCCTATGCATGATGGACACTTGTCCTAATTGTTTTGACACAATTTCAATGAGTTGGCAACACCCAACATCTATATTCATCATCATTCAGCAGAAAATTTCATTATCTTCCCAACATCTTGTTTTTTTCCTCTCTCCCTCCTCAACCACCAAGAACACCACCACCTCCACCATGAAACCACCATGGAACCACCATAGCACCTCTTTCGTTCCTCTCTATCTTCCCGACCTGCTATGGTGGGAGTTTCCCCATGACTGGGGGAGTAAAAGCCCCCAAGTAATTCGTCGAATGATCAAGTAACGAAGTCGGAAATCGCATTTGAAGGTGAAGAACCCTAGGTTGTTCTTGATGAAAATTCTCTCACCCTGTTGTGATTTGGCGAGTATAAACACTTGATTCGTGATCCCCATCTCCAGACGAGCTCAAAGACACCAAGACCACGAATTAACTCGCCGGATTCGCGACCATTCGCCGGATTTTTGCCGTTCCCGTCGCCGGCGAAGAACGGGATGGAGGAAGAGAGGTAACTCTCTTGTTTCTTCGTCATTTCTAGCGATTCTTGCGTCTTTTTGATCCCCTGACCTTATATAATCCTCGTAGGACTCTGTAACCAACCCATAAATTGATATGAGCGCGTTGAAGTGCCGGAAACCGAGCAGCTGGTCGCCGGATTCCTCCATGGCCGCCGGAGAGTGATGCAACAAGGTATCTCTCTCATTTCTTCACCGTTTTTCGAGTTTCTTGCACCAAAATCATACCTAGAGAATTTAGAATGCATTAGAATCATTCAAACCTGCCCATATTTCTGTTATATTCGAGTTTGATTTCACTTTTCACACATGGTTCGCTTTTCCGTCATGCATAAACAGCCCCTGTTCAAATGATCATATCTCTCTCGTTTTTAATCCGTTCTGAGCGATTCTGGACTTACTGGAAACCTCAGACAATTAGCTACAACTTTCGTGTTTTAGATTTTGTCAAATTTGGTCTCTAAACCACCTAAAAATCGAATTGAAGTTGCTATGTTCGTGCTTGTTCATGCTGAGTTTTTCCCACCATCATTTTTGACCCAACTTTGGATCTCTGTATCTCCCTCGTTTTTGGTCCGTTTTGAATGATCTTTAGCTTTATGGAATCCTTTGAGAATTGGCTACAACTTTTGTGTTGATTTCTTGGTCCAATTTTAGCTTTAGACCCTCTGATTTTGGCTCCAAAGTTGTTGTGATATTGATGCTCTTCGCTAGCACAAACTCAGAATTTTCCAAGTATAGAATGTCATGGTGAAACACCCATTTTCTAACCCTTGTATCTTCTTCAAAACTTACTGAAATTTGGATCTGCTTTCTCCTGTGTAAAGATGATACATAATACTTCAAATCATCGTCTCTGGGTCATGTTCAAATTTATAACAGATTGCTCACAAATCGAGCCTAAACTTGCTACTTTGAACTTATAATAAACACTTCAAATTTTTTTTAAGTGTTGAATCATTATTTTTACCCAACTTTGAACAAGCATAGCTTTTTGTGTATTTTGAATTGTTGGAAGTTCAAATATGTTCTAGAATCTTTGATCTACCATCTTCAAAACCCTATTCGTATATTTCCAAGTATCCCCATCAATTGATCACAAATCAGCTCTAAAGTTGACTAGTTGAGTCGATTTTCCTCTGTTTTTGACTTTTAAATTCGACATTCTAAATGACATTTCTAGCCGTAGCGTTCTTCATGAAAATTGATCGTATTCATATTCTGAGTCTAAATATCAAGTTTGACTAAGTTTGACTTTTCGCAAACTCTAGTTTGACTGAACTGTATAGGAGGGGCAAAATAGTAATTTCACTTAAACTTTGAATTGAGATTAGTTTAGTAACTTGGAGTTTGTCAGCATGTCCTGTATGCGTATTTGGAGTACTCGTATATAATTCTGGGCTAGTGTTGACCAAGTCAAATGGTGGGGTCTTTTTGCAATTTTACCAAACTTTAGGGGCCTAAGTGCAAATTATTGAAAGTTGTAGATTTCGATGCTAAGTACATATGGGAGAGTTTAGAGTCATTCTTACATGTTTTTGGGCCAATATGAGTATAATTTGGGGACCGGAAAACTAGATAGTTTTGGAGTATGAGGGGCGTTTTAGTCATTTATCTTGCACGACCCGCATTCCGTGGCATTCTTGCATACAACCTCATATAGAGGGTAAATGCTAATAGACTATATACTTGACTTGTGTATATCCAGCCGTTATTAAGGATCGTTCGAAGTAGACGTACGTATTCGTGTTGCTGCATTTACTTTGAGATTCGGAGACGAGCGTTGTTGGAGTGCTAGCGTTGCTTTGCGCCTTTCATGGCTCAGAGGTAAGTAAATATGTACGGCCTTTTCATATCAAAATCTGCGTATGTGCTTGATGTTTCAAGTGAATGTTTGCTATATGAAATAGTATGAGAATGCATGTTTTCCACTCAAAAGTTGTTAAACTATTTTATTCATCGGAAATTACTTGTGAAATTTTGATATCCTGATTCTGGTTATGTGAAACAGAAGAAATAAAATACCTCTAATAGGCTTAGGAAGATGTACAGAGTACTGTTATTGGTGGGAGGCGTCAAGCGATCCTCCATTTTTTTATGGCTAAGACCATTGAAGCAATGCTTCTTATTAATGGATAGAACGTCAATGTTCAAAAATCCACCCCCGATGAGCCAAAATGTACCAAGTTATTGAGGCCAAGGGTCTTATAGAGCTATAGAGTGCTACTTATACTTGTAAGGGTCACTACGGTATAGGGGTGTCGACACTTAAGGCCTTTTAGCTAATTTTGTGAGCGGGGTTGACGAATGGGCTCCCTTAATGCTCGGGTGAAATAGGGTTTGATAGACCCTATAAGGAACCCTTAGTGATTATTTCGTGATCCCTCTGTTTACATCGATCCTGCTGGTGGCTCTTGACACGCCTCAGCTAAATTAAACTGTTGATTGAAGTCGAAATTAAAAATTGACTACTTATTAATGTTGTTTGTGGCTCTTGATATGCCCTAAGCGATTGAAATGAATTGTAAATCTTGGCTACTCATGAACTACTATCGTTATCAGTTCAAATGAACTTGTTTACTCTGGATATTTTACCAACTACTCGTGGTTTCCCAATGTTATTAAATTGAGAGTTTTTTGTTACTCGGTTACTTCATGTTTATCCAAATTTTCCAATATGATAGTTTTACTGTTTAAATCTTCTGATTTGTTTCAACTCATGCTTACGTGCCACTCGTTGCTTTACATGTCGTCGTGTTTACTTACTCAGTTTTTACTGATCAATTTCTTCAAAACTGCGTCTGCTTTTGCCATTTTAAAACCGCAGGTCATCATTCAAGGTGGGGGATGGGAACGCGCACCGAGACGAAGACGTTTAGTTTAAGTTAAATCACTTAGTAGATAACAAATGTTATGTTTTAAATTGTACTTATTATCGAAATTTTGTTATGTAAATTAAGCGAAATGTAACCTTAATAGTATATTTCTACTTTTGGTTGTCGATTGTCTCTTTAACCCTGAACCGAGATCCGTCGGGTTGTTTCAGCGGTTCCGGGCTTTGATACTGTAGACTTGACTGAGCAGGTGAGCTCATGTGTGATGCATGGTTTTCCTCATAAAAGGAGCCGGGAAGCTTTTTGATAGAAGCTAACTTGGGAGGAGCTTACACGGGGAAGGCCTTATGTGATTTTGGGGCTAGTGTTAATTTAATGCCACTTTCAGTCTTTCAGAAGCTGGGAGTAGAAGCTCGTTCCACATGGATCAACCTTCAGTTTGCGGATAAGTCTTACAAGAGAGCCTTCAGTGTGGTGGAAGACGTGTTGGTAAAGGTAGGGAATTCTATTATCCCTGCAGATTTTGTTATTCTTGAGATGCATGTGGGAGATGTTCCGATCATCCTGGGTAGGCCCTTTTTGGCTACCGGTCGGACTATCATCGATGTTGAGAACGGAGAATTGATCATGAGGATCAATAATGTGTTGGAGACCTTTCGGGTTTCTAAGACGAATCCACAGCAGCCTCAAGAGAAGCCACAGATGCCAGTGGCCGTGCAAGAAGTGCACAAGAGTTTTGAGGTGGTTCGTGATGAGCCACCAATTCCAAAAGACAAAGTTCATCGTATTGTGTTGAGGATTTAGCAGAGGAAGCTGGAAGAGATGGCACGGGGTGCCAAGCCACCTGTGTAGGGGCTATGAGATAACTGGGTCGGGCCGTCGACTGTAAATTACAAGCGCTGATTGGGAGGCAACCCAATTTAGGTAGTCGTATTTGTTTTTCGTATTATTTTTTTTATATAGTCATACTTGATTTCCGAGGGGTGAGAGAGAGCGAAGGCATGTGTATTGCCAGAGCACCTATATAGTCATCAAGCCCGAGATTATAGCGGCTGCCCTAAAATTCAAACCCCTAAAGAATGAGATTTGCGCCTACCATGAGACCATTAGGAGGGTGGATGCTGTTGAAGTAGTTAGTGCCTTTTGTTTTGAGGGGGTGCCTGGAGCGGGATGGACTGAGGGACCCACTTTACCTGAGTGGGCCGTTTCTAGGAAATTCGTGCTTACACGTGCGAGGTGGTTGTGTGAGTTTCTTGAGAACTGGGTTTATGGAGTTTCTCCCAATCCCACGTACTCCTTCCATCTTTGCACCATGGCTTACTGTTTGTGGATGGTGAATTGTATCAATGTCCCGTACTTCATTTATCGATTTCTTATGGAGAGGACTGAACGCTATAACCGTAGATCTCCCGGGCACACTTGTTTGCTCCTAAAGCTAGCACAAGATGCTAAGGCTAATTTGAGTGATCTAGAGTATGACGATATCTCTAGAGACAAGAATAGGAAGGATGCATCACGTCTTTGGGAGAGAATACCCAACCCCCTCAAGAACCAAATACCTGTTGAACCCACACACCCTAGCGGAGACCATGCGAGTAGCTCGAGCTCCAACTTGGAGCGACAGCTTGAGACGCTCATGCATATGATGGAGTCTCAGAGACTCCAAGCTGATGAGGATAGAGCTAGGGATAGGAGACATTTTGAGCACATCCGTAGTAGTCAGCGCCAGTTGGGCCGAGGGATGGAGTCCCTTAGCTATGACTGTGCCCAGCAGGGTGGATGGATTCGGGACTTGGCTGTGGCGGCCAATGTCCAGTTGCAGCATCCACATACTACGATGGCTTGTTCCATTACCAGTCCGATGTTTACCCAGAGTCGAGTCCCGACGTCCGAGATGAGGACGAAGGGAGGACTCACTCCAACTAGACCCGCCGGCCCTACGCTTGAGCAGCCGAGTCCTCTTGATTTCACTCTATTTTTCGTTGAGGACAACGAAGCGCTTAAGTGTGGGGGGAGTTTTAGCTATCCGCTAGTTAGCCATTGCATAGCCTTGTTACATGTAGTTTAGTGAGTCTGTTATGCATGTAGAGTGAGTCCATAGGATTGCATGTGCACGTTTAAATATCTGCATTGTATATATATATTGTTTCACTTTTATTTATTGAGTCCACCTACCCTATTTTGTGGTTAATCGAGTTGGCGAGTTACATATAGTGTCTAAAAAATACAAAAAAAAAATATGAAAAATAGGAAAATCCTAAAAATTGAATTTTTTGAGAAAGGGCAACTTAGGACCTAGAAACCGAAGAGAATCCAATGAAAGGGCTCATGAGAGTAGGAAACGCCGTTGTAGGGAGACTTTAATTCTAGTATTTTGTGCACAAGTCTCACGAAAGGATGTCCCGGGTATCTATGGATAAGTGAAGGTAGATTACAGGCATACTTTTGATTCCTTTATTGTGCTAGGAGGATTGAGTGTTTGAGTGGTTGATTATTCCGTTTCCAGTGGAAACTTGTGGACTCTTAGAATCTGGGGTGGACCTTCGTGTAGAGTCGGTTCCATGTGGTATGCTGCTCTAGCCTAAGTGAAGTTGGGGAGTATACACCACCATCCCTTAAGGTGGTTCTAAGAGAAAATCCTAAAAATCCCACACTCTTAAGCTCTATTGCACGGTTGTAAAAACAGAGGAGGAAATAAAAAAAAAACAAAATAAAATTGTGCTTAAAGGAGAGACAACCTAATGAGCTTCCGTGTGCACGGGAAATTTGGATTCAATCCAACGTAGAGCTTAAGAGGGAAACTAAAGTCAAGCCTTATTACATAAGAGTTGTGTCTCCCAGCAATGGGACAATTTTTATTCAAAGAAATAAAGGCTAAGAGGGTCTGAAAACCTCAAATGACTTGGTGAAGGAAGACCACGTAGGAACTTGAAATGCCTAGACGCTTTGAATCAAAAGACGTGCCGTATCTTGGTATGATTTGGTGGATGTTTGGGGACGCCTTAGTGAGTTTGTGCATAGGATAACCATATCTTATTTCCTACTATGTGTTGTGAAATTTCAAAATGAGCTAGTGAGGATTTGATGATTTTCGGTTAATGATGGAGAGGTTGCCCAATCTCTAACAAGAAAAATAAAAAAATATGTTCTGTAATTCCTTGCATTGTACATACTTGAGTTGTATTGTACATATCATGTAGTTGCATAGTCGTGTCTTTGTGTATTGAGTAGTGAGCCATGTTGGCTAGCGGAAAGTTAAGTATGCAATGTGGTGGAGTATGCATTGGTTTGGTTTTTGGGTATGTATGCAATGTCTCAAGTGTGGGGGTTTGTGCTTCATTGTTTCTCGGGACGAGCAAGAGAGTTAGTGTGGGGGAGTTTGATAGCACCTTTTAGGGGCTATAATTTTTTAGCATTTACTACATAATTATGTGTATTTGGAGAGTGTTTTGAGGCTAATGTTAGAGATTCTTGGTCGTTTTATAACTTGTTGCTACCATGTGCTATATTGTTAGTCCGGGCATTTTTCATGCATATTTTATTGTTATTTGTCAAATATAATCGCTTGGTATGTTTGTTCATGTTGTTTTGGCAGGGAAGGATGCTAATCGGTTGATAGGAGGCATGGAACGAACTTCGGAAACAAAGGGGAGCTCAAGTGGAGTCAAGAGGAGCCGAATTGGAGGAGCTTGGATGACCAGTCAGCACAATTTTGATCATTTCCGGAATTCTAAAACTCATTTGGGGGTGATACCAGTACCATATGAAACTAGACTCAGAGAGCTTTCCAACGACAGGTCACTGAGCTAAATCCGAGTTTGGACGAAGAAGATATCGCGTTTTGAAGTCAGGAGCAGATTTCAGGGGGCTTTTATGCAATTACTGAAGACTTCTGCGGGTTATGATTCAAGAACGACCTAGGGACGGGAGTGAGCATCATTCACGCATCCAGAGAGCCAATAAGAAGGAGGAGAGCAAGGAGACTTCATTGGGAATGATCTCAAGCAAGGAGGAGACCCCGGATCGCGCCAATCTTAACTATTTTAGCGTTTGATCTATTTTTCTCTCTACTTTCTTGTATGAACTATTCAAGAACCATGTTAACTTGTGTTATGAGTAGCTAAACTCATACCTAGGCATCTATGGAGAGCCTAGGGTTTATGTTTTGATGATATTTTCCGGATTTTGGATGATCTTCCATGCTAGGATTATGGTTTAATGGAGATTGTTTTGGTTTTCATCATGTTGAGTTCTTTCCTTGACAAGTTAGGGCTAAGATGTGTGATGTGAATTGCCTATTTCTTCATTCAATCATGAACTAGGCTTAATGATGATATTGGTAGCCTAATTATCTTGTTTATTGTGCTTAATTCTTAGTAACGTAGGAGTCATGACCCGAAATTACTATGTAACTAGTGAGTGTGTGAAAACAACTCTACCCTAGTTGGGATGAGTAAACAAGATCATTCTTAATTGACTAGACTGAGAGGTTATTTGGATAGGAATGGCTAGATTAGGGTAAATTCAGTAGGACGTAATGAGTTGTTAGTGAATGGTGGTCTGAGAGGACATTATTCCTGGTAATATTGTTAGCCTGCGAGAACACATAGGTATTATACTTGGCCTGAGAGGGACAGATCGTTAACTTAGTGTAGAACGACATGAGACCGATAGGTGATTTTCAATGCCATTAACCAGCAAAGGTTACTAAGAGTCATCGTGTTAGAACATAGAATCCGGAATTGTCAAAACTACCCTAGGTGATCTATAGATTGCCTAGCTTTCTCTCCTCTGATTTCTATCAAATAATTTTATTCACGTTATTTTATTGCTATTGCTAGTCACTTGTTTGAGGGTGAAAACACTTCAAACTACAATAATTTTTACTGGTTACTTAGGTAAGTTGAATTTAATTGCTAATCTAGAGTATATAGTAAACACCTTCCCTTGGGTTCGATAACTCGTAGTGCAAAATACTCCACGTTATTACTTTACCGTATACTTGCGTAGCAACGCGTAGTAATCGCGCGTCAGGGTGCTTCACCATGAAGCAGATGATGTTTTAGAGAGAGTTTTTTTCATGTCCAGCTGTTGCTGATGATTCAGGATCAAATTGGAGAGATGGTGACACTTCGGCCCTTGAGGTGTCACAAAATACAAATGCCACTTTGGGGAGTAATTGTAGTATTCCAAATTTGGGGTAGATATTAGAAATAAAAAAGATCCTCAATATTTGAAAATTAAAACTTTGCCCCACCATTTTAAGATATTCTACACTATCTTCCAGCTCCAGTATTAAAAAACTTGGCCAAATTCCAGCCTGAGCTTAGTTTCTGATAATGACACATGTGCTCCCACTATTTCTATGTAATTACAAGATTACCCCATTATAAACAGTAATCAATTACTAGAAAATCACACATCCCTATTCCATGCCTTAAAGTGAAAATCACACATCCCTGAATATCACACATCCCTACCTATTCCTCATTACTTTGCCCTTAACCCATCCTAGATTTGTCGGTTCTCTCTCCTTATAGCTCGTTTTCCCAATGACCCATGCCTGACAACTGTATTTAACTAGGTTGCCACTATGACCTCCTATAGCGAGTCTCAATATCCTTCCAATGTTGACTAGTTCCATAAATGCTCAGATTCTCCAGTGCTTTGGAAGGATTGACTCATGTATGTACCTCTACCAAGGTTCCGCATACTACAGATTTCTAAATCCGTTGATTGCTATGTCCATTCTAGGTTTATACTCGTATTCCATTCCTTAAAGTTTATACAATACATGTTGTAACCTCGTATTTATATATATATACATATATATATATGTTTGTATGTGTGTGTGTGTGTATATATATATGTATGTATATATATATATATATATCTAACTCCACTGATTGCTATGTCCATTCTAGGTTTTTGTTAAATGCTCATACACGTATTCATGCCTTAAAGTTTATACAAGACTGTGTTAACCTCGTGTTCATGTGTGTGTGTGTGTATGTGTGTCTGTGTGTGTGTGTATATATATTCACCTCCAGTCTAGGCTACACGCCCTAAGAATTATCTTCCCATGCCTTGGTTCTTATTTCTTCCGGTAGATATCCTAGTGAAATCTTACATAGTCTGTTATGTATTAGCTCCCAAGATTGTTCATTATTTACTAATTTAATCGTCGCCATCCTTACTTGGAACTCTTTATTTTATCGCTTCGATACGTTGGTTGGACCCTTTGGTACAAATATATTTCCCAGGTTTTGAGGTTGTCACTCCTGACAAGTTCTTGTTTGAATATTTCAAAGTTAGTCAAGTCTTTTAACCTTATTTTAGTGTATGAGCGTACGATATTTGTCTACATTCAGTTTCCCCCCGGTATACCACATTCTTCTCTGCTACTGCTTGTACAAATCCATACTATTGTTTAACTTAACATATTGTCTGTTCCCTTCTTTGGTTCGGCCACCACTGATAAAACTCCTTTGGTTTCGCTCTACTGCTTCCTTGTACCCTTCCCCAATATTAATACCACCAAACTTATTAATATTGTATGCATTTATCCAATGTGTTGACCCTTTTTTTACGGTTTTAACCACCCCAACTATGCTTCCTCAATCTCATCTTGATACTTCCGTAACTTTCCTCGGTTGTTCCAATGTCTCCCTTCTTTCACCGATGGCTATATCTTAACGTGTCTTGGTGTCATAACTCTTGATATCCTGCTCACAACTCAGACTCTATGAACTCCTTATACTTGGTAACCTTAGGATACCGCACCGATCCTTGTCCCGTTCCTTGCAGCCCCAATTTACTCTCATAGTCTCGTGATAGTTACTGGAGATCTCCCGACACTATTTGACATTACCAAACTAGACCATCCTTGTACCAATACTATATTACTAGTTCTCTTTCCTATTACTTTGCTTTTTATGATTAAATAATATGTTTCCCACTTACCTGCATAAGCTCTACATCCCATATTCCCTATTATGACGAGTACCAAACTATGCACCACTTCCTATGAAGTCCGATCACTCACCAATTCTTCTTCTTCTTCTTATTCGTCTTCTTCATCCCGATTATGACGAGGTATTAAGCGTGTCTGTGGTGACCAATACGCAGATGCCGGCGAGGATTTGCAGTTTCCGTCGAAAGCTGTTGGAATAGATGCCCTAGAGGCAAATTTTTTTAGTATGACCAATATTTTTGGCTAGAAACATTCATTGTATTATTTATGGAGATACTTAATATAATGAAGTCCTTAGATTACAAATGTGTTTGTTTGTCATAAATATCCCTAGTCAATTACAATGATTAATTGGACGATCAATTATAGACTAGTATGGCGTTGGATTGATATGGAGATATCACGATCCAACACATGGGTATGCATTAGGATTAATAGCATACTGGATTGACTCACAACGAGAAGGCGACATAAAAGTTATGTAAAGTCACAAGTGATTCTCGTAGTTACAACGGTATTGTCATCCTTAGACTTGAAGTCACTAGATCCTCTAGTTGTTGAATGTTGTGTATTGACATCGTCAAACGCTACATCGTAACTGTGTAGTAATAAAGGCGTTATTCGGATATAATAAGGAAGCAATCTTAGAGATGGTAGTTATGTAGATTGAATTTTCCCTCCCACATAACGGGAGCAAATTGTAGGGTTTTGATCATGGATACGGAGCGGAAAGATAAATTATCCATTCAAGACCCTCCAAGGATCATAGGAAGAGAATCATAATGATGGTAAGGGAAGAAACAAGTAAGAGGTCTACTGTGATGACTTGTCATGTGAATTGTGTCACGTCTCTACGGTTGATCCACGCCTAGAGGTGAGATCTAGATCCTCCAAATCCTTGTGCTAGCTAGGAATAATCGAAGAGAATGAAGGAATCATGCAACGAATCACCAAGGAAGAGGGTTCGGACCCTCTTGGTGCCGACGGGTAGAGGGGGCGGCATAAGGGGGTTCGGCCTCCTTATATTGCTTTCTCTCTCCTTTCTTTATTCTCTCCTACTCCAAGTAAGTAGATGTGTGTAGAGAAAATAAGCTAGGATATTTCTTAATATAGTCCAACAACTCCTTGTCCTACTACATAAAGAACCCCTCTCCTAATTCTACTCAAATAAGGATTAGTCCCTTTTGCAAACTAGTCCTAGTCATGTTCATACATGGATTAGTTCTCTTTGAAAATTAATCATAATCATGTCTCTACATGAATTAGTCCACCTTGGCAAATCATAATCATGTCTATACATGGATTAGTCCAACTTGCATATTAGTCCTACTAAGTTAGCAAGTTGTTGCGATTTGATCATTCTAATTAATTAATCATATTAATTAATTCTCAAGTCTAGTTCACGCCTATATGGCGTGTGACCCCATATGTTCTATTTAGTTGGTAGTAACAATTTACTAATATGGAGCGGCCTCTAGCAAGACATCCATTCTAGCCAACAAATAGAATATTCATCATGACAAACCTTGTGCAAGTATTGTCTCATCCCTTTGTCTCAATATCCGGATTGGACACGAGACATACAAGTCACACTCGTGTATCCAATCCATAGTTTCTCGATCCTGGGAATAGCCTTATTCGTGCAAATAACATCAATATCCTATATTGATTTATTTGAGTCTGGCCAGACATTCTACAAGCACTATCCCTCGAGTGGCCTAGGATACTTGCTCCCATTATGTGGGAGGGAAAAATTCTATCTACATCACTACGATAAATTAGATTGCATCCTATTGTGTCCGGTACGCACCTTTATGACTACCCAGTCACGGTGTAGCGTTTGACGCTACCAAAACACAATATTCCACAACTAGAACATCTAGTGACTTCAAATCTAAGGATGACAACACCATTGCACCGCGAGAAGCACTTGTGACTTTACATAACTTGTATGTAGCCTTCTCGGAGATGGGTCAATCCAGTATGCCATTACTCATAATGCATACGCATGTGTTGGATCGTGATATCTCCATATCAATCCAACCCCATACTAGTCTATAGTTGATTGTCCCGTTAATCAATATAATTGACTAGGGATATTTTAAGAATATAACTTTTATATTCTAAAGACTTCATTCATGTCATCATATCTCCATACCGATAACATAATGAATCGTAAATCCATATATTTTTCACAATAAATTGATTGCCTCTAGGGCACAATTCCAACAGTTTCCCAGGATCTAGCGCGGCCCTCCACGCTTACACTGCGCAGGGGCGTGGTAGGCGAGACATGCGCTGGTACTTTGCAAATATTCACATCTCTTCTATCAACAATTTGATTGAGATTGAATATTTTGAGTAAGTGCATCTTAAACAATATTTTACTCAGTCCTCTATGGTTAGAATCAGTGACCGAATCTTGCCTGGAACCTTTCCAGCTCACAGTCGCTCCCACTAGTGCAAAACATAAAAATTGAACACAATCTGAAATCTTCTTTGTCAGATTGGAAGTTCGCATCACTGTTACCCCTTATAGTAAACTCTTCCCATCATCATATATCAAGAATTCATCCTTTAGTTCTCCTAAAGTACTTAAGGGTAATCTTGACAGTTATCCAGTGACTCTCACCCGGATTCGACTGGTATCTTTGTATCATACCATATGACGCATCTGGCCTAGTACATAATATGGCGTATCTCATGAATCTCATTCATACGGTCCTTCCCAATCTAATTGGAAATACAATTAGTATTCCAAAGGCCAATTCCATGTGACATAGGTAGAATCCATATTCTATACACGTTGAACAATTTCAACACCTTTGCCAATTTATGTACTATGGCCTAAGCCGCACAACCATCTTGATCTATCTCTATAGTTCTTCATAGGTTGCTTCGTCTAAGTCTATCATTGAAGATTAATTCCCTAGTTAATCTACGTAAGATTTCCAAGTGCGGAAATCATTCCCGATGATTAATATGTCTCTACATACAAATCTAGAAAAATAACTGTGCTCCCACTAACCTTCTTCTAAACACAAGCTTCATCTTCAATTTTGATGGAACCAAACTCCTTTGATTGCATCATCAATCAAAAGAATCCAACTCCAAGAAGCTTGACTCAATCTATAGACAGATTGCTATAAGCAAGATGCGAATGGATTTAAGCATCACAACTGGGAAAGATTTCGTCATAGTCTATACTATGAACTCATAGGAAATCCTTACCCAACCAATTTTACCTTAAAAAGTAATCATATTACCATCCACGTTGGTTTCCTCATAACCCACTTGCACCTTTCAGGTGGTTCCAGCAAAGTCCATACTTTGTTGGTATACATGGATTCTATTTTGTATCCCATGGCTCCTAGCTATTTCTGAGAGTATTTCCCACACGTGGCCATCTCATAGGTTGTAGGCTCATCTCAATGAGAAATATATCACGGGTTCTGAGAAATCCTTATTTCTCTAGTCCCTTGACATATCCTACCTGACCTACGGGGTTCTTGTGTTATCTGAGTAGGTTGCTCCACAACACCTTGTGATCCCGCTCATGTTCCATCAAAAGGATCAATGTTCTGCGGTGGTTCTTGAACTCCTTCAAGTTCTACTTTCCTCCCACTGTTTCTTTTAGTGACAACCTCTATCTAGAAACACTGTGGTTCGAGCAACAAACAATTTGTTCTCGATTGGGTTGTAGAAATGATATCATTTTTAGGATATCCCACAAAACATTTATCCAACTTTGGTCCAAGTTTATCTGTAAACTCTTTTACATAAACTTCATAACCCAAATTCTTTATGAACAACATACTAGGACACTTCCTAGTCCATATCTCATATGGTGTTTTTCATAATTGATTTAAATGGAACAAGGTTAAGGGAAAATTTGCTGTAATTAGAACATAGCCCTTAAAAGTAAACTGGAAGTTATTATTTGACACATTATGGACCAAACCGTGTTCAACAAGGTCCGAATTCTCCTCTTAGACACGCCAAACCCATGTGGCGTGCTAGGTGGAGCGAGTTTGGATCATATCCAACTCTCCCATAGATTCTTGTCAAACTCATGGCTCAAGTACTATCCTCTACGATCCAATCGTAGAGCCATGATACTTTTTCCAAGATGGTTCTCTACTTCATTCTTGAATTCTTTGAACTCTTCAAAGGATTCTAATTTGTTTCTTCATAAGATACACAAATCCATATTTCTCTGGTCTCATCAGTAAATATGATTATGTACTGATAATTATCTTTAGCATTTATGCTTAGTGGCATACATACATAAATATGTATGATTCCCAAAAGATAATATATTTTCCCTTTAAACAAGTCTTACATATCTCATATGATTGAAAATCAAATGAGTTCCAGAAATCCATCCATATGAAGTTCTAGATATGTATCTCTTATTTATGTGGCCTAATTAATAATACTAAAGATAAGTGAAGTTCATATCATTATATGCAAACTTCTTGGTATTAATGTTATAGATAAAATTATTATGATCAAGGACATACAATCCGTTAGACAATATTGCATTACAATAATGCATTATCAGAATAAATGGAACAACATTTTTCCTTTATTATGATAGGGAGCTTTCTTGTCCAAACAATAAATTATGACAATGCACCTACTCATAGCAGGGACATAATCACTTTTGTCTAATTCATGAATAATTTTAAAAATGTAGAGATAATTCCCTACGGCTGATTCAACAACTCCTTCCTTCATTGCCCCACGTGTAGGATTATTTCTTCCTTATCCAATTGGCTTCATCTCTTGAGATCCTCCACACTTCTGTAAATGTGAGATCCTCATCTAGTATCATATACTCGCGATGATGAGATGGACACATTGATATCTATAAAAAAAGAATACCTATATTGGAATTCATAATTCCTTTATTACTTACTTCCAGGTACTTGGGTAGTCTCTCTTCCTCTACACCACCTATGGGTCTTCAAGGCAACTTTGTTTTAGCAATAAGCTTGGTTTATACCCATGGGGTTTGCGCAAAACCTTTTTGCGCTCACCCAATGCTGTTAACTATTAACATGTTTTGCCTTAGCCCTTTATTATTATCAATCATATTGAGTAAACCCCTTTGAATAAAACTACAATTTCATCCAATGCAATTCTTGGTCCACTTGGGCGAATAACTTTTATTCTTTATCTATATCATTGAAAACACCCTTTCACTAATCTTTTCAATCATATTGAATTAGGTTAGTTGCATAACGCAAATTGGAGCAATACTTCAAACCTTTTATGTCTAGCTCTCTATTATAAAGAGCTTCTTTTAATGTATGATCATATCATAAGCCTCCATGTTCTCATGTTGCTTCCAAAGCTCAGAGTTCATGGCAGCTAACATGAGGCAAGTCACATCTAAAGAACCATTATTTGATGTTCCTTCCATTAGGTTTTAGTGTGCTTTGGTAGTTGGTAGGAAGAGAACTATATGTTTCTACGATGTACAACGATTTTTCTTTTCTTTTATTTGAGAATAATTCTCAATTTTATACCAATCAAAAAGATTCCAGATAGCTTGTCCATCTTATGGACATTAGGTCGTGTTTTGTTTGTTTAAGGCCATGGGCATTAAATACAATAAGATTATGCAAAGTTTGCGACGTATAACTATATTCAACAAGGATTTAAGTTGTCAAACATAGCTCCCACTATATTTCTACGGATTAATAACCCTCAATATTAATGCGGAAAATATCATTATATTTTTTAGTGGGCCAAGATCCATATTTCACTTCTTTTGAGCTTGCTTTGGCAAGTCACCCAAAATTAGTTATTTAGGTAGGAATTAATCTTATTAAAATCACCTAGTTGCATCCAACCTCTTACTTAAACAGTTGCACATTACTTGCTTGTTCCATCGCAACACAATCAAGATAAATCAAGTCGCTCTGATTTGGCACGCACGAGCTTGATAATCATGATCATGAAGAGTGTCTAAATCAAGAGAAGGCAAAAACGCAATATTTAAATTGAGGGATTTTCTTTTCCATTTAAGTTATTTTGTTGATCCATATCAACTGATCTACTTATTTAAGTTCGGGCACAACTCCAAATAATATACCCGGGTTGTCTAATTATCTTATTATCCTAATTGCATGCATCATTCATACACCAACCACAAAATAATAAGACAATAAAATAAACAACCACAAATAAATAAAACGTGATATGGATATGGCCTTTTCTAGACTAAGATATTCTCAAGCCAATGGGAATATCTATGAACCCTAAAAGCAAACACATCTCCATGCGTCTTCATCTTTTGTTCCATCCTTCATAGTCATGTGGAATGCTCCATGCTCCATATTTTGTGGCTTCTTTTGGCTGCGGGCTTCTTTTCTTCAATCGTGGCTAACAATCTATTCTATTTAGCACTAGCTAACAACTAAACTAAATAAAATAAATCTCACCAGTAGAGAAAAAAATGGCTCGCAGGCCATAAAACACTAATCAATTATTACATTAAATTGATCAACTCGCAGGCCGTAAACCAAACCACAAAATTAAACAATCACATCAAACCACATCCTAAGGCCATATCCAACCACCATGTGATTTGCATATAAACAGTTAAAATCCAATTTTAACGCGCTTGGTCAATTTTAAATTGATTTTAGGATTTCTAGGGTTAAAACGTTCCAAGAGGGTCCACCAACGCTTTGCCGAACCCTAAAAGTACCTCCCAATGGCCTTGGGCCGGCCCCTAGCCCACACGGCTAGGCCGTGCGCTAGGGCTGCCCTGGCTCCTAGGCCGAGCCTAGCTTGGGCAGCAAGGAAGGAGGGGCGGTCCCCTAGGGGGGGGCGAACCTCCTTACCTTGCCTTGTTGCCCAAGTTTGGTTGTTTCCTAATTGAAAAAACTCATTTTTCCAATTGGATGCCCAAGAACCCTAGATCTAAGATCCTAAAATTTCTCAAACTCACTAATTCATGCATCCAATGCACATAATAGGTCTTGTTTGTTTGAATTATTGACAATTTGCATCATATGCTTGATTTGTTCGTTTTACGCGATAAACAATGATTTAAAATATAAAACTATATAAATCGTAACATATAAACCATTATATGCTCTACGACCTGTGGCTCTGATACCACTGTAGGGTTTTGATCATGGATACGCAGCGGAAAGATAAATTATCCATTCAAGACCCTCCAAGGATCACATGCAGAGAATCATAACGATGGTAAGGGAAGAAACAAGTAACACACCTTAGAGGTCTCCTGTGATGACTTGCCACATGAATTGTGTCACGTCTCTACGGTTGATCCACGCCAAGAGGTGAGATATAGATCCTCCAACTCCTTGTGCTAGCTAGGAAGAATGGAAGAGGATGAAGGAATCATGCAACGAATCACCAAGGAAGAGGGTTCGGACCCTCTTGGTGCCGACGGGTAGAGGGGGCGGCATAAGGGGGTTCGGCCTCCTTATGTTTCTTTCTCTCTCCTTGCTTTATTCTCTCCGACTCCAAGTAAGTAGATGTGTGTAGAGAAAATAAGCTAGGATTTTTCTCTATATAGTCCAACAACTCCGTGTCCTACTACATAAAGAACGCCTCTTCTAATCCTACTCAAATAAGGATTAGTCCCTTTTGAAAACTAGTCCTAATCATGTCCATACATGGATTAGTTCTCTTTGGAAATTAATACCAATCATGTCTCTACATGAATTAGTCCACCTTGACAAATCCAAATCATGTCTATACATGGATTAGTCCAACTTGCATATTAGTCCTACTAAGTTAGCAAGTTCTTGCGATTTGATCCTTCAAATTAATTGATCATATTAATTAATTCCCAAGTCTAGGTCACCCGTATATGGAGTGGTTTCTAGCCAACAAATAGAATAGTCATCATGACAAACCTTGTGCAAGTATTGTCTCATCCCTTTGTCTCAATATCCGGATTGGACACGATACATACAAGTCACACTCGTATATCCTATCCATAGTTTCTCGATCCTGGGAATAGCCTTATTAGTGCAACTAACATCAATATGCTATATTGATTTATTTGAGTCTGGCCAGACATTCTATAAGCACTATCCCTCGAGTGGCCTAGGATACTTGCTCCCGTTATGTGGGAGGGAAAAATTCTATCTACATCACTACGATAACTAAGCTTGCTTCTTATTGTGTTCGGTACGCGCCTTTATGACTACCCTGTCACGGTGTAGCGTTTGACGCTACCAAAACACAATATTCCACAACTAGAACATCTAGTGACTTCAAGTCTAAGGATGACAACGCCATTGCACCGCGAGAAGCACTTGTGACTTTGCATAACTTGTATGTAGCCTTCTCGGAGATGGGTTAATACAGTATATCCCCATATCAATCCAACCCCATACTAGTATAGAATTGATTATCCCGTTAATCAATATAATTGACTAGGGATATTTTAAGAATATAACTTTATATTCTAAGGACTTCATTCATGTTATCATATCTCCATACCGATAACATAATGAATCGTAAATCCATATATTTTTCACAATAAATTGATTGCCTTTAGGGAACAATTTCAACACAAATATCCACGACCACTCGAGGGATGGTTCTTATAGATTGTCTGGCCAGAATCAGATAAATCAATATGGGATATTGATGTTATCTGCATGGATAAGACTATTCCCATAATCGAGAAAGTAAGGATTGGATATACGAGTGTGACTTTTATGTCTCGTATCCAATCCAGATATAGAGACAAAAGGACGAGATAGTAGTTGCACAAGATTTGTCAATGTAATGACTATTTCTTCTAGTTGGGTGGCATCGATGTGTTTCTAAACTCCGCTCCATGTTAATAAATGTAATTACCAACTAAGTATAAAACTATGGAGTCACACGCCATAAGGATTAAAGTAGACTTGAGAATTATTTAATATGATTAATTAAATCGAATAATCAATACGCAACTACTTGCAAATTTAGTAGGACTATTTTGCAAGTTGGACAAAAGTGTGTATGGACATGATTCGGATAGGGTCCTTTGTACAGTTAAGGAGTTGTTGGAATATATAAAGAACCCTCCTAGCTTATTTCTTCTACTAATTCTCATAACATAGATTGAGCAGGAGAGAAAAAGCAATGAGAAAGAGCAAGACAAGGGCCGAAACCGACCCCGTCCGCCCCCTTTACGTCGTCCGCCAAAAGAAGAGGCCGAGCCCCTCTTTTGGTCTCCGTTGTGTGATCTTCTTCTTCATTCCTCTACCGGTTTATAGAAAAAAGGTATGGAGGAATCTAGTTATTCATCCTAGGCGTGGACTAGCTCTAGAGACGCAAAGAGAATTTTGCGTTTGTAGTCATCACAGGAGACAAACATGGTAATTTGTTACTACAACCTTTACTATCATTATAATATCTCTTCCTGTGATCCTTGGTGGGTCTTGCGCGGATATTATTTGTTTAATTCCGCTGCGTAATCCGTTAAAAAACTCAATAGTGGTACAATGCCACAGGTCGTAGATCATAATAAATTTTATGTGTTACGATTATGTATATTTTACATTTTAATTATTGTTTATCACGTAAAATGGACATCAAGCATATTGATGCAATTTGTATAATTAAAAGAAATAAGATCTAATATTACATGGGATGTAAGGATTAGTGAATTTGGATCACCTAGGACGTGAAAATTTTGGATCTAGAAAACTAGGGTTTGGGCACAGGTTGGAAAAAGGTATTTTTCAAACTTGGAAACAACTAAACATGGGAAACAAGGAGGAAGTTGTTTTGGAATCAAATCCTAAGGAAGGACCACCCCTCTCTCCTTGCCGCCCAAGGAAGGCCACGACCAAGGGAGGCCGGGCTCCCTAGCGCATGACCTAGCCGTGTGGGCTAGGGCCAGCCGGCCCAAGGCCCATGTGGCGGTCCTTTGATGTTTTGGCCATGGTGATGGTGGGCCTCTTGGACTGTTTTGACCCCAGTATGTCCAAAATCAATTAAATTTTACCAAGCGTTTTAAAATTGGATTTTAATTGTTTATGTGCTATTTGCATGTTGATTGGATATGGCCTTAGATGTGGATGTTGTGAATGTTTAATTTTTGTGGTTTGTTTTTACGGCCTGCGAGCTGATAAAATTAATGTAATAGTTAATTAGGTTTTATGGCCTGCGAGTTGGTCTTCTTCTCAACTTGTGAGATCTTTTTATTTAATAAATATGCTAGCTAGTATTAGATAAAATTGATAATAGTCAAGATGGAGAAGAAGAATCCTAAAGAATTAAAGACCACAAGATGGAGCATTCCACAAGACTAAGAAGCATGGAGCATTCCAGAAGCTATGGAGCATGGACTAAAAGAGTGAGGCTCATGGAGATGGGCCTGCTATTTTAGGGTTCATAGATATTCTCATTGCCTTGGGAATATCATAGTTTAGAGGCCATATCCATATCACGTTTAATTTTTGTTTGCGATTGTTTATTTATTGTCTTATTATTTTATTGTTGGTGTATGGTTGATGCTTGCAAAATTGATAATAAGATAATTAACAACCTGGATATTTTAGTTGTGAGTTTTGCCAAACTCAAAATAAGTAGATCAGTTGATATGGATCAACAAAACAATTATATTTGGAAAAAAATCTCTCAATTTAAATGTTGCGTTTTGCCTTCTCGTTACCTAAACACTCATCATGATCATGATTACCAAGCTCGTGCGTGCCAAAGCAGGGCGACTTCGTTTGTCATGATTGTGATGCGATGGCACAAGAAAGTAATGTGCAATTTTTTAAGTAAGAGGTTGGATGCAACTAGGTAATTTTAAAGGGATAGAAAATGTAGAGGAAACCAATCGGGATTATCCATGGGATGGATAAATAAGGAGTTATTTTCCCATTTGAAGCAAGAGTTGCACAAGGATGCAATTGGTATTGTTCCTATTGGGTGACTTGCCAAAGCAAGCTAAAAAAGAAGTGAAATATGGATATTGGACCCACTAGAAAATATAATGATATTTTTCGCATTAATATTGAGGGTTATTAATCCGAAAAAATAGTGGGAGCTGTATTTAATAATCTAGCCATTATTAAATATAGTTATTTGTTCATAATATACTAAAACTTGTATATTTCTCATTTTGTAGAATTCCAATGGAAAATATGAATCTCAGCCTGAGATTCTAACTAATTAGGCCTACTTGGCCCATTCATGCACATACAACTCCCTCGTCATTGCTCTCCTTGCTCACCCTATTCAATTTTTAGTCTTGATTCCTATCCAGTTTTAGTTTTGAAAACTCTTTCCAACTATTATCTTGAGTTTCAAATTATTTCTTTTCAGAGAACCAATGCTCTGATATCATCTGTAACCCCCCCCCCATCCTAGAGTGCTGGAGAAGTAAAGTTGGATCCCTCAACTTAACACAATTTTTGTGTGAATATTATTTTCCCCTCTTATACAAGTCTGTCCAAACAGAGTTTTCAAGGAGATCAACTTGGTCAAACTTGACAGATTAATTCAGAATAATAATATGAGCAAATTTCCTCAAGGATTTGAAGAGTATAACAGTCATTTTTAGTGACAAACTAGAAGTTTAAGATTAAGTGAAATTGGTACAGGTAGCCCCATTTCAGAGTCAATTTATGAACAGCTGGGAAAAATTTGAGAAAACTGGAATTGGCTTTTTAAAGAAGGCTGAATGAGGATTCCAAATCATATTCAAGTTCTTGCAGATTCATAGTAATTAAAGAGATATTGTGAGTCAAAGTTGACTAAAATCAAGCTCCCGACACACAGGAAAATTTTGGAGTTCCTCATTGTTCATGCTCAAGATGCAGCCGAGCTTAGGTTACTCTATGTCCATTTATAGTGTGATTCAAGAAGGGAAAACTACAAGAAAGTGCGGCCTTACACTTGATGATTATGCAAAAACAACTCCACAAGAAACCATGAAGGGAGGAGCAGGATACAAGGCATGAAGTGGCTGGTTTAAGCACTGAGTTATACTTAGAAAATATTCAGTTCATCAGTTCTTGAATTACCAAACCCCTAACTTTCAAACTGAAATTTTGGAGAGTTGAGGGTGTGATTTGAAGAATCCAAATCATAGATTTGTAGTCCAAATACATAAGAACAAACCACAACAGGCATAACACCATGACAACAACCTATCACCAAGATTTGAAGAGCTGGAATTAGCTAAAAAATGGAGGCATGAACTGAGACTGAGCTACCCCATTTGCAACAAGTTTTGATAGGGATTTTGAGACCATCATAGTTGAAATTTTAAGAGAAAATTAATACATGACTTGTAGCATGTACTTCCAGCAGTGCATAGCCACAAATTTCGCGTGATTTGGTTTAAAATTGAGGGAGATATACCCTGGTTTTCAGTGCTCCAAATTCTTCCCGAAAAAAAGATGAACAGTTGGATTAATACTCAAATTATTTGGTTATAGTCAAGTTATGATGATCCTAACATGTTCAAGAAGCATTTGGGAGCATGAGACAATGATTTTCGGTGAAAAACAAGCTGGGACGAGGTATTAACCGTGACTCTGGTGACCAATACGCAGAACCCCGCGAGGATTTGCAGTTTCCGTCGAAAGCTGTTGGAATAGATTCCCTAGAGGCAATCTTTTTTAGTATGAACAATGTTTTTGGTTAGAAACATTCATTGTATTATTTATGTAGATATTTAACATAATGAAGTCCTTAGTTACAAATGTGTTTGTTTGTCTTAAATATCCCTAGTAAATTATAATGATTAATTGGATCATCAATTATAGGCTAGTATGGGGTTGGATTGATATGGAGATATCACAATCCAACACATGGGTATGCATTCGGATTAATAGCATACTGGATTGACCCACAACGAGAAGGCTACATACAAGTTATGTAAAGTCAGAAGTGCTTCTCGTAGTGACAACGGTATTGTCATCCTTAGACCTGAAGTCACTAGATCCTCTTGTTGTGGAATGTTGTGTATTGACATTGTGAAACGCTACACCCTAACTGGGTAGTAATAAAGGCGTTAGTCGGATATAATAAGGAAGCAAGCTTAGAGATGGTAGCGATGTAGATATAATTTTTCCCTCCCACATAACGGGAGCAAATATCCACGGCCAATCGAGGGATGGTGCTTATAGAATGTCTGGTCAGACTCAGATAAATCAATATGGGATATTAATGTTATCTGCATGGATAAGACTATTCCCAGAATTGAGAAAGTAAGGATTGGATATACGAGTGTGACTTTTAGGTCTCGTTTCCAATCCGGATATTGAGACAAAGGGATGAGAAAATATTTTCACAAGGTTTGTCAAAGTAATGACTATTTCTTCTAGTTGAATGGCATGGATGTGTTGCTAGACACCTCTCCATGTTAATAAATCTTATTACCAACTAAGTAGAAACCTATGGGGTCACACGTCATGAGGATTAAACTAGACTTGGGAATTAATTAATATGATTAATTAAATAGAAGAATCAATAAGCAACTACTTGCAAAATTAGTAGGACTAATTTGCAAGTTGGACTAATCCGTGTATGGACATGATTAGGATATGGGCATTTATACAGTTAAGAAGGATTTGTTGGACTATATAAAGGACCCTCCTAGCTTATTTCTTCTACTAATTCTCATAACATACATTGAGAAGGAGAGAAAAAGCAATGAGATAGAGCAAGACAGGGGCCGAAACCGACCCTGTCCGCCCCCTCTACCCCGTTGGCCAAAAGAAGAGGCTGAGGTCTCCGTTGTGTGATCTTTTTCTTCATTCCTCTACCGGTTTCTAGAAAAAATGTGTGGACGAATCTAGTTCCTCATCCTAGATGTGGACTAGCTATAGAGATGCAAAGAGAATTTTGAGTTTGAAGTCATCACAGGAGACAAACAAGGTAATTTGTTACTACAACCTTTACTATCATTATGATATCTCTTCCTGTAATCCTTGGTGGGCCTTGTGCATATCTTATTTTTTTTTAATTCCGCTGCGTAATGCGTTACAAAACTCAACAGTGGTGCAATGCCATAGTTCGTAGAGCATGATGTAGTTTATGTGTTACGATTATGTATATTTTACATTTTAATTATTGTTTATCGCGTAAATTGGAAAAATCAAGCATGTTGACGCAATTTGTATAATTCAAAGAAATAAGATCTAATATTACATGGGATGTAAGGATTAGTGAATTTGGATCACGTCGGACGTGAAAATTTTGGATCTAGAAAATTAGAGTTTGGGCACAAGTTGGAAAAAGGTATTTTTCAAACTTGGAAACAACTAAAATTGGGCAACAAGGAGGAAGTTGTTTTGGAAACGACTCCGAAGGAGGTTCGGCTCCCCCGTAGGGGACCACCCCTCCTTCCTTGCCGCCCAAGGAATGCCACGACCAAGGGAGGCCGGACTCCCTAGCGCACAACCTAGCCGTGTGGGCTAGGGGTCAGCTGTCCCAAGGCCCATGTGGCGGTCCTTTGACGTTTCGGCCATGGTGATGGTGGGCTCTTGGACCGTTTTGACCCTAGTATGTCCAAAATCAATTAAAAATTGACCAAGCGCGTTGAAATTGGATTTTAACTGTTTATGTGCTATTTGCATGGTGATTGGATATGGCCTTAGATGTGGATGCTGTGAATGTTTAAATTTTGTCTGTTAAAATTAATGTAATAGTTAATTAGGTTTTATGGCCTGCGAGTTGGTCTTCTTCTCAACTTGTGAGATATTTTTATTTAGTAAAGATGCTAGCTAGTATTAGATAAAATAGATAATAGTCAAGATGGAGAAGAAGAAGCCTAAAGAATTAAAGACCACAAGATGGAGCATTCCACAAGGCTAAGAAGCGTGGAGCATTCCACAAGCTATGGAGCATGGACCAAAAGAGGGAGGCACATGGAGATGGGCTTGCTATTTTAGGGTTCATAGATATTCTCATTGACTTGGGAATATCATAGTTTATAGGCCATATCCATATCACGTTTAATTTTTGTTTGTGGTTGTTTATTTATTGTCTTATTATTTTATTATTAGTTTATGGTTGATGCGTGAAAAATTGATAATAAGATAATTAAAAACCCGAATATTTTAGTTGTGAGTTTTCCCAACTCAAAATAAGTAGATCAGTTGATATGGATCAACAAAAAAAATTAAAATTGGAAAACAAAATCCCTCAATTCAAATGTTTCTGAAAGATCAAGTTGTGCAAGGCTTGGAATAGCTCAGCTATTTCAAGGCCTTGAATCAGCTATCAAAGCCTTGAATCAGTCTCAGTTACCTATTTTCAAGCCCTTGAAACTGGATTCAAAGCCTTGAAACTGCTTAACCTGTATGCACACTCTCTGGGGGAGTTTTCTGCAAACTCTCTGAGTTGATTTACGCTCTCTCTTTCATATCCTTGATTCATTGTTATTAGATGATGTCATAAAAATTGTTCTAACATGTTTTGATCATAATATATCATCTGTTTGACCATGATAATGCATACAATTTTGTTTCTACGTTTTGCAGGATTGTTTCCTAAACTAAATTGCTGCAGATTTGGAAATAGTTGGACAATTTGATCATGTGATCAATCAGACGTGTATGACAGGTTCTCATGGTGTTTAAATGAAATATTACAACAAAATCTCTGAAGATTGTGATCATCCAACCGTTGGAGAAGATTTCAAAGGAGTCAAACTTTGTTGCCTACAAAATAGGAAGTTTGCGCTGAAAATCTGGGGAGCTTTGCGGAGCTGTTTGAAGTTTAAATAGAGCTCAAAACCGAAGCAACACAACAAAAAACACTCAACGGGCAAAAACAGAGAAAGAATTCTGTATTGACAAGCATCAAAGAAGTTCATCATTCTTCCAATCCATTCCAAAGAAGTTCACTGCATTTTCGCTGCAGTTTTCTACTCTAAGTGTATTTCTGTATTGAACTGTATTGGTAGATCATTTATGTATTATCTCTATATTCATTCTCAAGGATTGTTCAAAGTGAACAATAGAGAATTCTTAGTTAATTAGTTAGCTAGAGCAGGTACCAGACAGGTTAGGGAAAACCACAAGCTGTAACAGAGTAAGGGAACTCTCTGGGCTTGAGTTCTAGGGCTTAGCTTTTGATTAATAAGAATTGAGTTGAAAATCCTTCAGGGATCCGATCCCTGAGGTAGAGACGTAGGTCCAAGTGGACTGAACTCTATAAATCACTTGTCTTCTACATTTACAGTTCATTCATCTTCATAGCTTTTGCAGCACACAAAAACTGTTTATTTTTCAAGGGTTTGAACTTGTTTTCAAGGCCTTGAAAAAGGCATACTTGCTCTCTACTTTCTGCATCTTCTTCAAAGGCCTGAACTAGCTTTCAAGGCCTTGAACTTCATTGTTTGCACAAGCTTTCATCTTCCTAGCAAGTTTTGCAAAAAGTTGTCATACTCTGTTCACCCCCCCTTCTAGAGTATCTTAGCTGCTTATACATCTACGTACTCACACATTCAATTGGTATCAGAGCTTATATCATTGTATAATATTTAACCATCTGGTGATCATGAGTACTGCAGGTGATGGTAGTTTCTCACAGGAAAGAGCTGCTAACAGACCTCCTCTATTCTGTGGAGAAAATTTTGCTCACCGAAAAGCTCTTATGAAAATGTTCATTATTGATCAAGATCTAGAGCTTTGGACCATTATCCAAAATGGACCTCATACTTTCTACACAGAGAAATATGCGATCAAAACTCCCAAAACAGAAGACTCACTCTCCTCTTCTGAATTAGAGAAATTTTCTAAGAACTACAAGGCTATTAACATTTTGTATTGTGCTTTGAGTACAGATGAACAACAGGATCTCTGGATGCACAACTGCTAAAGAAATATGGGATATACTTGTGGTTACCTTTGAAGGAACCAGTTAAGTCAAGCAAACCATGATCAACATTTATCTCAGACAATATGAGCTGTTCAAGATGAATGCAGATGAGTCCATCAGAGACATGTTCAAGAGGTTGACTGACATTGTCAACAACCTTGACTCACTGGGAAAACATTTTTCCAATGAAGAAAAGGTGAGGAAGATTCTCAGAAGTCTTCCAAAGGCAAAATGGGAACCAAAGACCAAAGCCGTTGAAAAAGCTCAGAATCTCTCAACTTTACAACTTGATGACCTACAAGGGAAGCTCCTAACACATGAGATATCTATGAATGAAGTTGATGGAGAACTCCTAGCTCTCCAATCCAAAGAGAATGGGAGAACACAAAGCCTTGAAACTGATGATGAAGATCCAATTGCCTTAATTTCCAAAGCCTTGAAAAGGATTCTCAAAATGAAGAAAAACTTTGGAAACAAAGATTTCAACAGAGAAAGGCATAGATCATCCAGCAGCAAGGACTACAAAGGTAAGTCCTCTTCACGATTCAAATCAAAAGTTATGATTTGCTTTGAATGTGGTGATGCAGGACACTTGATAAGAGATTGTCCACACAAGAAAAGCAAGAGCTTTCAAAAGAAAGATCATGAAAGAAGAAAGAAAGCCATGACAGCTTCATGGAGTGATTCAGATAGCTCTAGTGAATCTGAATCCGAGGAAGAACATGCCAACCTATGCTTCACGGCCAAGCATGATGAAAGTTATGAAAAGAACATTGAGGTAATGGTAAATTTTCTGATTTCAAAACCAAAAGAAGCTCTTTCATAATATCTCGGAACAATGATTTTAAATGAGGAAGATTATCTGAAAGAGATCAGACTTTTGAAAGAAAAAGTTCATGAGCAAGAAAAAGAAAACTTACAACTTGTTTGCCTAAATCAGAATCTTGAAATATCTCAGAAGAAAACTGATAGTGATTTCAAGGCCTTGAAAACAAGTTTCAAAGCCTGGAAAACACAAGTCAAGGAAGTAGTCACTAAAAACTCCTCAGTGAGTGACAACCTTTTTAATCTAAGACATCAGGTTGATGAATTAGAGAAACAAAAGACTACTCTTACTGAGAAACTTCAAGAATCTGAATTTGTCAAAGTCAAGCTTGCTGGATCAGAACACAAGTTGAACTTGATTCTTGGAGGAAGTTCACAGTCTGTTCACAAAGCCGGTATTGGATTCAATCCAAACTTTCCAAGAAGAAACAATACCAGATTTGTGAAAGCTGGAAACAAAAATTCTCCTACATGTCACTACTGCTGCAAAACTGGTCATGTTAAGATGACTTGTACTTTTAGAAGAAGAGACACTCACATAATGAGGAACACTTTTCCTTTTCAACTCAAATGACAAGTTAAGCAGATTTGGGGTCCTAAAGGGGTTAGGCCACCTAACATGGTTGATCCTGAATATGAATCTAAATTCCACACTGGGTCTAACAGCTGGGTAAGGCAGTAATTGGTGTTTGCAGGTTGTCACCAATGTCATAGAACAGAAGTGGTTCATGGACAGTGGTTGCTCAAGACATATGAGTGGAAAGAGATCTCTATTCTCAGAATTGAAGGAGCAATCAGAAGGTTCAATAACACTTGGTGAAAAAGACAAATGCAATATAATTGGTATTGGAAAATTTGGTACACATTCTGAAAACTCCATTTCTGATGTGTATCTAGTTGAAGGTCTGAAATTTAATTTTCTTAGTGTATCTCAGCTTTGTGATAATGGAAACAAAGTTATCTTTGATAAAGAGAAGTGTGTGGTGCAAAATGAGAAATCAGGAGATTGCATTCTCACATCCTCTAGATCAAACAATGTGTATACTTTTCACACTAACAAAGTTGCAGGTGAAAATTTGAAGTGTCTCAAGGCCTTGAAATAGGATTCAAAGCTTTGGCACAGGAAACTTGTCATATCAGTTTGCACACTTTGAACAAGTTGATTTCCAAAGACTTGGTAAGAGGATTTCCATCCATCAAGTTCAAAGAAGATGAAATGTGCAAAGCCTGTGCACATGGTAAGAAGACCAGAAGTTCGTTCAAGCCAAAGAAGTTTGTAAGTACAACTAGACATATTGAATTACTTCATATGGATCTCTTTGGTCCTATGAGAACTCCTACTCCAAAAGGTAAAAGGTATATGCTAGTTGTTGTAGATGATTTTTCTATATATACTTGGGTTATGTTTCTGAAAGAAAAATCTGAAGCACTCTCTGAATTTTCAAAGCTTTGCAGATAACTTAAAAACTTGAAAAACCTACATGTAGCTTCAATCGGACGTGATCATGGTAGAGAATTTGATCAGTTAGAATTTGATTTATTCTGTGATAAACATGGTATTACTCACAACTTTTCTGCTGCAAGAACTCCTCAACAAAATCGTGTTGTTGAAAGAAAGAACAGGACTCTTGAAGGTATGTCAAGAACAATGCTTCTTGAGAACAAGCTGCCAAAACATTATTGGGCAGAAGCTGTGAATACAGCAAACTATATTTTGAACATGTGCTTGATCAGACTCATTATGAAGAAGACCCCCTATGAACTATTCAAAGGGAGGAAGCCAAACATTTCATACTTCAGACCCTTTGGATGTACTTGTTTTGTTCACAACAATGGAAAAGACAACCTTGGTAAGTTTGATGAAAGAAGTGATGAAGGTATATTTCTTGGTTACTCTATGAATAGCAAAGCTTATAGAGTTTACAATAAAAGAACCAAACTGGTTGAAGAGAGAATTCATGTAATTTTTTATGAAAGCTATGATGGTTCTTTGAGTGAAAATTTTGCAGACTTGAATTTGAACAAGCATGAATCATAGGAAGAGACTGAGAATCCATTAGGATTCAAGAAAGGCTCAGAAGAAAATAGAAGACATTTTTCAAGACCTTGAAAATGGTGCTCGAGGCCTTGAAAGTAAACCTCAAAGCCTTGAAAAAGATGATCATAAAGATTCAAGTGACAAATCCACTACTTCAAGACCAGAGAAGATCTATGGAGAACCTGAACCATGGTCTCCAAGAAAGAGATTCAAATATCTCTCATCTCATCCAGCTGATAATATCATATCATATCCAATCACTGGTACACAAACTAGATCGCAGTTGAAGAACTTATGTGCTTTTAATGCTTTTATTTCTCTTGTAGAACCAAAAAACTGTGAAAGAAGCTTTACAAGAAGCAGACTGGATCATTGCTATGCAAAGTGAACTCAATGAGTTTGAAAGGAATATGGTTTGGAACCTGGTTCCTGCACCTTCAAACTAGTCTGTCATTGGTACCAGATGGGTTTTCAGAAATAAGTTGGATGAAAGTGGCAATGTTATTAGAAACAAAGCAAGATTATTTGCTCAAGGTTACTATCAATAAGAAGGTATTGACTATGAGGAAACTTTTGCTCCAGTTGCCAGAGAGTTATCAAGTCTTATGAGCAGGGAATTTGATATGAGCATGATGGGAGAGTTGAACTTCTTCCTAGGACTTCAAATACATCAATTGAAGAAGGGCATCTTTCTGCATCAAAGCAAGTACACGAGAGACTTACTAAACAAATATTGAATGGCTCAATGTAAGGAAGCCAAGACTCCTATGAGCTCTACACTATCCTTAGACAAGGATGAATCTGATAAGAGTGTCAATGTAAAAGAGTATAGAGGCATGATTGGATCATTACTCTAACTGACAACAAGCAGACCATATATTATGTTTAGTGTGTGTATGTGTGCAAGATTTCAAGTTGATCCAAAAGAATCACACTTGACTGGTGTGAAGAGAATATTCAGATATCTCAATGGTACCAAAGACTTAGGGCTTTGGTATCCAAGACATTCTAACTTCTCTTTACATGGTTTTTCAGATGCTGACTTTGCAGGTTACAAGGTTGATAGAATAAGTACTTCAGGAACTTGCCAATTCATTGGATCATCATTAATCATTTGGCATTCCAAGAAACAGAATTCAGTTGCTCTATCAACAGCTGAAGCTGAATATATAGCTGCAGGAGCATGTTGCTCACAAGTGTTATGGATTGCTCAACAGCTAAGAGACCTTGGATTTTACTTCAGGGGCATACCTATTAAGTGTGACAACACTAGTGCAATTTCAATTACAAAGAATCCAGTGCAACACTGAAGAACCAAACACATTGATGTCAGACAAAACTTTATCAGAGATCATGCTGAGAAAGGTGATATTGTTCTTGAATTTTTTTCTACTAACATGCAAATTATAGATATCTTCACCAAACCATTAGCAGATGAAAGGTTATCAGCTCTAAGATTGGAATTGGGAATGCTAAATAAAGATGCATTGGTTTAGGGGGAGCATCAGGTAAGAAAGGTAAGCTGTATGTTCCAAAGGTTTGAAATGAGTTTCAAAGCCTTGAAAATCAGTTCTAAGCCTTGAATTTTACTTGTTGCAGTGTTACAGTTTTTCAAGACCTTGAAAGCCTTTCCAAAGCCTTGAAAATAAGTCTGCTACACTGATAGTCAATAATCTTGGATCATTTTGTGTTGGGTGATATCTCTGTAGATATTTGCCTAATATAACCCCTACCCTTTTCAAAAATTTGTTTTAGCCAAAAATAGAATCAATATATTTTATTTTCCAACGGCATAAAATATTTGAAATCTCTCTGATCATTGAAAATCATTTGAGATCAGAGAGATACTAGTTTCCTTTTAAAACTCAAACTCTTTCAGTATTTATCTTCTTCTCTTCTCCTTCATTCCGTATCACTCCACCTCTCTATATTCTTCTCCCAAACCCTAATGAGCACAAGGAGAGCCTCAGACAGAATCAAGATGGCTGGAGGTTCGAAACCTGTCTCAGAGAAGAAAAGAAAAGCAACTGTGGATGAGGTTCAAGAAGTCAGTGGGGACTCTAGCTCCAGAACTCCTAGTGCAGAGGCAGTTCAAGATCTTCCTCCACCAAAGAAGAGGGTCAAGAAGGTTACAGTCTCCTCTTCAGAAAAGGAAAATAAGAAGAAAGCTGTTACAAAAAAGCCACCAGAAATAGAGCCTACCAGTTCAAAGAAGGTAAAGAAGAAAGCAACTCAGGCATAAAAGGGGAAACGAAAGGTGACAGAAGCACAACCAGAAGGACAATTGGAAAAGGAACTGCATATCTATTCACAAGCCTCAACAAAGAACATAACACCAGATGAGACTTGGTTTGTCTCAAACATCTATAAAGGTCAGTGGTTAGATGGTTTTGCTTCAAGATCTATTGGTTTTTGTAGTATGGTTAATATGCATATGGTTGAACACATGAAACTTAAGTGCATATCCATGTTGAGTAAGAGTTCTCTCTGGTGTATGCTGAATCATAATGAATTAGCCTACCCTAGACTCACTAGACTCTTCTACCTGAACTTGACCCAAGTTAAGAGATCTGTACATTTGGTGATCAAATCTAAAGTTGCTGGGATAGTAATTGACCTGGATCACTCTGAGTTTGCCAATGTGCTAGGGTCTCTAAAGAGGTATGATACTAGCAACCATCCACCTAAGTCAGAAACCTTGAAGCTAGCCAAAGATGAGTTCTTTCTTCCAAACATCTCAACCTCAGCCAAACAGTTAACACATTATGTGTTGAATGTTGAAGCCAAAGTCCTTCATACCATCCTGGTTAGGTGTATCTTTCCCAGAGATCACTCTAGAGAATTGGTGACTGAGAGAATGCTGCATATCATGTATCTGATTATGTATGGCTATGAGATTGTTCTTCCAAAGCTAGTGATTGAACACATGCTCTTTAGCCTTACCAGTAAAAGGATTCACCCTCTGCCCTATGCAAACTTGCTCACTTTATTCTTTGAACACTTTGAGATTCCAACTAATGGAGAGGAATCAATCACATCTGGATTTAGAGTACTTAATGAGAAAGCCTTTGATAACATTGGAGTGGTGAAGACCAAAGAGAAAGTTTGGAAACTTTACTCAGACTTGACTGAAGCAGAACTAGGTGCAAAGAAGTTTCCTAAGCCCAAGACCTTGACTCCCACTTCAAGCTAGACTTCTCAGCCTACAGACAATCAGAGACCTGATCGTTTGGAGCTGGACATGGAGGATGTCAAAGCAACTGTTTTTGAACTGGAAAGTGATTTGAGGCAAGTCAAGTACATGGTGGAAAGCATCCTCAGAAGCATGACTTTGATTGATGTTCCTGAGGATGCTGAAGGAACAAAGAAAGGAGACTCTGACAAGGATTTGCCTAGTGAGTATTCAGACCAGGAAGAAGCTACTCCAGTTTCAGACAAGGGAAAGAAGGTAGAAGTTTAGGCATCACAGGAAGAAGATGAAGCCAATAGCCCTGACTCAGATGAACTGCTGATTACCTTGAAGATGAAAAAGAAATCTCCAAAGACTGCTGCAAAGGACAAGACTGAAGAAACAACTGTTGCTGGTGGGAATGCAGAGGAACATGAAGAGCAGGACAAAACTGATGAAGAAGACAATGAGAAAGAGGAAGGAGATCAGGAAGAGGAAGAAGATGAAGATCCAACCCCTTAATCTTGCCTACTCTTTCTTATCCATTCTCTATTCTTCAAAGTTTCTCTTTTAAATTTTAAAAAATTTCCGACACTTGATCCAACATCTTCTATCTTTTTGATGAAAGTCAAAAAGGGGGAGAAATTACAGGTTTTTGTTTTTAGTAGTTCTTTAGGTTTATTTGCTTTTTTCTTAACTATTTAAGTTTTTGTTGGTATTATGAATAAGTTGGATCTTTTTGGATATATTGTGTCATAAATTATGATCTAATCAGTTTATTTTGCAGAGACTAAGGATCAAACAGTATTTGGTTTTGTCTTTCATCAAGGGGGAGACTAAAAGATCAGGTTGTGCAAGCCTTGGAATAGCTCAGCTATTTCAAGGCCTTCAATCAGCTTTCAAAGCCTTGAATGAGTCTCAGTGGCTTGAAAATAGTTTACCTATTTTCAAGGCCTTGAAAACGGATTCAAAGCCTTGAAACTGCTTAACCTGTATGCACACTCTCAGGGGAAGTTTTCTGCAAACTCTCTGAGTTGATGTACTCTCGCTCTTTCATATGCTTGATTCATTGTTATTAGATGATGAAATACAAATTGTTCTAACATGTTTTGATCATAAGATATCATCTGTTTGACCATGATAATGCAGGAAATTTTGTTTCTAAGTTTTGCAGGTTTGTTTCCTAAACTGTTTGCTGCAGATTTGGAAATAGATGGACACTTTGATCCTGTGATCAATCAGACGTGTATGACAGCTTCTCATGGTGTTTAAATGAAAGATTACAACAAAATCTATGAAGATTGTGATCATCCAACCGTTGGAGAAGATTTCAAAGGAGTCAAACTCTGTTGCCTACAAAATAGGAAGTTTGTTGCTCAAAATTTAAGGAGATTTTGCAGAGCTGTTTGAAGTTCAAATAGAGCTCAAACTCGAAGCAACACAAAAAAAAACACTCAACGGGCAAAAACAGAGAAAGAATTCTGGATTGACAAGCATCAAATAAGTTCATCATTCTTCCAATCCATTCCACAGAAGTTCACTGCATTTTCGCTGCAGTTTTCTACTCTAAGTGTACTTCTGTATTGAGCTGTATTGGTAGATCATTTGTGTATTATCTCTATATTCATTCTCAAGGATTGTTCAAAGTGAACAATAGAGAATTCTTAGTTAATTAGTTAGCTAGAGCATGTACTAGACAGGTTAAGGATAACCACAAGCTGTAACAGAGTAAGGGAACTCTCTGGGCTTGAGTTCTAGGACTTAGCTTTTGATTAATAAGAATTGAGTTGAAAATCCTGCAGGGATTTAATCCCTGAGGTAGAGACGTAGGTCCAAGTGGACTGAACTCTATAAATCACTTGTCTTCTGCATTTATAGTTTATTCATCTTCATAGCTTTGCAGCACACAAAAGTTGTTTATTTTTCAAGGGTATGAACTTGTTTTCAAGGCCTTGAAAAAGGCATACTTGCTCTCTACTTTATGAATCTTCTTCAAAGGCTTGAACTAGTTTTCAAGGCCTTGAACTTCATTGTTTGCACAAGCTTTCATCTTCCTAGCAAGTTTTGCAAAAAGTTGGCATACTCTATTCAACCCCCCCCCCCCCCCCTTCTAGAGTATCTTAGCTTCTTATACATCTGCATACTCACATTTTCAGTTGTGTTTTTCCTTCTCGTTACTTAAACACTCATCATGATCATGATTACCAAGCTCATGCGTGCCAAAGCAGGGCGACTTGGTTTTTCATGATTGTGATGCGATGGCACAAGCAAGTAATGTGCAATTGTTTAGGTAAGAGGTTAGATGCAACTAGGTAATTTTAATGGGATTAAAAACCTAAAGGCAAACAATTGGCATTATCCATGGGATGGATAAATAAGGAGTTATTTGCCTAGTTGAACCAAGAGTTGCATAAGGATGCAATTGGAATTGTTCCTACCCAAATAACTGAGTTTTGGGTGACTTACCAAAGCAAGCTCAAAAAGGAAGTGAAATATGGATCTTGGAACCACTATAAAATATAATGATATTTTTCTCATTAATATTGAGGGTTATTAATCCAAAAAAAAACAGTCTGAGCTGTATTTAATAATCTAGCCATTATTAAACATAGTTATTTGTTCACAAAATACTAAAACTTGTATATTTCTCATTTTGTAGAATTCCAATGGCAAACAACTCATCGAGTTCATCACACTCCCTACATTATGTCCTTGAGAATGACAAGCTTTCTGGAACCAACTTGCTAGACTGGTTGAGGAACTTGAGAATCGTTCTCAAGCAGGAAAAGAAACTGTACACTCTAGAGGAAGAAGTTCCTGAAGGTTCAAAAATAATACCCTTGCAACCCTAAAGGCGCATCAGAAGTTCGTGGACAATGCTAATGATGCGGCCTGCCTAATGCTTTGCACCATGTCCTCTGAGCTCCAGAAGCAACATGAGAACATGGCTTCGTTTGATATGATCATTCACTTAAAGCAACTCTTCCAAGAGCAAGCTAGGGTTCAGAGGTATGAAGTTTCCAAGACATTGTTCAAATGTCATCTGTCAGAGGGAAACCCAGTGGGACCTCATGTACTCCGAATGATCGGGTACTTGGAGAATCTCGAAAGACTAGGGTCCCCGGTGCGTCCCGAGATGGCCACATATCTCGTTTTTCAATCGTTGCCTGAGATTTATGGACAGTTCATCAGGAACATCATAAATGAGATCGTGAACCTCTGCCAGAAATACTTAATATGTTGAGGACAGGTGAACAAAGCATCAACAAGGGGAAGGGAAATGTCATAATGATGGTGCACAAAGTGAAAGGAAAAAGGTTTGCCTCAACCTCCAAAGGAAAAGGCAAGGCAGTTGCTAGATCCAAGGAAGTTTCTCTTAATTAAGCCTGTTGGTGGCGTTGCCAAGGGAGTGACTAAGGGTGATTGTCACTACTGCAATCAGCCTGGACACTAGAAGAGAAACTGGCCAAAGTATCTGGAGGATAAAAGGCTTGGAATAGTGATTCCACCACCACCAGGTATTTTTGTTATTGATGTCAATATAACTTGCTCTTCATCTTCTGTATTAGATACTCGATGTGGATCTCACATTTGTCGAAATGCGCAGGATCTAAAGAGAAGTAGAAGATTAGCTAAAGGGGAGATAGACCTGCACGTTGGGAATGGAGCAAAGGTTGCTACATTGGTCGTAGGCATGTACGAGCTGTCTCTGCCTTCATGATTAGTTTTAGAATTAAATAATTTCTATTTTGTTCCTGCTATGATCAGAAACATTATTTCTATTTCTTGTTTGGACAAGGACGGTTTTACTATTTCAATAAAGGACAATTGTTGCTCCATTTATTTTGATAGTATTCACTATTGTGGTGCGCAATTATTTAATGGATTATATATCCTTGATCTAAGCAATCCTATCTATAACATAAATACGAAGAGGATTAAAATGAATTATTTAAATTCTAATTATCTATGGCATTGTCGTTTAGACCACATAAACGAGAAACGTGTTTCTAGACTCCAAAAGGTTGGATTCCTAGACTCGTTTATTGGGAAAAATGACAAAGTCCCCTTTCAATAAGAAATGTGAGAGGACTAGTGAGCAATCGGCGCTCGTGCATACTTATGTGTGTGGGCCATTTGCCACGCCTGCCAGGGGTGGTTATGTCTACTTCATTACATTTACGGATGATTTCAGTAGATATGGATTTGTATACCTTATGAAGGCGAAATCCGAATCCTTTTAAAAGTTCAAAGAATTCAAGAATGAAGTAGAGAAGCAACTTGGCAAAATTATCAAGGCTCTACGATCGGATCATGGAGGAGAATACTTGAGCCATGAGTCAGATGACTATCTTAGAGAGTGTGAGATTATATCCCAACTCACTCCACCGGGAACGCCATAATGGAATGTCGTGTCCGAGAGGAGGAATCGAACATTTTTGGACATGGTTTGATCTATGATGTGTCAAAATGATATTCCGTTATCATTTTGGGGCTATGCTCTATTATGTGTAGCTTTCACCATTAACCGTGTTGCATCCAAATTGGTCGTGAATGCTCCATATGAGATGTGGACTGGGCGACGTCCCATAGAGTCCTTCATGAAGATTTGGGCCTGCGATGTATATGTATAGCATTTACAATTAGACAAGCCCGGGCCTAATTCGGATAAGTGTAAGTTTGTGGGATACCCTAAGGAAACTAAGGGATACTACTTCTAAAATCCAGCCGAGAACAAAGTGTTTGTTGCTCGGTCCGGCGTGTTTTTAGAAAGAGAACATGTCTCTAAAGAAGTTAGTGGGAGGACTGTAGATCTTGAAGAAATTCAAGAACCACAAACCACCAATCCTACGATGGAACAAGAACAGGAACCACAAGATGTTGTGGAGGAACCTGTTCACGTAACACAAGAACTTCGTAGGTCAAGTAGAGTGCGCCAGGAACCAGAGAGGTATGGAATTCTCGTGACTGAGTATGGAGATGTGCTGCTCATAGATGATGAGCCTACTACCTTTAGAGAGGCTATTAAAGGTCCAGACTCTCAGAATTGGCGTAAGGCCATGGAATCCGAGACGGAATCCATGTATACCAACAAAGTATGGACTTTGGTGGAAGCACCCCATATGGCGCGGCCCATAGGGTGCAAGTGGGTCTTCAAAAAGAAGACCGACATGGATGGTAATGCGATTACCTATAAGGGCTGATTTGTGGCAAAAGGATTCAGACAGATTCATGGTATAGACTATGATGAAACCTTTTCACCAGTCACAATGACCAAATCCATCTGAATCCTACTTGCTATTGCAACTTACTACGACTATGATATTTGGCAGATGGATGACAAAACAACATTTTTGTATGGAAAACTCCTCGAGGATGTGGACACGACACAACCTGAGGGTTTTGTGGATCCAGAGCATGCAAATAAATTATGTAAGCTGCAACAATCCATTTATGGATTGATTCAGGCTTCTAGGAGTTGGAATCGATATTTTGATGAAGTTGTCAAAGAGTTTAACTTCATCAAGAACGAAGATGAGTCTTGTGTCTACAAGAAGGCTAGTGGGAGCTCTGTTCCTTTTCTGGTCTTGTATGTGGATGACATACTACTCTTTGGAAACGACATTCCCATGCTGCAAACTGTAAAAGATTGGCTAGGAAGGTGCTTCTCAATGAAGGACTTAGGGGATGCATCTTATATACTTGGTATCAAGATCTATAGAGATAGATCGAGGAAGCTGCTAGGCCTAAGTCAAAATACATATATAGACAAGGTTTTGAATTAGTTCAACATGCAAGATTCCAAAAAAGGTTTCTTTCCAATTTCGCATGGAATGAATCTTTAGAAGAGTTATTGTGCTTCCAATGAGATTGAGAAGGAAAGCATGAGTAGGGTACCCTATGCATCGTCCATAGGATCCATCATGTACGCCATGTTATGTACTAGACCAGATGTGTCATATGCGTTGAGTATGACAAGAAGATATCAGTCTAATCCGGGTGAGAGTCACTTGATAGCGGCAAGAACATCCAAAATTACTTTTGAGGAACTAAAGATAAATTCTTGCTCTATGGAGGGGAGGAAGAGTTGCGTGTAAGGGGTTACACGGATGCAAGCTTCCAAACCTACAGAGATTTTTTCAGATCGCAGTGAGGATTTGTGTATTGGCTGAATGGAGGAGCTGTGAACTGGAAGAGTTCCAAGCAAGAGATAATTGCTGATTCTACAACTGAGGCTGAGTACATTGTTGCGAGTGGCGCAACAAAGGAAACTGTTTTCATTAGGAAGTTCAAGACTGAGCTTGGTGTGGTTTCTAGCATTGTAGATCCAATAGAGTTGTATTGTGACAACAAAGAGACGATCGCACAATCAAAGAAACCCAAGTTACACCGGAAATCCAAACACATACTCAGGAAGTTCCATCTTATTCGTGATATCACTGATAGAGGAGATGTGAATAAATGCAAGATTCCTACATATGAGAATCTGTCAGATCCGCTTCCAAAGCCGCTTGTTCATCGCAAGCATGAAGGGCACACTAGGTCTATTGACATAAGATATGCACTATATTGGCTCTAGTGCAAGTGGGAGACTGTTGGAATAGATTCCCTAGAGGCAATCTTTTTAGTATGAACAATATTTTTGGCTAGAAACATTCATTGTATTATTTATGGTAACATTTAATATAATTAAGTCCTTAGAATATACATGTGTTTGTTTATCTTAAATATCCCTAGTCAATTATAATGATTAATTGGACGATCAATTATAGACTAGTATGGGGTTGGATTGATATGGAGATATCACGATCCAACACATGGGTATGCATTAGGAGTAATAGCATACTGGATTGACCCACAACGAGTAAGCTACATACAAGTTATGTAAAGTCACAAGTGCTTCTCGTAGTGACAACGGTATTGCCATCCTTATACTTGAAGTCACTAGATCCTCTAGTTGTGGAATATTGTGTTTTGACATCTTCAAACGCTACACCGTAACTGGGTAGTAATAAAGGTGTTAGTCGGGCACAAAGAGGAACCCACATAACGGGAGCAAATATCCACGGCCACTCGAGGGATGGTACTTGTAGAATGTCTGGCCAGACTCAGATAAATCAATATTGGATATTGATGTTATCTGCATGGATAAGACTATTCCCAGGATTGAGAAAGTAAGGATTGGATATACGAGTGTGACTTGTATGTCTCGTGTCCAATCCAGATATAGAGACAAAGGGATGAGACAATACTTGCACAAGGTTTGTCAAAGTAATGACTATTTCTATTAGTTGGGTGGCATGGATGTGTGGCTAGACACCGCTCCATGTTAATAAATGTTATTACCAACTAAGTAGAAACCTATGGGGTCACACTCCATAAGGATTAAACTAGAATTGGGAGTTGATAAATATGATTGATTAAATAGAAGGATCAATACACAACTACTTGAAAACTTAGTAGGTCTAATTTGCAAGTGGGACTAATCCGTGTATGGACAGGATTAGGATAGGGGCCTTTATACAGTTAAGTAAGGAGTTGTTGGACTATATAAAGGACACTCCTAGCTTATTTCTTCTACTAATTCTCATAACATACATTGAGTAGGAGAGAAAAAGTAATGAGAGAGAGAGCAAGACAAGGGCCAAACCCGAACCCGTCCGCCCCCTCTACCCCGTCCGCCAAAAGAAGAGGTCGAGCCCCTCTTTTGGTCTCCGTTGTGTGATCTTATTCTTCCTTCTTCTACCTTTTTCTAGAAAAAAGGTGTGGAGGAATCTAGTTCTCTATCCTAGGCGTGGACTAGCTATAGACATGCAAACACAATTTTGCGTTAAAGTCATCACAGGAGACAACCAAGGTAATTTGTTACTGCAAACTTTACTATCATTATGATATCTTTTCCTGTGTCCTTGGTGGGTCTTGTGCGGATCTTATTTGTTTAATTCCGCTGCATAATCCGTTACAAAACCCAACAAAACGCAGTTTTACAGAAAATGATCAAACAAACGGCTGAGTAAGCTAACACCCATAGCACATAAACAGATTATGAGGCATGTAACATAAATACCGAGTTCGGTAATAAATATCAGAAATATGTGGGAGTAACCTTTTTGTTGTTTGCTTGTCAAATTTCGCGACGATTTTGAATTTCGTATTCCAACCCAAAGATGTGGTCCATCTAGGGAAATCACTGTTAATAGCAATTCACAATATTACTTTGATCTCAAGATCATAAAATTCTCATCGATATGAATCGAGTCCAGAAATTCATTTTAGCAACTAGTTGATACGGGGCGTGACCGTATCCAATCCACAACCTCTTTCTCATAATGTGCAAAAGCACCCACATAACCATAACTCAATCGCAAGAGGTTCGCGTCATAGCGCCTCATAACCATAACTAATCAAAAGGAGGTCAGAGCCTCACAGTCTCATAACAGTAACCAATCACAATATGTCAAAAATGTATCGTATCAGGGATATGACACAAACCCATGCACAACAGCTTCCACTTTACATAATTACGAATTTTCTTTCAAGATATAGAATCGGTTAAGGAGCTCCAAACTAAAGCCGGTGTGACACATTCATAATAATCGATTTATGAATGAGAGAGATGTTCATATGTGACCAATAAGTGAGCGGTGTGCTACTACTGATAATTGTGGACCGGTTTTAAATTTCATACTTCCAACCCAATGACGTGGTCTGTCTTGGGAAATCACAGTTAAAAGATATATTTCAAGTTATTTCACAATAGAATTTAGATATTCGTCTTTCTGATTCTTATTTATATTTGGATATCAATTTCAAACGATACTTCAAGTAGAGTATTTCAACTACAACTAAAGAACTCAAATATAACATATACGGTAGCATTTAAAAAATAACACACGTGATACGAGAAATGAAAGAAAGGCACACGAGGTTAGGCAAATTAACTTACAATAACATGACCAAGAATGTGTAGGGTTTTGATTCATGGATCGCACAACGGAAGCATAATCAAACATAAAACCATGCAAAACCCTCCAAGGATCACAAGTCTAGAGACATAACGATAGTAAAGGTTAGAAATCATAAACACACCTTTGGGTTCTCCTTGATGACTTCAAACGCGAATAATGTCACGTTCTCTATAGTTGTCCACGCCTAGAGTTGATGCTAGATCTCCCAAACTCCTTGGTGCTAGCCCGGATTAGGAAGAGGAAGAAAGAATCACGCAAAACGAGACAAAAAGAGGACTTCAGTCTCTTTTTGGCCGACGGGGACGAGGGCTGCGGCAAGGGGCGGCGTCGGGCTCCTTGTTGCTTGCTCTCTCTCCTTTTGTTCTCTCCCACTCTTGTTATGTTCACAAATGAGCATAAGTTATAAGGAAGGAAGGAAGGAGGGTCCTTTATATAGTCCAACAACTCCTTGTTAACTACCTAAAGGACTTATTCTAGTCCAACTCGAATTCAATTTAGTCCCTTCCTTGCAAATTAGTCCCTACTAAGTTTGCAAGGGTTTGCAAAGTGATCCTTCTAATTAATTAATCCAATTAATTAATTCCCAAATCTAGTTCAACTCTATATAGCGTGTGACCCCATAGGTTCTATCTAGTTGGTAGCAACTATTTGCTAATATGGAGCGGTTTCTAGCAAAACATCCATTCTAGCCAACTAATCGAATAGTCATCTTGACAACCTTTGTACAAGTAATTGTCTCATCTCTTTGCCTCCATATCCGGATTGGACACGAGACATACAAGTCACACTCGTATATCCAATCCATAGTTTCTCGATCCATGGGAATAGCCTTATTCGTGCAAATAACATCAATATCCCATATTGATTTATTTGAGTCTGGCCAGACATTCTATAAGCACTATCCCTCGAGTGGCCTAGGATATTTGCTCCCGTTATGTCGGAGGGGCAAATCCTCTCTACGTCCACTACGATCTCTAAGCTTGCTTCTCATTGTATCCAGTACACGCCTTTATAACTACCCAGTCACGGTGTAGCGTTTAACGCTACCAAGATCACAATGATCCACAACTAGAATATCTAGTGACTTCAAGTCTAAGGATGACAATACCACCGCGAGAAGCGCTTGTGACTCAATCATAACATGTAGCTTCTCGGAGATGGGTCAATCCAGTGCAACATTCCGTAATGCACACCTATGTGTTGGATCATGATATCTCCATATCAATCCAACCCCATACTATTCTATAGATGATTGTCCCATTAATCATTATATTGGACTAGGGATATTTAAGATAAACAACACAATTGTAAATCTAAGGACTTCATTATATTAAATATCCAATAAATAATAAATGAATTTTTCTAGCCATATACAAATTCATACTAAACTAGATTGCCTCTAGGGCATCTATTCCAACAGTCTCCCACTTGCACTAGAGCCAATCTGGCGCATCTCGTATGCCCATACTCCTAGTGTGCCCTTCATGCTTCCACTGCGTGAGAAGCTTCGTAAGCGGGTCTGACAGATTATCATCTGTAGGAATCTTGCATATCCGAACGTCTCCTCTATCGATAATATCTCGAATCAGATGAAACTTCCTGAGCACGTGCTTGGACTTCTGGTGCGATCTTGGTTCCTTTGATTGCGCGATCGCTCCAGTGTTGTCACAGAACAACTTCACTGGATCCGCAATACTAGGGACCACACCAAGTTCAGAAACAAACTTTCTGATCCAAACAGCCTCCTTTGCTGCGCCATTTGCAGCAATGTACTCAGCCTCTGTTGTAGAATCATCTACCGTCTCTTGCTTGGAACTCTTCCAGCTCACCGCTGCTCCGTTCAGGCAAAACACATATCCCGATTGTGATCTAAAGTCATCTCTATCGGTTTGGAAGCTTGCATCAGTGTAACCCCTTACACGCAACTCTTCCTCACCGCCAAATATCAAGAAAGCATCCTTAGTTCTTCTCAAGTACTTTAGGATGTTCTTGACAGCAATCCAGTGACTCTCACCCGGATTTGATTGGTATATGCTTGTCATACTCAAGGCATATGACACATCTGGTCTAGTACATAACATGGCGTACATGATAGATCCTATGGCCGAGGCATAGGGAATCCTACTCATGCGTTCCTTCTCAATCTCATTGGAAGGACAACCACTCTTCGAAAGAGTGATTCCATGTGACATGGGCAAGAATCCCTTCTTGGAATCTTGCATGTTGAACCGCTTCAACACCTTGTCAATATATGTACTTTGACTTAGGCCTAGCAACCTCTTAGATCTATCTCTATAGATCTTTATACCAAGTATATAGGCTGCTTCCCCTAAGTCCCTTCATTGAGAAACATTTTCCTAGCCAATCTTTCACAGATTGCAGCATGGGAATGTCGTTTCCAATGAGTAGTATGTCATCCACATACAAGACCAGAAAAGCTACAGAGCTCCCACTAACCTTCTTGTAGACACAAGACTCATCTTCGTTTCTGATGAAGCCAAACTCTTTGACCACTTCATCGAAACGTCGATTCCAACTCCTAGAAGCTTGCTTAAATCCATAAATAGACCGTTGCAGCTTACAGAATTTGTTGGCTTGCTTTGGATCCTCAAAACCCTCCGGCTGTATCATATACACGTCCTCGAGGAGATTCCCATAAAGGAATGCTGTTTTGACATCCATATGCCAAATCTCATAGTCGTAGTATGCTGCAATGGCAAGTAGGATTCGGATGGATTTGGTCATAGCGACTGGTGAAAAGGTTTCATCATAGTCAATACCATGAACATGTCTGAATCCTTTAGCCACCAATCGGCCCTTATAGGTAATCACATTACAATCCATGTCGATATTCTTCTTGAAGACCCACTTGCACCCTATGGGCCGTGCCCCTTCGGGTGGTTCCACCAAAGTCCATACTTTGTTGGTATACATGGATTCCATCTCGGATCTCATGGCTTCCAGCCACTTCTGAGAGTCTGGGCCACTCATGGCCTCCTCATAGGTAGTAGGCTCATCATCTATGAGCATCGTGTCACCGGAATCGGTTACGAGAAGTCCATACCTATCGGGTTCCTGGCGCACTCTACTAGATCTACGAAGCTCTTGTGTTACCTGAACAGGTGGCTCCACAACTCCTTGTGTTTCCTGTTCATGTTCCATAATCGGTTCAGTGATTTGTGGTTCTTGAACTTCTTCAAGTTCTACATTCCTCCCACTTGCTTCTTTAGAGACAAACTCTCTTTCTAGAAACACGCCGGTCCGAGCAACAAACACTTTGTTCTCGGTTGGATTGTAGAAGTAGTATCCCTTAGTTTCCTTAGGGTACCCCACAAATTTACACTTATCCGATTTAGGCCCTAGCTTGTCTGATTGTAAACGTTTTACATAGACATCGCAGCCCCAAGTCCTCATGAACGACAGTGTGGGACGCCTCCCACTCCACATCTCATATGGTGTCTTCATGACTGATTTAGATGGAACACGGTTAATGGTGAAAGCTGCACTTAATAGAGCGTAGCCCCACAAACCTTTTGCCCTTTCCTTTCTGCACCATCATTATGGCCTTGCCCTTACCCTTGTTGATGCTCTGTTCAGCCAGCCTCAACATGTTGAGCAAATCTGGCAGTGGTTTTACGATCTCGTTCATGTTATAGTTCATAATGAACTGTCCATAACTCTCGGGCAACGATTGCAACACGAGATCGGTTGCCAACTCTTGGCCGACCGGGAACCCTATTCGGGCGAGATTCTCCAAGTACCCGATCATTCGGAGTACATGGGGTCCCACCGGGTTCCCTTCTGCCAGATGACATTTGAACAGTGCCTTTGAGACCTCATACCTCTCTACCCTCGCCTGCTCTTGGAAGAGCTGCTTTAGATGTTCGATCATATCGACAGCATTCATGTTTTCGTGTTGCTTCTGAAGCTCAGAAGTCATGGTGCAAAGCATTAGGCAGGCCGCATCATTAGCGTCATCAACACGCTTTTGATACGCCTTTAAGGCAGCAGGTGTCTGGTTCTCTGGACCTTCTGGAACATGCTCCTCTATTGCGTACAGTTTCTTCTCTTGCTTGAGGACAATTCTCAAGTTTCTGTACCAATCAAGAAAGTTGGTTCCAGAGAGCTTGTCCTTCTCAAGGACAGATCGTAGGGAATGTTGTGAACTCGATGAGTTGTTTGCCATTTGGAATTCTACAAAAAGGAAAATACGCAAGTTTTAGTATTTGTGAATTTTTTGACTATATTTAATAATGGCTAGTTTATTAAATATAGCTCCCACTATTTTTCTACGGATTAATAACCCTCAAGATATTAATGCGGAAAATATCCTTATATTTTCTAGTGGGCCAAGATCCATCTTTCATCTCCTTATGAGCTTGCTTTGGCAAGTCACCCATAATTTGACTACTTTAGGTAGGAACGATTCCAATTGCATCCCATATGCAATTCTTGGTTCAATCGGGCAAATAACTCCTTATTTATCCATCCATATGGATAATCCCAATTGATTGCCTCTAGGTTTCTTAATCAAATTAATGGCCTAGTTATGTTCAACCTCTTATCTAAACAATTGCACATTGTTACGTGCCATCGCATTCCATCATTATGAACCAAGTCGCCATGCTTTGGCACGCACGAGCTCGGTAAATAATGATGATAATGAGTGTTTAAATAACGAGAAGGCAAGAACACAATATTTGAATTTTGAGGGATTTTAAATTCAATTCTTTAATTGTTTTGTTGATCAATATCAACTAATCTATCTATTTGAGTTTGGGCACAACTCCAAATAATAGATCCGGGTTGTCTAATTATCTTATTATCCTAATTGCATGCATCATCCATACACCAACCACACAAATAATAAGACAATAAATAAACAACCACAAAACTGAAAATTAAACGTGATGTGGATATGGCCTTTTCTAGACTAAGATAATTCCAAGCCAATGGAATTATATATGAACCCTAAAGCAAACACATCTCCATGCGTCTTGATCTTTTGGTCCATCCTCCATAGTCTTGTGGAATGCTCCATGCTCCATGCTCCATCTTTTTGTGGCTTCTTTGGCTTTGGGCTTCTTTTCTTCAATCTTGGCTAACAATCTACTTTATCTAGCACTAGCTAATATCTACACTAAATAGAATAAATCTCACAAGTTGAGAAAAAAAATGGCACGCAGGCCATAAAAACCCTAATTAATTATTACAATTAATTGATCAGCTCGCAGGCCGTAAAACCAAACCACAAAATTAAACATCCAAATCAAACCACATCCTAAGGCCATATCCAATCACCATGCGATTTGAACATAAACAGTTAAAATCCAATTTTAACGCGCTTGGTCAATTTTAATTGATTTTAGGATTTCTAGGGTTAAAACGGTCCATGGGCCGAACAATCCAATTGCCCGGGCCCAATAAAGTGAACCACAAGGCCCTAGGGCTGGCCCGGCCCAAAACCCGCAAGCTAGGCCCGCGGGTTAGGGCCGCCCGGCCCCTTAGGGCGGCCAAGCTTGGGCGGCAAGCAAGGGGGGGCGGTCCCTAGGGGGGCCGAACCCCTTATGGGAGTTGTTTCCAAAACAACTCCCTTGCTTGGAGCCCAAGTTTGGTTGTTTCCTTGTTTTGGGAGAACTCCTTCTTCCCCAAGGATGCCCAAACCCTAGATCTAAGATCCTAAAATTTCTCAAACTCACCAATTCGTGCATCCAATGCAAAAATTGGATCTTTTTATGATTAATTATTGACAAATTGCATCCCATGCTTGATTTGTCTTGTTTTACGCGATAAACAATCAAATTAAGGTGTAAAACAACTGAAACGTAACACATAAACCACGTTTATGCTCTATGAAACCTGGCTCTGATACCACTGTAGGGTTTTGATTCATGGATCGCACAACGGAAGCATAATCAAACATAAAACCATGCAAAACCCTCCAAGGATCACAAGTCTAGAGACATAACGATAGTAAAGGTTAGAAATCATAAACACACCTCTGGGTTCTCCTTGATGAATTCAAACGCGAATAATGTCACGTTCTCTATAGTTGATCCACGCCTAGAGTTGATGCTAGATCTCCCAAACTCCTTGGTGCTAGCCCGGATTAGGAAGAGGAAGAACGAATCACTCAAAACGAGACAAAAAGAGGACTTCGGCCTCTTTTTGGCCGACGGGGACGAGGGCGGCGGCAAGGGGCGGCGTCGGGCTCCTTGTTGCTTGCTCTCTCTCCTTTTGTTCTCTCCCACTCTTGTTATGTTCACTAATGAGCATAAGTTATAAGGAAGGAAGGAAGGAGGGTCCTTTATATAGTCCAAAAACTCCTTGTTAACTACCTAAAGGACTTATTCTAGTCCAACTAGAATTCAATTTAGTCCCTTCCTTGCAAATTAGTCCCTACTAAGTTTGCAAGGGTTTGCAAAGGGATCCTTCTAATTAATTAATCCAATTAATTAATTCCCAAATCTAGTTCAACTCTATATAGCGTGTGACCCCATAGGTTCTATCTAGTTGGTAGCAACTATTTGCTAATATGGAGCGGTTTCTAGCAAAACATCCATTCTAGCCAACTAATAGAATAGTCATCTTGACAACCTTTGTACAAGTAATTGTCTCATCTCTTTGCCTCCATATCCGGATTGGACACGAGACATACAAGTCACACTCGTATATCCAATCCATAGTTTCTCGATCCATGGGAATAGCCTTATTCGTGCAAATAACATCAATATCCCATATTGATTTATTTGAGTCTGGCCAGACATTCTATAAGCACTATCCCTCGAGTGGCCTAGGATATTTGCTCCCGTTATGTCGGAGGGGCAAATCCTCTCTACGTCCACTACGATCTCTAAGCTTGCTTCTCATTGTATCCAGTACACGCCTTTATAACTACCCAGTCACGGTGTAGCGTTTAACGCAACCAAGATCACAATGATCCACAACTAGAATATCTAGTGACTTCAAGTCTAAGGATGACAATACCACCGCGAGAAGCGCTTGTGACTCAATCATAACATGTAGCTTCTCGGAGATGGGTCAATCCAGTGCAACATTCCGTAGTGCACACCTATGTGTTGGATCATGATATCTCCATATCAATCCAACCCCATACTATTCTATAGATGATTGTCCCATTAATCATTATATTGGACTAGGGATATTTAAGATAAACAACACAATTGTAAATTTAAGGACTTCATTATATTAAATATCCAATAAATAATAAATGAATTTTTCTAGCCATATACAAATTCATACTAAACTAGATTGCCTCTAGGGCATCTATTCCAACAGTCTCCCACTTGCACTAGAGCCAATCTGGCGCATCTCGTATGCCCATACTCCTAGTGTGCCCTTCATGCTTCCACTGCGTGAGAAGCTTCGTAAGCGGGTCTGACAGATTATAATCTGTAGGAATCTTGCATATCCGAACGTCTCCTCTATCGATAATATCTCGAATCAGATGAAACTTCCTGAGCACGTGCTTGGACTTCTGGTGCGATCTTGGTTCCTTTGATTGCGCGATCGCTCCAGTGTTGTCACAGAACAACTCCACTGGATCCGCAATACTAGGGACCACACCAAGTTCAGAAACAAACTTTCTGATCCAAACAGCCTCCTTTGCTGCGCCATTTGCAGCAATGTACTCAGCCTCTGTTGTAGAATCATCTACCGTCTCTTGCTTGGAACTCTTCCAGCTCACCGCTGCTCCATTCAGGCAAAACACATATCCCGATTGTGATCTAAAGTCATCTCTATTGGTTTGGAAGCTTGCATCAGTGTAACCCCTTACACGCAACTCTTCCTCACCGCCAAATATCAAGAAAGCATCCTTAGTTCTTCTCAAGTACTTTAGGATGTTCTTGACAGCAATCCAGTGACTCTCACCCGGATTTGATTGGTATCTGCTTGTCATACTCAAGGCATATGACACATCTGGTCTAGTACATAACATGGCGTACATGATAGATCCTATGGCCGAGGCATAGGGAATCCTACTCATGCGTTCCTTCTCAATCTCATTGGAAGGACAACCACTCTTCGAAAGAGTGATTCCATGTGACATGGGCAAGAATCCCTTCTTGGAATCTTGCATGTTGAACCGCTTCAACACCTTGTCAATATATGTACTTTGACTTAGGCCTAGCAACCTCTTAGATCTATCTCTATAGATCTTTATACCAAGTATATAGGCTGCTTCCCCTAAGTCCCTTCATTGAGAAACATTTTCCTAGCCAATCTTTCACAGATTGCAGCATGGGAATGTCGTTTCCAATGAGTAGTATGTCATCCACATACAAGACCAGAAAAGCTACAGAGCTCCCACTAACCTTCTTGTAGACACAAGACTCATCTTCGTTTCTGATGAAGCCAAACTCTTTGACCACTTCATCGAAACGTCGATTCCAACTCCTAGAAGCTTGCTTAAATCCATAAATAGACCGTTGCAGCTTACAGAATTTGTTGGCTTGCTTTGGATCCTCAAAACCCTCCGGCTGTATCATATACACGTCCTCGAGGAGATTCCCATAAAGGAATGCTGTTTTGACATCCATATGCCAAATCTCATAGTCGTAGTATGCTGCAATGGCAAGTAGGATTCGGATGGATTTGGTCATAGCGACTGGTGAAAAGGTTTCATCATAGTCAATACCATGAACATGTCTGAATCCTTTAGCCACCAATCGGCCCTTATAGGTAATCACATTACAATCCATGTCGATATTCTTCTTGAAGACCCACTTGCACCCTATGGGCCGTGCCCCTTCGGGTGGTTCCACCAAAGTCCATACTTTGTTGGTATACATGGATTCCATCTCGGATCTCATGGCTTCCAGCCACTTCTGAGAGTCTGGGCCACTCATGGCCTCCTCATAGGTAGTAGGCTCATCATCTATGAGCATCGTGTCACCGGAATCGGTTACGAGAAGTCCATACCTATCGGGTTCCTGGCGCACTCTACTAGATCTACGAAGCTCTTGTGTTACCTGAACAGGTGGCTCCACAACTCCTTGTGTTTCCTGTTCATGTTCCATAATCGGTTCAGTGATTTGTGGTTCTTGAACTTCTTCAAGTTCTACATTCCTCCCACTTGCTTCTTTAGAGACAAACTCTCTTTCTAGAAACACGCCGGTCCGAGCAACAAACACTTTGTTCTCGGTTGGATTGTAGAAGTAGTATCCCTTAGTTTCCTTAGGGTACCCCACAAATTTACACTTATCCGATTTAGGCCCTAGCTTGTCTGATTGTAAACGTTTTACATAGACATCGCAGCCCCAAGTCCTCATGAACGACAGTGTGGGACGCCTCCCACTCCACATCTCATATGGTGTCTTCATGACTGATTTAGATGGAACACGGTTAATGGTGAAAGCTGCACTTAATAGAGCGTAGCCCCACAAACCTTTTGCCCTTTCCTTTCTGCACCATCATTATGGCCTTGCCCTTACCCTTGTTGATGCTCTGTTCAGCCAGCCTCAACATGTTGAGCAAATCTGGCAGTGGTTTTACGATCTCGTTCATGTTATAGTTCATAATGAACTGTCCATAACTCTCGGGCAACGATTGCAACACGAGATCGGTTGCCAACTCTTGGCCGACCGGGAACCCTATTCGGGCGAGATTCTCCAAGTACCCGATCATTCGGAGTACATGGGGTCCCACCGGGTTCCCTTCTGCCAGATGACATTTGAACAGTGCCTTTGAGACCTCATACCTCTCTACCCTCGCCTGCTCTTGGAAGAGCTGCTTTAGATGTTCGATCATATCGACAGCATTCATGTTTTCGTGTTGCTTCTGAAGCTCAGAAGTCATGGTGCAAAGCATTAGGCAGGCCGCATCATTAGCGTCATCAACACGCTTTTGATACGCCTTTAAGGCAGCAGGTGTCTGGTTCTCTGGACCTTCTGGAACATGCTCCTCTATTGCGTACAGTTTCTTCTCTTGCTTGAGGACAATTCTCAAGTTTCTGTACCAATCAAGAAAGTTGGTTCCAGAGAGCTTGTCCTTCTCAAGGACAGATCGTAGGGAATGTTGTGAACTCGATGAGTTGTTTGCCATTTGGAATTCTACAAAAAGGAAAATACGCAAGTTTTAGTATTTGTGAATTTTTTGACTATATTTAATAATGGCTAGTTTATTAAATATAGCTCCCACTATTTTTCTACGGATTAATAACCCTCAAGATATTAATGCGGAAAATATCCTTATATTTTCTAGTGGGCCAAGATCCATCTTTCATCTCCTTATGAGCTTGCTTTGGCAAGTCACCCATAATTTGACTACTTTAGGTAGGAACGATTCCAATTGCATCCCATATGCAATTCTTGGTTCAATCGGGCAAATAACTCCTTATTTATCCATCCATATGGATAATCCCAATTGATTGCCTCTAGGTTTCTTAATCAAATTAATGGCCTAGTTATGTTCAACCTCTTATCTAAACAATTGCACATTGTTACGTGCCATCGCATTCCATCATTATGAACCAAGTCGCCATGCTTTGGCACGCACGAGCTCGGTAAATAATGATGATAATGAGTGTTTAAATAACGAGAAGGCAAGAACACAATATTTGAATTTTGAGGGATTTTAAATTCAATTCTTTAATTGTTTTGTTGATCAATATCAACTAATCTATCTATTTGAGTTTGGGCACAACTCCAAATAATAGATCCGGGTTGTCTAATTATCTTATTATCCTAATTGCATGCATCATCCATACACCAACCACACAAATAATAAGACAATAAATAAACAACCACAAAACTGAAAATTAAACGTGATGTGGATATGGCCTTTTCTAGACTAAGATAATTCCAAGCCAATGGAATTATATATGAACCCTAAAGCAAACACATCTCCATGCGTCTTGATCTTTTGGTCCATCCTCCATAGTCTTGTGGAATGCTCCATGCTCCATGCTCCATCTTTTTGTGGCTTCTTTGGCTTTGGGCTTCTTTTCTTCAATCTTGGCTAACAATCTACTTTATCTAGCACTAGCTAATATCTACACTAAATAGAATAAATCTCACAAGTTGAGAAAAAAAATGGCACGCAGGCCATAAAAACCCTAATTAATTACTACAATTAATTGATCAGCTCGCAGGCCGTAAAACCAAACCACAAAATTAAACATCCAAATCAAACCACATCCTAAGGCCATATCCAATCACCATGCGATTTGAACATAAACAGTTAAAATCCAATTTTAACGCGCTTGGTCAATTTTAATTGATTTTAGGATTTCTAGGGTTAAAACGGTCCATGGGCCCAACAATCCAATTGCCCGGGCCCAATAAAGTGAACCACAAGGCCCTAGGGCTGGCCCGGCCCAAAACCCGCAAGCTAGGCCCGCGGGTTAGGGCCGCCCGGCCCCTTAGGGCGGCCAAGCTTGGGCGGCAAGCAAGGGGGGGCGGTCCTTAGGGGGGCCGAACCCCTTATGGGAGTTGTTTCCAAAACAACTCCCTTGCTTGGAGCCCAAGTTTGGTTGTTTCCTTGTTTTGGGAGAACTCCTTCTTCCCCAAGGATGCCCAAACCCTAGATCTAAGATCCTAAAATTTCTCAAACTCACCAATTCGTGCATCCAATGCAAAAATTGGATCTTTTTATGATTAATTATTGACAAATTGCATCCCATGCTTGATTTGTCTTGTTTTACGCGATAAACAATCAAATTAAGGTGTAAAACAACTGAAACGTAACACATAAACCACGTTTATGCTCTATGAAACCTGGCTCTGATACCACTGTAGGGTTTTGATTCATGGATCGCACAACGGAAGCATAATCAAACATAAAACCATGCAAAACCCTCCAAGGATCACAAGTCTAGAGACATAACGATAGTAAAGGTTAGAAATCATAAACACACCTCTGGGTTCTCCTTGATGAATTCAAACGCGAATAATGTCACGTTCTCTATAGTTGATCCACGCCTAGAGTTGATGCTAGATCTCCCAAACTCCTTGGTGCTAGCCCGGATTAGGAAGAGGAAGAACGAATCACTCAAAACGAGACAAAAAGAGGACTTCGGCCTCTTTTTGGCCGACGGGGACGAGGGCGGCGGCAAGGGGCGGCGTCGGGCTCCTTGTTGCTTGCTCTCTCTCCTTTTGTTCTCTCCCACTCTTGTTATGTTCACTAATGAGCATAAGTTATAAGGAAGGAAGGAAGGAGGGTCCTTTATATAGTCCAAAAACTCCTTGTTAACTACCTAAAGGACTTATTCTAGTCCAACTAGAATTCAATTTAGTCCCTTCCTTGCAAATTAGTCCCTACTAAGTTTGCAAGGGTTTGCAAAGGGATCCTTCTAATTAATTAATCCAATTAATTAATTCTCAAATCTAGTTCAACTCTATATAGCGTGTGACCCCATAGGTTCTATCTAGTTGGTAGCAACTATTTGCTAATATGGAGCGGTTTCTAGCAAAACATCCATTCTAGCCAACTAATAGAATAGTCATCTTGACAACCTTTGTACAAGTAATTGTCTCATCCTTTGCCTCCATATCCGGATTGGACACGAGACATACAAGTCACACTCGTATATCCAATCCATAGTTTCTCGATCCATGGGAATAGCCTTATTCGTGCAAATAACATCAATATCCCATATTGATTTATTTGAGTCTGGCCAGACATTCTATAAGCACTATCCCTCGAGTGGCCTAGGATATTTGCTCCCGTTATGTGGGAGGGGCAAATCCTCTCTACGTCCAATACGATCTCTAAGCTTGCTTCTCATTGTATCCAGTACACGCCTTTATAACTACCCAGTCACGGTGTAGCGTTTAACGCTACCAAGATCACAATGATCCACAACTAGAATATCTAGTGACTTCAAGTCTAAGGATGACAATACCATTGCACCGCGAGAAGCGCTTGTGACTCATCATAACATGTATGTAGCCTTCTCGGAGATGGGTCAATCCAGTGCAACATTCCGTAATGCACACCTATGTGTTGGATCATGATATCTCCGAATCAATCCAACCCCATACTAGTCTTTAGATGATTGTCCCATTAATCATTATACTGGACTAGGGATATTTAAGATAAACAACACAATTGTAAATCTAAGGACTTCATTATATTAAATATCCAATAAATAATTAATGAATTTTTCTAGCCATATACAAATTCATACTAAACTAGATTGCCTCTAGGGCATCTATTCCAACAGAATGAGACATTATAAATTTTCAAACTCTTTATTTGTCATTCTCAACCAATTACAGTTTTTAATTTCAATAAAACATTTTTAAATCAATAATTCTGCCCTGCTTAGGAAAGTCCACTCCCATTATACTGCCCCATTAAGGGGGATAATTCCATAATTCTGCCCCACTTGGGGGGGGGGGGGGTATATACTCTCATAAAACTGCCCCATTAAGGGGGATATATCCATAGTTCTTCCCCACTTGGGGGGTATACTCCCATAATACTGCCCCACTTAGGGGATATATACTCAAGTAAACAATATCTTTTACTTCCTCTTGTACTCCACGTTTGATAGTTAGTGGTAGCGAAAACGAACCAATTAATCACAATACACTTTGTAAGGAATCGTTTGGACACGTAATCAAAATCTGAAGTCAATTACGCATATCATAAATCACATTTTGAGACGTTAAATCATATGAGCACGGCACATTTGATAATCGTGGCCCGTGAACTAGGTAATCAGGGCCTAATATGTGGGTCGTATTTGAACGGTACTTTTCCATTTCACAATAAGATTTTAGATGTTCTTCTTTCGGGTTCTTATTTTTTGATTATCATTTTTCACTTGATACTTCAACGGAGAATAATTCAAAAACAAGTAAAGATTCAAATAAAACATATACGATAGTATTTCACAAATAACACACGCAATACACGAAATGAAGGAAAGGCACGTGACGCCAGGCATATTAACTTATCGAAATCCAAGCACGTCCTAGATGTCGTTCTCGTCTACGGAAACGTCACCTACAATTCGGGGCTTCTAAATTAATACAACGTCAACAAATATACAACCTATATATATTTCTAGCTCCTTTTATTTTTCTCAAAATGCATTTTTTTATAATATTCACCCCCAACCATTTTATAAAAATATAGTTATTAATTATAAATATCAAATTAGAGAAAATTATGTTTATTAATGATACCAATACTGAAAACTGCATCTACTTCCCCAAAAGTTTTTGAAACGACATTTGCCTCCCACTAAGTTTCCAAAACGACAAATAACCCCCATAATACTTTCTGAAAATGACACTTTAACCCCCAAAACAAGAACACCAAAACTAACTAATCAAATCATGGACTTGAGGCCTTAAAACGTGATTTTGCATATATAAAACAATTTAGGGGAATATTTTAATCATACCCATACCAAATTTTGCGAGAAATGGTGAAGAAACGGGGCGGGTCGAAGTGCAGAATGTGCCGCCGGTGATGGTGGCCGACAGGGTTGTTCTCCGGTGGTTCTTGTATCTTTTTGAGACCTCCAAGAGCCTCCTTGGACCTTCTGGAGTAAAGAGGGATGGTTGGCAGTTGCTGGGTGCCACTGTTTTGCTCGGGCTGAAGCTCTCGTCTAGCTCGCCGGAATCTATGGCGTACGGCGGTGACACGGTGGCTGTTTCTGCTGTTGTGGCTTCCTCTGGTGGCTCTGTCGAGCAAGGTAGAGAGGGGGAGAAGAAGGGATCAGGGAATTAGAGAGAGATGGACGGCAGTGGTGGTGGCGGCCATCTTTTCCGGCGGTCTTCTCGTCAGGAAGGCAGCGACCATGATGCCGCTGCTGCTGCTTCCTGGTGCTGAATGGAGGCCAGAGAGAGAGATAGAGGGGCAGAGAGTGGAGAGGGAGATATGGAGATGGTTTTGAGGTGGTGATGGCGTCGCTAGTGGGTTCCTCGCCGAAGGTGTTGGTGGTGGCGGTGCTGCTCTCTTGCAGCTACTGCCGCTGCTGTTGTTGGCAGGGAGAGAGATAGAGGGAGAGAGATGGAGAGGGGAGGTGCGGTGTTGGGGTGGTGTTTGTTGGTGTTGGGAGTGGTGGAGGTTGTGTTTCCGAAGAAGGGAAGGAGGAGAAGAAATAGGGGAAGAGGGAGGAGAGGGTGACGGGGAGAGAGAATGAGTGAGGGTTTTGGGGAATGTGAGAAAAGTTAGGGAAATACACACACATCACCAGTGTGTTTGAGATGAGGAAACAAAACAATATTACTTTATTATTATTATTATTATTACTATTATTATATATATAACAGTATAAAATATAGTATAAAATACGTAGTATGTATGCGGTACAAATACGTATCGGTGGAAAGTATAAAAATACGTATAGTATAAATACAAGTACAAGTATACATACCCAAAGTTTTGTAAAAGACAAATAATACCCCCACATCATCTATTTAATATTATCCAAAATTACAACTACCTCCCCACTAGTTATTATATTTTTGAAAACAACTGTTTAAACTTTACGAAAAATATGCCAAAAATATTCAGGAAAATGCGAGGTATTACATCCTTCCACCCTTAAAGAGAGCTTCTTCTCCGAAGCTAGAGTCGATAAGTCTCATAAAGGTTCTAAAGTTAACGTGAATCACATATGTCTCGACAGACAAAACAAAATAAGCAGGTATCAAGCATCACAGGTAATCACAGCAAATAGCTAATCACCTAACATGACTTACATCAGCACACCCAGCATATAAAGACTTGAACTATCCTGCAATCCCTGGCTTGTTCAATTTTATTACCGGCATTAGTTGTCCTATATCCATTTTAAATTTTGGAAAATCTTAGTTTAGCGAAAATCGAAAGGTCGTACTAACTTAGAACTGTCGGCTCTGATACCAACTTTAACAATCCTCTTATTAAACATGAGAAATGCCTCCGCCCAAGGTGATGAGCCTCATTGGGAACGGATAAGGATCGTCGGTTCACAGCTAGTACAACCATCGATAGCATTAAATATAATTTATTACAATTCCAATGCAAACAGTGATAGCATTTGAAAAAAAACTAGAAATACAGTATTTTGTGATATGTAATGAAATACTAGGTGATTGATGTTCTAGGCATCAAGTCTTCCTATCCAGCTTTGTCGTGAACGTTCCCCCACCTCGATAGCCAACATGCGGTTTTAAAATAGCAAAAGCCGACGCAGTTTTACAGAAAATGATCAGCAAACGGCTGAGTAAGCTAACACCCATAGCACGTAAACAGATTATGAGGCATGTAACAGGAATACCGAGTTCGCTAATAAATATCAGAAATATGTGGGAGTAACCTTTTTGTTGTTTGCTTGTCAAATTTCGCGACGATTTTGAATTTCGTATTCCAACCCAAAGATGTGGTCCATCTCGGGGAATCACTGTTAATAGCAATTCACAATATTACTTTGATCTCAAGATAATAACATTATCATCGATATGAATCGAGTCCAGAAATTCATTTTTAGCAACTAGTTGATACGGGGCATGACCATGTCCAATCCACGACCTCTTTCTCATAATGTGCAAAAGCACCCACATAACCATAACTCAATCACAGGAGGTTCGCATCATAGCGCCTCATAACCATAACTAATCAAAAGGAGGCCAGAGCCTCATAATCTCATAATCTCATAACAGTAACCAATCACAATATGTCAGATATGTATCGTATCAGGGATATGTCACAAACCCACGCACAACAGCTTCCACTTTACATAATTACAAATTTTCTTTTAAGATATAGAATCGAGTAAGGAGCTCAAAACTAAAGTCGGTGTGGCAAATTCATAATAATCGATTTATGATTGAGAGAGATATTCATATTTGACCAATAAGTGAGCGGTGTGCTACTATTGATAATCGTGGCGCAGTTTTAAATTTCGTACTACCAACCCAATGACGTGGTCCGTCTTGGTAAATCACAGTTAAAAGATATATTTCAAGTTATTTCACACTAGAATTTAGATATTGTTCTTTTGGATTCTTATTTAGATTTGGATACCAATTTCAAACGATACTTCAAGTAGAGTATTTCAACTACAAGTAAAGAACTCAAATAAAACATATACGGTAGCATTTCGAAAATAACACAGGCAATACGCGAAATGAAAGAAAGGCACACGAGGCTAGGCATATTAACTTACACTAACATGACCAAGAATGAGACGGTATCAATTTTCCAACTCTTTATTTGACATTCTCAACCAATTACCGTTTTTAATTCCAATAGAATATTTTTAAATCATTAATTCTGCCCCGCTTAGGGGGGAACACTCCCATTATACTGCCCCATTAAGGGAGATAATTCCATAATTCTGCCCCACTTTGGGGGGGTATACTCTCATAAAACTGCCCCATTAAGGGGGATATATCCATAATTCTTCCCCACTTGGAGGGTATACTCCTATAATACTGCCCCCTTAGGGGGATATACTCAAGTAAATAATTTATTTTACTCCTCTTGTTAATCCACGTTTGATAATTAGTGGTAGCGGAAACGAACCAATTAATCATAATACACTTTTTAAGGAATCGTTTGGACACGCAGTCAAAATCTGAAGTCAATTACGCATTTCATAAATCACATTTTGATACGTCAAATCATATAAAAATTTGGATACGAAAGGAGGACGACACATTTGATAATCGTGGCCCTTGAACTAGGTAATCAGGGCCTAATATGGTGGTCGTGTTTGAACGGAACTTTTCCATTTCACAATAAGATTTTAGATGTTCTTCTTCGGGTTCTTATTTTTGGATTATCATTTTTCACATGATACTTCAACGGAGAATATTTCAAAAATAAGTAAAGATTCAAATAAAACATATACGATAGTATTTCACAAAATAACACACGATATACACGAAATGAAGGAAAGGCACGCGACGTCATGCATATTAACTTACCGAAATCCAAGAACGTCCTAGATGTCGTTCTCGTCTACGGAAACGTCACCTACAAGTCGGAGCTTCTAACTTAACACAACGACAACAAATACATATATATATATATATATATATATATATATATATTTCTAGCTCCTTTTATTTTTCTCAAAATCCATTTTTCTATCATATTCACCCCTAACCATTTTATAAAAATATAGTTATTAATTATAAATATCAAATTAGAAAAAATTAAGTTTATTAATGAAACCGAAATTGAAAACTGCATCTACCTCCCCAAAAAGTTTCTGAAATTACATTTGCCTCCCCCCTAAGTTTTTGAAACGACAAAATAACCCACCAAAATACTTTATGAAAATGACACTTTAACCCCCAAAACAAGAACACCCAAACTAACTAATCAAATCATGGATTTGAGGCCTTAAAACGTGATTTTTATTATAGAAAACAACTTAGGTTAAGATTTTAATCATACCCATACCAAATTTTGCGAGAAATGGTGAAGAAACGGGGCGGGTGGAAGTGCCGAATGTGTTGCCGGTGATGGTGCCCGACGAGGTTGTTCTCCGGTGGTTCTTGGCTCTGTTTGAGACCTCCAAGAGGCTCCTTGGACATTCTGGAGTCGAGAGGGATGGTTGGAAGTGGCAGGGTGCCACTGTTTTGCTCGGGATCAAAGCTCTCGTCGAGCTTTCCGGAATCCCATGGTGTCCGGCGGTGACACAGTGGCTCTTCTGCTGTTTCTGCTGTTGTGGCTTCCTCTGGTGGCTCTGTCGAGCAAGGCAGAAAGGGGGAGAAGAAGGGAGCAGGGAAAGAGAGAGATGGATGCCAGTGGTGGTGAGGGCGTCGGGGGTGGGTTTCTCGCCGGAGGTGTTGGTGGTGGCGGCGCTGCTCTCTTGCAGCTAGTGCGGCTGCTGTTGTTGGCAAGGAGAGAGATAGAGGGAGAGAGATGGAGAGAAGAGGTGTGGTGTTGGGGTGGTGTTGGTGTTGGGAGTGTGGAGGTTGTGTTTCCGAAGAAGGGAAGGAGGAAAAGAGGGGAAGAGGGAGGAGAGAGAGAGAGAGAGAGAGAGAGAGAGAGAGGGTGACGGGGAGAGAGAGTGAGTGAGGGTGTTGGGGAATGTGAGAAAAGTTGGGGAATACACAAACATCACCAGTGTGTTTGAGATGGGGAAACAAAACAATTTTTTTTTATTATTATTATTACTATTATTATATATATATATATATAAGTATAAAATACGCAGTATGTATACAGTACAAATACGTATCGGTGGAAAGTATAAAAATATGTATAGTATAAATACATGTATACATACCAAAAGTTTTGTAAAAGACAAATAATACCCCCACATCCACTATTTAATATTATCCAAAATTACAACTACCTCCCCACTAGTTATATATTTTCAAAAATAATTGTTTAAAATTTTGCGAAAATATGCAAAAAATATTCAGGAAACTACAAGGTGTTACATCAGCCCTTGAGGTGTCACAAAATAAAATAACTACTTTAGGGAGTAAGTGTAGTATTCCATAGTTAGGGTAGATATTAGATATAAAAGTTCCTCAACATTTGAAAATTACAACTTTGCCCCACCATTTTAATATATTCTACAACTGTCTTCCAACTCAAGTATTCAACAACTTTGCTAAATTCCAGCACGAGCTTAGTTTATGTTAATTACACATGTGCTCCCACTATTTCTTGGTAATTACAAGATTACCCCATAACAATCTATAATCACTTACTTGTGATTATATTAACTACCCCTACTATGTTGTAATCCCTACATTCTCTCTTCCTGATACTACCAAATTGCTAGAGATCAACTGCCACCAATTTAGAAATAACTACACAGTAGTCCCAAGTTTCTTAGAATTAGGTTTTACCCGTAATCACTTCCAAAGTCTTGCTCCGTCAACTATCACAGCCTAAAATCCCTCCCAGTTTATACTGAGGCCCGAAGTTATTTATATATTTCACTTTCATCGCTAGATATTTTCTGTGTGTTTAGTATTGTGCATTCAAATTGTACAAAATTATTAGTAGCTAATGTATATGAAGTTATTAGTTCATTATAAATTTGAGAATTGATCATTAACATATATCGTTAGTTTACTATCAATATTTCAAGTGATTAGAAATCTTAATTTTCACAATTCTAATTTGGTATCTCAACTTTCATAAATGTGGTGTGTATATATAAACCGTATGTGAAAATCTAATAACCTAGACACTTACGTAGAATTTTAAGAATCCTATTGGTATTTTTTAAATTGAATTGCAAACCCAAGAAATAATCACTTTGAAGTTTAGTTTTTCTTAGTTCAATGATTTAGCACATTAAAGTACTAAAACCCATATGTATTAACGGGACTGGACCGGCCTATATCGGTGGGGTTTTATTTATTCATTTTTTCAACCCGGAGGTACTTATGTTTTAAATATAGCAAAATTGATCATTTCGGTTTAGGTGTTCTTGGTGGCCAAAAACCGGCCGAACTGTACCGTGAACACCCTACTTATATCTCTCATAATGTCTACGACCTCCAAAGGAGTGTGAAACTCATTTTATCGAAGAAACAACTTCTTTGCAGTCAACTTAAAAACAATACCCTGCACCCACTGATTGGTGCCTTGCACTGCCATTCTAAGCACCATATTTTCAGCCATTTGGCTGGCCAAAAACCGACTGAACCGTCCGTGAACACCCCTAATAATATCTATACTGATGTCTATGACCTCCCAAGGAGCGTGAACCTCGTTTTTTATCCAAGAAACAACTTCTTTGCAGTCAAATCAAAACAATACCCTGAACCCACTGCTTAGTGCCAGACACTGCCATTCTAAGCGCAATAGTTTCAGTCATTTGAGGGTTACCAAAATCTTTGAGGAAATTTTCCTTTGCCAGAGTTATGATCTGAAGAAGGTTTATAAGGTTTTGCTGGAACACTGTACCATTTCTACCCTTCCATATTTTCCAGCACACAATAATCATTTCTGCTAACCAAGAAGCAGTCATAGATTTTTTGGTAAATAGTCTCCAACATCTCCTTTTATCCATGCTTTGAAAGAAGGGTATTGGTGGAATTCATCAACCTTGACCCCTAAAGATCCTAACCAATTTTTTTTTGTTCCCAGGGAATCTGAAAGCAAATGAGGGATGGTTTTCAACTTCTTTCTGGAAAACAGGACACCAAGGAGAGTCTGCACACTTTCTTCTAAATAAACCCTCTTTAGTATCAATAGTTTCATTGATAAGCCTCCAAATGAAATGTTTAACTCTAGGACTAACAGAGAGGGACTAGAGAGTCTTCCAATCACTGCTATTCAAGTTATGAGATCTTGAAACTACACTATCAGTGAGGGAAAGGGTTGTAGATCTAGCTATTTGATAGCCAATTTTGACAGTATATTGGCCATGAGTAGAAAGAGGCCAAATAAACTTATCATTATCTGAGAAATGAAGGATGGGGATTGAGAGAATAGCTTTTGCAGTATCTACATTAAAAGAGTTGTTTATCAAGCTTTGCTTCCAACTTCTAGTCTGATTATTAATCAAAACTTCCACCCTTTGATCATCCATACTCTCTGGAATTTCCACCTGCTCGAACTGATTTCTAGAAATCCACGTGTCTTTGATCATGGCCTCTCTCCCACTACTGACTCTCCATAAGCCACCCTGAGGGAGAAGCTTATGCCTGCAAGAATGCTAGACGAGGCCCAACATGGACTATGCCCTTTCTTGGCTTTCAAGAAACTGGAGTTTGGATTATGAACACTCTTCAAAAATTGTGCAAAAAAGGAGTTTGGTTATTCGATCAACTTTCATCCTTGTTTGGCCAACATTGTTTTATTGAAATCCAAAAAATCTTTAATACCTAGCCTACCACTAGATTTAAATAGGTTAAGTTTGTCCCATTTTCCCCAAGAGATCCTTTTTTGGTGGTGTTACCATATCACCAAAACCTTAGAGCAATTTGGCTTAGCTTGTTGCAAGTCCTTTCAGGAAATAGAAATCATTGCATAGAGTATGTAGGAATGGCTTGGACTATAGCTTGGAGTAAGATCTCATTACTTGATTGAGAGAGAAGTAGACACTTCCACCCTTGAGCTTTCATTCTAACTCTTTCTTGAATATAATGGAAGGTTTCAGACCTTGATCTACCCCAAAGATAAGAAACATTCAAGTACAGCAAAACCTCTATAAATTAATAATGTTGGGACCGTAGTATTTTATTAATTTAGCGAGACATTATTATATCAATATATTAATAATTTATTAATTTAAAGAGATTATTCGTAAGATCTTTAAATTTTGAAGTCCAATGTACTAGTTACAATGTATATTTGCTAAAAACAAATCAGTTTTATGCTTATTAAATGGATGTCGATCACTTCCTAAATTATCCTTGTGAAAGTAATGAATATTACGAGGTTCAAAGCATTGAAGAAATTATGGCGGATACTATTCAAAATCCGGTAGATGACGATGCTGAGGATGATTCAATAGCATTGGAATCGGTCACTCGGAAAGAAGCATTGCAAGCGGCAACAACTCCTCACAACTTGCAATAAAGAAGACAATGCCCGACTCTTAAGTGCAATGAGGAGATTTAAAGATGAACTCAGGATAGATCTGAAGCTCAACAAAAAATAAGTAACTATAGATTCATTTCTCACTAGCCAATATTAGAATTTGGATTATTTTAGTAATTATTAATTTATAGTTTTGTCAGGACCAATATATATACACTGGGATTTCAAAAAAATATTATCTTATTATTTTATCGATTGGGGTCCAATTTTGTACTTATCCCCATTTGGGACTGGACAAATTATTAATTTTATCGAAGTTATTAATTAATCGACTATTAATTTATAGAGGTTTTATTGTATTTAGCAGCCTTCTTTATTTCTTTCATCCCAAACTGCTCTTTTAGCTGGGTTCTTATACATATTTATGTGTTTTGGGGAGAACATAATAGAGGATTTTTGGATATTGACTTTCTTCCCATAGTCTTGTTCATAGATCTTCACCACTTTGAAAAAAGCTTCTGCTTCTTCAATACTACTATGCAGAAAAACCACCGAGTCATCAACAAACAACAAATGTGAGACTGGAATAGTTCTTTTTCTAATTTGATGCCCTCATTATCCTTGGTGGTTTGGTCATGCTGTTTTAGGTTTGAGAAGATTTCAGCCACTAGCACAAATAGATAAGGGGAAAAGGGGTCTCATTTCCTGAGACCCCTTTGAGGAAAGAAATACTTAGTAGGGTTTAATTTAAAAGAATAGAGTATTGAACTCCAGAAATGCATTGGCAGATCAATTGCATCCAATGTCGGTTAAACCCCGTCGTCTCCTTGAACTGATCCAAAAAACTCCAGCTGACCCTATTATTAGCCTTAGAGAGGTCTATTTTTAAACTAACCATCAAATCTTCCCTACCTTCATCTGCTTGATAATGTGAAAATTTTCTTGGGCCACAAGAATTTGTCTTTAGAACTACAACTAGGCAGGCAGGGCGGGTTGACACCCTTGTCCAAGCCCAAATTTTGTCGGGGTTGCCCAAGGCCAGCACAGCCCGGGTTAGGAGCATCGCCAGCCCGTCCAAATTTAAACGTACCAATGCATGTTTGAGTTGAATTCGGGCTAACCCATTCAACTAAATAAATTAACATAATTATCACAATCAACTCTATTAAAATTGTCACTTAAAGTTAAGTTAATAAATTACACATAAAAATAGATAACTGAATGTAGACACTTCCATTTTTATTTATTCAATGCCAAAAAATAATGACTGTATACTACTAGAATTAATTAAAAACTTCCCTCAAAAAAATCCATCAAAAAAAGAATTAATTAAAAACTTATGGATTTATACAAGAGAATACTAAATATTTTGTGGAAAAAATCGATTAGTTAAGATATAAACATAATAAAAAATATCACTAATAATTAATATAAAAATAGTAGATTCTTGATAAAATATGCTATATAATACTCTCCAAATATAAAATTTATAGTTAATTACAAATCGGGCAATATGGACTAGTCGATCGTCTAATATTCGTACCCAAGAACGACCCTTATTGCAATCCGGGTTGAGAATTTTTTCCCAAGACCGTCCAATTACTCAAAACATGTGCCCAATCCCGAATTTTAGTCCGGGTTGGTCGGGTTCAGTACGTCTAAGTTGCACCCCTAGTTGTCTTGTTTTGCCTTTGAGGGATAAAAGTTGCTTGGAAATCTCCTTTAATCGGAGGTGATATCCCTTTCAATCTGTTAGCCATTACCTTTGAGATAACTTTATAATTGAAAGTACACAAGCTAATTGGTCTTAATCAATAGGAAGCTAGGGATATGAACTTTGGGGATGAGAGAAATATGGGCTTTGTTCCAAGCTTTGAGCATATAGCCATTATGGAAGAAATATTGAGTGGCTGCAACCACATCCTTTTCTCAAACAATCCAAATTATCCTGATATATTGATAAGGGATATAAAGTATAACACATGGGTACACATTAGGAGTAATGTGCACTGGATTGACCCGCCATGAGAAAACTACATGGATGTTATGTGAGTGCACAAGTCCTTCTCATAGTGACAGTGATGTTGTGATCCTATGACTTGAAGTCACAACATTCATTATATTGGGAAGGTCATGTTTTAATATCGTCTAACATCACTTTGTGACAAGGTAATTATAAAGGGGGTAAGTGCACATGTTGTGAAATATGCTTAGGGGTGTGAGTGATGTAGATAGGGTTTGTCTCTCCCAGATAACGTGTGTAAATGTCCGTAGTCATTCAATGAGTGAGACTTAGGAAAATGCATGTTGATGCTCAAATTAATTAATATGAGACATTGATGTCATTTTTTTGTATAAGTCCACTCAGAGAATTGAGAAACTATAGATTGGATATACAAGGGTGACACTCCATGCCTTGCTTCAAATAAGGATATATGGTCAAAGGGATTACATGACACTGTAACATTGGTCAACGAGGTTTGTCAGATCATTGACAATCCTATTACGTGGGTAGCATTGATGTATTTCTAGATACCGCTCAATGTTTGTAATTGTTACTGCCTACGTAATTAGGTACCTACAGGGTCACACACAAGAATGGCTGAAACTTTAATTAATTGCTCATTAGTTGGAATACAGAGTAATTATAAATTTCAATTTAAATTGTAACATGATCCCAACTGTTATTATTAAAGGACAAGTCGAATTATCTCATACCTATATGTTGGGTTTTGAAGTAGGTAACGCAACGGAATAACAAAATTTAATTCTACTTCAATGCCCACCACGGATCGTCAGGAAGAGACATCATAACATGATAAGGGACATAGTATTGTGTACCTTTGATTTTGTTAGATCACACAAAGAATGATGTCCTCGTCTCCACGGTTGATCCACGTCTAGAGGTGAGATCTAGATTCTTCCTTCAAACAAGTGCTAGCTTGAACCCGGAGGAAGAGGGAAGAAGATCAAAGCAACAAAGGACCAAGAGGGGATCGGCCCCTCTTCTTGGCGCCGACGGGAAGGGCGGACGGGGCTAGGGTTTCGGCCCTAGCTCTTGTCTTGCTCTCCTTTTCTTTCTCTCCCACTCTCTTTGTTATGTCTAATAACAATTAAGTGGGAAGGAAGCTTAGCCCTCTTTATATACTCCAACAACTCCTTGTTGTTTCCATAAAAGAGTTTCCTTATTCTAGATGAACTAGAACTATTCCCTTCCTTGCAAATTAGTCCTACTAAGTTTGCAAGTTGTTGCACAATGATCTTTCTATTAATTAGTCAATATTAATTAATCCCAAATCTAGCTCTACTCTATTTGACGTGTGACCCCATAGGTTTCTATATAGTTGGTAGTAACTCTTACTAACTTGGAGCGGTGTCTAGCAATACATCCATGCCACCCAACCAATAGAAATAGCCAGTGATCCCGACAAACCTCTTGTGCCCAATATGTCAAATTTCACTATCCCTTTGCTTCCATATCCGGATTGGACACGAGACATACATCGTCACTAGGGGTGAGCACGGACCGGTTTGGGCGGGTATTGTCAAAATTTTTGCCTCGACCCAATAGGTACGGGTTGGAGAACGTTCAACCAAACCCAATCAATTGTTCTCGATACCCAAACCAAACTTAACGTATCGACTCGGCCCGATTCGGACCGGGTTGAACGGGTTGTTAAATCTAGATAACTTATTTGGAAAATGTATAAATTTAGTTAAAAAAAATAAAGATGCATAAGCTTCGTGTTTGGAATTGAAAATTTTAACATAGTTTGTTAAAAAAGATGAGTTATTTGAGAAAAACCAACTAAAACTATATTCCGACATATAAATTTAGTTATCGGACAGTGTTGTCTAACTACAATATCTAATTTTTTTATGCAAAAATTTAATCGGACCGGACCGGTCTTAAACGGTTTTGCTAAGTCTAAAACCATGATCAATCAAAGTTAGGTCGGGTTTGCAATTTTATAATCGTACCCAATCAAGTAGCATGAACGGGTATTAAATCCTGACCGGTTTGATGCGGGCCGGCTTGGGGCGGCCGGTTTGGGTGAGTTTTGCTCACCCCTAATCGTCACACTCGTATATCCAATCCATAGTTCCTCGATCCTGGGAGTATGCTTATGCTTGCAGATAACATAATATCTCTATATTGATTTATCTGAGTCTGGCCATACATTCAATAAGCCTCATCCCTCGAGTGGTCGTGGATATTTACCCCCATTATGTGGGAGGGACGAATCCTATCTACATCACTACGATCTCTAAGCTTGCTTCCTATTACGCCCGATAGCCATCTTTATGATTACCCAGTTACGGTGTAACGTTTGATAACATCAAAGCGCAATATTTCACAACTAGAGTATCTAGTGACTTCAAGACTAAGGATTGCAATTATATTAGCACTACGAAAAGCAATTGTGACTTGACATAATCTAATGTATCCTTTCCGTTGTGGGTCAATCCAGTATGCCATTACTCCTAATGCATACCCATGTGTTAGACTTGATATCTCCATATCAATCTACCCACATAATAGTCTATATTTGATCGTCCTATTAATCAATATAGTGGACTGGGATATTTAAGATAAACAACACATTTTATCTAAGGACTTCATTATATTAAATATCACAATATATAATAAACTAGGTATTGCTCGTGCCTAAAGGCACGACCTAAGAAGAAAGATGTTCAAAAATCCCCATAAAAGGTTGTACAATTTCACCATTTAGTGTTCATAGAACAGAGAAGAAAATGTCTATCGCAACTTTTACCTTAATAGTAGCAACTTCGACTTGTATTGTGTACAATATGCAAATTGAACTATATGAACCTTAGGGAGTGTTTCACATTTTCCCTCCCACCGACGTTGTCCAGAAGATGACCGTGCATCAAAAATTCTGAAGTAAAAAAACAATTGGGTGAAGAATTCTTCGTAAACTGCTAAATTAAGTGTCCAAAGTATAACATGAGCAAGAAATTCCAGATGCATATTCATGATGTATAATTTGAGTGGAAGCCAACACAACAATCTTTCTCATAGACCAACTGGCAAAAGAGGGACAAATAGGACAAACACGATTGATCTTTTATGCATCAATCTTCATAGGAGACTTCAAATAAAGGAATCAAGAATCCCTAAATGCAAACCTCAAACTAAAGGGATCGACTATTGAAATGAAAGCTAGAACAAATCTTGTCTTGAAACATCCAAATTCAGATATGTAAACTTAGAATGTGCATCAAGAGTTTTAACTTGAGGATCCCTGCAAAACCAAATTAAGAACCATTATAACAATAAATGTGAAAAGGTGACTGTTCTTAGACAAACTTGCACCAACTATTCTACAAAAATGAAGAAAAAGTTTCAGCTACCAAATAACATTATGACTTTTTCTAGTATACCAAACCATAAACTCCAACCACCCCATCAAGGTGAAATGAAAATTCAGTGAACTTTGTTAAATTATGAAGGTCAAATTTGACAAAATATATAAGCAGAATGATCAATGTTATTACATTCCCAGGTTTTCATGTCATCAGTAGCCCAAATAACTTGTTTTCTTTCCCATGTATTCACATGACCAGTAGGAAAATTATTTTGTAGTTTCATATGTATATTAATACCTTTTCAATCTATAAACTAAGTTTCTCTTTGATCAATCCATTGTTGAATTTCCGTATGTTACAAATTCAAATTAAGTGTCCCTTGTCCCATCAGTGTGAGAAAGATTTCGTTTTTTTTGAAAAACTTTGGATGAAAATGAAATCAAAGTAATCCGGAGAAGCTATAGAGGAAGATTGTAGGGAGAGTAAGTTCAAATGAATCGAAAAAGCCTTGGTGGTAGAATAAAGAGGGGGAGATGTGGAGCGAAACACATATAAACCCTGAGTTTCAATAGGAAAGAAATTTTAAACAAAGTTGGGATTAACGCGAAATAAAAGAAGAATACAAACCTGCAAAGCTGAGAGGAATACTGTCAGAGGTAAAAAGTTCAGATGAACGGAAAGCACTTGGCGGTAGATTGAAAAAGGGGAGACTTGGAGCTAGGCGCACAACTTGAGCGTGAAATTGAAAAGTAGCTCCATTCCCCGAGGTAGACAATCTGGAAAAGAATTAAATTGAAACCGCCGTCTGAATCTCATTGCAAGCCTATACTGAATTTGGTTGCAACCCTAAACTGAACTTGATTGCAGAATTAGAATTATAGAATACGGAGAATCAATCAATCGCAAAACTTCAGTGACAGAGAGACCCTCAGAATTTTAGCAGCAGCGAGAAGGAAATCTAATACATGAGCCTTTGTTCGAAAACTAGAAAATTCCCACAATTCATAAACAAAGATTTAAACGAAGTATCAAATATGAATGGGAATTGTGGAAAAGAAACAATCAGAGGGGGAAAAAAGAAACAACGATACCCATGTTTATGATACAGGAAACAAACCAAGGAGAGATTCATGCAATCAATTAGATGAAATACAGAAACACTAACATCTGACACTAAAGTTCTTGAGAATACCTATATCAAGCCAAACCAACTAAATTCATGTGATAAAATAGTGCTTGATTAGCTGTTTAGTATTTATGTACCGGACCAAGCAAAAGCAATGAAATTCCAGTTGTATGGTGTGTGGGGGAACCAAAACTGCTCAATCCATATTACTATATAAACAATCACAAAAAAAAAAATTACTCAATAAAAATCTATTATTACTAAATAAACAATCACCAACATGCAGTATCAACTAAACTGAAGCAGGTTGGGTAAATCTACTTTGAGATAATATTCGGAAAGGATCTGTGTGTACCTGGATGGGGAAAATAGTTATTCCGAGTGGAACTGATGAGATGGGAAGATTGGGAATATCATGAAGAAAAGCCCAATTCGATGAATAACTTTGATTTGAAACTGGAGGTAGCATTAAAATATGGCACAAATTAGAAGACGGAGAAGAAGAAGAAGAAGAAGAAGAAGAAGAAGAAGAAGAAGAAGAAGAAGAAGAAGAAGAAGAAGAAGAAGAAGAAGAGAATCTCAGTTCATTCACAGTTCATACAGAGGGGGAGACGTACCTGGAGTGGTTCCGAGCGAGATTGATGAGATGGCGAAATCAATAAACCCCAAGAAAACGTGTATTGTTAACAACTATATCAAACCTGTGTTGTTAAGAAGATGAAGAAGAAAAAAATTGGAAGGCAAATATGAAGAAGAGAATCGCAGTTCATTCGCAGTTGATACAGAGAGGGAGACGTACCTGGAGTGATTCCTCTGACAGATTGAATCTTACTTCGAAAACCATCATTTTCAAATGAAGTTAGTTCCTGAATTCACTATTAACAGCCCTATAATAGTAGAAAAATGTGGACAAAACCCAATTGAGTGTTGAGTTAACAGAGAAATATACACAGCCTAATATGAAACGTTGACTACACTAGATGGGAAAGAAAGGTTGCACATAATCATAATCCTGAAATTTTCTTTTAAGTCACTAACTGGTGTACCAACATTCGCAGGGTAGGGTTCCGTTTCGATGAAAGAGAACATAGCAGAGATGGGTGGCGACGGACCTGTGGAACCAACCTGGAGTGTCAGAGCGGAGGAGGCTGAGTATTAGGGCGGCGACGTCTTCAGCGATGGGGACTACGGTGTCGATGAAACCGACGGGGAGAAGCAGCGATGCTTACGGAGATTGGGACTACGACATTTCGATGAAACTGACGGGGTGAAGCAGCGCCGTCCGAGATTGACGCTGAAATCGACGGGGAGAAGCAGCGACGTCCGAGAGTGATCGATGGTGTCTCTGATTTGGGAGTGAAGAGGGATCTGATTTGGGAGGAAATCTAAGAAGAAACCTAAGAATTGCTTCTGACGGTGATTTTGGACGGGATATGTGACTCGACGATGATTGTGGACGACGTGTAATGTAATAATAATAATTCAAGGGTTTAAAATGTCACTGAATTTTCATCAAACGGTTCAAAATGTCTTTCCAAATGTCTCCTTTAAAATGTCTCTTTGAAAATGTGTTTCAAAAATATGCATGGGTCCCACACCGTGCTGTTTTATTATATAGATGAATATTCTAGCCAAAACTAATGTTCATACTAAATCTACGATTTCCTCTAGGGAATCTATTCCAACAGTCTCCCACTTGCACTAGAGCCAATCTGGCGCATCTCGTATGCCTATAGATCTGGCGTGCCCTTCATGCTTTCGCTGCGCAAGAGGTTTCGTGAGCGGATCTGAAACATTGTCATCCGTTGGAATCTTGCACATCTTCACATCTCCTCGATCGATCATATCACGAATAAGATGGAATCTCCTAAGTACATGCTTTGACTTCTGGTGTGATCTTGGTTCCTTAGCTTATGCGATTGCCCCAGAGTTGTCACAGTACAACTCTATGGGATCCACGATGCTAGGGACCACACCAAGCTCAGTGATAAACTTCATTATCCAAACTGCCTCTTTTGCTGCTTCCGCAGCAGCAATGTACTCAGCTTCTGTTGTAGAATCAGCAACTGTCCCTTGCTTGGAACTCTTCCAGCTTACAGCTCCTCCATTCAGGCAAAACACGTATCCAGACTGTGATCTGTAGTCATCTTTGTTGGTTTGGAAGCTTGCATCAGTGTAACCCTTTACACTTAGCTCTTCCTTACCTCCAAATATCAAGAACACATCCTTAGTTCTTCTCAAGTACTTCAGGATGTTCTTGACAGTAATCAGTGACTCTCACCGGGATTGGACTGGTATCTCCTCACCATACTCAGCGCGTATGATAAGTCTGGTCTAGTACATAGCATGGCGTACATGATGGATCCTATGGAAGAAGCATAGGGTATCCTACTCATGCGGTCCTTCTCAATCTCATTGGAGCGACAGTCATTCTTAGAAAGAGTGACTCCATGCGACATGGGCAAGAATCCCTTCTTGGAATCTTTCATGTTGAACCTCTTCAAAACCTTGTCTATGTATGTACTTTGACTTAGGCCGAGCAACCTTCTAGATATACAGTAAAACCTCTATAAATTAATACTCGATAAATTAATAACTTCGATAAAATTAATAATTTTTCCAGTCCCAACTTGGGACCAGTAGAAATTTGGACCCCAATCGATAAAATAATAAGTTAATAACTTTTTTGAAATCCCAGTGTACATATATTGGTCCCAACGAAATTATAAATTAATAATCACTAAAATAGTCCAAATATTCTAAGATTGGCTTGTTAGAAATGAATCTATATTCACTTGTTTTTTGTTGAACTTCAAGTCTATATTGAATTCATCTTTAAATCTCATCATTGCACTTACATGTGAAGAAAAATAAACCATTCTCTAACTCCCGACTTTAATTTAAAGATGAATATGTGTTGAGCATACGGTCTTCCACCCTTGATGATAACGGTGCTATTATAACTTACTAGTTTTGAGCATATGTGTTGCATGTGGCATTTTATTTGCTATAAGGGATTAAAATGTACTCTACAAAAGCACTAGCAAGTATGACTAATGGAAAGTATACCTCAATCCAATTTTGTGTTATAATTGGGAAGCCAAAATGAAACACTTGTTGTACCGCAATATTTCAAAGTTGAAAATAAATCTGTTGAGTGCATCTTTAAATCTCTTCATTGGACTTGAAAATTTTAAAATTCATACATTAAACCTATTTAAATTAATAAATTATTAATTTATCCATATAATAATATCTCGCTAACTTAATAAAATATGCCAGTCCCAACATTATTAATTTATAGAGGTTTTACTATATCCCTATAGATCTTTGTACCAAGTATATAGGACGCGTCTCCGAAGTTCTTCATTTCAAAGCACTTTCCTAGCCAACCTTTAACAGATTGCAAAGTAGGAATTTCATTGCCAATGATTAGTATGTCATCCACATACAAGACCTGAAATATTACAGAGCTCCCACTAACCTTCTTGTAAACGCAAGGCTCATCTTCGTTCTTGATGAAGCCAAACTCTTTGACTGCGTCATCAAAACGTCGATTCCAACTCCTAGAAGCTTGCTTTATTGGCATTCTCTGGATCCTCAAAACCCTCCGGTTGTGTCATGTACACATCCTCAAGGAGGTTCCCATAAAGGAACGTTGTTTTGACATCCATTTGTCAAATATCATAGTCGTAGTATGCTGCAATAGCAAGTAGGATTCGAATGGATTTAGTCATGGCGACTGGTGAAAAGGTCTCATCATAATCAATACCATGAATCTGTCTATACCCTTTGGCTACCAATCGCCCCTTATAGGCAACTACCTTGCCATCCATGTCGGTCTTCTTCTTGAAGACCCACTTGCACCCTATGGACCGAGCCCCTTCGGGTGGTTCCACCAAAGTCCATACTTTGTTGGTGTACATGGAATCCATTTCGGATCTCATGGCTTCTAGCCACTTCTTAGAGTCTGGGCCTTCCATGGCCTCTCCGTAGGTCGTGGGCTCATCATCTATGAGTGGTACGTCATCGGGCTCAGTCACGAGAAGTCCGTACCTCTCTGGCTCATGACGCACTCTTCCTGATCTACGGAGTTCCTGTGTTACCTGAACAGGTTCTTCTACAACTACATGCGGTTCCTGCTCATGTTCCATCAACGGTTCTGTGATTTGTGGTTCTTGAATCTCTTCAAGTTCTACAGCCCTCCCACTTGCTTCTTTGGAGACAAACTCTCTTTCTAGAAACACGCCGGTCCGAGCAACAAACACTTTGTTCTCGATGGGATTGTAGAAATAATATCCTTTAGTTTCCTTAGGATATCCCACAAATTTACACTTATCCGCTTTGGGCCCGAGCTTGTCTGTTTGTAAACGTTTTACATAGACATCGCAGCCCCAAATCTTCATAAACGACACTATGGGACGCTTCCCAGTCCATATCTCATGTGGTGTCTTCATGACTGACTTGGGTGGAACGCGGTTAATGGTAAAAACTGCCGTCATTAGAGCATGTCCCCAAAAGGATATCAGAAGATCTGTTTGAGACATCATAGATTGCACCATATCTAATAGAGTGCGGTTCCTCCGCTTGGACACGCCATTCCATTGTGGCGTTCCGGGTGGAGTGAGATGGGATACTATCCCACACTCTCTAAGATATTCATCAAACTCTTGGCTTAAGTATTTTCCTCCACGATCCGATCGTAGAGCCTTGATACTTTTGCCAAGTTGCCTCTCTACTTTATTCTTGAATTCTTTGAACAATTCAAAGGATTCGGATTTGGCCTTCATAAGGTACACAAATCCATATCTACTGAAATCATCAGTGAATGTGATGAAGTAGGTATAACCAGCTCTGGCAGTAGTGGGGAATGGCCCACATACATCGGTATGTATGAGTGCCAATAACTCACTAGTCCTTTCACCTTTCTTATTGAAAGGGGACTTTGTCATTTTTCCTAATAAACAAGATTCACATGTCTCATATGATTCCAAATTAAATGAGTCTAGTAGTCCATCCTTATGGAGCCTAGATATGCGTTTCTCATTTATATGGCCTAAACGACAGTGCCATAAATATGTAGGATTTAAATCATTAGTTTTAATCCTTTTAGATTTATGTTATAGATTGGACTATTTAGATCAAGGATATACAATCCATTAGACAAATGCGCACTACAATGTGCATACTATCAAAATAAATGGAGCAACACTTGTCCTTTATTGAAATAGAATAACCCTTCTCGTCCAAACAAGAAATGGAAATAATATTTCTGCTCATAGTAGGCACATAAAGGCAATTGTCTAATTCTAAAATAAGTCCAGAAGGCAAAGATAGCTCATAAACTCCCACAGCTAATGCAGCAACTTTTGCTCCATTCCCGACGTGCAGATCTATCTCCCCTTTACTCAATCTTCTACTTCTTTTCAAATCCTACACATTACGACAAATGTGAGAACCACATCCGGTATCCAATACCCAAGATGAAGAAATAGAAAGATTGACGTCTATAACATAAATACCTGGTGGTGGTGGAATCACTATTCCAAGCTTTTTATCCTCCAGATATTTAGGAAAATTCCTCCTCCAGTGACCCGGCTGGCTGCAGTAGTGACACTCACCCTTAGCCACGCCTCCACTAGGCTTCAGGGCTTCTTTGGATTTCACAACTTTCTTGCGCTTTCCTTTAGAAGTAGATGCAACTGACTTGCTCTTCTTCTTATGCACCATCATTATGGCTTTTCCCTTGCCTTTATTGACGCTCTGTTCCGCTGTCTTTAGCATGTTCAATAAGTCAGGCAGAGTCTTACTGATCTCGTTCATATTATAGTTCATGATGAACTGATTATAACTGTCAGGCAACGATTGCAAGACAAGATCAGTAGCCAAATCTTGGCCCAATGGGAACCCCAGTCTCTCAAGGTTCTCAATGTACCCGATCATTCGTAGTACATGAGGCCCTACTGGATTCCCCTCTGCAAGACTGCTCTTGAATAAGGCTTTAGATACCTCATAGCGCTCATGCCTTGCCTGTTCCTGAAACAATTGTTTCAAGTGTATGATCATATCATAGGCTTCCATATTCTCATGCTGCTTCCAAAGCTCAGGAGTCATGGTACAAAGCATGAAGCAAGTCACGTCATTAGAATCATCGATATGTTTCTGACGTGCCCTTACTTCCGCTAGAAGAGACTCGTCTTGTGGTGGTGCTGGAATTTGAGTATCCAAGACGTACATCTTATTTTCTTGATTAAGGACAATCCTTAAGTTTCTGTACCAGTCAAGGAAATTTGTTCCAGACAGTTTATCCTTCTCAAGGACAGATCGTAGGGATGAAGTCGATGCGTTGTTGTTTGCCATTTGGAATTCTACAAAAAGAGAAATGTGCAAATTTAGTATTTTGAACAATTTAACTATATTCAACAATGGCTAGATCATCAAATATAGCTCCCACTATTTTTCTCGGATTAATAGCCCTCACCATTAATGCGGAAAATATCATTATATTTTCTAGTAGGTCCAAAATCCATTTTTCACTTCTTCTTGAGCTTGCTCTGGCATGTCACCCAAGAATAGGTTATTTAGGTAGGAACCATTCCAATTGCATCATATGCAACTCTTGGTCCAATTAGGTGAATAACTCATTTATTCTTTATCCCATGGATAACCCCTAATTGTCATGCCTCTAGGCTCATCAATCCAATTGATTCTTTCCTAGTTGCGTCCAACCTCTTGCTTCAACATACACACATTACTAGCTTGTGTCGTCCGCAACACACCATGGTAAATTAAAATCGCCTTGCTTTGGCAAGCCCGAATTTTAATAAACCGTGATTATGAAGGGTGTTTTGGCAAGAGAAGGAAAAACGCAAAATTTAATTGAGGGATTTCTTTTCTTTAATTTGTTTGGTTGATCTTTTCAACATGGTCTACTTATTTGGATTGGGAAATCAACAATAAAAGACCAACCTTGTTTATTATTATCTTGTTATTGTTTTCGCTAGTATCGCCATACACACAAAATTAAATAACAAGACACAAATAATAAACATCTACAAACGCGAAAGAAACGTGGCATGGATATGGCCCCTAGACTAATGATATTATCAAGCCAATGATAATATCTAATTGCCCTAAAGTTCCGAGCTCATCTCCATGTGCTCCACCATAGCTGCGCGCCTAGGGATGTCTTCTTTGTCTCATGGCTCCTTTGGTTCTCCGGTCTTCTTCTCCATGCTCTTGGCTATCATCTAAATATATCTAATTCTAGCCTAACATCTAGAATAAATAAATAACAAAAGGCCTCACATGTTGAGGAGAAAAAGACGACTCGCAGGACGTAAAACCTAATTAATTATTACATTAATCTGATCAGCTCGCAGGCCGTAAACCAAACCACAAAGCAATAAAACATCCACAATCCTAGGCCATATCCAACCACCATGAAATAGAGCACATAAAACAGTTAAAACCAATTTTTAACGCACTTGTTTAATTCTTAATAAAATTGGGTAATTAGGGTTTACAACGGTCCAAGGTGTTCAAGCCAACAAGGGGCCCGAACCCCTAGGACCGCCGCCGCCAACAAGGCCCGGCCCAAGGCCGGCCGCCCCTATGGCTCGCGGCCTTTGCTTGGCTAGGGTTTCGGCCCTAGTCTTCCTTCCCTCTTCCTTGTTTCCCAAGCAAGGTTGTTTCCTTATGGATTTAATTTTATAAATTTGTTTCCATAATTGAAAACCCCTTTTCAATCATGTGCCCATGAACTCTAATTTTTCAAGAACCCAATTATACACATCCTATGTGATTTAACTCACCAATTCTAACATCCAATGTTAAATTGGATCTTGTTCTATTGAATCAAATTCAATATTGCATCTACTATGCCAATTTATTTCAGTTTTCACGTAATAAACAATAAAACGGTGTGTAAACTGAAATCATAACACATACATCATGTTATGCTCTACGGCCTGTGGCTCTGATACCACTGTTGGGTTTTGAAGTAGGTAACGCAGCGGAATAACAAAATTTAATTCTACTTCAATGCCCACCACGGATCGTCAGGAAGAGACATCATAACATGATAAGGGACATAGTATTGTGTACCTTTGAGTTTGTGAGATCACACGAAGAATGATGTCCTCATCACCACGGTTGATCCACGTCTAGAGGTGAGATCTAGATTCTTCCTTAAAACAAGTGCTTGCTTGAACCCGGAGGAAGAGGGAAGAAGATCAAAGCAACAAAGGACCAAGAGAGGATCGGCCCCTCTTCTTGGCGCCGACGGCAAGGGCAGACGGGGCTAGGGTTTCGGCCCTAGCTCTTTTCTTGCTCTCCTTTTCTTTCTCTCCCACTCTCTTTGTTATGTCTAATAACAATTAAGTGGGAAGGAAGCTTAGCCCTCTTTATATACTCCAACAACTCCTTGTTGTTTCCATAAAAGAGTTTCCTTATTCTAGATGAACTAGAACTATTCCCTTCCTTGCAAATTAGTCCTACTAAGTTTGCAAGTTGTTGCACAACGATCATTCTATTAATTAATCAATATTAATTAATCCCAAATCTAGCTCTACTCTATTTGACGTGTGACCCCATAGGTTTCTATATAGTTAGTAGTAACTCTTACTAACATGGAGCGGTGTCTAGCAACACATTCATGCCACCCAACCAATAGAAATAGTCAGTGATCCCGACAAACCTCTTGTGCCCAATATGTCAAATTGAACTATCCCTTTGCCTCCATATCCGGATTGGACACGAGACATACATCATCACACTCGTATATCCAATCCATAGTTCCTCGATCCTGGGAGTATGCTTATGCTTGCAAATAACATCAATATCTCTATATTGATTTATCTGAGTCTGGCCATACATTCAATTAGCCTCATCCCTCGAGTGGTCGTGGATATTTACCCCCATTATGTGGGAGGGACAAATCCTATCTACATCACTACGATCTCTAAGCTTGCTTCCTATTGCGCCCGATAGCCATCTTTATGATTACCCAGTTACGGTGTAGCGTTTGATAACATCAAAGCGCAATATTTCACAACTAGAGTATCTAGTGACTTCAAGTCTAAGGATTGCATCTATATTAGCACTACGAACAGCGATTGTGACTTGACATAATCTAATGTATCCTTTCCGTTGTGGGTCAATCCAGTATGCCATTACTCCTAATGCATACCCATGTGTTAGACTTGATATCTCCATATCAATCTACCCACATACTAGTCTATATTTGATCGTCCTATTAATCAATATAGTGGACTAGGGATATTTAAGATAAACAACGCATTTTATTTAAGGACTTCATTATATTAAATATCACAATATATAATAAATGAATATTCTAGCCAAAACTAATGTTCATACTAAATCTACGATTGCCTCTAGGGAATCTATTCCAACACTATAAATATCATTGCACCGTGGCTAGGGGTATAAATTGCGCTTCTAGAGATATTGGTATATGATACATGTTAGCTAGGGTTTGAGAGATAGAGAGATATTCGAGCTATCAATGTTGTCCGGAGTTCATCATATTTTTTGAGATGAGATTGTTCATCTTCCTCCCGCATGCTAGCACCGACGAAGAGGGAGTCCAACTGAGATCGTTCGTGTGGAATGAAAGTTAGTTTTTCGGAAAAAATTTAATCATAGCCAATTTTTGGCGACAAAATTAGTTTTCTAGAGTGTTTGGTTGGATGAAAAAGAATGAATTTTTAGGTATTAATTATGTGCATCTATGTACAGAGGAGATTATGAGAAGGCTCCGAGCGTGTACCTGCAACAGATAAGAACAACTAACGAGACACAAAGATTAAGAGAGTAAGAAGTTAAGTAGGCAAGGGTTAGAGTAAGCCAAGTAAGATATCTGAGAGAGAGACACTAAGCAAGAGGGGTAGATGATCAAAAAATCTGAACCTCTATCAGAGGAAAACCCTCCTATATATACTAGTCTTAGGACAACCGTTGCGAGGAGTTATATAAATGCATGTGACAGTTATATAATTGACTCGCATACATGTACCGTTGAGTGTACATATAGGCGGGTGATTCACAAGTCTCCCAGATAAGTGATCAGGGTCGCACGCGAGCATAACACCAGATCGCGCGCGATGAACCATGCTCTAGCATCCAATCCACTTAGAGCCCTTAGCTCCCATATGAGTCATGTGCGAGGTACCCTGTCTCACATCCCGTATATGGATAAGAGAGAACATAATGATAAGTATATAATGCCAATGGAGTATTGATAAGTCTTACCTTTAGATGCCACATGGATAATAATTGATAAATCTTAATTACACTATCTACATTAGCCCCCTTTTGCGCGTGTATTACACGCTCAGTGGGTTTTAAGCGCAAAATCTAGACACGCGTGTAATCTACGCAACCATTTGAATTCTTGAAACCCTAGACCCTGTAACTCATCATTGTTGTGCTTTTGTAGAGTCTTGATGTAGGCTTTAATAGGGTTTTAGTTATGACGTGGGTTAAACCCACATTCACACAATTTCGACGATTACCGAGGTGAGAGGGAGATGAAAGGTCATGTTATCTCAAGAGACTCCTCATAAATAGCTATTCCATCATTGTGCTCCATTGTTGTTATCGAAGCTTTTACGTATCGAGAGCGAGAGAGAGAGAGAGAGAGAGAGAGAGAGAGAGAGAGAGAGAGAGAGAGAGACAGAGAGAGAGAGATAGAGAGAGATTTCAAGTAGCATATTTGAAAATTTAGTCAAGTATTCCTTAATTTTCAATCACTTCTTCAGATCCACTTCAACGAATCGAAGTTAGTAGATCTCACTTCAACAAATTTTTTTTATGAATTACCCAATCATGCAAGATGTTCTTTCCCCCAAAATTAAAACACGAAATCTCCAATAAAGTCTCCTGAATACTCTAAATATTGAATATTCATTTTTTCATTGCATGTGTCCTTGACAATAGAGATATGGCATAAAACTTCTTAGTTTGACGGTTAAGGTTTCTATCATGCTACTGTTAAAGCCACAACCCTTCCAACTGCATCTGAAATAGACAACTTGATGTTGAAACCTATCCCAACAAGAGATGATTGGGATCTTGTCAACGTTGATGAAATCCAAAGGCTTGGTCACGAAGCTGGTTTATATCCATACAATAAGTTTAGTCACCATACATTTATGGCAAAATTAGATTTGATGGAAGAGTGGAATGAGTATGTTTTCAAGTATAATGAGCCTATGTTGACTCAAGCAGGAATCTACAATGTTGTGCGTGCGACGAAGGGCTAAAACTTCAAACTTGACCAGGATATGTTGATGAATCTATTGTCGAGGTACTCCAAGAAAACTCATAGCTTTCATTTTGCGTCCTTTGAAGCTGACCATACTCTCGAAGATGTAGAAATATTGTTTGAACTTCCTTATATGGGACACATGGATCCTTATTCAGCATTAAAGACTTCAGAAGAAATTTCTCTTTTCGAGAAAATGGTAGAATATATACAGGAAGTTAAAAAGATCGCATCAATATGGTTTTCAAGCACACCTGCGAATACTTATTTATTTCTCGAATCAAGTGCTAAAAAAATTTGTTCGAGGTGGGTTAAATATTTCTTCCGCGAATATGCAAACTCCAAAATCACATCCGAGTTGAAAGAGGAAGACCATAAAGCAGAAATTTATTTAACTGGAAAAGGTCATCCATTCACACTTTATGGATTTCTGTGTGTATGGTTATCACGATACTTTATAGATGGTCATCATGATGATGAGGTCATCTAACACGTTCTCGCTCTTGCAGTGCGTCTTTCACTTGGCCAAAAGGTGGCTATAGGGCCCTTGGTACTAGGATCTTTGTATTATAGACGGTATCAAACAATGATCGCTTCTGAACAATCGCGCGGCAGAGTCAATGTGTTGACATATGTGATTGTGGCTCTCCGAAAATGTGGGTCTTTGAGAGATGGCCTCAATATTCGCCTATTTCAACAAAGGTTAGACTGTGGGATGCTCCCAGAGGTCCAAGAAAACTTCTTTTTCCGAGGGCATGGCGTTGGTATAAAACAAAAGGAGTTCAATGCATTTGGAATTTGATTAGCGATGATGAAAATCACTTCAAGTTCAGACCTTACTCAAAGACTCTTGCTGATATAGTCTCGCAGGAAGACATGTATCCCATTACATACAAAATCATTGTCTTTTATGAAGTTACTAAAGGAACAAGATGTTATGAGAGGTTCATGAGTTGGTGTGCTCGAGGATCATTGCCAGCACTTTTAGATTATGCTAATGAGTGTAAGAGTCATGAGATCATAACTGTTGACTATGATCCAACTCGAGTACGTGGTCAACTAGGCTTTGATTCTATGGCTCCTTCTTTGTGGCCTGGTTCTATAAGGCGAGTTGCTACAAGAGGTTTTTAATTGGTGATTGCACTCCTCATCTGCTTTCACTTCTTCCTTTCACTCAACCATCTGGTCACAAAAGAGGAAAGGTAACACCCACCTGGCCAAATTATTGGAGTGGCAAGTGAATAAACTTTCGAAATCTATCCAGGTGATACCAATCAAAGCTCTTGTAATTTGCAAATGCATTTTACCCTTTATATCAACTTGTTGTAGAAAGGCAACATAGTATGGATATAATCCTTCAAGACAAAGAAAAGCATATGTGTGCTTATTTAATCTTGCAAGAGCAAACAAATGCAGTTCGCAAGGGCTCTCTTTAAGAAATAGAAATATACAGCCAAGGATTCTATCAAGTAAGTCGAGTATATAAAATTTATATGCAAAGCCAAAATCTATCAAGATACATATTAACATTAATTATGATTTATGGAAGTCTTTTTTAGGAGATTCGCATCTGGTGATCGCGGTGAAGCAATCATCAATGACCTTCGTGCAAAACACGTAAAGAAATAAATAATCACGCCTTCCATGAAAATGGACAAGACATTGGAGTTAAAGATTCTTGCAGATCTTTCAGTTTTCATTTCTTCAACTGTCGCATCTGATGCTTCTAAAAAGAGTTCGAAACAAGAGAGACTAGTGAGCCTGAGACTGTCGCAATAGATACAGAGGTCGGCATAAGATCAAAGCGACAAAGAATTGAGGATTCAGTTCCTCAAGTTACACGTCCAAGAATTAGAAGTAAAGTCAAGTTGCATGGAAGAATGTCCAAAAAGGATATAGCTGCTGAACGTCAATCAAAACAATATCACATATTTCATTGATGATGACCAAGAACCAACAATTGATGTTGAAGAGGGTAATTAGTTTCAACATTATTCTTATGTTTAAACAATACTATATTGTGAAATAACACTATGTGTGCTTAATTACATACACTGAATAAGCAGTTGGTGCAATACCTCTAAATGAGATACTTGAGGATGGCGATGGAGAGTTAAGAGTGTGTGAATAAATAAAGAGAGCAGCTGGGAGAGAAATGAAGGACTCTCGCAAGAAAACAGAAGAAGAAGAAGAAGAAGAAGAAGAAGAAGAAGAAGAAGAAGAAGAAGAAGAAGAAGAAGAAGAAGAAGAAGAAGAAGAAGAAGAAGAAGAAGAAGAAGAAGAAGAAGAAGAAGAAGAAGAAGAAGAAGAAGAAGAAGAAGAAGAAGAAGAAATGGCACTAGAAATGTCAAGGAGTTTGGAGGAATATAGACAAATCCCTGATGAAAATCAGATGCGACATGCTCAGTCAAAATTTATGGAGACTATTGGAGATGAAGACGAGTAAGGTACTATATTCAAATTTGCATTAAATTACCAAGAAATTATCTTTCGAGCTTTAAACCATGAATCGTCTAAACATGACATATGTCAGTGGTTGATGAACAAATGCAGAGAATCATTAGGTACATAATCACATTGTCAACTATAGGACATGAGCTTTATAAATCATGCATAATAACATCTCGCATAAACTTCAGGTCATGCACATGAAAAAGGAGTTGATGATAATCTTCAACATATTTATCATACTGAAAGTGCATATGATTGTGGAGGTGCCTAAAAATTCTATCTCCAAAACTATAAATATAAATTATGCAATCTTTATCTTAAATCATAATTTACATGACAGGAAATAGGGTTTCAAGAGATTCTCTTATTTCTCAAACAAATTTTGATCTTCCTGCGACAAATACAAATTCTACTGCTGCTGATGACACTATTTTGTCAACTCTTGACACTGCAGTGTTAAAGAATCCCCTTGCTCAAGAAAGATTGTCTGCTGGTCCGCATTTCGATCATTTTTTGTGTGAAATTTCAACTTTCTCCTCTCAGGAGATATTAGATTCGAGACCTCGTCACGCTGTAGACAATGTGAGACAATCTCCTATGCCAGTTAATTAAAATTAAATTAAAGATTTGATGATGCTTGAACAATCTGCTCAAGTGAGAGAGAAAGATTTGACTAAATAAACTGTGCAAATTGATGTTTCAAATGTTGATAGTGTGCGTGAACAAGTGATGGAGCAAGGAAGAATCATGGAAGATGGAGACAATAATTTTGCTCCAACTGAGAGTTCTCATGATGAGATGCAAAATGAAATGAATGTTGATAATCTTCACAATCAAAGTACAGAGTTAGAAGACAATGTCAACGTCAACATTCCTGTGGCTGCCAATCCATCTTTAGTGACGAGAGAGAAGTTCAAGAAGAAAGAGTTTATCAAAATAGTACAAATCCAGATAGTGCTGCCCCTCAATCAGTAGCAGGAAATGTTACTCAATGTCCCATTACCAGTGCATCGATAAGGAAAAACAATGCTCCTTTTGGAGAAGGTATTGTAGCTGATTCAATAAATATTATTACCCCTGAAGATAATCTCGCACCTAGGTCTCAGAATGCAAGTCCTTATTTTTTAGAAGTTACTGGCTAGGTTCGAATAAACCTGAATCGTGTTCCTAGTGGACTTCTTGATGCATCGCTTGCCTAGAATTAATGTATGTTATGGGTCTCACAAGCTAACGTTGTTGTTCTAAATGAGGAAATTTGTTTCATTCCTGATGCGTATTTTGTCCAAGATATATTTGCAGATAGTCTCGCATAGCTCCACATCAAATTCCATCTTTAAAGTTGATTATTTAGGAAACGGGTATGAACTTTAACTCTGTTTAAAGTGATGCAATTGCATATTTGTACATAGAATTAAATGTTTGATTAATCATCTTATACAGGTATAAAGCAATCTTCTTTAGATTGGCTCGTGAAGATGCGACTCACACATCCCAAGACTTTCGCCAAAGCAATGGAATTATCGCCTTTCGAAAGAGGAATTATTCAAAATGACATAGTGCGTGTTTTGGAGCAAATGTCTATTACAACTCCAAAACCATAACTCTCTATGATGCGAAATATTTCATTGATACTGTGAGGCGTACCATTTTATATGCACGTGGAAAGTTCGACTTTAATTCCTCCTTCGAAGGCTCGTAATGATTCATAACTCTGTTATGCGGAAGATCAAGTATCAAGAGTTTTCTAATGAGCCTCACAATTTAACTGAAGCAAATCATGAACTAAAAAGAGCTGTTATACGGTATGAGGAAATGAAGGAGAGAGTTACAAAGTTGATGGGATTCGTAGTGGCGATTGCGATTCCATTGTCTTGGATCTTCAAGACTATTTCGAAAAGGCCTCGTTGAGTAGATTTTTTATTGATCAGGACTGTTTATGTAATAGTTAGTTTTGAGACAATGCGTTTTTGGAACATTTCTTGTGGATGTCTTGGTCGACATCTCTTTGGATGTCGATGATAATATGCAGTTGCTTTATATCAAATCGTTTCTCACAGATTTAATTATCTCAAGCAGAGATGTCATGTATTTATGTGCTGTTTGATAGACCTTTTGAATTGTATCTTGGTAGTATCGCGTGTGAACTATGACTCATTGCTATCTAGTTAGATAGGCTTGCCAGATAAGCTTTTACTATCTAAACAGATAGACTTTAGATTTATACACTAAAGTTCAATTTTGGCAGATAAATAGTGCTGCTATCTTATCAGATACGCTTTGATAGATGTGCAATCTTGCTTCTATCTAATCAGTTGGCTTTTGATAATGAATAGTTTCTCTCTAGACATATATGCTTAAATTTTGCTGCTATCTAATCGGCTAGGCTTTAATTTTTCTGCTATCTAATCAGATATACTTTGAAACTCGCATGTATCCTAGATAATTTTTATCGAAATATGCTTTTCAAAATATTGAAACAACTAGCCAAAGTAATAAAACATAATGCATTTGACAAATGATCCCTCATAAGGGAGAGCCTTTATCATTAATCATAATCCTCATATGGGAGGAAATAAGTAGCATTGAATTCTGAAGAAACATCAAGGATAGCACTTCTTCAGCCATCGCATATTAATAGGATTAGGCATAGTAGAATTTCCCCCAAATCGCATTATCATGCAGTAACCGCTATCGAAAACTTCCTTGACTTCGAAAGGACCTTCCCAATTTGGGGCAAATTTCGGATGTGCAGCGTCGCGCCTACAATGATCAGAAACTCGTAAGACCAAATCAGCTACAACAATATCTCGAGTTTGGACAGATTTGATGTATGCTCTTGCGATTCTTTATCAATACCGAACATTTGTTCTCTTTGCCTAATCTCGCTTTTCTTCAAAAAAAATCTCTCTTTGATTATTTTATAACGCATTGAAATGGAGTCTCGTCGATATACTTTGATCTCAGTAGGAACTACAGCCTCAACTCCATAACAAAGTGAAAAAGGAGAGACTCCGGTTTGAGTTCGAGGTGATGTGCGATATGCCCAAAGCACAACATTGAGAGTATATGCCCATTTCTTATGATCATCTGCCACTGTCTTACTCAATATTCAAATCAGAGTCTTGTTTGTCCCTTCTACTTGTCCATTTCCTTTTGGATAATAAGGAGTAGAAAAAATATGCCTGATATGATACTCTACTAGTTTGACTGCCACTTGATGATTCACAAAGGGCGTTACATTATCTAAAAGAATGGTATTAGGGATACCAAATCGATAGATACTTGTAAGTTCACATTTTGTTTCAAAGGCTTGAAACAGAAGAGAGTGAACTAATGGGGAGTTATTACTCCGATACTTCTCTGAACCCCTGCACTTGATCATATTATATTAGATGATGAAAGAAAAATTAACTCTGTGATTTAACTTGTCTTGATCTCATTATTTTCCTAAGTTATTTTGCAGTAACTGTTAACTAATTATGTGTTTGCAGGTTTAGTGAGTTTTCTTATTTGTATAAATGTATAAGTGGGAATTAATATATGCAGATTCAGTGTTATTGTTAAGGAAGGTTGTCTGGACATTCCTTAAGCTTGAGGATGAAAGATCAGATCAAAATCAGCCCTAAAAAGCAATTAACTAGCTGTTGGAATTAGGTTGTTGAGAGTCAAAGATATGCTGCATATTCTTAGGGATTTCTGTTTGAAGGTTGCTATATACTCTGCAGTTAAAACTAACAGAACAAGAGAGACTTTTGAGAAAGATTATGAAACACAAAGTATTACAGATATTTAAACAACTCTCAGGGATTGACAGGCATCACGGAGGAAGATCAAATCATGCAGTCCAAGTTCCAGAAGAACACTTCAAGCTTAACTGCTTCACTGTGTTATAATGTTCTTCATCTTAGCATTATATGTATATCATCTTGTTATATCTCTTTATTAATTGATCTCGTGGTGTTGTTCAATATGAACAACAATAGACTCTTATTGAATCAGTTAGCTAGAGCATGTACTAGATAGGTTAGTGAGAACCACAAGCTGTAACAAGAGTAAAGCAATTCTCTTGGCTTGAGATCTAGGGCTTAGCTTTCGATTAATAAGAAGTCTGTTGAAATCCTTAAGGGATTAGATCCCTCAGGCGGAGACGTAGGTCATTGAGGATTGAACTCCTTAAATAACTGTTTTCCTTGCTTTTACCTTTCAGTTCTTTACTTTTCTTGATAATTGCTTTAAAACAGACTTCAGTTCAAAGCCCTTAAAGGCTTTTCAAGGCCTTGAAAACTATCAGTTACTTTTTACTCGTTCTGTTTTGATTCCAAAGGCTTGAATGTGAGTTCAAGGCCTTGAAGTACTTCTAGAACTTCACACTTTGTTTTAAAACCACTCTTTTGGTAAAAGATTCCATACTCTATTCAACCCCCCCCCCCAGAGTATTTGAACCTGTATTTGCACACCTACATACCACTTTCAGTTGGTATAAGAGATTGTATCGCTGTACATATCTTACAATCTTGTGATCATAAATATTGTAGGTGATGGCGGTTTCTCACAGGGAAGAGTTGCTAACATACCTCCTTTGTTTTGTGGAGAAAAATTTCTACACTGGAAAGCCTTGATGAAAATATTCATCATTGATCAGGACATTGAACTCTGGTCTATCATCCAGAGTGGACCTTACATGTTCTACACAGAAAATGATGGGATTAAAACTCCCAAACTTGAAAGCTCTCTCTCTACTTTTGAATTGGAAAAGCTTTATAAGAATTACAGAGCTCTGAATCTCTTATATTGTGCTTTGAATGCAGATGAGTTTCACAGGATATCTACATGCATGCCTGCTAAGGAGATATGGGATAAAATGGTGGTTACTTTTGAAGGAACCAGCCAAGTGAAGTAAACTAAGATCAATATCTTCCTTAGACAGTATGAACTGTTCAAGATGCATGGAGATGAATCCATCAAAGACATGTTCAAAAGATTTACAGATATTGTCCACAATCTGGAGTCCTTGGGAAAGTATTTTCCAATGAAGAGAAAGTCAGAAAGATCTTGATAAGTCTTCCCAAATACAAATGGGAACCAAAGACCATAGACATTGAAGAAGCTCAAGATCTCTCCTCCCTCCAACTAGATGATTTATAAAGAAAGCTACTCACACATGAGATTTCCATGAGTGAAGCTGATGGAGAATTACCAGAGAGTGTCAAGAATCTGACACTCAAGGCTAAAGAGAGTTAAAAACCTCAAAGCCTTGAAAAAGAAGATGATGATGAAGAAGATCCTTTTTCTCTCATTTCCAAGGCCTTGACAAGGATTCTCAAGATGAAGAATAACTTTGGAAATAAAGACTTCAACAGAGACAAACTCTGATCTTCAAGTAGCAAGGACTACAAAGATAAGTCCTCTTCTCATGGAAATAAATCTAAAGTAATGAATTTATTTGAATGTGTTGATACAGGACACTCGATCAGAGACTGTCCCCACAAGAAAAGAAAACACTTTCAAAAGAAAGACCATGACAGAAGGAAGAAGGCTATGTAGCTTCATGGAGTGACTCTGACTCGTCAAGTGACTCGGATTCCGAAGAAGATCAAGCCAACCTATGTCTTATTGGTAAGCATGATGAAGGTTCAGAAAGGAACATTGAGGTAATGTTGAACAGTTTAATATCTAAATCTGCAGATGTGCTTTCTAAAATTGTGAGAACAATGCTTTTAAATGAGGAAGATTATTTAAATAAAATCAAGTCTTTAAAGGAGAAGGTTCATTAGCAAGCAAAAAAAAAATTGCAATAAATTTTTCAGAACAAGAATCTTGAAATCACTCGGGCAAAAGCTGACAGAGATTTCAAAATCTTGAAAACCGATTTTAAGGCCTTAAAAACTCAAGTCAAGTAAGTAGTCACATAGAACTCTCTTTTGAGTGATACCTGGTTGCTCTAAAACATCAGCATGATGAAATAGAGAACAAATGACTACTATGGCTGAGAAAATTCAAGACTCTAAGAAGGTTATGACAAAACTTGCTGGCTCAGATGTAATACCCCGTATAATTACTAGGGGCAAAGTGGTAATTTGGGAAGAGAAATACGATTTTATTTCGAAGTAGTGTTTGGGATAAATTAGTGTGTTTTTATAGTTACAGAAATACGTCTCACAATCCTTGAAGAATGTAGAAAAAAATAGTGTAGTTTACTAAGCGAGTGTGTTATTTACTCGGGAGCGTGTGTGCGACACCATGATTTATCGTACATCCGCTAAACCGACTCACCCTCTAATTTGGTACACCCAACCAACCTGATTATTTCACTCATCTTCCTCAACAAGCTTCACTATCTTCGATAGCCGCCATTTTCACCATTGTCACATCACCGTCAAAATGTCACCATCCATCAAATCAATTTTTCTTTTACCATGTGACCACATGCAACCCACAATGGAATGTTGTATAAATTTACCCCCTTTAATCATTCTTCCCCCACAACAAACTCACTACAATCATCATCATCTTTTTCATTCGCTCCATTTAACTTCTTCATGTCATCCATGGAAGCACTCCAATTCTTGAAGATCCAAGCCCTCCAAGCCCTTCTGAACACTATTAATATCTCTTAGGAGTGGTTTTAAGTTTTATTTTCCATCTCTTCTCCTTCTTAAGTTGTGAAAATAGTTGTTGAAAGCATTTCTTGTAGGAGATTTCTTGTTTTGATGATGCATGTGTGCCTCGAGCATGAAATTGTGACTTTGAACCTTTGTTTTTCCCAAATTATCCACTTGATTCCTCAATTTTCTTATTTGATTTCTTTTTATATGTTTAAATTTCTGTTTTTGAGCATAAGAACATGTTTCTTAAGTTGCATGTATCATGTAATTGATTTGATCATATTTTGAGTGTTCTAGGTAAAGTTTGCATGTTGTTACAATCTGAACAGTTTGTTAAAAGCGTGGATTATCTCCAAATTTAGTCTCTTTAAAATTTCCAATATTACATATTTTTAAACTATACTCAGAGAGGGTCATTTAGAGAAAAAACATCAACTCAATAGTTTTTTTGGTTAGTGAGATAAGCTCATTCAAAGTTGCTTGTTTTCTGAAACTCTATTTCAGGACCAGTATTGCCATTTTTATCAAAAACACACTTTTCATAAATTTTTTTCCATCTCCTCTTTCTTTTCTTGTAAATAGACACATAGATGATTAATCCTGGAGAAGATGAACACCATTGCAATTCTCGAAGTTGTATTAATCACCTTTGAAAGTTGAAAGTTTCTGCCAAACACTTCTCTGCAAAACATTGTTTGTTATTTTTGTAACTTGAGTTTTATAATAGGTATGCATGATTTTCTTGATTTTTCTTAAATTAGACACATGTAGGTTGATCCTAAATTAATTTCATGATTTGAGGATATGCTTTGATATGGTAAATGTGGCTCTAAAGTCAGAGCTACAATTCTGTCCGGAATTATAGTTTCACATGTTTTAGAAAATTTGAATATTTTTAATTTCTAAAAGCTTTGTTGGACTTATTTTGATATGTGAGCATCATTATATGTGCATTTGTGACTATTTACAATGATACTCATGTAGATTTTGTATTCGACATGTGAGTATACCACTTGAAACCGATTTTAATTGGATAATTTTGTGATGGACTTAGTGCCAAACCTAGAGAAACATCCATGCATTCTTTTACTTGGAAGCGGCATCATTGTGACTAGAGACTTGTAAGTTGTATGTGATGGATTCATAGGCTAAGGCTACGTTGGCGACCCGTAAGGACTACTATGACCTAATTGCTATCTCGACTTAAGGTGAGATAACATGCTTAGCCTCGTATTCCTAGCTTCTTTCGTGTCAAAATTTGATTTTTTAACTTGTCTCAATATATGTTTGTGATTCACATGTTTTACTTGAGTTTGTTTACGTTTCGGAATGGTTGTTTTGAAACTATCACACGATAAATAATAAATTGTTAATAATGTGAAGTGGAAGAATGCGCCTGTACCGGAACCAGTTATGTTACTTATCACGGGTTTTGATCCATTTGGTTTTAAACCCTAAAATGAGGGACTCCGTGTGGCCCCGACTCCTTTCGCCGTAGACTGGAGTACTACTTCTAGATACCACTCATTTGATTGACGCTCTTAGGAGGGTGTTGCAACACTTAAGGTCTAGAATGTCTGATGTCTGATGTGGTCATGATTGCAACCCCCTATACACCAGTACCATCTTTTACTTTGTTCTGGTCTACTCGGATTACACCGCGACACATTGAACTTCTTTTCCCCAATGTTAGAAAAGTAAGACGGGTTGGAATTTAAATAAGTGGTTTTACTCTTGCGACATTCATAATTGGTTATAGCCGCTACAAACTCTTATAATGTTATACTTATACTCTGTTACTGTTATTATATATAACTCTTGATTCAGCAACATATCTCGTATTTCCTGTTTTTACATGCTAAGATGTATCTCGCTCAGTATTTTTGTTGATTTGCGAAACTGCGGTTCTTGTTTTCCTTCCCACCGCAGGTCTAGGAGCTGGGGCTATGTCATAGAAGGTCTCGTAACTCACCTAGACTGATAACGTCACAAGTAGCATCTAGTATTGATAAGTTTTTATGTAATAGTAAGCACCTCTTGATAAGACTCTAAGTTTAATGTTTAATAATATAAGCTTATGTTGGTGAATTGTTTTGCTTTTGAGTTCCGCCACTTGTATTATGCATCGCCCTCCCGGTCTCGTCCCGAGCCGGATAAAGGGGGCTGTTATAGGTGGTATCTAGAGAAGACGATCCAGTTTAAAACCTGTAGGGTAACCTAAAATGAACATGGGGAAAGATAATTTTAAATTGGAAAATCTGATCGGGTTATGGGTAGCCTATGCAACCCTTCGTTTATTACCATTACGTTCTTAATAACCCTACACCATGCTTAACACTGACACTGACTTGTGGTGATTAGATGAGACCGCGATTTTACCTGGTATTGTGTTTGTTGCATATAGTATTGCGTGCATAAATGCTAATTTCTTACTATTACTTGTGCGCATTAAATTATTAGTTAGTTATGTGAATCTAAGGTTTCGAATAACATTTTGGTTTGCATCGCAACTTTTTGTCTGATTAATTGTCCAAGTTCAGCTTCGGGGACAAAACTCTCTTTAAGGGGGGAATGGATGTAATACCCCGTATAATTGCTTGGGGCAAAGTGAAAGGAATCAATGATTCCTGAAACAACTTCAATAAATTGACAAGATCAAACCCAGAAAAGGGTAAAACAAAGAGAGACTTTCATTGAAGAATTTGGCAGAGCTTCACTGCTGCAATGCAGAGGATTACACAGACAACCTAGAGCCGCAAGACGGCATATAAGGACAGAACTGAACGGTCTTATTTATGACCGTTTGATATGGAGAATAGATCTCAGTCGTAGATCTTAAGCTAAGAATTACAAGATCACCTATGAGCTTATACAATATTATAGTGTTGCCCAGAAAGCTTCACATGGAGTTTAAAACAACTCTTTGAAATTAGAAACAAACCTCTCAAGATGGTTAATTTGCAGAATGCACCAAGACTTGAGGAAATTGTGTAAAAACCCATTCTTTCTTCTGTTCTTCTGATCTTTGACTTCTGCTCCAGCTTTGACTTTGACTTCATTCTTGATTTTCTTTTGACATTGACTTGATATTGGCTAATATCCTCCCTCAAACTAATGGTGGTTGAGACACCATTAGTTTGTGCTTCAGATAATGAAAAGGTAGAGCTGCAAGGCCTTTGGTGAAGATGTCTCCATGTTGATCTGCAGAATGAACATAATTCACTAGTAATTGTTTTCTAAGACATTTTTCTCTAACAAAGTGATAATCAAGTTCTATATGTTTAGTTTTAGCATGGATAATTGGATTTGCTGTCATGGCTATAGCAGATTCATTGTCACAAAAAATAATAGGAGGATTGTGAAGAAAAATGTGCAAGTCATGAAACAAATATTGAAATCAACATAATTCAGCAGCAGTGGTAGCAATAGCTCTATACTCAGATTCAGCAGAAGACCTAGAGACTGTGGGTTGTTTTTTTGCAGCCCAGTGTATGGGATTGTTTCCCAGAAAGAGCACAAACTCAGTGGTGCTTCTTCTGTCAGTTGGGTTACCAGCCCAATCTGCATCAGAATAAGCAGATAAATCAAGGTGGTTGGGAGAATAAAGAACACCTTCTTTGTGAGTGCCTTTGAGATATCTCAGGATTCTCTTCGCACCTATTAAGTGTTGTTTGGTTGGACAATGCATAAATTGACAGAGATGATTAACAGCAAAACATATATCAGGTCTGGTGAATGTGAGGTATTGAAGAGCACCCAGTAATTGTCTAAAAGGAGTTGGATCAGAGAGCAATTCACCATCATGTGCATGATATTTTATGCCAAAAGTTGTAGGGGTGTCACATGGAGTACAAGAATGCATATTAAATCTTATCAACAAGTCAGTAATATATTTGTGTTGATGAATAAAAATACCTGACCTTTGAATTTCTAAACCCAGAAAATAGGTCAAAGGACCCAAATTTGTCATGCTAAACTCATTGTTAAGTTGTGAAACCAAGGTGTTCATATAAGGAGTATCATTTCCAGTAAGAATTATGTCATCCACATATAATAACAAAACAGTAATGGATTTAGGATTGGCATTGAATCTAATAAACATTGATTTGTCAACAACAGAAGCAATAAATCCAAGAGATAAATGTAGCTAGTAAATCTTTCAAACCAAGCTCTAGGAGCTTGTTTAAGACCATAAATAGCCTTGTTTAATTTGCAAACATAATGTGGATTCTTTGGATCTTTGAAACCAGGAGGTTGCTGCATATAAACTGTTTCTTTTAGATAACCATGAAGGAAAGCATTTTTGACATCTAATTGGTTAATTGGCCAATTCAAAGAGGCAGGTAGAGCTATTATAGTTCTAACAGTTGCATGCTTAACCACAGGACTGAAGGTTTCCTCATAATCAATTCCAGGAGTTTGATTGAATCCTTTGGCAACTAATCTAGCTTTGTATCTAGATATAGTTCCATTTGGATTAAATTTTGTCCTGAACACCCATTTATTCCCAACAATATTTGCATTGTTGGGTGGAGGAACAAGTGTCCAGGTGTTTTGATGTTGGAGCATAGTAAATTATTCAGTCATAGCATTTTGCCACTGAGAATGTTTTCTTGCCTCACTGAAACAAGTAGGATCATGTAAAAAAGGAGAGATATCAGAGTTACCAGAAGTAGCAGTGAAACCTATCACTTTATTTTTATAGATTCCAGACTTGCTTCTTGTCTGCATAGGATGTCCCCCAGCTGGTAAAGAAGAATCATGTCCAGATGCCATGCCTAAACTGTTTGTGTTGGAGGTTTCATCAGCTCCAGTGGATGCATCATTTGAAGTAGTTGGCTGCAGAACTGGATCATGTTCTATCTCTTCCTCAGTCTGAGAGATCCCAAAGAAAGGTGTAGTAGTGTTCTTATCAGAAGAATTGGCTGAGTCAAGAGAAATTATCTGTTCAGAATTGGGGTTATGATCAGATGCAGTAGTGTTCTTATGCAGTGTACCTGAAACAGAATCAAACATGAAGTCAGTAAATGAAGGTAGAGTAGCAGACACATTAATATCAAAAGAATTTATGTTGTCATTTGAGGTAGATGCATGAATGTCATTTATAGTGTCTGGAGAGGTATTTATTGCAATGTCTGGAAGAGTAACCAGTATGTCTCCAATTTTAAAACAATCAATTTTGTCTGTTGTCTGGGTTGTGATTTTCTGAAAAGGAAACACATATTCATCAAATACAACATCTCTACTTATAAATAATTTTTGTGAAGTTTTGTCAAAACACACATAACCCTTATAATTTTGTGCATAGCCAAGAAAAACACATTGAACTGATTTTGGTTGCAGTTTTGAGGTGTTGTAATGTTTCAAATAGGGATAACAAGCACAACCTAACACTTTAAACTTAGAATAATCACGTATGGTTTTGTAAAGAAGTTCCCAAGGAGATTTGTTGAAAGTATTTTTACTAGGCATACAGTTAATGAGATAAACATCAGCAGCAAGCATGGTACCAAAAATAATTTGGCAAAGAGGCATGAATCATCATTGTAACTGCAGTTTCAACTATATGTCTGTGTTTTCTTTCTGCAACTCCATTTTGTTGAGGAGTGTGAGGACATGATTTTTGATGCACAATTCCATGATTTTGCAAATATTGTTGAAACACAAAAGACACATATTCACCTCCACCTTCAGATCTCAAGATTTTAATGCAAGTACAAAGTTGAACTTCAATTTCAGTTTTAAATTGAGTGAAAACTTTGGCAACTTCAGACTTATGATATAAAGGAAACAACCATGTAAATTTGCTATAATCACAATAAATAACACATAAAATTTGTAACCATGATATGACTTGGTACTAGCAGGACCCCACACATCACTATGAATAAGATCAAGAGAATTCTTTGAAACAGAACTTGAAGATTTATAAGGTAGTCTAGTCATTTTTCCTTTCACACAATGTTCACATAACGAACTAGCAGAAATATCACACAACTTTAGTTCTTTGCGAAGCAGAAACAAAAACAAGTTTTAAGGTGTCTTCAGAGGGGTGTCCTAATCTGGCATGCCAGATAGGAGATTTGACACATTTTCCCAAGTAAGCAGACTTCACATTGTCTTGAGAGTTGGAAGAGAAAGGATGAGTATGAATTGGATAAAGTCCATTTTCACTCAATCCTTGGTAGAGAACTTTGCCCAGAGTCTTGTCCTGGATGTAAAAAAGAATCAGCATCAAAATAGAAAGAGCAATTATGTTGTTTGCATAATTGGTGAACAGAAAGAAGATTTGCAGAAAGTTTGGGGACACGTAAAGTGTTATTTAACTGAAAAGAGTGATTTGGAGTGTTTAAGTAAGTAATACCAGAGTGGTTGATAGCCAGAGTGTTGCCATTTCCAACAGCAACATGATCTGAACCCTGATAAGGGGTGCTTAGAGAAAGATTTGCAAAATCAGAGGTCATGTGATTGTTGCCCCAGAGTCTGTTAACCATTAATTTGGAGAGATGCTTGGAGATGGTTCAGAAGTATTGATAGCATTCATGGCTGTCAATTGAGTTGGAGTTTTCTTCCCTTGATAGGCATGATCCATCCTATGCCAGCAGTCAATGGCAGAGTGGTAGTCATTACCACAAATTTGACAGTTTAGGGGATTGCCATTGTTGTCTCTGCTCCTAGAAGGACCTCTATTAGGACCAGACATGCCCCCTCTTTGACTATCATAGCCCCTTCCTCCTCCTCTATTATTACCTCCTCTCCCGTAATAGTTTGAATTTGAGTTATAACCTTGACCTTGATATCCTGATCTTTGACCAACATTAGGGTTTAGACTTTGACCATTGACCCTTGACTTAAGGTAGAGGTAGGGTTTTGACTTTGACGTTGATACCTTGATCCTTGACCATAATTAGGGTTAGGGTTTTGACTCTGATATCCAGACCCTTGACCTCTACCAGCACCATTTCCATAGCCACCTCTACCAGACACAGGACCAAGTGGCAAATAGGCAGTACTCCCAACTAAATCAGATGTAATAACAGATTGTGATTCAATCATTTGTTCCTCCGCTTTCAACAAGACATGTAATTCTTCAAAAGTAACTTTATTAGGAGCAAGAGACATTGTTACACGAATTCCAGATCTAAAGGAGTTATATTCGGGAGGCAAACCATGCAAAGCATATAATATCATGTCTTGATCATCAGTATGAACCATAGCAGAAGATAGCTTGTCTCTTAGGGTTTTAAGCCTTTGCATGTAGACATCTATAGACTCAGATTTCTTACAGATTGTTTGAAGTTCAGACCTCAGTTGCAGAATATTAGAACGAGTGAGTGAGGAATACTTGTTTTCCAGTGAAATCCAAACGTCTCGAGAAGAAATCTTACCCACAACCTGAACCAAGGCTTCTTGAGTGAGAGTGGTGGTGAGAAGAGTCAGAACTGTTTGATCTTGAGTAACCCAAGCGTTATACGCCGGATTCCGATCGGTGGTTGGTTCGCCGTTTGCATCGAGGAGGAATTCAGAGGGACATGTATTTGAACCATCAACATAACCATAGAGAGATTGAGTTTTGAGGACGGAGGAGATTTGATATCTCCAGATAACATAGTTGTTGTTATCTAATTTGAAGGGAACGAGATTGTGTATTTGTGAGAGAAGATAAAAGGGATTCGGTGAAGAACCTTGATTTGTAGATAGAGCCATGGCTCTGATACCATGAAAGGAATCAATGATTCCTGAAACAACTTCAATAAATTGACAAGATCAAACCCAGAAAAGGGTAAAACAAAGAGAGACTTTCATTGAAGAATTTGGCAGAGCTTCGCTGCTGAAATGCAGAGGATTACACAGAAAACCTAGAGCCGCAAGATGGCATATAAGGACAGAACTGAACGGTCATATTTATGACCGTTTGATATGGAGAATAGATCTCAGCCGTAGATCTTAAGCTAAGAATTACAAGATGACCTATGAGCTTATACAATATTATAGTGTTGCCCAGAAAGCTTGACATGGAGTTTAAAACAACTCTTTGAAATTAGAAACAAACCTCTCAAGATGGTTAATTTGCAGAATGCACCAAGACTTGAGGAAATTGTGTAAAAACCCTTCTTTCTTCTATTCTTCGATCTTTGACTTCTACTCCAGCTTTGACTTTGACTTCATTCTTGATTTTCTTTTGACATTGACTTGATATTGGCTAATACAAAGTGGTTATTTGGGAAGAGAAATGCGATTTTATTTCGAAGTAGTGTTTGGGGTAAATTAGTGTGTTTTTATAGTTACAGAAATACGTCTGACAATCCTTGAAGATAGTAGAAAAAATAGTGTATTTTACAAAGCGAGTGTGTTATTTACTTGGGAGCGTGTGTGCGACACCATGATTTATTGTAGATCTGCTACACCGACTCACTCTATAATTTGGTGCACCCAACTTATCTGATTATTTCACTCATCTTCATCACAAGCTTCACTACCTTCGATAGCCGCCATTTTCACCATTGTCACGTCACCGTTAAAATGTCACCATCCATCAAGTCGATTTTTCTTTTACCATGTGACCAAATGCAATCCACAATGGGATGTTGTATAAATTGACCCCCTTGCCTCATTCTTCCTCCACAACAAACTCACTACAATCATCATCATCTTTTTCATCCACTCCATTTAACTTCTTCATGTCATCCATGGAAGCACTCTCCAATTCTTGAAGATCCAAGCCCTCCAAGCCCTTATAAACACTCTTAATATCTCTTAGGACTGGTTGTAAGTATTATTTTCCATATCTTGTCCTTCATAAGTTGTGAAAATAGTTGTTGAAAGCATGTCTTGTAGGATATTTCATGTTTTGATGATGCATGTGTGCCTAGAGCATGAAATTGTGACTTTGAACCTTTGTTTTTCTCAAATTCTCCACTTGATTCCTCAATTTTATTATTTGATTTATTTTTATATGTTTAAATGTCTATTTTTGAGCATAAGAACATGTTTCTCAAGTTGCATGTATCATGTAATTGATTTGATCATGTTTTGAGTGTTCTAGGTAAAGTTTGCATGTTGTTACAATCTGACCAGTTTGTTAAAAGCGTGGATTATCTTCAAACTTTGTCTCTATAAAATTTTCAATCTTACATATTTTGAAACTATACTCATAGAGGGTCATTTAGAGAAAACAATCAACTCCATAGCCTTTTTGTTTAGGGAGATAAACTCATTCAAAATTGCATGTTTTCTGAATTTCTATTTCTGGACCAGTTTTGCCATTTGTATTAAAAACACACTTTTCAGAAACTTTTTGCATCTCATCTTTCTTTTGTTGTAACTAGAAACATAGTGGGTTAATTCTGTAGAAGATGAGCATCATTGCTATTCTCCAAGTGGTAGTAATCACCTTTGAAAGTTAAAACATTCTGCCAAACACTTTTCTGCACAGCAGTATTTGTTATTATTGTAACTTGAGTTTTATATTCAATATGCATGATTTTATTGATGTTTCTGAGAGTAGACACCTGTAGGTTGATCCTAAATTAATTTCATGATTTTAGGATATGCTTTGATATGGTAAATGTGGCTCTATAGTCAGAGCTTGTAGTTTCACATGTTCTAGAAAATTTAAATATTTTAAATTTCTAAATGTTTTGTTGGACTTATTTTGATATGCAAACATCATTACATGTGCATTGGTGACTTTTAAAATGATATTCATGTAGAGCTTCTATTCGACACGTGAGTATACCACTTGAAACCGATTTTAATAGGACAATTTTTGATGGACTTAGTTCCCAACCTAGAAAAACATCTATGCATTCTTTTACTTGGAAGCAGCATCATTGTTACTAGAGACTTGTTAGTTGTAGGCAATGAATTCGTAGGCGAAGGCTACGTCGGCAACCCGTAAGGACTACTATGACCTAATTGCTATCTCGACTTAAGGTTAGATTACATGTTTAGCCTCATGTTCCTAACTTCTTTCGTGTCAAAATTTGATTTTATAACTTGTCTCAAAATGTGTTTGTGATTCACATGTTTGACTTGAGTTTGTTTACGTTTCGGAATGGTTGTTTTGAAACTGTCACACGATAAATAATAAATCTTTAATAACGTGAAGTGAAAGAATTCGCCTGTACCGGAACCCGTTATGTTACTTATCACGGGTTTCGATCTTTGGGTTTTAAACCCTAAAATGCGGAACTCCGTGTGCCCCCGACTCCTTTTGCCGTAGGCTGGAGTACTGCTTCTAGATACCACTCCTTTGATTGACGCTCTTAGGAGGGTGTTGCAACACTTAAGGTCTAGAATGTCTGATGTGGTCATGATAGCTAGCGGGACGCGGGATGCGATCCACAATGCTTGGTAGAGAGGTTTGGGTTCTTGAACTCCCTATACACCAGTACCATCTTTTACATTGTTCAAGTCTACCCGGGTTACACCGCGACACATTAAACTTCTTTGCCCCAATGTTGAAAAAGTAAGACGGGTTGGAATTTAAATAAGTGGTTTTACTCTTGTGACATTCATAATTGTTTATTGTCGCTGCAAACTGTTATAATGTTTTACTTATACTATGTTACTGCTATTTTATATAACTCGTGCTTCAGCAACATATCTCGTATATCCTGTTTTTACATTCTAAGATGTATCTCGCTCAGTATTTTTGCTGATTTTCGAAACTGCGGTTCTTGTTTTCCTTCCCACCACAAGTCTAGGAGGTGGGGCTATGGCATAGAAGGGCGCGTAACTCACCTAGATTGATAACGTCACAAGTAGCATCTAGTATTGTTAAGTTTTTATGTAATCGTAAGCACCTCTTGTATAAGACTCTAAGTTTAACGTTTAATAATATAAGCTTATGTTGGTAAATTGTATTGCTTTTGATTTCTGCCACTTCTGTTAAGAATCGCCCTCCCGGTCTCGTCCCGAGCCGGATAAAGGGGGTTGTTGGAGTGGTATCAGAGCAGACGATCCAGTTTAAAACCTGTAGGGTAACTTAAAATGAACGTAGGGAAAGATAATTTAAAATTGGAAAAGTTTATCGGGTTATGGGTAGCCTATGCAACCCTTCATTTATTACCATTACGTTCTTAATAACCCCAGACCATGCTTAACCCCAACGCTGACTCGTGGTGATTAGATGAGACCAAGATTTTACCAGGTATTGTGTGTGTTGCATATAATATTGCGTGCATAAATGCAAATTTCTTACTATTACCCGGTGCATTAGATTATTTGTTAGTTATGTGAATCTAAGTTTTTGAATAACATTTTGGTTTGCTTCGCAACTTTTTGTCTGATCAATTGTCTAAGTTAAGCTTCGGGGACGAAGCTCTCTTTAAGGGGGGAAGGATGTAATACCCCGTATAATTGCTAGGAAGTGTTTATTTGGGAAGGGAAATGCGATTTTATTTCGAAATACTGTTTGGGGTAAATTAGTGTGTTTTTATAGTTACAGAAATACGTCTAACAATCCTTGAAGATAGTAGAAAAAAATAGTGTAGTTTACTAAGCGAGTGTGTTATTTACTCGGGAGCGTGTGTGCGACACCATGATTTATCGTAGATTCGCTACACCGAATCACCCTATAATTTGGTGCACCCAACCTACCTGATTATTTCACTCATCTTCCCCAACAAGCTTCACTAACTTCGATAGCAGCCATTTTCACCATTGTCACATCATTGTCAAAATGTCACCTTCCATCAAATCAATTTTTCTTTTATATGTAACCACATGCAACCCACAATGGAATGTTGTATAAATTTAGCCCCTTGCCTCATTCTTCCTCCACAACAAACTCACTACAATTATCATCATCTTTTTCATTTACTCCTTTTAACTTCTTCATGTCATCCATGGAAGCACTCTCCAATTCTTGAAGATCCAGCCCTCCAAGCCCGTCTAAACACTCTTAATATCTCTTAAGACTGGTTGTGAGTATTATTTTCCATCTCTTCACCTTCATAAGTTGTGAAAATAGTTGTTGAAAGCATGTTTTGTAGGAGATTTCTTGTTTTGATGATGCATATGTGCCTAGAGCATGAAATAGTGACTTTCAACCTTTGTTTTTCTCAAATTCTCCACTTGATTCCTCAATTTTATTGTTTGATTTCTTTTTATATGTTTAAATGTCTGTTTTTTAGCATAAGAACATGTTTCTCAAGTTGCATATATCTTGTAATTGATTTGATCATGTTTTGAGTGTTCTAGGTAAAGTTTGCATGGTGTTACAATACGACCAATTTGTTAAAAGTGTGGATTATATCCAAATTTGTCTCTGTAAAATTTCATATCTTACATATTTTAAAACTAGACTCAGAGAGGGTCAGTTATAGAAAAAAATCAACTCCATACCCTTTTTAATTTGGGAGATAAGCTCATTCAAAGTTGTATGTTTTCTGAAACTCTATTTCTCGACCAGTTTTGCCATTTTTATTAAAAACAAACTTTTCATAAACGTTTTGCATATCCTCTTTATTTTGTTGTAACTAGACACATAGTGGGTTAATTATGGAGAAGATGAGCATCATTGGTATTCTCCAAGTGGTAGTAATCACCTTTGAGAGTTGAAACATTCTGTCAAACACTTCTATGCACAGCAGTGTTTTTTATTATTTTAATTTAATTTTATAATAGATATCAATGATTTACTTGATGTTTCTGAAATTAGACACATGTAGGTTGATCCTAAATTAATTTCATGATTTTAGGATATGCTTTGATATGGTAAATGTGGCTCTAAAGTCAGAGCTACAATTCTGTCCGGAATTATAGTTTCACATGTTTTAGAAAATTTGAATATTTTTAATTTCTAAATGCTTTGTTGGACTTATATTGATATGTGAGCATCATTAAATGCGCATTTGTGACTTTTACAATGATATTCATGTAGAGTTTGTATTCGACATGTGAGTATACCACTTGAAACCGATTTTTATTGAATAATTTTGTGATGGACTTAGTGCCAAACCTAGACAAACATCCATGCATTCTTTTACTTGGAAGCAGCATCATTGTGACGAGAGACTGGTAAGTTGTATGTGATGGATTCGTAGGCTAAGGCTACGTTAGCAACCCGTAGGGACTACTACGACCTAATTATTATCTCGGCTTAAGGTGAGATTACATGCTTAGCCTCGTGTTCCTAGCTTCTTTCGTGTCGAAATTTGATTTTATAACTTGTCTCAAAATGTGTTTGTGATTCACATATTTTACTTGAGTTTGTTTACCTTTCGGAATGGTTGTTTTGAAACTGTCACATGATAAATAATAAATCGTTAATAACGTGAAGTGGAAGAATTCGCCTGTACTGGAACCAGTTATGTTACTTATCACGGGTTTCGATCTTTAAGTTTTAAACCCTAAAATGCGGGACTCTGTGTGCCCCCGAATCCTTTTGTCGTAGGCTGGAGTAGTGCTTCTAGGTACCACTCCTTTGATTGACGCTATTAGTAGGGTTTTGCAACATTTAAGGTCTAGAATGTCTGATGTGGTCATGATAGCTAGCGGGACGCGGGATGCGATCCACGACGCTTGATAGAGAGGGTTGGGTTCTTGAACCCCCTAAACACCATTACCATTTTTTACTTTATTCTGGTCTAGCCGGGTTACACCGCGACACACTTTGCCCCAATGTTGGAAAAGAAAGACAAGTTGGAATTTAAATAAGTGGTTTTACTCTTGCGATATTTCGTAATTGGTTATTGCCGCTGCAAACTCTTATAATATTTTACTTAAACTTTGTTACTGTTCTTTTATATAACTTGTGATTGAGCAACATATCTCGTATTTCCTGTTTTTACATGCTAAGATGTATCTCGCTCAGTAGGCAACTTATAATTTATCCATTCAATACCCTCCAAGGATCACTGGACAAGAGGCATAACGATGGTAAAGGAAGAATCATGTTACACACCTTAGGGTTTCTCCTGTGATGACTTGTAACGTGAATTGTATCACGTCTCTACGGTTGATCCACGCCTAGATTGCTAGCTAGGAACGGAGGAAGAGGAATAAGAAATCACGCAACACGAGGCAACAATGAGGTGGCGGCCTTCTTTGACGGGGTTGGGGCGGCGGCAAGGGGGTCGGGCGGCCGTCTTGCTTGCTTGCTCTCTGTCCTTTTGTTCTCTCCTACTCAAGTTATGAACAATAGGCTCATAAGTGTGGGAAGGAAGGAAGGAGCATCCTTTATATAGTCCAACAATTCCTTGTCAACTACCTAAAGAACCTATTCTAGTCCTACTAGAATTCAATTTATTCCCTTCCTTGCAAATTAGTCCTACTAAGTTTGCAAGGTGTTGCAAAGTGATCCTTCTAATTAATTAATCATATTAATTAATTCCCAAATCTAGTTCAACTCTATATAGCGTGTGACCCCATAGGTTCTATCTAGTTGGTAACAACAATTTGCTAATATGGAGCGGTTTCTAGCAAAACATCCATTCTAGCCAACTAATAGAATAGTCATCCGACAAAACTTGTACAAGTAATTGTCACATCCCTTTGTCTCTATATCCGGATTGGACACGAGACATACAAGTCACACTCTTATATCCAATCCATAGTTTCTCGATCCTGGGAATAGCCTTATTCGTGCAAATAACATCAATATCCTATATTGATTTATTTGAGTCTGGCCAGATATTCTATAAGCACTATCCCTCGAGTGGACTAGATATTTTCTCCCGTTATGTGGGAGGGACAAATTCTATCTACGTCCACTACGATCTCTAAGCTTGCTTCTTATTGTATCCGGTACACGCCTTTATAGCTACCCAGTTACGGTGTAGCGTTTGACGCTACCAAAATCACAATAATCCACAACTAGACAATCTAGTGACTTCAAGTCTAAGGATGACAACACCATTGCACCACGAGAAGCGCTTGTGACTCAACATAACATGTATGTAGCCTTCTCGGAGATGGGTCAATCAAGTGCGCCATTACCCTTAATGCACACCCATGTGTTGGATCATGATATCTCCATATCAATCCAACCCCATACTAGTCTATAAATGATTGTCCTTTTAATCATTATACTGGACTAGGGATATTTAAGATAAACAACACGATTGTAAATCTAAGGAATTCATTATATTAAATATCCAATAAATAATACAATGAATGTTCTAGCCAAAATAAATTCATAATAAACTAGATTGCCTCTAGGGCATCTATTCCAACACTAGGTTGTCGTTGAATTGACATTGCTGACATCTTTTAACTTTCTTGTGACAATCATCATCCATAGTTGGCCAAAAATAACCCAAAAAGATGTGTTTGAAAAGCTTCACACCTCCTTCATGTTCGAATTGATGGGATAAGTCCACGACTTCTTTGATTTCTTGTCCGTTAAGACATCGAAGCAAATTCCCATAAAATCCTTGTCGCTATAGCAAATTTTCTTTGAGCAAGTAGCTGCGCACTTTTCTCTTAATTTGTTCACTTTCTTTCTTGTTGCATGGAAGAATGTCATCATTCAAATAATCTATAAGAGGTTTCCGCCAATCTGCGTCATTGACTACAGCACATATCTCAAGAGATTCTTTGATAGCAATCATTTTTCGCAACCTGCCTGCAAAATTGCGGCACAATACTCATCTGATGCCAATAAATCCCATAGTGTTGCGCTTCTATATATATTGAGACTTCATTTATCTCCGCAAGAATTTTCGTGGATTTTGTCTATCTCATTTTAGACTTCTTCTTCTGAAACACATCTCATGAGGATACGTCCAGGTCCTTTGAAGTACATCAGATAGTCATGGATACAGTACCCTTTTGTTGAGACCCAACTTTCTTTGCTTGTTCCTTCGCCTAACGTGTTTAAGATATACTTTCTCCAATCTCCTTATTTCATAACATCATCTTCGCATAGATATTTCTGTAAAAGACAGAGTAGTTTTGACTTCAATCAAAATCTTTGATGGGCATTTATCGGTACTCACCTTCGATCCCAGAGCAGCCAGAGCATCCGCATGATGATTTTCAGACCTTGGAGTGTGCTCATATTGAACAGAGCAAAATATTTGGACTAGATTTTGCACAATAGATTTGTATCTTAAGAGATTAATCTCTTTCCAAGGATTGTATACAACTAGGTTGGAATCCCCCATAACTATTAGATTCTGAACTTCCAAAGCTCTTGCTGCAAGAAGGCATGCGATCAATGCTTCATACTCGGCTTCATTGTTGGTTATTGTGAAATCCAACTTGCAAGACATTTGAATTACTTGACCATTCGGCTTTGTCAATACAATTCCAGTGACCCCCTCCTGATGTTGTTAATGAGCCATCGAAATTCAACTTCCAATAAAGTGATTCGATCACATGGATCTCAAGTTCTTCAAGTGTTTCTTCTATCATGGGCTCATAATTCACATCTGGGAATTGTGCATATAAATCTGCGATGGCTTGTGACTAGATGGCTTTTGGTCGTCCACACATGATATCAAATGCGGATATTCATGAACCATTTTTCCAACCTCCCACGAGGAGCAGGACGTGCCAAATGATATCGTATGGGATCACTTTTATGCATCACCACTACCTTATGGAACACGAAATAATGCTTCAATTTTTCGAATGATGAAGAAGAGCGCAAGACAATGCCACTCAATGTCAATGTAACTTGATTCAGCTGCTTGTACTATCCTTGATATATAGTAAATGGGTCTCTCTTGTCCTTCAAATTATAGAGCTAACAAGGCGCCAATTGATTTCTTCGTTGACGTTAAGTAAAGGATCAACGGATATCCTAGTTCAGGAGCAATCATAACACATGGTGACACTAAAAGCTTTTTCAATTCGTCGAACGCGTCTTGATGATCCTTTGTCCAGGTTTATATTGTATTCGTCTTGAGCAGATTACTGCAATCGCAAGTACAAAACGTTGCAAGTAAGAAAATTTTCCCATAAAATTCATTAAAGCACTTTGAGTTCGCGATGAAGGAAAGCTGGTAACTGCCGAAACTTTCACAGGATCTGGTTCAATTCCTTTCCTATGAATTACGCATTCCAAGAATTTTATAGAAGTTACTCGAAATGCGCATTTCATGGGATTCATCTTTAAATGATACCGTCCACATCTTTCGAACACTTTCCCCAGGTCTTTCTCATGGTCTTCTTTTTCACCAAATCATCCACGTAGAATTCTACTTCCTGATGCATCATATCATGAAAAATTGCCATCATCGCACATTGATAAGCCGCGCCATCATTTTTCAATCAAAAAGGCATGATTGCATAGAAAAATACTCCGGTATGTGTGACGAAAGCAGTCTTGTTTGCATCTTCAGTATCCATCTTGATTTGATTGTAGTCACTAAAGCTATCCATGAAACTGAATATTTGGTGTCATGTTGTTAAATCTACCAACAAATCAATATTTGGTAGAGGAAAGTCATCCTTTGGAAAAAATCGCTTCAAATCCCTAAAATCAACACATACGCATAACTGCCCATTCTTCTTTACCACAGGAACAATGTACGCAAGCTAAGTAGGATGATGCAGAGGTTTAATGAAATTTACCTTGGGTAATTTCTCTATTTCTTTCTTAAAACTTCATTTCTACCTCTGGCCGAAAGTTGCACGTATTGGCTTCGCATTTGAGGTGACATCTAACCTATGCATTGTGACTTCTGTATCTAAACCAGGAATCTCGCCATACTCCCATGCGAACACATCGTTGTACTCCTTGAGCAATGCTAATAAACCTTCCTCTTCTTCTTGGTTAAGATTTGCAGATAAGAACACGGATCTCTTCATCTCTTTTCAGGGACTTAAGAATACTTCTTTTAGCTCTTATTTTCGCGGTTTAGGAGAATCTTCAAAACACTCCTGGGATTCCTTCAATTTCTTCATCGAAATATCACCTAAAGAATCTTTCATTTCTTCATCTTCTCGCTTTTCATCTTTCTCAGGGATACCTTCAGGAAAGTTGACAGAAGATGACCCCGCACACCTTCATATGCGATAACATTTTCTCCCTTTTGATAAAAGCTACTGATTTCATTTCCATCAGTATCATGCTCAACCAATCTCTTCAAGGAGTAAATATTCTTTTTATGAGACATCACTTTTGGTACTTCATCTATTATAGGTTGTTTTTCCTTTGGAGTTTCTCTCCTCAACACAAGTCTTGCAGGTGAGTGATCTTTAATTTCTTCCCATTTGGGCTATGGTGTGGGATTAAAAGGAGCTGATGTCTCCTCGACTCCCATTTCTGTGAACCAAACAACTTCTGTCAAATGAGCTTCATTCAAATTAAAGGGATTAATCGAAGTTGGAAGATCCACCACTTTGTTCTTCGGAATTTCTCTCATCATCTGGTGTGTTGTAGAAGGTAATGCATCAAAAAAATGTATCTATGCCCGCCCAATAATCATATGATAAGTAGTGTTGGCATTTATCATACGAAACTTGGTAGAGCACTTGATCTTCCCAATCTGAATTCGCAATCTGATCCATCCTATTGTCATCTTTGATTCGCTTCCAAACCCAACGGAGATGGTCGTTTTACTACCTTCTTTTCTGCGATACCAGCTAACTCCAAGGTAATAATACATATCACATTCACGGTCGCACCTCTATTGACGAAAGCTCACTTGTCAATCCCATTGACTATGGTTGTCACATACAAAGGCCTATGATGATGCGCATCTATCTTCTTATCAGCTTCCAAAAATGATATTATTGGGCCATTTGATCGAACAACCTTTATAACTTCCCCATTGGACCCTACCAAATCTTCTTGAAAGTCTTCAGCTACATGCAATATAGCTTTGGTCATCTCCAAGTGACATTCTGGCAAAGAATTCATTTCTTCATAAAACTTCTCAAACTTGTACAAGCCCACTACTCGTCTTGCACGAGAATATTCTGTATCTATCCCATAATCATCATCATATTGGACATCAGCTACAACTGGTGCTTCTTCTTCTCCATGGTCCATGATGGATACCAGTGCTACCTCTTTTCCTTTAGGTTATTATATGGGATATTATGGTAAAGGATTACTACAAACATCCTTGACACCGTTCCTCAATAATCAACTCTCGTTCCTTTAGCTTTCTAGCAACAAGCCACTTCAATTTCCTACATTCAACTGTAGGATGCGACACTTGTCCATGGCATTCACAGCATTTAGGGTCTCTTAGCTGTTCTCCTGTAGGTGCCTTCTCAAGTGCAGGTAATACTCAATCATTTCGTCATTTTTTGAAAATCTTGGTTACTTCTTCGAGAGAACATGGCAATGGTGGATCCTCTTTTGGAGGACCTCTTTGAGCCTTTTGTGACGATACTGCGTTGACCTCAACATCACTTCATCTTTTGTAACTGAAGCTACCAATCTTGAAACTCGATCTGCCTTGTGAGAACTTCCTCTTATTTTTTCCACAGTAGGCTCGATGTTTCAAGTGCAGTTAATCAACTTCGAGAAGGTTGGCATATGGAGGTTGATTAACATCGATTTTTATTCATCGCGTATTCCCTGTAGACAGATTTCTACTAGGTGAAATTTCACTACTGGTATATGCTCTCGAGCGACTTTGTTCAAAATTCCTTTATGAATGCGACTCCTTCTTCCTCGTGCTTCTGATGCATTCTGGACAAATTAATCGTTGTCACTTTCTCCTCTACTTGAAATAAATTTGTGTAAAACTTCTTCACCATACCTTCTCATGTGCGGATAGATCCAACTTCAAGACTTACATATCATTTATATGCGACATGTCCCAAGGATATGGTAAAATCACGCATTAATAACCTGGTATCTACTCTGTATGGACCCATCATGTCGAAAAAACGCATCACATGTTCTTATGAATTTCCATTGACTTTATCAAACTTGTTCCATTCTTTCGGCACCTTATAACCTGCAGGGTTAGCACATTCGCCTTTTGGAATCACCCCATCTGTCAAATTTTGATTTGTGAGGAACCTGTGTAAGCGCTGCTCCAAAGTTGACATCATTGATGGAGTCGCCCCTTGATAGCAACTTTTAGGAGCCATGTTTCTATAACATTTACCACATGATTTATATATTTTGGGAAGAGTTTTGAGCCTATTATTTTTGATTGAGTATCATTTGTCACTTGTTCTGTCATATGTTTAATTCTAGTCCGGGCACATTTTATGTGTTGATTTATAATATATTTGTCGGATTTGATCGCTTGGTATAGTTGTTTGTTGTCTTTGACAAGAAACATGGCTTATGGAGCGATTGGAATCCAGAACGTGAGCTTAGGAAGCAAGGAAGGACAAGGAAAGAAGCTTGGAACCAAGATGTTGAAGATTCAAGAACATGAAGCCCATATCATTTCGCACGAAATATGAGCATTTCGCACGAAATGCCCTATTTCGCACGAAATGGCTGCGAGACATGTGCACAATTTTGGGGCTGAAATGTAACTTTTGAAGAATTTAGCTTCCCCACTTAGACCTAAACATGTAGGGGAAGGATATAGAGCATATTGGGAGTCTTTTGAGAGAAAATAACGTCAAGGAAAGCTAGGAGAAACGTCAAGAAGCAAGGAGACAAGCTCGGATTAAAGCGTTCATCATCTTTTTAGCGTTTGATCCACTTTTCTTCCTTTCTATATCTTGTATGGAATATTTTATTATGAATACTATTGTGATGAGTAGCTAAACTCATACCTAGGCATCTATGGAGAGTGACACGCTCCAATTGCAAGTGTACAGTTGTCGGTGTAGTGATAAAATTCTGGAAATCCGGGTTGTCGAACCCTAGAGACTTCTTTGTAAATTAGTTAGTAATTCAAATCCTTGTGTGGGTCAAGCGCGATTGTCGTTTTTACTAGTTCTACTAAATTGAAGAAGATACGAATATCAATTAACCGATTGAATTAATTCATGATTAATAAAGACAAATCGATTTTGGGTTTTCTCAAAGTTTAACAAAATCAGGATATCTCCACAGGTCACTACGAATTTCACACTATGTTGGATTTACGTTCTACTAACACGATGATTCTTTCTTCTAGATAAACGAGCAATTTTATGTTAAAGATTTCTCAACCAACACCTATACTTAAACTATCAAAGCTTATTTCTCTAGTCTTATCAAGTTTAGGCACGCCTTACGAGCATTAATCTACTCTTTGTTCTTAGCTAACTAGCGAGATTTCTCAACCCTAGATACGGCTAGTGTGTGTTTCAATTTTCCGGACAATATACGTAGATGTCTCTATCTTTTACGACCTAGCTCAATCCTATTAATACGTCTACCAATAGAAAAGATGAATCAAACGCATAAAACACACATCGCTAGGTAAAAAATCATCAATTAAGCTTGAAAGCATGCTGAAAGATCAGGTTGTGCAAGAATTGGAATAGCTCAGCTATTTCAAGGCCTTGAATCAGTCTCAGAGGCTTTAAAATAGGTTAGCTATTTCAAGGCCTTGAAACTGGATTCAAAGCCTTGAAACTGCTTAACCTGTATGCATACTCTCAGGGGTAGTTTTCTGCAAACTCTCTGAGTTGATTCCCTATCTCTCTTTCACATGTTTGATTCACTGTTATTAGATGATGAAAGACAAATTGTTCTAACATGTTTTGAGCATAAGATATCATCTGTTTGACCATGATAATGCAGGAAATTTGTTTCCAATACTTGCAGGATTGTTTCCTAAGCTGAAGTTGTGCAGATTTGGAAATAGATGAATTTTTTGATACTGTGATCAATCAGAGACTTATGAGAGCTTCTCAGATTTCTTATGGACAAGATCACAACAATATCTCTGGAGATTGTGATCAGCTATCCGTTGGAGAAAGCTGTTAAAGAGAGTCAAAGCTGTTGCCTACAAAATAGGAAGTTGTTGCTGAAAATTTGGGAAGATTTGCAGAGCTTCAAACAGTTTAAATATAGCTCACCTTGAAGAAACAATACACGAGACTCAACGGGAAAAAACAAGAGACAAGTTTCTCGTTTGACAAAGCACCAAAGAAGAACTTCAAACTCTCAATCCTTTCCACATAAGTTCAGTGCATTTTCACTGCAGTTTTCTACTCCAAGTGTTCTTCTATATTGAGCTGTATTGGTAGATCAGATCTGTATTATTTCAACATATACTCTCAAGGATTGTTCAAAGTAAACAATAGATAATTCTTAGTTAATCAGTTAGCTAGAGCAGGTACTAGACAGGTTAGGGAAAACCACAAGTTGTAACCGAGTAAGCTCTGGGCTTGAGTTCTAGGGCTTAGATTTTGATTAATAAGAATTGAGTTGAAAATCCTGCAGGGATCTAATCCCTGAGGTAAAGACGTAGGTCCAAGTGGACTGAACTCTATAAATCACTTGTCTTCTGCATTTGCAGTTCATTCTTTTTATAGTTTTTGCAGCACACAAAACTGTCCGTTTTTCAAGGGTTTGAACTTGTTTTCAAGGCCTTGAAAAAGGCATACTTGCTTTATACTGTCTGCATCTTCTCCAAAGGCTTGAACTAATTTTCAAGGCCTTTAACTTCATTGTTTGCACAAGTTTTCATCTTCATTTCAAGTTTTTAAAAAATTTGGCATACTCTATTCAACCCCCCCCCCCCCTGCTAGAGTATCTTAGCTGCATTAACATCTGCATACTCACACTTTCAATTGGTATCAGAGCTTGTATCACTGTATAATATTTAACCATCTGGTGATCATGATTACTGCAGGTGATGGTGGTTTCTCACATGGAAGAGCTGCTAACAGACCTCCTCAATTTTTGCTCAGTGGAAAGCTCTCATGAAAATGTTCATTATTGATCAAGATCTAGAGCTTTGGACCATTCTCCAAAATGGACCTCATACTTTCTACACAGATAAAGATGGGATCAGAAATCCCAAAACAGAAGACTCACTCTCCTCTTCTGAATTAGAGCAATTTTCTAAGAACTACAAATCTAGTAACATTTTGTATTGTTCTTTGAGTACAGATGAATTCAACAGGATCTCTGGATGCACAACTACAAAAGAAATCTGGGATAAGCTTGTGGTTACCTTTGAGGGAACCAGTCAAGTCAAGCAAACCAAGATCAACATTCATCTCAGGCAATATGAGCTGTTTAAGATGAATGCAGATGAGTCCATCAGAGACATGTTCAATAGGTTCACTGATATTGTCAACAACCTTGATTCACTGGGAAAACATTTTTCCAATGAAGAAAAGGTGAGGAAGATTCTCAGAAGTCTTCTAAAGGAAAAATGGGAACCAAATACCACTGCTATTGAAGAAGCTCGGAATCTCTCAACTTTACAACTTGATGACCTACAAGGGAAGCTCCTGACACATGATTTATCTATGAATGAAGTTGATGAAGAAGTCCCAGATGGTGTCAAGAACCTAGCTCTCAAAGCCAAAGAGAATGAGAGAACACAAAGCCTTAAAACTGAGGTTGGTGATGATGAAGATCCAATTGCCTTAATTTCCAAAGCCTTGACAGGGATTCTCAAAATGAAGAAAAACTTTGGAAACAAAGATTTCAACATAGAAAGGCCTAGATCATCCAGCAGCAAGGACTACAAAGGTAAGTCCTCTTCACAAAACAAATCAAAAGTTATGAACTGCTTTGAATGTGGTGATGCAGGACACTTGATAAGAGATTGTCAACACAAGAAAAACAAGAGCTTTTTAAAAGAAAGATCATGACAGAAGAAAGAAAGCCATGATAGCTTCATGGAGTGATTTAGATAGCTCTAGTGAATCCGAATCTGAGGAAGAACATGACAACCTATGCTTCATAGCCAAGCATGATGAAAGTTCTGAGAAGAACATTGAGGTAATGGTAAATTGTCTGATTTCAAAACCAAAAGAAGCTCTTTCAGAATATCTCAGAACAATGCTTTTGAATGAGGAAGATTATCTGAAAGAGATCAGACTTTTGAAAGAAAAAGTTCATGAGAAAGCAAAAGAAAACTTACAACTTTTTTGCCTAAATCAGAATCTTGAAATCTCTCAGAAGAAAAATGATAGTGATTTCAAGGCCTTGAAAACAAGTTTCAAAGCCTTGAAAACACAAGTAAAGGAAGTAGTCACTGAAAATTCCTCAATGAGTGACAGCCTTGTTAATCTAAGACATCAGGTTGATGAATTAAAGAAACAAAAGACTACTCTTACTGAGAAACTTCAAGAATCTGAATTGGTCAAATTCAAGCTTGCTGGATCAGAACACAAGTTGAACTTGATTCTTGGAGGAAGTTCATAGTCTGTTCACAAAGCTGGTATTGGAATAATCCAAACTTTCCAAGAAGGAACAATACCAGATTTGTGAAAGCTGGAAACAAAACTTCTCCTACATGTCATTACTGCTGCAAAACTGGTCATGACTTGTCCTTTTAGAAGAAGAGTCCCTCACATAATGTGGAACACTTTTCCTTTTCAACTCAAAGAACAAGTTAAGCAGATTTGGGTTCCTAAAGGGGTTAGGCCACCAAACATGGTTGATCCTGAATATGAATCCAAATTCCACACTTGGTCTAACAGTTGGGTAAGGCAGTGATTGGTGTTTGCAGGTTGTCACCAATATCAAAGAACGGAATTGTTTATGGACAGTGGTTTCTCAAGACATATGAGTGGAAATAGATCTCTATTCTCATAATTGAAGGAGCAATCAGAAGGTTCAATAACACTTGGTGATAAAGGCAAATGCAATATTCTTGGTATTGGAAAAGTTGGTACAAATGCTGAAAACTCTATTTATGATGTGTATCTTGTTGAAGGTTTGAAATTTAATTTGCTTAGTGTATCTCAGCTTTGTGATAATGGCAACAAAGTTATCTTTGATAAAGAGAAGTGTGTGGTGCAAAATGAGAAATCAGGAGATTGCATTCTCACAGCCTCTAGATCAAACAATGTTTATACTTTTCAGACTAACAAAGTTGCAGGTGAAAAGTTTGAAGTGTCTCAAGGCCTTGAAAGAGGATTCAAAGCTTTGGCATAGGAAAATTGGTCATATCAGTTTGCATACTTTGAACAAGTTGATTTCCAAAGACTTGGTAAGAGGATTGCCATCCATCAAGTTCAAAGAAGATGAAATGTGCAAAGCCTGTGCACAAGGCAAGCAGACCAGAAGATCCTTCAAACCAAATAAGTTTGTAAGTACAACTAGACCTATTGAATTGCTTCATATGGATCTTTGTGGTCTTATGAGGACTCCTACTCCAAAAGGTAAAAGGTATATGCTAGTTATTGTAGATGATTTTTCTAGATATACTTGGGTTATGTTTCTCAACGAAAAATCTGAAGCACTCTCTGAATTTCAAAGCTTTGCAGAGAACTTCAAAACTTGAAAAACCTACATGTAGCTTCAATCAGAAGTGATCATGGTAGAGAATTTGATCAGTTAGAAATTGATTTATTCTGTGATAAGAATGGTATTACTCACAACTTTTCTGCTCCAAAAAACTCCTCAATAGAATAGTGTTGTTGAAAGAAAGAACAGGACTCTTGAAGATATGTCAAGAACAATGCTTCTTGAGAACAAGCTGCCAAAACATTATTGGGCAGAAGCTGTGAATACAGCAAACTATATTTTGAACAAGTGCTTGATCAGATCCATTCTGAAGAAGACCCCCTATGAACTATTCAAAGGGAGGAAGCCAAACATTTCATACTTCAGACCCTTTGGATGTACATGTTTTATCCACAATAATGGAAAAGACAATCTTGGTAAGTTTGATGCTCGAAGTGATGAAGGTATATTTCTTGGTTACTCTCTGAATAGCAAAGCTTATAGAGTTTACAATAAAAGAACCAAACTGGTTGAAGAGAGCATTCATGTTATTTTTTATGAAAGCTATGATGGTTCTTTGAGTGAAAGTTTTGCACTTGAATTTGAACAAGCATGAATCAGAGGAAGAGACTGAGAATCCATTAGGATTCAAGAAAGGTTCAAAAGAAAATAGAATACATTTTCAATACCTTCAAAATGGTGCTCAAGGCCTTGAGAGTAACCTCAAGGCCTTGAAAAAGATGATCAGAAGGATTCAAGTGACAAAGCCACTACTTCAAGACCAGAGAAGATATATGGAGAGCCTGAACCATGGTATCCAAGAAAGAGATTCAAATATCTCTCATCCCATCCAGCTGATAATATCATATCACATCTAACCACTGGTACACAAACTAGATCGCAGTTGAAGAACTTATGTGCTTTTAATGCTTTTATTTCTCTTGTATAACCAAAACCTGTGAAAGAAGCTTTACAAGAAGCAGACTGGATCATTTCTATGCAAATTGAACTCAATGAGTTTGAAAGGAATAAGGTTTGGAACCTAGTTCCTTCACCTACAAACCAGTGTGTCATTGGTACCAGATGGGTATTCTGAAATAAGTTGGATGAAAGTGGCAATGTGATCAGAAACAAAGCAAGGTTAGTTGCTCAAGGTTACAATCAAGAAGAAGGTATTGACTATGAGGAAACTTTTGCTCCAGTTGCCAGGTTAGAAGAAATTAGAATTTTGCTTGCGTTTGCATCTTACAAGAACATGAAACTGTTTCAAATGGATGTGAAGTGTGCTTTCTTGAATGGCTATTTACAAGAAGAAGTTTATGTTGCACAACCACCTGGTTTTGAAAATGATAATTTTTCATATCATGTTACAAACTTGACAAAGATCTTTATGGTTTGAAACAAGCTCCAAGAGCTTGGTATGAAAGACTGTCCCTTTTTTACTTGAAAATGATTTTAAAAGAGGTTTAGTAGACAAGACTCTTTTCATAAAGACTCATGAGAAAGATTTACTTGTAGTTCAGATATATGTTGAGGATATATTTTTTGGAGCTACTACTGTTCAATTGTGCATAGAATTCTCAAGTCTTATGAGCAAGGAATTTGAGATGAGCATGATGGGAGAATTGAACTTCTTCCTAGGACTTCAAATACATCACTTGAAGAAGGACATCTTTCTACATCAAAGCAAGTACACAAGAGACTTACTAAACAAATATAGCATGGCTCAATGTAAGGAAGCCAATACCCCTATGAGTTCTACACTATCCTTAGACAAGGATGAATCTGGTAAGAGTGTCAATACAAAAGAGTATAGAGGCATGATTGGATCATTACTCTATCTGACAGCATGCAGACCAGATATTATGTTTAGCGTGTGTATGTGTGCTAGATTTCAAGCTGATCCGAAATAATCACACTTGACTGCTGTGAAGACAATATCCAGATATCTCAATGGTACCAAAGACTTAGGGCTTTGGTATCCGAGATATTCTAACTTCTCTTTACATGGTTTTTCAGATGCTGACTTTGCAGGTTACAAGGTTAAAAGTACTTAAGGAACTTTCCAATTCTTTGGATTATCCTTGATCAGTTGGCATTCCAAGAAACAGAATTCAGTTGCTCTATCAACAGCTGAAGTTGAATATATAGCTGCAGGAGCATGTTGCTCACAAGTGTTATGGATTGCTCAACAGCTAAGAGACCTTGGATTTGATTTCAGGGGCATACCTATTAAGTGTGATAACACTAGTGAAATTTCAATTACAAAGAATCCAGTCCAACATTCAAGAACCAAGCACATTGATGTCAGACACCATTTCATCAGAGATCATGCTGAGAAAGGTGATGTTGTTCTTGAATTTGTTGCTACTTACATGCAAATTGCAGATATCTTCACTAAACCATTAACAGATGAAAGGTTCTCAGCTCTAAGATTGGAATTGGGATTGCTAAATAAAGATGCATTGGTTTAGGGGGAGCATCAGGTAAGTAAGGTAAGTTTTATATGTTTTCAAAGGTTTGAACTGAGTTTCAAAGCCTTGAAAATCAGTTCAAAGCTTTGTCTTTTACTAATTGCAGTGTTACAGTTTTTCAAGACCTTGAAAACCTTTTCAAAGCCTTGAAAATTAGTCTGCTACACTGATAGTCAATAATCTTGGATCATTCTATGTTGGGTAATATCTCTGTAGATATTTTCCTAATATAGCCCCTACCCTTTTCAAAAAAAAAAACAGCCAAAAATAGTATTAGTATATTTTATTTTCCAACGGCATAAAAGATTTGAAATCCCTCTGATCATTGCAAATCTTTTGAGATCAGAGAGATACTAGTTTCCTTTTGAAACTCAAACTCTTTCAGTATTTATCTTCTTCTCATCTCCTTCATTCCGTATCACTCCACCTCTCTCTATTCTTCTCCCAAACCCTAATGAGCAAAAGGAGAGCCTCAGACAGAATCAAGATGGCTGGAGGTTCGAAACCTGTCTCAGAGAAGAAAAGAAAAGTAGATGTGGATGAAGTTCAAGAGATCAGTGAAGACTCTGCTTCAAAAAGCTTTAATGAGGAAGAAGAAGAATCTTCACCACCCAAGAAGATGGTGAGAAAATATCAAGCTCCTGTTGGAATAGATGCCCTAGAGGCAATCTAGTTTAGTATGAATTTGTAATTGGCTAGAAATTCATTTATTATTTATTGGATATTTAATATAATGAAGTCCTTAAATTTACAATTGTGTTGTTTATCTTAAATATCCCTAGTCAAGTATAATGATTAAATGGGACAATCATCTATAGACTAGTATGGGGTTGGATTGATATGGAGATATCACGATCCAACACATAGGTGTGCATTACGGAATGTTGCACTGGATTGACCCATTACCGAGAAGGCTACATACACGTTATGTTGAGTCACAAGTGCTTCTCGGGTACAATGGTATTGTCATCCTTAGACTTGAAGTCACTAGATATTCTAGTTGTGGACCATTGTGATCTTGGTAGCGTTAAACGCTACACCGTAACTGGGTAGTTATAAAGGCGTGTACTGGATACAATGAGAAGCAAGCTTAGAGATCGTAGTGGACGTAGAGAGGATTTGCCCCTCCCACATAACGGGAGCAAATATCCAAGGCCACTCGAGGATAGTGCTTATAGAATGTCTGGCCAGACTCAAATAAATCAATATATGGGATATTGATGTTATTTGCACGAATAAGGCTATTCCATGGATCGAGAAACTAGGGATTGGATATACGAGTGTGACTTGTATGTCTCGTGTCCAATCCGGATATGGAGGCAAAGGGATGAGACAATTACTTGTACAAGGTTGTCTAGATGACTATTCTATTAAGTTGGCTAGAATGGATGTTTTGCTAGAAACCGCTCCATATTAGCAAAGAGTTGCTACCAACTAGATAGAACCTATGGGGTCACACGCTATATAGAGTTGTACTAGATTGTGGAATTAATTAATTGGATTAATTAATTAGAAGGATCACTTTGCAAACCCTTGCAAAGTTAGTAGGGACTAATTTGCAAGGAAGGGACTAAATTGAATTCTAGTAGGACTAGAATAAGTCATTTAGGTAGTTAACAAGGAGTTGTTGGACTATATAAAGGACCCTCCTCCTTCCTTCCCTACACACTTTATGCTCTAGAGAGAACATAACAAGAGTAGGAGAGAACAAAGGAGAGAGAGAGCAAGCCACAAAGAGGGACGCCGCCCCCTTTGCCGCCGCCCCTTGTCCCCGACGCCACAAGGGTGCCGAACCCCTTTTGGTGTCTCGTTTTGCGTGATTTCTTCACCCTCCTTTCAATCCGGGCTAGCACCAAGGTGATTGGAGATCTAGGAACAACTCTAGGCGTGGATCAACTATAGAGAACGTGACACTATTCGCGTTTGAAGTCATCAAGGAGAACCCAAAGGTGTGTTTATGATTTCTTACATTCACTATCGTTATGCATCTAGACTTGTGATCCTTGGAGGGTTTTGCATGGTTGTTTGTTTGATTATGCTTCCGTTTGCGCGATCCATGAATCAAAACCCTACAGTGGTATCAGAGCCACAGGTCATAGAGCATAAACGTAGTTTATGTGTTACATTCTTGTTGTTTTACACCTTAATTTGTTGTTTATCGCGTAAAACAAGACAAATCAAGCATTGGATGCAATTTGTCAAAGAATTAATCATAACAAGACCCAATTATTGCATTCGATGCATGAATTGGTGAGTTTGAGAAATTTTAGGATCTAAGATCTAGGGTTTGGGCATCCTTGGGGAAGAAGGAGTTCTCCCACAACAAGGAAACAACCAAACTTGGGCTCCAAGCAAGGAGGTTGTTTTGGAAACAACCTCCACAAGGAAGGTTCGGCCCCTAGGGAGCCGCCCCCCTTGCTTGCCGCCCAAGCTTGGCGCCCTAAGGGGGCGGGCGGCCCTAACCCGCGGGCCTAGCTTGCGGGTTTTGGGCCGGGCCGACCCTAGGGCTTTATGGTTCACTTATTTGGGCCCGGGCAATTGGATTGTTGGGCCCATGGACCGTTTTAACCCTAGAAATCCTAAAATCAATTAAAATTGACCAAGCGCGTTAAAATTGGATTTTAACTGTTTATGTGCAAATCGCATGGTGATTGGATATGGCCTTAGGATGTGGTTTGATGTGGATGTTTAATTTTGTGGTTTTGTTTTACGGCCTGCGAGCTGATCAATTAATTGTAATAATTAATTATGGTTTTATGGCCTGCGTGCCATTTTTTTCTCAACTTGTGAGATTTATTTTATTTAGTATAGATATTAGATAGTGCTAGATAAAGTAGATTGTTAGCCAAGATTGGAGAAAAGAAGCCCAAAGCCAAAGGAGCCACAAAAGATGGAGCATGGAGCATGGAGCACACCACATGACTATGAAGGATGGACCAAAAGATCAAGACGCATGGAGATGTGTGTTTGTTTAGGGTTCATAGATAATTCCATTGGCTTGGAATTATCTTAGTCTAGAAAAGGCCATATCCACATCACGTTTAATTCCTGTTTTGTGGTTGTTTATTTATTGTCTTATTATTTGTGAGGTTGGTGTATGGATGATGCATGCAATTAGGATAATAAGATAATTAGACAACCCGGATCTATTATTTGGAGTTGTGCCCAAACTCAAATAGATAGATTAGTTGATATTGATCAACAAAATAATTAAAATTGAATTGAAAATCCCTCAAATTTTAAAATATTGTGTTCTTGCCTTCTCGTTATTTAAACACTCATTATCATCATTATTTATCAAGTTCGTGCGTGCCAAAGCATGGCGACTTGGTTCATAATGATGGAATGCGATGGCACGTAACAATGTGCAATTGTTTAGATAAGAGGTTGAGCACAACTAGGCTATTAATTTGATTAAGAAACCTAGAGGCAATCAATTGGGATTATCCATATGGATGGATAAATAAGGAGTTATTTGCCCGATTGAACCAAGAGTTGCATATGGGATGCAATTGGAATCGTTCCTACCTAAGAAGTAATCGAATTATGGGTGACTTGCCAAAGCAAGCTCATAAGGAGATGAAAAAGATGGATCTTGGCCCACTAGAAAATTTTCCGCATTAATATCTTGAGGGTTATTAATCCGTAGAAAAATAGTGGGAGCTATATTTAATAAACTAGCCATTATTAAATATAGTCAAAAATTCACAAATACTAAAACTTGCGTATTTTCCTTTTTGTAGAATTCCAAATGGCAAATAACTCATCGAGTTCACAACATTCCCTACGATCTGTCCTTGAGAAGGACAAGCTCTCAGGAACCAACTTTCTCGATTGGTACAGAAACTTGAGAATTGTTCTCAAGCAAGAGAAAAAGCTGTACGCAATAGAGGAGCAAGTTCCAGAAGGTCCAGAGAATCAGACACCTGCTGCCTTAAAGGCGTATCAAAAGCGTGTTGATGACGCTAATGATGCGGCCTGCCTAATGCTTTGCACCATGACCTCTGAGCTTCAAAAGCAACATGAGAACATGAATGCTGTCGATATGATCGAACATCTAAAGCAGCTCTTCCAAGAGCAGGCGAGGGTAGAGAAGTATGAGGTCTCAAAGGCGCTGTTCAAATGTCATCTGGCAGAAGGGAACCCGGTGGGACCCCACGTACTCCGAATGATCGGGTACTTGGAGAATCTCGCCCGGCTTGGGTTCCCGGTCGGCCAAGAGTTGGCAACCGATCTCGTGTTGCAATCGTTGCCCGAGAGTTATGGACAGTTCATTATGAACTATAACATGAACGAGATCGTTAAACCACTGCCAGATTTGCTCAACATGTTGAGGACGGCTGAACAGAGCATCAACAAGGGTAAGGGCAAGGCCATTATGATGGTGCATAAAGGAAAGGGTAAAAAGTTTGCCTCTTCCTCCAAGGGCAAAGGCAAGTCAGTTGCTAAGTCCAAGGAACAAGCCCTTAAGCCTGTTGGTGGGATTGCCAAGGTCGTGACTAAGGGTGAATGTCACTACTGTAGTCAACCTGGACACTGGAGGAGGAACTGCCCAAAATATCTGGAGGACAAGCGGCTTGGAATAGTGATTCCACCACCACCAGGTATTTTTGTTGTAGATGTCAATTTAACTGTCTCTACATCATGGGTATTAGATACTGGATGTGGATCTCATATTTGTCGAAATATGCAGGATCTAAAGAGATGTAAAAGATTGGCTAAAGGGGAGGTAGATCTGCGCGTTGGGAATGGAGCAAAGGTTGCTGCGTTGGCCATAGGCGTTTGCGAGCTATCTCTGCCTTCAGGATTAGTTTTAGAATTAAATAATTGCTATTTTGTGCCTGCTATGAGCAGAAACATTATTTCTATTTCTTGTTTGGACAAGGAAGGTTTTATTATTTCAATAAAGAACAATTGTTGTTCCTTTTATTTGAATAATATTCACTATTTTAGTGCGCAATTATTTAATGGACTTTATGTCCTTGATCTAAGTAATCCTGTCTACAACATTAATGCCAAGCGGATTAAAATAAATGATTTAAATCCTGCTTATTTATGGCATTGTCGTTTAGGCCACATAAATGAGAAACGTGTATCTAGACTCCATAAGGATGGATTGCTAGACTCATTTGATTTTGAATCATATGAGACATGTGAGGCTTGTTTATTGGGAAAAATGACAAAGTCCCCTTTCAATAAGAAAGGTGAGAGGACTTGTGAGCAATTGGCACTCATACATACCGATGTGTGTGGGCCATTTGCCACGCCTGCCAGGGGTGGTTATGTCTACTTCATTACGTTTACTGATGATTACAGTAGATATGGATTTGTGTACCTTATGAGGGCAAAATCCGAATCCTTTGAAGTGTTCAAGGAATTCAAGAATGAAGTAGAGAAGCAACTTGGCAAAAGTATCAAGGCTCTACGATCGGATCGTGGAGGAGAATACTTGAGCCAAGAGTTTGACGACTATCTTAGAGAGTGTGGGATCGTGTCCCAACTCACTCCACCCGGAACGCCACAATGGAATGGCGTGTCCGAGAGGAGGAATCGAACCCTATTGGATATGGTTCGGTCTATGATGTGTCAAACCGATCTTCCATTATCGTTTTGGGGCTACGCTCTATTAAGTGCAGCTTTTACCATTAACCGTGTTCCATCTAAATCAGTCATGAAGACACCATATGAGATGTGGAGTGGGAGGCGTCCCACACTGTCGTTCATGAGGATTTGGGGCTGCGATGTCTATGTAAAACGTTTACAATCAGACAAGCTAGGGCCTAAATCGGATAAGTGTAAATTTGTGGGGTACCCTAAGGAAACTAAGGGATACTATTTCTACAATCCAACCGAGAACAAAGTGTTTGTTGCTCGGACCGGCGTGTTTCTAGAAAGAGAGTTTGTCTCTAAAGAAGCAAGTGGGAGGAATGTAGAACTTGAAGAAGTTCAAGAACCACAAATCACAGAACCGATTATGGAACATGAACAGGAATCACAAGCAGTTGTGGATCCACCTGTTCAGGTAACACAAGAGCTTCGTAGATCTAGTAGAGTGCGCCAGGAACCCGAGAGGTACGGACTTCTCGTAACTGATTCCGGTGACACGATGCTCATAGACGATGAGCCTACTACCTATGAGGAGGCCATGAATGGCCCAGACTCGCAGAAGTGGCTTGAGGCCATGAGATCCGAGATGGAATCCATGTATACCAACAAAGTATGGACTTTGGTGGAACCACCTGATGGGGCGCGGCCCATAGGGTGCAAGTGGGTCTTCAAGAAGAAGATCGACATGGATGGTAATGTGATTACCTATAAGGGCCGATTGGTGGCTAAAGGATTCAGACAGATTCATGGTATTGACTATGATGAAACCTTTTCACCAGTCGCTATGACCAAATCCATCCGAATCCTACTTGCGATTGCAGCATACTACGACTATGAGATTTGGCAGATGGATGTCAAAGCAGCATTCCTTTATGGGAATCTCCTCGAGGACGTGTATATGATACAGCCGGAGGGTTTTGAAGATCCAAAGCAAGCCAACAAAGTCTGTAAACTGCAACGATCCATTTATGGATTGAAGCAAGCTTCTAGGAGTTGGAATCGACGTTTTGATGAAGTGGTCAAAGAGTTTGGCTTCATCAGAAACGAAGATGAGTCTTGTGTCTACAAGAAGGTTAGTGGGAGCTCTGTAGCTTTTCTGGTCTTGTATGTGGATGACATACTACTCATTGGAAACGACTTTCCCATGCTGCAATCTGTGAAAGATTGGCTAGGAAAGTGTTTCTCAATGAAGGACTTAGGGGAAGCAGCCTATATACACGGTATAAAGATCTATAGAGATAGATCTAAGAGGTTGCTAGGCCTAAGTCAAAGCACATATATTGACAAGGTGTTGAAACGGTTCAACATGCAAGATTCCAAGAAGGGATTCTTGCCCATGTCACATGGAATCACTCTTTCGAAGAGTGGTTGTCCTTCCAATGAGATTGAGAAGGAACGCATGAGTAGGATTCCCTATGCCTCGGCCATAGGATCCATCATGTACGCCATGTTATGTACTAGACCAGATGTGTCATATGCCTTGAGTATGACAAGCAGATACCAATCCAATCCAGGTGAGAGTCACTGGATTGCTGTCAAGAACATCCTAAAGTACTTGAGAAGAACTAAGGATGCTTTCTTGATGTTTGGCGGTGAGGAAGAGTTGCGTGTAAGGGGTTACACTGATGCAAGCTTCCAAACCGATAGAGATGACTTTAGATCACAGTCGGGATATGTGTTTTGCCTGAATGGAGCAGCGGTGAGCTGGAAGAGTTCCAAGCAAGAGACGGTAGCTGATTCTACAACAGAGGCTGAGTACATTGCTGCAAATGGCGCAGCAAAGGAGGCTGTTTGGATCAGAAAGTTTGTTTCTGAACTTGGTGTGGTCCCTAGCATTGCGGATCCAGTGGAGTTGTTCTGTGACAACACTGGGGCGATCGCGCAATCAAAGGAACCCAGGTCGCACCAGAAGTCCAAACACGTGCTCAGGAAGTTTCATCTGATTCGAGATATTATCGATAGAGGAGACGTTCGGATATGCAAGATTCCTACAGATGATAATCTGTCAGACCCGCTTACGAAGCCTCTCACGCAGTGGAAGCATGAAGGGCACACTAGGAGTATGGGCATACGAGATGCGCCAGATTGGCTCTAGTGCAAGTGGGAGACTGTTGGAATAGATGCCCTAGAGGCAATCTAGTTTAGTATGAATTTGTAATTGGCTAGAAATTCATTTATTATTTATTGGATATTTAATATAATGAAGTCCTTAGATTTACAATTGTGTTGTTTATCTTAAATATCCCTAGTCAAGTATAATGATTAAATGGGACAATCATCTATAGACTAGTATGGGGTTGGATTGATATGGAGATATCACGATCCAACACATAGGTGTGCATTACGGAATGTTGCACTGGATTGACCCATTACCGAGAAGGCTACATACACGTTATGTTGAGTCACAAGTGCTTCTCGGGTACAATGGTATTGTCATCCTTAGACTTGAAGTCACTAGATATTCTAGTTGTGGATCATTGTGATCTTGGTAGCGTTAAACGCTACACCGTAACTGGGTAGTTATAAAGGCGTGTACTGGATACAATGAGAAGCAATCTTAGAGATCGTAGTGGACGTAGAGAGGATTTGCCCCTCCCACATAATGGGAGCAAATATCCAAGGCCACTCGAGGATAGTGCTTATAGAATGTCTGGCCAGACTCAAATAAATCAATATATGGGATATTGATGTTATTTGCACGAATAAGGCTATTCCATGGATCGAGAAACTAGGGATTGGATATACGAGTGTGACTTGTATGTCTCGTGTCCAATCCGGATATGGAGGCAAAGGGATGAGACAATTACTTGTACAAGGTTGTCTAGATGACTATTCTATTAAGTTGGCTAGAATGGATGTTTTGCTAGAAACCGCTCCATATTAGCAAAGAGTTGCTACCAACTAGATAGAACCTATGGGGTCACACGCTATATAGAGTTGTACTAGATTGTGGAATTAATTAATTGGATTAATTAATTAGAAGGATCACTTTGCAAACCCTTGCAAAGTTAGTAGGGACTAATTTGCAAGGAAGGGACTAAATTGAATTCTAGTAGGACTAGAATAAGTCCTTTAGGTAGTTAACAAGGAGTTGTTGGACTATATAAAGGACCCTCCTCCTTCCTTCCCTACACACTTTATGCTCTAGAGAGAACATAACAAGAGTAGGAGAGAACAAAGGAGAGAGAGAGCAAGCCACAAAGAGGGACGCCGCCCCCTTTGCCGCCGCCCCTTGTCCCCGACGCCACAAGGGTGCCGAACCCCTTTTGGTGTCTCGTTTTGCGTGATTTCTTCACCCTCCTTTCAATCCGGGCTAGCACCAAGGTGATTGGAGATCTAGGAACAACTCTAGGCGTGGATCAACTATAGAGAACGTGACACTATTCGCGTTTGAAGTCATCAAGGAGAACCCAAAGGTGTGTTTATGATTTCTTACCTTCACTATCGTTATGCATCTAGACTTGTGATCCTTGGAGGGTTTTGCATGGTTGTTTGTTTGATTATGCTTCCGTTTGCGCGATCCATGAATCAAAACCCTACAGCTCCAGCAAAGAAGAAACAAACTACAGTTTCTACACAAGAGAAGCAGAAGGAAATCCATATTGGAAGCTCTAAGAGAGACAAGAAGAAGACAGTTTCTGAGGTTAAAGGAAAAGAAAAAGAAATCCTTATTCAAGACTCGGACTCAGACACTACTTCAGGATTCTATGGAGTGTACTCCATATCCAACAAAGGAAAACATGATAAGGATCCGTCCCAGTCTTTAGGAACTTCAAAAGAAGGAAAGAAAACTATCAAGACTGTCTCTCCTCAACAGAAAAGGTTAGCTGTAAAGAAGAAGATGAAGCATGGGAAGAAAGCCCTGGAAGGACTCACCTTCCTATTCAATAGTGTTATTGAGAAGATCAACTCCTTCATTGAGGAACTAGATGTGGTTTCACAAGAAGTTCAAGCCAACAGTGAAGAAAGTGAGGAAGAAGCAGGGGACCAAGAGGATGAGAAAGAACCTTAATATTTCCTACTCTTTCTTCCCCAAACTCACTTCTTCAAAGTTTTCAAAATTTTCCAGACATTGGATCCAACATCTTCTATCTTTTTGATGAAAGTTAAAAAGGGGGAGAAATTATAGGTTTTTATTTTTAGGTTTATTTGTTATTTGCTGAACTGTTTAAATTTTTTTGTTGGTATTATGAATAAGTTGGATCTTTTTTGAAATACTGTGTTATAAATTGTGAACTAATCAGTTTATTTTGCAGAGACTAAGGATCAAACAGAATTTGTCTTTGTCTTTCATCAAGGGAGAGATTGAAAGATCAGGTTGTGCAAGACTTGGAATAGCTCAGCACTTTCAAGGCCTTGAACCATCTTTCAAAGCCTTGAATCAGTCTCAGAGGCTTGAAAATAGTTTAGCTATTTTCAAGGCCTTGAAACTGCTTAACACCTGTATGCACACTCTCAGGGGGAGTATTCTGCAAACTCTCTGAGTTGATTCCCTCTCTCTCTCATATGTTTGATTCACTGTTATTAGATGATGAAAGATAAATTGTTCTAACATGTTTTGAACATAAGATATCATCTGTTTGACCATGATAATGCTGGAAATTTTGTTTCCAATACTTGCAGGATTGTTTCCTAAACCAAAGTTGTGCAGATTTAGAAATATATGAATATTTCCTGTGATCAATCATAGACTTATGAAAGCTTCTCAGATTGCTTATGGACAAGTTCACAACAGTATCTCTAGAGATTGTGATCAACTATCCATTGGAGAAAGCTGTTAAAGAGAGTCAAAGCTATTGCCTACAAAATAGGAAGTTCTTGCTGAAAATCAGGGAAGATTTGCAGAGCTTCAAACCGTTTAAGTAGAGCTCACCTTGAAGCAACAATACACGAGACTCAACGAGCAAAAACAAGAGACAAGTTTATGTATTGAAAAAGCACCAAAGAAGAACATCAAACTCTAAATCCTTTCCAGAGAAGGTCACTGCATTTTCACTGCAGTTTTCTACTCCAAGTGTTCTTCTGTATTGAGCTGTATTGGTAGATAATTTTTGTATTATTTCTACATCTACTCTCAAGGATTGTTCAAAGTGAACAATAGAGAATTCGTAGTTAATCAGTTAGCTAGAGCAGGTGCTAGACAGGTTAGGGAAAACCACAAGCCGTAACAGAGTAAGGGAACTCTTAGGGCTTGGCTTTTGATTAATTAGAATTGAGTTGAAAATCTGCAGGGATCTAATCCCTGAGGTAGAGACGTATGTCCAAGTGGACTGAACTCTATAAATCATTTATCTTCTGCATTTACAGTTCATTATTTTTATAGTTTTTGCAGCACACAAAACTGTTTGTTTTTCAAGGGTTTGAACTTGTTTTCAAGGCCTTGAAAAAGGCATACTTGCTTTATACTGTCTGCATCTTCTCCAAAGGCTTGAACTAATTTTCAAGGCCTTGAACTTCATTGTTTGCACAAGTTTTCATCTTCATAGAAAGTTTTGAAAAAAGTTGGCATACTCTATTCAACCCCCCCCCCTCCTTCTAGAGTATCTTAGCTGCATTAAAATCTGCATACTCACACTTCACATGAATCAAATCCATAAATCATCCAACAAAGTCATCAAACCCTAGTTCCCTACGGGATATCCCAAAATAAAAGCTTAGCTACGCTTAGACATGATCATAGCACAAGTTCTCATGATCAATAATCAAAAATAGAGAAGAAGAAGAAGAAGAAGAAGAAGAAGAAGAAGAAGAAGAAGAAGAAGAAGAAGAAGAAGAAGAAGAAGAAGAAGAAGAAGAAGAAGAAGAAGAAGAAGAAGAAGAAGAAGAAGAAGAAGAAGAAGAAGAAGAAGAAGAAGAAGAAGAAGAAGAAGAAGAAGAAGAAGAAGAAGAAGAATAAGAAGAAGAAGAAGAAGAAGAAGAAGAAGAAGAAGAAGAACAAGAAGAAGAAGAAGAAGAAGAAGAAATCCAAACGAATGATACAATTCATCGAATTCATCACACTCCCTACGGACTGTTCTTGAGAAAGACAAGCTTTCTGGAACCAACTTTCTGGACTGATACAGAAATTTAAGAATTGTTCTTAAACAAGAAAAGAAACTGTACACACTAGAAGAAGTCGTTCCAGAGGGTCCAGAGAACAATACCCCTGCAGCCCTAAAGTCGTATCAGAAACGTGCTGACGATGCTAATGATGCGGCCTGCCTTATGCTTTGCACCATGTCTCCTGAGCTTCAGAAGCAACACGAGAACATGAATGCAGTCGATATGATCAAAAACTTGAAGCAGCTCTTTCAAGAGCAGGCAAGGGTTGAACGGTATGAAGTTTCTCGGGCATTGTTCAAGAGTCACTTGGCGGAAGGGAACCCGGTACGACCGCATGTGTTGCGGATGATCGGATATCTTGAGAATCTCGATCGCCTAGGGTCCCCGATTGGTCAATAGTTTGCCACGGATCTCATTCTGCAATCATAGTTTTTAAAACCGGACCGGCCGGTCGGACCGGTCAGACCGGTGAACCGGCCGGTGACCGGTTCGGTCCGATCACCAGACCGTAAATGCATGAGTCGGTCAAACCTGGTCAAGAACCGGCCGGTTTTACGGTCTAACCGGTGAACCGGTCGGCCAAAAACCGGCCGGTTTTTTGAGAATTCCGCTTCTGGGTCAACATCGGGAATTGAGAGAGAAAGAAGGTAGGTGGTGACGATGAGAGACGCGTCGGGTCCGAGTCTTCTGTAGCGGATCTTGAAGAGCACCAACCACCACCTTCGAGATTCGATCTGCGGCGGCAGCCCTGGCTATTGATGTTGATTCCGACGTGATTGGTTGCAGAGAGAGATCAGAGAACCTTGGAGAGGTGTTGGACGAGTTTCAGAGGTGTTGGACGAGTTCAGAGGTGTTGATGGTGTTGGTTGTAGAGAGAGATTGGGAAGCTTGAAGAGAGAGAAGTGAATGAAATACCAAATGATGGAGATAACGGGGGAGAATGAGAGAAAAAGGGGAACAATTACCAAAGATAAGTATTACTCCTATTAATTAGTTTGACACTTTGACTCGTTCAAAAACATCTCAACAACCGTTTATAATTTTCCTTACAAAAATGGTTCATAATAATAAATTAATTTTTTTTAGAAAGTTTAATTATTTATTGATGGTGGGAAAAAAAGGTTGAATAAATAAATGGAATCCACTCACAAGATTTGCCATCTTTTACATATATTTCTAAAATAGTAATGGTATATTTTGAACAAATAAATTTATTTAATAATTAATATCATTATTTTTATTATTAAAAAAAAATTACAGTTGAACCGGTTGAACCACAAATCAGGGTCTCGCCGGTTCGATGACCGGTCCGGTTCTGAAAACTATGTCTGCAATAGGTGTCGAATAGTTATGGACAGTTCGTCATGAACTATAGAATTAATGAGATCGCCAAGCCTCTTCCAGAGCTACTCAATATGTTGAGGACAGTTGAACAATCCGTCAACAAGGGAAAAGGCAAGACCATAATGATGGTTCAGAAAGGAAAGGGTAAAAGGTTTGCCTCTACTTCCAAGGGTAAAGTCAAGGCAGTTGCTAAATCTAAGGACACTGCTCTTAAACCTGCTGGTGGCGTGGCCAAAGGCGTGATCAAGGGTGATTGTCACTACTGCAGTCAGCGTGGACACTGGAAACTGAATTGCCCAAAGTATCTGGAGGATAAAAGGCTTGGGATAGTGATCCCACAACCACCAGGTATTTTTGTTATAGATGTTAATTTAACTACTTCTTCATCATGGGTATTGGATACTGGATGTGGATCTCATATTTGTCGAAATATGCAGGATCTAAGTAGAAGTAGAAGATTAGCAAAAGGAGAGGTGGACTTGCGCGTTGGGAATGGAGCAAGAGTTGCTGCATTGGCTATAGGCGTGTATAGGCTGTCTCTGCCTTCTGGATTAGTATTAGAATTAGATAATTGCTTTTATGTTCCTGCTATGAGTAAGAACATTATTTTCATATCTTTTTTGGACAAGAAAAGTTTTACTATTTCAATAAAGAACAATTGTTGTTCCATTTATTTTGATAGTATTCGCTATTGTAGTGCGCAATTATTTAATGGATTATATATCCTTGATCTAAGCTATCCAGTCTATAACATAAATACTAAAAGGATTAAAATGAATGATTTAAATCCTGCTTATTTATGGCATTGTCGTCTAGGCCATATAAATGAGAAACATGTATCTAGACTCCATAAGGATGGATTTTTAGACTCATTTGATTTTGAATCACATGAGACATGTGAGGCTTGTTTGTTAGGAAAGAAGACAAAGTCCCCTTTCAACAAAAAAAGTGAAAGGACTAGTGAGCAATTAGAACTCATACATACTGATGTGTATGGGCCGTTTGCTACACCGGCCAGAGGTGGTTATGTCTACTTCATTACATTCACTGATGATTTCAGTAGATATGGATTTGTTTACCTTATGAAGGCTATATCCGAATCTTTTGAGAAATTCAAGAAACTTAAGAATGAAGTAGAGAAGCAACTTGGCAAAAGTATCAAATCTCTACGATCAGATCGAGGAGGTGAGTACTTGAGCCAAGAGTTTGATGATCATCTTAGAGAGCGTGGGATATTATCTCAACTCACTCCACCCGGAACACCACAATGGAATGGCGTATCCGAGAGGAGGAATCGAACCTTGTTTGACATGGTGAGATCTATGATGTGTCAAACAGATCTTCCGTTATCTTTTTGGGGCTATGCTTTAATGTGTGCAGCTTTCACCATTAACCGTGTTCCATCCAAATCAGTCATGAAGACACCACATGAGATGTGGAGTGGGAGCCGTCCCACAGTGTCGTTTATGAGGATATGGGGCTGCGATGTTTATGTAAAACTTTTACATCCAGACAAACTCGGGCTGAAATCGGATAAGTGTAAGTTTGTGGGATACCCTACGGAAACTAAGGGCTATTACTTCTACAATCCACCCGATAACAAAGTGTTTGTTGCTCGGACCGGCGTGTTTCTAGAAAGAGAATTTGTCTCTAAAGAAGCAAGTGGGAGGACTGTAGAACTTAAAAATGTTCAAGAACCAAAAATTACTGATTCGGTTATGGAACATGAACAGGAACCACAACAGGTTGTGGAGCAACCTGTTCAAGTAACACAAGAGCTTCGTAGGTCGAGTAGAGTGCGCCAGGAGCCAGAGAGGTATGGACTTCTCGTGACAGAAACTGGTGACACTATGCTCATAGGAGATGAGCCTTCTACCTATGGAGAGGCCATGCAAGGGCCGGACTCTCAGAAGTGGATAAACGCCATGAGATCCGAGATGGAATCCATGTACGCAAACCAAGTATGGACTTTGGTGGAACTACCCCAAGGGGTACACCCCATAGGGTGCAAATGGGTCTTCAAGAAGAAGACCGACATGGATGGTAATGTAGTTACCTATAAGGGCCGATTGGTGGCTAAAGGATTCAGACAGATTCATGGTATAGACTATGATGAAACTTTTTCCCAGTCGCTATGACCAAATCCATCCGAATCCTACTTGCAATTGCGGCTTACTATGACTATGAGATTTGGCAGATGGATGTCAAAACAGCATTCCTTTATGGGAATCTTCTCGAGGATGTGTACATGACACAACCAGAAGGTTTGTAGATCCAGAGCATGCAAATAAAGTCTGTAAGCTTCAACGATCCATTTATGGATTGAAGCAAGCTTCTAGAAGTTGGAATCGACGTTTTGATGAAGCCGTCAAAGAATTTGATTTCATCAAGAACGAAGATGAGTCTTGGTCTACAAGAAGGTTAGTGGGAGCTCCGTAGCGTTCCTGGTCTTGTATGTGGATGACATACTACTCATTAGAAACGACATTCCTATGTTGCAATCAGTTATGTATTGGCTAGGAAAGTGTTTCTCAATGAAAGACTTAGGGCAAGCAGCCTATATACTCGGTATAAAGATCTATAGGGATAGATCTAAGAGGTTGCTAGGCCTAAGTCAAAGTACATATATAAACAAGGTGTTGAAACGGTTCAACATGCAAGATTCAAGAAGGGATTATTTCCCATGTCCCATGGAATTACTCTTCCGAAGAGTGATTGTCCATCCAATAAGATTGAGATGGACCGCATGAGTAAGATCCCCTATGCCTCGGCCATAGGATCTATCATGTACGCCATGTTATGTACTCGACCGGATGTATCATACGCGTTGAGTATGGCCAGCAGATATCAGTCTAATCCGGGTGAGAGCCACTGGATAGTGGTCAAGAACATCCTCAAGTACTTGAGAAGAACTAAGGATGCGTTCTTGATATTTGGAGGTGAGGAAGAGTTGCGTGTAACTGGTTACACGGATGCAAGCTTCCAAACCGACGGAGATGATTTCAGATCGCAGTCGGGATTTGTGTATTGCCTAAATGGAGGAGCTGTGAGCTGGAAGAGTTTCAAGCAAGAGACGGTTACTGATTCTACAACAGAGGCTAAGTATATTGCTGCAAGCGATGCAGCAAAGAAAGCTGTTTGGATTAGAAAGTTTGTTTCTGAGCTTGGTGTAGTTCCTGGCATTGAGGATGCCACAGTGTTGTATTGTGACAACACATGCGCTATCTCTCAATCTAAGGAACCTAGATCACACCAGAAATCCAAACACGTACTCCGGAAGTTCCATATTATTCTGGAGATTATCGATAGAGGAGATGTGAAGATATGCAAGATTCCTACAGATGATAATCTGGCAGATCCATTTACAAAGCCGCTTGTTCAGCGCAAGCATGAAGAGCACACTAGAGCGATTGGCATATGCGATGCACCAGATTGGCTCTAGTGCAAGTGGGAGACTGTTGGAATAGATGCCCTAGAGGCAATCTAATTTTAGTATGAATTGGCTAGAATAATCATTGTATTATTTATGGAGATATTTAATATAATGAAGTCCTTAGATTTACAAATCGTGTTGTTTATCTTTAATATCCCTAGTCAAATATAATGATTAACAGGACGATCATCTATATACTAGTATGGGGTTGGATTGATATGGAGATATCACGATCCAACACGTGGGTGTGTATTAGGAGTAATGACATACCGGATTGACCCAAATCCGAGAAGGCTACAAACAAGTTATGTAAAGTCACAAGCGCTTCTTGCGGTGATAGGATATTATCATCCTTAGACTTGAAGTCACTAGATCCTCTAGTTGTGGAATGTTGTGCTTTGACAACGTCAAACGCTACTCCGTAACTGGGTAGTTATAAAAGCGCATGTTGGGCACAATAGGAAGCAAGCTTAGAGATGGTGAGTGATGTAGATAGGATTTGTCCATCCCACATAACGGGAGCAAATATTTGAGGTCACTCGAGGGATGGCACCTATGGAATGTCTGGCCAGACTCATATGAATCAATATGGGGATATTTATGTCATATGCATGGATAGGGCTATTCCCAGGATCGAGAATCAAGGATTGGATATACGAGTGTGACTTGTATGTCTCGTTTCCAATCAGGATATTGAGACAAAGGGATGCGATAATAAGATCACAAGGTTTGTCAAGATGACTATTTCTATTAATTGGGTGGCATGGATGTGTTGCTAGACACCGCTCCATGTTTGTAAATAGTTACTACCAATTAATTAGAAACCTATGGGGTCACACGCCATATGGATATAATTGGATAAGGGACTTAATTAATAAAGATTAATTAAAAGGATCATATTGCAACAAGTTGCTAACTTAGTAGGACTAATTAGCAAATAATACTAATCCATATATGGATATGATTAGTATTGGGCCCTTTATGGAAACAACTAGGAGTAGTTGGACTATATAAAGGAACTCCTTCCTTCCCTCTCAAGATATGTTATTCATAACACATATTGAGAGGAGAAAAGGAGTTGAGAGCAAGCAAGGCAAGAGGCGTCCGCCCCTTACCCGCCGCCCCAAACTCGTTGGCCACACAAGGAGGCCGAGCCCAGCCTTGTGACTTCGTTGCGTGATTCCGTTGTCTCCTTCCTCCGTTCTAGCTAGAACAAGAAGGTTGGGAGGTCCAATTCTCTATCCTAGAAGTGGATCAATCGTAGAGAACGTGACATTATTCGCGTTTGAAGTCATCAAAAGAGAACCCAAAGGTTAACACATATTAATCCTTTACTATCGTTATGTGTTCTTGACTTATGATCCTTGGAGGGATTTGAACGGAATAATTATATTCTTCCACTGCGATTTCATGTTCAAAACCCTACAATTTTGCACTAAAATGCCCTATTTCGCACGAAATGGCCGGGAGACATGTGCACAATTTTGGGGCTAAAATATAATTTTTGAAGACTTTAGCTTCCCCACTTCGACCTAAGCAGTTAGGGGACGGATATAGAGCATATTTGGAGTCTTTTGAGAGAAAAGAACGTCAAGGAGAGCTGGGAGAAACATCAAGAAGCAAGGAGATAAGCCTGAATCAAAGCGTTCATCATATTTTTAGCGTTTGATCCACTTTTCTTCCTTTCTATATCTTTTATGGAATAGTTTGTTATGAATACTATTGTGATGAGTAGCTAAACTCATACATATGCATCTATGGAGAGCCTAGGTTTTATGTTTTGCGGATGTTTTCCGGATTTGACGACTTTCATGCTTAGGATTTATGATTGAATGAGGATTGTTCTAGTTTTTATCACGTTGAGTTCTTCCATTGACAAAGTAGAATAAAGATGTGTGATGTTGATTATTGTTTTCTCCATTTGATTATAATCCATGCTTAATGATGAACATATTTAGTTAATATCTCGTTTATTGTGCTTAAGCCTTAGTAAGCTAGGAGTCATGACCTGATCTTACTACATAACTAGTGAGTGTGCGAGAGCAACTCTACCCTAGTTGGGATGAGTAAACGTGAACATTCATAATCAATAAGACTGAGAGGTGAGTTGAATAGGATTGGCTAGAAGAGGGTAGATTTGGTAGGAGATAGTGAAGTGTTCGTTTGGTGGTGGTCTGGGAGGACATCATTCCATGCATTATCGTTAGCCTACTAGAACATGTTGGTAGATGGTGTGGCCTAAGAGGGACAAAATGGTACTAGTGTGTAGAATGACATGAGACTGAGAGGTGATTGTCAGATCCATTACCAGCTTAACTAATTAGTGTTTATCGTGTTAGAACATGGAATCCGGAATCGTCAAAACTGCCCTAGGTGATCTATAGATTTCTTAGTATTCTCTCCATTTATCTAATCCAAATCATTTCTTTTGCGCTATTTGATTTTCATTGCTAGTCACTTGTTTGAGGGTGACACCACTCCATTCACCAATCTTTTCACCGGCTACTTAAGTAAATTAAATTTAATTGTTAAATAGAAAATGTACACATCCTTCCCTTGGGTTTGATAACTCAGAGTCCCAAATACCCCATCATATTACTTGACCGTATACTTGCGTTTGAACGCGTTAGTAGATGCGTGTCACCCCTCCTGGTGCCAGCGTCGATGAGACATTGACGCCAGGAATGTATGGCATAAGACTCGCCACTTGTGGCCCCTGATTTCCTGTCAGTGGGAAAATTGGAAGACTTCCAGGGAGAATTCTCATCAATTTGCGCTCTGGTTGAACACCCGGCGCGAGTGGTGGTGGTGGTGGTAGATTGACTTGTTGAGAAGTCGCGCTAACCGGATGGCGGCGGCGGAAAGGTGTATTGGGTTGACGATGCATATGGCGTAGGGTTTTGATGTAGGTTACGCAGGGGAATAACAAGCAAGAAATCATAACATGATTAGGGTAGAAACATGTGTACCTTAGTTTGTGTGATCACTACGAAGAATTTGTCTTCATCTCTACGAGTATCCACACCTTGGATCTTTGAATGGAATCCTTCTACACGTGTAGTGCTAGCAACAGAAGAAGGAGGGAAGAGATCACGCACACCGGAGTACGGAGCACCGCGTCACAAGGTGGCCGACGGCACTAGGGGCGGACAAGGTTCGGGTTTTGGCCTCTACTCTTGTCTCTCTCCTTGCGTTGTTATGTTCTCTCAATAATGACTTAGATGAGAAAATAACAAGCTAGAGTTCTTTTATATAGTTAATAAATCTTTATTAACTACATAATTGCCCCAGTACTAATCATGTCCTTACATGGATTAGTCCACTTGCGAATTAGTCTCACTAACTTTGTTTGTGGTTGCATTATGATTCTTTTAATTAATTAGTCCAACTAATTAATGCCCATATCCATTTTAATCCATATGGTGTGTGACCCCATAGGTTTCTACTTAGTTGTCAGTAACTATTACAAACATAGAGCGGTGTCTAGCAATACTTCTATGCCATTCAACTAATAGAAATAGTCAGTGATCCCTACAAACCTTTTGCCCAATGTCACCGTGTCGTGTCATCTCTTTGTCTCTATATCCGGATTGGACACGAGACATAATTGTCACACTCGTGTATCCAATTCATAATTTCTCGATCCTGGGAATAGGTTTATTCATACAGATAACATCAATATCTCCATGTTGATTTATCTGAGTCTGGCCAGACATTCCATAAGCTCTACCCCTCGAGTGTCCGTGGATATTTACTCCTATTATGTAGGAGGAACAAATCCTATCTACACCACTGTCATCTCTAAGTTTGCTTCCTATCATGCATGATAGCTATCTTTTATAGTTTCGGTGGAACATTTGATAATATCAAAAAAGATATTTCACAACTAGAGAATCCAGTGACTTCAAGTCTAAGGATTACAACACCATTAGCACTACGAGAAGCGCTCATGACGTTGACATAATCTAATGCAGCCTTCTCGTGGTGGGTTTATCCAGTATGCCATTACTCCTAATGCATACCCATGTGTTATACTTGATATCTCCATATCAATCTATCCACATACTAGTCTATAGTTGATCGTCCTGTTCATCAATATAATGGACTAGGGATATTTAAGATAAACAACACAATTGTAATCTAAGTACCTCATTATATTAAATATCTCATAAATAATACAATGATTTATTCCAGAAAATAAAGTTCATACTAAACATATTGCCTCTAGGGCATCCAAAAACAACAGACGGCCCTGGCGTCACTGGACTTCCTTGTGCAGAATTGGCTGCGGTGTTCCCCAAGATAGTCATTATCTGGGAAACCTGTGCGGCCTGAGTTTGCATTGCCATGGCTTGCCCCTGAATGGTAGCATTAAGCCTTTCCAGAGTTTGTGAGCCAGTGGAGATTGCCTGCATCTGTTGAGCGTTGTGGAAATGGATCTGGTTGTCTTTATCGCAGAGGGGATTGAAGCCATGTCTCTTCATCATGTGGGAGACTCATGGTTGAAGGATCTTTGAGTGAATCGTTAAGTTGATTCACGCCGGGTTTATCAAATGTGTACAGAGGAGAGTATGAGAAGGATCCGAGTGTGTACCTGCAATAGATAAGAACAACTAATGAGACACAAAGATTAAGAGAGTAAGATTTAAGTAAGCAAGTGTAAGAGTAAGCGAAGTCAGATATCTGAGAGAGAGACATTAAGCAAGAGGGGTAGATGATCAAAAGATCTGAACCTCTATCAAAGGACAAACCTCCTATATATACTAGTCTTAGGAAAATCGTTATGAGGAGTTATATAACTGCATGTGACGGTTATATAACTGCCTCGCATACATGTACCGTCGACTGTACATATAGGTGGGTGATTCGCAATTCTCTCAGATAACTGACAGGGGTTGCACGCGAGCGTAACACCAGCTCGACGAACCTTTCTCTAGCCTCCAAGCCACTTAGACCCCTTAGTTCCCGTATGAGTCATGTGCGAGGAATCCTGTCTCACAGCCCCCTATATGGATAAGAGAGAACATAATGATAAGTATATCATGAAATGATGTATCGATGATTCTAACATTTGGATGCCACGTAAATAACAATTGATATATCTGAATTACACTATCTACAACTTTCTAAAAGTAGGTAGGGAGTTGTTTTTCTGAGGAAAATTCGTTTTGATAATGCTATAGACCATACACCAATTGTGAGTGTTCGGGAGTTGCTTATGAAACTTATTTTTCGATAAGTTCTCCTACAATCAATTTCACATTTTCAAGTTTTTGAAATGTCAACAGATTTCTTTACACAACTTATAAAGTGTAATATACCATTTGACATGCCATAGGCAGATAGTAAATTTACAAAATATGGAATCACTTTTCGTCAAAAAGACATAGAATCTGCATATCAATATTTCACTACTTAGAAGAAATCATGCTAGCATTTCGCGTAGATTTACGTAATATCTATCAAACAATATTCAAACATCTTGTACGACCACAGCGTTCCAAAACAGACCCTTAGTCGCACAAGGCAACTATGTATGCATATTTACATCAATCAAAATCTTCATTGATATCTAGTTCCTCGACAATAAGTCTCACACAAGTTCATTTACGAGCTGGCTTTTGATTTCATGATATTTGGTTTATTGGTTCCTTAACAATAAGATCTCACAAAAAATTTACTTATGATATACCATCATTTTTCTCAAATAAGCCAAGACATCTCAACAAGCTTGTATATTACAAACAACCCTAACATCTTATAGCACAATAGCCTCTATTTTTGTCATAGTCCCCATTTCTGTAAAACAGACCCTTAGTCACACAAGGCAACTACATAATGCATATTTACATCAATCAAAATCTTCCTTGATATTTGGTTCCTCGACAATGGGATCGGATTTGCTCCGATAGTCATTTGTCCGGTACACATGCAGTTTGTATCCAATGGCGTAGGCGCTGACACGTGCCCTCATTTGAAGACACGTACCAAAGCTAAAAGTAACCCCACTCGCAACGTTTCTTCTCACACTCTCATCTTTCATCTACTGTATCTGTCTCTCCATTCATCCTCTTCCTAAGTCGCCGCCACGGCAGCCTTGGTAACGGCATCCGCCATACTCACCACCTATGCTGCCATAACTTCCACCGCCTACGTGGTACTCATCTGCTAAAGATGAATTGCAAAAAGATTGTCGGCAAGTTTCTAACATGCGAACAACCCAATGGGTTTCCCCATGAGGTTTTCACCAGAATCATGAACCTCAATCGAAGTGCAATTTGTCTGACAAATTCGCCTTTCCTTCTCCCTCGTCAATCTTAAACCATCGTTGTCAATTTTCAGCCATCGTCGCCTTTCCATCTCTATTCCAACCCAATCATAATAGATCAGAATAATGTGTTTTCCATTTTCCACGTCATATTTTAGATAATGAGATTCGACAATATGAGTCTCTGGTTCGAAATGGAGATAAAATGAACAGAGGATATCAGAATCGATTTAAGAATTCGTAAAATCAACAGCGTCAGAAAAAGCGTTTTAGCTTTGAGAAATTGGAATTCATTCAGCAGAGATGAGGGATTAAAGAGAGACAGAAGTCAACTAATTAGGAGCAGAGCGCGTGGGTAGAATTTTTAGCTTTTATTTGTGTCTTTTTATAGTGCTACGTGTCATCATCAGCACCGTCCGATTAGAACTGTATATGTACCGGACGGATGAAAACTGTAGCAAATCGGATCCCCCTCGACAATAAGTCTCACACAAGTTCATTTACGAGTTTGATTTCATGATATTTGGTTGATTGGTTCCTTATTGGTTCCTTATTATTAAGATCTCACCAATATTAACTTAATTTACCATATATTTTTTTCTCAAATAAGCCAACACATCTCAACAAGCTTGTATAATACAAACAACCCTAACATTTGATAGAACAATAGCCTCCATTTTTGTCCCAGTACCCATTTCAGTACCCATTTCTGTGAAATGTTCCAAATCCATAACATAAATTAGCTTAATGAGACAACCCTAGAAGCAGGAAGACATAACTATCTCCTCACTATCTCCATTAAGTAACTGCCCTCCCCACACTACAAGAAGACCACACCCAGAACGTGAAAGCTGCAGTAATAATGGACCAAAAGTCACTTTCGTCAATTTGTTAAATAATTCCTCTCTCCGCGCATGTCTTCTCTCTGTATTTTACTTTATTGTTATTATACTCCCCAAAACCCAAACCCTCATTTTTTTACTAGCATGAAAAGTCGCAGTTGAGATCAGTCAGTCACTGTGAGTGAAAGAGAGCGTATCTGCGTGTTTTGTGTGTGTGTGCGCGGACAGAGAAGAGTCACATGTTCTTTGGTGTATAGCGGAGGAGAGAAGAGGAGGAGCAACACCGCAACCAGGAGGAGCTCCGCCGTATAATGTTACTCTGCTCCGTCCGGAGAGCAGCCGCAACCACTGATCCACGACTATCCTTATCACCGCTACCGTCACCGTCATCGCCGCCGCTTAATTTCACTTTACCCTCTCTTCCTACCTCTACTTATCCTTCATCGGCATTTCATCGAACAGAAGATGGGCAACTGCGGCACTAGAGAGGAATCTGCCGCCGTCGTCTCTCATGCTCATCATCAAGGTATTCAAAACCGCTTACACATTTTCACTTTTTCAGCTACCGAATTGTGTCATATCCTTCGCTGGCTTCCTCTAGATCTAGATCTCTCGAATTGGTGTTTTTGTTTTATTGGCTTCGTTTACAGTTCAACAGCTCCAGAAGCTATCAATGAACGGTAAAAATGGCTCGCTGGAGAAGAAACACGGCCGTTCTACTTCAGATCTGAGCGATCCTTCAACGCCGCGTATCATGGAGGACTCGAGGAAGAACGCCGTCCTCTACACACAGATTATCGCGTTCACGCTGTACGAGCTCGAGACCATTACCAAGAGCTTTCGCTCTGACTACATTCTCGGCGAGGGAGGTTTTGGGACTGTGTATAAGGGTTACATCGACGAGAATGTTAGGGTTGGGCTCAAATCTCTACCAGTTGCTGTCAAGGTGCTCAATAAGGAAGGTCTTCAGGGACACAGAGAATGGCTTGTAAGTGTCACTTCTCTTGTGGAATTTTGGGGGTTTTGTTCAGTCTCAACCAACATTTGAGTAAATTTTACTTTCATGTCTGTTGTTTTTTTTAAATTGATGGGTTGGTCTTTGTGATGATGATGATGGTGTTTCTTCTTTTGCAGACAGAGGTTAACTTTCTTGGGCAGCTCAGGCATCCTAATTTGGTGAAGTTAATTGGATACTGCTGTGAGGATGAACATAGATTGCTTGTTTACGAGTTCATGTACAGGGGAAGCCTTGAAAATCATTTGTTCCGAAGTACGGTGACTTTCCTTATATTGCTCGCTTGTTTTTTAGGTCTCTTTCATTAATACTATGGCTTTCGTGTCAGAACCTCCAGTAGAAAATGTAATCTCCCCTTAGAAGATAGATTTAAGTTGGCGCCTACTGTATGCTAGTAGCCTAGTACCTTAACCTACGTTACACAGACTCTTATAAATCGCCGCCGTACCCGTGTCGATACGATATGACACTGGTGTGGGTGTGGGATGTGTGGCGGGTGTGGATAAATCTCGCCGGACACGATGACTAAAGAGACACGTGGTTCCGACAAAGACTTGGTCGCCATCTCTAGCCGTCAAATACATTAAACAGATTATAGTCCTTGAAGTTTACCTATATAACATTATAATGTGACTTTTTAGTTGATTTTTTTATAATTCATTTTATACATAATTATATAGTAAATATAATAACTAACGCAATATCCACGTACCCGTATCCATATTTTGGACACTTTTTAGCCGAGTCCCCGTATCCGGAAAATTATGAAATTGGCAGATCCGACTCTGGGATACACACCCGACATGACACCCCCACCCGAGTCCAGTTAACGTAGACCTTAACTACCTGGATTTATGCAACGTTTCACATCCTCACCGCGTCTTAGGCCTTAGCCGAGTACCTATTTTGTCGTTCATGAGAATGTTATATTTCAGGCTGACTTACATTCATTAGGAAAAATGTGCTAATACCCCCGTGCAGATACGACAGACTTGTCAATCATCATCATGATATTTACTCATATTGGCTATGCGTACTTTGTCGTTTTGTCGCCGACAAATAGTCCTGAACTAATCTCACGCCAGCTATAAGTATAGGACTATAGGGTGGCGTTATTCTTGATGAGCAAACATGCATCTATATTAACAATTCAACCACTGATCGCGTAAGTCACGCGCTACATGTAAAATTTTGTTGTATATGAGTCTCGGAATAGATGTGCTGACATTATTATACATGGCAAGTTGACCTATTATCTGGACAAACATCTAACTTCATGGGTTTCTAATTTATCAACACACTTGGTGTCCTTAATACCATGTCTAAAAGTGATCAAGTGTCCAACTTCTTTCATTATGGTTGTCATGTTAGTCACGTTTAAGGTTTATAGCGGGCATGTTTGTGGGCAGGAGATATCTCCGAATTATGTGGACCTGATTTTTCAACATGTGGTTGAGATAAATAAATTTCTCAGCATGTCAACCGCATGTTTAAAGTCAGATTTTCATACCTGGAGTTATCTCCGGTTCCTAAACATGGCCAGTAATAAGTAATGTCGATATCTACTATCCATTCGTCATGTTTAGTTAGAGTGCATTGATAGTTAAGGTTTATGTGAGGGTTATGATGACAACTAATATTGAGATGTTTCTTCTGCTAATATTGGATGGATCTACAAAATACTCGTTTCGTGCATGTAATGCTTCAATTAAGTTGGTTTGTGCCGGCCTGTTGTGTGCAGAGGCAACTGCTCCATTATCTTGGGCTACCAGAATGATGATTGCTCTCGGGGCTGCAAAAGGGCTTGCTTTTCTACACAATGCTGAAAGACCTGTTATCTATAGGGATTTCAAGACCTCTAATATATTGCTGGACTCTGTAAGTGGTTCTTGTATATATCATAATTTAATGATATTTTTGTTAATATCCATCTTTCTGATTGCGAGTGTTCATCACTATTAACCTAGCGTTTGGATATGACAGGATTATGCAGCCAAGCTGTCAGACTTTGGGCTAGCAAAAGCTGGACCTCAAGGTGATGAAACCCATGTTTCCACTCGGGTTATGGGTACTTACGGCTATGCTGCCCCTGAATATGTGATGACCGGTATGGTGTTTTAATGTAGCTTTACACACTTGTTCTTAATATCGATTTCTTCTTTCTATCGATATGGTCTATGGAGCTCCATGCAAATTAAATCTTTCTAGATTCGTTTTTATTGGTTGAAACATCAGTTTTTGTATGCCACTTTGAGCTTATCCTGAAGTCTGAACTCTCCAGGATATATACAGAGAGAAGTTTTACTGTCTTTGGTTCCGAGAAGTTATGTAAAACATTCCAATCCATTGTCTGTTTGATCTAATCTCGAATGAAGAAAGTCGAAAGCTAAATACACAATCAGAATTGCAAATAAAAGGCTGGTTAGATAGATGAGCAACTTCCAAGATGTCGAACGCATTTAGCATTGATTAGGTATGTAAGTTGCAACTTCAGAGTCCAATATTCAAGCTTGTGTCAGTGTACAACTTCAATATGAAAAGTCATAAGCGGAAGAAAATACTTTTATATACTTTCTAATTGCTGCAAGGTTGTTTCTTTTAAGGAAAGTCAGTTCATCCATTGAAGTGATATTATTTCCTACTTTTCATGCTAAGCATTTGGTTCAGCTATCTTTTGTTTTTCTATTAGCTCCCGACCACTGGGACCCATAACTTATCAAAGAAACTATATGGCCATGTCAATTGAGTCATCAAAATTCTGATTTTATTACTCTAGCACTGATCTTGTTGACCAGTAAACAATGTCAACAAGCCTTTTTCCCAGTTTAACCGGAATCGGCTACATGGATCAAGCGTCTCCAGTTTGGTCTACCCAAACTTATTTCCTCTCTTAAGTTCATTTAGTTTAAGTTGCGTCTTATTATCTCTACCCAAATTCGTTTTGGTCTCGTTTCCCTTCGTCTAACACCATCAATCTGAACTATATCACTTTCCTAATCAGGGGATGTGTCATTGCGTATCCTGTCTTTCCTAGTTACATCATTCATCCACCTTAGCATTCTTATTACAGCTACAATCATTTTCTTATTACATTTTTTCTTAATCGCCCAACACTCATCTCCATACATGAAAATGAGTCTCAGCGGTTCTATAAAACATACCCTTCAACCTAGTCGAGTTCATACGGTCACACAACACTCCAGATGCACTCCTCCACTCCGTCCACCCTTTTAGACCTATGGATAACATCATCGGCTATCTCTTCATCACTGCGCTTAGTCGACTCAAGATATCTAATACCTCTTGCTTACCTCTTGTCCTGCTGCAATATGGGCACTGTTACACCTCCACATACTGTTTTGGTCAGATTAAGGGAAATGATATGATATCATACTAAATTGTGATGTGGCGTTCAACGACTTATCATGAAATATGTCAGTGGGTATCTTTTTCGTGATTTTATAACAGCTAAAGCTAAGTTTCTGATAGTTTCACTGGAATCCAGTGAGAAAAACTATAAGGGGAAAAACATTTTAGGATAAAGCTACGTTGCTGATAGTTTCACTGGAATCTTGGAACAAACGATTAAAACAATTGTAACCTAAGGGGGAAGAAGGCTGAGTCAGATGATTGCTTCGGCCATATATGTTAGTACTAAACGAAGTTTAAAATTGTGCATGCGTGGGCTTTCAAAGATTCTATAGAAGCTTGAAGGCTTCAACTTAAAGCCACTGGCGATCCTTTTTTTTTTTTTCCTGGGCATTCCTCCTTGCAGGGGATTGAATTTCAGCAGAATTGACCAACAACTTTTTCCAACCCGGCACTGAACTGCAATGTAATTCTCCTAGGTCTTGAAAAGTTACTGTTTTCCGTATCCATAGTATTATAGTGAATCTGGAAACAAGTTTTGAGCCATGGAGTCTGACAATTATCTTTCATAATGTGTACTTCAGTGTTATAAACTGATATGGACAACTATCTTGTGTACCTTTAATCCTACACTGACTCGTACAAGTTACAGCCATCCTTTCATCGTGGTATTGGATAATATCTTACTAAAACCTTTAATCCTACAATCCTACTCTGACCCGTACTGGAACCCTAAAACCTGAATTGATTGATAAAAAATGTGCGTAATCGACGGTTAAAGAACATAGTAAGTCTTGGAGTAACCCTGGCCTTCACCTTAAATATGCATACTGTTGAAACCTCCACATATGATGTGCATACTGTAGAAAGCCTGCAGCTACACAGCTTATATATGTGCCCTCACTCTATTACAAATATAAGAGGGTAAAGTGATATGATTCACATTTTCATATTCACTAGCATGCTTCTATACTATACGCAGTTTTGTTTGCTCCTCCCTCATGTGTAACAGGGGAGCACAAGCAACTACGTTGCCCTCCTTGAAACTGCAGTTTATCATAAACAACACATTTTGGGCCTGTGCTCATTATTTCCTACTTTCCGTACAAGGTATTATAGATGGTGATATGCTACTGCACATTCTTATCTGTGTAGCGCACATGGAAATTTCCCTTTATTTAAATCATCATTGTTTCAAAAAAACATCGTCATTTATGTTTGTAACTCAGTATATAGTATCGTCTTGCTGACACTTACTAGATCCTAGCAGTATTGATTTTGCCAGAAAACCCGCTTGAAGTTTTACTTTCACCGACATTGCGCACCATTTTTCAAACAGAAACCCCCCTGCAATTTCACTTTTACCGACACTAAGCTACCAGCAGTTTTAGTAAAATGGTGTGAGATGTCGGTAAAAGTAAAACTGCAGGGGTGTTTCTGATAAAATCAATACTGTTGGTAGCTAAGTTTCAATGAGACGATACTGCAGACGGTTGTACTGTCAGATTTCTGATAAAGTCAATACTGATAAAATCTTGTAGTTGTTTGTTTTGCACCCTGTAACTAGGACTTCACACTTCTGCTAACCTCTACTAATCAGTTTTTACTTCAAATGCACAGGACACCTAACTGCAAGGAGTGACGTGTACAGCTTTGGGGTTGTTCTTCTAGAGCTATTGACCGGAAGGAAATCTATCGACAAGACGAGACCTAGCAGGGAGCAAAGTTTGGTTGACTGGGCACGACCGAAACTGAACGACAAGAGAAAGCTGTTGCAAATAATAGATCCCAGATTAGATAACCAGTACTCTATTAGGGCAGCACAAAAAGCTTGCAGCTTGGCATACTACTGCCTAAGCCAAAACCCTAAAGCAAGACCCTTAATGAGCGACGTGGTTGAAACATTAGAGCCTCTTCAAAGCATTACTGTGGGTGCAAACGAAGTGTCGTCGTCGTCTGCGTCGAATCTTATTGGTTCATTTGCAATGGGTGGGATACCGGATTTCAGAATGCACAGCAATTTTGGTGGGAACGTTGTTCCTGGAGCTATTTGTCGGTCTCCTAATCCAAACTGTTCTCCAGGTGGTGGTCCTGCAGCTTGCAGGGTTAGATGAAAGAGTTTGATGTACATCTTTTTTTTGTTAAACTGTTTTAGGATCTTTTTCCCGCACACCCTCTCAAAAATCATGTAATTTGCTTTCAATGCATGGTTGCACTTGCTGCTGTTTGATGTAAATTGTTGATCATGATCCTCCTGAGTGTGTCAATCGTTTCTGGAAATATGGTGCTTGTCTTTTGATATAGGCCGTGCTTCTTCATTTGGACATTGTCATGATTTCTTTACTTTTCTCCATTTGCAACATATTTCTCTGTGTCGTTCATGGTACCGGATAGCAATCTTTGGGGTAAGGTTTAAGACGGGGATGGTGATTTGTTATACCTGTTGGTATATAAATATGTGTCTGGGTTGTGGATGGGAGACGGGTATATAAATCCCCTCCCACGACTTGGTATATGCAAGGATGCAACGGGTGTGGGATATATGGGTTTGTTGAAAATGACTATTTACACACAATTGAGAAGAAAAAATGTTACTCTAATAAACATGTCTAAATTGATAATGACTTTATTTACACACAATTGAGAAGAAAAAAATGTTACTCTAATAAACATGTCTAAATAAATGTAGGATCATAATCTTATGTTATACCTTACCTATAGTTAATTATATATCACCTCATTTCTCAGTATATGCCGTCGTATCTTGCGATTTTTAAAGGTAAGGGTCCCCTTGCTCCCCTGTCTTGGGGATAGAGAATGATATTCAGCCAACTAGGATTCTGAGTTTGTTAACAGATCAGCCTGAAACGAGTTTGCGCCCAAAGCCTCGAATAGGATTGGAACCTCCACACTTTAGGTAGTCAACGTAGTAGTCACATAACTTTGGCAGCTGAGCTATGCCCCAGCACGACTCTAGATACTTTTCTAGTTTTTAGATGACGACTCTAAATACTTGGATCAGTGTAATGTATAGAGCTTTAATTGGCAATGACTTCTTCCCCAAAAATTCAAAGTGTTTACACATGTGTATGGGTAGTACTTCTTTCTGTCCAGCTAGCCATGTGGAGAGTTGCAAAGTTTCTTTTCTTTTTTTTTTTTTTTGATGGAAAGTTGCAAAGTTTCTTGATTGTGTGGAAGTTGTGCCTGGTCCTCAATGACAAGTGAAATGTAAGGCATGGAGAGGAAGAAAAAGAAGAAAAAGTCGTGGAATTTGAAAACAGAGGTTTCACAGTTGGAACTTGGATTTGGAAGTGTAGTTTAAAAAGTACTAGTACTACTAAACAGCACTGACTCAACACAAACAAAAATCACATGCCCAGCAGCACATCACTCCTCACACCCACAGGCCCTATCTAGGTTGTCATGTTGGACTGCAGTGCATCTTATGAAGGGTCCAAAATAGCCGAATCTTTCGCTTCACGAGGAACATAATTCCGTTACATTCACTGGCTTACAAGGTCCGACCAATTTCAACACTCTGTTGGATTGTTAACATCTGTGTCAGTTATATAACCCAAGATAGTACTACCATGAAAGTATGAATTGGTTCGTTCTGTTGATAGTTGAGGTTTTAACAGTTCAAGCAGCGAGCTGCTGGCTAGTTAAACGATGGTATTTGAGCCTAACTCAGTAGAGGACAAAGAGAAGTGAATACTATAAGGGCATCTCCAACCCCATGGGGGGAGGGGGAGGGGGAAGGGGAAAATCGTATAAAAATACGGTTCATGTCCAACCCCATGGTGGGAGGGGGAGGGGGAGGGGGTGCTATGGAGATAAATTTTGCCTTGGGTGAGGGATGGTTAGGGGGGATTTCCCCATGGACATCCCCTCCCCCTCCCCTACATGGAATGATTAATTAATTGATTATTTGATAATTTTAATTACACATATTGATATTTTATAATTATATATTATGTATTTTATTATTATGATTAATAAATTTTATTTTGTATTATTTAATAAAATTAATAATGTATTCACTATTGTTGGAAAGTATATTTACGAAAAACTGATTCGGAAAAGCTTATTTGGAAGTGCTTATGGAAGTTCGGCCAATGTGTCTGAACAAGAATTCAATCCTTTCAACTAAAGAAAGAACTATTTTATGTAATCGTTGTTAGGTTGGTTTATTTCAATTTGTGTGTTTTATTACTCTGCTCCTTGCATTTTTGTATCAGTGTTTATTTTTATTTCTTGTAATAACGACTTTTTCGTACTTGTAATCGTTATTTTTTCGAATAAAAGTTTTGTTTGTTAATATTATTTTAATTATTATTAGTATTATTATCATTGTTATTATTATTAACATCTTTTTGTGTGTGTGTGTGTATATATATACATTGGTAAACAATTTTGCATTTACTTTTTTTGGTATTAATAATTCATTTTTAAATTATTAAATATATATTACAAATTAATTTTTTGGGTGGGGGGAAAGAAATGGGTTGGAGACGATTAGTAGTTTGACGGAAGGGGAGGGGGAGGGGGAAGGGGAGGGGAAAAATGGTGGGCCCGCGGGGGGAGGGGGAGGGGGAGGTGAGGGGAGGGGGAAAAAGCAATGTGTTGGAGATGCTCTAAGTAGTACTACCTCCGTTTCATTAGAATGAGCTGAGAGAAAGTTGGCACAGGTTTTAAGAAACCTGTGCCTTTTACATTTTTACCCTTGCTTTACCAATTAAGTACACACTCTCTCTCTCACTCCTTCCTTCCCTCTCATCAAAGAGAGCAACAGCAACAACAACAGCACAACAACAACTAACATCAGATCTATTTCACCCAGTACAAATACAAACCTAAAGAAAAAGTAAAGAAAGAAGAAGACGAACAAGAACAGAGGAAGTAGAGTCGACAGTGTACTCAAACATCATAGTGACTCAATTCATGAGCTTCAATTAATTGAGTTTCAAAACAACCATCGCAGATGATTCCCCCAAAACAATCATCCAATCGTTTATCCTCTTGAGCCTCTGCAGCAAAGAACAACCACCCAGTTCATGAGTTTCAATCAAGAAACTTTGAAGATTGCAAATCAATTCACAAAGAGGGGGATAAACCCAGTTCTTTAATTTCAAGAAATTATTCAGATTTCAGTTTGATTCACAGAGAGAGAAAAACGGCATTATATTGAAAATTACTGAACAAATGGAAATCTGATAAGAGGGACTCACACGAATTCACCGGCAACGGAACGACGGGTCTTGGTTTCTCCGGCGACAGAATGTTCGAGAAACGGCGGGGAACAGAGAGCGAGGGCAAACCCATATTTTGAGACAAAGAGGGAGATAGAGAGACTACGACGGAGAGAGGGGGGAAGGCAGGTCTGCGGTCACCTCTTCCTCCGATGGGTTCGTCATCTTCGCGATCTCGTCCTGCTCTTCTCTTCATCTTCCTCGATCTGCTCCTCTTCTCTTCATCTTCCTCGATCTGCTCCTCTTCTCATCCTCGATCTAATGTCTTCCACTTTCCCTCTCTTCTCTCTCGGTAAAATCAGTCAGTGTGTGGGAGAATGGGTTGTGTGGGTGTTAGGTAGGGTTTATATGTGGAGAGGGCAGTTAGGTCATTTCAAGTGAAAAACTTACTAAAAGAGGAAAGTAGGCTGAAACAGATGAAATTTCTGTTTTAAAAAAGTAGGCTGAAACAGACGAAACATAGGTAGTATTAGCATCTCAATGTTGTCAACAACACTAAAGTAAGTTGCTTTGCATACTCCCATTCATTTTGTAGTGTGGTGTGACAAGTTATCCTCCTTATCCTTTGATAACGCCCTTTCCAATTGAACTAACTTCCCACCACACAACTTTTTCAAATCACACTATTATCAGAAATCTCTCTCCCTCCCCTCTGTCCTCTCTCTCTCTCTCTGATGAATAAGCTGCTAAACCCTGGCAGAATGTTGCCAATACTATTTCTCTTCTTCATCAGCCATTTCATCTCAATTTCAGGTAGCTTTCACCAAAACAATTGTATTTCAGATTTTAACTCATGCTAGTTAAAAGAATATACTAACAAGTTGATGATACACATATGAATAGGAGGAGGCAATTCATCATCATCAGAAGAAGAATCATTCCACCAACAGCAGCATATGGTGGTGGCAGGTCCAACCGAGTACAGGGTGGCAGGTGGTGATCTTATGGCGGCGATGGACGGTGTTGGTGGTGGTGGTAGTAGCCGGAGGAGGGAACTGGGACCGTTTCAGCTGTGTTTGGCCTGCAAGTGTTGCGGCGTTAACTCGGATCCCGGTAACTGTGTCACTATGCCTTGCTGCTTTGGGATTGACTGTCAGCTCCCAAACAAGCCCTTCGGGGTTTGCGCTTTCGTGCCAAAAACTTGCAATTGTACCACCTGCGCAACCACCTAGTAGATACTACTACTACTACTACTACAGTTTATTCCCAGTCCTTAGTTTATTACTCTTATATTTAGTTATTCATGAATAGCATACACTTTTTGACGATCTCTGTCCGGTCACATAGTGTCAAGAGCTCTCTGCTTTTCACCGCTGGATCTCTTCTGTTGAAGCGAGCCGATGAGATATTGGAAGACAGAGAGCTCATGACACTAGCATACAGAGGTCAGGGGTGTGCATACGGCCACTCATATAATTGTACAGATTCATATTGATGCATAATATATAGAAATATCAAAAATTGTATGATTCTCAATTCTTATGTGGAGAGAATATGTTATTAATTTCACTTTTCATAAAATTGAGTTGGGTATTTGTTTCAACAACCTCTGCGTTAACTGGGAGATGAACGATAAAGATGTGCTGGAACACATTTCATTGCATAAAATTGATTTTTATTTTCAGTATTATTTGAATTTCAGTGTAGTCTCTTCAAATATCTTAGATATTCACTATGAGAACCAGGTCAATTCAGACACTATTCGGTATCTAAGGACACAACAATACAACGATAATTACAATACGGCTAGGGTCCTGCTCAAGCGTCAATTCACAAACTAAGTGCATGTTTGGGAAACGGGATTTTAATCAGTTTTGATTAATATCGGTCATTTTAATTTAATTTTGTTTGTTTCACTATTTTGCAATTCCGATTAAAATATGTTTTGGATCAACAATCTGCAGATGATTTAATCTTCAATTTTGCAGTTTCTCTCACTTTTTGCATATTATAATCTCGTAACCATAGTTGTCAAAGTTTGATACGTATCGTGTATCGATAGTGGGATTTTCATATCGTGTATCGTATCGTATCGCGTATCGGAACGATACACACGCCCTTCTTAAAACAACTTAAAAAATATATAATGACCCTTATAGTGAAGAGTTTAATGGTTGCATCTAGCATTTACTTTCTTACACAGTATGTCTTAAATACATATAGAGGTTGATAAGGTAGTCTAACCAGCACTTATTAACATTTTTTTATATGCAGCTAAATTATAGAATCCCATTATAACGGGATGTTAATATATTTTAGACTCATGTCCAATAATGAATCACATATTCACATCTAAGTGAGGGTAATAGTGAATTAGAAGAATTGAGTGGATTATCAGTTATATGTAGGGTATATATCTATGTGGCATCGTTTTATTGTATAAAACTGGAGTACTAAAGTTAGGGATCTTTAATGAGTCCCCACTACGAACACGGCGGTATTTCACTAGAGTCATGCATATAGAACAATTTGTCTTCTATCTGGCATTTTCTTCTTCGGTCTTTCTCCTCTGAAGGCTAGATCAAAAGAATTCAAGACAATCGAGTTTTTTGACTAGCATTATTGAGGCAAACCTGGAGAAGAAGGACCATGTAACAAAATATTCATATAATCAACGTAATACGAAGTTCTATATCAATAGGTTCTACCAAATCTAGCCCAGTTTCAGTTCTCAAATGTATCGTGAGATACGCGATACGTATCGTATCGGATGTGTATCGCTCGATACAGTTTGATACACTTTCATTAGTGATACAGCGAACGATACGTAACGCTGATGGCATGTATCGTAACGTATCGTACGATACGTATCGAGTATCGCTCGATACTGATAACAGAGCTCGTAACCAAACATATTTAGAATTTTCAACTACTTCAGATTTTCAGCAAGCTTATTTTCTCTAAAAAAATTCAGCTGATTATTTAGTTTGTACCAAACAGGCCCTGAGTGCATGTTTTAGGAACTCAAATTTTAATCCAATTTGATTAAATGGGCCCTTCTAACTTAATCCATTTTTCATGACAAAAAATTTAAGCTGAGAACCTGGAGATTAAAATAATCTCTGTGCAATTGTAGAATCTCCAGGATTATGCGGCTGAAAATATGAGGAAAAATACTTTCAATGTGTTTTTCACATTAGCATTATTGTACTTCATTTACAAGTAGGTGTATCCAAAATATTGGCTATATATCTCTTCGAATTTTGTCAAATGGATCAAACTAATAATCTACCATCTCAACTCATACCCAATGAATTTGGATTTTCAATTCAGCTGAATTTTTACACAGATATCAGCCGATTTCCTGAATTTTCAGCTTATGCCAAATAGGGCCTAAGAGTTCAATTAGCTCAATCAAGAGGGGTGATACCTTGGACTAAGTAGGATCAGTCAAGTTCAGCATCAGTATTCTCACTGAAATCCTCACATGAGTGGGCTAAGAATTCCAGAAAATACTTTTGGAGAGGGAAGAACATATCCGCCAAAATCTTTATTCATACCCTTCTTTTAGGCACAATATGACTTATGGCGAGCCCAAAGAGCACAATTTGGATTTGGCAGGCCCAACGTATACATTATTTGTTTCATGCTCTAAATACCTTAGATGAAAGCGTCTCAGCAAAGACAATCATTCATACTAACAACAGTTATTTAACTAATCATTTGACTAATACTATTGGAGTACCTGCTAAAATTTTAAAATATTTGAAATAAAAATGTCCGATTTTCATCTAACTATAAATACATACCGTATTAACTAGTACTATTGGATATGATTTGTCTTTCCTTTCTTGAAAATTTCATTCCTTAAACATATCACACCATTCCTCTAGCGGCATGACACCATAGTTCCCCCTACTTGCAGAGAAGATATTCAATACCACCTACTTGCACGATATTCCTTTGAGTTTATGAAATCCCTATTTAACACAATGACAAGGAAGAGTAAAACTTAGATCGGTCTGCACGTATCACAAATACTATAATTCATAAGCTAATTATGATCATCCCTAAGTTGGGGCGGCATTTCGAGTGTGTGGCATTCGAAGTTAATCAATGTCATCCCTAATTAAGTTGGGGTGGCATTCGTGGTGGTGGTCGTAGTCGTGATCATTCCAAGAAGTTGATTAATCAATCTTATCCTCTGAACTAGCATTTGTTTGTGGAGAGTTTAATTAGTTACAAACCCTTAGAATTGTGGTTGTGGATCACCCGAACTGGGACTGATTGATAGGCCATGTATGATGTATGCAACAAGCAAAGAGATGGAAAGGAAAATATGTATATATGCTGATGACTTTGATGCACTCTTCGAGATAAACTTATAGAAATAGTGTTGCATTTTGGATCACAAACTCATTTTTCCACCTCCACTCCACTAATGTGGGGAAACATGTTTGCTTGTCAAGGTTGTACTACTGTTCAATCCAAAGAACCATCACTCATTGGTCTGTTTCTCAAATAGAGAGAGAGTTGGTGATGGTGCTTTGGTGCCTTGGTGGACAAAGGTCATGATTCAATGTCTCTTATTGCATGGTTGAAGTATTCATTTATGTGAAACATCATCATCTTCAACTGTCTTATTCTTTGTCAACATTGGCTTCCACTAGTGAAGGGAGCTTGTAGTTTAGTAAGTAGAACTAATAGTAGTGCATCATCAAAAGGATAGATTTAGAGATAAATGGTGATGATGAAGCTAATTAACATATATTACTAGTATGAACTAACATTGGATGTGTTCTACTTTACTTTAGCATTATCACTTTCTTGTGACCTATTTCCATGACACATGCACTTGATTGGTTACACTTTGTGAGTTCATATTTGGATGATGAAGTGGAACATCCGTAGTAGTAGTAATAATAATAATAATAATAATAATAATAATAATAATAATAATAATAATTGATTAGCTCCAGCTCCAGCTCTTGATGTTGAGTTTTATCTGAAAAAGAGTCGGTTTACTTAGTTCCTCTTGCAATGACAATGCCATCCACCCATACATATAACTCAATGAGTCAGACAAAGAGACTCGTACTGTTAAGGGTGAAAGTTCAAGTAGTTACGAAAGTTTGAGGCTTATTTGCTTGTCAAAAGGACTTCACTTGCTCAGAGAATTAGGCACCTAACTTGTGTCGCTCGCTCGCTATAGAGTCAGAAGAATGGATGTGCCTTCAATTGCGGGCTTCCCATTCTTCCTCGCGAAATGGGGTTTTACCCTTCCGGGGTTGTGGAAGCCAACAAGCAAAAGCAAGCATTGGTGGAGCCTTATTGGGGGAAGGGTCCAGCCCAATAAGGACCATGTCCCCTCTCTGAAAAAGATGTGCTGAGCACCCCGCCCCTGATTCACGGGTCGCATGGGTAGCAGCAGTGAGCGATAGGTGGCTTATGGCAGAATAGCTTAAGGCATATAATAATAATAATAATAATAATAATAATAATAATAATAATAATAATAATAATAATAATATCGCCAAAAAGTTCCTTTAGATTGTCCAAAACACGGTCCTTATCCGCAACTACGTGGACATATCAGCAGTACGTACGTGGTCACTCAACAGTGCTCCATGCACACCAGAGCGTGTCATCTTACTGGGACCATTGTTTATGAGCGATTTGGAAAGGGTGTGCCGTAGATTATGCGATAATGATCGAATTATAGGAAATCAGAGCTTAAAACCATATAGCGAGAAATACAGATAGATCTGATAGAAGGGAGTTGTAGAGGAAAGGAGTGGAAATGAGTTATATTGTACCCGTAAAATGAGAGAGACAACTTGTTAATGACAATTCGACTATTTGGTACAGAGGACAATCATAGTACTTATAGAGGACAATCTCTAGAGGACTGTCACGGATGACGTCAAACCTAGCATAAACGAAGACTGTAGAACAAGTCGACTTCTAAAGCACAACATGGGTAGCACATGGAACGGGGACCATATGCGGCGGTCCTCATTCCGGCCTCCATACGCTAGAACCTCCGACTACCGTGGTGGGTGATAGGTGCGAGGGACCCTGTATCATGGGCCCTCGGTTCATGGCGGAACATGATTAGGTTCTTCTGGAGCACCGAGTTGCGAACACCTGTAAGCAACTGATGGGTCCACGTGGCAGTGGATGAAGATGTCATTTTTCACTGTCTACAATCATTAGACATGGTCCCTCCGCATATATCAGATCGCAGGGGAACCATAAGATCGAGTCGTTTGGAGGCTGGAATAAGGCTTGTCGCAGGTCGATCATGACCCATCTGCGACCCATGCCATAGAGAATGCTTGCGCACCTCTCTGTATGTACATGAACAGTTCTAAACGGTTATTTGACTTGGCCATATCTACTATCTCATGAGATATCCATTATGACTTTTTAGTGGGGAGTCGTGTAGCTCCACATAGCCACGTAGCTCCCCCAAAAGCGCTTCTTCTGGGCTTGTATATATAGAGAGATCATCCTCTTCATAAACGTTCAAATCAATTATCATTGAAAATCCTAGCAAACCGTGTCCTCTCTCTGTAACACACATGGCGTATTTTCATTCCCCACCATTACTAACTATGTGGTTCCATACTTAGTCACTTGTATTGCTGTGGTTTTGCTCTCTATTGCAGGAACACGCTGTGATCATCTCCATCAGCAACCTCTGTGTAATGTTCCCAGTTAATTTAGGGAGGTCATTTTGACCGACTAATTTAGCTGACAATATGATACGAATTATGTTTAATCTTTTCAAATATTGTAGTGTTAAGAAAGATCTGTAATATTATGAAAAGATAACACATTTTCATATCATATGGTTAGCTAATTTAGACGGTCAAAGTGAACTGAACGAGTAATTATTGCTTGCTCCAATAGTAAATTTGACGTAGTACTCTAATCCATACAGCACAGGACATGTCAGTACATGTAGGAAGTCCACTATCTTTTATCTCCCACTGATTCTCTTTCTTATCTGTGTGTCTTGTGGTGTATGGATTAGAGTACCACGTCAAATTTACTCTTAGAGCAAACAAATTTCTCGAACTGAATAGTGCAATGTGAATATTCATGCAAAACGGAGGTAGCGTATTATTATTATTATTATTATTATTATTATTATTATTATTATTATTATTATTATTATTATTATTATTATTATTATTATTATTATTATTATACAGTGGTAGTATATATATTTTTAAAAATATGTAAATAATTGTTTTTTAAGAACAAGGAAAAGAATCATAAATATTGAAAGAATAGAAAATGAATTTGATAATAGCATTTTCAAAGCAACCAGTTGATGTATATATATGGAAAGAATTGAAAAATTTCAAGAAAAGAACGAACAATTGGTAGCGAAAAGTGTGAACATCGCGACTTTTAAGAGTTGGAAGAGACGCAAACTCAATACTTAGATGCATGACTACAACTTCATGTACTCTAGCTAACAACTTGATCAGTTGTTGATCTAGTGCTCTGTCAGAACCAGATGGATACGGAAAGTACATCATAAAGCGTAAAGCGCTAAGGAAAACACATAATTTAGCCCTTCCATTACATGGTGAAAATTCAAGATAGATTAAAGAAATTAGGTAACGCAAAGTGTATATTTCATGACTTCTTTTTGTTGATGCCTCCAACTTTGTGTACCCTAGCTAACAACTTGAATAGTTAGTATAATGCTGCATCGATCTCAGAACTAGTTGGCTATGTAAAGTACATAATAAAACGATTTTATGATAAATTGTGTCAATTATTTGATAAATGCATGATGCATTTTTTTCTCAAAAAGAAAACAAATAAGTGATGTATATCAAAACTAGTGTGTATCATTTCCTAAAAAAGTACCACTCCCTTTCTTCTCTTTAGCCCCCTTTCTATTTTGGTACGTTTCCTCTCTTGCTCCCCCTTTCTCTTTTTGGCATGTTTAATAATGCACAATGACGAATTTGCCCTCACAATTATTGCCCCACCTTTCATTTCAACCTGCCCCACCCAACTCATTTTTTTTCTCTCCAAACAAAACCCTATCCACTTCCTTCTCCATCTCTTCATTAGCACCACACATTAGATGATAGACAGAGAGAAAGAGGCACACAGCAGGTAGAGCATGAGAGAGAGAAAGATGAAGAAGGGGAGGAGAAGAGAGGAGTCCACGGTGATGCTTCTGGCTATATTCATGGCGGCGCTTCTGGCTCTCTCGACGGTGAGGCTTCAGGCGATATCGACGGTGACGCTTCAGGCGATATCAACGGCGGCACTTCAGGCGATATCGACGGCGCCGCTTCTTGCGATCTCGACGGCGATGCCGTGAGAAGGAGATGGTGCTGGCGACTGAGGATCTCGAAGGCTGTAACAAAGAGAAGAACAGTAGGAACGACATATTATGTACATGTAAAGATCTGTTTTTTTTCTCCCTTCTTCTTTTTCTGGCATCACTTCTTTAGATCCATCAATTTTGACTCAAGATCTGTTATTTTCTCACAGGCGGCGGTGATGGTGGCGAGGCGGTGGTGGTGGCAAGATCCGTTGACTACACAGTGTTGCTCTTCCTCTTCTTCTTTTCCTCTTCTCTTCTTCTCCTCTGATTTTTTTCTTCAATTTGTAATTTTTTCTTTGATTTGAAATTTAACTCTTGATTTTGTAATATATTGTTGTAGATCTGTTATAATGTGTTATTGGTAGTGGTTTTTGACTGGTGGTTCTACTGGTGGTGGTGGTTCTACTGGTGGTGTTGTTGTTATTAAGGAGAGAGAGAGGGGGGGGGGGGGGGGACAGAGACAGGAGAGACAGTGACAGGTGAGAGGGGAGGGTAATAGAGTCATTTGCCAATTTTTCTTAATTCTTGTGCAAACTCAAAGGGGGCTAAACACAAGAAACGGACTGGTAACTATTATGTACTACATCTGTTTCTTCTCTTTCAACCTACTCACAGGACACTATTCACGGGGCACTTTGACTTGGCGATTTGGTTAGCAAAACGATACACAAATGTGATAATCTTTGCATGATCTTTTACTCTACAATACTATGGGAAAATGTTCAAATTTTTTATCGTTTTGCTATCCAAATCACCGAGTCAAAGTGACCCACTTACGGGTTAAAAATTCAACCGAAGTTGAAAGAGAGAAACAGAGGTAGTATCGTTTTTGGGGTCCCGTAAATTTAGTCGAGCTGCGTGGAAGCTAGTCCGGACATCAATATTGTCTCAAAAAAAGAACAAAAAAAACCTGTTGTGTATCAATTAAAATTTATGAATCTTGCCACTGAAAAAGAAATTTATGAATCTTGTGAGCCAGTGAAGCTTGAAGTACTCCGTAACTTTTAAAGCTCTGGAAGAAGAACACTATGAAGATAGTTAAGGAGTGAAGCTTGAAGTGTTCTTTCGGAATGTGAAATGGATTGAATGGATGAATGATCTCCTTCAATGATGCTTGTCAATCCGTGAGAGTGTATGAAAATATGTGTAAGGCTCTGTGCTTCTTAATCTCTCTCAATTAGTCTCTCTTTACTGTCAATTTGAATTGCAGACTTTATAGGAAGCTTCAATAGAAATTACTAAAAATCCTCTGTAGATATTGCCTCTCAACAACTCTTTCCCAACGGCTAGCTGCATTATTTTCTCATTGATTTTGATATGACCTTCAATCAGCAAGCCTAAGGAAAGTTCAGACAACTTTCCATAAGAATAGCACCCAATCTGTAGTCCAAATCTACAGCCCCTGCAAATAAGAAAACTTAGCTAAACATGCAGCACAGAGTTAGCTAACAATCCTTGTAAAATAACGTAAGGAAAATGACAAGATCAAAGCATGTTACAACACATAATTAGTTTGTCTTTCATCACATTATATAGCATGGTCAAGTACAGGAGATTAGAGAATGAATAGGAGTAAGAACTCCCCCTTAGTTCATGCCGTGCAATTTCAAGGCTTTGAAACCAGATTCAAAGCTTTGAAAACAACTGAACTTACAATCGCCCCCTTGATGAAAGACAAAACCAACTATTATGTTTGACTTGTATTTTTGCAAAAGATAGACATTAGTAGCATAGCGGAAACAGATATATAAGATCAAAACCAAATAACCAACAGTTATAATAGCATTATCAAAATCAAACATAATAACCAAAAACCAACACAGCAATTTTAATAGTTCATCTAGAGATCTAAAAACAGATCTCCCCACAATCATAAAAGGTCTTAAATTTAAAAGGTCCTTAAGTTCTTCCCCTTTTTGACTTTCATAAAAAAGTGAGAAAATGTTGGATCAAACCTTATTTCAAAAACTTAAAGATTTTGGATCTTCAGCTGTATTAGGACCTGCAACATCTTCTTGATCACTTTCTTCTTCCTCATTCTCTTGTTGATCCTCTTCTTGTGCAACTTCTTCATCAGGCTCATCAGTTATCACATCATCCTCAAACTGATCATGTGAGTTGACAATTGCTGGAACTTTTACCTTTGGTTTTATCTGTTGTAGAGCTTCTCTGATCAGCAACCCTAAGTCAACACTTCCTTCATTACTAGGTTCCTTATATTCATCCACCTTGGCCCTAGAATCCTTATCCCCAATAGCTTTATCCCCAGTACTCTGCTCATCAAATAGGTCTTTGGTAGACCCTGACTTCCTTGAACCTTCTGGAGCTTGAGTTTCCTCTTCTTCCACATGTACCAAATTGATGCTCTTGAAAACACTCTCAATCATGTACTTAATCTATTCAGTACTCAGCTGATATTGTCCTTGATTTACCTCATCTATTTCATTTTCAATGAAGTACAGCTTCTGAAGAGCTTGAGATTGGTCATGAGTGGTAGAAGTTAGGACTACTGGAGTGGTTAAGGATTTAGGCTTTGAAAACTTATTGGCCTTCAACTCATCAACATAAATTTTTGATTAAAATTTCCATTCTCCTTCACTGGTTTTCACAATTCCAATTCTTTGCTCTTCCTTTTCAACGGGTATTTCTAGATGGTGAAAGAAAAATGGGAGGAGGTTGGCATATGGTAGAGGATGTTTCCTGTTCTTGGTACAACAGTAGAGCATGTGTTCCATTATAATGCTTGGCAGATCAATCTCATGTCCATGCATAACCAAGTACATTAGATACAACACCCTATAAAATATCAATTCCTTAGAGTTTTCTTTCGGTACCACACATCTCATCAGGATAGTAAACAATATTTTGGGTTCAACAGTTGACACATAATGAGTTAACTTCTTAGAGGTAGTAGCTATATTATGTAACACCCCCAAATGGCCCAAGCCGGAGACCCGGGGATGTCACTCCGTACCCGAGAGGAGCCCGGATACGAGGAGATTTTATAACATGGTTCGCAAGCACAAAACATCCACAATAATAATTAAATCCAATTGAAACATTGCATTATTAAAAATCACCATCCTAGCCACAAACCGGCATAACAACTAAAGTGTTTAAACTACTAAAGAATTCAAATTCAAGTAAAATACTACTACTATTATTCCATGTGATGCGCATCCCCTTCTACGCCAGATAACCATCCTCTACACCTATGGTGTGGAATCAAAAAGAAACACCACAGTACAAAATCAGCATGAAATACTGGTAAATAAACATCCAAACATGTACAACGATGATGAGATAGTTATAAAACAATGACTCATTTATAAGTAAGAGTTTTTCGCAAACACAACAGTAATAAAGTTGACTCTTGTATTAAAAAATAAGAGTTCCCAATTCCATAATATTTCTAAATCCATTTCCATAATCATTAGGAAAATCCAAAATCCATCACGTTAACTTCTTTCCGTTAACAAAACCAAAAAAAATCCATTATTAATTCGTTGTGACGGGGGAAACAAAACCATCTCGCAAGCATCCAAGAACTTAAGTGTCGACACCCCCAAAGAATCTAACGTCCAGAGGAGTGAGTACAGGGAGCTATCCGGCGACTTGCAACCGGATTAAATAAAAATAAATTGAAACGGAAGACGGAGATGAAACCGTCCAATGCCAATGGTAACCATACCACAATAATAATAAATGTTCCCGCACAACTATTCCACTTTATGTATTAATGCATTATCATTATCATGGTGATATTTCCAAGAAAAGCATTTATCAAGTAGAAATCACATATTTGCATGTCACATCACATAAACACATTTTGAGACGTAAAGAAATACAAGAATTCGTTTGACACGAAAGAGATAAGAACACTAGGCTTGGCATATTTACTTACCTCAAAGCAAATCTAACTATAGCAACTCAGTCAACATACTCTACGTACTCGTCGTCGACGAACGCGTTACCTACACGTAACAATATTCTAATCAAACAATTATTCTAGCAATATACTTGCTATACTAATTACATGCATATGATAGTCAATGGTTTAGGGTTCTAACACTTTCCCAACATATCACTCAATTCATACTTCAAAATAAGACCCAAAGCTTTGCTTCAAAATCCCCTAACCTAAAGCATACATAATCTATCATAACTCCACCAAATCTATTACTCCATTTTCCCAAACAGATCATGGTATAAAAACAGTTCCATTGGTTACAAAACGTTCGAAATAATAAGTTTAGCCTCACACGGATCTTAATTTCGATTCCTGAATCAAAAGTTACACTAGTTTCAAGTTTCCAACTTCATTCAAAATATCAATACGGGAATTGTCAATCTTCATGAAACTTTTTCCCCAAGCATCTAGTTCATCCTATATTCATACTAAACCTAATATAACATGATTCCCACATTCAAATCAGATTGTTATCCACCTACTATGGTCATTCAAACACCCAAATCATTCAATCAAACTTCTCTTCCAAACTAGGGTTTCTTCCCAACACCCAAGAACAAGATAAACCCTAAAACTTGATTATCAATCCTACGAATTCATGAACAATGATCCTAACAATAACAAACTGAAATTTAAATATTACATGCAACATACATGAATCATGAACAAGTAATCACAAGAATAAGAGATCAACAAGAGAAAAGAAAAGAAGAAACAAAACTACCTCAAACCCGCCGCCCATGGAGGCGGACGAAGAGAGAGACGGACGGAGAGAGAGAAAGAAAGAAAGAAAAGAAAAGAGAAAGAAAGAAAAGAGAAAAATAGAGAGAGAGAGAAGAAATTACCTCAACGGAAAAAGAGAGAGAGCGGCGGCGGCGGTGGGTTGGCTGCCGTCGGTCACAAGAGAGAGACGAGAGAGAGTGAGAGAGGGACGGGTAGAGTGAGGGAGACGTGAGAGAGATTAGAAAAAATAGGGAGAGTGAGGGTTTTATGAGTTGGAAAGAAAATCAACTTCATAAGTAGGAAACCCTCTTGAATTAGGAAACTTTTACGTAGGAAGAAAAGTTAGGTCAAAATACACTTATTCCCCCTTAGTTTTGCCAAAAGACAAACACCTCCCCCAAACTCAAATAAAAGACACTAAAACCTTTGATTAAAGTCACAAAGTTGCCCCCAAACTCTCAAAGAATTATAATTAACTCTCTACAATTAAATTAACTTCCCAACACTTATAATAATATCACAAAATACCCGTAATCACAAAACGGGGTATTTCATCCTTCCCTCCTTAAAGAGAACTTCGTCCTCGAAGTTTAAACAAAAACCTCCCTCCTTAATGAGAATTTGTCCTTGAAGTGTAAACTAAACTCTTAACCTCAATAAGGTATGAACCTTCCCTCAATGGTACAACAACTAAACGCAAGCTAAGGTCATGTATGATATGCAATATACTATAAGTAGTATTGTACTAAAAATCGAAGGATTACATCCTCTCTCCCTTAGAGGAGTGACGTCCTCGTAACTCAAGGTACCTCGTCAAACATGTGAGGGTACTTCTTCCTCAAATCATCCTCCGCTTCCCAAGTTGCCTCTTCAGTGAGGTGGTTTGTCCATAAAACTTTTACAATCTTGACACTCTTGTTACGGGTGTTCCTTGTCTTGGTGTCTAAAATCTTGTTAGGATGTTCTTCATAACTCAAAGACGGGTCCAGTTCTACTGGTTCGGGATCTAATACATGAGATGCATCAGGCATATACTTCTTCAGCTGCGATACATGAAATACATTATGAACACGACCCAAATTCGATGGTAAATCCAATCGATAAGCCACTTCTCCAATCTTCTCTATAACATCATATGGTCCAATGAATTTCGGGCTCAAATTTCCTTTCTGATTGAACCTCATGACTCCCTTTGTCGGTGATACTTTAAGAAATGCTTTTTCTCCAACTTGAAATTCTAACGGTCTTCTTTTCTGATCAGCGTAAGACTTCTGTCTATCCTGGTGTAGATACTGCTTTCTGACATGACAGATCTTGGCCACGTGGCAGCCATCCAGCACACCATATTGTGTTCCATACACACTGGATCACCAGCCGAGCTGATCCATGTGGGGGCTGCGAGACAGAGCCCTCGCATACCACTGCACGGGACTTGTAGGGACTTAGTGGTTTGGAGGCTAGAGTAAGCCCTGTCGCGTGCGAGCCAAGCCCGCACGCGACCTTTAGTAACTGTTTTGAGAGATTTATGGCACGAGCTCCATAAACCCGGTCAATCCGGTCAAACCCGGTCAACCTCGTAACGGTTCCGGTATTCGCGCACCACGTGCTCTAACGGTCCCTATATACTCGGACGGACGTGCCGTTATGGTTAAGCTAATTAAGCCGCCATTAATGGGCGCATTAACCACCCTACAACGGTCACGTTCTCCAGTATATATAGATCGTCAACCTTTCCATACAAAGGGGGACACACTGCCATACGCGGAAGCTCTGCCAAACCTCTGTCTCTCTCTCAGACATTGCTATTGACTTACTCTCTCCCTACAGACAACCCCACTCTTCCTGTGCGATCCTTGATCCACTACACACGGTGCACACGGAGGTCTCCCCGCCGGAATCTCTTGTGCACATTTTGGTGAACCCGACGTGAACTTACCAACAAAAGCAACCATGTCTCAGGAGGATGATGTCAGCAACCGATCGCCTTCCACCGAAACTCCCTCAGGAGACGAGACCCGCCGTACTCCAACGACTCCCGGCAAAGCACCGACGTTAGAGTCTTTGGACGCTACTGTCCAAAGTCAGGCGAAAGCTCTCAAGTCTCAATCTGCGCAATTAGAACAAATCTTGGCCGTTCTGGGCACCCTTGCGCCGAATCCTCCACCAGCCACCGCTATCCCTCAGGGAGGAGGAACCCCTACCGCTCCAGGATTGGGAGTGTCAGCCACACCTCCCAACCCTCATCTGCAGACTCCACCGTCAGCTACACAGCTGCCTTCGGTTCAGGGATCAACGGCACAGATGCTGCCTCCTGCTGCTCACGCTCCTCAGCCATCGGCTTTGGCGTCCAACCCAACTCTGCAATACCCTTTACCTCCCCCAACGATGATCTGGGGAAATGCGGGCAGTCAGTATGCTCCCAATCCTCCAGCGGCGTATGTGTCGCCACCGCCCACGGCAACCCCTCCGTCAACTACCGAGGGGAGCATTCCAGAATGCATGACGTCTTTGCAGAAGCGTGTGGACACTATTCTGGCTCATCAGTCATTCGCGGATACCATTATCCCGAAGTTAGACAACGATCCACCCATTCCACGAGAGATCTATCTCATGCCTAACCCGGTGGGGTACAAGGCCCCTAAATGGGATAAGTTCGAGGACGTCAACGGGAACGCTCATGAGCATGTCATGCGTTTCATTGATGTCATGGGTCCATACGGAGCTGATCCCAAACTGCTGATGCGAGAGTTCCCAAAGTCTCTTGGGAACGTAGCATACAAATGGTACCGAACATTGGAGGCCGGATCCGTGAAGACTTGGGACGACATGGTCCAGAAGTTCTATACCAAGTTCTTCCAGATGGAAGAAAAGGTGACGATGATCCATCTCTCACGGATGTACCAGAAGCGCGAAGAGGACGGAATCACCTTTATCAAGAAATTCAGAGCGAAATCCTTGGAGTGCAAAGATCCAATGCCCGAAAGCCGTCTCGTAGAGATATGCTTGCAATGCATGCGAGATGAATACAAAGGTATGCTCATCAATCTGCAAACACCTACGTTTTCAAAGCTAAAATGCACGAAGAACATCGAGCCCATAGTCGAGAGACAAAAAAAGAAGAGCGCTCCAGAGCGACCTGCGAGCGGCCCCACTTACAAGATCGGAAGGTTTAGCTACAAGCGGGGACGCGAAGCTGAGGTCAATACAGTTTCACCCCAGAAACAAGCGAAGGTTGCGAATTTCGATGTACCGCCTCTGCCATGCTCGGTAGAGGAAGCAAGTGACCTCTGCAAACAGTGGCGCAAGGACGGCGTCCTGCCACCACTCGAGAAAACACCCTCCAAGGAGATGGTGAGGGACCCTAAGTGGTGCGAGTACCACGGCAAGGTCATGCATCCCACCGCCGAGTGTAAGAAACTCAGGTTCGCGTTCGATCAGAAGATGAAGAACGGCGAACTCATCGTCAGCGATCACCGGAAGGACGTGCGCAACAACCCGCTTCCCGCGCATGCGGAATCGGGCTCGAAGGGCAAAGAAGTCGCCATGATCTCAATCGTCGACTTGGAAGAAGTCGCAGATGATGGTCTGCCCATCGTCGCCGAGGTCCATGAAGACGAAGACTATAGCATGGACACAGAGGATGAACGTGCCGACCGCATGAAAGGGTCGCATGGCTTCAACAAATTCTTCGACGAGATGAACTTCTCCGAGAAGTGCCGGACTGATATGACGAAAGCAATTTTGAGAATAGCAGAGGACTACGAGGAGGACCTTGTAGTCTCCAACGGGAAAGTCATCAGGGCATCCCGCTCTATGGAAAAGATTATGACCTTTTCTGCCAGGGACAAGAAGACGGATGCGAGCCACCAGAGACCTCTGTACGTGACCGCCATCGTCAATGGCGTCGAGTTCAAACGAGCGTTCGTCGATGGAGGAGCAGCGGTCAACGTCGTTCCGCTCCACACACTGAGGCTAGCAGGGATCCCCGAACATAAGGTAGTCAGGCGTCCATCTCCGCTGGTGGGATTCGGCAGCGACTCTAGAATGACGATCGGATGGGTCCGCCTGGGCGTTCAGATTGGCAAAATCAAGTGCTCAGCAAAGTTCTATGTCATAGACGCGAACACCACATACCACATGATTATAGGTCGAGCCTGGATTCATCGCTTCGACGCAGTCCCTTCGACGGCTCACCAGGTTATGAAAGCTATCTGGAACGACAGAATAGTCGAGATACCGGCTTCGACAAACCCGTTCAATTTGGACGAAGCACATCTCAGCGAGGCGGTGTGGTTCACCGAGATGGCAGACGAGCAAACACTCGGACCATTCAACCCTACTCCTTTGCCTCTCTGGGAGGACATCAAGGACCAATCGCCTGCAGGGGTAATGGTGACGAGGGAAGATGCCGAGGAAAAGCCGCCTACACGCGAAGAGGCGCCGCGTATCGCATATCATCGAAAGAACGTGTACACTCTGAAGAGGATCGCAAAGCATGACCCCGAGGGCAAGGAGATAGAGAGCTTCTACGCCAATGGGAAGAAGTGCTACCGCATATGAAGGTGCGCGGGGATGTCCTCACGCGGGCATGAGGATATCCCTGGGCAAATCAATCAAATCGAGCAAATTACGCTGACAGAAGAGCCAACACAAGGCACTCCAGACGAGAAACTCAAAGAAGCGCCTGAATGCATGGAAGACAGGCCAAGACCGCAAAAGCAAGAGCTAAAGGAAGTGTTCCTCAGCCCGAACGAGGAAAAGAAAAGGCCAGTCTTCCTGAGCGCGGATCTCACAAGCGAAGAAGAACAAGGGCTGCTACAGCTCCTAACTGAATACAAAGATGTGTTCGCATGGGAGTATGATGAAATGCCAGGTCTGGATACAAGCATCACCATGCACCGTTTAGACATCATCCCCGGGTCTAAACCGGTCAAGCAGAGCACGAGGAGCTTTAGGCCGGAGCTTAACGTCAAGATCAAGCAGGAGATTGTCAAACTCCTAGATGCCAAGTTCATAGAGCCGAATCATCATCCCACATGGCTGGCCAACATCGTGCCAGTGGTGAAGAAGAACGGACAGCTCCGCATCTGCGTGGACTTCCGAGATCTCAACCGCTTCTGCCCTAAGGACGATTTCCCACTGCCCAACATCGATTTGCTCATCGATTCAACAGCAGGCCATCGCATGTTCAGTTTCATGGACGGTTTCAGCGGGTACAATCAAATCAAGATGGATCCCGAAGATGCGCAGAAAACTGCATTCATCACTCCTGTAGGGGTATTCAACTACACGGTGATGCCGTTCGGCCTTAAGAATGCGGGCGCGACCTATCAGCGAGCCATGATGGCTCTATTTCACGACATGATGCACAAAGAGGTGGAATTCTACGTGGATGACCTGGTGGTTAAATCCAAACACGAAGCAGACCACCTCGCAGATCTGCGAAAGGTGTTCAATAGATGCAGGCGCTTTCAACTGAAGATGAATCCCATGAAATGCGCGTTCGGGGTGACATCAGGGAAATTCTTGGGATGCGTGGTTCATCGCCAAGGGATAGAGCCCGACCCCGCGAAAGTATCAGCTATCACTGGCATGACGCCGCCCCATAATCAGAGTGCATTGAAGACATTTTTAGGAAAGCTATCCTATCTGCGGAGATTCATTCCAGCAATTGCCGAAATCACATGCTGTTTCAGCACTCTTCTCAAGAAGGACGCCGCGTACAACTGGGCTCCGGAGCACGAAGCCGCATTCGGAAAGCTGAAGGATTTACTCACGTCCTCAAAGATAATGATCGCGCCTCAACTGGGGTCACCGCTTCTGCTATACCTGACATCTACAAGGAGATCTATAGGAGCGCTCTTGGCTCAAGAGTATGAAGGCCAAGAGAGGCCTATCTACTACATCTCCCGCATCGTGCAGCCTGCTGAGTCGAGGTACACGGACATCGAACGTCATTGCCTTGCCTTATTCTTTGTGATAGAGAAGTTGAAACACTATTTTGCATCACACAAAGTAGTAGTGGTCACCAAGAGCGACCCCATAAGATACTTGCTAACTCACACTACTCCGGGAGGGAGACTGGCGAAGTGGTACATGACCATTTCCCAATACGATATCACATGTGTGCGACCACGAGCGATCAAGTCGCAGGCGGTAGCAGATCTGTTGGCACAGTTCCCCGATAACAGCCATGAGCCCGTGATCGAAGAAGAGCTCGAAGGCCCTGAGATCTACGTAATCGACGTGCCCTATTGGACTCTCCACTTCGACGGTTCGTCAACCCGGACAGGCGGAGGCATTGGGATAGTCTTGACAAAGCCAGATGGGGAAGTCATACAGATGTCCGCAAAGCTCAACTTCGCAGTCACAAACAACGAAGCGGAATACGAGGCTCTCATTGTGGGGCTCCGTGCGGCGAAAGCTTTGGAAGTGAGCAACTTAACAGTCATGGGAGATTCCAAGCTGATTGTTAAGCAAGCCTCGAGCGAATATGGTTTGAAGGAGATCAACCTCCTGTCTTATCGCACCGTAGTACAGAAGCTGATGCAACAATTCTGCGATGTGAAGTATGAGCACAAGCCCCGAGCAGAAAACAGGCACGCAGACGCCTTAGCAACTCTGGGATCTAAGGTCAGCATAGACAAGTGCCCCGCAAAGATTTCCATCGAAGTGCGAACATCGTCGGCATTGACAGAAGATGCGTGCGACGACGAACACATGGATGACGCAGACTAGCGAAAACCAATCTTGCAAGCTATTGCGAAGGGCACCAGCAACGAAAGCTGGGCACTCACAAAAGGATACTGCATCCACGACAACACCCTTTACTACAAGGGTCCTGGGGGAATACTCATGCGATGTGTCTCCGAGCAAGAGGGACAACAGCTGTTGGAAAAGATTCACCAACACGCTTGCGAAGAAAGCGAGGTGTCAATCTACAGAAAGGCTCAGAGATATGGCATTCATTGGCCAGACATGTCAACAGCTGCAGCCCTGATACAAGGGAAGTGCGAAAGTTGCGCACTAATCAAAGATTCTCTACTCGTCGCCCTAATCGATGACGACACGGACTGGAGGAAGCCACTGTTCGATTTCCTCACCCAGGGTACCGTGCCCGAATCGAGAAAGGAAGCCGAAAAATTGAAAAGGAAAGCGTCTCGATATGTGGTACAGGAAAACCTACTTTGGCGAAGAGGTCACGAGGGCAACTTGCTGCGATGTCTAGACGACAGAGAAGCGCAAGAAGTCATGGACCTTTCTCATCAGGTGGAACACCAAGGAGGTGCGAAATTATGCAGGCAGCTCCTCTCAATCGGGTATTTCTGGCCCACGATGGAGGTCGATTGCCGCACCAAAGTACGACGCTGCCAGGAATGTCAATTCAAAGGGAACCTAGTGCACGCTCCCGCTGTGGATCTACATGCACTAGGGACGCCATGGCCATTTCACACATGGGATTTGGACTTCATCGGTCCCATCCGACCGACGTCGCACGGGAACCATTTCATTCTCACCGCAACCGAGCTGTTCACCAAGTGGGTGGAAGCAATACCACTAAAGACGGCAAATGCGCTGGCTGTGGTCAACTTTATCCAGGAAAGCGTCGTATGCAGGTTCGGAATCCCAAACACCATTCTTTCAGATAACGGTACTCCTTTTGTTAATCGCCAGGTAGTTGCGAAATTAGCGGAGTACAATATCAGGCAGATATGTTCTACCCCTTATTACCCAAAGGGAAACGGACAAGCCGAAGCAACTAACAAGACGCTGTTGAGAATATTGAGCAAGATGGTCGCGGATGACCACAAGAAGTGGGCCGACTCTCTAAGCATAGCTCTGTGGGCCTACAGAACTTCTCCAAGAACACCCACAGGGGCCTCGCCATTTCTACTGTGTTATGGGGCCGAAGCTGTAGTACCTGCGGAGGTTAGAGTCAATTCGGCAAGGCTGGCCTTCCATGCACTCTATGAAAATCAACGCGATCATGACTTAGTCTTGCTCGAAGAAAAGCGAGAACAAGCCAAAAAGACCAACAAGCGGTACCAGGAAAGAATCGCTCGCGCCTACAACAAGACGGTCCAGCGAAGAGATTTCGCGGTCGGAGACTTGGTCTTGCGCGCATGTGACCACTGTATGCGAGAAGCAACTCACCCAAAGTTCGCAGCTAATTGGGAAGGACCCTTCGAAGTCACAGAAGTCTTCGATAGTGGCTACTGCAGCATACGAAGGTTGCACGGCACAACCTCAACTCCGAGTTCAATCAACATGCGCTGGATCAAGAAGTACTATCCCTGACTTCTCTCGTTTCATACGTTCTATGATAACGTTGTTTAATGTCTCATGTGGCTACGATTTACGCAATCTCCTCTCCCATATGAGAGGATTGTAATCTCATCTCTCCCATATGAGAGCGTTATAATAAAAGAATTCTCCCAAATGAGAAATTCACATTTCTAGCTGTTTATGTTGCTCTATTCAGTTTGTTATTACTTTTAACAATGGCTTATTCGCCACAATAGCAATCAATGCAAATGCGATCTTAAGTGATCATCTAAGCCTATCTCTCACGATAGCAGCCAATGCAAATGCGATCTTAAGTGATCATCTAAGCCTATCTCTCACGATAGCAGCCAATGCAAATGCGATCTTAAGTGATCATCGAAGCCTATCTCTCACGATAGCAGCCAATGCAAATGCGATCTTAAGTGATCATCTAAGCCTATCTCTCACGATAGCAGCCAATGCAAATGCGATCTTAAGTGATCATCGAAGCCTATCTCTCACGATAGCAGCCAATGCAAATGCGATCTTAAGTGATCATCTAAGCCTATCTCTCACGATAGCAGCCAATGCAAATGCGATCTTAAGTGATCATCTAAGCCTATCTCTCACGATAGCAGCCAATGCGAATGCGATCTTAATTGATCATAAAAGCCTATCTCTCACGATAGCAGCCAATGCAAATGCGATCTTAATCGATCATAAAAGCCTATCTGTTACGATAGCAGCCTATACAAGTGCGATCTTAATCGATCATAGAAGCCTATCTGTTACGATAGCAGCCTATACAAATGCGATCTTAATTGATTATAAAAGCCTATCTGTTATGATAGCAACCCATGCGATCATAATTGATCCTTTAAGCCTATCTCTTACGATAGCAGCCTATACAAATGCGATCTTAGTCGATCATATAAGCCTATCTCTTACGATAGTAGCCTGTACAAATGCGATCTTAATCGATCATATAAGCCTATCTCTTACGATAGCGGCCTGTCTAAATGCGATCTTAATTGATCACCCAAGCCTATCTGCTACGATAGCAACTTATATGCAAAGCGATTTTACTTGATCGCCCAAGCCTATCTGTTACGATGGCAACGCATGCGCAAAATGATCTTATTAGATCTTCTAAAAGTCTATCCGTTGCGATAGCAGTTTATGTGAGAAATGATCTCAATCGATTCTCTAATAAAGCCTATCTGCCATGATAGCAATTCGCACTACTTAACGATCTTAATTGATCTGCTAAAGACTATCTACTATGATAACAACCTTGTGGAAATGATCTTAAATGATCCACAATGGCCAACCACAAGCCCATCTGCCGGGATGGCACAGCTGCGAAGATACGATCTCGAACGATCTAGTGAAACACCCACGAATCAATATATCGCAGATGCGAAAGAATTACACAGCACTATGCAAGGCGAAATATGCCGAAACGCATGCGAAATTGTATTTTGTTGTAAAGAGACAGCAGATAATACAAAAAGCTATTTATCATTACGAGTCAAATGATTTACAATTTATCTGTCTAGATAGCAGCTTACAAGCGAAAAGCTCGAATCTAACTACGCAGCCAACATGGCTTACAATACATTCGAAAAGTAACTCGCAGGCATGAAGTTACACATCGCGGGAATCCCGACTGAAAAAGGATGAACCCACCGGTTTCGACACCGGCTGTGCAACACACACATCTGCGGGTGAACATCTGTAGCAGGGGGGATCCTGCTCTAAAAGAGCCACATGAAGCCATACGCTCAAGATCCCGGTATTCGACAAGACCGTTGTCAGATCTGCACCCCATAACATTTGCCCAAGGAACCACCGGTTCCGGCGATCCACAGGCAAGCAGAAGCTCCAAAGGGCAAGGGCTCCTTGTAGACGAGGATGAACGCGACGGTTCGTCACCCCGAGCTCACAAACATGAAGGTGACGGATTCTTCTCGAGGGATGCTGGAGGAGAATTTCGCCGTTCATTACGAGACGGTAGCACGGTCACTTCGGCGCTGCACCTCACCACGAGGCGGCCGGAAACATGACCTGCACACATAATACACGAAGAAATTTCTTCGAACACACATGAGATATTATCTGCATCTTCTTTATGATGGTTATAAAGAGCAATAAGCCTCATAAAGTGGATCTTGGAAACTATTTCTATAGCACAAAGCGCAAACTCAGGATTCAAAACTTGAAGTTGCCATGAATCGACGAAAAATAAGCGTTGAAGCCAGCAGTCGTAAGGACTCACGGCAAAGCACATGTTTGGGATGAAGAACCCAAATAGCAAAGAAAGGGTTTATATAGACCCTGTACAGACTCTTCGGTTGCCTAAGATGAGTCAGCAAAATTCAAAAAGAGGGTAAGTTCAATCACTTACGCCTTGAAAAGCGGTAACAATCAATTACCCTACTAAAGGCTACGACGATTCAGTTGCGTATCCTAATAAATGACGGATGGTCATGATTCGGATGGACTTCCCAACGAAAGCGTGCTTATCTGCCGAGAAATTAGCGCGAAAATCAAGCAGAGTATCAATTGCTGATGTCATAATTGGATATGCACAGAAATATCCAATCAAATCCCGGAAAAGGGCAAAACGGGAAATTTCATTGTTGTTAAAAAAAGGGGGAGAAACCCTAGCAACATTACATTAATGTTCAAGACATTACATTAATGTTTCAGCTATTTTTCTTGCTATTTTTGCAAAATTTGAAAATCAAAGCAGATTCTTGATTAAGGAGTCTTCGGGCTCGAACTGCTCGCTCAGCTTCTCCACTTGTTTCACTTCTTGCTTCAGTAGCTCGCACCTAGCATTCATCTCATGATACAGCTTCAGAGCTTCATCAACCTTTTGCTTCTGCTGCTCCACTTTCTGCATCTCAGCTGCGAGATTCTGGTGACCAAGTTTCAAAGTTATGGCTGCGCGAATCAGCGTGACTCTGTCCTTGAGAAACTTGAAGCCCATTCTACCTTGGACTTTGGTCACGAGATTTTGGCACATGCCACATAGCAATTCAGCACTCTGGACCGAAATGGTCGCGGGCGTAGCCGCAGATAGTTGCTCCAAAATCCAAATGGCTTCAGTAAGGAACAGCCTCCTGTCAAAAGGCCCGATCTCCAGAGATCTCACAAACGATCGGGGGTACCTGAGACGCATTCGAACCACCCAGTCTACATCGGTTTGCTTCAAACCTGAGGAGACGTCAAAATAAGTTATGATATCAAAACTCGCAAACGAATAATGCAACGTGCGAACAGCAAAGCTCTACTTACCAGTTCCTTCCAGAATCTCATGAAGGGAAGGAATGCGGGCTGCCGGGTCGTTCGAAGATTGCCCTCGCTCCATAGCTCTCCTATCAGCTGCGAGCTCCAATCTCTCGTAGTCGGGAGGAAGAATGTAGGCCGCACCAGCTGCGACTGCATTCCCAACCTGCGAGCCCCAAATGCTCCACGCAGGAATAGGTGCCTCTGGCTCAGTCATCGCCGGGGGCAAAGGGACAGCCGAAGTCGCTTGACGAAGGATGCTCTCAGATGCGAGAACATTAGCAGCACTCGTCCTTGCTTCCTCAGTACTAGCATGGACATCTTCGTCCATCAGCACAGCATCAGCTCCAGCATCGTCGGAAAGCTCGATGATGTCCTCAAGAGGCTCACCCGCGTGGTCAGCAGTTGCGACGGGCTTCTCGGTATGGGAGCTCGGAATTGGAACATAGGACGCAGGAGGCTGACTTCTCCGCTCCAGCTCAGGTTCCTCAGCATAACCTGCGACATTAGAATGCGATGACATGAGGTAACTTGCGTTATAAGTTATTTTGCTATCTTTGCTAAAGCTAAGAGAAAACACCTCCACGCGAAGGTGGGATTGAGGTATCCTCATCATACACTAAGGACGTGGAACCATGCCCTATCAGTGTGTCCTCACTAAGCAGGTCTTTAAGAGAAGCGTGACCTGGGATGCGAATAAACCAGTCATGATTCTGCCTTAAGTTGCTAAAGCCTAGTACGTGCGTATCACTCAAATAGTTACCTAAGGGTTCTCCGCATTTGACTACTAACCAACGGCGAATGTCAGCCTTTGACACACCATGCTTTAACGCACCCACAATAACATCTCTATAAGTTACTGCGAGATTGAAGATCTCACCTTTATCGCCACCTGCTATCTCTTCGAAGTCTGCTTGGACTTGCTCCAAGGCCGCTGCATCCTCTCCGGGAACCTCATCTTCCTCTTCGGCATGAGGAGCCACTTCTTCGGGAAGCTCGTCTTCCTCGCCAACTGGACGCACTAAGTCGTCAACATGCTGCTCTTCGAGGCTCCGCTGTTTCACACGCTCGAGCTCCTCTTCCTCTCGCCGCCTTCTTTTTTCAGCAGCCTCCGCGGCTGTCTTCCGGGACTCAGCAAGAACGTCCTCGCTTATGGGCTCATCTGGAATGCCAGAATGGGCATCTCTCTTTTGTCTCTTGGCCATAAGGCCACCAATGGTTTCATCATCATCTGCGAATACCCAATTGGTTTAAAGAAAAGTGCAAAGAAGTTACGATAACGGGAAAGGAAATGCGACGGAGGTACCTCCTGATTCTTCCTCATGCATCACAACTGTTACTTCTTCTTCATCACTCGCTTGGGGCCCCTGCCTCTCTTCCTCTTCCTCTTGATTGAACGGAACAAAGGTCTCAACTGCGAGATCTTTCCGCACTTTTCTGGGCATGCGACCTTTGCCTTTGTCCTTGATAGAAAGGGACCTCACTGGGAGAGAAGCTGGGGCATTCCTAGGGGAAGAAATCGTAATTCCCTTTTGCCTAGGTCTCTTCACTCTTGGCGCCGCAGTCACTGGAGGAGACGGGTCATCTCCAGGAGGAGACGGAGCCGGAGGATTGTCTATCAGCGAGTCAGCAAAAGCATTCATGACCGCGCGAATCTTCATTTCGAGCTCAGGTTCCATCCTCCACGATAGCCGGAACGACTGCCCTTCTCTCCTGGTGGCAACGATGGCGTTGACCAATGACTTGGAGCGATCGCCAGATGCGAATCGCCGCACATGACACTGCAACCGTACAGAGTAAAGATGTCAGCATAAGGAAATCAAGAAGCTTAAATGCACGCGGAGAAATTGCTTACCTCAGCAAATGCCTTGCTATATCTGACGACATGCGTATCGCCCTTCTTAATTGCGGCGACTTGCTCCTTCAGAATGACATCAGGGCACAAATGGTTCTCACGATCCCACAGTGAGTAGCAACCATACTCAGACTCGCTCAGACTGCAAGTGGGGCGAAACGGAAAAGAGTTCCTTTTAATCAAAGGAGATCTACCTGGCTGCGCGGCCGACTCCGTCTCAATCCTCGTTTGCTGGGCAACCCAGTATGCGAGCCAGTTCTGGGAACAACCACCCTCGCGGGTTCCCGCAGGCTGCTCAAAAGGAAGGTTGTTCATAAAAACCGTCTTGCACTCCTTTGTTAGCAAGCGCTTGTAGCATCCTCTGACAATGGACTGGGGCCAGATTGATGGGGCCACCGCATCAAATCCAAACTGAGGAGAAACTCGAGTGGGGTCAACGTCCACGGTAAGCTTTTCATACTTCGGCGCGAGCTCACGAATATGCTCTGCAAGGGCAGGAAGGGAACCTCGCAGACACCAGCAAAAGAACTCGCGGTAGCGCTCATGAAAATGAGGTCTCCCTTCAAAGAGAAGCTCTTCTGAAAAGACCATGCCTTTAGAGGGGTACAGCTTTGGGAACCATCGCACATTCTCAATGCGTGTGGCATAAGGCCTGGCAGTAAACTCCTTCCGTTTGTCGCATATCAAACTCCAAACGCACTTGGTGTTGCCTGTTCCGAACCATCTCGCAGCTCTTCCGCTGTTGTGTGCTTCTGTCTCGCCTGGGGGACACCACTTGTCAAGTTGGAGAGCAGTTGGAGCATAAGACGGCCAGCGCTCGAACACCCACATTGTCAAAAAGGAAATATTGACAAAAGTCAGTACATCGAGGCGGCCACGCGACTCCCTCATAGCCAGAACCAGCTGATCAAGCCTATAGTACAGCGTGCCCAAGACCAAGGGTCCGAGTGCGACTCTCTGGCCAAGAGCGAGCCTTACAGCAAGTGGCAACACATGGTAGAAGACTCCGTCATGGGGGTGACCATCAATCAAGTACCTCGACAGCCAGGCACAGAGAAAAGCACAAAGGGTCAAGTGATAACCCTTGCCCTCTACGTAATTCTCGGCCTCTGGATCTTCACTCAGAAGTTTCTTAGTAATGCTGCTGTTCGCATAATCTCGAAAGAAGTACTGCAACCATTTGTTCCAGGTATTCTTCGCGGATGTATCAACCAGCTGCCAGTTCGGAAGAGGCTTCGTAGTGGTCCACCGAGTGGAGATTTTCTTCACCTCTGCTAGGCATTCCTCCATCTGCGTGTACAAGGCAATCTCCGCAGATGTCCTCAAGGGACTCAGAGGGTCCACCTCGCCCATGGGGGAAAGCTCGTACAGCATTTGAACGTCCTCGAGCGTCGGGGCAGCCTCGAACTCAGCAAAATGGAACGTATGAGTCGCAGGCGAGTAACGGGACAGAAGGTCTAGAAGCATGGACTGATCCAACTTCACGGCAGCACCCTTCATAGCATGGATAGCAAAGTATACGCCGGCTTCATTAAGAGTCACGGCGTGATGATCCAACACGTGGTCAATCCACTCATCCATATAGTCCAATTTCTGGACGAACGCCTGAGTAGAAATCGCAGTATATGGGAAGCGCCCATTCTCGATCCCCAATCGAACTACATCCTCGGAACCAACCAACTCGAGCAGGGCTGAGTTAACTGGGCGAGTCAGCGTCAGCAATCGCTCAACTGGAACAGGATCAGGCATCCTCTTCGCCTTTACCCTCGCATGGTAGAAATCTTTACCGCCTAAAAAGGGGGCTTTTCGCCACAAGGCCTGCGGAAGGTCGGGTATCTCTTCATCTTCCTTGACGGGTCTGGTTACTCTTGTCTTGGCCATTCTTGCGGAAGAGCAAGAAAAAAAGGGGGAGAAATACCACACTTCAGTTTGAATTTTGGAATTCAAGATCTATGCAAAGGAAGACGAACAGTTCCGGTATCGATTTCAGAAATTGGGGAGTTGCAAGATCCAATATTATTGAAAGATTAAAACGAAGCGGGTTCAAAGATCAAAGCCTCTTCACAAATTTCATGGGTTTACAGATTCAACGCAGTTCAAGGCAAACACTGGTATCTTAAATCAAAAGTAAACGAGGCCAACCTTGTTTTCTTGAAGCCTGCTTGGATATGCACAATTGAAGAATACGATTTGCAGTTCTGAACTGGTGATTGATTATCTGGATCTGCTCTCGAAGATCTCCGGGTACCATTCACTTTAAGAGAAAGAAGTGATGCTTTGCAATAATGGGGGATACAAGGTATTTATCCAAAACAATGAAGGGTTGCGTCCTTTCGATAGTCGAATCGCAACCGTCACCGTCGAATCGCGCAATCACAGGACAAGCTGACGTCACACCTAAAACCCTAAAGGTCAGACGGCACGACTCTAGGGGTTTTAGGTCATAATGACACGCACGGGGGCTGAATCTACCCGTATTTGAATTGGTGCGTGGCGGAGACGCGTATGTTGGTTTCCGCGCATGGAAGTGTATACGGCTATGGGTCTTCACGCGCAGAAAGGGGGCTAATGTAGATACTGCTTTCTGACATGACAGATCTTGGCCACGTGGCAGCCATCCAGCACACCATATTGTGTTCCATACACACTGGATCACCAGCCGAGCTGATCCATGTGGGGGCTGCGAGACAGAGCCCTCGCATACCACTGAACGGGACTTGTAGGGACTTAGTGGTTTGGAGGCTAGAGTAAGCCCTGTCGCGTGCGAGCCAAGCCCGCACGCGACCTTTAGTAACTGTTTTGAGAGATTTATGGCACGAGCTCCATAAACCCGGTCAATCCGGTCAAACCCGGTCAACCTCGTAACGGTTCCGGTATTCGCGCACCACGTGCTCTAACGGTCCCTATATACTCGGACGGACGTGCCGTTATGGTTAAGCTAATTAAGCCGCCATTAATGGGCGCATTAACCACCCTACAACGGTCACGTTCTCCAGTATATATAGATCGTCAACCTTTCCATACAAAGGGGGACACACTGCCATACGCGGAAGCTCTGCCAAACCTCTGTCTCTCTCTCAGACATTGCTATTGACTTACTCTCTCCCTACACACAACCCCACTCTTCCTGTGCGATCCTTGATCCACTACACACGGTGCACACAGAGGTCTCCCCGCCGGAATCTCTTGTGCACACCTGGGCTGCCTTCATTCGCTGCTGTATAAGTCTCACTTGATCTGTCATCTCTTCAATAAGTTGTGGACCAATTACTATTGTCTCACTTATGTCGTTCCAACACAATGGTGTTCTACACTTTCTTCCATACAACGCTTCATGTGGTGCCATTCCAATACTGGCATGATAACTGTTATTGTAGGAGAATTCTATCAAAGGTAATCTATCAACCCCTGAACCTTGAAAATCCATAATACACGATCTTAACATGTCTTCCAGCGTTTGAGTTGTTCTTTCGGTTTGTCCATCTGTAGTAGGGTGAAATGCCGTGCTAAACTTCAGCTGAGTTCCCAATGCCTCCTGGAGTGCTTTCCAGAAGTGAGAAAGAAAATTGGGATCTCTGTAGGAAACTATAGAGCTTGGTAATCCATGATACCTCACAATGTTCTTCATATACGCATCAGCTCTTTGTTCCATATTCCATGTGTCTTTATCGGAATGAACCTTGCTGTCTTGGTCAATCTGTCAACTACGACCCAAATCTGATTCAGTCCATTCTTTGATGTCGGTAACGCAGTCACGAAATCCATTGAAATCGAATCCCACTTCCAAACTGGGAAGTCTAATGGTTGTACTAAGCTTCCCATTCTTTTATGTTCAAACTTCACCTTTTGACAAGTTAGACATTTTGCCACAAATTCTGCTACTTCTTTCTTCATGTTAGGCCACCAAAACATCTTCTTCATGTCATTATAAAGTTTGTCACCTCCTGGATGTACTGAGTAAGGTGTGTTGTGCACTTCTCGCATCAACTTCTCCTTGGTTTCCATACACTTATGTGGTACACACCATCTTCCTTTGTAACGAATACTTCCGTCTTCATGGATCTTGAAATCCTTTGCTTAAACTTCTGCAATCTTCTTCTTTATCCTTTCCAGCTTCACATCTCCTGGCTGGTTACTCCTTATTTCTTCTAGGATATCTGGCACAACTTTCATATTCCCAAGGATATTCTTTACTCCGCCTTGTTCCATTACTTCAATTCCAAGTTTTCGGAACTCTCGGCATAGTCGATCTGGTAAAACTAGCATAGTATCCAAAGTATGGCTCGATTTTCGGCTTAACACATCAGCTACTACGTTTGCCTTCCCTTCATGGTATTGTATACGCAAATCATAATCCTTTATGACTTCTAACCAACGTCTTTGCCTGTTGTTTAGCTCTTTCTGCGTGAAGATGTACTTGAGACTGCTATGATCCGTATACAATCTACACACAGATCCATACAAATGATGTCTCCATATCTTCAATGCGAATACTATTGCTGCAAGCTCTAAATCATGCGTAGCATAGTTCTCTTCATGAGTTTTCAATTGTCTTGAAGCATAGGCAATAACCCTCCTTTCTTGCATAAGTACGCATCCTAAACCCTTCTTCGATGCATCACTGTAAACATCAAATTCGCCAGAATCATTGGGTAAAGCTAAAACAGGTGTTGTCGTCAACTTTTCCGTCAATGTTTGGAATGTTTCTTCACAATATTTGCCCCACTTATACCTTACCGTCTTCTTGGTTAGTGTAGTTAGCTGTCTAGCGATCTTCGAGAAATCTTTCACGAAACGCCTGTAATATCGTGCTAATCCGAGAAAACTTCTTACTTCGGGCACATTCTTCGGAGTAGGCCAATCTTTAACTGCTGAAATCTTTCATGGATCCACGGATATTCCCTCTTTGGAGATTATGTGACCCAAAAATGGAACGTGTTTTAGCCAAAACTCACACTTCGAGAGTTTAGCATATAACTTCTCATGTCTCAAAGTTTCTAACACTTCTTTGAGATGTTCTTCGTGTTCTTCCTCGCTCTTTGAATAAATAAGGATGTCATCAATAAAGACGACCACGAAACGATCTGGAAACGTCCTCATAACACGATTCATGAGATCCATAAATACTGCTGGTGCATTGGTTAGACCAAAAGGCATAACGGTAAACTCGTAGTGTCCATACCTCGTTCTAAAGGCTGTCTTCGGGATGTCCTTCTCGGCTACTCGAAGCTGGTGATACCCTAATCTCAAGTCTATCTTTGAGAAAACGCTCGCCCCTTGTAACTGATCAAACAAGTCGTCAATTCGGGGTAAAGGGTACTTTTTCTTGATCGTTGCGCTGTTCAACTCTCTGTAGTCAATGCACAACCTCAAGATTCCGTCCTTCTTCTTCACAAACAATACCGGTGCACCCCAAGGGGAAACACTCGGCCTTATGTAACCCTTATGAAGTAACTCTTTCAACTGATCCTTTAGTTCTTTCAACTCTGCTGGCGCCATTCTGTACGGTGCTTTTGAAATTGGAGCTGTTCCAGGTGCTAAGTCCATAGTGAACTCAATCTCCCTTCTAGGTGGCATTCCTGGAATTTCGTCAGGGAACATATCGGGAAAATCTCTAACTATTGGTATCTCTTCTAACACATTCTCCTTCTTAGACATGTCTTGAACATAACACAAATAAGCACTATTCCCCTTCTTCACTTGGTTGACTATGGTCAAAGCTGACACTAGTCGGATACATGGTTCCTTTGTGATACCACGGTAAGAAACTTTTTCTCCTTTTGGACCTTTAAGCCTTATCTTCTGATCGTGACAGTCTATTACTGCTAAGAAGGACGATATATCGAGCAGTTATTGACCACGGTACTAATCCTGGTTACTACCTCCATGGTTGGGCTTAAACCTCTTGTCCTGACTACCTTGGTTAATCCTACTCTGATTGTTTCCATAGCCCACAGCGTTCTCGACCTTGCGCTTCCCACGCTTCTCATCTTGTGCCTCTTGAATACGCCAAACGGCCGAAGCTCTATCATAAGCTTCCTGGAGAGTATCGTACGTCCTGCACATCAAGTCTTTCTGCAGATGAAGTTCGAGACCAGACATGAACTTCCTAACTTTAGTCGCCTCGTCAGGCATCAGTTGACCTGCGAATCGGGATAATTCCATGAATTTCTTGAAGTACTCGGTCACAGAAACGTTTCCTTGTGTTAGATTCACGAAGTCTATGTACTTTTGATCCTGGACATGGTCTGGATAAAAGCGAGTGCGTAATGCAGTTTGAAGAGCATCCCAATTGAAATTGGGTTGAGCCAAAAAGTTCTGACGTGTGCTCCTCCACCATGTATTAGCTTCTTTCTTCAAGTAGAATGCCGCGCAAACAACCTTGCGGTCTTCGGGGCACTCAACTATCTCAAGGACCTTATCCATCTCATCGATCCAATTTTCGAGCTCAACAGGATCCTCAAAGTTCCCTGGCTTCATGTCTGTCACTTTCTTAGAACAATGAGTTGCATTCTGTTCTCCATTGTTCATATTCTGAGTCATTTGAGCAAATTGGGCAAAGAATTGGTCCATGCCGTTGTTGTTGTTGGTTGCCATAGGACTTGACTATTTCTCCTAGTGTAGTATTGATGTGGTCTATCAGTCATAATCCCTACACTATAGCCTATTGTATTACTTATAAAGTACTCATAAGCACAAACAATCACGCATATATGGCATGTAGTGCAAAATTAAACAAGTAATATCACACATTTATCATTATTCAAATCAATTACACAAGTATTTCCACATAGGCTGATCGCGACACAGGTTTTCATCTGCTTCCAGAATTGGAAAAAGGATCAATCGATCAAGCAAAAATTGTGAATTTTGGTGTGAAACACTCTCTCTGAGTCTACTCTCATAATAAAGAAGAATCAACTCAAAATCAATAGTAGAACTCAAGATACACAAGAAATACTACAGCTGCTGTCACAGCCCACCAGAACAGAAACTTTGAATTTGGAAAGCCTTAGTCTGACTTTAAAATTCTCAAAATGATCTAGGCTTTCTCCCAGAGTTAGCCAAACGTGTCTAGTAGTTGTCATAAAAATTTGAGATCAAAAAAAGATCTGGAAGATAGGTAATAATCAAAAAAGCTACAATTAGTCACTTTGCAATTCTGCTACTGAACCATCAACTTTGAAAATTCGTAACTAATACTCCAGAACTCATATGGGGTTGAAATTTTTATGCGAGATACCTGGGTATGTCTAATTTCTAGAAAAAATTCAGGGAAAAATAAATCCAAAATTAAATACGTGTGCTACAACAAAAACTCACTGCTGCGCAGATTCAACAACACAAAAGATCAAAGTTTTCACGTTCTAACTCCAGGAACACTTTCTACGCGCTTACTTAATAATAATAAAGCATAACACAACCTTAATTCATCAAATCATACTCCAAAATTAAGAAATGTAACTTCATTAAACTCCCCAAATCGGGTCCTCAAAACGTAAACATTATTCATCCCCTAAAGCAAAACGCTAAAAATTTAACTCTAGCCCAAAAGTGACTATTCAAGAATCGTTCTAAAACTTCGAAGTGTTGCTTGGATCCATAGCCTTATTCAAACTAATAAATAAAACTTAAAACAATATAGTTTAGGAAATCTAAAGAAATCCAACAAGCTTAATCGTCGTCCTCATCGCTTTCATCCATCTCTTCCTCTTCATTGGAATCATACTCGTGCTCTTCATCTTCACTGGGGTCTTCTTCACTTTCTTCATACTCCATGGGATCTTCTTCAATCTCGGGGTATTCATCGACATCTTCCATTGGATCTTCTTCAACTTCCTCATCGTCACTAGAGTCTATAATAATTACCTCGTTTTTATCACTGGAGCTTATGTAGATCACGTCTTCTTCATCACTGGATTCTATCTCAATAACTGTATAACTTTGCCACTTAAGATAAGTCTCCATCAACAACTTGCATATAAAATCTGCACTTACCGTCCATTCACCTTGGCAACGATAATCCCTATCATTCAGACGATTCATCCTGCCCATGATGTTGCTATACTTCGTAATAATTTCCCCAAACATGGGTTTCATAGGTAATGCCTTCACCATACAGTAAGCCTGAAAAGCTGGATTTCTATACCGAGGAAAATCTAAGGCTTGGAATCTATCTTCACAATATTGAACCACGCGGTCATGAAAATATGGAAAGTCTTCACCTTCGACCCAACGTGTCACAACAGGGTGTTTCTCTACTGGCAACACACGCTTCCTTGCTGTATGCTTAGTTCTAGCCATCTACAAGAGGAAACAACTAATAAATCTCTAATTTAAAAGGCATAGATCGTAATCCGAAATAACTACTCTTTGCAACTAATAATAATTCCCAATACTCCAAATTGATAGTCACAAGACTCTTGAAGAAATTTCCCAACAAAGTCTCTTAAAAGTAGGCTTAAACTTAGAATCCAATTGGAACACTTCAAAAATTCGATCCCTTAGCTTCTTGGATAGACTAAGGCTCTTAGTTAGGAACGGGTGGATGGAAGTACTTACTTTCTATCCTATTTTCTAAACACTTACACATAATAATCCTATCCATACTACCCAAATTCCCACGGCTTGTTAAATTTTAAGTTATTTCTCCTATATTCATTTTAGTTACCCTAACAAGTTTCGATTTCCTTTTTGGAATAACCAGGCTCTGATACCACCTGTAACACCCCCAAATGGCCCAAGCCGGAGACCCGGGGATGTCACTCCGTACCCGAGAGGAGCCTGGATACAAGGATATTTTATAACATGGTTCGCAAGCACAAAACATCCACAATAATAATTAAATCCAATTGAAACATTGCATTATTAAAAATCACCATCCTAGCCACAAACCGGCATAACAACTAAAGTGTTTAAACTACTAAAGAATTCAAATTCAAGTGAAATACTACTACTATTATTCCATGTGATGCGCGTCCCCTTCTACGCCAGATAACCATCCTCTAAACCTGTGGTGCGGAGTCAAAAAGAAACACCACAGTACAAAATCAGCATGAAATACTGGTAAATAAACATCCAAACATGTAAAACGATGATGAGATAGTTATAAAACAATGACTCATTTATAAGTAAGAGTTTTTCGCAAACACAGCAGTAATAAAGTTGACTCTTGTATTAAAAAATAAGAGTTCCCAATTCCATAATATTTCCAAATCCATTTCCATAATCATTAGGAAAATCCAAAATCCATCACGTTAACTTCTTTCCGTTAACAAAACCAAAAAAAAATGCATTATTAATTCGTTGTGACGGGGGAAACCAAACTATCTCGCAAGCATCCACTACCTTAAATGTCGACACCCCCCAAAGAATCTAACGTCCAGAGGAGTGAGTACAGGGAGCTATCCGGGGACTTGCAACCGGATTAAATAAAAATAAATTGAAACGGAAGACCGAGATCAAACCGTCCAATGCCAATGGTAACCATACCACAATAATAATAAATGTCCCCGCATAACTATTCCACTTTACATATTAATGCATTATCATTATCGTGGTGATATTTCCAAGAAAAGCATTTATCAAGTAGAAATCACATATTTGCATGTCACATCACATAAACACATTTTGAGACGTAAAGAAATACAAGAATTCGTTTGACACGAAAGAGATAAGAAAACTAGACTTGGCATATTTACTTACCTCAAAGAAAATCCAACTATAGCAACTCAGTCAACGTACTCTACGTACTCGTCGTCGACGAACTCGTTACCTACACGTAACAATATTCTAATCAAACAATTATTCTAGCAATATACTAGCTATACTAATTACATGCATATGATAGTTAATGGTTTAGGGTTCTAACACTTTCTCAACATATCACTCAATTCATACTTCAAAATAAGACCCAAAGCTTTGCTTCAAAATCCCCTAACCTAAAGCATACATAATCTATCATAACTCCACTAAATCTATTACTCCCTCCCAAACAGATCATGTTCTAAAAACAGTTCCATTGGTTTCAAAACGTTCGAAATAATAAGTTTAGCCTCACACGGATCTTAATTTCGATTCCTCAATCAAAAGTTACACTAGTTTCAAGTTTCCAACTTCATTCAAAATATCAATACGGGAATTGTCAATCTTCATGAAACTTTTCCCCCAAGCATCTAGTTCATCATATATTCATACTAAACCTAATATAACATGATTCCCACATTCAAATCAGATTGTTATCCACCTACTATGGTCATTCAAACACCCAAATCATTCAATCAAACTTCTCTTCCAAACTAGGGTTTCTTCCCAACACCCAAGAACATGATAAACCCTAAAACTTGATTATCAATCCTACGAATTCATGAACAATGATTCTAACAATAACAAACTGAAATTTAAAGATTACATGCAACATATATGAATCATGAACAAGTGATCACAAGAATAAGAGATCAACAAGAGAAAAGAAAAGAAGAAACAAAACAACCTCAAACCCGCCGCCCATGGAGGCGGACGGAGAGAGAGAAAGAAAGAAAGAAAAGAAAAGAGAAAGAAAGAAAAGAGAAAAAGAGAGAGAGAGAAGAAATTACCTCAACGGAAAAAGAGAGAGAGCGGCGGCGGCGGTGGGGTGGCTGCCGTCGGTCACAAGAGAGAGACGAGAGAGAGTGAGAGAGGGACGAGTAGAGTGAGGGAGACGTGAGAGAGATTAGAAAAAATAGGGAGAGTGAGGGTTTTATGAGAGTTGGAAATAAAATCAACTTCATAAGTAGGAAACCCTCTTGAATTAGGAAACTTTTACGTAGGAAGAAAAGTTAGGTCAAAAGACACTTATTCCCCCTTAGTTTTGCCAAAAGACAAACACCTCCCCCAAACTCAAGTAAAAGACACTAAAACCTTTGATTAAAGTCACAAAGTTCCCCCCAAACTCTCAAAGCATTATAATTAACTCTCTACAATTAAATTTACTTCCCAACACTTATAATAATATCACAAAATACCTGTAGTCACAAAACGGGGTATTTCATATTAGGTCAAAAGAACTCTTCCTTAGCCATTTTTTTCCACCAATCTTGCTAGGCTAGTTTTATGTATTGTACTTCTTTTTCAACCCAAGACTCTAGCAAATTCAGGTTGATCTAACTCCATCTCAATACCAGCTACCTTAGATGCTACAATTAGACCCAAAGTATTCATTTGTTTTTGATTCAATTAAAAGAGTCTGTAAGCCTAGGGTATGCAAATTGAACTATGTTTCAATATCCTAATATACTCCAAATCCATATCATTCAGCATGCTAGTACTGATCATACTACAGTAAGAAATTTGAGTAGAGGCAAATATATGTAACCAAATTCGATGAGAAGCATGATTGATGAAACAATGATCAAAAATAGATTTCTTACCAGATGATGATTTATTTTCAGTGTAAATATGAATATCCTTCCCTTTGTCCTTTTTTGAACTCTGAATCTTCTTCCCCTAGTCTGATTTTTGAGCTTCTTTTATCTTCTTCACCTTTTGTAGACTACTAATCTGAACACCCTTTTGTTTCCTTGAAGTATCTGCTTCAAATGACTTCTTCTTACTGGAAGTAGCAGCCAGGTCAACCTTGTCCTTTTTTGCTTTTATTCTTTGGAGGAGGAGAGGACAACTTTGGTGCAATGACAGTTCTAGAACTGGAGCTGTCACTGATAGCTTGAAATTTTTCTTCTTCTCCAGCTTTTCTTTTATTCTATGTGTTCTTCTTTGAGGCTCCAGCCATCTTGATTATTTGAGTAGATCTCCATGAATTCATAGAGTTTTGGAGTTTAGAAGAGAGAGGCGGGAAAGATATAAGAGAGAGAGAGAGAGAGAGAGAGAGAGAGAGAGAGAGAGAGAGAGAGAGAAAATAGAGAAGATAAATACTGAAGAGTTGGAGTGAAGGAAGGAAACTAAATGTTTCCTAATCTTGTAAGGAATGAAAATATGTTTGAAATTCAAACTCGTTTGGAAAGGAAATAGTATTATACTTATTTGAAAATATCTGTTTTAAATGCTAAAAATAATGTTAGGAAATTATCTACAGATATAACACCCAACATTAGTGATCCATTCTTTGAAACATATAGTATACAGATTTATATTCAAAACTTTTGAAAAGGATTTCAAGGCTTGAAAAACTATTATATAGCAGACAAAATTTTCAAGTATTTGAAAAGCATTTAAAGGATTTGATTTTTTTTTTAAACATTGAAACAAAAATAACTTACTTGATGCTCCCCTAAACCAATGCTTCCTTATTAAACATGCAAAGTTCTAATCTCAAGGCTGTGAATCTATCCTTTGGTAGTGGTTTAGTGAAGATATCTGCAAACTGCAGGTTAGTTGGCACAAACGATACATATACATCACTTTTCTCCACATGATTTCTAATGAAGTGATGTCCGAAATAAATGTGCTTAGTCCTTGAATGTTGTACTGTATTCTTTGTAATTGAGATAGCATTAGTGTTGTCACATTTGATGGTAATATTTCTGAAGTCATAGCCCATATATCTCATCTGTTGAGCTATATACCGCACTTGTGAGCAGCAATCTCCTGCTGCTATGTATTCAACTTCTGATGTTGATAAAGCTACTAAATTTTTCTTTTTTAGAATGCCAGCTTATCAGAGATGATCCAAGGAACCGGTAACATCCTGAAGTGATTTTTCGGTCAACTTATTATCCGAAAAAGTCAGTATATGAATAGCCACACAGAAAGAAGTTAGACTGTTAGGATACCAAAGCCCCAAGTTTTTGGTACCATTGAGATATCTGAAAATTCCTTTGATAGCAACTAAGTGAGACTCTTTAGGATCAGCTTAGAATCTAGCACACGTACAAACACTAAACATAATGTATGTCCTACTTACAGTAAGATAGAGCAGCGAACCAATCATACTTCTGAACTCTTTCTGGTTCACACTCTTACCATTTTGATCCTTGTCCAAGGATGGTGTATAGCTCATGGAAGTTTTGGCTACCTTGGATTGAGACATATTATACTTGTTCAGCAAATCCTTGGTGTACTTATTCTGGTGTAGGAAAATTTCTTCATTTCATGTACATGAAGTCCAAGAAAGAAATTTAGCTCTCCCGTCAAGCTCATCCCAAATTCCATGCTCATAAGACTAGAGAAATTCTTGGACAGAGAGTCATTAGTAACACCAAATAGAATATCATCAACATATACTTGTACTACTAAAATGTCTTTCTCATGTGTCTTTATGAAAAGAGTTTTGTCAACCAAGTCTCTTTTGAAATCATTTTCAAGAAGAAATTTTGACAATCTTTCATGCCATGCTCTTGGAGCTTGTTTGAGGCCATAAAGAGCTTTGTCAAGATTATAAACATGATTTGGAAACTCATCATTTTCAAAACCACGAGGTTGAGAAACATATACTTCTTCTTGCAGATAACCATTTAGAAATGCACATTTAACATCCATTTGAAATTTTTTGATGTTCTTATGTGATAAAAATGCAAGTAACATTCTTATTACTTCCAATTTGGCCACAGGAGCAAAATTCTCCTCATAATCTATACCTTCTTCCTTATTGTTGCCTTGAGCTACTAGTCTTGCTTTATTCGTGACAACCTTACAATTTTCATCCAGCTTGTTTCTGAACACCCCCTTGTTCCAATTACATACTGATCTCTAGAAGGAGGAATCAGATTTCAGACTTTGTTCCTCTCAAATTCATTCAGCTCACTTTGCATTGAAATGATCCAGTCTGCTACTTGTAATGATTCTTTCACATTCTTAGATTCTACAAGATACACAAAAGCATTAAAAGCACACAAGTTCTTTAACTGAGATCTTGTTTGTGTACCAGTGGATGGATCAGAAATGATGTTTTTTGTTGGATGAGATGACAGAAATTTGAAATTCTTTCTATGTGTCCAGGCTTCTAGTTCTCCATAATTCTTTTTAAGGCCTTCAAAACTTGATGTAGTGACTTAATCACTCTGTGTTCCTTGAGGTCCGATGCAAGGCTTTGAGAGCCACTTTCAAGGCTTTGAAAACTCTTTTGTTTTCCTGCATGTTAGTCTAAGAACAATTTTCTGGATCTGCTTCATCCTCTGACTCATGCTTGTTCAAATTTAAATCTGCAAAACCCTCAGTTAAATAACCATCATTGCTTTCGTCAAATATAACATGTATACTTTCCTCAACAAGCTTGGTTCTCTTATTGTAAACTCTGTCGGCTTTGCTAGTCAAAGAATAACGATGGAATATACCACCATCACTCCTGCGATCAAAATTTCCAAGATTATTCTTACCATTGTAGTGAACAAAACAAGTACAACTAAAAGGTTTAAAATATGAAATATTTGGCTTTCTGCCTTTGAATACTTCATAATGAGTCTTCTTTAAAATAGGCCTAATTACGCACATGTTCAAAATATAATTTTCAGTATTAACAGCCTATGCCTGAAAAGACTTTGGCAATTTGTTTCCAAAAGAATTGTCCTAGACATATTCTCAAGAGTCATATTTTTCCTTTCAGCTACACCATTTTGTTGAGGAGTTCTAGGAGCTGAAAAGTTGTGAGAGATGCCAAAATTAGCACAGAATAATTGACTCCAGTTGATCAAATTCTCTGCCATGATCACTCCTAATTGAAGCAATGTGCATGTTTTTCAAAGTTTGCAACTCCTTACACAGTTTTGAAAATCCAGACAGTGCCTCAGACTTGTCTCTCAAAAACATAACCCCAAGTAAATCTAGAGGAATAATCTACAATAACAAGCATACACTTACCCTTTGGAGTTGGAACTCTCATAGGACGCACAAAGATCCATATGAAGCAGTTTAGTAGGTCTAGTTGTACTTACAAAGTTCTTAGGCTTGAATGAGATCCTTGTCTGTTTTCCTTGAGCACAAGCTTTGCATACATCTTCATCCTTAAAATTGATGGATGTCAGTCCTCTGCCGAGGTCTTTAGTTTGTTCATTATATGCTAGCTGATGTGTCCAAGATTTATGTGCCTAAGCTTTGAATCTTCTTTCAAAGCCTTGAGACATTTCAGAGTTTCTCCTGCAAATTTGTTAGTATTCAAAGAGTAAACATTATTTGACCTTCGAGAAGTGAGAATGCAATTTCCATGTTTTTCATCTTGCACCACACATTTCTTCTTGTCAAAAATAACCTTATTACATTTATCACAGAGCTGAGATACACTAAGAAGATAAAACTTTAGACCATCTACAAGATAAAAATCTGAAATAGAATTTTCAAAACCATTACCAACTTTACCAATTCCTATTTTATTGCATTTTCCTTTGTCACCAAGTATGATTGTCCCTCCTAATTTTTCTTTCATTTCATTGAATAAAGAACTTTTGCCACTCATGTGCATGGCGCAACCACTATCCATAATCCACTTTTACCCTTTGCTCTTGGTGACAACATGCAAACACTATTTTCTGCCTTACCCAGCTGTTAGATCAAGTGAGATATTTGAATTCATATTCAGTATCAACCATGTTAGATGGTCTGATCCCTTTAGGAACCCAACTATGTCTCACATGTCCCTTAAGATGGAATGGAAAAGTATTCCTCATGATGTGAGGTTCTTTTCTTCTAAAGGGACACGTCATCTTAACTTGACCAATCTTGCCACATAAAAAACCATTTTGGAGAATGTTTGTTGCCTGCTTTTACAAAGCTGGTATTTTCCTTTCTTGAGAAGTTTGGTATATCCAATATCAGTTTTGTGGATAGAACGCAAACTTCCTCCAAGAATCAAGTTGAGATTATATTTAAGCTAGCAAGTTTTGTCCTAAAAGTGTTAGAGTCTTGAAGTTTCTTAACCAGAAGATTTCTCTGTTCTTCTAATTCATCATGCTGATGTCTTAGAGCAACAAGGTTGTCACTTAAAAGAGAGTTCTCTGTTACAACTTCTTTGACTTGAGTTTTCAAGGCTTTGAAATTGGTTTCCAAAGATTTGAAATCTCTTTCAGTCTTTTCCTGAGAAATTTCAAGATTCTTGTTCTGGAAAACTAATTGCAAATTCACTTTTGCTTGCTCATGAACTTTATCCTTCAAAGACTTGATTTTATTTAAGTAGTCTTCTTCGTTAAAAAGTATTGTTTTCAAAATCTCATAAAATAAACTTGCAGGTTTAGACATTTGACTATTCACCATTACCTTAATGTTCTTTTCTGAGCTTTCATCATGTTTGGCGATAAGGCATATGTTGGCTTGATCTTCTTCAGATGAATCAGATTCACTACATGAAGCTACCATGACCTTCTTCTTTCTGTCATTGTCCTTCTTTTGAAAGTGCTTTCTTTTCCTGTGAGGGCAATCTCTAATCAAGTGTCCTGCATCTCCACACCCAAAGAAATTCATTCCTTTTGATTTATGGGATGAGGACTTACCTTTGTAGTCCTTGCTACTTCAAGATCTGATTTTTTCTCTGCTGAAGTCTTTGTTTCCAAATTTCTTCTTCAATTTGAGAATTCTTGTAAAGGCTTTGGAAATAAGAGAAAAATGATCTTCTTCGTCATCTTCTTCTTTTTCAAGGCTTTTAGGTTGTTCATTATCTTTGGCCTTGAGTGCCAGATTCTTGACACTCTCTAGTAGTTCTCCATCAGCTTCACTCATGGAGATCTCATGTGTGAGTAGCTTTCCCTATAAATCATCTAATTGAAGAGAGGATAGATCTTGAGCTTCTTCAATGGCTGTAGTCTTTGGTTCCCATTTGTCTTTGGTAAGACTTATCAAGATCTTTGTAACTTTTCCTTCATTGGAGAATGATTTCCCCAAGCACTCAAGATTGTTGATAATGTCAGTCAATCTCTTGAACATGTCCTTAATGGATTTATATCCATTCATCTTGAAAAGCCATACTATATAAGGAATATGTTGATCTTGGTTGTTTTTCTTGACTGGTTCATTCAAAAGTGACCACCAGTTTATCCCAGATCTCCTTAGCAGTCTTGCAGGTAGATATCATGTTGAATTCATATGCATTCAAAGCACAATATAAGAGATTCATGGATTTATAAATTTTTAAAAGTTGTCCTAATCAGAAGTAGAGAGAGAGTTTTTAGGTTTATGAGTTCTAATCCCATCATTTTCTGTGTAGAAGATGTGGGGTCCATTCTTGATAGTAGAACACATTTCAATGTCCTGATCAATGATAAACATTTTCATCAATACTTTCTAGTTTACCAAAATGTCTCAACAATACAGAGGAGGTCTGTTAGCAGCTCTTCCCAGTGAGAAACCACATTCACCTACGTTATTCATTATCACAAGATTGTTAGATATGTACAGTGATACAAGCTCTGATGCCAATTGAAGAATGTAACGCAGGTATGCAGTTACAGGATCAAATACTCTACAAAGGGGGGTTGAATAGAGTATGGCAACTTTTGCCAAAGATGTGGCTTTAAGAAAAATGAGAAGAACTTGAAGTATTTCGAAGCTTTGAACTAAGTTTCAATTCTTTGAAACCAAAAAATAAAGTTTAAAAGTTATTGAGTATTTTCAAAGCTTTGAAAAGCTTTTCAGGGCTTTGAACTGAAACTTGTTTTGATGCAGTTTTGAAGACAAGTAAAGAACAGAAATGCAAGACAGTGAACACAGTGATTTCTTACGAAGTTCGGTCCCAAGTAACATACTCTCCGCTTGAGGGATATAATCCAACTAGGATTTCAACAAATTCTTATTTATCAATAGATAAGCCCTAGATCTCAGCCCAAGAGAATTGTCTTACTCTTTTCCAGCATGTGGTTCTTCCTAACCTATCTAGTAACAGCTCTAGCTAACTGATACAATAAGAATACCATTTGTTAATCTTGAAAAATTTGACTCTTAACATATGATTTAAGTAATATAACATAATAAAATACAAATAAAGCTCTGGAAGAAGAACAATGTGAAGACAGTTAAGCAGTGAAGCTTAAATTGTTCTTCAGAAATCTAGAATGGATTGAATGGATGAATGATCTTCTTTTTGTCAATCTGTGAGAGTGTATGAATCTCTGTGTAATTCTATGTGCTTCTGAGTGTCTCTCAATTATTCTATCTTTAGTGTGAATTTGAATTGCAGACTTTGTAGGAAGCTTCAACAGAAATTCCTAAAAATCCTCTGCAGGTATTTGACTCTCAACAGCTCTTTCCAAATGACTAGCTGCGTGATTTTTTCATTGATTTTGATATGATATTTAATATGAAAGCATAAGAAAAGTTCAGACAACTTTCCATAAGAAAAACACCCAATCTGCAGGCCAAATCTGCACCCCTGTAAATAAGGAAACTTAGCTAAACCTGCAGCACAGAGTCAGCTAACAATCCCTGCAAGATAAATTAGGAAAATGACAATGTCAAAGCATGTTACACCACATAACATAGCATGATCAAGTACGGGAAATTAGAGAATGAATAGGACTAAGAACTCCCCCTTAGTTCATGTTGTGCAGTTTCAAGGCTTTGAAACCAGATTCAAAGATTTGAAAACAACTGAACTTACATATATTACATAAGTGTTCATGATGATTCCCGGATCATTAGCATGATATTGGTAGCAAGAAAGAAGCATGGGTTAAGAATTTACCAAGTCCGGGGACCATGGTGGTTTCTCGCAGCTACAACGAATTTCGACGGTTTCCAATTCCCGTTGTTATAGGTGAAAAAATGGATTCTTCGACTGTGCAATGACCCATTTTCCCGAATCATTATTTGATCAATTGATGAATTTTTGTGTTCTCCATTACTTAGAGATTATTCGGTAGTTGCAGTTCTGGAAAATAACTATGTTTAAATGATGTTTGAGAATTTGTAGGGGGTGCTTTGTTGAATGTTGAAGATGAAGAAGAAAATAGAAATGAAATTGTATTTATAGAGTGGTGAGCTAAGATGAGTCACCAGGAGTGTAATGAGGTTGTGACAACTCATGGGGTGAGGTGTCTAGAGCTTGTAATGTGAATGCAAGGTAGATTCATACTTGGGGAGCTAAATGGAACTTCCTAAGTTGAGGGTAAATTATGTGAATAGCTATAAATCCAAGTTTTTGAGAAATTCACCTAGGCCCCATTACTTTGAGATATCTCCTAGTTACCCCACAAATTTTTGAAGTTACCAGATTGACTAGAGTTCAACCTGAAACTCACTTGATTCCCAAAATTTCTTAAAATTTCATTTGAACCCCACCATTACCAAGTTATAAAACCTTCATCTTTTCAAATATAGAGTCACTATCATGTCTTTAATCAATTAGAAAAACTAGTAAATTTTAATTACACTTGTGTCCTTTAAATTTAAATTACTTCACATTAATCTCTAGAAATTTTCAAGGTGTTACAGAAAGAACGTGAGTAATTTCGACTTAGGGGAATCATTTGTATAGCTTCTGCAGATTCAAAGGTCATTTCTTCAATACCTTGGTACTTGTGTTATTAGCCATCTAGCTAGTACTTAATCTTGTACAATGACCAGTTTCTAATCAATGAAAAAATTATTAAACTCTCATTATGTTAGTTTTTCATTAGAAAGATACAAAATAATTGTTGTAAATAATTTTAGCTTAACAGACAAAAGGTGAAATGCAAGAAAATAAAATGTGAAGCATGGAACCCTAAACCCAAATACACACACACACACACACACACACACACACACACACTACTCTCTGGAGGTGTGAGAGTGTTTTTGTGTTTTAACATTATTTTTACGCTTTTAAGATGGAAATGTTACAATAAAATCATGCTCTTGAACTACACTTAAAAGTTAATATATATATATATATATATGAAAATTTGTACCTATTTAAATTAATTTTTAATTTAAATTAAATGCTAGATGCACTGAAATTTTAATAGTTGTGAATATTCAGTTCATACATTTTCGGACGTGAATCTCGATCATTTCTAAGTAGTTGTGACTATACAGTTTATGTCTTTTCGAATAGGTACCTTCACTACTATAAAAGGAAGTCATTAGTCCCTAATATTTTCACTCAATATTTCCAAATCTCTCTTCCCCTCATTTTCTTTCAATATGTGTTGTTTTTTTGGGAGCTTGGAGTTCATTTCACAGACTACACCATATATGGTGTTGGAGTAGATGCCCTAGAGGCAATCATATTTTTGGTATGAACATTGTTTTGGCTAGTGAAAGACATTAATGTAGGCAGTACATGATCGATACTCTAGAGGGGGGGTTGAATAAAGTAAGACAACTTTTTCCAAATGAGTGGTTTTAAAGAAATTTGTTGGAAGCAGAAAGTATTTCAAGGCCTCAAATGAGTTTCAAGTCATGGGAATCAAAACAGAGCGTAGAGAGTATACTGATAATTTTCAAGGCCTTGAAATGAGTTTTAAGTCCTTGAACTGAAAACCTGTTTTGAGTAGTAAATAAGATAAGTACATAATAGAAAGTAAAATGCTAGAGACACAGGGATTTATAGAGTTCAGTCCACTTGGACCTACGTCTCTACCTCATAGACTTAATCATGCATGATTTTTAACTTAATTCTTATTAATCAAAAGCTAAGCCCTAGATCTCAAACACAGCGAATTCCTTTACTCTATTACAGCTTGTGGTTCTCACTAACCTATCTAGTACCTGCTCTAGCTAAATGATTCAACAAGAACTCTCTGTTTTTCACTTTGAACAACTCACGAGAATACAGTAAAATAAGTATTATCAACATGATATACAAATTAAGTACAGAAAGAAGAACATCGTGAACTGATGAAGAAATTGAGTATGCAGTGATCTTCTGATGATTGGATTGAGTGAAATGAATATCCTTATGTGTTGCTTGTCAATACTTGAGAGTGTTTTTGTGTCTCTGTAATTGTTATCCTTCGACTACTCTCGACAATTCCACCTTTTTATGCTGCTCATTTGAATTGCAGATTTGTAGGATCTTCTAGAACAGATTTTCCTAAAATCAAGCAGCAAATATTGTCTTCTCTAATAGCTCTTCCCAACGGATAGTTGCTTAGTATCTTCAAATATAATGTCTTCATATTTGATTTAAGAGTTTTAGGGAAGTCCAGGAAAGATTGTACAACCACATAATCAATTTCACAACCCTATGTCTTTTCCTGCAGACACACAGATTAGGAAATATTTCCTGCAAAATAGGTAACTAATTAACCCTGCAAAATCTGAGTCAAACATAGAGATTAGCAGCAGTTTAGAGTAGCATAATGGTTTGTCTTTCAGCATCAAATAAGATATAATCAAGCATAGGAAATCAGGAGTCATATTAGAATGAAAAGCTCCCCCTAAGTTCATGCCAATATACAGCAGTATATTTTCAAACCTTTGAAAGTTGTTTCAAGGTCTTGAAAGAGAGTTGTTGTTTCAAGCCTTTGAAACATTCTGAACTTACAGCTAGAATATTCATTTATTATTTATGGAGATATATAATATAATGAAGTCCTTCGATTAGAATTGTTTTTTATCTTAAATATCCCTAGTCAAGTATATTGCTAAATAGGACAGTCACTACGCGTGGAGACTAGTGTGTGGGTAGATTGATATGGAGATATAAAGTCTAACACATGGATATGTATTTGGAGTAATGGAATACGAGATTGAGCCACCACGAGAAGACTGCATATGAATATGTGAACGTCACAAGTGCTTCTCGTCGCGAAAATGGTGTTGTAGTCTTAGACTTGAAGTCACTAGATACTCAAGTTGTGAAATATCATGTTTTGATATTATAAAACGTTACACCGTAACTGGAGAACTATAAAGATGATAATTGGACAAGATAGGAAGCAAGCTGAGAGCTGGTAGTGACGTAGAGAGGATTTGTCCCTCCTACATAATGGGAGAAAATATCCACGGGTCACTCGAGGGGTAGTGCTTATGGAATGCCTGGCCAGACTAAGATAAAATAATATGTGATATTGTTGTTATCAGTACAGATAATCCTATTCCCAGGATCGAGAAACTATGGATTAGATATACGAGTGTGACATTTATGTCTCGTGTCCAATCCGGATATAGTGACAAAGGCACATATACAACACGGTAACATTAGGCACAATGTTTTTTAGATCACTGACTATTTCTATTAGTTGGGTGGCATTGATGTGTTGCTAGACACCGCTCAATGTTTTGTAATTGTTACTACCAACTTAACAGGAACCTACGGGGTCACACACCAGATGGATTTAACTGGATAAGGACGATAGTTAGTTGGACTAATTAACAATCATATCGATAAAGGATCAAAACGCAACCACGTGCAAAGTTAGTTGGACTTAAGTTGCAAAGTGGACTAATTCGTGTATAGACAGGATTCGTATTGGGGCAAGTTTGTAGTTAATAAGGATTTATTGACTATTAAGTTGGTAACAATTGCAAACATTGAGCGGAGCTTGTACAAGGTGTGAGCTTGCACAAGGCGTGAAGGAGATTCCAGTTGGCACAAGGCGTGAAGGAGATTCCAGTTGGCAATCACAAGGTGTGGATACCAGTAGAGACGTGAAGTTATGATCACACAAACCCACAAGATAAACGTTACTTCATTTATCACGTTATGAGAGCTTAACCTTCAATTCATGGAGGGATATAATCATGAAATTTTAATTGTATTTCCGCTGCACATCCTGCACTAAAACCCTACAGTGGTATTAGAGCCACGGGTCATAGCGCATAATGTGATTTATGTGTTTACCGCTTTATCAGTTTCCACCGTACTGTTAAATTTCGAAAAAAGATGATATTCGTATAATATACGATTTGAATGCGATTCAATAGAAAATAATCCAATTTTACATATCAAGTAATGATGTATGTTTTGGTGATTTGAAAAACTAAGGTTTGGTCACAATTGGGGAAGAAAATGTGTTTTGTCCCACAATTGGGGATCTGCCACAAGGGAAGGAAAAGTTTTGGAAACCTGCCCTAAGGGGTTCGGCCATGGTGACCCATCCCATCCCTTAGCGCGCGGACCGAAGCCAACATTCCACGCCGCTTCAGCCAGTCGACCAGTCCGACTGGGCTGGACCGGGTTGGTGGGTCAGTTCGGTTCGACCAATTGGATTGGCATGACCGTTTGACCGTTTTGACCCTAGAAATCCCAATTTAACTTAGATTGACCAAGCGCGATAAAATTGGATTTTAACTACTTATGTGTTTATCGCATTGTGGTTGAATGTGGCCTAGTTTGTGGATGTTTACTTTTTTGAATTGTTTTGGTTTTTTATGTAATTAATGTAATTATTTTACGGCCCGTGTGTCGTTTTTCCCCTCGCCTGTGAGGTATTTATATTTATTTTGTAGATGCTAGCTAGAATTAGATAGATAGGATATAGCCAAGGCATGGAGAAGAAGATCAAAGACCAAAGAAACCCCAAGATACTGAAAGCCCGCAAGCTAGGATGCATGGAATGAAGGTGGAGGCACATGGAGATGAGCTTGTCACTTTAGGCGTAATAGATATTCTCATTGGCTTGGAAATATCTTAGTTGTAGGGGCCACATCCATTCCACGTTTTTATTATTTATTGTATTTTTATTTATTTTGGATGTATGGTAGATGCATGCAAAACGTAACTAGATAATGATTAAACAGTTGGATCTTTTATTTGGGATTGCCCGATCCAAATAAGTAGATCAGTTGATATGATCAACAAATTAAAATAGACAAGGAATTCCCTCAACGATAAATATTTTGTTTTTTCCTTCTCGTGCTTAGCACTCTGCACAATCATAATGTACATAATTCGCGCATGCCAAAGCAGGGTAACTCGGTTCATCATGATATGGCGCGACTGCACAAACTAGTAATGTACGATTGTTTAAGTAAGAGGTTAAACGCAAAAAAGCTACTTCAATAGGGTTGAAATCTTAGAGGCAAGGCAATTGGGATTATCTATGAGATAGATAAATAATGAATTATTTGCCCAATTGAACGAAGAGTTGAATATGATGCAATTGGAAGGTGTTCTTACCTAAATAAATAACTTTTGGGTGACTTGCCAAAGCAAGCTCAAAAGGAGGTGAAATATGGGTCTTGGCCCACTGGAAATATATGATATTTTCCCCATTAATGGTGAGGTCTATTAATCCGAGAAAAATAGTGGGGCCTATATTTAATAATCTATCCATTGTTAAATGTAGTTAATTGTTCACAAATACTAAAATGCATATTTCTCATTTGAATCCAATGGCAAACAATTATCAAACATCGACTCCATCGTTGCGTTATGTCCTTAAGAAGGAAAAACTGTCTGTAATTAATTTTCTAGACTGGTACAGAAACTTGAGAATTATTCTCAAGCAAGAAAAGAAGTTGTACATTTTAGAGGAACCTCTTTCAGAGGCACCAGATGATGATGCTACTCTTGCTGCAAGGAAGGCACATCTGAATATTGTAGATGACTATACTTTGTGACTTGCCTTATGCTTTGCACCACGAACTTTGAGCTTCAGAAGCAACATGATAACATGGAGGCGTATGATATGATCATACATTTTAAACAACTCTTCCAAGAGCAAGCAAGGCATGAGCGGTATGAAGTATTTAAAACAGTGTTCAAGTGCAGTCTTCCAGAGGAGAACCCAGTCGGGCCTAATGTACTCCGTACGATCAGATACATGGAGAATCTCGAGAGGTTAGGCTTCCCCTTCGGCCAAGAGTTAGTTACTGATCTCATCCTGCAATCGTTGTCTAACAGTTATAGTCAGTTCATCATAAACTACAATATGAATGAAATCAACAAAACTCTGCAAGACTTGCTCAATATGTCGAGGCCCGCTGAACAGAGCATTAATAAAGGCAAAGGCAAGGCCATAATGATGGTCAATAAAGGGAAGAGCAAGCGAGTTGATTCTACCTCCAAAGGTAAGAGCAAGACAGCTGCAAAACCCAAGGAAGTTGCCTTAAAGCCTGCTGGTGGCGTCTCGATTGCGCATGTCATTATTGTAGTCAGACATGCCACTGGAAGAGGAACTGCGCAAAATATCTGGAATATAGAAGGCTTGGAATATTCATTCCACCACCACCAGGTATTATTTTTATAGATGTCAATATGTATATCTCTTCATCTTGGGTATTGGATACTGGATGTGGATCTCAAATTTGTCGAAATGTGCAGGATCTAAAGAGAAGCAGACGACTGGATAAAGGGGACATAGACTTGCGCGTAGGGAATGGAGCATGAGTTGATGCATTATTCGTAGGCGTTTATGAGTTAACTTTACCCTCGGGACTTATTCTAGATATAGACAATTGTTATTATGCGCCTGCTATGAGTAAGAACATTATTTCTATTTCTTGTTTGGACAAAAAAGGTTTTTCTGTCACAATAAAGGAAAAATGTTGCTCCATTTATTTTGATAGTATGCATTATTGTAACGCTCTTTTTTCTAATGGATTATATATCCTTGATCTAGATAATTTCGTCTCTAACATAAATACCAAGAGGATTAAAACTAATGATTTAAATTCTACTTATCTATGGCATTGTCGTTTAGTCCATATAAACAAGGAACGAATTTCTAGACTCTACAAGGATGGACTTCTAGACTCATTTGATTATGAATCATATGAGACATGTGAATCTTTTTTTATTGGGAAAATGACTAATTCCACTTTCAATAAGAAATGTGAGAGGACTAGTGAGCTATTGGCATACATACTGATGTGTATGGACCATTTTCCACGCCTGCCAGAGGTGGTTATCTTTTCTTTATTACATTTACAGATGCTTTCAGTAGATATGGATTTGTGTATCTTAATAAGAACAAATCTGAATTCTCTGAAAACTTCAAGTAATTCAATTGAAGTAGAGAAGCAACTTGGCAAGAGTATTAAGACTCTGAGATCGGATCATGGAGGAGAATACTTAAGCCAAGAGTTTGACGACTATCGTAGAGAGTGTGAGATATTGTCCCAACTCACACCACCTGGAACACCATAATGGAATGGTATTTCTGAGATGATGAATCGAATACTGTTGGACATGGTTCGATCTATGAATTCTCAGACAATCTTCCAATATCATTTTGGGGCCATGCTATATTAACTGTAGCTTTTACCCTTAACCGTGTTCCACCAAAATCAGTCATGAAGACACCGTATGAGATATGGACGGGAAGGCTTCCCATATTGTTGTTTATGAAGATTTAGGGTTGTGAGGTCTATGTAAAGTGTTTTGTTGCTCGGACCGGTGTGTTTCTAGAAAGAGAGTTTGTCTCTAAAGAATCTAGTGGGAGGACTATAGAACTTAAAGAGGTTCTAGAGCCACAAACCACTGATCCAACAATGGAACATGAGCAGGAACCGCAAGGTGTTGTGTAGCAACCTGCTCAAGTAACACAAGAACTTCGTAAGTCGATTAGGATACGTCAGGAGCTAGAGAGGTATGGAATTCTCGTGACTGAGCCCGGTGACGTATTGCTCATGGATGATGAGCCTAGAACCTATTGAGAGGCCGTAAAGGGGCCAGAATCTCATAAGTAGCTTGAGGCCATGAGATCCGAAATCGAATCCATGTATACCAAAAAAGTATGGAAACCACCCGAAGGGCTCGCCCCATAGGGTGAAAGTGGGTCTTCAAGAAGATTACTGACATGGATGGCAATGTGATTACCTATACGGGCCGATTGATGGCAAAAGGATTCAAAAAAATTCATTGTATAGACTATGATGAAACCTTTTCCCCAGTCGCGATGACCAAATCCATTCATATCTTGCTTGCTATTGCAGCTTGTCACGACTATGAGATTTGGCAGATGGATGTCAAACCAGCGTTTCTGTATGGTAACCTCCTTGAGGATGTGTACATGACACAACTAGATGGTTTTGAGGATCCAGAGCATGCAAACAAAGTGTGTAAGTTGCAACGATCCATTTATGGATTGAAGAAAGCTTCTAGGAGTTTGAATCTACGTTTTTATGATGCAGTCAAAGAGTTTGGCTTTATCAAAAACGAAGATGAACCCTGTCTCTACAAGAAGGTTAATGGGAGCTTATTTATGGTCTTTTATGTGGATTACATACTACTCATTGGAAACGATGTCCCTACCTTTCAATCTGTTAAATATTGGCTAGGGAAGTCTTTCTCAATGAATGACTTAGGGGATGCAGCTTATATATACTTGATATCAAGATCTATAGGGATAGATCAAGGAAGCTGGTCGGCCTAAGTCAAAGTACATATATAGACATGGTGTTGAAACGGTTCAACATGCAAGAATCAAATAAAGGATTCTTGCCCATGTCACATTAAGTTACCCTTACGAAGGATGAATGTCCTTTCAATCATATTGAGAAGGATCGCATAATTAAAATACTATACGCTTCGACTATTTGATCTACCATGTACAACATGTTATGTACTAGACCAGATTTGTCATATAATTGAGTATGACAAGCAGATACAAGTCCAATCCGGGTAAGATTCACTGGATTGCTATCAAGAACATCCTTAAGTACTTGAGAAGAACTAAGATGCATTATTGATATATGAAGGGGAGGAAGAACTCAGTGTAATAGGTTGCACTGATGCGAGATTCCAAACCGACAAGGATGATTACAGATCGCAGTCGAATTATGTGTTTTTACTAAATGGAGTAGTTGTGAGATGAAAGAGTTCCAAGCAAGAGACAGTTACTGATTCTACAAGTGAAGTTGAGTACATTGCTGCATCGGTGCAGCAAATGAAGCTGTTTAGATTAAGAAATTCATCACTGAACTGGGTGTGGTTCCTATCATAGTGGATCCCATTGCGTTGTATTGTGACAACACTGTGGCGATCGCACAAGCCAAGGAACCCAGGTCACACTAGAAATCCAAACACATACCCAGGAGATTCCATCTTACTCGATAGATCGTCGATCGAGGAGATGTGAAGATATGCAAGATCCCAATATATGATAATCTTCACATCCACTTACAAAACAACTTGTTCAGCGAAAGCATGAAGGAAACACTAGATCTATAGGCATTCAAGATGCACCAGATTGGCTCTACTGCAAGTGGGAGAATGTTGGAGTAGATGCCCTAGAGACAATATTATTTAGTATGAATATTTTTTTGGCTAGAATATTCATTTATTATTTATGGAAATATTTAATATATTCAAATCCTTAGATTACAATTGTTGTTTATCTAAAGTATCCCTAGTCAATTATATTGATTAATATGATAGTTACTATGCATAGAGACTAGTATGTGGGTAGATTGATATGGAGATATCAAGTCTAACACATGGGTATGCATTAGATGTAAAGGAATATTGGATTGAACCACCACGATAAGACTACATATACATTATATGAATGTCACAAGTGCTTCTCGTAGTGACAATGGTGTTTTAGTCCTTAGACTTGAAATCACTAGATACTCTAGTTGAGAAATATCATGTTTTGATATTATCAAACGTTACACCGTAACTTGGTAACCATAAAGATGATAATCAGACATGATAGGAAGCAAGCTGAGATATGGTAGTGGCGTAGAGAGTATTTATCCCTCCCACATAATGGGAGCAAATATCCACGACCCACTTGAGAGGTAGTGCTTATGGAATGTCTGGCCAGACTCAGATAAAACAATATGTGATATTGTTGTTATTTGTACAGATAAGCTTACTGCCAGGATCTAGAAACTTTGGATTGGATATACGAGTGTGACATTTATGTCTCGTGTCCAATCTAGATATAGTGACAAAGGGACATATACAGCACGTTAACATTGGGCATAAGGTTTTTCAGATCACTGACTATTTCGATTAATTGGATGGCATTGATGTATTTCGAGACACCGCTCAATGTTTGTAATTGTTACTACCTAATTAATAGGAACATACATGGTCACACACCATAAGGATTATAGTGGATATGGAAGTTAATTAGTTTGACTAATTAACAATCATATGGATCAAGGATCAAAACGCAACCACATGCAAAGTTAATTGAACTAAGTTGCAAAGTGGACTAATCCGTGTATGGACATGATTAGTATGGGGGCAAGTTTGTAGTCAATAAGGAGTTATTGACTATAAAAGGGGAGTCATAGCTCTATTATTTCACAAAAGTTGTCATTGAGTGAAATAATAGAGCAAGGAGAGAGCACCAAAGAGGAGCCCGTTCCCCCTACCCGCCGTCCACCAAGGAGGGTTTGGCCTCTTGATCCATTTTGCGTGAACCTATTATTCCTCCTTTGACGGAGGTAGAACAAGGCGTGAAGGAGATTCCATTTGGCAACCCCAAGGTGTGGATACCGGTAGAGATGTGGACATGATTCTGCGTTGTGATCACACAAACCCACAAGGTAAACGTTACTTCTTTTATCACGTTATGAGAGCTTAACCTACGATTCATGGAGAGATTTGATCAGGAAATTTTAATTGTATTTCCTCTGCTCATCCTGCATCAAAACCCTACAATTGGCGGCTTAGCAAGGCCTAAGCAGACGTCTCTATCGGAATTAAGTGGAAAGCGAAACAACTATCATCGGAAACTTTCTCACGGTCCATTTACATCATTGAGGGCATATAAATCTTAAGGAGATCATTTGTATGTTAAATATTAATTTACATGCACTATTTCATTTATTTGAAGAGTTGGGTATATGTTGAAAACAAATATTTCGCAAATTTTGAAATGTTGCAGTATGTCTTATTTTTATCTTCCCAATTTCAAAAATAAGTTTATAAAAAAGAAACAAATATAATCATTTGAGTTATAAATATCATTAACTTATTTAATTTGTTTTTTTTAAATTAAAAAGAAATTCCATTGAAGGCTATCACAACCACAAAGAACTGTACACGAGGATTAACCTCAGACTGAAACTGAGTGTTGAACCATAGCTCTAGCACATTAGTGAGTTGAACATTAGAATCTCTCTTAACAAAAGAAAAATAGCACAAATTGAAATAGGCAGCTAAAGATTTACAATCCTCAATGATTTCCCAAATGGCAAAGTCGATCTTTCTCCTAAATTGTAAGGTATCAATCACCTGCTTGGAGTCAGAGAAAATTCCAATTCTTCTATAATTCAAATTCCTTGCAGTGATTTGAGCCTCCTTGATAGCAATACCCTCCAAAATAAGGATATTACAGATATGGCAGAGAGATCTAGACATCTTGAAGAGCACTTCATCATTGGAAGACATGAATACATCAGCAATACCACCTGTACCAGTGTGGATGTTGAAAGCAGCATCTTTGAAAATTAACCTCCATATCAGAACAGTAGAAGCTGCTAAAGGTTCAAAATCATAACTCTTTCTAGTAGGAAGAGCGTCGAAAAATTCATAAAACTTTGACATGGCTTTTGAAGCAATGTGTTGGGGAGTCCATTTTGTTGGAATAGATGCTCTAGAGGCAATCTAGTTTAGTATGAACTTGTCTTTGGCTAGAACATTATTGTATTATTTATTGGATATTTAATATAATGAAGTCCTTAGATTTACAATAGTGTTGTTTATCTTAAATATCCCTAGTCCAATATAATTATTAATAGGACAATCATCTATAGACTAGTATGGGGTTGGATTGATATGAAGATATCATGATCCAACACATGGGTGTGCATTAAGGGTAATGGCGAACTGGATTGACCGATCTCCGAGAAGGCTACATACATGTTATGTGAAGTCACAAGCGCTTCTCGTGGTTACAACGGTATTGTCATACTTAGACTTGAAGTCACTAGATTGTCTAGTTGTGGATTATTGTGATTTTGGTAGCGTCAAACGCTACACCGTAACTGGGTATAAAGGCGTGTACCAGATAAAATAAGAAGAAAGCTTAGAAATCGTAGTAGACGTAGATAGAATTTGTCCCTCCCACATAACGGGAGCAAATATCCGAGGCCACTCGAGGGATAGTGCTTATGGAATGTCTGGCCAGACTTAAATAAATCAATATAGGATATTGATGTTATTTGCACGAATAAGGCTATTCACATGATCGGGAAACTATGGATTGGATATACGAGTGTGACTTGTATGTCTCGTGTCCAATCCGGATATGGAGACAAAGGAATGTGACAATTACTTGCACAAGGTTTTTCGGATGACTATTCTATTAGTTGGCTAGAATGGATGTCTTGCTAGAGACCGCTCCATATTAGCAATTTGTTGCTACCAACTAGATAGAACCTATGGGGTCACACGCTAGATAGAGTTGAACTTGATTTGGGAATTAATTAATATTATTAATTAATTAGAAGAATCACTTAGCAACACCTTGCAAACTTAATAGGACTAACTAAACAAATTCTTGTATGACTAGAATAGGGTCTTTAGGTAGTTAACAAGGATTTATTGGACTATATAAAGATGCTCCTTCCTTCCTTCTCAAACTTATGACACTATTGTTCATAACTTGAGTGCGAGAGAAAAAAAGGAGAGAGAGAAAGCAACAAGAGGGCCGAACCCGACCCCCTTGCGCCTCCCCCTACCCGTTGGCCAACAAAGAAGGTCGAAACCTCCTTGTTGCCTTGTGTTGTGTGATTTCTTCTTCCTCTTCCTCCGGTCCAAGCTAGAACAAAGGATAAGGAAGATCTATATCTCAAATCTAGGCGTGGATCAACCGTAGAGACGTGACACAATTCGTGTTACAAGTCATCACATGAGAAACCCTGAGGTGTGTAACATGATTCTTCATTTACCATCGTTATGCTTCTCTTCCTGTGATCCTTGGAGGGTATTGAATGTATAAAATTATCTTTTCACTGCGTATCCATGATCAAAACCCTACAGTGGTATCAGAGCCACAGGTCGTAGAACATAGACGTGGTTTATGTGTTACGTTTTGATAGTTTTACACTTTAAATTTGTTGTTTATCGCGTAAAACGGACAAATCAAGCATATGATGCAATTTGTCAATAATCAAACAAAACTAGTTCTAGTTTTTGCATTGGATGCATGAATTAGTGAGTTTGAGAAATTTAGGATCTTATTTCTAGGATTTGGGCACCAATTTGGAAACTAGTTTCAAATTTAGAAACTTTTTGGACTTGAGGAACAAGGAATGAGTTGTTTTGGAAAAAACTAAGGAGGTTCGGCCCTAAGACCGCCCCTCCTCCTCCCTTGCAACCCAAGCCACCTAGGCCGAGGGGGTCGGCCGACCCTCGAGTTGGGCCAACTGGCCTAGGATCGGCCTGGGGTGGCTCCAATGGGGTTCGGCCATGGTATGGTGGGCCCCTTGGACCGTTTTAACCCTAGAAATCCTAAAATCAATTAAAAATTGATCAAGCGCATTAAAATTAGATTTTAACTGTTTATGTGCAAATCGCATGGTGGTTGGATATGGCCTTGGGATGTGGTTTGATGTGATTTTTTAATTTTATATTTTGGTTTACGGCCTGCGAGCTGATCAATTTGATGTGATAATTAATTAAGGTTTTACTTGGATTTTAATGGCCTGCGAGCCATTTTTTTCTCAAGTTGTGAGATTTATTTTATTTATTATAGTTGTTAGCTAGTGCTAGATTGAATAGATTGTTAGCCAAGATTGAAGAAAAGAAGCCCGAAGCTAAAAGAAGCCACAAAAAATGGAGCATGGAGCATTCCACATGACTATGAAGGATGGACCAAAAGATGAAGAAGCATGGAGATGTGTTTGCCTTTAGGGTTCATAGATATTCCCATTGGCTTGGGAATATCTTAGTCTAGAAAAGGTCATATCCATATCACGTTTTATTTATTTTGTGGTTGTTTATTTTATTATCTTATTATTTTGTGGCTGATGTATGGATGATGCATGCAATTAGGATAATAAGATAATTAGACAACCCGGATCTATTATTTGGAGTTGAGTCCAAACTCAAATAGATAGATCAGTTGATATGGATCAACAAAACAATTAAAATTGAATTTTAAAAATCCCTCAAAACTCAAATATTGTGTTTTGCCTTCTCGTTATTTAAACACTCATTGTCATCATGATTTATCAAGCTCGTGCATGCCAAAGCAAGGCGACTTGGTTCATAATGATGAAATGCGATGGCACAAACAATTAATGTGCAATTGTTTAAATAAGAGATTGGACACAACTAGGCTATTAATGTGATTAAAACCTATAGGCAATCAATTGGGTTTATCCATACGGATGAATAAATAAGGAGTTATTTGCCCAATTGAACCAAGAGTTGCATGGGATGCAATTGGAATTGTTCCTACCTAAAGTAGTCAAATTTTGGGTGACTTGCCAAAGCAAGCTCAAAAGGAGATGAAACATGGATCTTGGCCCACTAGAAAATATAAGGATATCTTCCGCATTAATATCTTGAGGATTATTAATCCGTAGAAAAATAGTGGGAGCTATATTTAATAAACTAGCCATTATTGAATATAGTCAAAAGTTCACAAATACTAAAACTTGTGTATTTTCCTTTTGTAGAATTCCAAATGGCAAACAACTCATCGAGTTCACAACATTCCCTACGATCTGTCCTTGAGAAGGTCAAGCTCTATGAAACCAACTTCCTTGATTGGTACAGAAACTTGAGAATCGTTCTCAAGCAAGAGAAGTGAAAGTTTGTAATGTAGACTAAATACATGATCAAAATACTTTAGAAGGGGGGGGGGGTGAATAGAGTATGGAAACTTTTTGCTAAAAACAAATTTTAACTAAGTGAACATGTGAGAAACTCAAATCTCAAGGCCTTGAGATTTTAGAAAACTAGTCAGAAAATTTCTAAGGAAAACAGAAAGCTTCAAGGCCTTGAACTACCACAAGTTTTAAACAGTTTATAAACCCTAGTTTGATTTGAGTTGCTTTCAGCAGAAAATAAAAAAACTGCAAAGTAAAGAACACAATGCAATTTACAGAGTTCAGTCCCAATGGACCTAATCTCTGTCCGAGAGATCTAATCCCACCAGGACGGGGCAAACACTTCTTATTACTCACACAGAAACAGCCCTAGATCTCCAAGCCTAAGTGAATTCCCTTACACGTATACAGCTTGTGGTTCCAAACCTATCTAGTACCAGCTACTAATTGTTGAGCTAACGAGAACCTCTTGTTGTTCACTTGAACAACCAACCACTAGGTTTAGTGAGGTTTTAGATGTAAAAAAGATAAGCAAATTACAAAACAGAAGAAGAACACAGTAAAAGAATCAGCTTGTGAAGGCCTGGATGTGTTCTTCAGGAAACTGGAATGATTGATCTTCTGAAAGCTGTAATTGAAGCCTGAATGTATGTGTGTTTGAATGTCTGGTCTTCCACGATTTTTTCACACCTCTCTCAGTTCTCTGCAAGCTTCTCTGTCTTTCAAAATTCAAACCAGTCTTTTATCCACTCTCTGCAACTTAATGAGAGATTTTAGGATCTCAGTTCCTACTAATTCTCATCCTTTCTAACTGCAATTTAAAACAGCTCTGACTAGATATTCGTTGGAGTTTGTTGAGATTGCATTTGCACGTTTAACAAACCTGCAACAACATTAGAACACAGCAACAACAAAATCCAGAAATATAACAGCACTAAGTCTGTTTGGATTTCCAGTTTCTGAATAAAAACTGGATCAAACAATAATCTGATTAACTTCTTAAACATATAAATCATGATAAACTATTTTAAGAATTATAGAAGTCATTAAAAACCCATAATAATAAAGATCAAATCCTGCAAGAAAGAATCAAATTAATTCTGTAAAACTGTCAGCAGCTTAAGGCACATCTCAAGGCCTTGAAACTCTGAATATGCTTCACAGTCTTTCAACATTAAGACCAGAAATCTTTGATTTACTCTGATCACGATATCTGCAATTGTGTTAGATGTATAAAGAATATATAACATAGATATTTGCAGCAAATCTATGATCTTAAACACCAAATATACAACCTGCATCACAAGATTATTAGATCATACAGTATAGTAAAGCTACTCTCAAAGCTTTGAAGCTCTGATCAGTATCTCAAGGCCTTGGAGCCTTAGAAATACTTTGTCTTTGTCTTTCATCACTCAAAACAGTTACTTCTCAAAACACACTTAGAAGTCTTTGAGTCAACAATCTCCCCCTTGATTAAAGACAAAACCCATAATGTTGTGTAAATATCCCTGCAACTTCTTGTAAGAATTAGATATCATCATTTGCATAAACAATAACAGTAATACCAGTCAAACCAAATTAACAAAAATAACCAGTAATCATAGATCATCAATATTCACAGAGCACAACTGATTAACACAAAAACTCAAAATATTATTAGCTAAACTTATCTAAACACTTAAGATAAACACTGAAGAGTAACCACAAATAGCACATAATTTCTCCCCCTTTTTGACTTTCATCAAACAAAGGTGAAGAAATGTTGGATCATTACTCAGAGTCTTTAAAAAAAATCCTACTGAATGTCAAGGCCTTGAGAACAGAAAAGAGGAAAAGAAAAAGACAGAAAGAAAGGATCAAGGCTTTGTTCTTCTCAGATCTTCACTTCTTATTGATGCTTGACCTTTCTCTGAGCCTTCTCCAACCTCTTCATCACTTTCAGCATCGTGAGCAGACTGATTCTCTTCTTGTTCAGCATCTACCTCAGCAACAACTTCCTCAATGATCTCATCCACTTTCTTGTTCTTAATATGCACTGAACCACCCTCTGTAGCTGCATCAACACATGTGTCTTCACCTGCTTCTTCTTCTTCAGTTTGCTCATATAGATCCTTTGAAGTGAGCACCACTAGAATAGGCTTATTTTTCTTCTTCAAGAATTCACCTAGCCTTTCATCTGAGTCAACACTGGTGTCATGACTAGTAGCAGAAGGAATCTTTTCCAAGTTCAAACCTTTGATGACAACATCCAGTTTTCCATTCATCACATTCATCAAACCCTTGAACTGATTAAACTCAGAAGATAGATCAAACAGCCTTTGTCTAAGATGTTCAATCTCAACTTGCTGTTCTTCAACTTCTCAACCAACATAGAGTAATCATCATTTGCTTGTCCCCTTTCTATTGTAGCCCCCTTAGGTTTAACAAACTCTTTATCTTCAAGCTCAGCTTTGGACAATTCTGGATAGAACTTCCAATGAACTTTTCCTGTCTGAACCACTCCAATCTTCTGTAAACCAGTCTCATCAATAAACCCAAAACCACCAGTTATCTTCTCCTCTCCTTTCACATGTAACTCAAAATTCTCAAAGAAAAGAGGTAACAGGTTGGCATAGGGAAGAGGATGGTTTCTAGTTCTAGTAGCACAGTAGATCATATGCTCCATAATTACTGTTGGCAAGTCAATCTCAAACCCTTGACATATTAGATACATCAAGATAAGAAATTTATCAGTAACCAACTCTCTTGAGTTTTCCCTAGGAACAACACTCTTCATGAGAATTGTAAACAAAATCTTAGCTTCACAGTTAAGCACAGAGTGTGTCAACTGTTTTGGACCAGAGGGAACACCATCAATGAAGAACATAGCTTTGGCTTTTTCTAGACACTCCTTCCTATCAGGATGATCACCAACATTATACTTCTTAGGAATGCCCAAGAATTCGGAAAAAGTCCTATGATCTAGCTTTAAGCTTTAGAACTAGGATTTAAAACCTTCCAAACTGCAGAATCCCTAAACTTCCTCATACAATCAATATCCAGTTTATCTAATAACTCTTCAGAAATCATACTACAAAAAGCAAACTTAGATGATGCATACCCTTGCATCCAAATTGTCCTAACTTCAGAACTAACAAACCAATCTGAAGGAAATACATTTTTAACTTGATAACCCTTTTTAGTTGCAGCAGCAACTTGCTTAACCCTTGATTTCTTCTCAGCAAGTTTCTCCTTCTCTGGTTCTCCTTCAGTGGACTTGCTTTCCTTTGCAGATTTCCCCTTTTCTTTTTCACTAGCCTTTTTCATCTCTCCCCCTTTCTTCTTGTCTGACCTAGGTTGATCACCACCCTGAGCCTCTGTCTCCTTCTGTGGATCAATACTTGAACATTCATCTCCCTTTTCTGTTCTGATCTTCTTTGTTGGAGGAGTGTCCTCATGCAAACTTTGAGTGTTTTCTGAATCCGAATCAGAGATCAAAATCTTCTCCTTCTTGTTTGCCCTCTTCTTAGATCTACCAGAAGACTTTCCCTGTTGTTGAATCCTGTCAGATTTGCGCTCCATTGTGGGTTTAGGGTTTTGAGAGAAGAATGAGATTGAGAGAAATAGAGAGAGAGCATAGAGACGTAGAGAATTGAGAGAGAATGAAGAGGAAAAAGCCCTGACTTTCAGCTTAAGTAGGTTGAAAGAATGAGTTATAATAGGACTCTACTGAAATCAACATGCAAAACGAATCTTTAAAAATATTTTCGGATACTTTAGAAAATTCTCTGAGTAATTCAAATATTATACAATTATCTAAAGAGATAACATATAATATTTGATGATCAATTTTTTTGAAAAAAAAAAAAAATTACAGATGTTTCAAGACCTTGGAGAACAATCTCAAGGCCTTGAGATTTTCTACAGTCTTAGAAATTTCAAAGCTTTGAAATATACTTTCAAGGCTTTGGAAAGTATAATCTCAAGGCTTTGGGATTTCAACACATAAACACAAGTAGTACTAATACTCCCCCTAAACCAATGCATCCTTGTTTAACATACCCATTTTAATCCTTAGGGATGAAAACTATCATCTGGCAGAGGTTTAGTGAAAATATCAGCAATCTTCATTGAAGTGGAAATAAAAGATTGAACAACGTCACCTTGTTCTGCATGATCTCTAAGAAAGTGATATCTCACATCTATGTGCTTGGTTCTTGAGTGTTGTACTATATTCTTAAAGATTGAAATAGCACTTGTGTTGTCACAATGAATAGGCACATTTCTGAATTATAGCCAAGATCTCTAAGTTGTTGAGCAATCCACAACACTTGTGAACAGCAAGCTCCAGCTGCAATGTATTCAGCTTCTGCAGTTGATAGTGCTACAAAATTTTGCTTCTTATAATGCCAACTGATCAGTGAAGATCCAATAAATTGGCAACATCCAGAAGTACTCTTCCTATCTACTTTATATCCTGCAAAATCTGCATCTGAATAGCCACTCAACATAAAATTAGATCTTCTTGGATACCAAAGCCCCAAGTCTTTTGTTCCATTCAAATATCTAAAAATTCTTTTGACAGCAGTTAAATGACTTTCCTTAGGATCTGCCTGAAATCTTGCACACATGCAAACACTAAACATAATATCAGGTCTACTAGCAGCTAAATACAAAAGTGATCCAATCATACCTCTATATTACTTTTGATTTACACTCTTACCATTTGAATCCTTGTCTAATGAGAGTGATGAACTCATAAGATTTTTAAGTACCTTGGACTGTGTCATATTGTACTTGTTCAACAAGTCCTTGGTATACTTTCCTTGATGTACAAATATACCTTTCTTCATTTGTAAAATATGAAGTCCAAGAAAGAAATTCAGTTCTCCCATTAAGCTCATCTCAAACTCCCTGCACATCAGACTAGAGAACTCTTTTGAAAGAGCATCATTAGTAGCACAAAACAAAACATCATCCACATAGATCTGAACTACTAACAAATCAGTTTCATGATGTTTAATAAAAGGAGTTCTATCTACTAGACCTCTCTTGAAATTATTGTCAAGTAAAAATATTGAAAGTCTATCATACCAAGCCCATGGAGATTGTTTTAAACCATAAAGAGCTTTGTCTAGTTTGTAAACATGATCATGAAAGTTTTCTTCTTCAAAACCAGGAGGTTGTGCTACAAAAACATCTTTATGTTAATAACCATTCAGAAAGCACATTTGACATCCATTTGATAAAGCTTTATGTGATTGTGAGATGCAAATGCAAGAAGTATTCTAATAGCTTCTAACCTGGCAACAGGAGAAAATGTCTCCTCATAGTCTATACCTTCTTCCTGATTGTATCCATGTGCCACAAGTTTGGCTTTGTTCCTTACCACTTTTCCGTTCTCATCAAGCTTATTTCTGAACACCCATCAGGTTCCCATAACTGATTTCTCTTTTGGTCTGGGAACCAGATTCCATACCTTGTTTCTTTCAAATTCATTCAGCTCACTTTGAATTCCAATTTATCCAGTCTGCATCTTCCAGTGCTTCCTTAGTATTCTTAGGCTCAATCAATGATACAAAAGCACTAAAAGAACACAATTTCTTCAATTGTCCTCTTGTCTGAGTTTCAGTTGTTGGATCAGATATGATATTGTCAGCTGGATGATCTGCAAGATTCTTAAACTTCTTCCTTGGTATCCAGGAATATGTTCCTTCAAGGCTTTGAATTCTTGAAACAGTAGAGGGAGCATCATAGAAAGTCTCAGTTTCAGTCTCAAGGCTTTGAGATTTTGGCTCTGCAGAGGGTTCAAGGCCTTGAGATTCTACTGATTGATTCTGCACTTTAATTTTGCCTTTGTCCTCTTTCACAGCATCATCATCAGACTCATGCTTGTTCAAATTTAGATCTGCAAAACTTTCACTCAGAGAATCTTTAGTACTTTCATCAAAAGACGCATGAATACTCTCTTCCACAATCTTGGTTTTTCTATTGTAAATTCTATAAGCTTTGCTAGTTTGAGAATATCCAAGAAATACACCATCATCACTTCTAGCATCAAATTTACCAAGATTGTCTCTACCATTATTATGCACAAAGCAGATACAACCAAAAGGTTTGATATAAGAGACACTAGGCTTCCTACCTTTAAACAGTTCATAAGGAGTCTTTTCAAAATAGGCTTAATCAAACATTTATTCAGCACATAATTGGCAGTATTAATAGCTTATGCCCACAAGAACTTTGGCAAATTACTTTCAAGTAGCATGGTTCTAGACATATCCTCAAGTGTCCTATTTTTCCTTTCAACTACTCCATTTTGCTGTGGAGTTCTAGGTGCAGAAAATTTGTGTGATATTCCATGCTTTGCACAAAATAAATCAAAGTCAAGTTGATCAAATTCCCTACCATGATCACTTCTAATAGATGCAACAGGCAAATTTTTCATAGTTTGAAGCTCTTTGCACAGTCTAGAAAATTCAGATAAAGCTTCAGTTTTGTCTCTAATAAACATCACCCAAGTAAATCTAGAATAATCATCTACTATAACAAGCATATACCTCTTACCTTTTGGGGTCTCAACTCTCATAGGACCACACAAGTCCATATGCAACAGTTCTAAGGTTCTAGAAGTACTTACAAAGTTCTTTGGATTGAATGAGCTTCTTGTTTGTTTACCTTGTACACATACCTTGCAGACCTCATCATCTGAAAATTTTTGTGATGGTAAACCTCTTACCAAATCCTTTTAGATGAGTTTATTCAAGGTGTGTATGCTAATATGCCGAAGCTTTCTATGCCAAAGCTTTGAGTCTTCCTTCAAGGCCTTGAGGCATTTTAACTTGTCACATGCAACACTGTTAGTTCTCGTAGCATATAGATTATATGATCTAGGAGCAGTGAGTATGCAATCTCCAGATTTCTCATCTTGCACCACACATTTCTCCTTGTCAAATATAGCTTTAACCTTTATCACATAACTGAGAGATACTAAGCAGATTATATTTAAGTCCATCCACAAGATAAACATCAGAGATAGAGTTGGTAGAACCATTACCAATACAAACTCTACCAATAATATTGCATTTTTATTTTTAACCAAGTGTAATTGTTCCTCCAGATTTTTTTGTGAGCTCAGTAAAGAGATATTTCTTTCCACTCATATGTCTGGAACAACCACTGTCTAATATCCATTTCTGATCTTTCAAGGCCTTGGTGACATCCTGCAAAAGTAAATCATTGCCTTAACAGGCTGTTAGAACAAGTGCAGAACTTTGATTCATACTCAGAATCAGCCATGTTTGGTGGTCTAATTTCTTTTGGAACCCAAATTTGCCTAACTTGTCCCTTAAGCTGATAAGGATAAGTATTCCTCATAATGTGAGGTTCTGATCTTCTGAAGGGACAAGTTAATCTTATATGACCAATTTTTTCACAGTAATGACATTTTGGAGAATATCTGCTACCAGATTTGACAAAAGTAGTTTGGCTCTTCTTTGGAAAATTTGGATTATAGACACTCCCACTTTTATGCATTGATTTCAGACTTCCTCCAAGAATGAGATTCAGATTATGTTCTGAGCCTGTAAAACTGGCTAGGACCTTATTAGACTCTTGAAGTTTCTCATTCAAAAAACAGATTTGTTGTTCTAAATCCTATGAATGAGTCTTTAGATCAGCATACCTTTCAGTTAAGAGAGTATTTTGATCAACAATCTCTTTTATCTGTGCCTTCAAGGCTTTAAACTTGCTATCCAAGGCCTTGAAGTCCTTTTCAATTTTTGTCTTAGAAACTTCAACAGTTTTGTTGGCAAAAACTAGGTTCAGGTTTTCTTTTACCTGCTCATGAACCTTAATCTTTAAAGAAGAGATCTTATTTCTATAACTTTCCTCATTTAAAAACATACTCTTAAGAATTTCAGGAAGTACATCAGAAGGACTAGCAAGAAGATTTTTTACCATTTCCTCAATATGTCTGTCTGAAGACTTTTCTTCATCATATTTAGCCATGAAGCACAAATTTGCTTGGTCTTCTTCTGTGTCTGACTCACTTGATGAATCAGAATCACTCCAAGAGGCCATCATGGCTTTCTTCCTTCTGTTGTCACTGTCGTTCTTTTGAAAGTTCATGTTCTTCTTCTTTTGTGGACAATCCCTTACTAAATGATCTGCATCACCACATTCAAAACAATTCATTACTTTAGTTTTATGTGATTGTGATGAAGACTTACCTTTGTAGTCCTTGCTGCTTGAAGGTCTTGATCTCTCTCTGTTGTAGTCCCTGTTACCAGAGTTTCTTTTCTTTTTGAGAATCCTGGCCAAGGCCTTGGATATCAATGCTAAATCCGCTTCATCATCATGCTCATCTTCAGTCTCAAGGCTTTGAGATTTTTCATTATCTTTAGCCTTCAGTGCTAAGTTCTTGATATTTTCACTCAGATCACCTTCTACATCTTTCATAGACATTTCGTGAGTGAGCCGCTTTCCTTGTAGATCATCTAGCTGAAGAAGATTTAAATCCTGAGCTTCCTCAATAGTTGTTGTCTTTGGCTCCCACTTGGCTTTTGGCAAGATCCTCAGAACTTTCCTGAAATTTTCCTCATTTGAAAACTTCTTTCCCAATGAATCCAGATTATTCACCACATCAGTGAATCTTTTGAATATCTCCTTGATGGTCTCATCTGAGTTCATCTTGAACAGCTCATATTGCCTCAGAAGTATGTTAACTTTGGTATGTTTAACCTGACTTGTTCCTTCATATGTCACAACCAGTTTGTCCCATACTTCTTTGGCACTTTTGCAATTTGACACTCTGTTGAACTCATATGCATTAAGAGCACAGTATAACAGATTCATAGTCTTGTAATTTTTTGATACATTTTCCAGTTCAGTAACTGAGAGATTTTCATCAGACTTGATGCATCTAACTCCATCTATGGTACTCATGAGGACCATTCTGAACTATTTACCACAGTTCCATGTCTTGATCTCTGATGAACATCTTCATCAATGTCTTCCAGTACATGAAGTTATCACCAAAGAACAATGTAGGTCTGTTTACTGCCCTTCCTTTTGAGAATCCACCATCTCCTACATTACTCATAGTCACAATATTGCTATATCTATATTAATGACCCAAGCTCTGATACCAATTGAAAGTTTGTAATGTTGACTAACAGGATCCAAATACTCTAGATGGGGGGGGGGGGTTGAATAGAGTATGGAAATTTTTGCTAAAAACAAATCAAATCTCAAGACCTTGAGATTTTAGAAAACTACTCAGAAACTTTCTAAGGCAAACAGAAAGCTTCAAGGCCTAGAACTACCACCAATTTTAAACAGTTTATAAACCCTAATTTGATTTGAGTTGCTTGCAGCAGAATAACAAAAATATAAAGTAAGGAACACAATGCAATTTACAGAGTTCAGTCCCAATGGACCTAATCTCTGTCCGAGATATCTAATCCCACCAGGACGGGGCAAACACTTCTTATTACTCACACAGAAACAGCCCTAGATCTCCAAGCCTAAGTGAATTCCCTTACACGTATACAGCTTGTGGTTCCAAACCTATCTAGTACCAGCTACTAATTGTTGAGCTAACGAGAACCTCTTGTTGTTCACTTGAACAACCAACCACTAGGTTTAGTGAGGTTTTAGATGTAAAAAAGATAAGCAAATTACAAAACAGAAGAAGAACATAGTAGAAGAATGAGCTTGTGAAGGCCTGGATGTGTTTTTCAGGAAACTGGAATGATTGATCTTCTGAAAGCTGTAATTGAAGCCTGAATGTATGTGTGTTTGAATGTCTGGTCTTCCACGATTTTTTCACACCTCTCTCAGTTCTCTGCAAGCTTCTCTGTCTTTCAAAATTCAAACCAGTCTTTTATCCACTCTCTGCAACTTAATGAGAGATTTTAGGATCTCAGTTCCTACTAATTCTCATCCTTTCTAACTGCAATTTAAAACAGCTCTGACTAGATATTCGTTGGAGTTTGTTGAGATTGCATTTGCACGTTTAACAAACCTGCAACAACATTAGAACACAGCAACAACAAAATCCAGAAATATAACAGCACTAAGTCTGTTTGGATTTCCAGTTTCTGAATAAAAACTGGATCAAACAATAATCTGATTAACTTCTTAAACGTATAAATCATGATAAACTATTTTAAAACTTATAGAATTCATTAAACAACCATAATAATAAAGATCAAATCATGCAAGAAAGAATCAAATTAATTATGTAAAACTGCCAGCAGCTTAAGGCACATCTCAAGGCCTTGAAGCTTTGAATATGCTTCACAGTCTTTCAACATTAAGACCAGAAATCTTTGATTTACTCTCATCAGGATATCTGCAATTGTGTTAGATGTATAAAGAATATATAACATAGATATTTGCAGCAAATCTATGATCTTAAACACCAGGTATACAACCGGCATCACAAGAATATTAGATCATACGGTATAGTAAAGCTACTATCAAAGCTTTGCAGCTCTGATCAGTATCTCAAGGCGTTGGAGCCTTAGAAATACTTTATCTTTGTCTTTCATCACTGAAAACAGTTACTTCTCAAAACACACTTAGAAGTCTTTGAGTCAACAAGAAGAAACTGTACGCAATAGAGGAGCAAGTTCCAGCAGGTCCAGAGAACAATACTCCTACAGCCCTAAAGGCGTATCAGAAGCGTGTAGATGACGCTAATGATGCGGCCTGCCTTATGCTATGCACCATGACCTATGGGCTTGAGAAGCAACACGAGAACATGAATGTTGTCGATATGATCGAACACTTAAAGCAGTTCTTCCAAGAGCAGGCAAGGGTTGAGAGGTATGAGGTCTCTAAGTCATTGTTCAAATGTCATATGGCTGAAGGAAACCCTGTGGGACCTCACGTACTCCGTATGATCGGGTACTTGGAGAATCTCGCACGACTAGGGTTTCTGGTTGGCCAAGAGTTGGCCACCGATCTCGTGCTGCAATCGTTTCCTGAGAGTTATGGACAGTTCATTATGAACTATAACATGAACGAGATCGTGAAACCACTGCCAGATTTACTCAATATGTTGAGGACAGCTGAACAAAGCATAAACAAGGGTAAGGGCACGGCCATTATGATGGTGCAGAAAGGAAAGGGCAAAAGGTTTGCCTCATCCTCCAAGGGCAAAAGCAAGTCAGTTGCAAAGTCCAAGGAACCTGTCCTTAAGCCTGTTGGTGGCATCCAAAGGTGTGACTAAAGGTGAGTGTCACTACTGCAGTCAGCCTGGACACTGGAGGAGGAACTACCCAAAATATCTGGAGGACAAGAGGCTTGGAATAGTGATCCCACCACCACCAGTTATTTTTGTTGTAGATGTCAATTTAACTATCTCTACATCGTGGGTATTGGATACTGGATGTGGATCTCACATTTGTCGAAATGTGCAAGATCAAAAGAGAAGTAGAAGATTGGCTAAAGGAGAGATAGACATGCGCGTTGGGAATGGAGCAAAAGTTGCTGCATTGGCCGTGGGCGTGTGCAAGCTGTCTGTGCCTTCAGGATTAGTTTTAGAATTAAATAATTGTTATTTTGTGCCTGCTATGAGCAGAAACATTATTTCTATTTCTTGTTTGGACAAGGAACGTTTTATTATTTCAATAAAGAACAATTGTGGTTCAATTTATTTTAATAATATTCACTATTGTAGTGCGCAATTATTTAATGGACTAATGTCCTTGATCTAAGCAATCCTGACTACAACATTAATACTAAGAGGATTAAAATAAATGATTTAAATCCTGCTTACTTATTCCACTGTCGTTTAGGCCACATAAACGAGAAACGTGTATCCAGACTCCATAAGGATGGATTTCTAGACTCATTTGATTTTGATGATGAGACATGTGAGGCTTGTTTATTGGGAAAAATGACAAAGTCCCCTTTCAATAACAAAGGTGAAAGGACTAGTGAGCAATTGGCGCTCATACATACTGATGTGTGTGGGCCATTTGCCGCGCCTGCCAGGGGTGGTTACGTCTACTTCATCACATTTACTGATGATTTCAGTAGATATGGATTTATATACCTTATGATGGACAAATCTGAATCCTTTGACAGGTTCAAAAGAATTCAAGAGTGAAGTAGAGAAGCAATTTGGCAAGAGTATCAAGGCTCTACGATCGTATCGTGGAGGAGAATACTTGAGCCAAGAGTTTGACGACTATCTTAGATAGTGTGGAATAGTGTCCCAACTCACTCCACCCGGAACGCCACAATGGAATGGCGTGTCCGAGAGGAGGAATCGAACCCTATTGGATATGGTTCGATCTATGATGTGTCAAACCGATCTTCCATTATCATTTTGGGTATATGCTCTATTAAGTGCAGCTTTCACCATTAATCGTGTTCCATCTAAATCAGTCATGAAGATACCACATGAAATGTGGAGTGGGAGGCGTCCCACACTGTCGTTCATGAAGATTTGGGGCTGCGATGTCTATGTAAAGCGTTTACAATTAGACAAGCTAGGTCCAAATTCGGATAAGTGTAAATTTGTGGGGTACCCTAAGGAAACTAAGGGTTACTACTTCTACAATCCAACCGAGAACAAAGTGTTTGTTGCTCGGTCCGGCGTGTTTCTAGAAAGTGAGTTTGTCTCTAAAGAATCAAGTGGGAGGACTGTAGAACTTGAAGAAATTCAAGAACCACAAATCACTTAACCAACCATGGAACATGAACAGGAATCACAAGAGGTTGTGGAACAACCTGTTCAAGTTACACAAGAGCTTCGTAGATCTAGTAGAGTGTGCCAGGAACCCGAGAGGTATGAACTTCTCGTGACAGACTGTGGTGACACAATTCTCATAGATGATGAGCCTACTACCTATGAAGAGGCCATAAAGAGCTAGACTCTCAGAAGTGTCTTGAAGCCATGAGATCCGAGATGGAATCCATGTATACCAACAAAGTATGGACTTTGGTGGAACCACCCGAAGGGGCACGGCCCATAGGGTGCAAGTGGGTCTTCAAGAAGAATATCGACATGGATTGTAATGTGATTACCTATAAGGGCCGATTGGTGGCTAAAGGATTCAGACATGTTCATGGTATTGACTATGATGAAACCTTTTCACCAGTCGCTATGACCAAATCCATCTGAATCCTACTTGCCATTGCAGCATACTACGACTATGAGATTTGGCATATGGATGTCAAAACAGCATTCCTCTATGGGAATCTCATCGAGGACGTGTATATGATACAGCCGAAGGTTGTTGAAGATTTAAAGCAAGCCAATCAAGTCTGTAAACTGCAATGATCCATTTATGAATTGAAGCTAGATTTTAGGAGTTGGAATCGACATTTTGATGAAGTAGTCAAAGAGTTTGCCTTCATCAGAAACGAAGATAAGTCTTGTGTCTACAAGAAGGTTAGTGGGAGCTCTATAGCTTTTCTGGTCTTGTATGTAGATGACATACTACTCATTGGAAACAATTTTCCCATGCTGCAATCTGTTAAAGATTGGCTAGGAAAGTGTTTCTCAATGAAAGACTTAGGGGAAGCAGCCTATATACTTGGTAAAAAGATCTATAGAGATAGATCTAAAATATTGCTAGGCCTAAGTCAAAGTACATATATTGACAAGGTGTTGAAACGGTTCAACATGCAAGATTCCAAGAAGGGATTCTTGCCCATGTCTCATGGAATCACTCTTTCGAAGAGTGGTTTTCCTTCCAATGAGATTGAGAAGGAACGCATGAGTAGAATTCCCTATAACTTGGCCATAGAATCTATCATGTACGCCATGTTGTGTACTAGACCAGATGTGTCATATGCCTTGAGTATGACAAGCAAATACCAATCCAATCCGGGTGAGAGTCACTGGATTGCAGTCAAGAACATCCTAAAGTACTTGAGAAGAACTAAGGATGCTTTCTTGATATTTGGGGGAGAGGAAGAGTTGTGTGTAAGAGTTTACACAGATGCAAGCTTCCAAACCGACAGAGATGATTTCAGATCACAATAGGGATATGTTTTTTGCCTGAATGGAGCAACGGTGAGCTGGAAGAGTTCCAAGCAAGAGACGGTGGCTGATTCTACAACAGATGCTGAGTACATTGCTGCAAATGGAGCAGAAAGGGAAGCTGTTTGGATCAGAAAATTTGTTTATGAGCTTGGTGTGGTTCCTAGCATTGCGGATCCTGTAGAGTTGTACTATGACAACACTGGAGCGATCGCGCAATCAAAGGAGCAACGATCACACCAGAAATCCAAACATGTGCTCAGGAAGTTTCATCTTATTCGAGATATTATCGATAGAGGAGACGTTCGGATATGCAAGATTCCTACAGATGAGAATCTGTCAGATCCACTTACAAAGCCGCTTGTTCAGTGGAAGCATGAAGGGCACACTAGGAGCATTGGCATACGGGATGCATCAGATTGGCTCTAGTGCAAGTGGGAGACTGTTGGAATAGATTCCCTAGAGGCAATCTAGTTTAGTATGAACTTTTTTTTGGCTAGAACATTCATTGTATTATTTATTGGATATTTAATATAATGAAGTCCTTAGATTTACAATAGTGTTGTTTATCTTAAATATCCCTAGTCCAATATAATGATTAATAGGACAATCATCTATAGACTAGTATGGGGTTGGATTGATATGGAGATATCATGATCCAACACATGGGTGTGCATTAAGGGTAATGGCGCACTGGATTGACCCATCTCCGAGAAGGCTACATACATGTTATGTGAAGTCACAAGCGCTTCTCGTGGTGACAACGGTATTTTCATCCTTAGACTTGAAGTCACTAGATTGTCTAGTTGTGGATTATTGTGATTTTGGTAGCGTCAAACGCTACACCGTAACTGGGTAGCTATAAAGGCGTGTACCGGATACAATAAGAAGCAACCCTAGAAATCGTAGTAGACGTAGATAGAGTTTGTCCTGTAGGGTTTTGATTCATGGATCGCGCAAACGGAAGCATAATCAAACAAACAACCATGCAAAACCCTTCAAGGATCACAAGTCTAGATGCATAACGATAGTGAAGGTAAGAAATCATAAACACACCTTTGGGTTCTCCTTGATGACTTCAAACGCGAATAGTGTCACGTTCTCTATAGTTGATCCACGCCTAGAGTTGTTCCTAGATCTCCAATCACCTTGGTGCTAGCCCGGATTGAAAGGAGGGTGAAGAAATCACGCAAAACGAGACACCAAAAGGGGTTCGGCACCCTTGTGGCGTCAGGACAAGGGGCGGCGGCAAAGGGGGCGGCGTCCCTCTTTGTGGCTTGCTCTCTCTCTCCTTTGTTCTCTCCTACTCTTGTTATGTTCTCTCTAGAGCATAAAGTGTGTAGGGAAGGAAGGAGGAGGGTCCTTTATATAGTCCAACAACTCCTTGTTAACTACCTAAAGGACTTATTCTAGTCCTACTAGAATTCAATTTAGTCCCTTCCTTGCAAATTAGTCCCTACTAACTTTGCAAGGGTTTGCAAAGTGATCCTTCTAATTAATTAATCCAATTAATTAATTCCACAATCTAGTACAACTCTATATAGCGTGTGACCCCATAGGTTCTATCTAGTTGGTAGCAACTATTTGCTAATATGGAGCGGTTTCTAGCAAAACATCCATTCTAGCCAACTAACAGAATAGTCATCTAGACAACCTTGTACAAGTAATTGTCTCATCCCTTTGCCTCCATATCCGGATTGGACACGAGACATACAAGTCACACTCGTATATCCAATCCCTAGTTTCTCGATCCATGGAATAGCCTTATTCGTGCAAATAACATCAATATCTCATATATTGATTTATTTGAGTCTGGCCAGACATTCTATAAGCACTATCCTCGAGTGGCCTTGGATATTTGCTCCCGTTATGTGGGAGGGGCAAATCCTCTCTACTTCCACTACGATCTCTAAGCTTGCTTCTCATTGTATCCAGTACACGCCTTTATAACTACCCAGTTACGGTGTAGCGTTTAACGCTACCAAGATCACAATGATCCACAACTAGAATATCTAGTGACTTCAAGTCTAAGGATGACAATACCATTGTACCCGAGAAGCACTTGTGACTCAACATAACGTGTATGTAGCCTTCTCGGTAATGGGTCAATCCAGTGCAACATTCCGTAATGCACACCTATGTGTTGGATCGTGATATCTCCATATCAATCCAACCCCATACTAGTCTATAGATGATTGTCCCATTTAATCATTATACTTGACTAGGGATATTTAAGATAAACAACACAATTGTAAATCTAAGGACTTCATTATATTAAATATCCAATAAATAATAAATGAATTTCTAGCCAATTACAAATTCATACTAAACTAGATTGCCTCTAGGGCATCTATTCCAACAGTCTCCCACTTGCACTAGAGCCAATCTGGCGCATCTCGTATGCCCATACTCCTAGTGTGCCCTTCATGCTTCCACTGCGTGAGAGGCTTCGTAAGCGGGTCTGACAGATTATCATCTGTAGGAATCTTGCATATCCGAACGTCTCCTCTATCGATAATATCTCGAATCAGATGAAACTTCCTGAGCACGTGTTTGGACTTCTGGTGCGACCTGGGTTCCTTTGATTGCGCGATCGCCCCAGTGTTGTCACAGAACAACTCCACTGGATCCGCAATGCTAGGGACCACACCAAGTTCAGAAACAAACTTTCTGATCCAAACAGCCTCCTTTGCTGCGCCATTTGCAGCAATGTACTCAGCCTCTGTTGTAGAATCAGCTACCGTCTCTTGCTTGGAACTCTTCCAGCTCACCGCTGCTCCATTCAGGCAAAACACATATCCCGACTGTGATCTAAAGTCATCTCTATCGGTTTGGAAGCTTGCATCAGTGTAACCCCTTACACGCAACTCTTCCTCACCGCCAAACATCAAGAAAGCATCCTTAGTTCTTCTCAAGTACTTTAGGATGTTCTTGACAGCAATCCAGTGACTCTCACCCGGATTGGATTGGTATCTGCTTGTCATACTCAAGGCATATGACACATCTGGTCTAGTACATAACATGGCGTACATGATGGATCCTATGGCCGAGGCATAGGGAATCCTACTCATGCGTTCCTTCTCAATCTCATTGGAAGGACAACCACTCTTCGAAAGAGTGATTCCATGTGACATGGGCAAGAATCCCTTCTTGGAATCTTGCATGTTGAACCGTTTCAACACCTTGTCAATATATGTACTTTGACTTAGGCCTAGCAACCTCTTAGATCTATCTCTATAGATCTTTATACCGAGTATATAGGCTGCTTCCCCTAAGTCCTTCATTGAGAAACACTTTCCTAGCCAATCTTTCACAGATTGCAGCATGGGAATGTCGTTTCCAATGAGCAGTATGTCATCCACATACAAGACCAGAAAAGCTACAGAGCTCCCACTAACCTTCTTGTAGACACAAGACTCATCTTCGTTTCTGATGAAGCCAAACTCTTTGACCACTTCATCAAAACGTCGATTCCAACTCCTAGAAGCTTGCTTCAATCCATAAATGGATCGTTGCAGTTTACAGACTTTGTTGGCTTGCTTTGGATCCTCAAAACCCTCCGGCTGTATCATATACACGTCCTCGAGGAGATTCCCATAAAGGAATGCTGTTTTGACATCCATCTGCCAAATCTCATAGTCGTAGTATGCTGCAATTGCAAGTAGGATTCGGATGGATTTGGTCATAGCGACTGGTGAAAAGGCTTCATCATAGTCAATACCATGAATCTGTCTGAATCCTTTAGCCACCAATCGGCCCTTATAGGTAATCACATTACCATCCATGTCGATCTTCTTCTTGAAGACCCACTTGCACCCTATGGGCCGCGCCCCATCAGGTGGTTCCACCAAAGTCCATACTTTGTTGGTATACATGGATTCCATCTCGGATCTCATGGCCTCAAGCCACTTCTGCGAGTCTGGGCCATTCATGGCCTCCTCATAGGTAGTAGGCTCATCATCTATGAGCATCGTGTCACCGGAATCAGTTACGAGAAGTCCGTACCTCTCGGGTTCCTGGCGCACTCTACTAGATCTACGAAGCTCTTGTGTTACCTGAACAGGTGGATCCACAACTGCTTCTGATTCCTGTTCATGTTCCATAATCGGTTCTGTGATTTGTGGTTCTTGAACTTCTTCAAGTTCTACATTCCTCCCACTTGCTTCTTTAGAGACAAACTCTCTTTCTAGAAACACGCCGGTCCGAGCAACAAACACTTTGTTCTCGGTTGGATTGTAGAAATAGTATCCCTTAGTTTCCTTAGGGTACCCCACAAATTTACACTTATCCGATTTAGGCCCTAGCTTGTCTGATTGTAAACGTTTTACATAGACATCGCAGCCCCAAATCCTCATGAACGACAGTGTGGGACGCCTCCCACTCCACATCTCATATGGTGTCTTCATGACTGATTTAGATGGAACACGGTTAATGGTAAAAGCTGCACTTAATAGAGCGTAGCCCCAAAACGATAATGGAAGATTGGTTTGACACATCATAGACCGAACCATATCCAATAGGGTTCGATTCCTCCTCTCGGACACGCCATTCCATTGTGGCGTTCCGGGTGGAGTGAGTTGGGACACGATCCCACACTCTCTAAGATAGTCGTCAAACTCTTGGCTCAAGTATTCTCCTCCACGATCCGATCGTAGAGCCTTGATACTTTTGCCAAGTTGCTTCTCTACTTCATTCTTGAATTCCTTGAACACTTCAAAGGATTCGGATTTTGCCCTCATAAGGTACACAAATCCATATCTACTGTAATCATCAGTAAACGTAATGAAGTAGACATAACCACCCCTGGCAGGCGTGGCAAATGGCCCACACACATCGGTATGTATGAGTGCCAATTGCTCACAAGTCCTCTCACCTTTCTTATTGAAAGGGGACTTTGTCATTTTTCCCAATAGACAAGCCTCACATGTCTCATATGATTCAAAATCAAATGAGTCTAGCAATCCATCCTTATGGAGTCTAGATACACGTTTCTCATTTATGTGGCCTAAACGACAATGCCATAAATAAGCAGGATTTAAATCATTTATTTTAATCCGCTTGGCATTAATGTTGTAGACAGGATTACTTAGATCAAGGACATAAAGTCCATTAAATAATTGCGCACTAAAATAGTGAATATTATTCAAATAAAAGGAACAACAATTGTTCTTTATTGAAATAATAAAACCTTCCTTGTCCAAACAAGAAATAGAAATAATGTTTCTGCTCATAGCAGGCACAAAATAGCAATTATTTAATTCTAAAACTAATCCTGAAGGCAGAGATAGCTCGCAAACGCCTATGGCCAACGCAGCAACCTTTGCTCCATTCCCAACGCGCAGATCTACCTCCCCTTTAGCCAATCTTTTACTTCTCTTTAGATCCTGCATATTTCGACAAATATGAGATCCACATCCAGTATCTAATACCCATGATGTAGAGACAGTTAAATTGACATCTACAACAAAAATACCTGGTGGTGGTGGAATCACTATTCCAAGCCGCTTGTCCTCCAGATATTTTGGGCAGTTCCTCCTCCAGTGTCCTGGTTGACTACAGTAGTGACATTCACCCTTAGTCACGACCTTGGCAATCCCACCAACAGGCTTAAGGGCTTGTTCCTTGGACTAAACAACTGACTTGCCTTTGCCCTTGGAGGAAGAGGCAAACTTTTTACCCTTTCCTTTATGCACCATCATAATGGCCTTGCCCTTACCCTTGTTGATGCTCTGTTCAGCCGTCCTCAACATGTTGAGCAAATCTGGCAGTGGTTTAACGATCTCGTTCATGTTATAGTTCATAATGAACTGTCCATAACTCTCGGGCAACGATTGCAACACGAGATCGGTTGCCAACTCTTGGCCGACCGGGAACCCAAGCCGGGCGAGATTCTCCAAGTACCCGATCATTCGGAGTACGTGGGGTCCCACCGGGTTCCCTTCTGCCAGATGACATTTGAACAGCGCCTTTGAGACCTCATACCTCTCTACCCTCGCCTGCTCTTGGAAGAGCTGCTTTAGATGTTCGATCATATCGACAGCATTCATGTTCTCATGTTGCTTCTGAAGCTCAGAGGTCATGGTGCAAAGCATTAGGCAGGCCGCATCATTAGCGTCATCAACACGCTTTTGATACGCCTTTAAGGCAGCAGGTGTCTGATTCTCTGGACCTTCTGGAACTTGCTCCTCTATTGCGTACAGCTTCTTCTCTTGCTTGAGAACAATTCTCAAGTTTCTGTACCAATCGAGAAAGTTGGTTCCTGAGAGCTTGTCCTTCTCAAGGACAGATCGTAGGGAATGTTGTGAACTCGATGAGTTGTTAGCCATTTGGAATTCTACAAAAAGGAAAATACGCAAGTTTTAGTATTTGTGAATTTTTGACTATATTTAATAATGGCTAGTTTATTAAATATAGCTCCCACTATTTTTCTACGGATTAATAACCCTCAAGATATTAATGCGGAAAATATCCTTATATTTTCTAGTGGGCCAAGATCCATCTTTTTCATCTCCTTATGAGCTTGCTTTGGCAAGTCACCCATAATTCGATTACTTCTTAGGTAGGAACAATTCCAATTGCATCCCATATGCAACTCTTGATTCAACCGGGCAAATAACTCCTTATTTATCCATCCATATGGATAATCCCAATTGATTGCCTCTAGGTTTCTTAATCAAATTAATAGCCTAGTTGTGCTCAACCTCTTATCTAAACAATTGCACATTGTTACGTGCCATCGCATTCCATCATTATGAACCAAGTCGCCATGCTTTGGCACGCACGAACTTGATAAATAATGATGATAATGAGTGTTTAAATAACGAGAAGGCAAGAACACAATATTTTAAAATTTGAGGGATTTTCAATTCAATTTTAATTATTTTGTTGATCAATATCAACTAATCTATCTATTTGAGTTTGGGCACAACTCCAAATAATAGATCCGGGTTGTCTAATTATCTTATTATCCTAATTGCATGCATCATCCATACACCAACCACACAAATAATAAGACAATAAATAAACAACCACAAAACAGGAATTAAACGTGATGTGGATATGGCCTTTTCTAGACTAAGATAATTCCAAGCCAATGGAATTATCTATGAACCCTAAACAAACACACATCTCCATGCGTCTTGATCTTTTGGTCCATCCTTCATAGTCATGTGGTGTGCTCCATGCTCCATGCTCCATCTTTTGTGGCTCCTTTGGCTTTGGGCTTCTTTTCTCCAATCTTGGCTAACAATCTACTTTATCTAGCACTATCTAATATCTATACTAAATAAATAAATCTCACAAGTTGAGAAAAAAATGGCACGCAGGCCATAAAACCCTAATTAATTATTACAATTAATTGATCAGCTCGCAGGCCGTAAAACCAAACCACAAAATTAAACATCCACATCAAACCACATCCTAAGGCCATATCCAATCACCATGCGATTTGCACATAAACAGTTAAAATCCAATTTTAACGCGCTTGGTCAATTTTAATTGATTTTAGGATTTCTAGGGTTAAAACGGTCCATGGGCCCAACAATCTAATTGCCCGGGCCCAAATAAGTGAACCATAAAGCCCTAGGGCCGGCCCGGCCCAAAACCCGCAAGCTAGGTCCGCGGGTTAGGGCCGCCCGCCCCCTTAGGGCGCCAAGCTTGGGCGGCAAGCAAGGGGGGCGGCTCCCTAGGGGCCGAACCTTCCTTGTGGAGGTTGTTTCCAAAACAACCTCCTTGCTTGGAGCCCAAGTTTGGTTGTTTCCTTGTTGTGGGAGAACTCCTTCTTCCCCAAGGATGCCCAAACCCTAGATCTTAGATCCTAAAATTTCTCAAACTCACCAATTCATGCATCCAATGCAATAATTGGGTCTTGTTATGATTAATTCTTTGACAAATTGCATCCAATGCTTGATTTGTCTTGTTTTACGCGATAAACAACAAATTAAGGTGTAAAACAACAAGAATGTAACACATAAACTACGTTTATGCTCTATGACCTGTGGCTCTGATACCACTGTAGGGTTTTGATTCATGGATCGCGCAAACGGAAGCATAATCAAACAAACAACCATGCAAAACCCTCCAAGGATCACAAGTCTAGATGCATAACGATAGTGAAGGTAAGAAATCATAAACACACCTTTGGGTTCTCCTTGATGACTTCAAACGCGAATAGTGTCACGTTCTCTATAGTTGATCCACGCCTAGAGTTGTTCCTAGATCTCCAATCACCTTGGTGCTAGCCCGGATTGAAAGGAGGGTGAAGAAATCACGCAAAACGAGACACCAAAATGGGTTCGGCACCCTTGTGGCGTCGGGGACAAGGGGCGGCGGCAAAGGGGGCGGCGTCCCTCTTTGTGGCTTGCTCTCTCTCTCCTTTGTTCTCTCCTACTCTTGTTATGTTCTCTCTAGAGCATAAAGTGTGTAGGGAAGGAAGGAGGAGGGTCCTTTATATAGTCCAACAACTCCTTGTTAACTACCTAAAGGACTTATTCTAGTCCTACTAGAATTCAATTTAGTCCCTTCCTTGCAAATTAGTCCCTACTAACTTTGCAAGGGTTTGCAAAGTGATCCTTCTAATTAATTAATCCAATTAATTAATTCCACAATCTAGTACAACTCTATATAGCGTGTGACCCCATAGGTTCTATCTAGTTGGTAGCAACTATTTGCTAATATGGAGCGGTTTCTAGCAAAACATCCATTCTAGCCAACTAATAGAATAGTCATCTAGACAACCTTGTACAAGTAATTGTCTCATCCCTTTGCCTCCATATCCGGATTGGACACGAGACATACAAGTCACACTCGTATATCCAATCCCTAGTTTCTCGATCCATGGAATAGCCTTATTCGTGCAAATAACATCAATATCTCATATATTGATTTATTTGAGTCTGGCCAGACATTCTATAAGCACTATCCTCGAGTGGCCTTGGATATTTGCTCCCGTTATGTGGGAGGGGCAAATCCTCTCTACGTCCACTACGATCTCTAAGCTTGCTTCTCATTGTATCCAGTACACGCCTTTATAACTACCCAGTTACGGTGTAGCGTTTAACGCTACCAAGATCACAATGATCCACAACTAGAATATCTAGTGACTTCAAGTCTAAGGATGACAATACCATTGTACCCGAGAAGCACTTGTGACTCAACATAACGTGTATGTAGCCTTCTCGGTAATGGGTCAATCCAGTGCAACATTCCGTAATGCACACCTATGTGTTGGATCGTGATATCTCCATATCAATCCAACCCCATACTAGTCTATAGATGATTGTCCCATTTAATCATTATACTTGACTAGGGATATTTAAGATAAACAACACAATTGTAAATCTAAGGACTTCATTATATTAAATATCCAATAAATAATAAATGAATTTCTAGCCAATTACAAATTCATACTAAACTAGATTGCCTCTAGGGCATCTATTCCAACATGTCCCTCCCACATAACGGGAGCAAATATTCGAGGCCACTCGAGGGATAGTGCTTATGGAATGTCTGGCCAGACTCAAATAAATCAATATAGGATATTGATGTTATTTGCACGAATAAGGCTATTCCCAGGATCAAGAAACTATGGATTGGATATACGAGTGTGACTTGTATGTCTCGTGTCCAATCTGGATATGGAGACAAAGGGATGTGACAATTAATTGCACAAGGTTTGTCGGATGACTATTCTATTAGTTGGCTAGAATGGATGTCTTGCTAGCCGCTCCATATTAGCAACTTGTTGCTACCAACTAGATTGAACCTATGGGATCACATGCTAGATAGAGTTGAACTAGATTTGGGAATTAATTAATATTACTAATTAATTAATTAGAAGGATCACTTTTCAAAACCTTGCAAACTTAGTAGGACTAATTTGCAAGGAAGGGACTAAACCGAATTCTAGTATGACTAGAATAGGGCCTTTAGGTAGTTGACAAGGATTTGTTGGACTGTATAAAGGATGCTCCTTCCTTCATTCCAAAGATTATGACATTATTGTTCATAACTTGAGTGGGAGAGAACAAAAGGAGAGAGAGCAAGCAACAAGAGGGCCGAACCCGACCCACTTGCGCCGCCCCCTACCCGTCGGCCAACAAAGGAGGCCGAAACCTCCTTGTTTCCTTGTGTTGTGTGATTTCTTCTTCCTCTTCCTCCGGTTCAATCTAGCACAAAGGAGAAGGAAGATCTAGATCTCAACTCTAGGCGTGGATCAACCGTAGAGACGTGACACAATTCGCCTTACAAGTCATCACAGGAGAAACCCTAAGGTGTGTAACACGATTCTTCCTTTACCATCGTTATACTTCTCTTCCTATGATCCTTGGAGGGTATTGAATGGATAAAATTATCTTTTTCTGCTGCGTATCCATGAACAAAACCCTACACATTTAATGCCATCAAATATGAGATCATTTATGCATCTCCAGATCTCCCATCAAGTCTGAGAAAAAATGCCAAGAATAATATCTTTCTCTTGAGCTCCTTTAGTAGCTTCATTAACAAAAGACCACCATCGAGTTAGAGAGATAAGGAACAACAGAAAATAAAAACCTTATAGGAGAAAAAGCCCAAAAAGAGGTGAAAATTTACAGCTTGAGCAGATGAAGTTTAGTCTCTTCACTGTCATCACAAAGATGACAGACATTGATTAAATCTTTAGCTCCTCTTCTCATTAATGCAGCAATAACTGGAATGCATCCATTCAAGCTTTTCTAAAGAAAAAATTTGACTTTGGGTTGCTCTTACAAATTCCATAAGTCTTTGCATAGAGGACCCAGGCTTGAACCTCCAACCCCCAAAATAGTGTTATTATGCAGCGCAACTTCCTTATTATTAAGCTGTAGTAAGCAGTTGTAGAAAGAATTAATAGTTAGCTCACCACGTTTAGAAAAAACACCATGCTCTTTTATCTTTGCTAATAGCATAACCGAAAAGGATGGATAGAATTAAATTAGCATCCTCATTATTAAAAATATCATTCGCCAAATTCAATTTCCATTGTCTGGACTCATGATCAATGAGTTGACAAACTCTTGAAAATCCACAATTTGGAGCTCTAATTTTTAAAACAAAAGGATTATCAAATTTAGGTAGCTAAGGATCTTTCCAAATGTCCACCATCTCCCCATTTCAATGATCCATCTCCACATGTTTTCAAGAATTTTCCTACCTTCAATGATACTTCTCCAAGCTCAAGAACTAGATGAAGGGACCTTTTCCACCCAGAAAGAGCAATAAGGAAAATATTTGCTTTTAAAAATATTCTTCAAAAGGGAGATTTTTCCGTCAACTAGCCTCCAAGCCTTTTTTGATAAAAGAGACAGGTTAAATAGATGCAGATTTTTGAAGCCCATACCCCCTCCCCCCGGGTTATGTTTTGCTCGAAGGGAATCCCAAGATCTCAAATGAATTTTCTTTTCATTTTCTCATTTATCTCCCACACAAAAATTCATAAATGAGAAATGAGATATTATGGCAAAGAGATAAAGGAAATAGACAGCAAGTCATTGAGTATGTTGGTAGAGCAGAAATCACGGTTTGATGAGAATCTCCCTACCAGATGCACTAAGATGAGATTCTTTGCAACCACATAATCTTTATATAATTATTTCCAAAACAAAGTTAAGAGCTTGTTTCTTGGATCTACCAATAATGACTAGTAGACCTAAGTAGAATTTTTCCTCGAATTCCTTAGAAATTCCCAAGAAAGATTGCAAAAAATTTCTTAAGGAGAGTGCTTGTACTTGGGCTAAAAAAAGATCTGTTATTTATCTCTATTGATAGATAGACCTGATGCTCCTTCATATAGTTTCAGGACTTTAAGAGAACCGTCAACAGTAGCCCTGCAGAAAAGAATTAGATCATCCACAAATAATAAATGATTCAGAGATGGGCATATCTGGCAATCTTTACTTCTTTAAACTATTTTTGTTCTTCAAAGTACTTCAGAGTCGAAGAGAGTCCTTCAGCACAAAGAACAAATAAATATGGGGATAAGGGGTCTCCTTGTCGAAGACCCCTGGAGGGAACAATAAAATCCCCAACTTCTCCATTAATAATAAGCTGAAAGCTCACTGTTTTGATGCATGTCATAATCCACTTTATCCACTTCAAAGATAAACCCATCTTTATCATTATGGCTTCTAGGTACTCCCATTTAACCTTATCAAACACTTAAAACATGTCTAACTTAAGAGCCATCCATCCATGATTCCCACTTCTCTTATTCTTAATTCAGTGTAGGACGTCTTGTGCAATGATTACATTAATAGTACTGAGTCCATTACTAATAAATGCACTTTGAGGTTCACAGATAATCAAATCAATTACCTTCTTCAGTCTGTTTGCCAAAGCTTTAGATAGAATTTTGTATAATGAAGTGCACAAGCTAATTGACCTAAAATCTTTGACATGAGTGGGATTGAGTACCTTAGGGATTAAAGAAATATTGGTGATGTTGCAGCCCTTAAGAAGCTTCCCATTTCTTTGGAACTCCTTCATTGCAAAACAAATGTCCTCTTCCTCCACATTCCTGTGGTCTTGGAAAAACCTAACACTGAAGCCATTATAACCAGCTGCCTTGTCAGGAGCCATGTCAAAACATGATTCCTTAATCTCTTCATATGATAAAAGACATGTAATCATACAATTCATATCATGAGAAACCATTTTATTCACATTAGAGACAATTGGCCGAATATCACATGTTCCCTCATCACTGAAAAGCTTTGAGTAGAAAGATTGAAATTCAGCCTTTATCTCTTCTTTATCAGTACATCACTTCCCTTAAAAATTGAAAACTCCATAAATGGTATCTCTAAATCTTCTATGTTTGACCACAGAGTGGAAGTAAGAGGTATTCCTGTCATCAGAATGTAGCCAGACCACTCTTGACTTTTGTTTCCAAAATAATTCCTATTCTAGCCTTAACTTTTCTAAATCCAACTCCAGTTGTATCAATTGACTAGTATTTGCATCTCTTCCTTGAATTTTAAGCTCATTCGTCTCTTTCTCCTTGTCCTTGACCTCTTTAAATATATTATTCTTTGAAAATCTACTCCAAGAGGAAAGCTTCCTTCTACACTCATTAAGCCTTTGTTGAATTTTATACATCTTGTATCCTTGAAAATCTTTAGACCAAGCTTCCTTAACAATGTTTGAAACATCTTCATTGTTGCTCCACTGAGTCAAATATCTGAAGATCTTCTTTTTTTAAAGGAACATTTTGGGGACAAGTATCAAGAAGAAGAGCAACATGGTCTGAAGCAGAGTGCTGTGTCTAACCTCTCCTCCCCCAAAACCCTTCTCTTTTGTTCTACCAAGTAAAAGAATACCCTTCAAAACTAATATCATAAAGATTACAACTCTTAGCAAAATCACATAGGGGCTTGCAAGAATGAAGGCTTCTACAATGGCCACCCTTCTTCTTAGAAGGATCCATAGGGTCATTAAAATCACGCCAAATGATGTTTGTTGGTATTCTGTTATAAGTAACATTGTTTAAATTTATATTATAACAAACTAAATGTCACATGCAACGCACATTCTTAGAACTAGCAAAATAAAGTTTGTGGGCCAATAATCCAAATTAATTCTTCAAAAATGTTTACATAAAATAAAACATCATATTTTGTTGGGCATCTTTTGTGAGACTTGATAATATTTACTCGAGTAACTACCTTAGTCCGATGAATGCTTATTTGTTCAAATATAATCTCAAATTGAATTCAAGTTCATATAATTTGAGCCTCCATTTGTTACACATTGAGACCCATTTCATACTTACTCAGATCAAGAAAAAGAGATCTATTTCATACTTATCTCGATTCTTGAATGCTATGGAATAGGCATTCATAAATCTCAACTTGACTCGACTCGGTTATGTTTTCCTCCTTCCAGGAAACCATTATCAATCCGGTGGCCTAACTCTTCAAGTTTTACAGCCAATGAAGTGGAAAAAATAAATATAAAAGTTCCACTTCCACATGATATTATAGTTAAGTACGACGATTACTAAAGTTTCACACAAAATGCGGCCCTTTTTCATTCACCTAATAGGAAGTTAATCGTGTATTAAGTGGTTTAGTGACTCGAAACTATGTGCAAGCACTAACATAAGTGGGAAATTAATTAAACGCGTAATCTAGTACTAAAAGCTATTATCAAAGAATTAGTGCTATCACTGTATGAGTATAAAAATAATTAATTAACTATGAATAATTTTACTACACTAGAATGGGATTGTTTAGTTAGAAATCATCGCCATTTTCCAACCTGTCATTCTAATCCTAGTCCTTTTCCTCGCGTCGTTTTGCTCAAGCAAATGAAATCGGAATCACGATGCAAGTTCTTGTGCACTTTCCTCGGTGATTAAAGTTGAAGAACTTGTCAAAACTTAAAATATTTGGGTGCGTCAACGACAGAAGGATAAGACATGGAACATTACATTGGTTTTAACTAAAATTACAAAGTTTTTAGTAGAGAGGGAGAGATTTCATTATCACGACGGCAGTAACAACTACAAGCCCTATTACGTACCAGTCGCCTTTCTTGAATCTCTCTTAGACAGCTATTAGTATTAATCTAAAAGGGGTATATGAAAATAACGTGTCATTTGAAGTTAAATCTTTGTTTCTTGAGCAATTTGAAGTTAATCTATTTTGTTCTTTTGTTCTTTTTAGCAGAAGTTATTCAGTTTTGTAATGATAACTTATATGATCAGCTTATTAACATTTTCTTATAAAATAATTATATGCTATTTGCAGACTTCAAAGAACCCTTAACAAGTTAACAATCTTGTTTTAGAAAAATCTTCCAAAAAAACATTGTTAAAAAAAGAATATTTTTTAATTTTTTAATAAAACCGAGATTGTTGTTATAGTTAGGTTGAAATTTATCTAAACTAACAAATATGACTTTGAAAAACAATTATAAACAACGTACAAAGACATTCGTATAAGAGAAAAAATCGCCGAAGTAAAGAATATGGGAAACATTTCATACCACATCATACATATTTTTAATCATGATGAATAGATGGCATAACATGTAGGAGTATTAATGAGGGGGCCTCAAACGAAAAACTCGTCTAAGGCCGGTTAATTAATAGGTAGAGACGACCCTGGATCTATCTCTTTCTTAGAGTTTGCTTAGTAGTTTTGCAAACACTAACGAATGATACATTATAGATTCAGTCAATTAATATGGAAATAAACCTAGAGACATCAGTCGCTAAATATAACTTCATACTACTAAGCTAAATTTTGAGTACAAACACTGCTTTTTTGAACTTCATACTCGCTACTAGCTGTTTGATGGATGATGAATGATGTAGGAAATTATTACAATTTGATGTCATGATTGTGAGGCATATATTATCGCTACTAGTTGTATTTATTTTGGCGCCATACTTACATCAGCAGTGGTGTGATGTTACTCAAAAGAGATAGTCGGTGTCATGTAGTGAGTGCTAACTCAATAGTGTGTGTGTATAAAATTAACAATTACAGTACTATAAAAGAGTGAAGAAGAGTGATGTTTCATACCGGCTTAGAGCCAAACTCATAGAAAACATAGGATAACGGCAAATGCTAAAATTAATCACACTTGTCTAATTTGTTCAAGATTGCCGTCTATGATAATCCGCCTCTTTGACATTGGTGATTGATAAGCCATTATATTCGCTTTTTGTATTTTTATTAAACTTAATTAATCATAAAACTCATTTTAGACAGTATTAGTAATGTTTTTGTACTAAGGGATTTGAAGGTTTCAAAGCATTCATTTATTCAAAGGCTTGTATGAAATTATTTCCTTTGCTATTCCGCTAACTTGCACCAAGTAATCGCATCATTTTGATGTACAAATATAGAATTACGTACGTGTGTATATATTAACCGGGTTCCGGGTGAGACATTAAACTAATAATTGTGTCGACCACTAATCCTCCAAAAGAAAGAAACATCAGACACTAGAAAACAACGTTGCCCTCCCATTCATTTTTTTATTTCTGAAAAAAATAAAAACTGCAAATATAAAATAAAATACCGAACAAAGGTAGGGTTTTCCACGTAAGTGAAGTTAAATGTTCAACACTAAACTGAGAAAAGCCAAGCCCTATATTAAGTTCCAATGAGACAGCAGTTGGAATCATCAAAACACATTATCGTCAACTTCAAATCTTCTTCTTCCTCTTCTTCTTCATTCCTCCAAAATTCCATAGTTTCCCACTTCATCAAAGCAGAAACATGTCTAGGATTCATCCCGATCAGATCCCGAACCGGTCGGAAGCTAATCTTTCTCACGTAAAGAACGCAAAAAACAGTTATCATGGTACCAGCAATGGTTTTGAATGTCCAAGTACTAAACAGTCCAAGAATGTTCTAACTGTGTGGAAGAGATCCAGCATGACTTTCCAAGGGACGGATGGATTCACGGTTTTCGATAGCTCCGGGAAGTTGGCTTTTCGGGTAGACAACTACACTAGGAAGCATCCCAGTCTTATCGGTGGTGGTGGCGGCGGCGTAGACCTCCTCCTCATGGACGGCTCCGGCAAGGCCTTGCTCACCTTGAAACCTCAGGTAAATGAGTTTCTCCAACTAAAAGAAACCAACTTGGGCTCCATTTGGTTGGTGGTGAAATATTTTCCTGTAAAATGTGTTCTCAAATGATGTAAAATGATTTACGCATTTCAAATCCGTAAGCCATTTTCGGATAGTGAAGGAGCACAACAACTCATGCTAACACCTCCATCACCAATAACCACCACTACCACCTACCTCCACCACGACGCAACGCCACCAACCTTCACCGCCACACTTTTTTGGCAAGTGTAAACGAAACACAAGAAAATAATTGCAGAGAAACCTTTTTCACACAATATTTTAAGCGTTGAATATTTTCCCTTGAAAAACATTTTACTGCGAACCAAACAGAGCCTTATGTATTTGTTACTATTGAAGCAGATGTTGAGCATACACCAACAATGGAACGGATACCGAGTTGAAGAAGAACAGGAAGGAAAGGATTTGATATCAAGATCGAGGGAGTTCACCATGAGAAGGCGATCGTGTGGCAAAGATTGTGAAGCAGAAGTATTCATGGGAGCTCCTCCGAGATCAAATGGTAAAAAGAAGAAGAAGGTGCCGGATTTCAGGGTTGAAGGGTCGTTTGGGAGGAGAAACTGCAAGATAAAGAGTGTTTCTAGCGGAGAGGTGGTGGCTACGATATCAAGAAAGGCGGTGAACACGGCGGTTTTATTGAGCGACGACGTTTTTAGCCTGGTGGTGCAACCGGGATTCGACACCGAGACCGCCATGGCGTTTGTTGTTATTCTTGATCGCATTTGCCCTAAACCCTTTGTTCCTCTTCTGTGTTCTTTCAAGTAGATAAGATTAAAATAGATTTGTAATCAACAATGAGCAAAGTATAGAACCATCGGTATCTTAAAACTTGTACTTAAATTACAGAATGGTGGTCATGTTTCACATAGAGTTGTAGGTAACAATTTCTTAAGACATCTTCATTTTATTTTCAATGCATTTTGAGAGCGATAAATAACAACGAATGATGTCTCGCTATGTGCTTTCCATAAGAAATTGTTTGCTTTGCATTAGACAGTGGCCTTAATTGACAGTTAGAGACTAGTTCTACACAGATGTCAACATTTGTAAAAGAAAACAATTATCTACCTATGTTCAATTCAAATGCCAACCTTTTTGGGCTTTAGGGGAAGGAACACAAATATCGAGAATTCATGACCGTCGTGTAACAAAAAAGACATGAATCATAGCAAATTCAACAACAATCCAGCGGTGAATCATGATAAATGCCACGGGTTGCCATCAACCTAGTGAATGATACATTCTCAGAGAGACAACATAATTGAAAAGTTGGATCCAGTTTGAGGGATTTGGAAATTCCTAAGATTGTCATTTCTTGTCAAGACTGTCCTCGAGCTCAACATCATTACCACGAGAGAATAAAAACGTCATTATTGACACGGGAGTAGTATAATTTAGAGGTTCTAAGATGAAACCATCGCTACACTTAAAACAATTTGAAGTTATGAGTTGCGACACGTAAAAAAGACGTTCTGTTCTGATAAGCAACAGCTTCTAACAAGAATTATCTGAGATATCATCAGCAAATACAATAGTTCTCCAGTACATACACTAATCATCATACACATGCAGTAACAAATATGCATGCTCTTGAAGATATCTATAAATAATAATGCTAACATTAAGAAGAAGAAAGAAAATCAAAATCACCACCTAACTCCCCTACTATCATCGATATTGTTCCCTCCTAATTTCTTCAACGGCAAACACTCCACAACAAGTGCATCTTCAAAATCAGATCTCACATGGCAATATAAGAATAGTTTGATTCATCATAGTCAGTAGTACTGAGGTAGCAACTCCGATGACCCACCGTGTTGTTCACCAGCCTATTCATTCTAGATCAGTTAGTCACCTGCGACGAAAGCCTTTTCTTCATAGTATCTTCTCTCGCTTTCCGCTTTTCTTTCATTGCGTTTCTGGATTCACAAAGAAAAAAAGAAAGCACGGTTCAGATTATTGTACAGATGTGGACGAAATGAGACCGCACAACTTCTCTCCGATTTGGTGTCACTTGAGTATAACACAAGAGAAATGCTAGAGAACGCTGTTCTCACCCGCTTATCTCCCACCTAAGTGTAAAATTTGCAATGTCATTACTCATTTGGCGTGATTGCATCTGTGTGGCTGATACCTGATAGGTTGGTGATAACAGAGGGTGCTATAGCCTTTCCCATAACAAAATTGTCAATGCGGATTTATTTATGGGAAATTGGAATGAGCCTACAATTTGCTAGGACTCTAATGCTCAACAAAACTGCTTCCCCCAGAAGTCAATCTATTAATCGTTCATAATCAATCAATTAGCCATAATCCAGTAAGTGATTCATGTAGGAGATTGGGTAGGACTTGATTTACGGAATTTTAAACTTTGGGCAGGACATCATGAGTGCAGAAAGTTTACCCAAAAAAGCTACTCAAACTGAGAATCCAAGTTGAGTAAAAGCTTGCGCAATTTTTTAAGCACTGATCCAAATAACAGTTACCAGAAAGGTGGACAAAGTCAGATGACTGAAACCCGGTTGATATAGAGTCAAGACAAATCCATTTTAAAATAAAAATCACATGTTAGCTTCGGAGCTTTAAACTTGTGTTTCGATTGTTCTTAAATTTGACATTTGATATGCATAACAAGTGTAAACCTATGTTACTGGAAACACTGAATTGGCCGTATTTCCTGTTCCGGGGTCGCAAGACCCGCAATGGTACGTTTCGATCGGGAACGCAAATAGAGCGATCCAAAATCTTTAACATAATAGGGAAGACGATAGTTTACCTTGGCTGATCGCAGGACTATTTGATAGTTTTTCCGCCTATTTCATAACTTTCTGTTGAGGGTTTCTTCCTCTAAGCGTTTGGTTAATCAATCACAATTGTACTACATAAAACAGGAGTATTTCTTTTACAATGCGCTAATACTTATTTTTGTGTATTTTTCATTGAAGCAAATTAGGTAAAACCATCTCTCATTCTAGAGACCATTCGGAAGAAGCCTACTCAGCATGCCCCGTACCATGTCATATCACATTCAGCTTACCGTGACGACCTGCGATCGAGGTAACTTAGGTTTAAACCTTAAATTGTACTTTGCAAACAAAAGACTGGAGACCTAGGCTGAAAGAATACCGTTAAAGCGTCCAACATACTAAGAATTACTTGGTGTGCATAGGGTTAGCAACTAAGCGGGTTTGGGGTTAAAATACACAACTAACCCAACCCAAATCCAAGAAATCTGAGTCTGTCCACTAGTAAATCAAGCCCGCCCAAACCCAAACCACGCCCATACCAGTCATCTTGCCCTAATGAACCTGAACTTTTGAGAAGCTTCATGAGAATACTAGAATAACAGATTAAACAATCAATCAATATAAATTACAAGTAAATTTTGAAAACCTGTATCTGAAAAAAGAACGAAAGCCAGACAAACCCCAAAAGAGTTGTAATGATAGTAATAATCTAAAAGATAGTAATAATCTAGAAAAAATAGTTTGGGAGGCCTAACAGACTTCTGGGCTCAAAAGACAACAATGAAAAGACTAGAGAGAGCATAAAACACAGGTCTGTTATGGGTTGTTAAATAACTTATGGTAGAATAGAAAGCCCCAAACACAGCATTCTTCATCCCCTTAGTTTGTTGCTGCTGGAGAACCACCTATTGGCGACTACAAGTGAAGAAAGGTTTTGCCAGAGTATAGGTAACCTGAGATGAGGCTTCATGGAGTGGTCACTTTCAAAATTGGAACCGATCAAGAAAGAGCAAGCAGAAGTGATAAAAAACTGACGGATGAGTGAAAGATAAGGGGGGAGGGCTACTGTGGGAACTCTATGACCAAATGCGGTTGCTAACTTTTTTTACCCGAACCCTCACAAACCCTCATTTGCATGTACCCGAATTTACCCAAACAGGGCTGGATTAGGCCGGACGCGAAACTTTTACCCAAATTGTCATCCTAGATGCATGCAATCACTAATACCTAAATTTGTTAACTTAAGTAACTTGATTCATATTTAGCAAGTCTTTTACACAAGACATATCTGTTTTACATAATTCCTAATGTAATTTCCAATATGCTACCAGCCTACCACTAAAATTAATAAAAAATGGGGTAGCAAATTGGAAGTTACATTAAGAATAAACAGCTGTTTTTGAAAATTCACGCATTCAATTCCTGTTTTCCGTTACAGTCCGTCCGATACGGGCCGATCCCGTTACACATGACCGCGACTGATACGTCGCCGCTTCCATTTTTTTAACCTTGGTCAGAAGTCCTGATAAGATGAGATAAAAGCACATCTCACTCTCTCAGCCCTAATTAGCTAAAAGGATGCCAAATCTGTCATTTTATGCTTTTTTCTCCAGATCTCCACGACATATCTTAAATTCCTAAGACTTAAAAGGCTCACAATTTTGCAAAAAGACAAAGGAAGATGGATGATGATAAGAAAACCCTTAGCACTTCAATAATTACCACCCAAACAAGGCCATTGAATGGTAAATTTCACAAGTTTTCACTATTCATCAACCATAAAAATAATTCAGACACGTGTGCGCCAAGGCAATACCTGGTATGCCTCATGATTTGATACAATTCTCCTTATTATGGTGCTCGTCGTAATATCCAAAGGACTTTCTAACAACTTACAAATGCCCATTTCTGTAGGAACAGCATATGGGTTCCGCTTTTCCTGTGTAAAAATGAAAGGTTACTATCAAACAGACTCAATGTTTTTCCCTAGTAAGTATGAAAATATCTAATACCTTGTCATAATCACAGTCTTCCGCTATAGTTCCATGGACAACTATCGAGATGTTGAAGGTTGTGATCTGCAGGCACGAGTAAATCCAATCAACAAATACAAATATTATTAAGGAAACGGAATAAGTCAATTTATTAAAAACAGCGGAAACTATGTGATGTAATGTGTAATCAGCATTATGAATGTTCAGTCTTATTCGACGAACATAGCCACTATCTAAGAGGACTAAAATGGCCAAAAAAATCTGTCTACATAAACTACCACCGTCGATGATTCATCTAACAAAAAGGTGATCAAAGCAGTAAATTAGCTTATAAATGACACACAAACTAACCATGTCCTTGGACACTTCCCATGGTGCACCAATAATCACCTCGTCCACATAACGACAAGCTAAAACACTTAAACTCCTTTCATGGAGATTCATGATTGGACGGTGTGCCCCTCTGTTAGCACTGCACAGCAATCACCAGAAAATAAAAGAAATAAGCTTCCTTCTAGCTAAGGCAGGTGGAAATATATAAGTCGAGTCCGGACAATGTCTTACGCACAGGAATATGTATGTCAACCAATTAATATTACGGAAACTTTGCTCAAAATGAATTACCAAGAAAGATTTAATACTATCAGATTTTTTTGAAAACATAGACGAGCTCACTGCTGCAAAACAGATAGTACTGATTTTGTATACATCACTGAGAACACCACGAATTGGATGCTAAAGATTTCTGGTTTACAGTCAATCGAGAAACTAGCAATTATCACATTAAACTTAAGTACACTGCAGATCCAGTCAACTGGTCAAAATAAATGGTAGTCACTAGCAAAAATAAATGAAGATTGGGATAAAAAATTGCTTCCACTCATTAATGTTGCATCTAAGTATCTAACTACACCGCAGATAGATAAACAGAAGTGTAGCTACTCTTTAGATGGAATACCACATTTGTCCAAACTTATATCTTTTAATGGAAAAGTAGCAGGCCCATCAATGCTTCCACTCATTAATGCTGCTTCTAACTACACCGCAGATAGCTAAACAGGAGTGTAGCTACTCTTTTAGATGGAATATCACCCAAACTTATATCTTTCTCTGGAAAAGTAGCAGACCCATCAATGTGTTTTACATAACAAAAAGATTTTGACCACCAGCCTCCTGCTCTATAGTGCAATGGTAATTTCTGCTAAGCATCTGAGATAGATAATCCTACTATCTAACCCTCAATGGAAACAAAATGGATATTCCTACTATCTAGCCCATCATGGAAAGAAAATGGTGGGTATTGTTTAGTAAAGATGACAGTTAAAAAATACAAAAGATATACACAGATGACAGATGAGGCTTGAAAGTCCCATATTGTTGAGTAATGCATTTAGGTTTAATCAGGAAGTAGATCTGATGGATACTGCCATTCAGATGTTCCTAAATCTCGAGCAGGATCAGTATAATAAATTATATCCATTAGTTACTAATAAAATTCAATGAACAATATGCAGCCAATCACATTTTCCTAAACAGAACTTTTAGCTTAGAAATTGGTAACCAACGATTACACCACAGAACCTACAGCTTTAAAAACTAATGATTTGGTGATTTAATATAGATGCTGCAAGCGTCTCCACCCGCTATAAATAAGTGCCACACAAAAGTATAACAATGTTAACCCTCTTGAAATGACGTTTATCATAGTTCAATTATCATCACCGCAAAGGAGATAAGCAAACCTGACAGTTTGATCAGTATGAATCCCGACCAGTAGAAAGTCTCCCAGACCGCGAGCAAGCCTCAATATCTATACAGAATCACAAGTTTTGATCAAAATTTCAAAACAAATATGCTGACCTAGAACATCAGATCAAGACCGAGACCACATGGAAATAGGAAATAGCATGCGGTCATTGTAGGAAGGTATATCAGAAAGCAACAAACAAGATCAGCAATTCTAACATTCTACGGAAACTAATACCAAATTGAATGTAAGACTAGAAGTCTTCAGAGTACATAACCCCAAAGACCCACAAAAGCAAGTATCAGGTATGAAAGACTATCACAATGAATCAAAGCTTGGCAGGTATATACGACCATGTCATCCATCATGTTGAGTTGGCTGGCATACCATAAACATTGGCCCACCCACTGATGTGAACATTTGTAATTGGTAGATTGGAAATGATACATTCCATGAGCAGTTCAAGTGTATAACAATAGAACCAAGTGGCAGGTCAATACCTCAACATGTCCCGCATGAAACAGATCAAAAGCACCATCGATATAAACTATGCGAGCATCTGGTCCAGGACCCTAGAACAAAAACAAAAATCAACTGCAATAATCAACAGCTGTAACTTCAATCAATACATTTTCCAGAACGGTAACAGATATTAGAGAGATTGCAGAAATAGTAAATGCAGTGGCAGTGCAGGAAAAAATAATAGTAACACCGGAAAAACAGGAAATGAGTATTATTTACAGTTCACCAAAAAGAAGGAAATGAAGAATATCCAGATTTCAAAAACTACAAACATTAGAAAGGGTCAGGGGTTGTGGATCATTCTTGAAGGAACTCAAACAGAACCGCATCACAAAGGCGAGCAACTTATTTTGATAGGTACCTTGCCATTGGAGAATTGAACAATTCTTCGAGATGTAGGTAGAAAATGAGAAATACGAGTCGCACTGCCTGATCCACCTTCTTCAGACTTTTGGCTGTGACCATGACTGAATTGTCTTTGCAAGGAAGAATGACTGGGCTTGTCACCAGAGGACCTTTCCCTCACACAAAGGAGCATTCTACCTGATAGTAACATTACCAAACAATCAGCTTTTTAACAGCATGTAGAACACAAGATAACTCTCTCAATTCCAAGTAGGGCTGCCAATGAGTGGCTGCAAATGAAGAAAATGTAAGGTCACTCAAGACAGTCATATTACTACTCAACTACTACCGCCCTACATAATACACCCCCTAGTAAGTGCCACTTAGGCACCTAAGCTTTTACTTTTACTAGTGTGTTATATCACTTGAAAACCTTTAGTATAGGAAAACATATATTTTTATTGTTTCTCTCACTACTGTGACAGTGAACCCACCACTAGGGACAGAACGACAGAGTATAGAACAATTAGAATTTCTCTTGCACAGACAATATCGGGCATGATTATTGTTCTGCCAGGAAAGAAGAATACAAGAGATAATGTTTTAGATGCCACAAACCAGCCAACCAGGTCCATGTCGTGTGTTTTTGACATACCTGAAATGTGTCTTCCTTGACTGTTTTGATTCCGATGATAGTATTAGGAGTCTGCGATGCAACGGTGCCAAAGATAGTTCTAGATGTTGGTATGAATTGCAGGGATGGAAGTGGCAGTGTAAAGGAGTTTGCGAGGTGATGGTGGTGGACTGGTTGTGCTTCTGTGCTCACAATGAAATAGAGTTGCTTGTCCTCTCTCGTTCTTAAACAGAGAGGTACGCATAGTTTACATTTGAATATCTAAACTAGTGAATATTGACAGATAGCCCCTATCAATATTCATGGATTATACGGATAAAACTTTATTTATCTAATTGGACTTTTTCTAATTTCTTATAGGTGATATTTGAATTTACTCATGTGTTGCCAAATTAACGCAAACGATGGGGTGAGTGCAATGAGAATAATACTGAACATATTATGCAAGAGATTCTACTTCTCTTAGGAGCGACCGGTTTCGGTCGTTTGATGTGATACTAAACATATAATGTATAAGCGGGGTATTCCCTAAACTGTAAACACCGCGAAGAAGTTACCCGGCTATCTAAAGAGCGAGAGAGAATCTCGCTTGTGGAATTTATAAATTGGCACGAAGGTTAATCTGCTGGAACCAAAAGACATCGCCAAGTTTAGCCACACTACGGCACTGTAGCCTTGACAGATTCAGTTAGTGGAACACATAGTGATAAACAGCACCATGTGAATTCAGTGAATTTTAGAGCCAGTTTGGCAACAGCTGAAAACTTTATATTCGGCTAAATATAATCTGAGTGAACAATAAAAATATCTGAACAGAAAATCGAAAAACTGTTCGGTATGAGCTGACAATCATAGTTAAAAATTTAAAAGCATCTGGAAAAAATGTAACTTTAACATAAATTTGCTCTAATGTCCCTGTGTATAGAGTTGATTAGCTCCAACTCCACATAGTCTTCACAAACATCACCACCAACTATACCCCTCTTTCTGTAGAAAGACCAGCAACCTCGATGAATCCAAAAGTAGCAAAGCTGAATCATCAGCTACATGCTAACCAGCCTAGTTAGAAATCAAATCTCACCACCACATGGCTAATTAAGTTTGTACCTACTGAAATTGACACCACCACCCAATTTAGCAGAGCCACAACTTCTTTTAGGTTTATCACTCAAAACCCAGCAACCTCTCAAGAATCGAACTGTCAATCAATTTCATCGTTAAGAATAGATAGACAATTGAGAATGGACCTCGCGAATTTTGGCATAATTGAGATTACATATTAGCTGTGCGTGCGTATGTGCCTGAGAGAGGTGGGTCATGGTATTAGTGAGTTGTGATGATTCGTTGCTACTATTTTATATAGTCCATAATGGATGAGAACTGTGTAGGAACGGAGGTTGTGTTGGGAATCAGGTTTAGAGAGAGATAAGTTCTAGACAAAGTTGGTAATTCATTTAAAATTTGAGGCATAGTTGTCAAATCGGGATTCAAATAGTGAATCGAATTTAACCTTCACTGAATCGTAAATCGAATTGAATCGTGAATCGTAAAGATTCAGGTTGCAATAATTTATGTAGGTGTAATAAAATATTTCATAATACTATAACATTATTGAACAAAATATTCATATTTTTACAAAAAAGAAAACTCAAATTATTGGAAACTCGCATCCACAACTATGTATTAGGAGTTTCACATATCTAAAACAGACATTAATGTAGGAAGTATTATTTCTTAGTCTGATGCTGCAACTCAATTACACCTTCATATGAATCGAAGGTGAATCGTAGAGTCGGTGTGGATCGCAGCTAAATCGTAAGATTCGGACTTTTGAATCGGGATTCAAATAATTATTTGTCCAGAAAAAGATTCACTAAGGGATTCGCATCGTTTCAAGGGTGAATCGAGTCGAATCGTATGATACGAATCGTGAATCGTAAGATTTTGACAACTATGATTTGAGGGCATATACGTCTTTAAAGCATGCCCCAGATGGCCCGATTTCAATAATATCCAAAATTAGAGAGTCCAAATCAGTCAATTTTCATGTCAAATCAGCTATAGCCCCATTCTACTGTGCCTAACAGACATTTAAACCGCCCAAAAAGCAGGCTATGGGCAGACCAATCACCAATTATATGAACACTACCAACCTGAGCAAAATATGCTAATATATAAGGAGGGATGTACTTACCAACAATATCAGTGCTTGAAACTCCTTCTGTGCGCTTGATCTGCTTATATCTACCAGCCTTTTTAGCCAGAGCGTAAGCATCAGTTCCATCAGGTAGAATGCATGGATCGTCCCCATGAATAATGTAGTCTATATTGTATTCATCAAAGAGCTTCCTCATAAATTCTTCAGTTATTGCATAAGGTGCATCAGGAATGACCTCATCCACCCACTTCACAGCACCGACCATGATCATCCTACAAAGCAAAGTACCGGGTCATGAAATTAACATTTAGTTGATGAAGAGAAACCTGGTACACCCACAGTTAGTTGCTCAAGCAAATCCGACATTGTGTGTGTGTGTTTGAGAGAGAGAGAGAGAACATGGAGCTAGGTACAAACATATGGGTTGAGGAAGGAGACCTATATCATCTCTAAAGTGCTTCAAGAGTGCAGGTTAATCACTGGTACTTGTACCTCAACATTTCTAATTCCTGTCACTAGTCCTCCAGTAGTTAACATTTCATGTTTTTTCCCAATCGCCGTCTCTGCATATACGTGTGACATGTGTTAAGTATTATATCCCTACTGTCATGTCTTGAGGATCATGTGTTTCTGGATTAATGATGTCCATTTTTAGCCCCCTCTCTGCATTTAAACGAATTTGAGTGAAGCGACAGGATGGCGAACCCACAAAAAGGAGCAACATCAAATCGGGCATATGAGACGTTCAAATACTTTGAAGACATACTACAAAGCGTGCGGATTACTTTGGGCAGAAATAAAAGACATTTTGGGGTTGCTTGGGGACACAAGCTCTTCGTGTTTTTTAAATATATTTTTTATTAAAGGGAGCTGATTCTTACAGAGCAAATAATGATCCTTACAGAGCCACTAACTATATTCATGTGTAGATTGACCAAATTAACCTCCTTACCATTTGTTATGTTATCAACAACTTTTACTAATTAAGAGTTTTAAAGTTTCAATGTTCAACAACTTTCTCTTTCTTACAACATTCTATTTCTATGACTTTTTGTATGGCTAAACAATTTCAATAACTACTTTTTAGTAGAGAGTACTAATCTGAATTTTTTTTGTCTCGTTGAGATTTGATTTTGGTTGGGTGAACTGGGTTAGCAGAAACAAATACATGCTACACCCACATGAAATTGGAATCCACGATAATTCATTAATCAATCTATTTTGAGATCTGACGACTAATTCTATTTGGAGACTATCAGAGGATGGTCCGATGGGGAAGGTAGGCAGATTAAGAATGGCTAATTGGGTTAGAGGGGGCAAACGAAAACCTAAAGAAAATAAAACATAGATCCAAACGAATTACATATCAATTGCAGAGAACTTTTGAGTACTGACAAAAAAGAAAATGCACTGATGACCAGCTAAAGAACACTAAGCATATAAACTACAAGAGTCATACTTTAGTCTAAAACTCTTTTATGTACCAGAGGAAAAAAGAGAGTCACTTTTCTATGTACCACAGTGACCAAATAAAGTTGAAAATATGGTGTAGGAGATAAAAGGCCATAGCAATTATCAAGTACTCACCAAGGAAACACATCATAGATGCTCAACAAGACCAATAAAAAAACAGATTAATACTAGCTACTGGAAAAAAAATAGTAATACAAAAAAATCATAGAAAGAGAAGTCCTAAAAAAGAGGAAGTAGTTGCATTGGAAGTTTAAAACTTTTAATTACTAAAAGTTGATAACATGACAACTAGTAAGAAGGTTAATTTGGTCAATTTCCACATAAAATTAGATAGTGGCTCTGTAAGGATCATTCTTTGCTCTGTAAGAATCAGCTCCCTTTATTAAATACTAAATGATGTTTCGGAACAGCCAACTTTTGGAGCGGTAGTTTTTTTGAGCCAGCTCAATGTTTTTTACTAGGCAGGGCACCAGTAAAACCCAGTGCAAACCCCATCCAAGCTTTCCCACATGGCGCATATCCCATTTCATACACTTCACACGTTTCTAAACATGGTGATGGCCAAGCACTGCGGTGAAATGGATTTTCTGCTCGAGCATTTAATGAGTTGAAACTTGAGCAGAAAAAAATAAGTCATCCTCACCCACAGTTTATAAGCTTATTACTAAAAAAAACTAACCCTAAACACAGACAAAGCAAGTGTCCCCAAACTAAGACATTGGCAGTGCGTGGTAACTAGATTCACTGTTTGTAAATAAAGGTGCGGACACACTATTATCCAAGTAAGTCAAACTCATAAGTAAGAGTTTGCTCTGTTCTGCGTGTGCCTGTGTGGGGCCAGGTGGTGGGAGGTGGAAAAACTGATAGGACTCAACATGAACACCACACATCGGTCCTAGTTGATATCAAAAAAATTCTTACAGTCAGACAATCTGCCTACTTTGCCAATGTATCTACAACAAATACATTAAGTTTTCACGAATATACCCCATTAGACTACATGACAGAGGAAGTCTATTTAGGTGAAAAGAACATATGTCTCATCCAGATAACGCATAGAAATGCGAAGATTGGGATAGCAACGGGTATAATGCCAAATCACATCCAGGAAAATAAAATGGCAGCTGATGTTTATCGAGGTGACACAGAAATGTAAGCATGAACCACGCTTAATACAGAGCAACAATAAATCCAGACAGCATTTCTAAGGAAATAAAAAAAGACATCTGAATACCTTAACTGATGCACTGTGAGTGAACTTAATAGCTTTACACTTCACTATTGTCCTTTAAAGCATTCAAGATTCAACAAATAATGTAGCCTACTATTCTCTTGGGATAAGGAAATTGTTGGAGTAAAACCCTGAATAACTGTCAGATTTCTTGATAGCTATATATGTACTTAGCAGCAGCCTGAATTAATGTTTTGTATGCATCAGACAGGAACACACGGAAGGAAAACAGCTCAAGAAAAACCCCTGGTCTATGAGGTTACTACAAGAAATGCTTTCGGACATTCTTAATCCTAAACGAAGAAGCTCGTAATTACTACCAGCAAACTTAAAATGAGTGAACAATTGAGGTTCCATCAAAATAACAAACAACTAAGCTCAAAAGGAAGTAAAATTGTTAATCACATAGTTCAACTTTGTATCCTTTAATATATAGCTCCACAAGTGTTCCATCATTACGACAAGAACGGCTTAGGGAGAAGATAATCCCCACCCTTCTTCTCAATGGTGTGATGAAAAGATAATCCCCATCCTTCTTCTCAATGATGTGATTTTAAGCAACACGGTCAGAAAGAGTAGAAAAACATCTCCTTTGTTCATCATCAACAATCAAGTAAAACTTAAAACTTTGAGAGCTATATATGAACAAGGATCTCAACCCACAACAAAACTGCTAATCTCCGGTCGAGACATTACAAGGGTATCTCTCAAAATCAAATAAAACCCACAATGTGAGATGGGTTCGTTCATGAATAAAATGCCAAATCAGGAGAATTTGGAGGGGGGTGGGTGATAATACTACCTTTCCTTAAGGGGCGTAACGGGAGGGCCCTTGTTGGCAGTGATCTCGTCGTCGCTGACAACACCAACCACCAATTGATCACCGAGGGCTCGAGCCTGACGGAGAGCGTTGCAGTGGCCGTAGTGCATCATATCAAAGCATCCATCCATGTAAACCCGTACCGGCCTCTTCTTCCTCCTGGGGCCGGCGAGGTATAGCCCTAGGGCTGACACACCCAGAACAACTCCTCCGATCAGCCAAGTAGCAATCAACCTCGAACTCTGCGTAGCCTCCAAATGACCGTTCTCTGAAACCATCTTTTTCCACTCTAGAATGCCCAAATGGGGACGACGGATGGAACAAGAAACAAAAATTAGGGTAGAATATAATACTTCGCGTGATTAAAAAATCGATCGGGAGCTTTCTGGTAGACGGATCTGCTTTTACGTCATCTTTCTGTCCCTCTCACCGATGATGCTTCTTCTCGCTTTTTCTCTCTCTCTCTCTCTTGCCTTTTCACTGTTGTGTCCTTTTTTCTCTTCAAACATGGAGGAAGCTCGCAGTTCTGTTTGGAGTTTGTGGAAGAGGAGAACTTTTTGGTCAACAAATTGAAGGAAGGGTTGAGAGAAATGGAGAGGCCACACGTTGTTTTGGGCATATTGGACTTTAAGCCCCTCCATTTTGATTTCACATACAATTAGGCTCGTCTGGTTGGAACTCGGAACTAGGTATGTAAACAGTTCAGAGTTTGAGTAAAAAGAAATTCAAACTCTACAAGTCGATCAAATTTTGATTCGGTTCTGTCTCGGTCTCAGACGATTTATGTAATACTATTTAAAGTTAAGTATTTAACCTATGAAAGTAAATTTTTAGGGTAAAAATTCAAATATAGAGAAAGTAAAGTAAGCTTTATCGAATCTACAACCATTATATTTATTTAGTAAGAAAATTATATTGAAAATAGGGTGATAGCTCGGTGGTAGAGCGTTTGAAAGCCTTCCATTAGGTCATAGGTTCAAACCCGGCTATTGTTGTAATTCTTAAAAAATAGCTAATAAAATATGAACGAATCTTCAACATTTTACATGGAGAATAATTGCAGGGTAAAAGACACTTTCCACCCCTTGGTTTAGGTGAAAAGACACCTGACACCCATGACGTTTGAACACCTCAAAAGTCTTTAGGGTAAATAACACTGACCACCCCTAAATTTAGGATTAAATTCACCCCACTACCCTGTATTTTGGAAAAAGACACTCTGCACCCAAATAACGGAATATTTCGCGGACAGTTAGCACCGTTCTGTTATATTCCATTAGTAAACTAGTTGTTGAATGAATTTTTCTGGACCATATTGCCCCTGTTTAATTTTTTGGACCTTTTGCCCTTGTTTATCATCAAGAATATCACCACCAAAAATATTAACATATCATCTTTTATTTGAATCTAAAACATAAAACAACACAAACACAAACACAAACACAAACTTCAATTCATCACAAAATATTGAACTGTCTTTCATATAGAAAAAATCCACGCAAAAGGCAGAAGGATAATTACAAAAGCACATGAAAAAATAGTCATTGAAATCTCTGTAATTAAAAGTGATTATTCCAATTCACGAACCACCAAATAGTCATCGATGAAGTTGAGTAGAATCTAGTACAGTTCAAATTAATCTAATCATCATAAGAAATTCCAGAATTTTACTAAAATTTCTTGAACATACATACGATTCCTACAAGGATATTCATATTCTCATAACAAAGGCACATAAATGAGAATCACCAGACATATTTGATCTCATAAAGCTCACTGATAGATCAGGTTGTGCAAGGATTGGAATAGCTCAGCTTTCAAGGCCTTGAATCAGCTTTCAAAGCCTTGAATCAGTCTCAAAGGCTTGAACATATTTTCAAGGCCTTGAAACTGGATTCAAAGCCTTGAAACTGCTTAACATGTATGCACTCTCAGGGGGAATTTTCTGTAAACTCTCTGAGTTGATTTCCTCTTGCTCTTTCATAAACTTGATTCATTGTTATTAGATGATGAAAGACAAATTGTTCTAACACGTTTTTAATCATTAGATATCATCTGTTTGACCATGATAATGTAGGAAATTTTGTTTCTAAGTTTTGCATGATTGTTTCCTAAAACTGAATTGCTGCAGATTTGGAAATAGTTGGACACTTTGATCATGTGATCAATCAGAGGTGTATGACAGCTTCTCATGGTGTTTAAGTGAAAGATTACAACAAAATCTCTGAAGATTGTGATCATCCAACCGTTGGAGAAGATTTCAAAGTAGTCAAACTCTGTTGCCTACAAAATAGGAAGGTTGTTGCTAAAAATCTGGGGAGATTTGTAGAGCTGGTTGAAGTTTAAATAGAGCTCAAATCCGAAGCAACAAGACACAACACTCGACGAGCAAAAACAGAGAAAGAATTCTGGATTGACAAGCATCAAAGAAGTTCATCATTCCTCCAATCCATTCACAGAAGTTCACTGCATTTTAACTGCAGTTTTCTACTCTAAGTGTACTTCTGTATTGAGCTATATTGGTAGATCATTTCTATATTATCTCTACATCTATTCTCGAGGATTGTTCAAGGTGAACAATAGAAATTCTTAGTTAATCAGTTAGCTAGAGGAGGTACTAGACAGGTTAGGGAAAACCACAAGCTGTAACAGAGTAAGGAAACTCTCTGGGCTTGAGTTCTAGGGCTTAGCTTTTGATTAATAAGAATTGAGTTGAAAATCCTGTAGGGATCTAATCCCTGAGGTAGAGACGTAGGTCCAAGTGGACTGAACTCTATATAAATCACTTGTATTTTACTTTTGCAGTTCATTCATTTTCATTGTTTTTACAGCACTTAAAACTGTTTATTTTTCAAGGGTTTGAACCTGTTTTCAAGGCCTTGAAAAATGCATACTTGCTTTACACTGTTTGTATTATTTTTAAGGGCTTGAACTAGTTTTCAAGGCCTTGAACTTCATTGTTTGCACAAGTTTTCATCTTCCTACCAAGTTTTGCAAAAAGTTGGCATACTCTATTCAACCCCCCCTCCTTCTAGAGTGTCTTAGCTACATATACATCTGCATACTCGTACTTTCAATTAGTATCAGAGCTTGTATCACTGTATAAGATTTAACTATCTGGTGATCATGAGTACTGCAGATGATGGTGGTTTCTCACAGGGAAGAGCTGCTAACAGACCTCCTCTATTCTGTGGAGAAAATTTTGCTCATTGGAAAGCTCTCATGAAAATCTTCATTATTGATCAAGATCTAGAGCTTTGGACCATTATCCAAAATGGACCTCATACTTTCTATACAGAGAAAGATGGGATCAGAACTCCCAAAACAGAAGACTCGCTCTCCTCTTCTGAGGTAGAGAAATTTTCTAAAATTTATAAGGCTATTAACATTTTGTATTGTGATTTGAGTACAGATGAATTCAACAGGATCTCTGGATGCACAACTACAAAGGAAATATAGGATAAACTTGTGGTTACCATTGAAGGAACCAGTCAAGTCAAGCAAACCAAAATCAACATTTATCTCAGGCAATATGAGCTGTTTAAGATGAATGCAGATGAGTCCATCAGAGACATGTTAAAGAGGTTCACTAATATTGTCTGGGAAAATATTTTTCCAATGAAGAAAAGGTGTGGAAGATTCTCAGAAGTCTTCCAAATGCAAAATGGGAACCAAAGACCACAGCTATTGAAGAGCTCACAATCTCTCAACTTTACAACTTGATGGCCTACAAGGGAAGCTCCTGAACATGAGATATCTATGAATGAAATTGATGGAGAACTCCCAGATGGTGTCAAGAACTTAAATCTCAAAGCCAAAGATAATGAGAGAACACAAAACCTTGAAACTAAGGATGGTGATGATGAAGATCCAATTGCCTTGATTTCCAAAGCCTTGACAAGGATTCTCAAAATGAAGAAAAACTTTGGAAATAAAGATTTCAACTGAGAAAGGCATAGATCATCCAGCAGCAAGGACTACAAAGGTAAGTCCTCTTCACAAAACAAATCAAAAGTTATGAACTGCTTTGAATGTAGTGATGCAGGACACTTGATAAGAGATTATCCACACAAGAAAAGCAAGAGCTTTCAAAATAAAGATCATGACAGAAGAAAGAAAGCCATGATAGCTTCATGAAGTGATTCAGATAGCTCTAGTGAATCTAAATCTGATGACGAACATGCCAACCTATGCTTCATGACCAAGCATGATGAAAGTTCAGAGAAGAACACTGAGGTAATGGTAAATTTTCTGATTTCAAAACCAAAAGAAGCTCTTTCAGAAACAATGCTTTTGAATGAGGAAGATTATCTGAAAGAGATCAGACTTTTGAAAGAAAAAGTTCATGAGCAAGAAAAAGAAAACTTACAATTTGTTTGCCTGAATCAGAATCTTGAAATCTCTCAGAAGAAAACTGATAGTGATTTCAAGGCCTTGAAAACCAGTTTCAAAGCCTTGAAAACACAAGTCAAGGAAGTAGTCACTGAGAACTCCTCAGTGAGTGATAGCCTTGTTAATCTAAGACATCAGGTTGATGCATTGGAGAAACAAAAGACTACTCTTACTGAGAAACTTTAAGAATCTGAATAAGTCAAAATCAAGCTTGCTGGGTCAGAACACAACTTGAACTTGATTCTTGGAGGAAGTTCACATTCTGTTCACAAAGCTGGTATTGGATTCAATTCAAACTTTCCAAGAAGGAATAATACCATATTTTTGAAAGCTGGAAACAAAACTTCTCCTACTTGTCATTACTGCTGCAAAACTGGTCATGATGACTTGTCCTTTTAGAAGAAGAGACCCTCACATAATGAGGAACACTTTTCCTTTTCAACTCAAATGACAAGTTCAGCAGATTTGAGTTCCTAAAGGGGTTAGGCCACCTAACATGGTTGATCCTTAATATGAATCCAAATTCCACACTTGGTCTAACAGCTGGGTAAGGCAGTGATTGGTGTTTGCAGGTAGTCACCAATGTCAAAGAACAGAAGTGGTTTATGGACAGTGGTTGCTCAAGACATATGAGTGGAAAAAGATCTCTATTCTCATAATTAAAGGAGCAATCAGAAGGTTCAATAAAACTTGGTGACAAAGGCAAATGCAACATTCTTGGTATTGGAAAAGTTGGTACAAATTTTGAAAATTCTATTTCTGATGTGTATCTAGTTGAAGGTTTGAAATTTAATCAACTTAGTGTATCTCAGCTTTGTGATAATGGCAACAAAGTTATCTTTGATAAGGAGAAGTGTGTGGTGCAAAATGAGAAATCAGGAGATTGCATTCTCACAGCCTCCAGATCAAACAATGTTTATACCTTCCAGACTAACAAAGTTGCAGGTAAAAGTTTGAAGTGTCTCAAGGCCTTGAAAGAGGACTCAAAGCTTTGGCACAGGAAACTTGATCATATCAGTTTGCATACCTTGAACAAGTTGATTTCCAAAGACTTGGTAAGAGGATTGCCGTCCAAAAAGTTCATGGAAGATGAAATGTGCAAAGCCTGTGCTCAAGGCAAGCAAACCAGAAGTTCCTTCAAGCCTAAGAAGTTTGTAAGTACAACTAGACCTATTGAATTACTTCATATGGATCTCTGTGGTCCTATGAGGACTCCTACTCCAAAAGGTAAAAGGTACATGCTAGTTGTTGTACATGATTTTTCTAGATATACTTGGGTTATGTTTCTCACAGAAAAATATGAAGCACTCTCTGAATTTTCAAAGCTTTGCAGAGAACTTCAAAACTTGAAAAACCTACCTATAGCATCAATCAGAAGTGATCATGTAGAGAATTTGACAACTAGAATTTGATTTATTCTGTGATAAGCATGGTATCTCTCACAACTTTTTTGCTCCAAGAACTCCTCAACGGAATGGTGTTGTTGAAAGAAAGAATAAGACTCTTGAAGATATGTCAAGAACAATGCTTCTTGTCATTCATTGTCTGATATTGTCATCGTGTGATAGGTATGAACATCTCAGTTCTTTGTGTTGTTACATCTATGAAATGTGTTATGGGAAATATATTTGACCAAAAACAGATCTTAACTGTGGTGTTGTGTTTCATTTAATTCCCCCGCAGGTGTATGATTGGTTTGCTTGGGGTAATGCGATGGGAGTACATACTCGTTGATTCACTCAAGAAGTGAGCTTCGTTATCAATTGGAGAGCCATCTTCTGTTGTAAATTCTCTTTTGTGGATTGTTGTCTAGTTAAGTCGGTCATGAATTATGTAAACCCTGAATTATTAATTATGTTCGGTCTCCGACTTTGGCCTTAAAATCGTGGGTATTATTATATTTTACTCCGAATACACTTGAGGTTTTTATTCTAGTACGTTTGTGGAGGCAGTGGTTATTGTTTTATCTGTCCGCAAAATCTCGCCCTGCTATTGCTGGACGAAATAAATTGTCATTTCAGTTCCACTTTTTGCAATGATAGTTTGCTGCTTGTACATCTCTCTTGTCAGCATTATGTTAATTAGTGAAACTATTTGTCGATTTGATCCATTCCAATCCTCAATTAAGAAGAAATGCAGTCTATTGTAAACTTTATATCATGATACAGCATAATATACCGAATAATCGTAGTTATGAGTGGCCAGTCGACACATTAACTGTACACCTCTATTAATATATTACGGATAAATCTCGTGTATAGCCTTCGGTAGCGAATATATTCATATACAGATTAAACAGTTTCGTTTCAAGGTTGACATCGGGCTGGTTTGTCTCACACTTGTTCCCAAGAGGGTACTTGCTGTGTTAATTTGCCAAGTATTGTATGGGATTGTTTAACCCTGCCACAAGCACTGTCAAAGCTCACAGTCGTACGTTAAAGATCGACGACAAAGTTTTTCACTGGCTTTTGGGGGTACGTGGCCCAGGGAAGAACATAGATCTTCTAGTAGGAAAGAATGAAATATGTACATTGGATGAACTTGAAATGGCCCACAAACTCTGAACTCGGAATTGAAAAAAGAAATTTATGGGGGTTTCTGTGTTGGGATCAAAGAGGACTACTTTAAAACTCCAGACAACTCAAACTAATCTGGTGGTGAGGAGAAGAAGATTTATTTGATTACTTGAGTTGAAAAATAAGCTATGACACTTTGTTCAAGTCCCACAACTAAATAAGGTATGGCACTTTGGAAGGCCATATTCTAGAGACTAGTACTACTACCCTAGAAAATGTGACATAATAAATAAAGTTTAATTAGCCGTTTATTAATAAGTTAGTAGACTGGGCCGAGCCCGTTTGGTCGAACTATCTAGGGTTAGTATTTTTATTTAAATAGATGTAGTTTCATTATTTTATCATCAATCAATCAAAGAAGAAAATTCAAAGTGTGTGTTGGGTTAAAAACCCAGTGTTCGTGTGTGTTGAGACTTGATAGTGTCTACAATTACTATCACGTTAGGTAAACCCAAACACTAGGATTGCTTGGTCCCAAAGGAACGTCCAAAACTGAACAAAAAGACGCAAGGAAACAATTCGAAAATTGCCAGCACAACATCTGATCCTGGTTGCACGAACTGGACGGCTTCTCGTTTGAGGTCCTGCGATCTCCCTCACCTGCGACCTTGTTTGAGGTACTGCGATCTCCCTCTCATGCGAGTTTGATCAGAGCTCGTGCGACGGGCATCAGTGGTCGTGCGACCTCCCTGCGACCTTGTTTTGTGGTCCTGCGACCAGGGGCAGAGCTAGAAATGAGTAAGGGTTGGGGCACAACGGGAAATTTTGAGTAAATATAGGGCACTTTTATAATTTTACCGAAGGAACTATTGAAAATTTCTATAAAATGTAGGGATAATGTGTTGTTTCAAAGTTGGGGTGCGGCACGTGCCTTACCGTGCCGCACTCTAGCTCCGCCCCTGCCTGCGACCGCCCTGACCCTGTGAGCTGCTTTTTTCTTCTTTTTTTTTCGGTTCTCTTCGTCTTTGATCATCCGTTTGGGCTTGTCTCTTTGCCCCTCTTCGTCGCCTAATTCCTCGCCAAGCTTCTCGAGCCTATTCAAGGCATATTCCCGACAAATCTCCACCTTGCGCTTGAATTCCTTCTTCCGCTCGCGCTTGAATTAGCGGCTTCTCTCCAATTCCACAAGTTGCTTCAACTTCGCCAAGTTCCTGCAACGAGTGCCCCCAGCGATGCTCCAAAATATGTCAAGTTCCTGCAATCGAACCATGTCGATGCTCCAACTACGGGTGAGTTTCAGCAATCGAATCCCCTGTTTGTTGTTCCAAATCCCACCGTGTTCCTACAACTAATATCATTATTGCACTGCAACAAAACCAGTGTTTGTACTTAAATAATTGACCATAAAAGACAAAATCTTTGTAGTGTTGTTTTGTTGGAAACTTTTCGGAGGCGATATCAGCCGTTGTGGTATCACTGAATGTCGCTACAACAATTCTGTGTAGGGAGATTAAGCACCGCGAGAGAGGAGCACCATAGTATGATTTGAGACACCCATTTACTCAAAAGGTCAACCTTGTGAGTTAGGGCCCAAATCATACTATATTAACCATGGACATCATGTCCACCATCCGGATGTGGGACAAACCGATCACACATGATACACAACATTCTGCTTATTAACAACCAGTTTCATTCCGACAACTAGGTTTCTGGTTGTAAATAGCAGTACATCAGTCTTGTTGATGTGTATATGATGTATATTTCCGGGCAGAATTGTCTATTTGATACGTAGTTTATAATGTGTTTTATATGAGTATGTTTAGCTGGCGATATTATCAGTGATAAGACGCCGTGAAGATACGGATCTATTGATTACTAGAGAGATTGTTATACACATGGTGTTAGGATCCAACTAACAACAAGAGTAAGATCAAGAACACATGAATGACGTGGTTCACTAGTTTTGAGACTAGCTACATCAACGGCCAAACCAGACCAACTTATTGATGTGTAAAATCAAGAACACTTGAATTATGTGGTTCACTATTTTTGAGACTAGATACATCCACGGCCAAACCAAAAATTTATTGGTGAAAGAATCAATTACAATTCAAGACACACCACATTTTTCAATTGAAGAATCCTACCTATATTTGAAAAAAGATTCAATGAGTTGTATTCTAACTACGAAATTGTAGCAAATGGGTGCTAGCCCAAGTGGTAGAGCATGTAAAAGCAGCTGCATGAGGTCCTAGCTTCGAACCAGTAGTCAGCAAACAGGTGAGTCTAAAAAAAACTATGAAGTCGTAAAAATGCATTACACTATTGGAACCAGCATTACAAAATCATGCTATGAATAGTTTAAAAAGTGGCAACATTACGCAATCATGCGTGTTGCCATTGGAGATGCCCTCACCTAGGGGTCGGGGTGTCATTGAGATCTTTCTTGGTATTTAAAATTCTCAACAGTTAGACTTCGAAACAGTTAGTGATCGGGAGTGAATTTTTTGAACGAAGTTAGAATCTGAAATTAATTCATGCCCACGAACCTTTGTTAATGCGTTCGCTACCCCCATCTAAGCACGCATGTGAAAACGTGTAAGCAATCCAACTCTTCCACTACCCAAAAAACGTGGGTGTTCATGGGATTAACCGTCCTGTAAAGTCGTTATATACAGAAATGGACGGGTGTGTTGTGTTCAATCCCATTGCAACCCCAATCAAAGCATATCGCAGATTGAACATGGTTCACCAACCTCGTTGGGCATCTATGACATAATCATGGTGTCAGGCGGTTCCGTTCATCCCATATCCAAACACAGAAAACTCTTCAGTCGTTATTCAGATGACAACCCCACAGGTGCGCTCGATGGACCGATGAATTCTGAACAACAGGGTGGAGAAAATAGTGTCACCGGGGACGCCTTAACCTCCATCATAGCCGAAGAAGAAGCAAAATCGATGAAAGAAATGGTACCTTTACAGGTTCATGGACGAAGCTAGAAGAGGAGGCAAGGTCCAATAGAGGAAACACTAAAAATGCAGTGTTTGGTGGGACGTTTTACAACACAGGATGAAGAGGTCTCGATGTTGTGCCTTGCTGCACCAACGGCTAGTGTTATTGTGGACTTCACGTGCACATGTGAGTACGTACACACTCTACTACCAAAGAATTGACTGGTGGTTGGGGGACCAATGGAGCCGCGCACGGTCGCCGTAAACTATCCGATTAAAGTTCTGTTATGGAATCATGTTGAAGCAGACTCTACTGGGTTCTGGAAGATTTTCAAGGACAAGATGGCGTTGCATAATCCCAACATTGTTTTCATCACGGAAACAAGGCTCGCCGGGGAAAAGACAAAAAACTTGTGTGCCAGCCTTGGATTCGACAGGGCATTCGTTGCTGACCTGGACGCATTTTGTGGTGGTTTGTGGGTTTTGTGGGACAGTTACTGTGTCACCTGCGATGTCCTAGCAATTTGAGAATGTCAAGTTCATGCCTCCGTGACGGCCGTGGAGCACTGATTGGCATTACTTTGTGTTCATAAAAGTCCACTTACTGTAGGGATGTGGTTATGATGTCGTGACATATTTTGGGAACCCACTCGTCCTGTCTCTAGCTTGTAGGTCCACTAGTTACCCCTTTGATCATTTTACCCATGTTATTCACAGCCTCTAGCCTAGGAAGCCTTTCATTGTGACTTTCATTACTCATTAGAATGACCCTTTTCTATGTGGTATGATATAGGGAGTTGAGTTAGGGAGTTTTCATGAGGGTGTGTGTTCATATACTATCTTCATTGGATTCTCTTACATGTTTCGTTTTACGAGGGGATGTGAGGGTGAGTTAGAGACGGTAGCACACTTCAATGTGACAGTGAGTCGTGTCCTTACTCCACGATCACAGGTGGAGTGCTGTAGTGCGTAACATTCTTTTCGCATGATATGGGTTGGTATTTGACTGAGCTTATAGGAGGACGTGATGATTTTTCATGCCATTTTTTATCTTAGGTAATGAGGAGGATCGGTTGGTTTAAAGCACGTAGCACATTGACTAACGGGTTTCAGGGATTTCGTTTACATTGAGTGTGGGGTGTCGACATGTACATCATAAATATTCACGGATTTGACACTTTCCACCCCCACTTATCTATATCATCATTTTTATCTCCTCACCCGTACGTGTTACATAACAGTGTTGCTCCATGTCAAAGTTGAAAGTTGAAAGAAAAAACAGAAAAGAAAAAGAAAGTGAAAGTGCAAAGGAATAAGAGAGCTTGATTCGAAATTCTTACAAGGACGAGGAGATTAGCTTGTTTTTTATGATAGTCTGTCACATTTGTGGCCGTGATAACGACGTTGCACCGGAATTGAGGGAACGAGGAGATTAGCTTGTTTTTTAACGGAATTGAGAACGACGTTGCACCAGAATTGCATAGGTGAGATTCGGTGGGGTTCCTTGAATTTAGGTGAGGGAATGTGAGAAATTGGGTTTGGTGAGTTGTATCATGACGTCTAGTACTACGCTTCTAGATATCCTGTCCTACCTGTCCTAAGTCGTCAGTAGTTTAAACGCGAGGAATAAAATTTCGGATGGTAAGTGTAAGGGATATGTCCGAAGAGTGTGCGAAAGCGTAATAGTAGTGCTAGTGCTTGTTCTATTTACCTAGGACTGGTTGCGAACTCTCCGTATCATTTTTTGTTGTAGAATCTCTAAGAGAATATGAGAGCTCGAAGACTTACTGGTTCATTGTATGGAGATTCCCCAATCTCACAAGAAAAGAAAAGAATTGTGTTGTTTCAATTTTTGCATTGTTAATATCGAACTGCATTGTCTACAGTCATGTAGATTTCATTGTGTGTGTGTGTGTTGTTTGTGTCACGTGGCTAGTAGAGTGGTATGTGATTATGTGGATTTAAATGTAGTGTGGGACTTGATTTTGCTAGTGACGCGCCAAAAGGTAGTGCGTGGGATTTGATATCTCTCTCTATTAGATTTAGATTTTTTGTACATTTTATATCATTTTGCATGATTTCCGGGTTAATAATCTTATTTTTACAATATGATTAGAGAGAAAACATAGAAGTTTAGATTTGCGCATGAATCCGCTAATCCTAGCGTTTCTTGCATGATTTTACATATTTTTTCATGTTTGATAGCACGGGTTGAGTTTCGTGTTGTTTGGACAGGAAACGGAGCTTTGGAGATGAATCGGAGAGGATAAAAAAGCTTGGGAGGTTAATCAGGAGCTAAAACGATGAAGAAATCATGAAGAATTGGTGAAAAGACAAGGAGAAGGGGTTAAAGTGTCATTTACTGAAGTTTGTGTGAAGACACTTTAACCCGCCTCTAGTGGTGTCCCATAGTGAAATTTCGTTGGCCATGCGTGAGAAAACTCACTGGAAGTGTAGGATCACAATTGTGATCACACGATCATAAAAAAGACCAGAAGAAGGATTACAATGTGATCATACGATCACAATTGCTGATCGCAAGACCGTAGGGGGGGGGTTAAAGTGTTAATTCACAAAACAAAAAAATGAAGTGGGGACATATTTCAATTCATTAGACGTGAAACAGAAGAAGGGGACGGACGGAGGAGACGAGGAAGAAGGCCAAAGCATCAAGATTGTATTCTCTCGTTTGATTTCTTGTACCCTCTCTTAATCAATCTATGGGGAAACACTTTGATGTTGCTTTAGATACGATGAGTAACTAAATCTTCCATTTCTAGGCATCTCATGTGAGATCCTAGGGTGATGTAAACAATGTAGTTTTCCGGACTTTCATCTTTGTTTCATGCAATTGATTTATTGTTATTAAGTCAATGTTAGTTTTTTTTATTTCATTAGTGATCTTAGCCTATTGAAACGGTTAGGATATGAGTTAGGATTCACTAAACTAGGTTTGTTTATAGACTGAAATCGGGCTTAATTTTTTACTTTTGTTACAGTTCAATTATTCACATACTATGATGCTTAATTCTTATTATTGAAGGATTCATGACCTGGAAATACTCCTTTTCCATAAGAGTGCGCGACATCGACTTTACTTAGCTTTGTTGAGATGTAAATGACAATCCTGAATCACCGAGACCGAAAAGAGAAGTGAATATGATTGGCTAGTGAGGGTAGATTCGGTAGGATTGTTCAGCTGTTCCATTAAACAGTTGATGACAGGACCTGCTAATGTATCAATAGATGACTTCCTAGAACGAGCCGGTAGATAACATGAGATCCACAGGAGATTGTAGTCAATCGTCATGTAGAATGACCCGAGACCTACGGGAAACGGTCAGTGCTATTATCCGCTTGAGTAGAGTAGAATTATCGTTTTACTTAGATTATCCGGAAATCATTTACATCCCTAGGTGATCTATGAGATTTCCTAGTTTCTCCATAATTAATTAAGAGCTTCTTCTTAATTCCAATTTACTATTGTTTCTGTTAGTACTATAGCCACTTGTTTGGGGGTGGCAACCTCACAATTCATACACACTTCCTCCAGGTTACGTAGTGAACTAAATTGTTTCTTTAGTTAAATCTTTTTAAGATATTGTCCTCGTGGGATTCGACAACCCGAGTATTAAAAATACTCACTATTTACTACTTGATTGTGCGCTTGCATTACATGTTAGCATATCGCGTCACCTCAATAGGAAGAATATGGTTCACATGTCCCAACTCCCCCTTAATTCCTTTAACCATTTGGACCAGAGCCTCGCTATGATCGCTAGCACCACGTCGCCGCATCAGAATCTAATCAAACGCTTATGTGTACGAGCGCTTCTGTGAGACACCCTTCTTTGCAGAGACATTGTGTTCCTTCATTAGGAGCTCAGCAAACAAATAAATCTCCTTGTTAAGAAGAGATTCAAAACCATATGGCTTATCCAAGGAGTACTAAGCCCCTTACACCCAGGGATAACATGTTGAACTACAGGATCCCCTATCGGCGTTGGAAAAATGAAGCATGGCGCGATAGCTGTGCGCTCCAATACGCCGCCCAACATTTGGTTGGCAGCCCCTGAGGTGAGGCATCCGGAAGAGTAAACCACAAGGCAACTGTAATATATTCAGAGAAACCTCATTCAAAATGAACTACTAAAACTCCCAACAGCAATCTCATAGGAAAATTGCTCAAAGCCACCTGGTCAACGCCAAATTAGCAAGCTAAACGATGAGAGTTGTTGCTAACCTACTCAACTTCATATGCTACAGGAGAATGCGCACCAGTATCAGACTACGCAGGAAGGGAACCACACATGTAATGCAACAAGACGTGGTTTTCTACCATAACCTTCTTGAGGAGAACAGTCGTAGGAGCGACCTTTTAGCAGCATCGGGGTACATCCAAGTTTCAAACTTGAAATGCAAATGATTTTTTGTGTTGGGCCTAAAAGAAAACTCATACTCCAGATCGCAAATTAGACTAAATGATGGGAACTCACACCTTTTGCCAAACCATATCCAGGCATGAGGAGCACAATTCTATGCTTTAAAACCCTTAGGCACCGCAGGACTAGGTGCCTTCTTGGCCCATCGATCATAGGCCCACATAGCCAAAAACCATGGTTTACAAATGGGATAATATTGCACGTTTCTAGATAATGTGCACTCCCCATTAAAATATGGTTAAGCCTCTTATAAAGGGTGCCTAGGAACAAAAGGGGCCAAAGCAATATCGTACTCCAAGGATAGTCACACGGCCAAAGAATGAACTGGGGTGAGGAACCCATCATACGGGCCGTCGTCATTTGCAAAATGCGACAGTCATACGCCAAAAACCCACACAGGGTATGTTTGAAGGCCCCGCCCACCTCGTAGGAGGGGTTTTTATCCGTGGCACGCTCATGTGCAACACTTCTAGGAGCATAATCCCTGAAGAAATGCATGAGTCACTTTAGGTGTTCATAGGCCTCGAGTCGGTGGAAACTTGTGTTGCATCAGGCAGTACTCATTGCAACCCGTTGAGTTTTGTATTTGCTCATATTTTTCATCGCCTCGGACATAGCATTGAAAAGGTATAATTCCTCTTTGGATGCAAGATCCATGAGGGGTTCACATCTCCATTATTTGAAGCTCCATCATCACACTCACATCTTCCAAACTAGGGCTAGCCTCATACTCAACAAAATGGAACAAATGCGTCTTTCGACACCATCGCAACACAGGAGTGCCAAACATCTTGTAGTCGTTCAAAACCGTATATCCCTTGGTAGCCTCAATCCCGTGATAAACGTCGGCGCGCTTAAGAAGATCTCCATAGGTGTCCAGTACGTGTGATGCCCATTCATCCATATAATCTACGCTGTTAAAGTTAGACAGATACTCGAACAAAAAATAGGGGTAGAGTGAGGACTCTCAGGCAAGACGATGGATATTGCAACTCTCCACTTCCGTCCAGTTCTCCTCGCCGGATGACTTGCTCAAATCCCTTGCGCATAGCTAATATATCACAACTTATCCTTGTGGGATACTTGGGGTTGAAATATCACCCCTATCATACTTGAACGTGCCCTTGCGCATACGCGTTAAGATATGTGCCATACTTCCTTATCACTACAAAGTGAAAAATCGTATCCATATCCAATTTTCTTGAATTTCTTACTGGAGTTCATAGTTTATTCGGTTGGCGGGCTGAGAGTAGGTCTTGTCTTTCATTTCAGTGAGGCTGGTCGGGGAGATGTTGTAATTGGTCCTTTGGATCTTGCTTTGTCATTGGGGTTCTGTCCGATTTATACCGATGATGTGTCCAGTACAAATTGTCCATATGCCTCTTTCATATCCTATGTTGCTCCCCCCCATGATTTTTCTAACAACATGTTGTGGATCTCCATAATCCCCCTGGTATCATCATCCCTCTCATTTATGGGAACTTTTTCATTGATATCATCCAAATTTATTTATTAGGCTTCAGTATTCATGATCAGATACGGGCTGTTTTTGGTAAGACCATCCTCCTTGATAATAGGGTACCTCCTCTCCTAAGGGTTGGATTTCCTCCCTCCCGAAAAGCCCGACTTTCTTCTTGGTGGGGGTTGTTCAAGAGCAGTCCCCATAGCCCTGACCCGAATTTGATTCTTTGGGTTAATATTCCTCATTGTTGTGGTTAACTCTACCACACCGAAGAAATTTTTTAGGAATCCTTTCGAAGATAAAACCTATCCATACATATGTTCCATCAAAGCTTCAATAAAGATACTGCTCCTTAGCGGTTTAGTGAAAGGAAGATGTGTCATGACTCGAAAGATATTTTGTTATGTCCCCTTGTTGCGTGCTCAGATCAACATCGAGTACTATTCTAATAGGTTCACAAGCCAATCATCATGTTTCTTCTTTGATTAGGGACTCTGCAACAACCCCCCTTGTCCGGCTCGGACAGAACCGAGAGGGCGCTGCTAAAAGTGACGGCGGAAATCAAAAACATAACATCCTGAATTATTTATTACATTAATATTAAACAGTACAAAAGTCTTAAACATTACACAAGTCTCAGATTATAACGAGCGTCTCTTAAACTACTATACTAGGCTTAGCTAGAGTCTAGTCATGATGGTATTCGTCTAGGTGAGTCCCGTACCCTGCTGCCCCTTAGTCTTCAGCCTCTAAACATGCGGTGGGAAGGAAACAGGAGCCGCTATTTCAAGTTATCAATGGAATAATGAACAAGTAATAACAATCATGAAAAAACATACAAGACAAATTTCAAATTATAAAATTACTTAACACAAGTAAAAGCTAGGGGAGTGACATTCCAAAGTCCTTTTCTCATTTTCGGAAACTTCGAGTAACTAGTGTTTCCTTCCGAAATTAAAATTTGGGCCTAAAATTCCCAATGAGTTTCTGCAATTCGATTTCCGTTTATACTTCTTAGATCAAGCAATTTCAATAATAATCACAAGCTGGTTCAGTACCGACAATCATAATCACATGTCGGTTCAGTACCGACAATAATAATCACATTCCGGTTTAGTACCGACAATAATAATCACGGGCCGGTTCAGTACCGCTAATATTAATCACAGGCTGGTTGAGTACCGACAATAATAATCACAGGTCGGTTCAGTACCGACAATAATTATCACAGGTCGGGTGAACACAGTCAACACCGACAATAATCACAGGCCGGGTAAACATAGTCAACACCGACAATAATACTCACAGGTCGGGGTGTAGATAGTGCTTTCTAGACAGGAAGATCTTAGCCACATGGCGATCATCCAGCACACCTAGCTGTGCTCCACACACACTAAATCACCACCCGCGTTGATCCACGTGGGGGCAGCGAGACAGGGCCCTCGCATACCACCACACGGGACTTGTAGGGACTTAGTGGTTTGGAGGCTAGAGTAAGTCCTGTCGCGCGCGAGCGACAACCAAGCCCGCGTGCGACCTTTAGTAACTGCTTTGAGAGATTTACGGCACGAGCTCCATAAACCCGATCAACCTCATAACGGTTCCGATATACGCGGTTAACGTGCGTAACGGTCCCTACATACCCGGACGAACGTGCCGTTGTGGTTAAGCTAATTAAGCCGTCATTAATGGGCGCATTAACCCACTAAAACGGTCACATTCTCCGTTATATATAGGATCGTTCACCCTTCCATAGTGTGGCGAATCACCTGAACTACGCGGAAGCTCTGCCAAAATTCTGTCTCTCTCTCTCTCACAATACTATTGTCTTACTCTCTCCCTACACACAACCCTACTCTTCCTGTGTTTTAATCCTCTACTCTTGGTGTATATTGAATTCTCCCTAAAGGATTCTCTCGTACACATTTGGTGAACCCGACGTGATTCGAACTACTGCAAGCAACCATGTCTCTTGAAGATGACGTCAGTAACAGATCACCCTCCACGGAGAGGAGAACCGTCATGCCTCTGCGGCCGCGAGTGGGACTCCGGCGTTGGAGGCTCTAAACGCCACCATCCAGAATCAGGGGAAGGCCCTTCAGGCTCAATCCGCACAGATGGAACGTATAATGGCCATCCTGGGAACCCTTGCTCCGAATCCTACATCGGGCACTGCTGTCTCCCAGGGAGGGGGAACCTTTACCACTCAGGGGACTGGGTTGGTACCAATACCACCTAACCCTAATTCGCAAACCCCACCAGCAATGGTGCATTTACACTCTGTTCAGGGGCATACAACCCAAATATTGCCTCTTACCACACATATTCCTCAACCACCAACTGTGGCACCCAACCTTTCTTCACAATACCCCTTGCGTCCTCCGCCGGCACTACTGGGCAATGTGACTTCACAATACACTCCTAGCCCGACCGCAGCATATGTTTCCCCGCCGGCTACAACAACCCTTCCTCCTGCTGCTTGGGGAAGTGCGCCGGAGTGTATGACATCGCTACAGCGGCGCATAGAGACCTTCTTGGCCAATCAGCCATTCGCAGACACCATTATTCCAAAGGTAGACAACGATCCACCTATCGCACGTGAGATTTATCTCATGTCTAACCCCGCGGGGTATAAGGCTCCTAAGTGGGACAAGTTTGTGTAGGGTTTTGATTCATGGATGCGCAACGGAAGCATAAACAAACATAAAACCATGCAAAACCCTCCAAGTATCACAAGTCAAGAGGCATAACGATGGTAAGGGTTAGAAATCATAAACACACCTTAGGGTTCTCCTTTGATGACTTCAAACGCGAATTGTGTCACGTTCTCTATAGTTGATCCACGCCTAGAGTTGATCCTAGATCTCCCAAGTCCTTGGTGCTAGCCCGGAAGAGGAAGAGGAAGAAGAATCACGCAAAACGAGACCCAAAAGGAGGGTCTCGGCCTCCTTTGGCCGACGGGGACGGGGCGGCGGCAAGGGGGCGGTCGGCTCCCTTGTTGCTTGCTCTCTCTCCTTTTGTTCTCTCCCACTCTTTGTTATGTTCAATAATGAGCATAAGTTGTATTGTGGGAAGGAAGGAAGGAAGGTCCTTTATATAGTCCAACTACTCCTTGTTAACTACCTAAAGGACTTATTCTAGTCCTACTAGAATTCAATTTAGTCCCGTCCTTGCAAATTAGTCCCTACTAAGTTTGCAAGGGTTTACAAAGTGATCCTTTAAATTAATTAATCCAATTAATTAATTCCCAAATCTAGTTCAACTCTATATAGCGTGTGACCCCATAGGTTCTATCTAGTTGGTAGCAACTATTTGCTAATATGGAGCGGTCTCTAGAAAAACATCCATTCTAGCCAACTAATAGAATAGCCATCTTGACAACCATTGTACAAGTAATTGTCTCATCCCTTTGTCTCTCTATCTGGATTGGACACGAGACATACAAGTCACACTCGTATATCCAATCCATAGTTTCTCGATCCATGGGAATAGCCTTATTCGTGCAAATAACATCAATATCCCATATTGATTTATTTGAGTCTGGCCAGACATTCTATAAGCACTATCCCTCGAGTGGCCTAGGATATTTGCTCCCGTTATGTGGAAGGGACAAATTCTATCTACGTCCACTACGATCTCTAAGCTTGCTTCTTATTGTATCCAGTACACGCCTTTATAACTACCCAGTTACGGTGTAGCGTTTAACGCTACCAAGATCACAATAATCCACAACTAGAATATCTAGTGACTTCAAGTCTAAGGATGACAATACCATTTCACCGCGAGAAGCGCTTGTGACTCAACATAACATGTATGTAGCCTTCTCGGAGATGGGTCAATCCAGTGCAACATTCCCTAATGCACACCTATGTGTTGGATCGTGATATCTCCATATCAATCCAACCCCATACTAGTCTATAGATGATTGTCCCATTAATCATTATACTTGACTAGGGATATTTAAGATAAACAACACAATTGTAAATCTAAGGACTTCATTATATTAAATATCCAATAAATAATAAATGAGTTTCTAGCCACAAATAATTCATACTAAACTAGATTGCCTCTAGGGCATCTATTCCAACAGTCTCCCACTTGCACTAGAGCCAATCTGGCGCATCTCGTATGCCCATACTCCTAGTGTGCCCTTCATGCTTCCACTGCGTGAGAGGCTTTGTAAGCGGGTCTGACAGATTATCATCTGTAGGAATCTTGCATATCCGAACGTCTCCTCTATCGATAATATCACGAATCTGATGAAACTTCCTGAGCACGTGTTTGGACTTCTGGTGCGACCTGGGTTCCTTTGATTGCGCGATCGCCCCAGTGTTGTCACAGAACAACTCAACTGGATCCGCAATACTAGGGACCACACCAAGTTCAGAAACAAACTTTCTGATCCAAACAGCTTCCATTGCTGCGCCATTTGCAGCAATGTTCTCAGCCTCTGTTGTAGAATCAGCTACCGTCTCTGGCTTGGAACTCTTCCAGCTCACCGTTGCTCCATTCAGGCAAAACACATATCCCGATTGTGATCTAAAGTCATCTCTGTCGGTTTGGAAGCTTGCATCAGTGTAACCCCTTACACGCAACTCTTCCTCACCGCCAAATATCAAGAAAGCATCCTTAGTTATTCTCAAGTACTTTAGGATGTTCTTGACTGCAATCCAGTGACTCTCACCCGGGTTGGATTGGTATCTGCTTGTCATACTCAAGGCATATGACACATCTGGTCTAGTACATAACATGGCGTACATGATAGATCCTATGGCCGAGGCATAGGGGATTCTACTCATGCGTTCCTTCTCAATCTCATTGGAAGGACAACCACTCTTCGAAAGAGTGATTCCATGTGACATGGGCAAGAATCCCTTCTTGGAATCTTGCATGTTGAACCGTTTCAACACCTTGTCAATATATGTACTTTGACTTAGGCCTAGCAGCCTCTTAGATCTATCTCTATAGATCTTTATACCGAGTATATAGGCTGCTTCCCCTAAGTCCTTCATTGAGAAACATTTTCTTAGCCAATCTTTAACAGATTGCAGCATGGGAATGTCGTTTCCAATGAGTAGTATGTCATCCACATACAAGACCAGAAAAGCTACAGAGCTCCCACTAACCTTCTTGTAGACACAAGACTCATCTTCGTTTCTGATGAAGCCAAACTCTTTGACCACTTCATCAAAACGTCGATTCCAACTCCTAGAAGCTTGCTTCAATCCATAAATGGACCGTTGCAGCTTACAGACTTTGTTGGCTTGCTTTGGATCCTCAAAACCCCCCGGCTGTATCATATACACGTCCTCGAGGCGATTCCCATAAAGGAATGCTATTTTGACATCCATCTGCCAAATCTCATAGTCGTGGTATGCTGCAATCGCAAGTAGGATTCGGATGGATTTGGTCATTGCGACTGGTGAAAAGGTTTCATCATAGTCAATACCATGAATCTGTCTGAATCCTTTAGCCACCAATCGGCCCTTATAGGTAATCACATTACCATCCATGTCGATCTTCTTCTTGAAGACCCACTTGCACCCAATGGGCCGCGCCCCATCGGGTGGTTCCACCAAAGTCCATACTTTGTTGGTATACATGGATTCCATCTCGGATCTCATGGCTTTCAGCCACTTCTGAGAGTCTGGGCCACTCATGGCCTCCTCATAGGTAGTAGGCTCATCATCTATAAGCATCGTGTCACCGGAATCGGTTACGAGAAGTCCATACCTCTCGGGTTCTTGGCGCACTCTACTAGATCTACGAAGCTCTTGTGTTACCTGAACAGGTTGCTCCACAACTGCTTGTGGTTCTTGTTCATGTTCCATAATCGGTTCAGTGATTTGTGGTTCTTGAACCTCTTCAAGATCTACATTCCTCCCACTTGCTTCTTTAGAGACAAACTCTCTTTCCAGAAACACGCCGGTCCGAACAACAAACACTTTGTTCTCGGTTGGATTGTAGAAGTAGTAACCCTTAGTTTCCTTAGGGTACCCCACAAATTTACACTTATCCGATTTAGGCCCTAGCTTGTCTGATTGTAAACGTTTTACATAGACATCGCAGCCCCAAATCCTCTTGAACGACAGTGTGGGACGCCTCCCACTCCACATCACATATGGTGTCTTCATGACTGATTTAGATGGAACACGGTTAATGGTGAAAGCTGCACTTAATAGAGCGTAGCCCCAAAATGATAATGGAAGATCGGTTTGACACATCATAGATCGAACCATATCCAATAGGGTTCGATTACTCCTCTCGGACACGCCATTCCACTGTGGCGTTCCGGGTGGAGTGAGTTGGGACACGATCCCACACTCTCTAAGATAGTCGTCAAACTCTTGGCTCAAGTATTCTCCTCCACGATCCGATCATAGCCTTGATACTTTTTCCAAGTTTCTTTTCTACTTCATTCTTGAATTCTTTGAACACTTCAAAGGATTCGGATTTTGCCCTCATAAGGTACACAAATCCATATCTAATGTAATCATCAGTAAATGTAATGAAGTAGACATAACCACCCCTGGCAGGCGTGGCAAATGGCCCACACACAACGGTATGTATGAGCGCCAATTGCTCACTAGTCCTCTCACCTTTCTTATTGAAAGGGGACTTTGTCATTTTTCCCAATAAACAAGCCTCACATGTCTCATATGATTCAAAACCAAATGAGTCTAGTAATCCATCCTTAGGGAGTCTAGATACACGTTTCTCATTTATGTGGCCTAAACGACAGTGCCATAAATAAGCAGGATTTAAATCATTTATTTTCATCCGCTTGGTATTAATGTTGTAGACAGGATTGCTTAGATCAAGGACATAAATTCCATTAAATAATTGCGCACTAAAATAGTGAATATTAGTTAAATAAAAGGAACAAAAATTGTCTTTTATTGAAATAATAAAACCATCCTTGTCCAAAAAAGAAATAGAAATAATGTTTCTGCTCATAGCAGGCACATAATAGCAATTATTTAATTCTAAACCTAATCCTGAAGGCAGAGATAGCTAGCACACGCCTATGGCCAACGCAGCAACCTTTGCTCCATTCCCAACGCGTAGATCTACCTCCCCTTTAGCCAATCTCCTACTTCTCTTTAGATCCTGCATATTTCGACAAATATGAGATCCACATCCAGTATCTAATACCCATGATGTAGAGAAAGTTAAATTGAAATCTACAACAAAAATACCTGGTGGTGGTGGAATCACTATTCCAAGCCTCTTGCCCTCCAGATATTTTGGGCAGTTCCTCCTCCAGTGTCCAGGCTGACTGCAGTAGTGACACTCACCTTTAGTCATGCCCTTGGCAATGCCACCAACAGGCTTAAGGGCAGGTTCCTTGAACTTGGCAACTGTCTTGCCTTTGCCCTTGGAGGAAGAGGGAAACCTTTTGCCCTTTCCTTTCTGTACCATCATTATGGCCTTGCCCTTACCCTTGTTGATGCTCTGTTCAGCCGTCCTCAACATGTTGAGTAAATCTGGCAGTGGTTTCACGATCTCGTTCATGTTATAGTTCTTAATGAACTGTCCATAACTCTCGGGCAACGATTGCAACACAAGATCGGTTGCCAACTCTTGACCGACCGGGAACCCCAGTCCGGCGAGATTCTCCAAGTACCCGATCATTCGGAGTACATGGGGTCCCACCGGGTTCCCTTCTGCCAGATGACACTTGAACATCGCCTTTGAGACCTCATACCTCTCTACCCTCGCCTGCTCTTGGAAGAGCTGCTTTAGATGTTCGATCATATCGACAGCATTCATGTTTTCGTGTTGCTTCTGAAGCTCAGAAGTCATGGTGCAAAGCATAAGGCATGCCGCATCATTAGCGTCATCAACATGCTTTTGATACGCCTTTAGGGCAGCAGGTGTTTGGTTCTCTGGACCTTCTGGAACATGCTCCTCTATTGCAAACAATTTCTTCTCTTGCTTGAGAACAATTCTCAAGTTTCTGTACCAATCAAGAAAGTTGGTTCCAGAGAGCTTGTCCTTCTCAAGGACAGATCGTAGGGAATGTTGTGAACTCGATGAGTTGTTTGCCATTTGGAATTCTACAAAAAGGAAAATACGCAAGTTTTAGTATTTGTGAATTTTTTGACTATATTCAATAATGGCTAGTTTATCAAATATAGCTCCCACTATTTTTCTACGGATTAATAACCCTCAAGATATTAATGCGGAAAATATCCTTATATTTTCTAGTGGGCCAAGATCCATCTTTCATCTCCTTATGAGCTTGCTTTGGCAAGTCACCCATAATTTGACTACTTTAGGTAGGAACGATTCCAATTGCATCCCTTATGCAACTCTTGGTTCAGTTGGGCAAATAACTCCTTATTTATCCATCCATATGGATAATCCCAATTGATTGCCTCTAGGTTTCTTAATCAAATTAATAGCCTAGTTGTGTTCAACCTCTTATCTAAACAATTGCACATTGTTACGTGCCATCGCATTCCATCATGATGAACCAAGTCGCCATGCTTTGGCACGCACGATCTTGGTAAATAATGATGATAATGAGTGTTTAAATAACGAGAAGGCAAGAACACAATATTTGAATTTTGAGGGATTTTAAATTCAATTTATTTAATTGTATTGTTGATCAATATTAACTGATCTATCTATTTGAGTTTGGGCACAACTCTAAATAATAGATCCGGGTTGTCTAATTATCTTATTATCCTAATTGCATGCATCATCCATACACCAACCACACAATAATACGACAGTAAAATAAACAACCATAAAACAGAAATTAAACGTGATGTGGATATGGCCTTTTCTAGACTAAGATAATTCCAAGCCAATGGAATTATCTATGAACCCTAAAGCAAACACATCTCCATGCGTCTTGATCTTTTGGTCCATCCTTCATAGTCTTTGTGGAATGCTCCATGCTCCATGCTCCATCTTTTGTGGCTTCTTTGGCTTTGGGCTTCTTTTCTTCAATCTTGGCTAACAATCTACTTTATCTAGCACTAGCTAACTTCTATACTAAATAAAATAAATCTCACAAGTTGAGAAAAAAATGGCACGCAGGCCATAAAACCCTAATTAATTATTACAATTAATTGATCAGCTCGCAGACCGTAAAACCAAACCACAAAATTAAACATCCACATCAAACCACATCCTAAGGCCATATCCAATCACCATGCGATTTGCACATAAACAGTTAAAATCCAATTTTAACTCGCTTGGTCAATTTTAATTGATTTTAGGATTTCTAGGGTTAAAACGGTCCATGGGCCCAACAATCAAGCTGCCCGAGCCCAATAAGGTGAACCACAAAGCCCTAGGGCCGGCCCGACCCAAAACCCACAAGCCTAGGCCCGCGGGTTAGGGCCGCCCGGCCCCTAGGGCGGCCAACCTTGGGCGGCAAGCAAGGGGGGCAGTCCCTAGGGGGGCCGAACCTCCTTGAGGGAGTTGTTTCCAAAACAACTCCCTTGCTTGGTGCCCAAGTTTGGTTGTTTCCTTGTTTTGGGATAACTCCTTCTTCCCAAAGGATGCCCAAACCCTAGATCTAAGATCCTAAAATTTCTCAAACTCACCAATTCATGCATCCAATGCAAAAATTGGATCTTGTTATGATTAATTATTGACAAATTGCATCCCATGCTTGATTTGTCTTGTTTTACGCGATAAACAATCAAATTAAGGTGTAAAACAACAAAAACGTAACACATAAACCACGTTTATGCTCTACGACATGTGGCTCTGATACCACTGTAGGGTTTTGAGTCATGGATGCGCAACGGAAGCATAAACAAACATAAAACCATGAAAAACCCTCCAAGGATCACAAGTCAAGAGGCATAACGATGGTAAGGGTTAGAAATCATAAACACACCGTAGGGTTCTCCTTTGATGACTTCAAACGCGAATTGTGTCACGTTCTCTATAGTTGATCCACGCCTAGAGTTGATCCTAGATCTCCCAAGTCCTTGGTGCTAGCCCGGAAGAGGAAGAGGAAGAAGAATCACGCAAAACGAGACCCAAAAGGAGGGTCTCGGCCTCCTTTGGCCGACGGGGACGGGGCGGCGGCAAGGGGGCGGTCGGCTCCCTTGTTGCTTGCTCTCTCTCCTTTTGTTCTCTCCCACTCTTTGTTATGTTCAATAATGAGCATAAGTTGTATTGTGGGAAGGAAGGAAGGAAGGTCCTTTATATAGTCCAACAACTCCTTGTTAACTACCTAAAGGACTTATTCTAGTCCTACTAGAATTCAATTTAGTCCCTTCCTTGCAAATTAGTCCCTACTAAGTTTGCAAGGGTTTGCAAAGTGATCCTTCTAATTAATTAATCCAATTAATTAATTCCCAAATCTAGTTCAACTCTATATAGCGTGTGACCCCATAGGTTCTATCTAGTTGGTAGCAACTATTTGCTAATATGGAGCGGTCTCTTGCAAAACATCCATTCTAGCCAACTAATAGAATAGTCATCTTGACAACCTTTGTACAAGTAATTGTCTCATCCCTTTGTCTCTATATCCGGATTGGACACGAGACATACAAGTCACACTCGTATATCCAATCCATATTTTCTCGATCCATGGGAATAGCCTTATTCGTGTAAATAACATCAATATCCCATATTGATTTATTTGAGTCTGGCCAGACATTCTATAAGCACTATCCCTCGAGTGGCCTAGGATATTTGCTCCCGTTATGTTGAAGGGACAAATTCTATCTACGTCCACTACGATCTCTAAGCTTGCTTCTTATTGTATCCAGTACACGCCTTTATAACTACCCAGTTACGGTGTAGCGTTTAACGCTACCAAGATCACAATAATCCACAACTAGAATATCTAGTGACTTCAAGTCTAAGGATGACAATACCATTGCACCGCGAGAAGCGCTTGTGACTCAACATAACATGTATGTAGCCTTCTTGGAGATGGGTCAATCCAGTGCAACATTCCCTAATGCACACCTATGTGTTGGATCGTGATATCTCCATATCAATCCAACCCCATACTAGTCTATAGATGATTGTCCCATTAATCATTATACTTGACTAGGGATATTTAAGATAAACAACACAATTTTAAATCTAAGGACTTCATTATATTAAATATCCAATAACTAATATATGAATTTCTAGCCACAAATAATTCATACTAAACTAGATTGCCTCTAGGGCATCTATTCCAACAGTTTGAAGATGTCAACGGGAATGCCCACGAGCACGTCATGCGTTTCATCGATGTGATGGGACCATACGGGGCTGATTCCAAGTTGCTGATGCGCGAGTTACCGAAATCTCTGGGAAATGTGGCCTACAAATGGTATAGGACGTTGGAGTCGGATCTGTAAAGACCTCGGACGACATGGTTCAGAAGTTCTACACCAAGTTCTTCCAGGTGGAATAGAAGGTGACAATGATTCATCTTTGTCGTATGTACCAGAATCGCGAGGAGGATTTAGTCACATTCATTAAGAAATTCAGGGCCAAATCCTTGGAATGCAGAGATGAAGTGCTTGAGGGCAGGCTCGTGGAAATATGTCTTCGAGGCATGCGATATGAGTACAAAGGTATGCTGATCAACCTACAAACTCCTACCTTTTCAAAGCTAATCGAATGCACGAAAAACATAGAGCCTATAGTGGAAAGGCAGAAGAAGAAGCACGCCCCTGAGCGACCCAGAGGGGGAACCACTTTCAAGATTGGAAGATTTAGCTATAAGAGGGGGCGCGAGGCTGAGGTTAATACAGTTTCGCCGCACAAGCAGCCCAGGGTTACCAACTCAGATACGCCGCCTCTGCCATGTTCGATAGAGGAAGTCATCGAATTATGAAAACAATGGCGTAAGGATGGAATCTTGCCTCCGCTCGAAAGAACACCTTCTAAGGAGATGATGAGGGACCCGAAGTGGTGCGAGGGCCACGGGAAAATTATGCATCCTACAGCCGACTGCAAGAGAATCAGGCACATGGTGAGCCAAAAAATGAAGGACGGTGAGTTGATTGTCAGTGATCAGAGACAAGACGTGCGAAACAATCCGCTGCCAGTCCATGTGGAGCAAGAGCCGAAAGGGAAGGAAGTAGCCATGATTGCGATTATGGATCTTGAAGAGATTGCGGAAGATGGCTTGCCTATCATTGCTGAGATTCACAATGAGGAGGACTACAACATGGACATGGAGGACGAGCGTGCCGAGCGAATGAAAGGGCGCACGGGTTCAACAAGTTCTTCCACAAAATGAACTTCTCAGAGAAGTGCCGGAAGGAAATGACAAAGTCAATATTAAGGGTAGCAGAAGACTTCGAAGAAGATATCGTGATCTCGAATGGAAAAGTGGTTAGGGCGTCTCGCTCTACGGAAAAGTTTATGACCTTCTCCGCAAGTGACAAGAAGACAGATTCGAGTCACCAGAAGCCTTTGTACCTAACAGCGGTGGTCAATGACGTCGAATTCAAAAGGGCGTTTGTTGATGGAGGAGCAGCCGTCAACGTGGTCTCGCTCAACACTTCAAAATTGGCAGGAATCCCGGAGAAGAAGATTGTCAGATGTCTCACCCCTTTGATGGGATTCGGGAGTGATTCGGAGATGACGATAGGATGAATTCGTCTGGGCGTTCAGATAGGAAAGATCAAATGCTCAGCCAAATTCTACGCCATTGATGCGAATACCACGTATCACATGATCATAGGGCGAGCTTGGATTCATCGCATCGATGCAGTCCCCTCGACAGCTCACCAAGTGATGAAGGCTATTTGGAACGATAGATTGGTGGAAATACTGGCTTCGGTAAACCGTTTCAATCTAGATGAGGCGCACCTCACTGAAGCAGTGTGGTTTACCGAAATGGCGGATGAGCAAATGTCGGGGCCGTTTAATCCGACTCCTTTGCCTCGATGGGAGGATATCAAGGATCAATCACCAACGGGAGTGATGGTGACAAGGGAGGATGCCAAGGAAAATTTTCCCACACACGAAGAGGCACCACAAGTAGCCTACCAAAGGAAGAACGTGTATACTTTGAAAAGAGTGGTCAAACATGATCTCGCAGGCAAAGAGATAGAAAGCTTCTACTCCAATGGGATAAAGTGCTACCGCATATGAAGGCGCGCGGGGGTACCCCCATTTGAGCATGGGGATATCCCTGGGCAAATCAATCAAGTTGAGCAAGTCAAACCAACATAAGAGGTTTCAGAAGAAACGCTGAAAGAAGCGCCTGAATGCATGGATGATAAGCCGAAACCTCAGAAGGAAGAGCTGAAGGAAGTGTTCCTAAGCCCAAACGAAGAAAAGAAGAGACCCGTCTTTTTGAGCGTAGACCTCACAAGCGATGAAGAGGCGAGATTGCTGCAGTTGCTGATAGAGTACAAAGATGTGTTTGAATGGAAACGATGAAATGCCTGGCCTGGACACGAGCATCACTATGCACAGGTTAATTGTTAATCCAGGATTTAAACCAATAAAGCAAAGAACGAGAAGTTTTAGGCCGGAAATCAATGTGAAAATCAAGCAAGAGATCGTGAAGCTGTTGAATGCCAGGTTCATCAAACCGAATCATCATCCCACCTGGTTGGCTAACATTGTGCCAGTGGTGAAGAAGAATGGGCAACTTCGCATATGCGTAGATTTCAGAGACCTCAACCGCTTCTGCCCCAAGGACGACTTTCCGTTGCCCAACATCGATCTGCTCATCGATTCTACCGCTGGTCATCGAATGTTCAGCTTCATGGATGGTTTCAGTGGGTACAACCAGATCAAGATGGACCCTGAAGATGCAAGGAAAACCGCGTTCAGAACGCCAATGGGAGTCTTTAATTACACGATTATGCCGTTTGGACTCAAGAACGCGGGCGCGACTTATCAACGAGCCATGATGGTTCTATTCCATGACATGATGCACAAAGAAGTGGAGTTCTATGTTGATGATTTGGTTGTCAAGTCCATAGAGGAAGAAGACCATTTGGGGGACCTGCGTAAAGTATTTGAAAGATGCAGGAGTTTCCAGCTAAATATGAACCCCATGAAGTGTGCATTCGGAGTGACTTCGAGGAAGTTCTTGGGATGCGTAATACATCGCCAGGGCATCGAGCCTGACCCCGCGAAGGTATCGGCCATCACTAGCATGATGGCACCACACAATCAAAGCACTTTGAAGACGTTCTTGGGGAAACTATCTTACCTGCGGAGATTCATTCCAGCAATCGCAGAAATAACCTTCTGCTTCAGCTATCTCCTCAAGAAGAATGCCATGTACAATTGGACCGCAGAACGTGAGGTCGCGTTCGGAAAGCTAAAGGACCTGCTGACATCGCCAAGAGTAATGATCGCACCGCAGCTTGGATCGCCGCTTCTGCTGTAACTGACGTCGACAAAGAAGTCTATAGGGGTGCTTTTGGCTCAAGAACATGAAGGGCAAGAAAGGCCGATTTACTATATTTCTCGCATAGTGCAACCAGCTGAATCAAGGTAAACAGATATCGAACACCATTGTATTTCCTTATTCTTCGTAATAGAAAAGTTAAAACACTACTTCGCCTCGCATAAAGTGGTGTTGGTTACAAAGAGCGACCCCATACGGTATATCTTGACTCACACCTCTCCCGGCGGAAGATTGGCAAAATGGTATATGACCATTTCCCAATACGACATCACGTGTGTTCGACCACGAGCAATCAAATCGCAAGCAGTGGCGGATCTTCTGGCACAGTTCCCGGATAACAGCTATGAGCCCATGATCGAGGAGGAACTAGAGGGACCTGAGATCTATGCAGTCGAGTTACCTTACCGGACGCTTCATTTTGATGAATCGTCCACAAGGAAAGGTGGAGGAATTGGAATTGTTTTGACTAAACCAGATGGAGAGGTCATCCAAATGTCCACAAAACTTGACTTCCTAGTGACCAACAATGAAGCGGAGTATGAGGCTCTCATCGCCGGTCTCCGTGCGGCCAGGGCATTGGAAGTAAGCAATCTGACGGTTATGGGGGACTCTAAGTTAATGGTCAAACAGACTTCAAGGGAATACGGATTGAAAGAGGTGAATCTGTTACCCTATCGGACTTTGGTGCAAAAGCTGGTACAACAATTCTGCGATGTTAGGTACGAACACACGCCTAGAGCAGATAATCGGCATGCTGACGCTTTAGCTACTTTGGGATCCAAAGTTAGTGCGGACAAATGCCCTGCGAGAATCTCGATCAAAGTCCGAATGTCACCGGCATTGACAGAGGGCGCATGCGAGGACGAATCCATGGATGATGCAGACTGGAGAAAACCGATATTGCACGCAATAGCCGAAGGAACGAGCAAAGAAAATTGGGCATCCACTAAGGGGTACTGCATACATGATAACGCCCTCTACTTCAAAGGCCCTGGAGGTATACTCATGCGATGCGTCTCGCAGCAGGAAGGAAAAGCGTTATTAGAAAAGATTCACCAGCACACTTGCGGAGAAAGTGAGGTGTCAATCTATCGGAAAGACCAAAGATATGGGATTCATTGGCCCGACATGTCAACGGCTGCGGCGATGATTCAAGGGAATTGTGAGAGTTGTGCATTGATCAAGGATTCCCTTACAATTGCTTTGGTCGATGATGACACGGAGTGGAGAAAGCCACTCTTCGACTTTCTCACAGAAGGAATCGAGCCTAATAAAAGGAAAGAAGCCGAGAAACTTAAAAGAAAGGCAGCCCAATATGTGGTACAAGAAAACATACTCTGGCGAAGGGGTCATGAAGGTAATATACTTTGGTGCCTAGATAACAAAGAAGCGGAAGAGGTGATGGATCAATCTCATCAAGTAGAGCATCAAGGGGGCGCGAAGCTATGCAGACAGCTCCTCACAGTTGGCTATTTTTGGCCAACAATGGCTGCAGATTGTCGCACCAAAGTAAGGAGATGCCAGGAATGTCAATTCAAGGGCAACCTCGTGCATGCCCCTGCCGTAGACCTGTACGCATTGGGGATGCCATGTCCATTCCACACTTGGGCTTTAGATTTTGTCGGCCCCATTCAACCGGCCTCACATGGGAACCAGTTCAGTCTAACTGCAACTGAGTTGTTTACTAAGTGGGTGGAGGCAATACCGCTCAAGACAGCTAATGCGCTCGCACTGGTGAATTTCGTTCAAGAAAACATCATATGCAGCTTCAGAATCCCCAACACAATCCTTTAGGATAATGGCACACCCTTTGTAAATCGACAAGTAGCCGCGAAACTAGCAGAATACAACATAAGGCAGGTCTGTTCCACTCCTTATTATCCGAAAGGTAATGGTCAAGCAGAAGCAACCAACAAGATACTACTAAGAATTCTGAGCAAGATGGTCGCAGACGATCACAAGCGATGTGCTGATTCTTTGAACATAGCATTGTGGGCATATCGAACTTCGCCGAGGACTCCCACAGGAGTCTCCCCGTTCTTTTTATGCTATGGAGCTGAAGCCGTTGTACCGGCGAGGTGAAAGTCAACTATGCAAGATTGGCTTTTCATGCGTTATACGACAATCAACGTGACCACGACTTGATCGTGTTGGAAGAGAAGCGAGAGCAAGCTAAGCGGGCTAACAAGCGGTACAAGGAAAGGATCGCTCGCGCATACAACAAAAAAGTCCAACATCGAGATTTTGCGGTTGGGGACCTGGTTTTGCGCGCTTCGGATCATTGCATGCGGGAGGCAGCTCACCCAAAGTTTGCAGCTAACTGGGAAGGACCATTTGAAGTTAAAGAAGTCTTTGACAGTGGTTACTGCAAAATACAGAGGCTACATGGGACTGCCACAACCCCAAGCTCAGTCAATATGCGTTGGATTAAAAAGTATTATCCTTAAACTCTCTCTTTACATACATCAGATTCAGATGTCTATTGAAAAGTATGTCTACTGTGATAGATTCATGCGCTGTTTCCTCCCATATGAGGGACTTGTAATCTTGCCTCTCCCATATGAGGGATTTGTAATTCGCCTCTCCCATATGAGGGTGCTTATAGTAAAAGAATTCTCCCATATGAGAAGAATTTTATTACCTTAATCGTCTCTTCTCATTTATTTGCTTCTCTGTTTATTTACAACAAAAGCCTATTTGCCTAGGTAGCAGCCGTAATACGTGATCCTATGCAATCCAAAGCCTATCTGCCGCGATAGCAGCAATGTTCAAAAACGATCTTAAGTGATCTAAAAGCCTATCTTCCTAGATAGCAGCCATAATGAATGATCCTATGCGATCCAAAGCCTATCTACCGAGATAGCAGCAGAGTTCAAATGCAATCTTAAGTGATCTAAAAAGCCTATCTTCCTAGATAGCAGCCATGATATATGATCTTAACAGACCCAAAATCCTATCTTCCTAGATAGCAGCCATAATACACGATCCCATGCGATCCAAAGCCCATCTGTCGAGATGACAGAAGTGATCTTAATTGTTCTCTAAGCCTATTTGCTTAGATAGCAAGCTATAACAACAACGCCCTGTGCGAATGAAAAATTTATCAAGCTTGAAATAAAGAATTATCCAGGCGAATATCCAAATGCAAAAGGAGAAAAGAAACATAACTTGTTTTATAGCCAGCACGCATGCGATATTACAATTTGTTGTATCAAACAAGAACATCAAATACTAACGTGCATTTCATTAACAGTCAAAATGACTTACAATTTATCTGTCTAGATAACAGCTTACAAGCGAAAGTTCATACTGAGCTAAAGCACGTTTCACTAATAGTCAAAATGACTTACAATTTATCTGTCTAGAAAGCGGTTTAATAGCAAAAGCTCATAGTAAGAAAATTCCTACAATGGGTGGGTTTGGTATGACTTATTTTCAGCTTTTAATCCACTTTGGACTTTTAATCTGTTTTGAGCTTTTCTGAAAAGTTTGGTATGACTTTTTTTGTGTCAGCTTTTGGATTTTGGCTTTTGTCTTGTAGTGTAAAACTGATATCTCAAAAAAGTTGGGTTTCATGAACTTTTTTTGGACTTTTTTCTTCCTAAATAATAAAAAATGACCAATTTACCTCTACTTTTTTTGTACCAACATACTATGACATCTAATTAGACATACTATAATTTTATTAGTGAATATAAAAAATATAAAATGATAATTTTTACTAACAAACAAAAGTGTTGTATCCTAATTTTTTTACAGCACAACTTTTTTCACCAAACTCATACATATTTTTTCATCAACTTCTTTGTCACAAACTTTTTTCACAACAACTTATAAGTCGACTTAAAAGTCCAAAAATGCATACCAAACCCACCCTATAAAATGAACCGCCTATAAATGCTAACAAAAAGCTATGAGACGCTAGCGTCAAGGTCCTAGATCTGAACAAGGCTCTTAACTGGTCTTCTGCCCAAGAGATGTGCCAGATGAACCCCATGTCCAGGCGGATGCGGAGGTGAAGAACAAGTGGAGAACAGCTCCTGGGTCAGAAAGCTTATTGTCCACGGAGACAAGCGCCATGGCTCGTCACCCCTAGTTCAAGAACGTGGAGGCAAATATTTCTCCTCCAGGAAAGCTAGAGGAGAAACACTCCATTCATTACGAGTTGGTAAAAAGGTCAGTATGGAACTGCACCTCGCCGGAGGGTAGCTGGAGATACGACCTGCAAACATAATAGATGAAGAAGAATCTTCTTACAAACATGAGATATTATGTATATCTTCTTCAAAGTGGTCATAAAGAGCACTAAGCTTTATAAAGAAGATCTTGGGAGCTATTTCTATGGCTCAAGGCACAAAATCAGATTTCACAACTTGAAGTTGCCATGAATCAACAGAAGAAAAGCATTGAAGCCAGCAGTCGTAAGGACTCATGGCAAGCCACATTTTGGGATGAAGAACCCAAGCAGCAAGAGGCAGGTTTTATATAGACCTTGGGGACGGGTAAGAATCAATTACTCACGTCTCAAAAGAGGTAAAATTCAATTACCCTACTAAAGCCTATGACGATTCGGTGCCACGCCCTAATTAATGACGGAAGGTCAAAGTAAGGATGGGCTTCCCCAAGGAAATAGTGCTGATCTAATAAATCATTAGCGCGAAAATCAAGGCAGATACGTCGCTATGTGACGTCATAATTGATACGAATTAACTTATTCGTGCAAATCCCCAAAAGGGCAAAATGGGACATAGAGTTCCGGATAAAAAAAAGGGGTGAGAAGCACTAGGATTACAATAATATTTTGTTTCATGAAAATATTTTTGTTTCTAAAATAAATCCTTGATCAAAGGGTCTTCTGGAGAAAGCAAGCGTGATGCCTCTCTTACTTGGTCCACTTCTCGCTTCAGCTGTTCGTACTTAGCATTCATCGCATGAAAGAGGTTGACAGCTTCTTCGGCCTTCTGCCTTTGTTCCTCTACCTTCCGTCTCTCAGATGCGAGGTTGTGGAAGCCTCGTTTCAAATTCACAGCTGCGCGAATTCGGGTGATCATGTTGAGGAGATACCCGAAGCCCTGCTTGCCTTGAACTTTAGCTTCAAGCCCTTGGCATGTGCTAAAAAGCAGCTGTGCACTATGAGGAGAAATGGTCGCAGGAGTGGCTACAGACAGTTGCTCCATGATCCAGATGGCTTCGGTCAAGAAAATCCTCCTGTTATACGGCTCTATCTCTAGAGATCTCGCGAATGACCAAGGTTATGGGAGGCGCATCTGAATCAGCCATTCCACATCATCTTGCTTCAATCCTGACAAAGTTGATTCAATCTTAGAGCATGAGAGCTTTTAAATAAGGTTGTAGAATGCAAAAAAACGGTAACATACCAGTCCCTTCAAGGATTTCACGCAAGGAGGGAATGCGCATTGCTGGAAAAGCTGAAGTCTGTCCTCGCTCCATTGCTCGTCTGTCAGCCGCAAGTTCGAGCTCAACATAGTTGGAGGGAAGAGTATAGACCGCAACAGGCGCGACAGCAGCTCCAACTTGCGAGCTCCAAAAACTCCATGCTTGGGGAACCTCTGGAAGCTCTACCTCTGTTGAAGGAATGGCAACATTAGTAGATTTTACTCGACCAGGAACTTCTTCGGCTGCGAGGGGCTCTTGTGGCTCGGGAGCATTCATCTGGACATCAAAATTTGCAAGCAATGCTGTGTCTTCCATGACTTATTCATTTTCATGAACTTCATCTCCAACACCATCTGTTTCCATTTCCTCAACTGCAGCATCGGCATCTTCCTCTCTTAGCACGGTTTCGGCTTCGATATCATCAGACACCTCAATGATGTCCTCCAAAGGCTCGCCTGCGTACTCAGTAGCTGCAACAGGCTTCTCAACATAAGGGCTTCGCTCTGGAGCATAAGATGCAGGGGCTGACCTCTTTGTTCCGGCGCATCCTCTTCAGCCACGCCTGCAATACAAGACAGGAAGTGGTGAGGTAACTTGTATCACACAGCGTTTTGTTATTTTAATAGATCAAAAGTTGGAATCCCCACACTTAGGTGGGATCGCAGCACCTTCATCATATGTTAAAGATGCGAAGCACCATCCCTAACTGCGGCCATCTTATCCTCAAGAATGGTGGATGGGCACAAGTGATTGTCAAGATCCAACAAGGAGTAGCAGCCATACCGGGAGTCATCCAAGCTGCAATTAGGACGGAATGGGAAGGAATTCCTCTTGATTATAGGAGCTCTGCTGGGCTGAGGAGCCGACTGTGTCTCGAACCTGTCCTGATGAGTAGTCCTGTAAGCAACCCAATTTTTGGAGAAGCGACCTACACGGCCGCCTGAAGGTTGAACGAAGGGCAAGTTGCTCCTGAAGATTGTTTGGCACTCGCCAGACAACAGTCGCTTGTAGCAGCCTCTCACGATTGATCTAGGCCACACGGAGGGGGCCACTGCATCAAAGCCAAACTGGGGAGAAACGAGAGTTGGATCAACGTCGACTGTGATCCTTTCATACCTGGGAGTAAGCTCGGGAACATAATCAGCTAGAGCAGGGAGAGAACCCCTTAGACAACAGTAGAAGAATTCGCGATAGCGCTCATGAAAGCGCTCATGACCTTCGAAAAGGAGCTCTTCTGAAAAAGCAAGAGATTTGGCGGGATACAGCTTCGGGAACCATATCACATTCTCAATACGCGTAGCATTGGGCCTAGCCGTAAACTTCCTCCGGTCATCGCATATCAGGCTCCAGGTGCACTTGGGAGGATTGGTTCTAAACCATCGAGCAGCTCTCCCACTGGAAAGTTCGTCCTCCGCACCTGGGACACACCACTTGTTGGGCCTAGAAGGAACAGGAGCATAGGAGGGCCATCGCTCAAAAACCCACATAGTCAGGAATGCGATGTTAACATAAGTCAGCACATCAAGACAACCGCGAGAGTCCTTGATCGCCACTACCAATTGGTCCAATCTGTGATATAGGGTGCCCAAGACCAAAGGCCCAAGTGCGACTCTCTGGCCGATGACCAACTTGACATTAAGAGGGAGGACATGATAAAAAACCCCATCATGAGGGTGACCATCGATCAGGTACCTTGACAACCAGGCACAGAGGAGGCCGCACAAGGTTAGATGGTACCATTTCCCATTTACATCATTTTTCACCTTTGGGTTCTGATCCAGAAGTTTCTTGGTGATACTACTACTCGCATAGTCGCGAAAGAAGTATTGCACCCATTTGCCCCAGGTGTTCTTCGCAAATGTATCAACAAGCTGCCAGTCGGGAAGAACTTTCGCAGATGTCCACCGAGTGGAGATTTTCTTTACCTCGGACAAGCATTCCTCCATCTGCTTGTATAGAGCAAGTTCTGGATCAGTCCTCAAAGGGCTCAGAGGATCCACCTCACCAATGGGAGAAAGATCATACCACATGTGCACATCCTCCAAAGTGGGAGCAGCCTCGAACTCAGCAAAGTGGAAGGTATGAGTCGCAGATGAATAGCGAGAAAGAAGGTTTAGAAGCATGGACGGATCCAACTTCACGGCAGCACCCTTCATAGCACGAACTGCGAAATAAATACCATCATTGTTCAATGCGATGGCATGGTGGGTCAATACATGGTCGATCCACTCATCCATGAAGTCCAATTTTTGCACAAACACCTGGGTAGAAATTGCAGTATGGGGGAAAAACCCATTTTCAACTCCTATCCTAATCACATCCTTGGAGTCGATTAACTCTAGAATGGCTGCATTGACAAGCGGGGTCAATGTCCGCAATTCTCCGAAGGAAACAGGAGTCGGTAGATTCTTCACCTTAATCCTAGCATGGTAGAAATCTTTTCCACCCAAATAAGGGGATTTTTTCCACAAGGTCTGGGGAAGATCAGGTATTTCTTCGGCCTCTTTAATGGGTTTGGATCCTTTTGTCTTGGCCATTCCTGCAGAAGAGCAAGAAAAAAAAAAAGGGGGAGAAATATACACACTTTCAGTTTGAATTTCAGGAAGTAATTATGTTTTTGTCAAGAGAAGATGAACAGTCCGGGGTCAATTCTGGGTTGAGAAGTTCAGAATTCGTCTATATTGCTCGGAATTTCAGAAGTTCTGCATTCAAAATTGTCACAATCTGGTAATTCGATCGGTTCTGGGTTTAAGGAAAATGCCTCCTTTGCAGTTCTCAATGAACGACATATCACAAATAACCATGGGTTTTGCAGATCCAAGACAGATCTAAGAATATTTGAGTACATTAAATGGAATTGAACAAAGCCAACCTTGTTTTTGTAAAGCTTGTTTTGATGAAGCAAGTTGAAGGGGATGATTGACAAGGAAGAACTGGTGATTGATCACTTGAATCTATTCTTGAAGGCTTCCGGGTATCATTCACTTTAGAGAGAGAAGTGATGCTTTGCAACAATGGAGAGCACAAAGTATTTATCCAAAACAATGAGGAGTCGCGTCCTTTCAGTAGTCGAATCGCAACCGTCACCGTCGAATCGCGCAATCACAGGACAAGCTGACGTCACGCCTAAAACCCTAAAAGAGCAGACGGCACGACTCTAGGGATTCTAGATCATAATGGCACGCAGTGGGGCTGATTTTGCGTGTATTTGAATTGGTGCGTGGCGGCGACGCGTACATTGGTTCCTGCGCATTGAAGCCTATCCGGCTATGTGTCTTCACGCGCAGAAAGGGGGCTAATGTAGATAGTACATTCTAGACAGGAAGATCTTAGCCATGTGGCGATCATCCAGCACACCTAGCTGTGCTCCACACACACTGGATCACCACCCGCTCTGATCCACGTGGGGGCTGCGAGACAGGGCCCTCGCATACCACCACACGGGACTTGTATGGACTTAGTGGTTTGGAGGCTAGAGTAAGTCCTGTCGCGCGCGAGCGACAACCAAGCCCGCGCGCGACCTTTAGTAACTGCTTTGAGAGATTTATGGCACGAGCTCCATAAACCCGGTCAACCTCATAACGGTTCCGATATACGCGGTTAACGTGCGTAACGGTCCCTACATACGCGGACGAACGTGTCGTTGTTCTTAAGCTAATTAAGCCGCTATTAATGGGCGCATTAACCCACTACAACGGTCACATTCTCCGTTATATATAGGATCGTTAACCCTTCCATACAGGGGCGAATCACCTGAACTACGCGGAAGCTCTGCCAAAATTCTGTCTCTCTCTCTCACAGTACTATTGTCTTACTCTCTCTCTACACACAACCCTACTCTTCTTGTGTTCTAATCCTCTACTCTTGGTGTATATTGAATTCTCCCTAGAGGATTCTATCGTACACATCGGGTGAACACAGTCAACTGTGACAATAAAAATTTTACACAACTCTTTTCACTCTACGTTGTTATTATTTTCGCATGACAGATTCAAGGCAGGTACCCCAAACGTAATTAACTTCAAGTACAACATGTAGGCCATAAACCATTTCCCTTTATGTTTAATCAGCCAAGAGTCTCCTTAAACAACTTAGTAAAAGAAATAGCCATTTGTTAGAGAATTTCCAACATAACTAGGAACAAATGATAACAACTAGTACCCTTATCATCGAGTGAGATTATCGTTAACTTAAATTCTAAAATACCAATTAAATAACATATGCTGGTTTTAACGGATCGGAAAGAAACGAATAACCAAAAGGTTTATTTCTAAATTTTCAAGAAAACATTACGATTTAGCTAACCTATATTTTTACCCATATTCTTTCAATGTTTATCACACTTTTATTCAACTAAAAAGGGAGCTAGAAATAGTTGAAAAAAATTCAAATCCCAAAATCCTATTAACGTGTTTATTTTATAATTTCAGGTTGTTTAATTGACAAGAAAACCCCCCAAGTTATGAGAAAGGAATCAAACACCCCCTAACCAAGCAAAACATTTATTTTATGCTACATCTACTACCCTAACTTTTTTAGAAACTATAACTTTTACCCCTTAGCAAGAACAAGATGAACACATCCAACAAAACCCGAATCAGATCACAAAGACGTGATTTTGAGTTCAGAAATCTTCCTAAGGAGAGATTTAGAGTGAACCTGATCGAAGAAACGCAAGAAATGACGACGATTTGAGTCGGGTCGAAGTCGACGGTCGGAGCTCACGGCGGTGTGGCCGACGGTGGCTCTCTGGTGGCTGCTAGGTGCTGCTGAGGCCTCCTAGGTGTTGGTCGGACCCTAGGGAGCTGATTGGAAGGAGTAGAGAGTCAGGGTGTCTCTAAGCTTGGTGGGCCGAGCTTTGGCCGGCTTTAAAGGCTACCCACGGCTGTGATGGTGGCTCTGCTACAGCTGGAAGCTGCTACCACTTTCACCTCCTTCTTTCTTCTTTCTGGGTCGGGATGGACAAAGGAATGGGAGAGAGAAAGGAGGGGGAGTGAGGAGTAGAGAGTTGTGCTTCCTCTTCCCGGTGGTTCTTCGTTGGAAACACGGTGGTGATGGTGGTGGTCTTCTCGGCTGCTACCACTGCTGCTTCTGGTGCTTCCTCCTTTTCTCACTGTGAGCTGAGACGGAGAGAAAGAGAGAGAGAGAGCTGGGTTGGGTTGCAGTGGAGTGAAGAGGCGGTGGTGGTGTTGGCGATGATGGTGGTGCACGGTGGTGGCGATGGTGATTCTGGTTTTGGGTGTGGGAGTTGGCTGCTGCGGAAGGCAGCGAGGGTCGGGGTGGGTTTTATACCGAGGGAGGAGGCGGTGATGGAAGGCGGCAGAAGGTTAGAGGCGGCGAAATAAGCTTTTCCGTGAATACAAAGGAAGAGGGAGGAGGAGATAATGACAGGTGTGGAAAAAATAATATAATAATAATAGTAATAGTAATAGTAATAGTAATAGTAGGTGTGTTATAGAGTGGTAAATGTATCATATAACGCGGTGGTTACGTACGCGATAAAACTAATATACACACGTAAAATTACCGTTTCACATTCTAAAATTCGTATAAATCTACGATATATTTCCCGAATAATTCAAAATTCATATTTTGCCTTCCAAATTACTAACGTAACCCTGACCAAATCACGGGGTATTACAGTATTCCCCCCTTAAAGAGAGCTTCGTCCTCAAAGCTTCATTTATTTAAAATTCAATCTCCCGTCAGCCAACAAATTTTCACCAAAAACAGATAGCAACCAAATAAGTTCACACAAGAAAGAAAGTAGTTAATCATGTCATGCGGACGGAGTACCATGTAATTAAAATTTCGTTTCCTAAGTGTCAAGGTTAAGCGTGATGTAAGGATGCTAGGGTTCTAACCCTTTTGGAGTGACGTACATCATTAATTAAGTGCAGGTACTTCTTCCTCAGTATTGTTACAAATCCTGGGTTGGTCCCTGTTATGTCCTGCATTGCCTGAGTTGTAGTTCTGCTTCCTTCCATAACCATTCCCCCCATTGTTCTGGTAGTTGCGAGTCATGTTCTGCTCATTCCCAGTCTTCCAGTTACGGCCATTCTGTTGGCGGTTTCCCTGGTAGTGGTTTTGTTGTTACCTCCCAAAGTTATCTAAGGCATACATGTGTTGGTTCCTGGGTGGTTGTGATCGGCATTCGTAAGCTCGGCGTCCCCTTCTACCACAGTTATTGCAGTTAACCAGATTCCCCGTGCAATCAACACCGGGGTGGTTTTGTTGACACCTCTTACAGAAGTAGTGATGAACAGGCTCAGCTTCGGGTTTCTGCTGATTGCCTCGGCTTTGATGGTTTCCCCCATTGTTAGTCTTAAACTTCTTGTTATGATTCCTATCTACCGTATCAGTTTCCTTATGTTTCTCTCGAAACTCATCCTGAACCTCATGGACTTGCCACATGTCAGCTGCTCGGTCATATGCCTCGTGCAAAGTATCGTAAGTTCTACTACGCATGATTTTCTGCAACTGGAAGTGTAGTCCCAAAATGAACTTGTGGATCTTATCCTCCTCTGCGGGTACTGTGTTGCCTGCAAACTTTAGTAGTTCCACAAATTTCTTGAAGTAGTTTGTGACTGAGCCATTGCCTTGCATCAAGTTTTTTAACTCGTTGCACTTCCTTCTCTTAACATGTGATGGATAGAAACGCGTCCTAGTAGTAGTCTTAAAGGCTACCCATTTGAAAATAGGTTTAGCTAGCAAGAATTACTCGTTAGTGGTCCACCAGACATCTGCGACATCCAACATGTGCAACACAGCGCAGTTAACCTTCTCATCATCAGGGCAATGCACAACCCTCAGTAGCTTCTCAAAGTTCCGAATCCAGTTCTCCAGTTCAATGGGATCTTTTTTCCTGTGAATTGGCGAGGGTTCGGCTCAGGTATTTTCTTGGCATAACTTTGCCTCCCTCGCTCCTCGCGACCGACTACTCTATCCATGACTTGTGTCATTTGTTCAATCTGCGCAGCTAGTTGCTTCATATGTGGTTGATTAATTCCTTCAGCAGCCATTGGTCAATCCTCGTGATCCTATGAAATCACTCGTAGTTTCACCACTTAGTCTGCGTTCTCGTGGGCAGTTTTATCCCATAACTATATAACAATTACACAAGCAAAACTATATTCCATATAGCATACAAGTCGTACAAAATTCATCAAGAAAGCACATTATTCACAAAAATTCTCCATGTTTCTCATTTCATACCCGTCATCCCCTTGTAGAAATATTGATCATCATAGAGTATCTCCTATCAGGCCAAATTCAGGCATAAAAAAATCACATAGTGCTCCCAATACAGTAACAAGTCGTATACTACCCATAACCCGGTAGGATTTTTAATTATTTTTCCCTACGTTCATTTTTAGTTACCCTACAGGTTTTAAACTGGAACGACTGCTCTCATACCACCTGTAACACCCCCACCCCTTGTCCGGCTTGGACAGAACTGGGAGGGCGCTGCTAAAAGTGACGGCGGAAATCAAAAGCATAACATCCTGAATTATTTATTGCATAATATTAAACAGTATAAAAGTCTTAAACATTACACAAGTCTCTGATTATATCGAGTGTCTCTAAAACTACTACACTAGGCTTAGCTAGATTCTTGTCATGATGATATTCGTGTAGGTGAGTCCCGTATGCCCCATAGTCTTCAGCTTCTAAACCTGCGGTGGGAAGGAAACATGAGTTGCCATTTCAAGTTATCAATGAAATACTGAACAAGTAATAACAAGCATGAAAAAACATACGAGACAAATTACAAATTTTTAAATTAACTTCACACAAGTAAAAGCTAGGGGAGTGACATTCCCAAGTCCTTTTCTCATTTTCGGGAACTTCCAGTAACTAGTATTTCCTTCCGAAATTAATATCTAGGCTTGAAATTCCCAATGAGTTTCTGCAATTCGATTTCCGTTTATACTTCTTAGATCAAGAAATTCCAAAAATAATTACAGGCCGGTTCCGTACAGACAATAATAATCACAGGCCGGTTCAGTACCGACAAAAGGAATCACAGGCTGATTCAGTACCGACAATCATAATCACAGGTCGGTTCAGTACCGACAATAATATTCACAGGCCGATTCAGTACCGACAATAATAATCACAGATCGGGTGAACACAGTCAACACCGACAATAATCATAGGCCCGGTGAACATAGTCAACCCGGACAATAATAATCACAGGTCGGGTGAACACAGTCAACTCCGACAATAACAATTTTACACAACTCTTTTCACTCTACGCCATTATTATTTTCGCGTTACAGATTCAAGGCAAGTACCCCAAACGTAATTAATTTCAAGTACAACATGTAGGCCATAAACCATTTCCCTTTATGTTCAATCAACCAAGAGTCTCCTTAAACAACTTTAGTAAAAGAAATAGCCAATTGTGAGAGAATATCCAACATAACTAGGAACAAATGCTAACAACTAGTACCCTTATCATCAAGTGAGAGTATCGTTAACTTAAATTCTAAAATACTAATTAAATATTTGAAGCTGGGTTTAACAGATTGGAAATTAACGAATAACCAAGAGGTTTATTTCTAAATTTTTAAGAAAACAATACTATTTAGCTAACCTATATTCTTACCCATATTATTTCAATGTTTATCACACATTTATTCAACAAGAAAGGGAGCTAGAAATAGTTGAAAACAATTTAAATCCCAAAATCCAATTTATGTGTTTATTTTATAATTTCAGGTTGTTAATTGACAAGAAACCCCCCCAAGTTATGAGAAAGGAATCAAACACCCCCTAACCAAGCAAAAAAAATCTTTTATGCTACATCTAATACCCCAAATTTTTCAGAAACTATCATTTTTACCCCTTAGCAAGAACAAGATGAACACACCCAACAAAACCCGAATCAAAGCACAAAGACGTGATTTTGAGTTCAGAAATCAGCCTACAGAGAGATTCAGAGTGCACCGGATTGAAGAAACGCAACAAAATGACGAAGATTTGAGACGGGTCGAAGTCGACGGTCGGAGCTCACGGCGGTGTGGCGGACGGTGGCTCTCCAATGGCTTCTAGGTGCTGCCGAGGCCTCCTGTGTGTTGGTCGGACCCTAGGGAGCAGATTGGGAGGAGTAGAGAATCTGGGTGGTTCTGAGCTTGCTGGGTCGAGCTTTGACCGACTTTAATGGCTGCCGACGGCGGTGATGGTGGCTCTGCTACGGTTGGAAGATGCTGCCACTTTCACCTTCTTCTTTCTTCTTTCTGGGTCGCGACGGAGAGAAGAGTGGGAGAGAGAACAAAGAGGGAGTGAGGAGCGGAGAGTTGGGCTTCCGCTTCGCGGTGGTTCTTCGTCGGGAACACGGTGGTGATGGTAGTGGTCTTCTCGGCTGCTACCACTGCTGCTTCTGGTGCTTCCTCTTTTTCTCACTGTGAGCTGAGACAGAGAGAAAGAGAGTGAGAGAGCTGGGTTGGGTTGGGCTGCAGTGGAGTGAAGAGACGGTGGTGGTGTTGGCGATGATGGTGGTGCAATGTAGGGGAGGTGGTGATTCTGGTTGTGGGAGTGGGAGTTGGCTGTTGCGAAGGCAGGTCGGGGTAGGTTTTATACCGAGGGAGGAGGCGTTGATGGAAGGCGGCAGAAGGTTGGAGGGGGCGGCAAAAGCTTTGCCGTGAACACAAAGGAAGAGGGAGGAGGAGATAATGATAGGTGGGAAATAATAATAATAATAATAATAATAATAATAATAATAATAATAATAATAATAATAATAATAATAATAATAATAATAATAATAATAATAATAATAATAATAATAATAATAATAATAATAATAATAATAATAATAGGTGTGTTATAGTCTGGTAAATGTATCATCTAACGCGGTAGTTCCGAATGCGATGAAACTAATATACACACGTAAAATTACCGTTTCACATTCTAAAATTCGAACAAATCTACGATAAATTTTTCGAATATTTTAAAATTCATATTTTGCCATCCAAATTACTAATTTACCCCTGACCAAATTACGGGGTATTACAGTCTCCCCCCCCTTAAAGAGAGCTTCGATCCCAAAGCTTCATTTATTTAAAATTCAATCACCCGTCAGCCAACAAATTTTCACCAAAAACAGATAGCAACCAAATAATTTCACACAAAAGCAAGCAAGTAGTTAATCATGTCATGCGGACGGAGTACCAAGTAATTAAAATTTCATTTCCTAAGTGTCAAGGTTAAGCGTGATGTAAGGATGCTAGGGTTCTAACCCTTTGGGAGTGACATACATCATTAATTAAGCGCAGGTACTTCTTCCTCAGTATTATTACAAATCCAGGGTTGGGCCCTCTAATGTCCTGCATTGCCTGAGTTGTAGTGTTGCTTCCTGCCATAACCATTGCCCCCATTGTTCTTGTAGTTGCGGGTACTGTGTGGCCTGCAAACTTTAGTTGTTCCACGAATTTCTTGTAGTTTGTGGCTGAGCCATTGCCTTGCATCAAGTTTTTTTAACTCGTTGCACTTCCTTCTCTTAACATGTGATGGATAGAACCGCGACCTAGTAGTAGTCTTAAAGGCTACCCAGTTGAAGTTAGGTTGAGCCAGCAAGAATTCCTGGTTAGTGGTCCACCAGTCATCTGCGACATCCAACAAGTGCAACACAGCGCGGTTAACCTTCTCATCATCAGGGCAATGCACAACCCTTAGTAGCTTCTCAAAGTTCCGAATCCAGTTCTCCAGTTCAATTGGATCTTCTTTTCCTTTTAATTGGCGAGGGTTAAGCTCAGGTATTTGCTTGGCATAACTTGGCCTTTCTCGCTCCTCGCGACCGACTACTCTATCCATGACTTCTGTCATTTGTGCCATATGTGCAGCTAGTTGCTCCATCTGTGGTTGGTTTATTCCTTCAGCGACCATTGGTCAATCCTCGTGATCCTATGAAATCACTCGTAGTTTCACCACTTAGTCCGCGTTCTCGCGGGCAGTTTTATCCCATAAGTATATAACAATTACACAAGAAAAACTATATTCCATATAGCATGCTAGTCGTATAAAATTCATCAAGAAAGCACATTATTCACAAAAATTCTCCATGTTTCTCATTTCATACTCGTCATCCCCTTGTATAAATAATGCTCATCATAGAGTATCTCATATCAGGCCAAATTCAGGCATATCAAAATCACATAGTGCTCCCAATACAGTAACAAGTCGTATACTACCCATAACCCGGTCGGCTTTTTAATCATTTTTCCTACGTTCATTTTTAGTTACCCTACATGTTTTAAACTGAAACGACTTCTCTGATACTACCTGAAACACCCACCCCTTGTCCGGCTCGGACAGAACTAGGAGGGCGCTGCTAAAAGTTGCGGCGGAAATCAAAAGCATAACATCCTGAATTATTTATTACATAATATTAAACAGTACAAAAGTCTTAAACATTACACAAGTCTCTCATTATAACGAGTGTCTCTAAAACTACTATACTAGGCTTAGCTAGATTCTAGTCATGATGATAGGTGAGTCTTGTACCCTGCTTCCCATTAGTCTTCAGCTTCTAAACCTGCGGTGGGAAGGAAAGAGGAGCCGCCATTTCAAGTTATCAATGAAATACTGAACAAGTAATAACAAGCATGAGAAAAACATACGAGACAAATTTCAAATTTTAAAATAACTTGACACAAGTAAAAGCTAGGGGAGTGACATTCTCAAGTCCTTTTCTCATTTTTGGAAACGTCCAGTAACTAGTGTTTCCTTTCGAAATTAATATATGGGCCTGAAATTCCCAATGAGTTTCTGCAATTCGATTTCCGTTTATACTTCTTAGGTCAAGCAATTCCAATAATAATCACATGCCGGTTCAGTACCGACAATAATAATCACAGGCCGGTTAAGTACCGACAATAATAATCACAGGCCGGTTCAGTATTGACAATAATAATCACAGGCCGATTCATTACCGAAAATAATAATCATAGGTCGGTTCAGTACCGACAATAATAATCACATGCCGATTCAATACAGACAATAATAATCACAGGCCGAGTGAACACAGTCAACACCGACAATAATCACAGGCCGGGTGAACACAGTCAATACCGACAATAATAATCATAGGTCGGGTGAACACAGTCAACTCCGACAATAACAATTTTACACAACTCTTTTCACTCTACGCTGTTATTATTTTCGCGTGACAGATTCAAGGCAAGTACCCGAAACGTAATTAATTTCAAGTACAACATGTAGGCCATAAATCATTTCCCTTTATGTTCAATCAACCAAGAGTCTCCTTAAACAACTTAGTAAGAGAAATAGCCAATTGTTAGAGAATTTCCAACATAACTAGGAACATATGCTAACAAACAGTACCCATATCATCAAGTGAGAGTATCGTTAACTTCAATTCTAAAATACTAATTAAATAACAGATGCTGGTTTTAACGGATCGGAAAGTAACGAATAACCTAGAGGTTTCTTTCTAATTTTTTAAGAAAACAATACTATTTAGCTAACCTATATTTGTACCCATATTATTTCAATGTTTATCACACTTTTATTCAACTAGAAAGGGAGCTAGAAATAGTTGAAAACAATTTAAATCACAAAATCCTATTTATGTGTTTATTTTATAATTTCAGGTTGTTTAATTGATAAGAAAACACCCCAAGTTATGAGAAAGGAATCAAACACCCCCTAACCAAGCGAAACAGTTCTTTTATGCTACATCTACTACCCCAACTTTTTCAGAAACTATAACTTTTACCCCTTAGCAAGAACAAGATGAACACATAAAAAAAAACCCGAATCAAAGCACAAAGACGTGATTTTGAGTTCAGAAATCATCCTAAGGAGAGATTTAGAGTGCACCGGATCAAAGAAACTCAATTAATGCACAAGATTTCAGCCAGGTCGAAGTCGACGGTCGGAGCTCACGGCAGTGTGGCCGACGGTGGCTCTCCGGTGGCTGCTAGGTGCTGCTGAGGCCTCCTGGGTGTTTTTCGGACCCTAGGGAGCAGATTGGAAGGAGTAGGGAGTCTTGGTGGCTCTGAGCTTGCTGGGCCGAGCTTTGGCCGACTTTAATGACTACCGACTGTGGTGATGGTAGCTCTGCTACAGGTGGAAGCTGCTGCCACTTTCACCTTCTTCTTTCTTCTTTCTGGGTCGCGACGGAGAGGAATGGGAGAGACAGCAGAGAGGGATTGAGGAGCAGAGAGTTTGACTTCCGCTTCCCGGTGGTTCTTCGTCGGAAACACAGTAGTGATGGTAGTGGTCTTCTCGGCTGCTACCACTACTGCTTCTGGGGCTTCCTCTTTTTCTATTTCTCATCTGAGACGGCGAGAAAGAGAGAGTTGGTTTGGGTTGCAGTGGAGTGAAGAGACGTTGGTGGTGTTGGTGATGATGGTGGTGCACGGTGGGGGAGTTGGTGATTCTGGTTGTGGGTGTGGGAGTTGGCTGTTGCGGAAGGCAGCGAGGGTCGGGGTAGGTTTTATACCGAGGGAGGAGGCGGTGATGGAAGGCGGCAGAAGGTTGGAGGGGGCGGCATAATCTTTGCTGTGAAGACAAAGGAAGAGGGAGGAGGAGATAATGACAGGTGGGGAAAAAATAATATAATAATATATTTATAATAATAATAATAATAATAATAATAATAATAATAATAATAATAATAATAATAATAATAATAATAATAATAATAATAATAATAATAATAATAATAATAATAATAATAATATTAGTCGTAGGTGTGTTATAGTGTGGTAAATGTATCATCTAACGCCGTGGTTACGTACGCGATAAAACTAATGTACACACGTAAAATCACCGTTTCACATTCTAAAATTCGTACAAATCTACGATAAATTTCCTGAATAACTTAAAATTCATATTGTGCATTCCAAATTACAGACTGATCTTTAGAAGGAGGAAAAGTCTCCTCATAATCTATACCTTCTTTCTGGTTGTAGCCTTGAGCTACTAGTCTTGCCTTGTTCCAGATACCCTTACCATTTTTATCCTGCTTGTTTCTGAAAACCCACCTTGTTCAAATTACAGACTGATCTTTAGAAGGAGGAACTAGATTCCAGACTTTGTTCCACTCAAATTCATTCAGTTCACTTTGCATTGCAATGATCCAATCTTCTTGTAGTGCTACTTGCACATTCATAGGTTCTACAAGAGACACAAAAGCATAAAAAGCACACAAGTTCTTTGACTGAGATCTTGTTTGTGTACCAGTGGATGGATCATAAATGATGTTTTTTGTTGGATGAGATGACATATATTTGAACTTGTTTCTGTGTGTCCAGGTTTCTTGTTCTCCAGGAATCTTTTCAAGGCCTTCAGAGCTTGACGTAGTGGATTGATCACACTGTGTTCCTCGAGGTCTAGATTCAAGGCTTTTAGAGCCACTTTCAAGGATTTAAAATCTCTTATGTTTTCCAGCATGTTAGTCTTAGAACCATTCTCTGAATTTGCTTCATACTCTAAATCATGCTTGTTCAAATTTAATTCTGCAAAACATTCACTTAAAGAACCATCATTGCTTTCATCAAATATAACATGTATGCTTTCTTCAACAAGTTTGGTTCTCTTATTGTAAACTTTGTAGGCTTTTCTAATCAAAGAATAACCAAGGAAAATACCTTCATCACTCCTGGCATCAAACTTGCCATGATTATCCTTACCATTGTTGTGAATAAAATAAGTACAACCAAAAGGTTTGAAATATGAAATACTTGGCTTTCTGCCTTTGAAAAGTTCATAAGGAGTCTTCTTTAAAATAGGCCTAATCAGGCACCTGTTCAAAATGTAATTTGCAGTATTAACAGCCTCTGCCCAAAAAGACTGGCAATTTATTTTCTAAAAGCATTGTCCTAGACATGTCCTCAAGATTCTTGTTTTTCCTTTCAACTACACCATTCTTGAGGAGTTCAAGGAGGAGAAAAGTTGTGAAAAATACCATACTTAGCACAAAATAAATCAAAATCCAGTTGATCAAATTCTATTCCATGATCACTCCTTATTGAAGCAATAGGCAGGTTCTTCAAATATTGCAACTCTTTACAAAGTTTTGAAAATTCAGAAAGTGCCTCAGACTTTTCTCTTACAAACATTGCCCAAGAAAATCTGGAGAAATCATCTACAAATAACCAGCATGTACTTCTTATCCTTTGTAGTTGGAACTCTCATAGGGCCACATGGATCCATATGAATCAGTTCAATGGTCTAGTTGTGCTTACAAAGTTCTTAGTCTTGAATGAGCTCCTTGTCTATTTTCCCTGAGCACAAGTCTGGCATAACTTTTTATCCTTAAACTTGATGGGCGGCAGTCCTCTGACCAGGTCTGTAGATACTAGTTTGTTCAGTGTATGCAAGCTGATGTGTCCAAGATTTATTTGCCAACGCCTAGAATCATCTTTCAAAGCCTTGAGACGATTTAGGCGTTCTCTTCCAACTCTGTTAGTATTCAAAGAGTAAACATTGTTTGACCTTGGAGTAGTGAGAATGCATATTATAATAATAATAATAATAATAATAATAATAATAATAATAATAATAATAATAATAATAATAATAATAATAATAATAATAATAATAATAATAATAATAATAATATTAGTGGTAGGTGTGTTATAGTGTGGTAAATGTATCATGTAACGCGGTGGTTACGTACGCGATAAAACTAATGTACACACGTAAAATCACCGTTTCACATTCTAAAATTCGTACAAATCTACGATAAATTTCCTGAGTAATTTAAAATTCATATTGTGCCTTCCAAATTACTAATTTACCCCTGACCAAATTACGGGGTATTACAAACTCATTTTGTTAGGATATGATATGTAGGGATAAGGTTATGCTGGTATACAAGCAATGATATGAATGTTGTCGGATTAGCCCTGATAAGATATGTTGGTTGTCTATGTTTGGCTGCTTTGGATATGATGCATGATTTGAAATACCATGTCTGGGTAGTATAGGATATGAAGCAGAATATGTGTCAAAATGATCGTAATACCCTAAGTGATGTCTTTTTGTATAAGTGTATTTACGAAGTGGAAGGATTTTTTTGGAAGGAAAGTGCATAATAATAATAATAATAATAATAATAATAATAATAATAATAATAATAATAATAATAATAATAATAATAATTATTATTGTCATTATTATTATTATTATTATTATAATAATAATAATAATAATAATAATAATAATAATAATAATAATGACAATAATTATTATTATTATTATTATTATTATTATTATTATTATTATTATTATTATTATTATTATTATTATTATTATTATTATTATTGAAGATTGAATGCAGGTACGCAGTTCCTTGATCAAATACTCTAGAAGGGGGAGGGGTTGACTAGAGTACGACAACTTTTGCTAAAAGTGTGGTTTTAAAACAAAATGAGAAGAACTTGATGTGTTTCAAAGATTTGAACTCATTTTCAAGGTCTTAAAAAGATACTAAGTACTTTCAAATCCTTGAACACAAACCTGTTTTGAAGCAGTTTTGAAGACACGTAAAAAACTTGTAAAGTAAGACAATGAACACTGTGATTTGTTACGAAGTTCGGTCCAAAGTGACCTACTTTCCGCCTGACGGAGCTAATCCCTCTAGGATTTCAACTTCTTATTCATCAAAAGCTAAGTCCTAGATCTGAGGCCAAGAGAATTGCCTTACACTTTTTCTACATGGGGTTCTTCCTAACCTATCTAGTAATAGCTCTAACTAAATGATACAATAAGAATAGTTGTTGTTCCTCTTGAACAACTTAACTCTTAACAGATGATTAATTAATATAACAGAATAATATAGAAATTAAGCTTTGGATAAAGAACACTATGAAGTCAGTGAAGCAATGAAGCTTGAAGTGTTCTATAGGAATCTGGAATGGATTGAATGGATGAATGATCTTCTTCAAAGATTCTTGTTTATTCGTGAGAGTGTATGAGTATTTTTTTAAAGCTCTGCATTTCTCAATCTCTCTGAATTAGTCTCCCTATCTGGAAATTTGAATTGCAGAGTTATATAGGAAGCTTTTAACATAAATCACTAAAAATCATCTGCTGATATTTGACTTTCAACAGCTTACTCCCGACGGCTAGCTGCATGATTTTCTCAATTGATTTTGATCTGATCTTCAATCTGCAAGCCTAAGGTAGTTTCAGACAACTTTCCATAAGTGCAGCATCAATATGCAGGCCTTGATTGCCAATCCTGCAAATAAGGAAGCTTAGCTAAACCTGCAACACAGAGTTAGCTAACAATCCTGAAAAAACAACTTAGGCAAATGATAAGATCAAAGAATGTTATAACACAGAATTAGTTTGTCTTTCATCATATAATATAGCATGATCAAGTGCATGAGATTAGAGAATGAGTAGGAGTAAGAACTCCCCCTTATTTCATGTTGTGAAGTTTCAAGGCCTCTAAACAAGTTTCAAAGCTTTGAAAACAACTTTGAACTTACAATCCCCCATTGAGGAAAGACAAAACAAACTATTCTATTTGAAATGTATTTCTTCAAAAGATAGACATTAGTAGCAAAGCAGAACATTTATGTGAGATTAAAAAAAAATAGCAATACCAACAGTTATAATAGCTGAATCAAAATTAAACTAAATAACCAATTAAAATCTAAATAAGCAGTTCAACACAAAAGGTTCCATCCATAACCAGATCCCCCCACAACCATAGAATATTCCTAAATTTCTACCCCTTTTTGACTTTCAACAAAAAATTGAGAAAATATTGGATAAAATTTATTTGAGAACTTAAAAAATTAAATGAAACAGATGATTTGAAAGAAGAGAGAGGGTTTCAAGGCTTTGAAAAGAAGAAAGAAAGGCTGGATTCAAGGCTTTGGATTTCATCTTTCTTAGGCCCTGCAGCATCTTCTTGATCACTTTCTTCTTCCTCTTATCCTCACTCTCTTGTTTATCCTCTTCTTCTGCATCCGCTTCTTCTTCATCCGCTTCTTGTGCAACTTCTTCACCAGGCTCATCAGCCACCACATCATCCTCAAACAAGTCATCTGAGTTTACAAGTTCTGGAACCTTTCCTTTCTGTTTCTTATGTTGTAGAGCTTCTATGAGTAGCAATCCTAAGTCAACACTATCTTCCTTACCACCTTCCTTATCCTCGGCACCCTTTTCCCCTGTATCCTTATCCCCAACAGCCTGATCCCCAGTACTATGCTCATCAAATAGGTCCTTGGTAGATCTTAACTTGAACTTTGTGGAGCTTGTGTTTCCTCTTCCTCCACATGTACCCAATTGATGCTTTTGAAAGAACTCTCAATCATGCACTTCACCTTCCTAAGCTCAGTACTCAGTTGATACTGTTTCTTTAGCTCATCTATAAAATTTTCAATAAATTCCAGTTTTTGAAGAACTTAAGATTAGTCATGAGTGGTAGAAGGTAGGGCTGATGGAGGTATTAATGAAGTAGGTTTTGAAAACTTCTTGTCCTTCAACTCATCAACAGACAATTATGAGTAAAATTTACATTCTCTCTCACTGGTTTTCATAATTCTAATCCATGAAATACTTCTCATATATCATTCCAAAACAAGTAGTGATTGTCTCTTCCTTCTCAACAAGTATGTCCAGATGGTGAAAGAATAGTGGGAGGAGGTTGGTATAGGGTAGAAGATGTTTCCTATTCTTGGTAGAGCTGTACAGCATGTGTTCTATTAAAATGCTTGGCAGTTCAATCTCATGTCCATGCATCACCAAGTATATCAAATACAGCACCCGATCAGATAGCAATTCCTTAGAGTTCTCTTTTGGTATCACATACCTCATGAGGGTAGTAAACAAGATTTTGGCTTCAACAGTTAACACAGAATGAGCTAATTGTTTAGAGGTAGTGGCTACATTAGGCAAAAAGAACTCTTCATTAGACAGATTTATACCATCACTCTTGCTAGGGTAGTTTTCTGTATTGTACATCTTTCAACAACCCAGTACCCTAATAAATTCAGCCTGACCTAACTCTATTTCAATACCAGCTACCTTAGATGATACAATTAAACCCAAAGTTTACACTTGTTTCAGATTCAGTTAAAAGAGTCGGGTAAGCCTATGGTATACAATCTCAGAGGGGTTCACAATTTTCCAAATTGAACTCTGTTTCAATCTCCTAGTTCACTCCAAATCCATATTATCCAGCGTGCTAGTATTGATCATACTACATTGAGCAATTGGAGTAGAGGAAAATCGATCTAACCAAATTCCATGAGAAGTATGATTGATAAACCAATGATCAGAAATAGATTTCTTACCAGAAGATGATATCTTTTCAGCTTTCTCCTTCTCAGTGCAAATCTGAATAGCCGTCCCTTTGTCTTTTTTTGATCTATGTATCTCCTTCCCCTTGTCTGGTTTCTGAGCTACCCTAACCTTCTTCACCTTTATTGGACTACCAATCTGAACACCTTTTTGTTTCCAAGAAGTGGCTACTTGATTTGACTTCTTCTTGCTGGAAGTAGCAGTCTGATCAACCTTGTCCTTTTTGCTTTTCTTCTTCGGAGGAGGAGTGGGCTGCGTTGGTGCACTCACAGTTCTGGAAATGGAGCTGTCACTGATAGCTTGAACTTATTCTACTTCTCCAGCTTTTCTTTTCTTCCCTCTGTTCTTCTTTGGCTTATAGCCATCTTGATTCATCGAGAAGATCTCCGTGAATCCATAGGGATTGGGTTTTAGAAGAGAGAAGAAGGAAAGATAGAAGAGAGAGAAAGAAAAGAGAAGATATATACTGAAGAGTTGGAGTCAAAGAAGGAAACTATATGCTTCTTAATATTTAAGGAAATAAAATTTGTTTGAAATTCAAACTCGTTTGGAAAGGAAATAGTATAATAACGATGTGAAAAAGATCCGTTTTAAAAGGTAAAAATAATGTCAGGAAATTATCTACAAAGACAACGACCAAAATTAGGGATCCACCACTGATAATATATAGTATATAGATTTATATTCAAAGCTTTTAAAAGGATTTCAAGGATTTGCAAAAATCTTATACTGCAGACAAGATTTTCAAGGCTTTGAAAAACTTTTCAAAACATTGATACACAAATAGTTTACCAGATGCTCCCCATAAACCAATACTTCCTTATTCAACATGTCAAGTTCTAATATCAGAGCTGTAAATCTATCTTCTGGCAGTGCTTTAGTGAAGATATTTGCAAAATGCAAGTTAATTGGCACGAAAGATAGAGATACATCACCTGTCTCCACATGATCTCTAATGAAGTGATGTCTGACATCATTGTGCTTAGTCCTTGAATGTTGTACTGGATTCTTTGTAATTGAGATAGAACTAGTGTTGTCACATTTAATGGGTATATGTCTGAAGTCATAACCCAGATCTCTCATGTATGGAGCTATCAACGGCACTTGTGAGCAGCAAGCTCCTGCTGCTATGTATTCAGCTTCTGCTGTTGATAAAGGGACTGGATTTTGCTGTTTTAGAATGCCAGCTTATCAGAGATGATCCAAGGAATTGGAAACATCCTGAAGTGCTTCTTCGGTCAACTTTATATCCTGCAAAATCAGCATTTGAATAGCCACACAGAGATAAGTTAGACTGTTTAGGATACCAATGCCCTAAGTCTTTGGTACCATCGAGATATCGGAAAATTATTTTGACAGCAACTAATGAGACTCTTTAGGATCAGCTTGGAATCTAGCACACATAGAAACACTAAACATAATTACTGGCCTACTTGTATTAAGATAGAGCAGTGAACCAATCATACCTCTGAACTTTTTTCTGGTTCACACTCTTACCATTTTGATCCTTGTCTAAGGATAGTGTAGAGATCATGGGAGTTCTGGCTACCTTCGATTGAGACATATTATAATTGTTCAGCAAATCCTTGGTGTACTCATTCTGGTGTACGACAATTCATTTCTTCATTTGATGTATATGAAGTCCTAGAAAGAAATTTAGCTCTCCCATCAAGCTCATCTCAAATTCCTTGCTCATAAGACTAGATAAATCCTTGGAAAGAGAATCATTAGTAGCATTAAACGGAATATCATTAACATATACTTGTACTACTAAAATGTCTTTCTCGTGTGTCTTTGTGAAAAGTGTTTTGTCAACTAAGCCTCTTTTGAAATCATTTTCAAGTAAAATTTTTGACAAACTTTTATACCAAGCTCTTGGAGGTTGTTTAGGCCATTAAGTGCTTTGTCAAGCTTATAAACATTATTTGCAAACTCATCACTTTCAAAACTGGGAGGTTTGGAAACATATACATCTTATTGCAGATAACCATTTATAAATGCACATTTAACATTCATTTGAAAAATTTTGATGCTCTTATGTGATGAAAATGCAAGTAACATTCTTATTGCTTCCAACCTGGCCACATGAGAAAAAGTCTCCTCATAATCTATACCTTCTTTCTGGTTGTAGCCTTGAGCTACTAGTCTTGCCTTGTTCCAGATAACCTTACCATTTTTATCATGCTTGTTTATGAAAACCCAACTTGTTCAAATTACAGACTGATCTTTAGAAGGAGGAAATAGATTCCAGACTTTGTTCCTCTCAAATTCATTCAGTTCACTTTGCATTGAAATGATCCAATCTTCTTGTAGTGCTTCTTTCACATTCTTAGGTTCTACAAGAGACACAAAAGCATAAAAAGCACACAAGTTCTTTGACTGAGATCTTGTTTGTGTACCAGTGGATGGATCAGAAATAATGTTTTTTGTTGGATGAGATGACATATATTTGAACTTGTTTCTGTGAGTCCAGGTTTCTGGTTCTCCAGGAATCTTTTCAAGGCCTTCAGAGCTTGAGGTAGTGGATTGATCACACTGTGTTCCTCGAGGTCTAGATTCAAGGCTTTTAGAGCCACTTTCAAGGATTTAAAATCTCTTATGTTTTCCAGCATGTAAGTCTTAGAACCATTCTCTGGATTTGCTTCATACTCTAAATCATGCTTGTTCAAATTTAATTCTGCAAAACATTCACTTAAAGAACCATCATTGCTTTCATCAAATATAACATGTATCCTTTCTTCAACAAGTTTGGTTCTCTTATTGTAAACTTTGTAGGCTTTTCTAATCAAAGAATAACCAAGGAAAATACCTTCATCACTCCTGGCATCAAACTTGCCAAGATTATCCTTACCATTGTTGTGAATAAAATAAGTACAGCCAAAAGGTTTGAAATATGAAATACATGGCTTTCTGCCTTTGAAAAGTTCATAAGGAGTCTTCTTTAAAATAGGCCTAATCAGGCACCTGTTCAAAATGTAATTTGCAGTATTAATAGCCTCTGCCCAAAAAGACTTTGACAATTTATTTTCTAAAAGCATTGTCCTAGACATGTCCTCAAGATTCTTGTTTTTCCTTTCAACTACACCATTCTTGAGGAGTTCAAGGAGGAGAAAAGTTGTGAAAAATACCATACTTAGCACAAAATAAATCAAAATCCAGTTGATCAAATTCTCTTCCATGATCACTCCTTATTGAAGCAATAGGCAGGTTCTTCAAATATTGCAACTCTTTTCATAGTTTTGAAAATTCAGAAAGTGCCTCAGACTTTTCTCTTACAAACATTTCCCAAGAAAATCTGGAGAAATCATCTACAAATAACCAGCATGTACTTCTTATCCTTTGTAGTTGGAACTCTCATAGGGCCACATGGATCCATATGAATCAGTTCAATAGGTCTAGTTGTGCTTACAAAGTTCTTAGTCTTGAATGAGCTCCTTGTCTATTTTCCCTGAGCACAAGTCTGGCATAACTTTTTATCCTTAAACTTGATGGGCGGCAGTCCTCTGACCAGGTCTGTAGATACTAGTTTGTTCAGTGTATGCAAGCTGATGTGTCCAAGATTTATTTGCCAAAGCCTTGAATCATCTTTCAAAGCCTTGAGACAATTTAGGCGTTCTCTTCCAACTCTGTTAGTATTCAAAGAGTAAACATTGTTTGACCGTGGAGTAGTGAGAATGCAATTGCCAGTTTTTTTCATCTTGCAGCACACATTTGTCCTTGCAAAAATAACCTTATTACCTTTATCAGAGAGTTGAGATACACTAAGCAGATTAAACTTTAGACCATATACAATATAAACATCTGAAATAGAATTTTTAAAACCATTACCATCTTTGCCAACTCCTATGATATTGCATTTGCGTTTGTTACCAAGTGTGATTCTCCCTCCTGATTTTTCTTTAGTTAAGTGAATAAATAACTCTTGCCACTCATGTGCCTGGAGAAACCACTATCCATAATCCGCTTCTATTCTTTTCTCTTGGTGACAACCTGCAAACACCACTCACTGTCTTACCCAGCTGTTAAACCAAGTGTGATATTTGAATTCATATTCAGGATCAGCCATATTAGGTTGTCTAATCCCTTTAGGAATCAAAATCTTTCTCACCTGTCCCTTAATATGGAGTGGAAAAGTATCCCTCGTGATGTGAGTTTCTGTTCTTCTGAAGGGACATGTCATCCTATCATGACCAATATTGCCACAATAAAAGCATTTTGGAGAATGTCTGCTATCTGCTTTCACAAAGATGGTATTGTTATTTCTAGGAAAGTTGGGATTATATCCAATACCCGTTTTGTGGACAAAATGAAAACTTCCTCCACGAATCAAGTTGAGATTATGTTCAGAGCCACAAGTTTTGTCATAACATTCTTAGAGTCTTGAAGTTTCTCAGCTAGAAGAGTCTTCTGTTCCTCTAATTCATCATGTTGATTCCTTATAGAAACAAGGTTGTCACTCAAAAGAGAGTTCTCTGTTACAACTTCTTGACTTGAATTTTCAAGGCTTTGAAATTGGTTTACAAAGATTTGAAATCTCTCTCAGGCTTTGCATGAGAAATTTCAAGATTCTTTTTCTGGCAAACTAATTGCAAATTCTCTTTTGCTTGCTCATGAACTTTCTCATTTAAACACTTTATTTCATTTTAAGTAGCCTTCTTCATTCAAAAGCATTGTTTTCAAAATTCCTGAAAGTACATTTGCATGTTTAGACATTAGACTATTTACCATTAGCTCAATGTTCTTCTCTGATCTTTCATCATACTTGGCCATTTGACACAGGTTGGTTTGATCTTCTTCAAAGTCTAACTCACTTGAAGAATCAGAGTCACTCCATGAAGCTACCATGGGCTTATTCCTTCTGTCATTGTCCTTCTTTTGAAAGTGCTTACTTTTCTTGTGAATGCAATCTCTGATGTAATGTCATGCATGAAAACACTGAAAGCAATTCAATCTTTTAGATTTATTTACATGGGAAGAGGACTTACCGTTGTAGTTCTTGCTATTTGAAGATCTGAATTTGTCTCTAATGAAGTCTTTGTTTCCAAAGTTCTTCTTCATCTTGAGAATCCTTGTCAATGCTTTGAAAATGAGAGCAAAATGATCTTCTTCATCATCTTCTTATTTTTCATGGATCTGAGGTTGTTCACTCTCTTCGGCCTTGAGTGCCGTATTCTTGACACTCTCAAGTAGTTATCCATCAGCTTCACTCATGGAGATCTCATGTGTGAGTAGCTTTCCCTGTAAATTATCTAGTTGTAGAGAAGACATATCTTGAGCTTCTTCAATGGGTGTAGTCTTTCGTTCCCGTTTGGCTTTGGGAAGACTTCTTAAGATCTTTATGACTTTTTCTTCATTGAAGAATGATTTCCCTAAAGACTCTTCATTGTTGACAATTTCAATAAATCTCTTGAACGTGTCCTTGATTGATTCATCTCCATTCATTTTGAACAGTACATACTGTCTAAAGAATATGTTGATCTTGGTTTGCTTTAGTTGGCTGGTTCCTTCAATAGTGACCACCAGTTTGTCCCAGATCTCCTTAGCAGTCTTGCAGGTAGATATCCTGTTGAATTCATCTGCATTCAAAGCACAGTATAAAAGATTCATGGCTCTATAATTTTTGAAAGTTGTTCTAATTCAAAAGTAGAGAGAGTTTTCAGGTTTGGGAGTTTTAATCCCATCATTTTTTGTGTAGAATGTGTGAGGTCCATTGTGGATAATGGACCACATTTCAATGTCCTGATCAATGATGAACATTTTCGTCAAGGCTTTCCAGTGTACAAAATTGTCTCCACAAAACAGAGGAGGTCTGTTAGCAGCTCTTCCCTGTAAGAAACCATATTCACCTACATTACTCATGATCACAAGCTTGTTAGATCTGTACAGTGATACAACATCTTATACCAATTGAAGATTGAATGCATGTATGCAGTTACTGGATCAAATACTCTAGAAGGGGGATTTGAATAGAGTATGGAAACTTTTTCTAAAAGTGTGGTTTTAAAACAAAATGAAAAGAACTTGAAGCATTTCAAAGCTTTGAACTCAATTTCAAAGCTTTGAAACCATAACAGACTGTTTAAAAGATACCGAGTATTTTCAAAGCTTTTAACAGAAAGCTGTTTTGAAGCAGTTTTCGAAGACATGTAAAGAAAAGTAAAATGAACATAGTGATTTGCTACGAAGTTCGGTCCCAAGTGACCTGCTCTTCTCCTAAGGGGTCTAATCCCTCTAGTATTTCAACAACTTCTTATTTATCAAAAGCTAAGCCCTAGGCCTCAGGCCAAAGGAATTGTTTTACTCTTTTTAAACATGTAGTTCTTCTTAACCTATCTCGTAACAACTCTAGCTAACTGATACATTAAGAATACTAGTTGTTCAAAGAAGAACAACTTAACTCCTAACAGATGTTTAAGTAATATAATAGAATGATATACAAATTATGCTTTGGATGAAGAACACTGTAAAGACAGTGAAGCAATGAAGCTCGAAGTGTTCTTCAGGAATCTGTAATGGATTTAATGGATGAATGATCTCCTTAAATGATGCTTCTCAATCCGTGATGGTATATGAATCTCTGTGTAAATCTCTTTACTTCTCAATCTTCTCAATCCGTGAGAGTGTATGAATCTTTGCAGAATTATATAGGAAACTTTGAACAGAAATCTCTAAAATCCTCTGCAGATATTTGACACTCAACAACTTTCTCCCAATGGCTAGCTGCATGATTTTCTCAATTGAAGACATCTTTCGATAACAGTAGCATCAATCTGCAGGCCTTGATTGCCAGTTCTGCAACCCGGCAAATAAAGAAACTTAGCTAAACCTGCAATGTTAGCTAACAATCCCTGTAAAACAACTTATGCAAGTGATAAGATCAAAGCATGTTATAACACAAAATTAGTTTTTCTTTCATAATATAACATAGCATGATCAAGTGCAGGAGATTTGAGAATGAATAGGAGTAAGAACTCCCCCTTAGTTCATGTTGTGAAGTTTCAAGGCTTCGAAACCAGTTTCAAAGCTTTGACAAGAACTTTGAACTTACAATTATTATTATTATTATTATTATTATTATTATTATTATTATTATTATTACTATTATTATTATTATTATTATTATTATTGTTATTGTTATTATTATTATTATTATTGTTATTGTTATTATTATTATTTAGGAAAGAAGGAGCGTTATTATGTTATAAAAATTGTTAGAATTGATGACTTGTCATCAATATGGTAAACTTAGGGTCCAAGGCAAGTTAAAAGGTTAGGAAAATTGTTGAAGTCAAGCCACAATGTTTCCTACTCTAATTGGGGCGGTGGCTGGTTTAAGAATATAAAAGGGGACATGCCTTTTTTTTGTCAGTAGCATACACATGGGCAGAGAATTGGTTGCTCCTTAAAGGGCTTTTGTGTGTGTGTGTTCGGGTGGGTGTTTCGGGTTGCCGCCGTGGCTGTTGTGGCCACGGCGGCCTGCATTGTAATCGGGTTCTCTTCTCAATAAAATATCTGATTCTGGCCGTGGATTAGCTAGCGGGTTTGTTACGAATTCGTTAGTGAACCACGTTAAATATATGTCTCGTTCTTGTTTTGCTTTCTTCGTTCTTTTCTCGAATACCCACACGTTATAACAAACTGGTAACGGAGCTCTAAAACAGGAGTTCTGTTACAACAAACTGGTATAAGAGCCAGGTCAGGAGATTACCAGTTTTAACAAACTGGTATCAGAGCCAGGTCAGGGGATCACCAGTTTCAACAAACTGGTATCAGATCCGGGTTTCCAAGATCAGGGTGGAGCCAAGAGCTAGGGTTTCACGTTTTGGTGGAACTCAAAGCTAGGGTTTCGCGATTCAGTGGAGCAGGCTATCGGGAGTTTGGGTTTCGAGATTCCGCCAAGAACGGTGTCTGGTTTGGCGATCAAGATCGATCTGTTCGTGAGAGAGAAGCAGGTACACCCACCATATGAAGCCCCGTGGAGGGGGCTATCCGGGCTCCTTTCGGAGCAATATGGCGCGCATCTGATTAGGCGTGCAAGGGATCTGACAAATCCAACACGCATTCAGTACTGGCGCGCATCTGGCGATTCACGCGCATCTGGCGTTATGACGATTGACGTTCAGGCGCAATCCGGATCCCGGCGTGGAGCATCTGGCGTGTGAATTGAATCTGGTTCTGGCTCATGCGTTGCAGGAACTCGTCGGAGTTGGAGCAACGACATGGAGCATCTGGCGCGTGAGATTTTTGGCACGCACATCTGATTCTGGTTCTGGCGCACATTATGCACGAGTTTGTTCTGGCGTGCATCAGGTTTTGCAGCGTGTACCATGACACGCACTGAGCTCGCATATGGCGCGATCTGTTTCTGGCGAGCATCTGGCTAATCTGAGGCATACGAGGCGCATCGGGCATGACAATTTGGGCACTCGTCATCGGTGCATCTGGTCTGGATGACATCTGGGCATTTTGTCATGGTGCATCTGTCTGGCGCAATTGGGCGCATCTGGAATACATTCGGTCCTGCTTTCTCAGTGAATGTATTCGAGTCTGGTTCTGGGTGGAGCACTTGTTTCTGTTTCCGTAAGTGCAACCACATCGGGCGCATTCGTTGCAAGAACGCATGGTAGTTGGAGCAACGATTTGGCGATTCGGGTTTCGCATACAGCTGCGGAACATCTGTCTGGGGAAGCGTGCTCGTTTCGAGTTTCTGAGAGACGCATCCGGGTCGGGTTTGAGAAGAGAAGCATCAGGTTCAGGTTTCGGTTTGCTGAGATGATTCAAGTCAAGGTAGAGATTTGTTAGAATTGATGACTTGTAACCAATATGGTAAAACTTATGGTCCAAGGCAAGTTAAAAGGTTAGGAAAATTGTCGAAGTCAAGCCACAATGTTTCCTACTCTAATTGAGGCGGTGGCTGGTTTAAGAATATAAAAGGGGACATGCCTTGTTTTTGTAAGTAGCATACACACGGGCATAGAATTGGTTGCTCCTTAGAGGGCTTTTGTGTGCATGTGTTCGGGTGGGTGTTTCGGGTTGCCGCCGTGGCTGTTGTGGCCACGGCGGCGTGCATTGTAATCGGTTTCTCTTCTCAATAGAATATCTGATTCTGACCGTGGATTAGCTAGCGGGTTTGTTACGAATTCGTTAGTGAACCACGTTAAATATATGTCTCATTCTTGTTTTGCTTTTGTCGTTCTTGCTCGAATACCCACACGTTATAACAAACTGGTAACGGAGCTCTGAAACAGGAGTTCTGTTACAACAAAAATGTATAATTTCTTCAATCACAATAGATTAGAGTTTTTTTCAATAAATCAAGTCAAAATAAATCACAAATTACACAAATAGTAAATAGTATAACATGATATTCTTAGAGCATGTCCTTTTAATCAATACCTATATTCTAATATTAGCGAACTTTATATGTAACTTTGTGATCATTTGCATTTTATTTTCTAATTAAAAATTCATATTGATTGGGTCTTTTAGGTAATTGTTTCACTTAAAATATATAAACTTTTTAAGTGATCCAAATATTTTTTTTATAGTGCCCTAAGGACACGGAAAATTTACTAGTAAAACAACATTAGTCGTACTCATGTTTTGTTTGTTTTTATTTGCACAAGGAATCCCGAATATAATTTGGTAGGTTTAAAAATTAGACCAATAGAGATGAGGGACTAAAGTGAAGATCAGGTGGTGATGCTAGGGAAATATGCAATATTACAATTTTATTTTTGCTATTATACTAGGAATACATTATTTACAAAAAAATGGACATGAGTATTGTGTGGGGGTATATTTTTCATTGTCCTACTAGTCTCTTATGCTCCATTTTTTTTATCCGATCTTAGCTTGTAATAGGTGGTATAATTTGTTCAAAAAAATCTCCATCAACATAAGGGAAGATAAGTTATAGCCTCTGTTATTCGGTTTCCAAACACCCGATAAAAAAGGTGAGGGCATAACTTATCTTATTTCTCCCGTTATCCGCTACCCAAATAAATACACAGCTTCAATAAAGACACAGCTCCTTAGCGGTTTAGTAAAAGGAAGACGTGTCCTGACTCGAATATAATTTGTTATGTCCTCTTGTTGCGTGCTCAGATCAACATCAAGTACCATTCCTATAGGTTCACAAGCCAATCATCATGTCTCTTCTTTGATTAGGTGTTAGGGGATGTTCCACACTTAAACACATACGTCTATAGACTCATAATAGAAACCTTCTATAGGGTTCCTTATTTTCCAGGGTTTCAACATAAGATTTTCTCGTCGAAATTATCCATGTACCCTGCAACTGAATTGTGTCCATATGTTTTTTCTCGGAATGCGGAAGACAAATGTGTTCTGGTTAACGTCATGAATTTGTATCTTTTACCCCTCAAACTATACTTTTATTAATAGTTCCCGCATGTATCTGAAATTGAAACTTTCTCATGTTAGCAGCTTCCCGATTTAGTAGGAGTCCAAGGCTAGTTCGCATTGCGTCTTTACAATACTCGTCTTCTAGCTTGACCACCACCTCTTCTTCGTCTGATAATTCATCCGCTTAGTCTCTCTGGCATTGCGATGTCCGTCATAGATTTGATTATTTTTCTTATCTTTTTGAATGAATATATACTTGCTACATATATGTAATTTTTTTATGTATGTGACTTTTTAAAAATTACAACATGACAATTGACTTGGCTAAGATTTTATTTTATTTTTAAAAAAGTTCACAGTAAGTTTTATCCAAAGGAATAAATTGTCCAAAGAAGATCGGTTGTGTTAGCAAAACTTTATGTCCTATTTCCAAAAACAAAAACTTGCGTTCCCCCAAAATAGCCATAATTAAATAATTATACTAAACCATACGGATAAAGCCCAGAGAAACTAAGACCAACTCCAATGGTGGAGGTCTCCTCCAACCCCTCACCTCACTGTTTAACTTTTTAATATTCACAAGACTGCCATTTACCCTCCAACAGTGGAGGTCTCCCCCACCCCCTCCACCACCACCATTTATTATTTTATTCAACTATTCAATTATATTATCATTTTATATTTTTTATGATTCATTAATTAGTTATATTCAGTTATAAATATATAATTATTAATTTGCAATAATTAAATTATTTTTTAATATGATAAGTAAAAACATATTAATATTTAAAAAAAATTGTGACAATCAATAAATTTCCCCCTACAATTAGTTAGAAGATAATTACTTAAACTACAAATTTTACGTTTCTAAAAAAACTACAAATCTTATCACCAACCAGATTTAAAAAAGAAAAAAAGAAGAAGATATAACCGAATACACTGTGTATGAGACCTGAATTAATAAAAGATTTTTTTTGAGGGTATTAGTAAAAGATTACTACTAACTGTTATGGAATATTATAATGAATATTCCCTAGTAGATTATGATTGACTCCTAGTAGATTATGATTGACTCTTAGAGTATTATGATTGGCTCCCACACTCTATATAAAGAGTGCTTTGGTAGAGAATAAAACAGCTTTGATATTCCTCCATACATTGTTCTCTCTTCTCTACTTTTGAGTTCACAACACGTTATCAGCACGCTCGTTCAATCGGAGAAGAAAAGATCTACTTCAGGTACAATCTATTATTTTACCGTAACCGAATAATAAGACGAAAAATAGAATTTTCGTTCTTATTTGTTCATACGAGATTCGAACTTGATAATATAAGTTCAATCTTTATTCACCAAGCCATAGAGCTGGACAAAATTTTGTATATTGCTTTTTTTTCTATTCTTTTACATGTTCTACTGAATGAATAGAACTGAAAAAAAAAATGAAGTTGCTGCAAAGTCCTCAATGGAACCCCTCTACCGTAGAATATTCTGGATGGTGTTGATGATTACTTGAAAAAAAGGGTTCTACTAGAGTTCAGATTGAACCTAGCGAAAAGAAATTGCTACGTGTTTTGATTAAACAAAGAGTTACGCCCACGTAGCAAATATGCATCCCTCTTATTCTATTATTTTTGTTCAGAAAAAAAAAGAATTATTATCATTTCACAAATCGAAAAAAAGAGCTGGTTCTCATTAATGAGTTTCAAACCCAAGCTACTGGCATCCAAAGCAACCAAAGCCCGTTGATCCAATCCGAGGCTATGTTGTTTTGCAATTTTGAAATTTAAATATTTTATTTTGGATCAAACAAAAAAAAAGGGGTTGCTGCTGGTAGGGTTCATATGGAACCCAGAGATAGAAAACAAAACCTACTTAGGGTTGAATCCAAATGAAACTCAGAATCTCTGCGATGGGATCTCAGATACCCCATTATGTCATCTGGATGATTTAATTGCTTGAATAGTCATCTGCTAATTCTATTAAAAAGAAAACGCAGAGAAAAAAATAAATAAAAAGAAATAAAAAAAAATGAGCGATTCTGTATGTCCTCAAATTGAGACGACAAAGTAGCCAAAATGCGGCGACATGAATCGCGGACTTAGTTTTGTTAATCCATATGGTGTTCAGTTAAACTCAATGTTGAAAAAAAAATGTCAGGGCTCGTACCCGGCTTGAGAACACCGAAGGTACACCATCTGCGCTCGATAATAAAAGGTGTAACATTACAATTTCTTGTCTTTTACTTATCTGTTATAGAAAGAAAAGAATAAAGGAAATGGCAAAACCACCATTTTGGGGCTGGGTATTGAACCCCTGGTCGCATCGTTAAGATCGCGCACCCAACAATGAACCCACTAAATCCATAATAATGGCTACTATCACAAAGTGTTCTAGATTTATTTATGTGTGCTAAAGACCAAAGAAAGCTGTCACTAGAGTTTAATTGAACTCGTGACTAAGTAGCATTGAACTACCAGTGAACCACAATGCCTACATGTGCATGGGTCATTTGCGGCTAGCCCCAATTATTCAATATGGTCTAGAGCATTTAGATGCTCAGCTTTGAGCGTTTTCTCGATCGATTTTGATCTAGAGTGTCGGTCATCCGATCTAGAGCACTTACATGCTCCGCTTTATGCGTTTTCTAAATCAATTTTGATCTTGACCTAGCATTTGCTTTGTTCTATTTTTTTTTGTTATATTTTTTTTTTAAAACAGTACGTGAAAAAAAAATGGGGTCGTCACCCCAAATAGTTATTCCACCGGACCAACATTGTTCGTTTGCTATTACATTTTTTTTATTTTTTTTATTTATGTTAGTCAATTAAGAAGTGACAAATCTATGACCGTCTCAGTTACAAATTGTACATATTTTTTTGTGTCCGTTCATCCCAATTTTTCAAATAAAAAGAAAAATAATAAGATTGTGTCACTAGAGTTATGAACTCGTGACCTCGAGACGTGAAAAAAAAAAAGTCGCCAGAGTGTTTTAAACTCGTGACGTTGAGAACGCGCAATTGAAACAATTACGCAAGAGATCTTATTGAACTTTTATCGTGTGTCACTAGAATTCTTAACTCGTGATTTCAAGGACGCGAAAAAAAAAATTAATACAAGTCACTAGAGTTTCAAACTCGTGACAATACCGCTGAGCTCTAGCTCTAGCGAGTTTCTTGGTGTTATGTATATTCAATTTGTCTGGAAAAAAAGGGTCACTAGAGTTTCATAATCTATTTCGAACTCGAGACTGAGAATTACGGCTTCTTCGACAATTATGTCGCTAGAGTTTTAAACTCGTGACCACTCAGAGATGAGAAAGAAAATGAAAAATGTTGCTACTGGATTTTGACCTCAATCGTCTATCTGGCTCATCATATCTAGATTAATACACATTTCTCTTCAACTATGAGGAAAAAAAATATAGTCTACAAGGTTGGATAGAAACCTCAAAAGAATGTGTATATATGTTGCTACTTGAAAAAAAAATGTTTGATAGCATGCATTCAATAGCATCCAAAGCTCATAAATATTCAAATCCCGACCATCTAGTCTAGATGAGTTGATGCTTTGTCGGACTTTTCTTTATTATTAAAAGTTCAAGAAAAAAAAAGGGAAATCCCATGAGAAGTTTGATCCCATAACTCATGAGAGGTTTGATCCCATAACCATACATTGGTCCTAAGCTATTCATATGCTTAGTTGAACCATGTATTCATATATATATTTCTTTTACTCCTCATTTTGTATTGCTACTTTTATTCCTCTTTAAGAAAAAATTTCTATAAGGAGCCTATCACTGACGGATATGAACGTCAAAGCAATTATCATTGCTAATTTTTTCATAACCTTAAGTTATGGAAGAAAAATATATATATATTCCCAAGTGTGAATGGTATTGGATCTCAGGAGTGGATGATTGATTTTATGCTCGACTCAATTCCTCAAAACAAACGGTGAGTCATCCCCTGAAGCGAATCCTATAAATTATATGGTTGAAATAATCCGCACAATCACAGACTTAGTTGCGATTGTTGTATGGTCTTGGTACCATGGGGATCCCATATTGATCCCCTATAATACCATTTGTAGTAAAAGACTACATTAAAACAGGAAAAAAAAAGTTGCAAATAAGTCACATTTTTAAGTGGTCATGCATACTTGTCATATGCCGATATGCTTTTATCTATGCAATCTTTTGGTTGAGTGATTCAACATCCTCCCAATATCTATATAATTTTTTAATTGAGTAATTCAAGATCCTCCCAATATCTCTGTAATTTTTTTGGTTGAAGTGATTCAAGATCCTCCCAATATCTATGCAATTTTTTTTGGTTGAGTGATTGAAGATCCTCCCAACTCCTTGGCAATTACAAGCTTCACATTGAACTTGTCAAACCATTTTTTTTGGCAATACAATTTAGATTAAAGATTATTAATTTCTGAATTTAAGAATTCTTAAAAGAAATTATTCGAGACAGATCATTGAATTAAATATGCTTTTATTTTGTCATAAATCTATAACATATAATTTTAATATATATAATACTGTGATGTTGCATATTTTTTGAAGAAAAAATTTATTTCTCTTGTTTATTGATTCTAGAGAAATCCTACAAAATATGTGGTTCATTAGTATCACGGTTAGCTTCTTCTATTTACATTGTCTCTACATATTGATTTTTTCTCTCTTGATTGTTATGAAGCCTCTATTTCTTTTATGGCTCGCACAAGAAAAAAAAAAAGACAATAGCAAAAAATGCATAAGCCCCTGTTGTGCTTTTTGACTCATGTTTTGAAACATTTGAGTCCATGAAAAATGTACCGTAGAAGAGGCAACCTACAATTTGTCGAACTAGAAGTTCCGACAATTGAAAAAAAAAAAACTATATTCAAGGATGCAAATGAGACCTTATAAACCTCAAAAAGGTAGCTTTTTAGCACCTTGTGTTTGTTTTAACACAAGAAGTTCCCTTGAATATTGAGATCAAAGTAATGAAACTATAAAAGTTTTATTTTTGAATTATGATCATGAAGCAGTTTTGTACAAATAAATGACATTCTCCGTCGACAATTTCTTCATAAAAATGGCTTGATGCATTACATCGCCTACTCAACGTAGAGAATTTTGTCATAAAAATGGCTTGATGCACTGCATAGCCCAACCGACTCCTACTTTATGCGTTGTGATTCTATATAAAATCTCATAGAACATCCAAAAATTTATTATTCAGCCCCTAAAGTGGCTTGGATGTTGTCAATCTCACATTTGAAAAATGTGCATATCTTATATCGAGCACCTAGAAGACATATCGTCTGTAGAAGAGATCAACGATTTTTGACATGAACTCGTCCATAAATATCAAGATTGAGTTCGTCACCGTTGGCATCACTAAGTGATTGGTTGCTTGAATAAATGATATAAGACTTCAAATAGTCTTTATCATTATTTTTAGATTGACTATAAATGCACTTCTTATGAGTTGTGCAATATTTATCCACTCGGGTGAATTTTTATGCATGCTCTATTTCATTAACTATCCCATTTGAACCCCTTTAAAGGAGGAGCATGGTATTATAGTATTCTCATAAGTGAAACTCCTATCCCAAAGAGGATAATATTTTAGAGTTTTAGGACTACTAGTTTGAATTATGACAAATTGTATCTCCTAAGCAGATACATTCTCGCCTTATTTTTTTGGCTCGAGTATCTAAATATGCCCAAAGCATATTTTTTTGATATTGATCACATAGTTCATGTCATGAGGGGGAGGAAATACCATATTACAAGACATGAATTTTAATTTAAATGTCTCATTCAAACTTGATCCAATTAATCTTATAGATTATGAGATTTATGAATCATTTAAATGTTGCTTATGCAACTATAATATCCTATATAAGGATCATCATCTTGTTAGTTCCAATTCTACAGAAATTGAGAACACAAGAGAATCATAAATAACTGATCAAATCAATGCCCTTGAAGAGGCAACAACTCATGTAGATGAAGAGCTTCCTACATGTGAATCTATGTATATGGTCATTAATGATATTTACTTTGAAAAGCGCTTGAAATCATATGATTTTCTTAAACCACTACAAGTGGAATCGTGTTTGACTACATATTGACCAAAATCAAAGTCAACACCCGCGTGTATACAAATATACACGAGCTCTGCAGTTAATGCATCGAGCACATATGTGAAGTACTTTGAAGTACTTGAGATGCCTTAAGCATCCATCTTCATATAGAACAACATATTCAAATGTCCGCACCCTAATGGTTGAATGCGTGAGACTATTGAATGAAAAATATGCTATATTGAAGCAATGCCTATATATTATATGTCTTATGGTTATAATTATAACCCACAAATCCTCCATTGATAAGAGTGATTATGATTTTTGTTTAGTCTTAAGACTACGAATATGAAAGTAACTAGTTACACAAAATGATCGTACGAATCACTATATGTGAAATCCATGGAGGCCATTGCCCATGAGATATTCTTCTTTGCTGAAGCAAATTGAAGATTCACACTCGCGAGTAGTTTAGGTGCATATGCATTTATTTAGTATGAAAAATGTCTCATGAGTATATAACATGTCATACTTATTAACTGATAGTTTTTATTACTATCTTGAATGATCATGTTGCATCATATTATGTTAGACATTATGTATTCCCCATAAGTTTACTTTCAGGTATGAAGTGTGACATCAAGATGATGCAAAGAGGGGGAGATTAAATTACAAGGCGCTGTACTCTTTTCCTTAGCCGAGGTTTTTATCCCACATGGTTTTTCCAAGCAAGGTTTTAATGAGGCATGCAGCCATGAATGAGTTGAAGACTACATCAAATCTCCACTCACGAGATGCACTCTTTTTTCTTCGTCAGAGCTTTTGCCCCAACGGGTTTTGCTTGACAAGGTTTTAACGAGGCATCGTATTAGTGAATATTCAAGGGGGAGTGTTATGGAATAGTATAATGAATATTCCCTAGTAGATTATGATTGACTCCTAGTAGATTATGATTGACTCTTAGAGTATTATGATTGGCTCCCACACTCTATATAAAGAGTGCTTTGGTAGAGAATAAAACAGCTTTGATATTCCTCCATACATTGTTCTCTCTTCTCTACTTTTGAGTTCACAACACTAACACAATAAATCTTATCAACTAAACATGAAAAAAAAAATTCTCAAAAAAACTGAACATGGAAAAAAAAACAACAACAATAAAGCACGTTGCCAGTAAACTTCCCCCTACAATTTCTCCAACAACTTCTTCATCTTGTCCTATAATTTCTCCTACAATATCTACCATTCTATCTGTATAAAACCAGCAAAATAAAAAACAAAATCAATTAAAACCATCATCGACGACAAAGGAGCGGCTTTCCCCCAGAATCTCGACTCCAACGGTAGCGCAGGAGCGTGCGCACCGAACCCGCCACCGCCCCCGTTTGCCCGGATTAAGCGGCCCCTCAACCACGCCCCTTCCTTGTTGGGTTGACTAATCCACGTTCTAGGCTCCCTCAAGCCAACCATTGGAGTTGGTCTAATCATCCCAGCCCAGCCTAGCTCGGCGTGGATATTAATGCACTTTGTCCACAACTCAACCATAAAGCCCAAATGTTTGTTACTATCTTACTGGTGATTTTGCCCAATCTACATCTTGATGTGATTAAGGAGAGTTAGTTCTTGTTGTTCCGAGTAATATTGATAACAAATCACATGCATGCAATTGATAACAAGACAACAAATTTAAGGAAGATCCGTTTGAAGAATAATTGTGTTACTAAAAAAAATTGTCCACTTTTCAAAAAAATAAAAAAGAAAAAAAAACGAAAAAGCTTCCCGATCCCCCCCCCCAAAATAGCCATATTTTTTTACGGTGAACAAGCCCAGCCCAATCCAGCGTGGATATTAATGCACTTTGTCCACTGTAAAGCCCACATGTTTGTTACTATTGTATTGATGGTTTTGCCCAATGCAATATCTTAATGTCTCATTACGAAAGATTAGTTCTTGTTGCATTATATTGATAACTAGTGACATGACTGCAATTTATTTATCGCCTATAAGACCTCTTGATTGCTCACCTATCTAGTAACCAGGGCCGGAGCAAGCCCTGGGCACATGTAGGCAAGTGCCCTCCCGATTTAGGAAAAGTTGAAATTTTGCCTTTATGTTGCCAAGATTTATTCCAAAGTACCCTGGTCATATTTGCAACAGTATCGTCGTTCGATTTTGAATTGTGGTTTCAGTTAGGGGGCAAATGGTTCGGTTTGGTCCAGTTTGAGCAAAAAAAAAAAAAAAAAATCAAACGTCGACGGTTCGGTTTAATTTTTGTCTAGTTTTGTCTCAGTCTCGGTTTTAGGAGGTTCAGCTCGGTTTAGTTGGCAGTTCACATATTAATAAATTCTATTACTAAAATTGGTGGTGAACTCAATCAAATCTACAACCATTTTATGATTCTTTTGCGAAAAACTCTAGCTCGAACTAAAGGAATATGAACGTAATCCCAACATTCTATATGAGAGAATAGTAATATTATTTTAATGGTAAAAGTAATTATGCAATACGGTTTGAACAGTTTAACATGTTTGGTTTGTGTTTACAGTTTGTGATCATATCGGTTTATTTCGCTTCGGTTTAGCTCAGTTCGATTCGGTTTGCGGTTTTGCCGATTCGGACTTGAACCCCTAGCTTCAGTGCCCTTGTTATGATAAAAAAATTAGGTTTTGATAATTCAATCCATTTGAATTAAGTACTCGTATAAACTCAGGGGGACTTCTACTGTGGAAATGACGAAATACAGGCTTTGATTGTGAGACTTGTTCAAAGCTCCAAAGCTTTGAAGCGTTCAGTACTTATCTTCTTGCTAACCGTTTCTATTTTGCAGGAATTATACTGGATTGGTTTGAAAGCTTAAGTATGCATATATGTTGTCTAAAAAATATTCTTGAACTTTTATATTGTGTCAATAGTGCTAGATATGCTTGCAGGGTGATATAACTATAGGTGCACTTGAATGTTAGCCAAAGCTTTGAGAGGCAGCCAAAGCTCCATAGCTTTGGAGGTTGCCGTTGGACTTCTGTCTGTTATGTTTGGCTAACAAGTTCTTGTTGCAGGTTAACATATCTGTTTATGTGATTGATTATTTGATTAATCTAAAGCCATATTCTCATTATTGATTATTATGTTGGCTAATTATACAGAATTACATATATTATTTGTTTTACAAGAAAATAGCTAAGTTTAATGGTTTAAACTGATATGTCAAACAGATTACTATTGATGTGATATTTTGTCTGGATTGGATATGATCTTGTGATTAAGTTTTGCGGGGATGCTCGTTGGTCAAACCTGCCTAACAAAATTAAATCAGCAATTAAAACATAGCTGTTGAAAGAAGCTGTCTGGGTTGAGTATTAGTAGGGAGTTTGTTCCCAAAATCTCTCAAGTTGTTGCTGTTGTTATTATATTTGATTTTGTATTATAACAAACAGCAGCACCTTACCTCCCAAAGTAGTTTGTTCGTTAAGACCTTATTTACGTTAATTATTATTAGGAGGGTAGTTATTGTAATTTATCGTTTGTTTGGGGTGTTAGGAGTCATTATTAGAAGTTATTAGTATTTATAACTTTGTAGGACTTGTTCTGCAGGATGAGAATCGTGGTGTCGTGTTTTGTTTTTTCTTCAACCGTTTTTGTTCTTGATTTCTTCGTTCTCTATCGATACCGTTTGGTATCATTTGGTGTTTTCATTGAATACATTGTAGTTGGAGCTTGTTGCTCACAAGTGTTGTGGATTGCTTAACAACTGAGAGACCTTGGCTATGATTCCAGAAAAGTACCTATCTATCCTGACAATAAAAGTGCCATTTCAATTATAAATAACCATGTGCAACACTCCAAAACAAATCACATTGATGTAAGAGACCATTTCATAAGTGATCGTGCTGAGAAAGGTGATGTGTGTTTATCTTTTATATCTACTGCTACGGAATTTGCTGATATTTTCACTAAACCATTGCCAGATGAGAGGTTTGCATCTCTAAGGCTTGAATTGGGTATGTTAAAAAAAAGAAGCATTGGTTTAGGAAGACTATTAGATCATGTATGCTATGAGTGTGAAAATCTCAAAGCTTTTGAGCAACACTTTCCTAGCCTAGACAATATTCTTCAAAGCTTTGAAGTTTTCTGTTGTATCAGGAGTTCCCCAAAGCTTTGGACTTCCACTTCAAAGATTTGGAGGGTAAATCTGTTTATGTTTTTCAATAATTGGATCAGTAAATATTTTTTATTATCCTGATAGATAATTGCATAATATTTTGTTTGTTCAGATATTTACTCAAAATATCTCAAAATATCTTTTAGATACGATTTTGTACTCAAATTCAAAAGATTCCTTAATTTCTTCAAATATAAAATTTTTCCTACTTATAAGCTAAGTACTTCATGGTTTTTTTCTTCACCTCAATCTATATTCTTCATATCTCTCTCTCTCTCTCTCTCTCTCTCTCTCTCTCTATCAAGTCTCTTATTCTCTTATGAAACCCTAAAACCTAATGGAGCGCTAATCTCAGAGGATTCAGCTGCAAAGTCAGGGATCTTCAATGTGGATGAAGAGAAGAGCTAACTGAAAGACAGAGGTCATAATCTCTAAGTCAGATTCAGAGAAAACTGCCAGCATGCACGAATCTTCTCCTCCAATAAAGAAGATTAGAAAGGAAAAGAATGTACCAGAAACATTGAGAAAGAACAGGGAAAAGTTTTGAAGAAACATGGACAAAGCAAGAAGGATCAGGGTGATCAAAATTCACAGAAAAAGAAAGGTTGAGAAAATAAGAAGAAGGATGATCAGACTCCAAAGAAGAAGAAACCGGAAGAGAAAAAGAATGATCAATTCTCAGAAAAAAAAGACAAAAGTCAAGAATGCTGCTGTGAAGCCAAAAGGAAAATGGGTTTCTAGCCATGGTAAGAATCTACTTCCTGAATCATGGCTATGCATCTTCAAAGATAGTTTATTGTAGCATGATTTCTGAAGAGTTATTAGATTATTTGGACATTGATTGCATGAGAAAGCTTATAAATTCATCTATTGGAAATATGTTAAACCCTACTTCTGAGGCTTATCCTAGGTTGACTAGGTTATTTTATTTGAATCTTGAACAAGAGGAGGATGATAGCTATGTATCAACATCTGGTGTGGATATGAGATTGGATCATAAGGTCTTTGCCAAGGTTTTTGGGATTCCTAGGAAGTATAAGGTTCATGAACATCCTGAGAGGAATGAATGTTTAGAGAATGCTAAAGTTGAGTTCTTTTTGGAGGGTACACTATCTGGACCTAAGCAATTGAACATTCTGTGTTTAATTGTGAGGCGATTATATTATTTTCTATCATTATGAGGTGTGTTGTCCCTAGAGAACATTCAAAAGAACTGGTGACTGATATGGTATTGATTCTGATGTACTTGATATGTCAAGGCTTTGACATTGATTTGCCTAGTGTGATTATGGAGCATATGGTGTACTGTGGTACGAGGACAATGAATCTTTCACTTCCCTATGCAAATATGTTGCCACTTTTCTTTGAGAACTTTAAGGTACCTGCTAAGGATGAGGAAAAGATTACAAGTGGTTTTCGCTTAATGGATGAGAGTTATCTCCAAAGGATTGGAGTTGTGCAGACTGGTAAGGGTAGCTGGAATTTCTATTCTGATTTTTCTGCAAGTGAGCTTAACGAGAAGGATTTCATCAAACCTAAAGCTGCAACAACGCCAAAGGCTTCAACAAATCTGGATTTTTCTCAGATCATTGACATAATTGAGAACTGGAAGATGGACTGGAGGATTTGAGGCAAGGTCAGTTTGACTTGTCAAATGAAGTTGGAAAAATCAAGACTTTTTGATGGTAGAGAAATTAGACTTCATTATCAAGGGAGTACATATATAGCATTGATTCTGACATGGTCATTGGGGAAGGTTTGAATAAGCATAAGAAGAAGAAAGTGCCGATGGTTCTTACTTAAACATATTTTTTTGAGCAAAGTGGTGATGAGGCTGATGGTGAAGGAGTTGGTGAAAAATTTGCTTAAGAAGTTGCTGAAGAAGTTTGTGATGAGACTGCTGATGAAGAAGTTGCTGGTGATGTAGAAGCTGGAGATGAAGATGTAGATTAATGAAAAGCAGTCTGTTGATGATGAAGAATCTGGAGATGAGACTTTCCAGGGTAAAGGCAAGGATGAGAGCAAGGCCAGGGAAAGAAAGAAGAATGCCAAGAAGAATGATGATGCAGAAGACTAAGCTTCAAAGCCTTGAAGCTTTTATATCTTCTTTCTATCTATTTCTTTCTTCTTCTTATTCAAATCCTTGAAGTCTATTTAAAATTAGTTTAAGTTTTTTTTTTATGTTTTCTTTCAAAAAACCTCTTAACAAGATCCTACATTTCTTGAATTCTTTTGATGAAAGTCAAAAAGGGGGAGGATGTGCTTATGTGCGTGCTTTTTTATTCAGGTTTTATGTTTAATATTTTGGTGGATGTTGTAGGATTTATCTATGTTAGTTCAGTTTGGTTTATTCATGTGTTAATTGTTTTAGTTTTATTTTGTTGTATATATCTATTTGCTCGATATTAATTTCTATTGAGCTTCAGGAAAGGTAAAAAATGAAAATATTTTTTTTTTCATCAAGGAGGAGATTGATAATTCAATCCATTTTGAATTAAGGAATTGTATAAACTCAGGGGAAGTTATACTGTGGAAATGATGAAAGACAGGTTTTGATTGTGAGACTTGTCCAAACCTCCAAAGCTTTGAAGCTTTCAATACTTATGTTCTGGCTAACAGTTTCTGTTTTGCAAGACTTATTCTTGATTGGTTTGAAATCTTAAGCCTGTATTTATGCTGTCTAACAAATATTCTTGAACTTTTATATTGTGCCAGTAGTGCTAGATATGCATGCTGGGTGATATAACTATAGGTGCACTTGATTGTTTGCAATAGCTTTAAGAGGCAACCAAAGCTTTAGAGGTTGGCCTTGGACTTCTGTCTGTTATGTTTGGCTAACAGGTTATTGCTTCTGGTTAACATATCTGTTTATGTGATTGATTATTTAATTGTTCTAAATCCGTATTCTCATTATTGATTATTATTTTGGCTAATTATACATAATTACATATATTAGTTGTTTTACAAGAAAATAGCTAAGTTTAATAGTTTAAACTGATCTGTCAAACATATCACTATTTATGTGCTATTTTCTCTGGATTGGATTTGATCTTGTGATTAAGTTTTCCAGGGATGTTCGGTTGTCAAACCTGCCTAACAAAATCAAATAAGCTATTCAATTATAGTTGTTAAAAGAAGTTGTTTGGGTTGAGGATTTTTAGGGAGTTTGTTCCTAAAATCTCTCAAATTGTTGCTACTATTTATTATAAGACTGATTTTGAATTTCAAAGTGTTAGAAAAAGAGCTGTTCAAATGAGCAAGAGAAGAGAATTCGTTCGTGGAAGATCAACAAGAATCTCTTTACACATCCAAGCATTCAGCATTGCAGGAGATCAATCATTCCAGATCTGAAGAACACTTCCAAGCTTCACTACTTATTCGTTCACTGTGTTCTTCTTTCTCGTGCTTTCTTTGTATAATTCATTAGAATTTCTCAATCTCACTAAATTTAGTAAGTTAGTTGTTCAAGTGAAAAACAAGAGGTTATTATTGTTTCACTAGATTGTAGCTGAAGCTAGATAGGTTTGGAACCACAAGTTGTATAAGTGTAAGGTAGTTCACTTAGGCTTGAGATCTAGGGTTAAGTCTGTGATTAATACGAAGTTGTTCAAATCCTGCAGGCATAGTATCCCACATGCGGAGAGTAGGCCCATTGGTGGCTGAACTTCGTAAAAAATCTCTGCGTTCATCTCTTTACTAGTTCTGCATTTCATTCTGTTTAACACATGGAAGCTCCAAAGCTTTGGGTAAATTTCTGCTTCAAAGATTTGAAGCTCCAAATAGCCACAAACTGTTTCAACCTTTATTTAGTCTTGCCCAAACCTTTGAGATTTCATTAGTTCAATGTGTTATAGTTTCAAAAGTTCAATTTTAGCAAAAGTTTGCATACTCTATTGACCTCCCCCCTCCCCTTCTAGAGTATATGAGATCCTGTTTTATACCTACATCACACACTTTCAATTGATATCAGAGCTTGGGTCACTGTAAATCTCTAACCATCTTGTGACAATGAGTAATGTAGGTGATGGAGGATTCTCACAAGGAAGAGCAGCCAATAGACCACCACTGTTCTGTGGTGAGAACTTTGTGCACTGGAAAGCATTGATGAAGATGTTCATCATAGATCAGGATATGAAGCTATGGTCAATCACTCAAAATGGTCCCTATATCTATTTTACTACTTCAGATGGGATCGGAATTGTCAAAACAGAAGAGGATCTTTCAATTACGGAATCGGAAAAGGTATCAAAAAAATTATAAAGCTATGAACTTGTTGAAAGGGGAGTATGCAGATGGATATGCAGCACAGATACTCTATAAGGGGGTGGGGGTGGGGGGGGGGTTGAATAGAGTATGCCAACTTTTTAAGAAACTTGTGGAGGAAAAGAGTTTTAGTTCAAGTGCAAAGGAGTTCAAGGCCTTGAACAAAAATTCAAGCCTTTGAAAATAAATATAGTTTTCAATGAAACAGCCAAGTCTTTTCAAGGCCTTGAAAAGAGTTTCAAACCCTTCAAAACAGACAAGTTTGAATGCAGCAGAACTAAGTATGTAACTGAAACTGTAACTGCAAGAGATAAAAGATTTATAGAGTTCAGTCCACTTGGACCTACGTCTCTACCTCAGGGATGTTCTCCCTGTAGGATTTTAAACTCAATTCTTATTAATCAAAAGTTAAGCCCTAGATCTCAAGCACAGAGAGTTCCCTTACTCTGTTACAGCTTGTGGTTCTCCCTAACCTGTCTAGTACCTTCTCTAGCTAACTGATTAACTAAGAATTCTCTATAGTTACCCTTGAAAAATCCTTGAGAATTAAATACAGAAGTATTATAGAAATGATCTACCAATAAAGCACAATACAGAAGAACACTAGAGTGTAGAACTGCAGTGATGAATGCGGTGAAATTCTATGAGTTTGATTGTGTGAGCGATGAACTTATTTGATGCTTGTCAATCCAGAATTGTGTCTCTCTTTTTGCCCGTTGAGTGTTGTATATTTTTTCTTCAAAATGAGTTCCATTTATACTGTTTGAAGCTCTGCAAATCTTCCCATATTTTCAGCAACAACTTCCTATTTTGTAGGCGATATCTTTGACTCTCTTTAACAGTTTTCTCCAACGGATAGTTGATCACAATGTGCAGAGATATTGTTGTGATCTTGTCATTAAACAATCTGAGAAGCTGACATGAGTCTCTGATTGATCACATGATCATCTTCTCTAAGTATTTCCCTTCCTGCAAAAGCCAGATAAGGAAACAAACCCTGCACATTTAGGAAATAAAATTTCCCTGCCAAATTGAGTCAAACTGATGGATTAAAACATGTTAGATATATCAAAACAGTTTGTCTTTCATCATCAAATAATAACACATCAAGTACAGGGGTGAGAGGGATAGAATTAAATCAAAACATTTTAGAGAAACTCCCCCTCAGAACATGCATGCAGGTCGAAAAGTTTCAAGGCTTTGAATCCTGGTTCAAGGCCTTGAGCCTATGAAACCTGATTCAAGGCTTTGAAAACTGGTTCAAGGCGTTGAAATACTTAGATATATCAAGTCCATGAAACCTGTGAACTTACATTCTCCCCCTTGATGAAAGACAAAACCTCAATCTGTTTGATTCTTAGTTTCTTAAAAAATACTGATTAGTACATAATTCACACAAATAAGAATGACACAGTAATTCCAAAAGATCCAACTTATTAATGAACAAAAGCAAAAACTGCAAGTAAGTTGCAGAAAATCCTACTGACCAAAAGATAGGTCTTCTAAACAGAAATAAAATCAAAACAACCTAAGATCTTTCTCCCCCTTTTTGACTTTCAACAAAAAGAATGAGAAGATGTTGGATCAATGTCTGGAAAAATTTTGAAAATAAAAACTTAAAAACTTAAGAAGAAAGAATGGGAAAGAAAGAGTAGGCAGGATTAAGGGGTTGGGTCTTCATCTCCATTCTTATCTCCTTCTTCTTCCTCACTATCTTCATCAGTCTTATCCTATTCTTCTTGTTCTTCTTCATTCTCACCAGCAGCAGTCACTTCTTCAGTCTTGTCCTTAGTGGCAGTCTTTGGAGATTTCTTCTTCTTCTTCTTCATAGTAATCAGCAAATCATCTGAGTCAAGACTGTTTACTTCATCTCCTTCCTGAGCATCTTGGTTAACTATCACCTGCTTTCCTTTATCTTTGACTGGAGCAGCCTCTTCCTGATTGGAATGTTCACTTCTAAAGATAGTTTTCACCATGTGTTTGACTTGTGAGAGATCAGTCTCAAACCCATGCTGATTCTCTTTGATCTCACTATTTTCCATCTCTAGACCATCAAGTCTCTGAAGGATTGAAGACAAATCAGGAGGCTGAGATGTTTGGTTTGAAGTCGGGGGCAAGGCCTTGGGCTTAACAAATTTCTTTTCATTCAACTCTTCCTCAGTGAAATGAATACAACTTTTAAATTTTCTATTTGGTCTTTATCACCCAAATCTTCTAAAAAGCTTTTTGATTCAGCATACCAATCCCATAAGTGATAGACTCATCACCAGCAGTAGGAATCTCAAGGTGTTGGAAGAACAGAGTGAGCAAGTTTCCATAAGGAAAAGGATGCTTTCTCTGATCTGTTTGACTGAAAAGCATGTGTTCCATTACATGTTTTTCTGCAGATCAATGTCATAGCCATGCATGATCAAATACATAATTTTTAACACCCTCTCAGTAAATAACTCCTTTGAATGTTCCCATGTAAAGATGCATCTCATCAATATAGTGAATAACACTTTAGCCTCAACATTTAACACAGAGTGTGTTAACTGTTTTGATGATGCAGGGACATTGGGTAGAAAGAATTCTTCTCTCGCCAATTTCAAATCTTCAATCTTGGGAGGATAGTTCTATGTGTCATACCTCTTAGGACACCCCAGGACAGATGCAAACTCAGCATGATCTAGTTCCATTGTGTAACTCCAGCAACTAAAGACTTGATAACTAAGTGTGGAGAATTCTTATGTTGCTTCATGTTGAGATAGAAGAATCTGGTGAGTCGAGGATAGGCTAGCTCAGGGGGATTTAGCATGAACCACAAAGAGATTTTCTTCAACATAGTGATACAGTTCAGATTCATTCCAAGCAACATATGCATACTGATCAAACTGCAGAAAGAAATCTTCCTAAATGCAAAACCATCCAACCATTGACCTTTTGAAGTGTTTGGATGAACCAAGATTCATCAGGAGCAGTGTTCTTTGAGTAGATCTGCAATGCTTTCTCCACATTGTCTTCTGGTTGTTCCCCTGTTACCTTTCCTTTCCCTTTTTCAGCTTTAGTTGCCTTCTTCTTTTTCTTCAACTTCTTGGGGCTAGAGATCTCTGTTTCTGGTTGCTTCTCTGCAGCAGATTTCTCTTTCTTCTTCTTCTTCTTGTCTGAGGAGGGATTTCCATCCTTCTTAGCTTTCTTATTAGGTGGAGGATGCTCTGCAACTGCCTCTGCGCTAGGTGTTCTAGAACTGGAGTCTCCATTAATCTCTTGAACTTCATCCACTGCTGTCTTTCTCTTCTTCTCTCTACTCTATTTTTAACCTCCGGCCATCTTCATTATGTCTTCTAGTGCTCATTAGGGTTTGGGAGAAGAATAGAGAAAGAGAGAGATTTGATACGGAGTGAAGGAGAAGAGAAGGAGATAAATACTCAGAGAGTTTGTATTTAAAAAGGAAACTGTAATATTTTTCTGATCTTAAAATATCTGTAATGATCAAAAAATATTCAAATCTTTGAATTCGTTGGAAATAAATAATTTAATACTATATTTGGCTGAAAATAAATTTTGAAAAAGGTAGGGGCAATATTGAGAAAATATCTACAAAGATAGCACCCAATATTGAATTATCCAAGATTTATTCACTAATCGGTTATCACACTTATTTTCAAGGCTTTGAAAATAGTTTCAAGGTCTTGCAATGCTGTTAAGCTCAAACACATAAGACCAAATCTTTGAATAGATTTTCAAGGCTTTGAAAATCAGTTCAAACCTTTGAAACACATAATAACTTACCTTCCTTACCTGATGCTCCCCCTAAATCAATGAATATTTATTTAGCATGCATAATTCCAGTCTTAGAGCGGAGAACCTTTCATCTGGAAATTGTTCAGTGAAGATATCTGCAAGCTGAATGTTAGTAGAAACAAATTCAAGAAAAATATCACCTTTCTCAGCATGATCTCTGATTAAATGGTTTCTGACATCAATATGCTTGGTTCTTGAATGCTCTACTGGATTCTTTGTAATAGATATTGCACTAGTGTTGTCACATTTGATGGGAATACTTCTGAAATCAAATCCAAGATCCCTCAAGTGTTGAGCAATCCATAATACTTGTGAACAACATGCTCCAACAGATATATATTTAGCTTCAGCTGTTGATAAAGCAACTGAGTTTTGTTTCTTGGAGTGCCAACTGATCAGAGATGATCCAATAAATTGGCAAGTTCCAGAAGTACTTTTCCTATCAACTTTGTAACCTGCAAAGCAGCATCTGAAAATCCATGCAAAGAGAAGTTAGAATGTATTGGATACCAAATCCCTAAGTCTTTGGTACCATTGAGATATCTGAATATTCTCTTCACATGAGTCAAGTGTGATTCCTTTGGATCAGCTTGAAATCTTGCACACATACATAAACTGAACATGATATCTGGGATACTAGCAGTAAGATATAGTAATGATCCAATCATACCTCTATACTCTTTTACATTGACACTCTTACCAGATTCATATTTATCTAAAGACATTGTAAAACTCATTGGAGTCTTGATTTCTTTGGATTGAGACATATTGTACTTGTTCAGCAAGTCCCTAGTGTACTTGCTTTGATGCATAAAGATTCCCTTCTTCAATTGATTTATCTGGAGTCCAAGGAGGAAGTTCAACTTTCCCATCATGCTCATTTCAAATTCCCTACTCATAAGACTTGAGAATTCTTTGCATACAAGATCATTAGTAGCTCCAAACAGAATATCATTAACATAAATCTGAACTACAATTAAATCTTTATCACGAGTCTTTATGAAAAGGGTGTTGTCTACCAATCCTCTTTTGAGATCATTTTCATGCAGAAACTTTGACAATCTTTCATACCAAGCTCTTGGAGCTTGTTTCAAACTATAAAGATCTTTGCCAAGTTTATAAACATGTTACGGAAACTTATCAATTTCAAAACCATGAGGTTGTGCAACATAAAGTTCTTCTTGCAAGTAGCCATTCAGAAATGCACATTTCACATCCATTTGAAATAGTTTCATGTTTTCGTAAGATGGAAATGCAAGAAGTATTCTAATTTCTTCTAACCTGGAAACTGGAGAAAAAGTTTCCTCATAATCAATACCTTCTTCTTGATTCTAACCTTGAGCAACTAACCTTGATTTGTTTCTAATCACCTTGCCATTCTCATCCTCTGAACACCCATCTGGTACCAATGGCAGACTGATTTGTAGGTGGAGGAACTAGGTTCCATACCTTGTTTCTTTCAAACTCATTGAGTTCACTTTACATAGCTATAATCCAGTCTGCTTCTTACAAAGCTTCCTTCACATTTTTGGGTACTACAAAATAAAGGAAAGAATTGAAAGCACAAAGACTCTTCAACCGTGATCTTGTTTGTGTATCAGTGGTTGGGTCAGAGATGATGTTGTCAGCTGGATGAGATGAAATATATTTGAATCTCTTTCTTGGAGACCACGGTTCAGGCTCTCCATATATCTTCTCTGTTCTTGAAGTAGTGGCTTGATCATTCATCTCTTTCTCGCATTCTTTTTCAAGGCTTTGATCTCTATTTTCAATGCCTTGAGACCTGTTTTGAAGGTCTTGAAAATGGCTTATGTTACCTTCTGAACCTTTCTTGAACCCAAGAGAGTTCTCAGCTTCTTCTTCTGATTCATGCTTGTTCAGATTCAAGTTTGCAAAACTTTCACTCAAAGAACCATCATAACTTTCATCAAAAATAACATGAATACTTTCTTCAACGAGCTTGGTTCTTTTATTATAGATTCTGTAAGCTTTGCTAGTAAGAGAGTAACCAAGAAATATTCATTCATCACTTCTTGCATCAAACTTATCCAAGTTGTCCTTACCATTGTTGTGGACATAACATGTGCAACCAAATGGTCTGAAGTATGAGATGTTTGGCTTTCTCCCTTTGAAGAGTTCATAGGGGGTTTTCTTCAAGATAGGTCCGATCAAGCACCTGTTCAGAATGTAATTTTCTGTATCCACAACTTCGGCCCAAAAATGTTTTGGCAATTTATTTTCTAGAAGCATTGTCCTTGACATATCTTCAAGGCTCATGTTCTTTCTTTCAACAACTCCATTCTGTTGAGGAGTTCTAGGAGCAGAGAAATTGTGAGATATACCATGCTTGGCACATAACAAATCAAATTCTAATTGATCAAATTCTCTACCATGATCACTTCTAATTGAAGCATATATGTCTTACCTTTTGGAGTTTGTGTCCTCATAGGACCACACAAATCCATGTGAAGTAGTTCAATAGGTCTAGAAGTACTTACAAAATTCTTTGGTTTGAATGAGCTTCTGGTCTTCTTACCCTGAGCAAAAGCTTTGCATACTTCATCTTCTTTGAACTTGATGGATGGTAATCTTGTTACCAGGTCTTTGGACATTATTTTTTTTAAAGTTAAGCAAGCTAATGTGACCAAGCTTTCTGTGCCAAACCCTTGAATCCTATTTCAAGGCCTTGAGGCACTTTAAGATTTTACCTGCAACTTTGTTAGTCTGAAAAGTATAAACATTGTTTAATCTAAAGGTTGTGAGAATGCAATTGCCTGATTTCTCATTTTGCACCACACACTTCTCTTTTATCAAAGATGACCTTATTGCCATTATCTTAAAGCTGAGATACACTACGCAAGTTAAATTTCAAACCATCAACTAGATATACATCAAAGAAAGAATTTTCTGAATCTGTACCAAGTTTACCAATACCAAGAATGTTGCATTTGCCTTTTTCATCAAGAGTAATTGAACCTTCAGATTGCTCTTTTAATTCTGAGAATAGATATCTCTTTCCACTCATGTGTCTTGAGCAACCACTGTCCATAAACCATTTTTGTTCTTTGATATTGGTGACAACCTGCAAACACCAATCACTACCTTACACAGCTGTTAGATCAAGTGTGGAATTTAGAATCATACTCAGGATCAACTATGTTAGGTGGTCTGACCCCTTTAGGAACCCAAATCTGTCTGACTTTTCCTTTAAGTTGAAATGGGAATGTGTTCCTCATTATATGAAGGTCTCTTCTTCTGAAAGGACAAGTCATCTTCATTTGCCCAATCTTCTTACAAAAATGACACTTATGAGAAGTTTTGCTTCCATCTTTCACAAATCTCTTATTGTTATTTCTTTGAAAACTTAGATTGTATCCAATACCAGTTTTGTGAACAGAATTTGAACTTCCTCCAAGAATAAAGTATACTTGTGTTCTGAGCCTGTAAGCTTGACTTTGACTAGTTCAAATTCTCGCAGTTTCTCAGAGAGAATAGTCTTTTGTTTATCTAATTCATCAACCTGATGTCTCAGATTAATAAGGCTTTTACTCAGTAAGGAGTTCTCAGTGACTACTTCCTTGACTTGTGTTTTCAAGGCTTTGAAATTGGTTTTCAAGGCCTTGAAATCACTATCAGTTTTCTTCGGAGAGATTTCAAGATTTTGATTCAGACAAACAAGTTGTAGAATCTCTTTTGCCTGCTCATGAACTTTTTCTTTCAAGAGTCTAATCTCTTCCAGATAATCTTCTTCATTTAAAAGAATTTTTCTAAGATAATCTGAAAGAGCATCTTTTGATTTTGAAATCAAACAGTTTACCCTTACCTCAATGTTCTTTTCATAACTTTCATCATGCTTGGCCATGAAGCATAGGTTGGAATGTTCATCTTCAGATTCAGATTCACTTGAGCTGTCTGAATCACTCCATGAAGCTATCATAGCTTTCTTTCTCCTATCATGGTCTTTCTTCTGAAAGTTCTTGCTTTTCTTGTGTGGACAATCTCTTATCAAGTGTCCTGCATCACCACACTCAAAGCAGTTCATGACTTTGGATTTATTCAGTGAAAAAGACTTACCTTTGTAGTCCTTGCTACTGGATGATCTGTTTCTTTCTCTGTTGAAGTCTTTGTTTCCAAAGTTTTTATTCATCTTGAGAATTCAGATCAAGGCTTTGGATTAATGCAAATGGATCTTCATCATCATGTTCAGTTTCAAGGCTTTGAGTTTTCTCATTATTTTTGGCCTTGAGTGCTAAGTTCTTGACTCCATCAAGTAGCTCTCCATCACCTTCATTCATGGATATTTCATGTGTTAGGAGCTTTCCTTGTAAGTCATGAAGTTGTAGTGATGAGAGATCTTGAGCTTCTTCAATGGATGTTGTCTTTGGCTCCCATTTGGCCTTTGGAAGACTTCTCCATATCTTCCTCACCTTTTCTTCATTGGAGATATGTTTTCCCAATGAATCACGGTTGTTGACAATGTCTGTGAACCTCTTGAACATTTCTCTTATTGACTCATTTGCATTCATTTTGAACAACTCATATTGCATGAGATAGATGTTGATTTTGGTTTGCTTGACTTGACTGGTTCCTTCAAAGGTCACCACAAGCTTATCACAGATGTCTTTGGCAGTCTTGCATCCTGAAATCCTGTTGAATTCATCTGTACTCAAAGCACAATACAAGATGTTAATATCTTTGTAATTTTTAAAAAAACTTTTATAATTTAGAAGAAGAGAGTGAGTCTTCAGATTTGGGAGTTTTGATCCCATCCTTCTCTATGAAAAAAGTGTGAGGTCCATTCTCAATAATGGTCCAAAGCTCTATGTCCTGATCAATGATGAACATCTTCATCAGGGCTTTCCAGTGAGCAAAGTTGTCTCCATAAAATAGTGGAGGTCTGTTGGAAGCTCTTCCTTGTGATAAACCACCATCACCTGCAGTACTCATGATCACTAGATGGTTAAATCTTATACAGTGATACAAGCTCTGGTACCAATTGAAAGGGGAGTATGCAAATGGATATGCAGCACATATACTCTAGAAGGGGGGTTGAATAGAGTATGCCAACTTTTTGAAAAACTTGTGGAAGAAAAGAGTTTTAGTTCAAGCGCAAAGGAGTTCAAGGCCTTGAACACAAATTCAAGCATTTGAAAAGAAATACAGTTTTGAATGAAACAGACAAGTCTTTTTCAAGGCCTTGAAAATAGTTTCAAACCCTTGAAAACAGACAAGTTTGAATGCAGCAGAACTAACTTGGACCTACGTCTCTACCTCAGGGATCTTCTCCCTGCAGGATTTTCAACTCAATTCTTATTAAATAAGAATTATCTATTGTTCACCTTGAACAATCCTTGAGAATGAAATATAGAAGTATTAAAAAAATGGTCTACCAATAAAGCACAATACAGAAGAACACTAGAGCGTCGAACTGCAGTGAAGAATGATGTGAACTTCTGTGAGTTGGATTGTGAGAGTGATGAACTTCTTTTATGCTTATCAATCGATAATTGTGTCTCTCTTTTAGCCCGTTGAGTGTTGTATATTTTTGCTTCAAAATGAGCTCCGTTTATAATGTTTGAAGCTCTGCGAATCTTCCCAGATTTTCAGCAACAACTTCCTATTTTGTAGGCAACAGCTTTGAATCTCTTTAACAGCTTTCTCCAACGGATAGTTGATCACAATATTGAGAGATATTGTTGTGATCTCGTCGTTAAGCAATTTGAGAAGCTGTCATGAGTCTCTGATTGATCACAGGATCATCTGCTCTAAGTATTTCCCTTCCTGCAAAAGCCAGTTAAGGAAACAAATCGTGCACATTTAGGAAATAAAATTTGCCTGCAAACATTAGTGAAAGTGATGGATTAAAACATGTTAGATATATCAAAACGGTTTGTATTTCATCATCAAATAATAACACATAAAGTATAGGGGTGAGAGGGATGGAATTAAATCAAAAGAGTTTCGAGAAACTCCCCCTCAGAACATGCATGCAGGTCAGACAGTTCAAGGCTTTGAATCCTGGTTCATGGCCTTGAAATAGCTCAAGGCTTTGAAAACTGGTTCAAGGCCTTGAATACCTAAGTATTTCAAGTCCATGAAACATGTGACCATACAATTATTATATTGTGCTCTTAGAGCAGATGAGTTCAACAAATATCTAACTGCAAAAGTGCCAAGGAGATTTGGGACAGGCTGGTTGTGACTTATGAAGGAACCATTCAGGTCAAGTAGACAATAATCAATATCCTTATAAGGCAGTATGAGTTTTTCAAGATGAATTATGATGAATCCAGCAAGGACATGTTCAAAAGGTTCACAAATATTGTGAATAACTTAGAGTCATTGGGAAGAGAATTCTCAAATGAAGAAAAAGACATTAATATTCTAAAGATTCTACCAAAAGCCAAGTGGGAACCAAAGACTACTGCAATTAAAGAAGCTTAAGATTTGAGCCTCCTTGAGCTAGATGATCTGCAAGGCAAGCTGCTCACTCATCAGATTTCTATGAAGGAAGTGGATGGTGACATGAGTGACAACATCAAGAACCTGGCACTCAAGGCAACAGACAGTGATAAATCTCAAGGCCTTGAACATGTAGATGATGATGATGAGGAAGCCTTAACCTTGATCTCAAAAGCTTTTACCAGAATTCTGAAAATGAAGAAAAACTTTTGAAACAAGGATTACAACAAGGACAAGTCCAGATCCTCAAGCAGCAAGGATCACAGAGGTAAGTCTTCTTCACATTCACATAAATCTAAAGTAATGAATTGCTTTGAATGTTGAGGTGCAAATCACTTGGATAGAGATTTTCCACAAAAGAAGAAGAACATGCATTTTCCCAATAAGGAAAATGACAAAAGAAGGAAGAAAGCTATGGTTTCATCATGGAGTGATTTTGATTCATCAACTGATTTAAATTTAGATGAAGAACAAGCTAATCTTTTTCTAATGGCTGAGAATGAAGAAGAAAATAGTTCATACAAGCACATTGAGGAGATGGTAAAAAATATTATTGCTAGTCCTTCAGATGTTCTACCTGAAATCCTCACAAGCATGTTTTTAAATGAGTAAATCTATAGAAATGAGATTGAATCTTTGAAGGTGAAAGTTCATGTGCAAGCTAAGGAAAATCTGAGTTTTAGTTTTTCACAAAAAAAAAACTCTTGAAGTATCTAAGTCAAGAATTGATAGTGACTTTAAGGCCTTGGACAGCAGGTTCAAAGCTTTGAAGGCACATGTTAAAGAAGTTGTAGATCAGAAATCTCTTTTAACTGATAAGTATGTTAATCTAAAACATCATGCAGATGATTTAGAACAACATAAAACTTCATTGACTAAGAAACTTCAAGAATAAAGAAAATTTTTATCAGGTTTTGCAGGCTGAGAACATAACCTCAATCTCATGCTTGGAGGAATTCTTTATTATGCACACAAAAGTGGAATTGGGTACAATCCAAATTTATTTAAGAAAAACCAAACCACATTTGTGAAAGAAGGAAATAGACATTCTCCAAAATGTCATTATTTTTGAAAACTTGGTCATATGAAGCTAACTTGCCCCTTTAGAAGGACAGAACCTCACAATATGAGGAATACTTATCCATATCAGCTTAAGGGACAAGTGAAGCAGATTTGGGTTCCTAAAGGAATCAGAATACCAAATTTGGTTGATTTTGAATATGAATCCAAAGTGTACACTTTGTCTAATAGCTTGTTTAGGCATTGATTGAATTTTGCAGGCTGAAACCAAAGCTAAGGATCATAAGTGGATTTTGGATAGTGGTTGCTCCAGGCATGTGAGTGGAAAGAAAGCTTTATTCATAAAACTTAAAGAGAAATCTGGAGGAACTATTACACTTGGTGACAAGCCAAATACAATATCATTGGTATAGGTAGTATCGGTAATGAATCTGCAACTTCAAGTTCAATTACTGATGTTTACTTGGTAAAAGGTTTGAAATATAATCTGCTTAGTATCTCTCAATTATGTGATAAAGGTAATAAAGTCATTTTTGACAAGGAGAAATGCTTGGTGAAATATTATAAATCTGGCGATTGCATACTCACTGCTCCTAGGTCATACAGTGTTTATTCTATGAGTACTAACAAAGTTGCAAGTGAAAGTCTAAAGTGTCTCAAAGCTTTGAAGGAATACCCAAAGCTTTGGCATAGAAAACTTAGGCATATAAGTATACACACAATGAACAATCTTATCTCAAAGGACTTGGTAAGAGGATTACCATCTATGAATTTAAAAGATGAGGAGATATGCAAGGCATGTACACAAGGTAAACAGACAAGGAGTTCATTCAAGTTAAAGAACTTTGTAAGTACTACTAGACCATCAGAGTTGAGCACATGGACTTATTTTGTGACACTATAGAATTTTAATATATTTAACTAGGCGATAGCCCGCGCTAAAGCGCGAGGCTTTGTACCATATCCTGATATAAAATTTAGACATTATAAACACCTATTAACTAAATTTTGACTAATACAAATGATGCATAAAATGAACTTTATTTCAAATCAAATGAAAATTTATAGAGTGCTAAATTTTATGTTTGGTACATCTCCATTATAATGTCACGAAGCCGACATTCTTCCTTTGGAATGGGAAATTGGTCCAGATGTTTTACATTTTTCTTCTTTTATTTGAAGATATAAAATTTTAATTCTTCTAAAAATGTATAGACCTTAGTGAATGTTGTAGTAATCTTATCTGAAATAATAAGAAAAGTTTGTACACATTCAAATTTGTATAGAATTCTTCTAATGCAAATGGCTTATTTTAATGCAGGGTTTGTTCATCCTTTTTTTTTTCAAACAAATTTGCATGATAAACATATTAGTTCAAGAAGATTCTAATAATATTTTTATATAATCAATAGAATGGCTTCTAAATTTTGTGTGCCTATATTATTTTTATTTATTGAACTTATTATAATATTATCATACACTCTTTACATCATTATAAAATATATTTAATATTCACATCATAAGATCTTAAGAGAATTTTCTAACATAAAATTAAGCAGGATAAAAATTGAGGAAATTATGATGGATTAATAAGTGAGGCAAATTTCTCAGGAAAAAAGAATGTGATGTCATTTACATACATGGAGATGCATAAATGCATGCAACATATGTTTTTGTGACGTCAATTCTTATAATTTATTTTGTAAAGATTCAACTATATAATATACATCAACCAAACATTCACTGAAGAATAATAATTTTAAAAAATACTAAAATTTACTACTAAAGTTCTTGTACCTATAGTTTTTTTTACGTTAATTATGCTATTATCATATACATTTTGTACTAATATTTAAAACATATTAATACTCAAGTCATAAAAACAATTTACATTATTACATGAAATGAAAATATCATTTTTCTATTCGGACAGATGTGTTATATCAGAAAAATCATAAACGTGGTTCTACTTTTAAATGATTTACGAATTTATTATGCTATTATCATATGTATTTTGCACTAATATGTAAAATATATTTATATTCAAGTCATCAAATCAAATATAATTATTCAATGCTAATTTACCATTATAATATTGAACAGAGTATTGATTGCTCATGAGTTACAAACTTAAATAGTAACCTTCATATTATAATGACAAAGCAATAAGTAATTACATGTCAATTTTTCATTGGGTTGATTATGAGAAAATAGACACATAGGTTTACACATGTCATGCTAATAATGCTTAAATAATGACAAATGGCGAAACGTGGTTTCACCTCGGGACTTTTCTGCTTTTGTATTATATATATATAAGATTAGTGGTTAATTAACTTTCATGAAATTTTGTGAAATGTCTCTTTGTACGTTTAATTGTCCAAGATTCAGTGACTTAGGATATATTTTTTTACTTGTGCATGTAAATAAATTTTTGAAGTTTGAGATATTGCAAAATTGCGATCACTTGTATGTTAGATGATTTGGGCAAAATTAAGAGAAAATACTCATAACATATATACCATTATATATGGATATTCTTGTTGGTACTATAGTTACTTGATAACTTTCTTTTAGAATTTATTAATATACTATCATATTACTTTTATTAGACTTATTTCACATGATTTATATGTTATATTTGCACAAATATGTGAATTTGACGATTTATAAGCCTAAGAGTGAAAAGTTGTGTTTCTAGCCTATTTGTGCATGTTTTCTCTCATATTTGCTATGATAATTTCACGCGTTGTTTAGTGTTGTGTATCTCAGGTATAATAGGTGCAATGGAGCTTATGAGGGGCTTGGAGATGCTTGGAATGGAGCTAGATGAAGAGGAGAAAAGAAGACACAAAAACGAAGCGAAGTTGGAAAAGTCACACATGACCAGCCTGCACTCTTTTCGATGCACAGGAAAATCTACAAAGAATTTTGGAGCACGGCCTGCGGCATTGGAAATTAGGGTGAGTTTGGTAGAGTGGTTTTTGGTGGAAAAACTAGTTTATAGATTGTGGTGAAATTTTTTTAGTTTTTTCTAGAGATTCTGTTTAAACCAGTGTGTTTGGTGGTGGTTTTTAATCTAGATTAAAAACTGAAGAAATGTGTTTGTTAGCGGTTTTTAAACTAGATGTTATTGATAAAATGACATATTTGTCCTTGTGCATATAAGGTTGTTGCTTGTAAAAGTAAAAGAACAAAAAACAAAAAACTCACAAACAAACAAACAACATGAATCCAAGATAAGTCTTTCAATGCAACATTGTTTAACTGATAGCAGAAATTTAATCAACTAGGAAACTAACACAATAAAAATAGTTGACCCTAAATAATAAGAACATCACATTAAAGTGTGAAGTGAGTTTTTTGGGAAAAAAAATATATTTGTTTTGAGAAAGGGAAAAACAATATTATGAAGGAAGTATAGAAAAAATTATCAGTGATCTTTTTAATAACTTCGATGATTAAAATGTCAAAGAACTACCAAAATGATAGACAATTTTCAGTCTAATACGTTTACGGTGTGAGGATAACATCGTCTTTGTGTGTCATAGAAATAAACCAAAGAAAAAACCACCAAAAGTTGGTTTTTTTCACCAAGGCAAAAGTTGGAAAAAACTAGTTTAAAATATGGTTTTTAAACCATTCAAAACAAACACTTTAAACAAACCATTTGGTTTAAAAACCAAAAACCAAAAAAAACCATTTTGCCAAACTGACCCTTAGACATCCGTAGCTTTCCAAAAATATATGGTAGGCCCGAAGACGAGTCCGTATGAGGGAGATAAAGCCCGCGCAAGATCAGAAAATAATTCTGTCCGGGGATTACGAAGTAGAGGGGCTGAAGTGCAATTTCGGACAGTTTTCATTAAAAAGCGTGCCCAGCTGGTAAAAAACGAAGGAGACGACCTAAAAAAGGGACATTCACGCATCTTTGAAGTCTTGGGAGCTAGAGAAGACGGGAGACAAAGCTAGGAGCTTGGAAGATCATCAACATTGAAGATTTTAGCGTTTGATCATCTTTTCTTCTTCTATTCTTCATGAACTTCAATATTTTGATTATGTTAAACACTATTATGTCTAGCTAAGCTTCTCAATCTAGGTGATTGATGAAAACTAGGGTTTGATGAAATTTTTCCGGATTTTGGACTTGATACATGCATTAGCTTAAAGTTTATGAACGTTCTTGTTATCCAAACTATTCTTGTTCTTTATTTATTAGTGTTCTTGGCTTGATCACCCGTAGGACGCTACTTGTTGAAAGGATTGCACGAAAGTGAATTCTTTGAGACGTGTTAAAGAATAGTTAGGTGATCTTGTAGTTTCTTGAGACCGAGAGGAGATAGAAACTTGATTAATCGTGTGAGGGTAGTTTCAATTGATTTTTGTTAGAAATTAGTGAATTCGGTGGACCGATAGGACCCGGTGAACGAGCCTAAAAAATCAATTAGATTGTATTAATAGACAGAGGTGGAACGAGAGGACCCGAAATCTATTGTTTACACAAATTCACGTGAGATCGAGAGAAGATCGTGATGAGCATTACCCGATATAACTAGAACGTGAGTAGAGTGTTTCATGCATAATTCCGGAAATCGTTAACAACCCTAGGGATCATCAATTACCTAGTTCTTTCTCATTAATCGTAGTCAATCTCAATTTGTTTTCGTTTAAAAATTGAAAACCCTACAAAAATATTTAGTTACTTGTTATTTAATTTACGTCGCTTGTTTGTGGGAGACAACGTTACAAGTTCAAACAACTTTTTACCGGCTACTTAGATCTCCTATAATTACTTTATAGTCAATTAATAATCGTAAATTCCCTTGGGTTCGACACTCGGAGTCGTAAAATACTCCTAAATACTACTTGACCGTATACTTGCGTTTAAGCGCGTAAAGATTTCGCGTCAAGTTTTTGGCGCCGTTGTCGGGGAACTTTAACAGTTTATTAGTTCAGTAGAAATTGATTTAGGATATCTCTTTTACTTTTTTGTTTAATTAGCTATTTGTTTTCTCACTTGTGTTTGAATTCTGGCTTCAGGTCGTCAGTGTATGCCCAGGGTCCCTAGAGAACTTGTGCCCCCGCTTGAAAACCCGAAACAGTTATTCAGAGATCAGAGGAGAAGACAGAAACAGAGCAAGATGGGTGATCAATTGACCAACGCGCAGCTCAATGAGAAAATGGAAGAGTTGGCGAAACAGTTGAATGATCACAACGCCCAGACACCGTACAACAAGTCTAGGCAGGCTATTGTGGAGAAATTCCAGACGTCCACGTATGGACACAATCCGGAATAACCAGCATTTCGATCTCAAGCCAGCTACGATCCAGACAGTCACCAATCAGTTCCAGTTTTATGGGAACAAGGATGAGGATCCCAACGATTTCATTGGGAAGTTCAATGCTTATATGAAGACTGTGAAGTATAAGAACGTGAATTCAGAGGCATTGGAACTTATTCTATTTCCCTATTATTTGAAAGGTGCAGCTGAGAAGTGGCTTGAGTCGAGAGCTCCGGATTCAATCTCTACATGGGCTCAATGTGTGGCTGAATTCATGGAAAAGTTTTACCAAGTTCAGGGGGTTATTCAGCTACAAGGTGATATCCTTGGATTTCAGCAGCAAGACCATGAGACAGTGGTAGAGGCGTGGGATAAATTTATGCATTTGATCAGGAAGTGCCCAAATCACGATTTTGGGGACTACAAAATTTTGCAGGTCTTCTACCATGGCTTAGAATGCCATAACCAGGAGTTGGTTAACAGGGAATCTGGAGGAAATTTCATGTATTCAGTTGATAAAGAGGGAGCATTTGCACTTATGAAACAGCTAGCCAAGCAGGATACACAGTTTTATGATTCTAGAAGACTATTGGCATTGCCGGAAGCGAAAGATAATGAGTGGAAGGATGGAATCAGCAAGATGGTGTCAGACTTGGCCAAGCATGTTTATAAAGACAAGAAGACAGTAGCAAGTGTTGAGGAGCCAGAATATGATGCAGCAATGGCACACATGGCAAATGAGGATTTGAACTATGTGGGGGCACACAGATAGAGGCATAACTGGAATCAAGGGAACTACAGGCCAGGCACTAAAGATCATCCACGATTCATGTATGGGGATCAGTTTGGAGCGACATATGCACCGGGGTTCCAGCATAGGCCACTGGTTTAGCAGGCTCCACCAGCAGCTGTTGCAGCACCAAGTTCAGACATTTCTGAGTTGACAAAGGCATTGGCACAACTGAGTGACAATATGAATACCATGACCACCAATGTGAATAATATGTCCACACAGGTTACTGCTGTGTCTGCATATTTACAGGCTACGAAGACTTCTCTTCGTACTCTTGAGGTACAGGTGGGTCAGATTGCTACTCAGCTCTCATCTAGAGCGCCAGGTTCTTTTCCTTCCAACACGGAAGAAAATCCTCGTCAAATCAATGCAATCACTACTCGATGCGGGGTTGCATTGAAAGATCCGCCATATCCCACTCATGCCAGAGCCGATTCTTCTAAGGCTAAAGAGCATGAAATATTTGATGATGATACTAATGTCGTGATCCCCCAATCAAAGGGCGCGACGGATGAGGAGGCGGTGAAAGACAAGGATGAGGTACGTATTGATACTACTGTTTCTTAGGCAGTTCCATATCCTTTGAGAACGAGAAAGAGGGATGATTCTAGAGATTTTCAGAGATTTCTTGATATATTCAAGAAGGTGGAGATTAACATTCCTTTTGTAGAGGCTATCTCTAAAATTCCTACATATGCCAAGTTTCCCAAGGATATTCTTTCAGGAAAGAGATGCATGAGTGATTTTGCACAGGTGAATTTGACTGCTGAGACTTCTGAATGCGTCAGGAATGGATTGCCTAAGAAGAAGAAAGACCCTGGGAGCATTGTGATACCGGTTACTCTTGGTGATTCTCTCACTATGACTGCATCGTGCGATTTGGGGGCAAGCATCAATTCGATGCCCTTGTCCGTATTCAGGAAGATAGGTGTGGGGGAGCCTCGTCCCACCCGAGTTACCTTGCAGATGGCTGACAGGTCGATCCGTAGAGCATATGGGGTGATTGAAGACATTTTGGTCAAAGTTGGTACTCTTATCTTTCCTGCAGATTTTGTCTTAGACATAGAGGTTGGCGAAGTACCTCTCATTCATGGCAGGCCCTTCCTAGCTACAGGGGAGGCTATTATTCATGTGAAGTGTGGAAAGTTGTCTATGCAAATCAATGATGAGAAAGTAGTCTTCGATGTGTTCAAGGCAATGAAAATGCCTTCATGCTACAATTATGAAGATTGCTTTAGTGTAGAGATTTTTGATGATGACATGGGAGATGAGGAAGCTGAATTGATGTGGGAGGAAATTGATGGAATGTACAAGAATGAAGATCCGAGTCCCACCATGGATTCGTGTCACATGAGCAGCTGGACCAAGCTGGATTTATATGAGCAAGGGGAGCAGAAGTTAGCTCTTGTTCCTTCACTCAAGTCACCACCCGTGCTTGAGTTGAAGCCATTGCCTAGCCATCTCAGGTATGCTTTTCTTGGAGTTGATAACACATTGCCCGTAATTGTTTCTTCTGTTTTATCTCAGGAACAGGAGGAGCAGCTTTTGGATGTGCTAAGGAAGCATAAGGGAGCAATTGGATGGACTATCGCAGATATAAAGGGGATTAGCCCTGTCTATTGCCAGCACAAGATCCGGGTAGAAGAAGGAAAGAATCCAGTGATCCAAGCACAACGGATATTGAATCCGCATATGAAAGAAGTGGTGAGAAAAGAGGTCATGAAGTGGCTAGAGGCTAGTATTATTTTTCCGATCTCAGACAGCACTTGGACTAGCCCAGTCTAGTGTGTGCCTAAGAAAGGAGGGATGACTGTGGTAGAGAACTACAAGCATGAGCAGATTGCTCAACGGACAGTTACTGGATGGCGTGTGTGCATAAGCTACAGGAAGCTGAATGAAGCCACGCTCAAGGATCACTTTCCGTTGCCGTTTATTGATCAGATCTTGATCGTTTGGCTCACCACGAGTACTACTGCTTCTTGGATGGTTATTCAGGCTAAAACCAGATAGCCATTGCTCCAGAAGACCCGGAGAAGACTACCTTTACATGTCCCTATGGCACATTTTCGCTCCGCCGCATGCCATTTGGATTATGTAATGCACCGGCTACTTTCCAGCAGTGTATGATGGCCATCTTCTCGGACATGATTGAGAAGCATTTAGAGGTTTTCATGGACGACTTCTCCTTATTTGGTGACAGTTTTGAGGACTGTCTACATCATCTCAGCCGTGTCTTGGTTCGTTGTGAAGACACTAATCTCGTGCTGAATTGGGAGAAGTGCCACTTCATGGTCACAGAGGGGATATATCTTGGTCACAAGATTTCACGCAGAGGTTTAGAGGTTTATCAAGTGAAGGTAGAGACGATCAAGAAGCTCCCTTATCCGACTTCAGTGAAGGGGGTCAGAAGCTTCATGGGACATGCAGGTTTCTATTGCAGGTTTATCTAGGACTTCTCGAAATTCTGCAAGCCTTTGTGTGAGTTTCTAGGGAAAGATTTCCCATTTTGTGTTTGATGAAGCGTGCAAGAAGGCCTTCGACTTTTTGAAGGAACAGCTCACCTCAGCTCCTATCATCACAACTCCGGATTGGAGTTTGCCATTTGAGCTCATGTGCGATGCCAGTGATTTTGCCATTGGAGCAATATTGGGTCAAAGGAAGGAAAAGGTATGCCATGTTATTTACTATGCTAGTAGAGTTCTTAATGAGGCTCAACTAAACTATGGAACTACTGAGAAGGAATTATTATCTGTAATTTTTGCTCTTGACAAATTCCGGCCTTATCTTGTGGGATCGAAAGTGATTGTCTTTACAGATCATTGGGCGCTGAAGTATCTTCTTGATAAGATGGATGCCAAGACAAGATTGTTGCGGTGGGTTCTTTTGATGCAGGAATTTGATGTTGAGATCCGCGACAAGAAGGGTGTTGAGAATGTGGTAGCAGACCACCTCTCAAGACTTGAGAATGGACTGGTAGAGAAGGTTCCGATTCAAGAGAACTTCCCTGACGAGAGCTTGATGTCTTGGGGGATACTGAGCCTTGGTATTGGGCAATTGCTAACTATCTCACCAATGGGAAGATTCCGGAAGAATGGACAGTGCAGCAGAAGAAGCGGTTCTTGTATGTGGTCAAGCAATACTTTTGGGAGGATCCATATCTATTCAAGATGGGAGCTGACAACATCATTCGGAAGTGTGTGCCTACCCATGAGATCTATGATGTGGTCAAGCAATGTCATGCAGCGCCTAGTGGAGGCCATTTTAGCGGTCCTCGCACCGCCATGAAGGTACTACAATACGGTTTCATTTGGCCTACTATATTTAAGGATTGTCATGATTTGCTTGCAGGGTGTGATAGCTTCCAAAGAACGGGTAACATCTCCAAGAGAGATGAGATGCCAATGTCTGAATGGCTTGAGGTGGAGCCCTTCGATGTTTGGGGCATAGACTTCATGGGTCCGTTCCCTCCTTCGTATGGTAATCTCTAAATCCTCCTTGCTGTTGATTATGTGACGAAATGGGTTGAAGCAATTGCGTGCCCCAAGAATGATGCAGCGACGGTAGAGAAATTTCTGAAGAAGCATATATTTACTCGGTTTGGCACACCAAGGGCAATGGTGAGCGATGGAGGTTCACACTTCATAAACCGAGTGTTTGCCAGAGTCTTGAAGACGTAAGGGGTGTCTATCCATAAGGTTTCCATACCTTATCACCCCCAAACCAATGGGCAAGCGGAAGTTTCAAACAGGGAGATTAAGGGGATTCTTCAGAAAACCGTCAACAACGGACGCAAGGATTGGGTTGTGAAGCTGGATGACGCATTGTGGGCATACCGTACTGCATGGAAGACGCCATTGAACATGTCACCATTCCAGCTTGTCTTCAGTAAGGCATGTCATCTTCCCGTTGAGTTAGAGCACAAGGTTTATTGGGCGATCAAGCGATTGAACATGGATCACGAGTTAGCAGGACAAGCAAGGAAGATGAAGCTTCTTGAACTTGAGGAATGGAAATTATAGGCCTATGATAGTTCCCGGATTTACAAGGAGAAGATGAATAGATGGCACGAAAGTTGTCTCAAACCGAAGGAATTTCGTGTGGGACAAAAGGTATTGTTATTCAACTCACGCATGAAGCTATTTCCGGGAAAGCTTCGTTCGAGATGGTCCGGTCCGTTCCGGATCCACCAAATATATCCTTGGGGTGCGGTTGAGTTAGAAGATCCATATACGAATGACTGTTTCCGCGTCAATGGAAGCAGAGTAAAGCCGTACTTGGAATCTGCGCCAATTCTGGCCAAAGTGGATGTTATCTACTTTGACGAGCCGTGATCGTATCGAGGTAACTGGGTTGGGCCGTCGACCGTAAATTACAAAGCGCTTGTTGGGAGGCAACCCAACGTATTTTATACATTAGTGTAGAGAGTGTGTTTTAAATACTGTTGTGTGTGTTTTTAATTCCGCTTTGTTATCTGAGGGGTGAGAGAGCAAGAATTTGACATTTGAATTGAGTCTCCGCAGGGTTACAGGTGAACATGCGATTCGGACTCCCCTTCTTGATGTGCGTAGATCGCATGGAAAGGCGCGCATCGGAGTTTGGACGTAAAAGAAAGGCGGAATTTGAACACGAAAAGATGTGATCACGAGGAGATTCCCGAGGATTTTGGGAAGCGTTTCGCGGAAAAAATTGGCTCAAGAACAAAAAGTGGAACAAGGAATTCAAAGCTAAGGAAACTCGAAGATGAAGCAAACGAAGCGGATCGAAAAAAAAAATGAAACTGAAGTCAGGGGTGTTTGCATGAACACCCCCTGTGTTCGCACGAACACCAGCCCCCCAAAAACATTCTGCTTATTATTAAGAACAAGAAAAATTACTCCTGTGAACACTGTTCGTGCGAACACCCCTTTTGTTCGCACGAACAGGAGTAAAAAGGGGAAATCAGCGGCTTTTTGAGGGTAAAGAAGGAAATTGGGTCAATTTTTTACATCATCGGGCAATTTTTTTTTTGTTTCATCGGGAAAATCTTCTTCCTCGTTCATCCTACAACACAACCCGACGCCCTCAAACCTTCCTCCATCTCTCTCAAATCCGACCAAACTCCGGTGAGTCCCTCAATTTTCCAGCGTTTTTTTCCTCTCTCTCACTCCGGCGACCTTTCTCTCACTCCGGCGACCCCCGAACCAGCGGCAGAAACTCAACCCTCCCCTCCCTAACTGCAACCCGACGCCCTCAACCCCGACCAAAGGTCCGGCGAATTCCTCCGACCTCCGGCACTGAGTGCTTCGCGGTCGCCCCTCCGGCAACCTCTCTTCCTCACGCCGGCGACCCCCGAACCAGCAGAAACCCATATTCTTTCCCCACCCCCCCGACGGCTATCTCACCACAAAGCCACCACCGCGACCAACAACCCTTAGATTCACCGGCGAGGTTGGGTTCTTTTCCGGCGATTCTCAGCAGCTGCTAACATCAAAGATGGGTTGTTGAAATCAATTGAAGGAGGAGGGTCAGAATTGGGGAAGAACACACCTAGGGTTCTTCAAAAAAATTGTCAAATTGAAGAGGAAAGAGTTCGATTAAACTCTCGACGAAGAAGGAAGAACTGACGGGGATACAAGGAGAGGCTAGGAGCAGCGTTCAATCGGAGTAATTCAACGAAAGAATTCGGCGTCCAAAATCGGGTTCTTGTTGGAAAATTCTGCGAATCTTTTGTCGGTACTCCTAAACTCTCTCTTTATTTCCGCATTATTCTCTTTGATTTATTTGTGAATTGGATTGTTGAATTGGATTTTTGATTTGAATTGTTAAGTGGCGTTTGTGAATTGAATCTTTATTATCACGTCGAAAAGAAAAGCCGCTACTTTTGACGACCCTATCTTTCACCCCGTTAGGAGAGTAGGGCCATCTGACGTAGATGAAATGGTAGTCGAGGACCCACCTATCGTACCACCCGAAGAGCCCGAGTATGTGGTGCCGGAATCTCCGCCACACCGCATACTCAACAAACCAATGCCCCCTAAGCCCCCTTTGAGAAAGGGTAGGTCGGACAAAGGGCTAAACATAGCCAATACGAATGTGTCGCCAACCAAATATTGCACGTATCGGTTCGTGAGTTTTCAAGCTCAAGTTTCGTCGTTTCGCGACCGATAACTTAAGCTAAGAGGTGCGGCCGAGAAACCCTACCCCATAGACGAAGTGTGAAGGAACGTAAATTGCACATTTTAGTATGTTAACGAACTCTTCATAACTTGCTAATATGTGTAATTTATCTCTTTTATCTCTCTTTCTAGACTTATGCTTGTTTTCATAGTTTTGGTTGTTTTTATCTTATTTTGTAGGCAAAGACGTGATTTAGAACGCAAGAGGCTAGTTGGGAGAGCTTGAATGATGAATTGAGACGCTTTAGAGGGGCCAAGAGAAGTGACGAAGGATTTAGATGGGCTTATATTGAAGAAATCAAGTGGAAAAGATGCCAAAAATTGGAGAAAATGCAAGTTAAAGGCTAGATTGCGAGTCAAAAGTGATGTCAAAGGGCATATTTGAGAAGAAATTAACGGAATGAGGTGCTATGTGGCATTTTCTAAAGTTAAAAAGGGTTAATATGCATGAGTTTTAACGGATTGGGGGTGGAGTTGCTCTTTTCCAGAACCTTTTAAAGCCCCCAGCAAACATTAGGGGGCCGAAGTCCAAAAAAACATTAAAACAGCTCACACACGGAGGATCGTCCTCTTCCTCGCGACGCTGCAGAGAGGAGCCACCATTGAAGCTGCGACGAAGCTTCTCCGAAGCTCAGCCCGTCCTCAATTCGCACCCAAATCAAGCAAACCTTATACCAAAACGCTCCCTTTCCCAAGCCCTATCCATTGCACCCCTCAATTTGGCTCAAAACGAAGGAACAAAGAAAGCCCTAAATCACCTAGGGTTCATGAGGACGACGGAAATCGACGATAAAGAAGGTTTGATATCAATTCAACGGGGGAGATTAATCCTTGGAGGCTACGAAACACATCCCCCAAGTCTATATGAACATTTTGGACTTGGTGAGAGGCCTAGTGTTCCTTATTACTATGCATTTACTAGTCATGAAAATCATTCTAAGGAATCAATGCGTTCCATACGTAAACATGCGATTAAAAATGGTGATTATTTTCCTAAGAATGATTATTCTTGGCATGGTAGTAGGACACTAGATTACACATCTCATGCTTCTTGTGCACAATCACCTCCCTCAAACACTTACATGTTTTTGAACTCTTATGATTCTTGCACTTATCAATATAATAATATGATGTGTGAATCAAGAGGAGTTAATCATTTTGAAAGGGAATCACTTGTGAATGATGAGCTAAATACGCCTATAAGTGATTCTTTATATGAGAACATTCAAAAGAATATTCAAAAGAATAAAGAAATTTTGGAATCACTAATAGAATCAAGAGAATCACAAAGAAAATTTGAACAATCATTCTCTCACTTGGAGGATAGAGTTGCTTCCTCACAATCGCATGATGATTCTCTTGAATATAGTACTTACTCTTCACAAGACTCATCATCACACGAGTCTCAACTTCATATTCACACACATCACGAGCCTACTCAAGACCAAATTTTGGATGATGTGTTTGATGATGGAGTTGTTGCAACTAGGATAGGTGATTGTATTCATTTCTCATATGCACATTCTAAAGAAGCATGTGATAGTGATATTGGTAGTGAAATTGATATTTTTGATGATGACTCTTCAACCCATGACATGAGTGAAGCCATTTTGGATGACTCACATAGTGACGCATGTGAGGAGGATTCACAAAATGGAAATCACTCATGTGATGAGTTAGAAGTCAAATTGGATGCTACCATTCATGAAGGAAATGTTATTTTGTCTAGTGCTTATGAAGAGTCTAATATTCACCATAGTTCCAATGATCATGAGCATCACTTATTTTGTGATGACTTAGAGGATACTCTAGGAGAACCCCCTCCACTAGAAATTGTGGAAGAATCTTCAAGTAAGTTGGGGAGTGGGAAGTAGATTTTGCTTTCATTTCTTATTCATCTTTTGTGTCTTGACCCTACTTCTCCTATATATTCTAATTGATGAATCAAACTTTTTAAAGGAGAACTACTTTTCTAAGAATGAAGTAGGATCATGGCATGGAAAGAAGTTTTTAAGATTGGGAGTGGGATAGCATCATTTTCTTTGTACCACCTCCCTAGTTGTAAATAAATAAATTGGTTTATCTCTATTTCTTGCGTTTTCTTTTCGTTTCTTTGACCATTTTGTAGGTTGCTCTTGGAGGAAGACTTGTGCTTGGTGCCAAGAAAGCTAAAATGAGGTCTATCTATCCTTTATATCTTATATGAACTTGGATGCTCTTCCATTGTTCTCACACATTGAGGACAATGTGACATTTTAGTTGGGGAGTGGGAAGTAGATATACTACTTGGCTTAAACGGTTACTAGCATGCTTTTTCTTCATTAGTAATTTACTTGAATAATACAAAAAAATGAAAAAAATTGAAAAAATCATAAAAATTTAAAAAATTGAAAATTTTGAAAAAAAATGTGTGTGAAACTTTCATGAGAAGCATCACTCTTTTCCCGTGTCAAATCGTAGATTTTTTTTTCTTTCTTTCGTAGTTTTATTTATTTTAACCTTTCATCTTGAGTCTAGATTTTATTTTCTTCTTTAATAGCTTTATTGAGTCTTAGAAAGTTTTAGTTGAGTCACTTATTATGAAAAAAAAATAGTGAAAAAAAAATGAAAAGTAAGAAAATGAAAAAAAAAATGAGAAAAGTGAAAAGGGGGAATTTTAGGAAACTAGATGTTTTCAAAGAATGAAATCTCTTAGTCCATGTTCTTTTTATTTTATTTTAAAAAGGAATTCTTTGCTTATACTCAATACATCTACACCAATATCCCACCTTCCGCGATATCATGCAATCTCACAAAGCGACACACTAAATTTACGTTTCATGTTTAGGTCCTTCAAGCTAAGTTGATCACATAAACTTTGACGTCTTTTACTTTTGATAAAGGGTGCATTTTCTAAAGCTATTTGAACTTCACAAAAATAATTTTTATTCTAATCGTTTTTGCGGTGGAAACTTGTAGCTCATTGGAGTGGTGGTTACCAATGACACCCCATGCGATGTCTAAGAAATAGAGGGGTGTACGGGGATAATGTTCCGTCACCACCTAGATAGCTCCATTAGTTTAGCTTAAAAAGCCTACTCGCTTGTATATTCCTCTGTTTTGTTGTGGGTCTTGGAGAGCCTTGAATTGGAGGTGGAAAAAAATGTGTTAATGCTATAAATCTCGAAAAAAAAATGATAAATTGCACCACCTCCCAAAAATCCGCAAAAGGATCACACAAGCCCACAACCACATCCCCCATTCTAAAACTCATTTTTGTTCAAAGCTTTGAAAGTCCATCCTACATGGGTGCTTTTGAATAAGTATGAGAATGTCTAGTTTCATGTGATCCTTATTTTTGAAGGCATACTTTCCCGCAAACTGGACTTAATTTAACAAGTTTTGTGGTTCGCATGAGTCACCTTCTACCAAACACCGCCCACATTTGTATGAGGATATTCTTAGACGTCCATAGGCTTCTTTCTCTATCTTCTTGGACTTTGAGAATTTATTTGAGGAGACATTTGTGCATTCTTCTTTTTCCCCCACAAAAAAATTAAAATTAGCTAGTAATCTTTAGTATTTAATTTCTTTGAGTTCTCACTTAGGATATGTGTGTGTGTGTTTGTAAATATTTGAGTCTAGTTTAGAATTGAGTCAATCCTTGGCTAGTTGAGTGTGTGTCTCTCATGATTGGTTCTTCACTAGTTCACTACTCATATCGCTCTCTTTGCCCGAGGACGAGCAAAAGGCTAGTTGGGGGTGTGTTAAGGAACGTAAATTGCACGTTTTAGTATGTTAACGAACTCTTCATAACTTGCTAATATGTGTAATTTATCTATTTTATCTCTCTTTCTAGACTTATGCTTGTTTTCGTTTTTTTGGTTGTTTTTATCTTATTTTGTAGGCAAAGACGTGATTTAGAACGCAAGAGGCTAGTTGGGAGAGCTTGAATGATGAATTGAGACGCTTTAGAAGGGCCAAGAGAAGTGAAGAAGGAATGGGCTTATATTGAAGAAATCAAGTGGAAAAGATGCCAAAAATTGGAGAAAATGCAAGTTGAAGGCTAGATTGCAAGTCAAAAGTGATGTCAAAGGGCATATTTGAGAAGAAATTAACAGGATGAGGTGCTATGTGGCATTTTCTAAAGTTAAAAAGGGTTAATATGCATGAGTTTTAACCGATTGGGGGTGGAGTTGCTATTTTCCAGAACCTTTTAAGAAGGGTTGGGGGCCTTTTAAAGCCCCCAGCAAACATTAGGGAGCCAAAGTGCAAAAAAAACATTAAAACAGCTCACACACGGAGGATCGTCCTCTTCCTCACGACGCTGCAGAGAGGAGCCACCATTGAAGCTGCGACGAAGCTTCTCCAAAGCTCAGCCCGTCCTCAATTCGCACCCAAATAAAGCAAACCTTATACCAAAACGCTCCCCAGCCCAAGCCCTATCCATTGCACCCCTCAATTTGGCCCAAAACGAAGGAACAAAGAAAGCCCTAAATCACCTAGGGTTCATGAGGACGACGGAAATTGACGATAAAGAAGGTTTGATATCAATTCAACAGGGCAGATGAATCCTTGGAGGCTACGAAACACATCCCCTAAGTCTATATAAAGCAAGTTTGAAGAAAATTTTGAGGGTCTCCTCTCACAAACCCGTCAGTACACGACGCTCTGATTCTAGCTCTTTTTCTCCTCTCTCTCTCTCTCTCTCCGATTTCACCCGACTCTGGGTTCGATCTTGAGTCCCAGAGCTCTCTCTTGAGCTAATTAAGGGCCAAGAATCATAGGAAGAGGAAGAGAGGGAGAGAGGAGGTCTGTTCTTGGTGATTTCTACTTTGTCGGCTGCTGCTCTGTTTTTACTCCGATACTGTAGCAACAGCGGCAGTAGCAGTTGTTAGGTTGCTAGCTTTGATTCATTTTGGGTTGCTTTGATTCATGTTGGGTTGTTTTGCTCTTCACTTTGAAATATAGCTAGTGTATTGGGGTTGAATTTGAGAAGAACTTGTGTATTCTTGAGTTTTGAGGTTGAAATATATGGAAATCTATTTGAATATATTGGTGAAATCTCTTCTTCAACTCAATAACATGCTTAGCTAATTCTTTTGTTTGGTTAATTGATTAAGTTGGATGACTTGTTGTGAGATTTTCAATTGTTCTTCTAGTTTCACAAGTTTGGATGTCGTATTCATTGAATTCTTGTGTCGAAAGACAAATCCGAATTGTGGCTTGATCTTGTATGTGAACTCACTTGGCGGAGTACACATCCTTGATGCTTGACATAAATCGATTTTGGGTTTCGCTCTTGAATTCATGAACTAAACATTCATTTTTGCTTTAGAATCCATGTTTCTTCAATTGATACAAGTTTTGGGTTTTGAACTTCATTTACAAGTTCTCTAGCGAAATCAGTTGACCCGACTTCACTTTCATATCGACTAGCTCTTTTGAATCGTAGTAGTATTAGTATTCGTTTATTTTGGTTCTTACTCGCATTCTCAAACTTGCTCCATCACTAGTGGTGGATTCCCGCCGAGCCCCCTTTCTCCTCAGTCTTGGCAAGCTCTAAAGCCGTTGAGAATTTGTTACTTGTTTTAGTTAGTCGTTTTTCTACTAGCTATTGCTAGTTTTGCAAGTCATTTTCTAGCCCTCCTCTCCTTGTGGATTCAACTCCGGACTTACCGGATTATTACTTGAGACGATATCCTATACTTGGGATTTTGTCGAACAAGTTTTTGGCGCCGTTGCCGGGGAGAGGCTACGCTTTAGATTTGATTTGCTTTCTTAGTTAGTTTGTAAGTAGTTTGTTTTTGACATTTTTTATAGTTGTTTGTGGTTAGTTAAGCTTGTGATTTCAAGGGGGCTTGTGAAATTCATCAAGTACCTCTCATCTACTTGCTTGGAAAAAAATGTCTCATGAACATTTTGGACTTGGTGATACGCCTAGTGTTCCTTATTACTATGCATTTACTAGTCATGGAAATCATTCTAAGGAATCAATGCGTTCCATACGTGAACATGCGATTAAAAATGGTGATTATTTTCCTAAGAATGATTATTCTTGGCATGGTAGTAGGACACTAGATTACACATCTCATGCTTCTTGTGCACAATCACCTCCCTCAAACACTTACATGTTTTTGAACTCTTATGATTCTTGCACTTATCAATATAATGATATGATGTGTGAATCAAGAGGAGTTAATCATTTTGAAAGGGAATCACATGTGAATGATGAGCTAAATACGCCTATAAGTGATTCTTTATACGAGAACATTCAAAAGCATATTCAAAAGAATAAAGAAATTTTGGAATCACTAATAGAATCAAGAGAATCACAAAGAAAATTTGAAGAATCATTCTCTCACTTGGAGGATAGAGTGGCTTCCTCACAATCGCATGATGATTCTCTTGAATATAGTACTTACTCTTCACAAGACTCATCATCACACGAGTCTCAACTTCCTATTCACACACATCACGAGCCTAGTCAAGACCAAATTTGGGATGATGTGTTTGATGATGGAGTTGTTGCAACTAGGATAGGTGATTGTATTCATTTCTCATATGCACATTCTAAAGAAGCATGTGATAGTGATATTGGTAGTGAAATTGATATTTTTGATGATGACTCTTCAACCCATGACATGAGTGAAGCCATTTTGGATGACTCACATAGTGACGCATGTGAGGAGGATTCACAAAATGGAAATCACTCATGTGATGAGTTAGAAGTCAAATTGGATGCTACCATTCATGAAGGAAATGTTATTTTGTCTAGTGCTTATGAAGAGTCTAATATTCACCATAGTTCCAATGATCATGAGCATCACTTATTTTGTGATGACTTAGAGGATACTCTAGGAGAACCCCCTCCACTAGAAATTGTGGAAGAATCTTCAAGTAAGTTGGGGGGTTCATGTGTTGATACTCCGATTCATATAGACTCTTTTACTACATCTTCTAGAGAATTATATGAGCTTACTTGGGAGGAAATATAATTTTTGTATGGTAGTGATTCTTCCTACTCATCTCTTCTCATGGAAGATGCAATTAACTTTGATGAAAAGGAGAGACTAATGGCTCAACTTGACCAAGTCAATGATCCAAATCATGAGCCTAAGGGTTTGCATGTGGTTTCATGTTCCCAATTGATTTTACCTCTTTTTTGTGAAGCCACATCCCTAAATCCATATGATTTATTTAAAATTGATGAGATTGAAGATTCACAAGTTGCCCATATATCTCAAGTTGTGATTTCAAGTAAAAATTTGGCAACTTATGAAGACTCATTCTATGATTCAATTCATTTGAGGATTTCAAACCCTTTTCTTAAGATGATGCATTACATAAACACTTGCTCTAGATTAATTGTTAGATTTTGCTTGCATCTCTTATTCATCTTTTGTGTCTTGACCCTAATTCTCATATCTATTCTAATTGATGAATCAAACTTTTTATAGGAGAAGTACTTTTCTAAGAATGAAGTAGGGTCATGGCATGGAAAGAAGTTTCCAAGATTGGGAGTGGGATAGCATCATTTTCTTTGTTCCACCTCCCTAGTTGTAAATAAATAAATTGGTTTATCTCTATTTGTTGCATTTTCTTTTCTTTTCTTTTACCATTTTGTAGGTTGCTCTTGGAGGAAGACTTGTGCTTGGTGCCAAGAAAGCTAAAATGAGGTCTATCTATCCCTTATATCTTACATGAACTTGTATGCTCTTCCATTGTTCTCACACATTGAGGACTATGTGACATTTTGGTTGGGGGAAGGGAAGTAGATATACTACTTGGCTTAAATGGTTACTAGCATGCTTTTTCTTCATTAGTGATTTACTTGAAAAATACAAAAAAATGAAAATATTTGAAAAAATCATAAAAATTTTAAAAAACAAAATTGAAAAAAAATGTGTGTGAACCTTTCATGAGAAGCATCACTCTTTTCCCGTGTCAAACCATAGATTTTTTTTTCTTTCTTTGGTAGTTTTATTTATTTTAACCTTTCATCTTGAGTGTAGATTTTATTTTCTTCTTTAATAGCTTTATTGAGTCTTAAAAAGTTTTAGTTGAGTCACATATTATGAAAAAAAAAATAGTGAAAAAAAATAAAAAATGCAAAAAAAGAAAAAAAAAATGAGAAATGTGAAAAGGGGGAATTTTAGGAAACTAGATGTTTTCAAAGAATGAAATCTCTTAGTCCATGTTCTTTTTATTTTATTTTAAAAAGGAATTCTTTGCTTATACTCAATACATCTACACCAATATCCCACCTTCCGCGATATCATGCAATCTCACAAAGCGACACACTAAATTTACGTTTCATGTTTAGGTCCTTCAAGCTAAGTTGAGAACCTAAACTTTGACGTCTTTTACTTTTGATAAAGGGTGCATTTTCCAAAGCTATTTTAACTTCACAAAAAGGATTTTAATTCTAATCGTTTTTGCGGTGGAAACTTGTAGCTCATTGGAGTGGTGGTTACCAATGACACTCCATGCGATGTCTAAGAAATAGAGGGGTGTCCGGGGATAATGTTACGTCACCACCTAGATAGCTCCCTTGGTTTAGCTTAAAAAGCCCACTCGCTTGTATATTCCTCTGTTTTAATGTGGGTCTTGGAGAGCCTTGGATTGGAGGTGGAAATAAAAATGTGTTAATGCTATAAATCTCGAAAAAAAAATGTTTAATTGCACCACCTCCCAAAAATCCGCAAAAGGATCATACAAGCCCACAACCACATCCCCCATTCTAAAACTCGTTTTTGTTCAAAGCTTTGAAAGTCCATCCTACATGGGTTCTTTTGAATAAGTATGAGAATGTCTAGTTTCATGTGATCCTTATTTTTGAAGGCATACTTTCTCGCAAATTGGACTCAATTTAACAAGTTTTGTGGTTCAAGGGAGTCACCTTCTACGAAACACCGCCCACATTTGTATGAGTATAATCTTAGACGTCCATAGGCTTCTTTCTCTATTTTCTTGGACTTTGAGAATTTTTTTGAGGAGAAATTTGTGCATTCTTCTTTTTCCCCCACAAAAAAATTAAAATTAGCTAGTAATCTTTAGTATTTTATTTCTCTGAGTTCTCACTTAGGATATGTGTGTGTGTGTTTGTAAATATTTGAGTCTAGTTTAGAATTGAGTCAAGCCTAGAATTGAGTCAAGACTTCTCTAGTTGAGTGTGTGTCTCTCATGATTGGTTCTTCACTAGTTCACTACTCATATCGCTCTCTTTGTCCGAGGACGAGCAAAAGGCTAGTTGGGGGGGGGGGGGGGGGGTGTTAAGGAACATAAATTGCACATTTTAGTATGTTAACGAACTCTTCATAACTTTCTAATATGTGTAATTTATCTATTTTATCTCTCTTTCTAGACTTATGCTTGTTTTCGTTGTTTTGGTTGTTTTTATCTTATTTTGTAGGCAAAGACGTGATTTAGAACGCAAGAGGCTAGTTGGGAGAGCTTGAATGATGAATTGAGACGCTTTAGAGGGGCCAAGTGAAGTGAAGAAGGATTTAGATGGGCTTATATTGAAGAAATCAAGTGGAAAAGATGCCAAAAATTGGAGAAAATGCAAGTTAAAGGCTAGATTGCAAGTCAAAAGTGATGTCAAAGGACATATTTGAGAAGAAATTAACGGAATGAAGTGCTATGTGGCATTTTATAAAGTTAAAAAGGGTTAATATGCATGAGTTTTAACGGATTGGGGATGGAGTTGCTATTTTCCAGAACCTTTTAAGAAGGGCTGGGGGCCTTTTAAAGCCCCCAGCAAACATTAGGGGGGCCAAAGTGCAAAAAAACATTAAAACAACTCACACACGGAGGATCGTCCTCTTCCTCGCGACGCTGCAGATAGGAGCCACCATTGAAGTTGCGACGAAGCTTCTCCGAAGCTCAACCCGTCCTCAATTCGCACCCAAATCAAACAAACCTTATACCAAAACGCTCCCCAGCCCAAGCCCTATCCATTGCACCCCTCAATTTGGCCCAAAACGAAGGAACAAAGAAAGCCCTAAATCACCTAGGGTTCATGAGGACGACGGAAATCGACAATAAAGAAGGTTTGATATCAATTCAACGGGGGAGATGAATCCTTGGAGGCTACGAAACACATCCCCCAAGTCTATATAAAGCAAGTTTGAAGAAATTTTGAGGGTCTCCTCTCACAAACCCGTCAGTGCACGACGCTCTGTTCTAGCTATGTTTCTCCTCTCTCTCTATCTCTGATTTCACCCGACTCTGGGTTCGATCTTGAGTCCCTGTGCTCTCTCTTGAGCTAATTAAGGGCCAAGAATCATAGGAAGAGGAAGAGAGGGAGAGAGGAGGTCTGTTCTTGGTGATTTCTACTTTGTCGGCTGCTCCTCTGTTTTTACTCCGGTACTGTAGCAACAGCAGCAGTAGCAGTTGTTATGTTGCTAGCTTTGATTCATTTTGGGTTGCTTTGATTCAAGTTGGGTTGTTTTGCTCTTCTCTTTGAACTATAGCTAGTGTATTGGGGTTGAATTTGAGAAGAACTTGTGTATTCTTGAGTTTTGAGGTTGAAATATATGGAAATCTATTTGAATATATTGGTGAAATCTGTTCTTCAACTCAATAACATGCTTAGCTAGTTCTTTTGTTGGGTTAATTGATGAAGTTGGATGGCCTGTTGTGAGATTTTCAATTGTTCTTCTAGTTTCACAAGTTTGGATGTCGAATTCATTGCATTCTTGTGTCGAAAGACAAATCCAAATTGTGGCTTGATCTTGTATGTGGACTCACTTGGCGGATTACATATCCTTGATGCTTGACATAAATCGATTTTGGGTTTCGCTCTTGAATTCATGAACTAAACATTCATTTTTGCTTTAGAATCCATGTTTCTTCACTTGATACAAGTTTTGGGTGTTGAACTTCATTTACAAGTTCTCTAGCGAAATCAATTGACCCAACTTCACTTTCGTATCGACTAGCTCTTTTGAATCGTAGTAGTATTAGTATTCGTTTCTTTTGGTTCTTACTCGCATTCTCAAACTTGCTCCATCACTAGTGGTGGATTTGATAGCTTGGCAAGCTCTAAAGTCGTTGAGAATTTGTTACTTGTTTTAGTTAGTCGTTTTTCTACTAGCTATTGCTAGTTTTGCAAGTCATTTTCTAACCCTCCTCCCCTTGTGGATTCGACTCCGGACTTACCGGATTATTACTTGAGACGATATACTATACTTGGGATTTTGTCGAACACGAAGCTAAACTCATGCCTACCGAACTAATAGCCATTCATGAACGTGATCGGTTACATAAGTGGTTTGAGTTGTGTGAACCGTCTAGTTCTCAAGTTTCGAGGGAGATTTAAGTTAATCTCCGGTTCGGGGACGAGGGGGAGAGCAAGGAAGATAGGATGGTGTATTGTCGGGGAAATTGGGTGTGTATAACACCGGAGATCATTAGCAAGGCCCTTCAGTTTACAGAGTTGGACCCCAATACCCCTTGTGCGTTACACGACATGCTTAGGCGACACGATGTAGTACCTATGGTCAATGCCTTTTGTTTTCCGGGTGAGGGAACGGATCCTTGGGATAAATAGAAGGCCGAGGTGACAATGCGGACGGTGAAGAAGAAGTGCATACTCCCTCGTGCTAGGTGGGTTTGTGAGATGCTTGAGAATTGGGTCTTAGGCATCACACCGAACCCCCGCTTCACTTTCCGTCATTGTTGCATGTCTATGTGTGTTTGGCTAGGGAAGCGGGTTGACATTCCTTGCATGATTTGGCTAAACATCATGGCACGCAAATCGGAGGGAAATAGGATGGCCCCGGGTCACACGTGTTTGCTGACCAAATTGGCTATAGATTCAGGAGTAGACGTTGGGGAGTTGGACATCTTGCCACCCACTAAGCGCAAGTGGTCGAAGTATTTGATACCCTCTAGGGAGTCTAGGTCTAGGAAGGGTAAGGAGAAGGTAGGTGAGTCTTCGAGCACCGACACACTTTTGCAGAGCATGCATAATATGATGTTAGAGTCTAAGGCGGAGAACGAGAGGCGGTTTGCTCATGACCGAAGCAGCCGAAAGAAGTTAGGAGCCTCCGTAGAGACTCTAGGGAAGTGGGTAGCTCATTTGGCTCATAAGAGAAATGTGAACCTAGACCCTAGCCCTGACAGTGAGCACTTGTGGTACGAGTCGAGAGATTTCGATGAGGCCGGTTTGGCAGACGAGGAGCCTGGTTCAGCAGACGAGGGGTCTGAGGATCAGGGTTCCGAGTCCGAGTAGATCCACCGCTCCTCAGATTAGAAATGCTGAGTCCTCGGTTTCACTTCTAAAGTCGTTGAGGACAACGACGTATTCTAGTATGGGGGGAGTTTTTAGTCTTGACTAGCCAGTCATTGTTTGCATCGCCATGTCTGCATATAGTTGTTTGTGTCGTATTGTGTCTATTTATGTGGTCCGTGTCGTGATATTGTGATAGTATATCGTATTGTGATTTGTTAGTCGTGTATATACTTGTTTGTGTTTGTGTTTAATATTGCACGTTTTCTTATTTGAGTCTACCTACCCTATCGACTGTTTTGTGTATTTTTGTTCGTGTTGGCTTGCATGTAGTGTAGGAATTATATGAAAGAAAAAAAAAATTGAAAAATCCAATAAAATTAAAAAGATAAAATTTTGAGAAAAGGGCAATCGAAAGAGGCTAAAGTTTGATAAATCGCCAGGTGTGAGGATTTTAGGCGTAGAGCATGATTTGCGACCGAGAGTGACGACATGAGTCCCCCCTAGTAGGTATAGAGAGACTTTCTTTACGGGAGTGCCTACCTATTTCTAACACTTACGTGATTTTCAAACTCAAAGTGTGTGCCTATTTTCTCACAAGAGCTGAGCTAGGTGTGAGATAAACAAGCCGAACATGCATGTGTACGCCTTAAGTAGTCGCCAACCCGCCTCGTAGTGGCACACGAAACAGCTGTGCGAGGTGTGTATTAGAGCACTCACTGCTTTTAGAACTCACCTTGTAGGACCATTAGAGGCCCCGATTTGAACCTTGGATTCTTTCTAGCCTTCGAACCTAGGGTGACAATTCTTGGCCTTCATCACAAATTGATTAGAATCACCACTTTAGTGCGTCACGAGGGGGTTGTGTAGTTGAGGGGGTTCGATGAGGGAGTGATTATACAATTCGTTGAGTTCTACATCTCGCTTGCACTTCATTAATTATCTACGAGGGGATGCGAGGGTGAGTGAGTAGGCTTGCGCACTTTGGTGTGGCGGTGTTCCATGCCACTACATCATGGACACAGTTGTGGAGAGCCGTGAGTTCGTGAATCTAATACGCACGGAATTGGGTTGGGTGAACTTAATTGGTGGATTGTGCTAGGTACCGGTTTTGATTACTTTGGTGTAGGAGGATAGGTTGGATTAGGCACGAGATACATTCATCTTCGGGACTACTTGAGAGGGGATATGGTTACATTCGAATGTGGGGGTGTCGACTTTTTTACTCCGGACATTGAGTGTGAGCTTGCAACGACTCCACTCCCACACATGTACTTCATTGATGTTGCGGCTTGGACTTGACATGGAATTTGATTGAGTTAGGAGGATATGATATTTTTATGTGATATTCATTCATCGATTTAAGTGTTTCCTTCTCCTAGCATATTTGATTTTTATTTGAAGACCACTAGGATATTATTGTTGATTGTGATGGTATTTTGAGAGAATTGTAAAAAAAAAAAAAAAAAAAAAAAAAAAAAAAAAAAAAAAGAGAGAGAGAAGAAAAATAAAAAAATAAAAAAAATGTAAAAAAATGAGAGAAAAAGAAAAAAGGAGAGATGAAATAAAGTTTGAGTTGGAATTGAATTGGAACGAGTGGTGGAGCTACTTTGACGACGACGGTTCACATTTCATGCACGACAAACGACGATGGCCACGGAGATCACTAGTGTACCGGGGTGTGAGGGAATTGAGGGCCGGAAGTGGTGAGCTTTGGGTTTTAGTTCCTATCATCGTGGTGAGGGTGTGTGAGATGTGGGATTTGATGTGAGAATGTGACGCTTAGGACTTGATTTCGACGAGATTATCTATATGCCCCTAAGCCTCATCATGTGAAAACCGTTAGCGGATTAGGAGCTCGGACCTTGGATGTGGCTTTGCCTAGCGTAGTCTCTTATTTCGAGGCACACGCGAAGAGGTAGCGTACTCTTGTACTTAGTAAAGTTAGGCTTTCTATACTAACGAGGGGAGAGTCTCGTTGTCGAGTTTAGTTTCAACTCATGCTTTGTTCCTAGGATTCTCATCACTTCATGATAATCAATTTAAGCCAATGGAGATTTCCCGATCTCAACCAAAAAGATAAAAAGTGTGTTTTGTGTATATATGTGTTTGTGTAGGATCGAGTCGTAGTTTGCATTTGCATCATATTGTTGAATTGTCGAGTCTTGTGTTGTTATTGAGTCAGCTAGTTAGGATTTGTATGCAACGGTGTTTCTAGTAAGTATGCAATTCTCGACTCGTATCACTTGTGGGGTTGTGTTTCATTGGAGGATGTTTTTGGATGGATTGTGGTCGGATTTTGATTGGACTTTGATTGGATTGCTCGGGACGCGCAATAGGTGAGTGTGGGGTTATTTGATAACTCTCTTTTAGGAGTTATTAATATACTACCATATTACTTGTATTAGACTTATTTCACATGATTTATATGTTATATTTGCACAAATATGTGAATTTGACGATTTATAAGCCTATGAGTGAAAATTGTGTTTCTAGCCTATTTGTGCATGTTTTCTCTCATATTTGCTATGATAATTGCACGGGTTGTTTATTGTTGTGTATCTCAGGTATAATAGGTGCAATGGAGCTTATGAGGGGCTTGGAGATGCTTGGAATGGAGTAAGATGAAGAAGAGAAAAGAAGACACAAAAACGAAGCGAAGTCGGAAAAGTCACACAGGACCAGCCTGCACTCTTTTCAATTCTCAGGAAAATCTACAAATAATTTTGGAGCAAGGCCTGCGGCATTGGAAATAAGACATCCGTAGCTTTCCAACGATATATGGTAGGCCCGAATACGAGTTCGTATGAGGGAGATACAGCCCGCGCAAGATCAGCAAATAATTCTGTCTGGGAATTACAAAGTCGAGGGGCTGAAGTGCAATTTCGGACAGTTTTCATTAAAAAGCGTGCCCAGCTGGTAAAAAACGAAGGAGACGACCTAAAAAAGGGACATTCACGCATCTTTGAAGTCTTGGGAGCTAGAGAAGACGGGAGACAAAGCTAGGAGCTTGGAAGATCATCAACATTGAAGATTTTAGCGTTTGATCATCTTTTCTTCTTCTATTCTTCATGAACTTTAATATTTTGATTATGTTAAACAAAATTATGTCTAGCTAAACTTCTCAAGCTAGGTGATTGATGAAAACTAGGGTTTGATGACGTTTTTCCGGATTTTGGACTTGATACATGCATTAGCTTAAAGTTTATGAACGTTCTTGTTATCCAAACTATTCTTGTTCTTTATTTATTAGTGTTCTTGGATTGATTACCCGTAGGACGCTACTTGTTGAAAGGATTGCACGAAAGTGAATTCTTTGAGACGTGTTAAAGAATAGTTAGGTGATCTTGTAGTTTCTTGAGACCGAGAGGAGATAGAAACTTGATTAATCGTGTGAGGGCAGTTTCAATTGATTTTTGTTAGAACTTAGTGAATTCGGTGGACCGATAGGACCCGGTGAACGAGCCTAACAAATCAATTAGATTGTATTAATAGACGGAGGTGGACCGAGAGGACCCGAAATCTATTGTTTACACAAATTCACGTGAGATCGAGAGAAGATCGTGGTGAGCATTATCCGATATAACTAGAACGTGAGTAGAGTGTTTCATGCATAATTCCGGAAATCGTTAACAACCCTAGGGATCATCAATTACCTAGTTCTTTCTCATTAATTGTAGTCAATCTCAATTTATTTTTATTTAAAAGTTGAAAACCCTACAAAAATATTTAGTTACTTGTTATTTAATTTACGTCGCTTGTTTGTGGGCGACAACGTTACAAATTCAAACAACTTTTTACCGGCTACTTATATGTCCTATAATTACTTTCTAGTCAATTAATAATTGTAAATTCCCTTGGGTTCGATACTCGGAGTCGTAAAATACTCCTAAATACTACTTGACCGTATACTTGCGTTTAAGCGCGTAAATAATTCGCGTCATTACTCAAATTAGCATTTAAGTCACAAAATAGTGGCTTGGGGGTTATTTTGTAAATATTTGAGAACTAGGGATGTGCTATTTTTTCATGAACATGTTGATCATCTTTATCACCTAGTTGGTTGTAATCTAATACTTCATTGACTTCTCTTGTTAATTCCACATGTCCGTTGCATGTTCGATATTTATTATTTAAGTCCTTGATTATTGAATAAAGAAGATGGCTTTCGGGTTGTGTGTGTGTTCGGTTCAGACAAGAGAAGGGGAAACAGATATTTGTAGTCATGGTTGGTTTCATATTTTCGTGGAGAGAAGAAGAAATAGGGAGAGAAGAGTTCGTGGTGTAGAAGAATACGACACTTGAGATATTTAGGATAGAAACTCAAATATGTTTCCTCTTACAGAGAGTTTGGGTGATGGATCATGGCGATGTATATGGGCAGTGGGTTGTTTCAAGATTTTGGCGTTCCAATTAATGTATCGGGTAGGGGAAATCTAACTTCTAAATTCTTGCAGTTACACTCTAAATTTGCATATTTGGCTGGTGTGCTTTTTACAACCTTTGGTTATCTGTTGACTGTCTAGTGATCGGTAAATCACGTTGTTTGTGTATTTGGTGCCGCATGCTGAAGTGTAATAACTGGCTGTTGTGTAGATTATTTATTTTACGCCAGTGGTTAGGTGGTACCAGCTGGGCTGTTTGGCTCACCCTTTTATTTTACAGATTGACCTGGAGCGCGACTGAATCGCGGAGTATTTGTTAAAATAGCAAGTTTTTAGCTAAATAATTATTTTTAGTGAGAGTTGCAACTTTTTGGTCGAATCGCGATATTTTATACAAATTGTCATTTTTGACGAGTTGGTGTAACTTTTTATATAATTCAGTCATGTACCATATTTTTAGAAATATTATTAAAATGTTGTTTCAGAGGATAGTGTGTGTTGCTCGTTGAATTTTGGACGTCTAAAAGTGTAAGACGGGTTGATATTAAGTGTGACGGTCGTCAAAACTGGTACCAGAGCTCATGCCTAACCGGAAGTACAAATATTGTATCTTGAACTGGGCGGGTATCGTGGTGGGTGTAAATAGATAGGTTTTGTATGTGTGGTATAAGTTGGCGAGCCAACTCACTTGTGAGCCACCTCACTGTCGAGCTAGGGATACACGATCTTGCACTGCTCGAGAGTTGTTACGGGTGGAGGTGAAATGTGATTTTTTTTTTTGTGAAACTAAATTTTTATGTGTGAACTTATTTTTAATGTGGAATGTGAAATTTTTTGTACAAACTCGAATTTCAGAAAGTAATGTTCTTCGAGTGAGTTGCAATGTGACTGATTTGTCTAAATAGTTGATTGAGTGTGAACTATTTTAAACTTTTAGATGATAAAATATATTTTTGTAATATTTACATGTTAGTTTACTTGACAGAGTTCATGAAATGTATATAAATAAATAAATAAATAAAGCATGTGAGAATTCTCTTGAACGTGTGGGAAAGGATGTTGATTCAAACCTAAATTTATCCGAAATACAATTTGTGGACATTCAATACATGGGCCAGTTTTAGAATACCAATTTCTTAATTCTATACTTTTTTTGTGCATGTTAACGATGTCATGCGTAAATGGATTTAACTTTATATTGTTGATACATGTGGTATTAGAAGCACCTTGTAGATGCATTTGTCACTGGACTAATTCATTTTAAAATGGTTTGTGTGGCTGTTGTTTAGCTAAACAAAGAGAGATTGAAAATTAATGGGGGGTTTTGGCACATAAATTAGTCAAGGTAAAGACATGTTTTGCAAGTTTGTACTTGTGTGACTATAACCAACTAAAAGAAGCTAGAAAGCAAGTGAAAAATGAGTTAAGGTGATCGTATTTTTTCCTAAATCTGAAGCTTAAATTTTGGGATGATTATTTTTTTTTAAATGAGATTGGGAGATTCCCAATTCTTAAATATTTGAATGTTTAATTTATTTCCTTAATGAAAATTTTAAGTGTTTGCACGTTTTGACATGTGATGTTAAGTTCCTGGTTGATTACTACTACTGTCGATTTTTTATCTCTACGCTATATTTGCCCCTTAAAAAAATGGGCGTTAACTGCGACATTATTTTATTTATGTGAATGGTCAAATGTGACTTTTATCGGAGATGCTACATTTGTTTCTCATTTAGCTATGGTGGACGATACATATTGATGTTTGATCAAATTACATATTTCTACTATGAACTTTCTTAACCTCCTATGGAACAAAATCCTTTGACGTGGACTTAGTATGAAGCACATCTAAATTTGCAATGGAGAAAAATTTGGAGATACTGAAAGAACAGAAAATTGACAAAAAAGAGAAAAAAGAGAGGCACGGAGTCATTGCCAAAAAAAAGTGCGAGAGTATTGTTGGGGTATTTTTAGAGAGAGAGAGTTGAATAGTCAGTAAAGCTTAGAGATGGTGGAAAATATATGTGAAGTGTGCGGTTTATAGGTTCACTGAAGTATTAGAGATGGTGAGTCTTATTTTGTTTTACACGTGATTTATGGACTGTGCAGTAGATCTTAGCTACTGTTTGCTTCCACAAAATGGGTTATTCGTACTGGAATGAGGTAGAAAAGTCCTACTACACTGCTTTTGTTTGTGACTTATTTGTTATGTTGAGATATTTTATGATATTTTAAAACTGAATTTCTACAGTGATTGTTCCCACTGGAAAAAAGGGAAACGATAAGTTACCTCATTTATTTGTTTTTTTTTTTCAATTTCACGTAGTAGAGATATTGAACTTGAACGGTTAATTGAATTTTTTTATGTTAGAGTACGCACGTGGAAGCTCGATACCAGTTGTTAGGAACCAAGAAGAGTGATGAGACGAAAAACAAGATGAAGAACGACACAAAAATATTTAACGTGGTTCACTAGTTTTGACACTAGTTACTTCCACGGCCAAAACGAAGAAATTTATTGATGAGAGAGACAATTACAATCCAAATCACACCACACTCAACCACACTTGTCAATAGAAAGAGTCCAACACCCATATATAGGCCTATACTACTGACTTGTTCCCAAAGCATCGTCCAAACGCTGTCAAAACGAACAAAACAACAATTCCAAAAACTGCCCAACCCAAACCAGATCGTACGACCTACTACAATAGGTCGAAGGACCTGCTACAGTACCCAAAATAAGAAACAATGGTTCCTTTGCCTCCTAGCTCGTTGCGTTGCGAATCTAATATAGGGTTTTGATCACCAATTCATAACAAATCTCCACCTTGATCAAAACTCCCTAGCAATCAATTCAATGTTCCTCACCAATCAATTGTGAATGCGCCTCCCAATCAAGAACACCTTTACCCAATTCCTCAAATCATTTATCCGATTTTCATTCGTCCTTTCAACGAATATGTCCATTGTAGATGCACCTGAAGCAATCAAATTCGAAGTACTCTACTAAAATCGAAACGATCAACCAATCAACCAATCAAATGTATTCCCAAAATTGGGGTGTTGGAATACATTACCTATGCGCCACAACAAGCGCGTCTTTGGGTCTCAAACAATGTAAAGACTTGTGTGTCTCAATAAACACACCCTGATGCACCATGGCACAGTGCATCTCCCCAATATCATAACAATGACACTTTATGATGTAAGTTCCTATCAATCAATGTCATGCCAATTGTGCAACCAAAGCACCGCACCAATGCGCAAACTCAGACACGTCCAATACCGTGCCAACAACCAATGTGTTCACAATAACTCGCCGCCAATCAATACATGCCCAATAACATGTAACCAACCAATCCGCGCCCAATAAAGCGTCACCAATGAATCGCGTTCCAACAAGACACGTCAATTGCTCCATGCCAGGACCAAAACCCGCCGCGGTCTCCACCTTGACTTGAATCCTCCTATCAGCCAGAACAAGATCGCTCCATGCCGATGCTCCAACTCTTAAGATTTCTTGCAACGGATGAGCCTAATTTCGATCCACACGCCCAATGCTCCATGTTGGAAGCCCAATTGCGCCGGAACGCCAATTGCTCGTGAACCTCCAAATTTGCGCCGGAAGGCGCGCTTGATGCTCCATGACAAAGAACCCAATAGCTCCTCGAATAAGGAACTTGGTGGTGGGTGTATCAACAATATCCTCATCATCAAAAAAATTGATCTTCATCCCAAACGAATTATCCATCACTCCTCACCAACAAACGCTAACACAACAACAAGGCTCTGATACCACTTGTTAGAGTACGCACGCGAAAGCTCGATGCTATTTGTTAGGAACCAAGAAGAATGATGAGACAAAAAAGATGAAGAACGACACAACGATATTTAACGTGGTTCACTAGTTTTGAGAATACCTACATCCACGGCCGAAACGAACCAATTTATTTATGAGAGAGCCAATTACAATCCAAATCACACCACACTCAACCACACTTGTCAATAGAAGAGTCCTACACCCATATATAGGCCTATACTACTGACTTGTGCCCAAAGCATCGTCCAAACGTTGCCAAAACGAACGAGGAAACAATTCCAAAAACTGCCCAGCCCGAACTAGGTCGCACAACCTTCTACAGTACGTCGCACGGCCTGCTACAGTACCAAAAATCAGCAAATTCGATTCCTTTGCCTCCTAGCTCGTTGCTTTGCCAATCTAATCTGGGGTTTTGATCACCCAATTCATAATATTTTAATTGATCTATGTTACAGAAAAATAAAATAAACAGAGATAGCCATGTAAGGGTTGGCAATTTAGAATGGATGAAGGGAATAGTTCTACTAGATGAATCATTTTGTTGAGAGGAGACTCTCTGCCAATAAGAATCTCTTCAAAGGAGATGCCTAAAGATGGAAAACTATCAAAGTGATAGGTTTTTAGCAAACCTATGTGTTTATGGGGTGCCCAATTGGTCACGAAAATTCTAATGTTGAGCACGAATATTTTCTCCTTGCTGCAGATGTTGGTTAAGGTGGGAAATTTTCAATTTTATATTGTGGTGGTTATAATATTATCGCCATATTTATAAACTATTGTTGTTTTGGAGTTACCTTAACAACAATCGTGAGATATACTTTTGTGGAAAATCACATTATTGATGCTATTCGTGTTATTGGATTTTGTGTATAGCTGTTGCAACTTAATTGGACATAAGATTATGTTACCTCTTTAATCGAGACGTATTTCGCTTAACTCAGGGATTGTTAGTGGATTGATGTGTTCACATTACATGTCTGTAAACGACAAATCGTTTAAAAACATACTTTTGTTCTGATTGTGAACACTTTATTTCAACATTTTGGACATATATATATATATGTCCATTTAGCTTAATTTATGAAATTGTTGCTACTGGAAGGTATATTCACTTTATCAAGGGTTGATTAGAAACTGTATTAGACAATGTGATTTGCGTCTAATGCTGGTAACTCTATACTGTATTAGACAAGGTGATTTCCGTCTACTGTTGGTGACTCTATACTGTATTGGACGAGGTGATCTCCGTCTAATGCTGGTAACTCTATAGTGTATTGAACAAGGTGATCTCTTTCTAATGTTCGTGACTCTATACTGTATTGTACGAGGTGATCTCTGTCTAATGCTGGTGATTCTATAAAGTAATGGACGAGGTGATCTCCGTCTAATGCTACTGATTCTAAACTCTATTGGATGAGGTCATTTCCGTCTAGTTCTGGTGATTCCAAACTTTATTGGACGAGTTGATTTCTGTCTATGGTTGTACGAAGAGATTATCATCTAGTGCTGGTGACCCTAAACTGTTTTAGACGAAGCAATTTTCTTCTGGTCCTTGTGAGCATAAATTTTATTACACTAGGTAATTTTTTTCTTGTACTCACGATATTTTAGTAGTACGTTTGCGAGTTACATAATGATTCGGAATGTATTGTGCATGTATCAAATAATTAATAATTTTATATAAAACGTGTGACGAACATAATAAAGGCGGAGGTTACATTGCTAAGGTTTTTGTTCTAGAAGAGTAAGTTTCATTCATTAACATTTTAAATTTACATGTGGCCAAACTTGTATTCCTCCGATTGTCAAATATTTTATTTCGAGAGAAGTTTATGTATAATGCAGTACTGAAGGATAAGCCATTATTGTGATCATGAAATATTGTTATTGAGGAATATTCATAAGTTATTGGCTCTTTTTAAAGAACAAGGTGGAGTTCTGTTGAAATAAAAAGAACAATGACTTTCCTTTTGTGGGTGGAAGTTAATGAAGGTTTTGTTATTGATACATGTTAGTGTCTGATTTACATGTGACTTGATTTTGTGATCTTATAAGTTGAAGATCTACATTCAAGTTATCATAAATTCTTATATATGGTAATCACTTGTGTTAAGGAAATAATAGTTTTGTAAATAAAATTCCAGGACGAAATTTCTGTATGTTGGATAAGTTGTGAAACTCTGGACTTTTTACGTATTGAATTAATGGTTAATGAACTTCAATTAAATTTTGTGAAATGTCTCTCTGAACATTTAACTGTCCAAGATTAAGTGACTCAGGATATCTTTTTTTACTTATGCATGTAAATATGTTTTTGAAGTTTGAGATATTGCAAAATTGTGACCACTTGTCTGTTAGATGATTTGGGCAAAATTAAGAGAAAATGTTCGTGACATATATACCATTATATATGGATATGCTTGTTGGTACTATAGTTACTCAAGTCAGCATGTAAGTCACAAAATAGTGACTTGGGGGTTATTTTGTAATTATTTGAGGGCTAGGGATGTGCTATTTTTCACGAACATGCTCATCATCGTTATCACCTAGTTGCTTGTTGACTAATAAGTTGTTGGTTTCTCTTGTTAATGAAACATGTCCATTGCATGTTCTATATTAATTATTTAATCCCTTGATTATTAATTAAAGAAGATGGCTTTGGGGTTGTGTGGGTGTTCTGTTCAGAAAAGAGAAGGAGATACAAATATATGTAGTCATGGTTGGTTTCATATTTCCGGGGAGAGAACAAGAAATAGGGAGTGAAGAGTAACAACTCTAGCTAACTGATACATTAAGAATACTAGTTGTTCAAAGAAGAACAACTTAACTCCTAACAGATGATTAAGTAATATAATAGAATGATATACAAATTATGCTCTGGATGAAGAACACTGTAAAGACAGTGAAGCAATGAAGCTCGAAGTGTTCTTCAGGAATCTGGAATGGATTTAATGGATGAATGATCTCCTTAAATTTTAATCCGTGATGGTATATGAATCTCTGTGTAAATCTCTTTACTTCTCAATCTTCTCAATCCGTGAGAGTGTATGAATCTTCGCAGAATTATATTGGAAACTTTGAACAGAAATCTCTAAAATCCTCTGCAGATATTTGACACTCAACAACTTTCTCCCAATGGCTAGCTGCATGATTTTCTAAATTGCAGACATCTTTCGATAAGAGTAGCATCAATGTGCAGGCCTTGATTGCCAGTTCTGCAATCCGGCAAATAAAGAAACTTATCTAAACCTGCAATGTTAGCTAACAATCCCTGTAAAACAACTTATGCAAGTGATAAGATCAAAGCATGTTATAACACAAAATTAGTTTTTCTTTCATCATATAATATAGCATGATCAAGTGCAGGAGATTTGAGAATGAATAGGAGTAAGAACTCCTCCTTAGTTCATGTTGTGAAGTTTCAAGGCTTTGAAACCAGTTTCAAAGCTTTGACAAGAACTTTGAACTTACAATTATTATTATTATTATTATTATTATTATTATTATTATTATTATTATTATTATTATTATTATTATTATTATTATTTAGGAAAGAAGGAGCGTTATTATGTTATAAAAATTGTTAGAATTGATGACTTGTCATCAATATGGTAAACTTAGGGTCCAAGGCAAGTTAAAAGGTTAGGAAAATTGTCGAAGTCAAGCCACAATGTTTCCTACTCTAATTGGGGCGGTGGCTGGTTTAAGAATATAAAAGGGGACATGCCTTTGTTTTGTCAGTAGCATACACACGGGCAGAGAATTGGTTGCTCCTTAGAGGGATTTTGTGTGTGTGTTCGGGTTGGTGTTTCGGGTTGCCACCGTGGCTGTTGTGGCCACGGCGGCCTGCATTGTAATCGGGTTCTCTTCTCAATAAAATATCTGATTCTGGCCGTGGATTAGCTAGCGGGTTTGTTACGAATTCGTTAGTGAACCACATTAAATATATGTCTCGTTCTTGTTTTGCTTTCGTCATTCTTTGCTCGAATACCCACACGTTATAACAAACTGGTAACGGAGCTCCGAAACAGGAGTTCTGTTACAACAAACTGGTATCAGAGCTAGGTCAGGAGATTACCAGTTTTAACAAACTGGTATCAGATCCAGGTCAGGGGATCACCAGTTTCAAAAAACTGGTATCAGAGCCGGGGTTCCAAGATCAGGGTGGAGCCAAGAGCTTGGGTTTCACGTTTTGGTGGAACTCAAAGCTAGGGTTTCGCGATTCAGGTGGAGCAGGCTACCGGGAGGTTGGGTTTCGAGATTCCGCCAAGAATGATGTCTGGTTTGGCGATCAAGATCGATCTGTTCGTCAGAGAGAAGCAGGTACACCCACCATCTGAAGCCCCGTGAAGGGGGCTATCCGGGCTCCTTTTGGAGCAATATGGCGCGCATCTGATTAGGCGTGCAAGGGATATGAAAAATCAAACACGCATTCAGTACTGGCACGCATCTGGCGGTTCACGCGCATCTGGCTCCTTGCGTGGAGCATCTGGCGTGTGAATTGAATCTGGTTCTGGCTCATGCGTTGCAGGAACTCGTCGGAGTTGGAGCAACGACATGGAGCATCTGGCGCGTGAGATTTTTCGTACGCACATCTGATTCTGGTTCTGGCGCGCATTATGCACGAGTTTGTTCTGGCGTGCATCTGGTTTTGCAGCGTGTACCATGACACGCACTGAGCTCGCATATGGCGCGATCTGTTTCTGGCGAGCATCTGGCTAATCTGAGGCATACGAGGCGCATCGGGCATGACAGTTTGGGCATTCGTCATCGGTGCATCTGGTCTGGATGACATCTGGGCATTTTGTCATGGTGCATCTGTCTGGCGCAATTGGGTGCATCTGGAATACATTCGGTCCTTCTTTCTCAGTGAATGTATTCGAGTATGGTTCTGGGTGGAGCACTTGTTTCTGTTTTCGGAAGCGCAACCACATCGGGCGCATTCGTTGCAGGAACGCATGGTAGTTGGAGCAACGATTTGGCGATTCGGGTTTCGCATACAGCTGCGGAACATCTGTCTGGGGAAGCGTGCTCGTTTCGAGTTTCTGAGAGACGCATCCGGGTCGGGTTTGAGAAGAGAAGCATCAGGTTCAGGTTTCGGTTTGCTGAGATGATTCAAGTCAAGGTGGAGATTTATTAGAATTGATGACTTGTAACCAATATGGTAAAACTTATGGTCCAAGGCAAGTCAAAAGGTTAGGAAAATTGTCGAAGTCAAGCCACAATGTTTCCTACTCTAATTGGGGCGGTGGCTGGTTTAAGAATATTAAAGGGCAGAGAATTGGTTGCTCCTTAGAGGGATTTTGTGTGTGTGTGTTCGGGTGGGTGTTTCGGGTTGCCGCCGTGGCTGTTGTGGCCACGGCGGCGTGCATTGTAATCGGGTTCTCTTCTCAAAAAAATATCTGATTCTGGCCGTGGATTAGCTAGCGGGTTTGTTACGAATTCGTTAGTGAACCACGTTAAATATATGTCTCGTTCTTGTTTTGCTTTTGTCGTTCTTGCTCGAATACCCGCACGTTATAACAAACTGGTAACGGAGCTCTGAAACAGGAGTTCTGTTACAACAAAAATGTATAATTTCTTCAATCACAATATATTAGAGTTTTTTTAAATAAATCAAGTCAAAATAAATCACAAATTACACAAATAGTAAATAGTATAACATGATATTATTAGAGCATGTCCTTTTAATCAATACCTATATTCTAATATTAGCAAACTTTATATGTAACTGTGTGATCATTTGCATTTCATTTTCTAATTAAAAATTGATATTGATTGGGTCTTTTTGGTAATTGTTTCACTTAAATATATAATTTTTTTAAGTGATCCAAATATTTTTTTTATAGTGCCCTACGGACACGGAAAATTTACTAGTAAAACAACATTAGTCGTACTCATGTTTTGTTTGTTTTTATTTGCACAAGGAATCCGGAATATAATTTGGTAGGTTTAAAAATTAGACTAATAGAGAGATGAGGGACTAAAGTGAAGATCAGGTGGTGATGCTAGGGAAATATGCAATATTACAATTTTATTTTTGCTATTATACTAGGAATACATTATTTACAAAAAAATGGACATGAGTATTGTGTGGGGGTATATTTCTCATTGTCCTAATAGTCTCTTATGCTCCATTTTTTTTATCCGATCTTAGCTTGTAATAGGTGGTATAATTTGTTCAAAAAAATCTCCATCAACATAAGGGAAGATAAGTTATAGCCTCTCTTATTCGATTTCCAAACTCCCGATAAAAAAGGTGAGGGCATAACTTATCTTAGCTCCCCCGTTATCCGCTACCCAAATAAATACACAACTTCAATAAAGACACAGCTCCTTAGCGGTTTAGTAAAAGGAAGACGTGTCCTGACTCGAATATAATTTGTTATGTCCTCTTGTTGCGTGCTCAGATCAACATCAAGTACCATTCCTATAGGTTCACAAGCCAATCATCATGTCTCTTCTTTGATTAGGTGTTAGGGGATGTTCCACACTTAAACACATACGTCTATAGACTCATAATAGAAACCTTCTATAGGGTTCCTTATTTTCCAGGGTTTCAACATAAGATTTTCTCGTCGAAATTATCCATGTACTCTGCAACTGAATTGTGTCCATATGTTTTTTCGAGGAATGCGGAAGACAAATGTGTTCTGGTTAACGTCATGAATTTGTATCTTTTACCCCTCAAACTAGATTTTTATTAATAGTTCCCGCATGTATCTGAAATTGAAACTTTCTCATGTTAGCAGCTTCCCGATTTAGTAGGAGTCCAAGGCTAGTTCGCATTGCGTCTTTACAATACTCGTCTTCTAGCTTGACCACCACCTCTTCTTCGTCTGATAATTCATCCGCTTAGTCTCTCTGGCATTGCGATGTCCGTCATAGATTTGTTTATTTTTCTTATCTTTTTGAATGAATATATACTTGCTACATGTATGTAATTTTTTTTATGCATGTGACTTTTTAAAAACTACAACATGACAATTGACGTCCTATTTCCAAAAACAAAAACTTGCGTTCCCCCAAAATAGCCATAATTAAATAATTATACTAAACCATACGAATAAAGCCCTGAGAAACTAAGACCAACTCCAATGATGGAGGTCTCCTCCAACCCCTCACCTCACTGTTTAACTTTCCAATATTCACAAGACTGCCATTTACCCTCCAACAGTGGAGGTATCCCCCACCCCCTCCACCACCACAATTTATTATTTTATTCAACTATTCAATTATATTATCATTTTATATTTTTTATGATTCATTAATTAGTTATATTCAGTTATAAATATATAATTATTAATTTGCAATAATTAAATTATTTTTTAATATGATAAGTAAAAACATATTAATATTTAAAAAAAATTGTAACCATCAATAAATTTCCCCCTACAATTAGTTAGAAGATAATTACTTAAACTACAAATTTTACGTTTCTAAAAAAACTACAAATCTTATCACCAACCAGATTTAAAAAAGAAAAAAAAAGATATAACCGAATACACTGTGTATGAGACCTGAATTAATAAAAGATTTTTTTTGAGGGTATTAGTAAAAGATACTACTAACACAATAAATCTTATCAACTAAACATGAAAAAAAAATTCTCAAAAAAACTGAACATGAAAAAAAAAAACAACAACAATAAAGCACGTTGCCAGTATACTTCCCCCTACAATTTCTCCAACAACTTCTTCATCTTGTCCTATAATTTCTCCTACAATATCTACCATTCTATCTGTATAAAACCAGCAAAATAAAAAACAAAATCAATTGAAACCATCATCGACGAGAAAGGAGTGGCTTTCCCCAGAATCTCAACTCCAACGGTAGCGCAGGAGCGTGCACACCGAACCCGCCACCGCCCCCGTTTGCCCGGATTAAGCGACCCCTCAACCACGCCCCTTCCTTGTTGGGTTGACTAATCCACGTTCTAGGCTCCCTCAAGCCAACCATTGGAGTTGGTCTAATCATCCCAGCCCAGCCTAGCTCGGCGTGGATATTAATGCACTTTGTCCACTACTCAACCATAAAGCCCAAATGTTTGTTACTATCTTACTGGTGATTTTGCCCAATCTACATCTTGATGTGATTAAGGAGAGTTAGTTCTTGTTGTTCCGCGTAATGTTGATAACAAATCACATGCATGCAATTGATAACAAGACAACAAATTTAAGGAAGATCCGTTTGAAGAATAATTGTGTTACTAAAAAATTTGTCCACTTTTCAAAAAAAGTAAAAAGGAAAAAAACGAAAAAGCTTCCCGATCCCCCCCCCCCCAAAATAGCCATATTTTTTTACGGTGAACAAGCCCAGCCCAATCCAGCGTGGATATTAATGCACTTTGTCCACTGTAAAGCCCACATGTTTGTTACTATGGTATTGATGGTTTTGCCCAATGCAATATCTTGATGTCTCATTAAGGAAGATTAGTTCTTGTTACATAATATTGATAACTAGTGACATGACTGCAATTTATTTATCGCCTATAAGACCTCTTGATTGCTCACCTATCTAGTAACCAGGGCCGGAGCAAAGCCCTGGGCACATGTAGGCAAGTGCCCTCCCGATTTAGGAAAAGTTGAAATTTTGCCTTTATGTTGCCAAGATTTATTCCAAAGTACCCTGGTCATATTTGCAACAGTACCGTCGTTCGATTTTGAATTGTGGGTTCAGTTAGGGGGCAAATGGTTCGGTTTGGTCCAGTTTGAGCAAAAAAAAAAAAAAAAAAAAAAATCAAACGTCGACGGTTCGGTTTAATTTTTGTCTAGTTTTGTCTCAGTCTCGGTTTTAGGAGGTTCGGTTCGGTTTAGTTGGCAGTTCACATATTAATAAATGCTATTACTAAAATTTGTGGTGAACTCAATCAAATCTACAACCATTTGTTTGATTTTCTATGAATCTCTTGCGAAAAACTCTAGCTCGAACTAAAGGAATATGAACGTAATCCCAACATTCTATATGAGAGAATAGTAATATTATGTTTATGGTAAAAGAAATTATGCAATACGGTTTGAACAGTTTAACATGTTTGGTTTGTGTTTATAGTTTGTGCTCATATCGGTTTATTTCGCTTCGGTTTAGCTCAGTTCGATTCGGTTTGCGGTTTTTCCGATTCGAACTTGAACCCCTAGCTTCAGTGCCCTTGCTATGATAAAAAAATTAGGTTTTGATAATTCAATCCATTTGAGTTAAGAACTCGTATAAACTCATGGGGAGTTCTACTGTGGAAATGACGAAATACAGGCTTTGATTGTGAGACTTGTTCAAAGCTCCAAAGCTTTGAAGCGTTCAGTACTTATCTTCTTGCTAACCGTTTCTATTTTGCAGGAATTATACTGGATTGGTTTGAAAGCTCAAGTATGCATATATGTTGTCTAACAAATATTCTTGAACTTTTATATTGTGTCAATAGTGCTAGATATGCATGCAGGGTGATATAACTATAGGTGCACTTGAATGTTAGCCAAAGCTTTGAGAGGCAGCCAAAGCTCCATAGCTTTGGAGGTTGCCGTTGGACTTCTGTCTGTTATGTTTGCCTAACAAATTCTTGTTGCAGGTTAACATATCTGTTTATGTGATTGATTATTTAATTAATCTAAAGCCATATTCTCATTATTGATTATTATGTTGGCTAATTATACAGAATAACATAAATTATTTGTTTTACAAGAAAATAGCTAAGTGTAATGGTTTAAACTGATATATCAAACAGATTACTATTGATGTGATATTTTCTATGGATTGGATATGATCTTGTGATTAAGTTTTGTGGGGATGCTCGTTGGTCAAACCTGCCTAACAAAATTAAATCAGCAATTAAAACATAGCTGTTGAAAGAAGCTGTCTGGGTTGAGTATTTTTAGGGAGTTTGTTCCCAAAATCTCTCAAGTTGTTGCTGTTGTTTTTATATTTGATTTTGTATTATCACGAACAGCAGCACCTTACCTCCAAAAGTAGTTTGTTCGTTAAGACCTTATTTACGTTAATTATTATTAGGAGGGTAGTTATTGTAATTATCGTTTGTTTGGGGTGTTAGGAGTCATTATTAGAATTTATTAGTATTTATAACTTTGTACGACTTGTTCTGCAGGATGAGAATCGTGGTGTCGTGTTTTGTTTTTTCTTCAGCCGTTTTTGTTCTTGATTTCTTCGTTCTCTATCGATACCGTTTGGTATCATTTGGTGCTTTCATTGAATACATTGTAGTTGGAGCTTGTTGCTCACAAGTGTTGTGGATTGCTTAACAACTGAGAGACCTTGGCTATGATTCCAGAGAAGTACCTATCTATCTTGACAATAAAAGTTCCATTTCAATTATAAATAACCATGTTCAACACTCCAAAACAAAGAACATTGATGTAAGAGACCATTTCATAAGTGATCGTGCTGAGAAAGGTGATGTGTGTTTATCTTTTATATCTACTGCTACGCAAGTTACTGATATTTTAACTAAACCATTGCCAGATGAGAGGTTTGCATCTCTAAGGCTTGAATTGGGTATGTTAAAAAAAAGATGCATTGGTTTAGGAAGACTATTAGATCATGTATGCTATGAGTGTGAAAATCTCAAAGATTTTGAGCAACACTTTCCTAGCCTAGACAATATTCTTCAAAGGTTTGAAGTTTTCTGTTGTATTTGGAGTTCCCCAAAGCTTTGGACTTCCACTTCAAAGATTTGGAGGGTAAATCTGTTTATTTTTTTCAATAATTGGATCAGTAAATATTTTTATTATCCTGATAGATATTTGCATAATATTTTGTTTGCTCAGAGATTTACTTAAAATATCTCAAAATATCTTTTAGATACGATTTTGTACTCAAATTCAAAAGAGTCCTTAATTTCTTCAAATATAAACTTTTTCCTACTTATAAGCTAAGTACTTCATGGTTTTCTTCTTCACCTCAATCAATATTCTTCATCTCTCTCTCTCTCTCATTCAAGTCTCTTACTCTCTTATGAAATCATAAAACCCAATGGAGCGCTAATCTCAGAGGATTCAGCTGCAAAGTCAGGGATCTTCAATGCGGATGAAGAGAAGAGCTAACTGAAAGACAGAGGTCATAATCTCTAAGTCAGATTCAGAGAAAATTGCCAGCATGCACGAATCTTCTCCTCCAGTAAAGAAGATTAGAAAGGAAAAGAATGTACCAGAAACATTGAGAAAGAACAGGGAAAAGTTTTGAAGAAACATGGACAAAGCAAGAAGGATCAGGGTGATCAAAATTCACAGAAAAAGAAAGGTTGAGAAAAGAAGAAGAAGGATGATCAGACTCCAAAGAAGAAGAAACCAGAAGAGAAAAAGGATGATCAATTCTCAGAAAAAAAAGACAAAAGTCAAGAATGCTGCTGTGAAGCCAAAAGGAAAATGGGTTTCTAGCCATGGTAAGAATCTACTTCCTGAATCATGGCTATGCATCTTCAAAGATAGTTTATTGTAACATGATTTCTGAAGAGTTATTAGATTATTTGGACATTGATTTCATGAGAAAGCTTATAAATTAATCTATTGGAAAGATGTTAAACCCTACTTCTGAGGCTTATCCTAGGTTGATTAGGTTATTTTATCTGAATCTTGAACAAGAGGAGGATGATAGCTATGTATCAACATCTGGTGTGGATATGAGATTGGATCATAAGGTCTTTGCCAAGGTTTTTGGGATTCCTAGGAAGTATAAGGTTCATGAACATCCTGAGAGGAATGAATGTTTAGAGAAAGCTAAAGTTGAGTTCTTTTTTGAGGGTACACTATCTGGTGTTTAATTGTGAGGCGATTATATTATTTTCTATCATTATGAGGTGTGTTGTCCCTAGAGAACATTCAAAAGAACTGGTGACTAATATGGTATTGATTCTGATGTACTTGATATGTCAAGGCTTTGACATTGATTTGCCTAGTGTGATTATGGACCATATGGTGTACTTTGGTACTAGGAAAAGGAATCTTTCACTTCCCTATGCAAATATGTTGCCACTTTTCTTTGAGAACTTTAAGGTACCTGCTAAGGATGAGGAAAAGATTACAAGTGGTTTTCGCTTAATGGATGAGAGTTCTCTCCAAAGGATTGGAGTTGTGCAGATTGGTAAGGGTAGCTGGAATTTCTATTCTGATTTTTCTGCAAGTGAGCTTAACGAGAAGGATTTCATCAAACCTAAAGCTGCAACAACACCAAAGGCTTCAACAAATTTGGATTTTTCTCACATCATTGACATAATTGAGAACTTGGAAGATGGACTTGAGGATTTGAGGCAAGGTCAGTTTGACTTGTCAAATGAAGTTGGAAAAATCAAGACTTTGATGGTAGAGAAATTACACTTCATTATCAAGGGGGTACATATATAGCATTGATTCTGACATGGTCATTGGGGAAGCTTTGAATAAGCATAAGAAGAAGAAAGTGCCGGTGGTTCTTACTTAAAAATATTTGTTTGAGCAAAGTGGTGATGAGGCTGATGGTGAAGGAGTTGGCGAAAAATTTGCTTAAGAAGTTGCTGAAGAAGTTTGTGATGAGACTGCTGCTGAAGAAGTTGCTGGTGATGTAGAAGCTGGAGATGAAGCTGTAGATTAATGAAGAGCAGTCTGTTGATGAAGAAGAATCTGGAGATGAGACTTTCCAGGGTAAAGGCAAGGATAAGAGCAAGGCCAGGGAAAGAAAGAAGAATGCCAAGAAGAATGATGATGCAGAAGACTAAGCTTCAAAGCCTTGAAGCTTTTATATCTTCTTTCTATCTATTTCTTTCTTCTTCTTATTCAAATCCTTGAAGTCTAATTAAAATTAGTTTAAGTTTTTTTTTATGTTTTCTTTCAAAAAACCTCTGAACAAGATCCTACATTTCTTGAATTCTTTTGATGATGAAAGTCAAAAAGGGGGAGGATGTGCTTATGTGCGTGCTTTTTTATTCAGGTTTTATGTGTAATATTTTGGTGGATGTTGTAGGATTTATCTATGTTAGTTCAGTTTGGTTTATTCATGTGTTAATTGTTTTAGTTTTATTTTGTTGTTTATATCTATTTGCTCGATATTAATTTCTATTGAGCTTCAAGAAAGGTAAAAAATGAAAATATTTTTTTTTTCATCAAGGAGAAGATTGATAATTCAATCCATTTTGAATTAAGGACTTGTATAAACTCAGGGGAAGTTATACTGTGGAAATGATGAAAGACAGGTTATGATTGTGAGACTTGTCCAAAGCTCCAAAGCTTTGAAGCTTTCAATACTTATGTTCTGGCTAACAGTTTCTGTTTTGCAAGACTTATTCTTGATTGGTTTGAAATCTTAAGCCTGTATTTATGCTGTCTAACAAATATTCTTGAACTTTTATATTGTGCCAATAGTGCTAGATATGCATGCAGGGTGATATAACTATAGGTGCACTTGATTGTTGGCAATAGCTTTAAGAGGCAACCAAAGCTTTAGAGGTTGGCCTTGGACTTTTGTCTGTTATGTTTGGCTAACAGGTTATTGCTTCTGGTTAACATATCTGTTTATGTTATTGATTATTTAATTGTTCTAAATCCGTATTCTCATTATTGATTATTATTTTGGCTAGTTATACATAATTACATATATTAGTTGTTTTACAAGAAAATAGCTAAGTTTAATAGTTTAAACTGATCTGTCAAACATATCACTATTTATGTGCTATTTTCTCAGGATTGGATTTGATCTTGTGATTAAGTTTTCCAGGGATGTTCGGTTGTCAAACCTGCCTAACAAAATCAAATCAGCTATTGAATTATAGTTGTTAAAAGAAGTTGTTCGGGTTGAGGATTTTTAGGGAGTTTGTTCCTAAAATCTCTCAAATTGTTGCTGCTATTTATTATAAGACTGATTTTGAATTTCAAAGTGTAAGAAAAAGAGCTGTTCAAATGAGCAAGAGAAGAGAATTCGTTCGTGGAAGATCAACAAGAATCTCTTTACACATCCAAGCATTCAGCATTGCAGAAGATCAATCATTCCAGATCTGAAGAACACTTCCAAGCTTCACTACTTATTCGTTCACTGTGTTCTTCATTCTCGTGCTTTCTTTGTATAATTCATTAGAATTTCTCAATCTCACTAAATTTAGTAAGTTAGTTGTTCAAGTGAAAAAAAAGAGGTTATTATTGTTTCACTAGATTGTAGCTGAAGCTAGATAGGTTTGGAACCACAAGTTGTATAAGTGTAAGGTAGTTCACTTAGGCTTGAGATCTAGGGTTAAGTCTGTGATTAATACGAAGTTGTTCAAATCCTGCAGGGATAGTATCCCACATGCGGAGAGTAGGCCCATTGGTGGCTGAACTTCGTAAAAAATCTCTGCGTTCATCTCTTTACTAGTTCTGCATTTCATTCTGTTTAACACATGGAAGCTCCAAAGCTTTGGGTAAATTTCTGCTTCAAAGATTTGAAGCTCCAGATAGCCACAAACTGTTTCAACCTTTATTTAGTCTTGCCCAAACCTTTGAGATTTCATTAGCACACTGTGTTATAGTTTCAAAAGTTCAATTTTAGCAAAATTTTGCATACTCTATTGACCTCCCCCCTCCCCTTCTAGAGTATATGAGATCCTGTTTTATACCTACATCACACACTTTCAATTGGTATCAGATCTTGGTTCACTGTAAAGTTCTAACCATCTTGTGACAATGAGTAATGTAGGTGATGGAGGATTCTCACAAGGAAGAGCAGCCAATAGACCTCCACTGTTCTGTGGTGAGAACTTTGTGCACTGGAAAGCATTGATGAAGATGTTCATCATAGATCAGGATATGAAGCTATGGTCAATCACTCAAAATGGTCCCTATATCTATTATACTACTTCAGATGGGATCGGAATTGTCAAAACAGAAGAGGATCTTTCAATTACGGAATCGGAAAAGGTATCAAAAAAACTATAAAGCTATGAACTTGTTGAAAGGGGAGTATGCAGATGGATATGCAGCACAGATACTCTAGAAGGGGGTGGGGGTGGGGGGGGGGTTGAATAGAGTATGCCAACTTTTTAAGAAACTTGTGGAGGAAAAGAGTTTTAGTTCAAGTGCAAAGGAGTTCAAGGCCTTGAACACAAATTCAAGCCTTTGAAAATAAATACAGTTTTCAATGAAACAGCCAAGTCTTTTCAAGGCCTTGAAAAGAGTTTCAAACCCTTCAAAACAGACAAGTTTGAATGCAGCAGAACTAAGTATGTAACTGAAACTGTAACTGCAAGAGATAAAAGATTTATAGAGTTTAGTCCACTTGGACCTACGTCTCTACCTCAGGGATGTTCTCCCTGCAAGATTTTAAACTCAATTCTTATTAATCAAAAGTTAAGCCCTAGATCTCAAGCACAGAGAGTTCCCTTACTCTGTTACAGCTTGTGGTTCTCCCTAACCTGTCTAGTACCTTCTCTAGCTAACTGATTAACTAAGAATTCTCTATAGTTACCCTTGAAAAATCCTTGAGAATGAATACAGAAGTATAACAGAAATGATCTACCAATAAAGCACAATACAGAAGAACACTAGAGTGTAGAACTGCACTGATGAATGCGGTGAACTTCTATGGGTTGGATTGTGAGAGTGATGAACTTCTTTGATGCTTGTCAATCAAGAATTGTGTCTCTCTTTTTTCCCGTTGAGTGTTGTAAATTGTTGCTTCAAAATGAGTTCCATTTATACTGTTTGAAGCTCTGCAAATCTTCCCATATTTTCAGCAACAACTTCCTATTTTGTAGGCGATAGCTTTGACTCTCTTTAACAGTTTTCTCCAACGGATAGTTGATCACAATGTGCAGAGATAGTGTTGTGGTCTTGTCATTAAACAATCTGAGAAGCTGACATGAGTCTCTGATTGATCACATGATCATCTTCTCTAAGTATTTCCCTTCCTGCAAAAGCCAGATAAGGAAACAAACCCTGCACATTTAGGAAATAAAATTTCCCTGCCAAATTGACTCAAACTGATGGATTAAAACATGTTAGATATATCAAAACAGTTTGTCTTTCATCATCAAATAATAACACATCAAGTACAGGGGTGAGAGGGATATAATTAAATCAAAAAAGTTTAGAGAAACTCCCCCTCAGAACATGCATGCAGGTCGAAAAGTTTCAAGGCTTTGAATCCTGGTTCAAGGCCTTGAGCCTATGAAACCTGATTCAAGGCTTTGAAAACTGGTTCAAGGTGTTGAAATACTTAGATATATCAAGTCCATGAAACCTGTGAACTTACATTCTCCCCCTTGATGAAAGACAAAACCTAAATCTGTTTGATTCTTAGTTTCTTAAAAAATACTGATTAGTACACAATTCACACAAATAAGAATGACACAGTAATTCCAAAAGATCCAAATTATTAATGAACAAAAGCAAAAACTGCAAGTAAGTTGTAGAAAATCCTACTGACCAAAAGATAGGTCTTCTAAACAGAAATAAAATCAAAACAACCTAAGATATTTCTCCCCCTTTTTGAATTTCAACAAAAAGAATGAGAAGATGTTGGATCAATGTCTGGAAAAATTTTGAAAATAAAAACTTAAAAACTTAAGAAGATAGAATGGGAAATAAAGAGTAGGCAGGATTAAGGGGTTGGGTCTTCATCTCCATTCTTATCTCCTTCTTCTTCCTCACTATCTTCATCAGTCTTATCCTATTCTTCTTGTTCTTCTTCATTCTCACCAGCAGCAGTCACTTCTTCAGTCTTGTCCTTAGTGGCAGTCTTTGGAGATTTCTTCTTCTTCTTCATAGTAATCAGCAAATCATCTGAGTCAAGACTGTTTACTTCATCTCCTTCCTGAGCATCTTGGTAACTACCACCTGCTTTCCTTTATCTTTGACTGGAGCAGCCTCTTCCTGATTGGAATGTTCACTTCTAAAGATAGTTTTCACCATGTGTTTGACTTCTGAGAGATTAGTCTCAAACCCGTGCTGATTCTCTTTGATCTCACTATTGTCCATCTCTAGACCATCAAGTCTCTGAAGGATTGAAGACAAATCAAGAGGCTGAGATGTTTGGTTTGAAGTCGGGGGCAAGGCCTTGGGCTTAACAAATTTCTTTTCATTCAACTCTTCCTCAGTGAAATGAATACAACTTTTAAATTTTCTCTTTGGTCTTTATCACCCAAATCTTCTGAAAAGCTTTTTGATTCAGCATACCAATCCCATAAGTGATAGACTCATCACCAGCAGTAGGAATCTCAAGGTGTTGGAAGAACAGAGTGAGCAAGATTCCATAAGGAAAAGGATGCTTTCTCTGATCTGTTTGACTGAAAAGCATGTGTTCCATTACATGTTTCTGCAGATCAATGTCATAGCCATGCATGATCAAATACATAATTTTTAACACCCTCTCAGTAAATAACTCCTTTGAATGTTCCCATGTAAAGATGCATCTCATCAATATAGTGAATAACACTTTAGCCTCAACATTTAACACAGAGTGTGTTAACTGTTTTGATGATGCAGGGACATTGGGTAGAAAGAATTCTTCTCTCGCCAATTTCAAAGCTTCAATCTTGGGAGGATAGTTCTATGTGTCATACCTCTTAGGACACCCCAGGACAGATGCAAACTCAGCATGATCTAGTTCCATTGTAACTCCAGCAACTAAAGACTTGATAACTAAGTGTGGAGAATTCTTATGTTGCTTCATGTTGAGATAGAAGAATCTGGTGAGTCGAGGATAGGCTAGCTCAGGGGGATTTAGCGTGAACCACAAAGAGATTTTCTTCAACATAGTGATACAGTTCAGATTCATTCCAAGCAACATATGCATACTGATCAAACTGCAGAAAGAAATCTTCCTAAATGCAAAACCATCCAACCATTGACCTTTTGAAGTGTTTGAGATGAACCAAGATTCATCAGGAGTAGTGTTCTTTGAGTAGATCTGCAATGCTTTCTCCACATTGTCTTCTGGTTGTTCCTCTGTTACCTTTCCTTTCCCCTTTTCAGCTTTAGTTGCCTTCTTCTTTTTCTTCAACTTCTTGGGGCTAGAGATCTCTGTTTCTGGTTGCTTCTCTGCAGCAGATTTCTCTTTCTTCTTCTTCTTCTTCTTCTTATTCTTCTTGTCTGAGGAGGGATTTGCATCCTTCTTAGCTTTCTTATTAGGTGGAGGAAGCTCTGCAACTGCCTCTGCACTAGGTGTTCTAGAACTGGAGTCTCCACTAATCTCTTGAACTTCATCCACTGCTGTCTTTCTCTTCTTCTCTCTACTCTGTTTTTAACCTCCGGCCATCGTCATTATGTCTGACGCTCTTTTAGTGCTCATTAGGGTTTGGGAGAAGAATAGAGAGAGAGATAGATTTGATACGGAGTGAAGGAGAAGAGAAGGAGATAAATACTCAGAGAGTTTGTATTTGAAAAGGAAACTGTAATATTTTCTGATCTTAAAATATCTGTAATGATCAAAAAATATTCAAATCTTTGAAGTCGTTGGAAATAAATAATTTAATACTATATTTGGCTGAAAATAAATTTTGAAAAAGGTAGTGGCAATATTGAGAAAATATCTACAAAGATAGCACCCAATATTGAATTATCCAAGATTTATTCACTAATCAGTTATCAGACTTATTTTCAAGGCTTTGAAAATAGTTTCAAGGTCTTGCAATGCTGTTAAGCTCAAACACATAAGACCAAATCTTTGAATATATTTTCAAGGCTTTGAAAATCAGTTCAAACCTTTGAAACACATAATAACTTACATTCCTTACCTGATGCTCCCCCTAAACCAATGAATATTTATTTAGCATGCATAATTCCAGTCTTAGAGCTGAGAACCTTTCATCTGGAAATTGTTTTGTGAAGATATCTGCAAGCTGAATGTTAGTAGAAACAAATTCAAGAACAATATCACCTTTCTCAGCATGATCTCTGATGAAATGGTGTATGACATCAATATGCTTGGTTCTTGAATGCTGTACTGGATTCTTTGTAATATATATTGCACTAGTGTTGTCACATTTGATGGGAATACTTCTGAAATCAAATCCAAGATCCCTCAAGTGTTGAGCAATCCATAATACTTGTGAACAACATGCTCCAACAGATATATATTTAGCTTCAGCTGTTGATAAAGCAACTGAGTTTTGTTTCTTAGAGTGCCCACTGATTAGAGAAGATCCAATAAATTGGCAAGTTCCAGAAGTACTTTTCCTATCAACTTTGTAACCTGCAAAGCAGCATCTGAAAATCCATGCAAAGAGAAGTTATAATGTATTGGATACCAAATCCCTAAGTCTTTGGTACCATTGAGATATCTGAATATTCTCTTCACATCAGTCAAGTGTGATTCCTTTGGATCAGCTTGAAATCTTGCACACATACATAAACTGAACATGATATCTGGGATACTAGCAGTAAGATATAGTAATGATCCAATCATACCTCTATACTCTCTTACATTGACACTCTTACCAGATTCATATTTATCTAAAGACATTGTAAAACTCATTGGAGTCTTGATTTCTTTGGATTGAGACATATTGTACTTGTTCAGCAAGTCCCTAGTGTACTTTCTTTGATGCATAAAGATGCCCTTCTTCAATTGATTTATCTGGAGTCCATGGAGGAAGTTCAACTCTCCCATCATGCTCATTTCAAATTCCCTGCTCATAAGACTTGAGAATTCTTTGCATACAAGATCATTAGTAGCTCCAAACAGAATATCATTAACATAAATCTGAACTACAATTAAATCTTTATCACAAGTCTTTATGAAAAGGGTGTTGTCTACCAATCCTCTTTTGAAATCATTTTGAAGCAGAAACTTTGACAATCTTTCATACCAAGCTCTTGGATCTTGTTTCAAACTATAAAGATCTTTGTCAAGTTTATAAACATGTTCTGGAAACTTATCATTTTCAAAACCAGGAAGTTGTGCAACATAAAATTCTTCTTGCAAGTAGCCATTCAGAAATGCACATTTCACATCCATTTGAAATAGTTCATGTTTTCGTAAGATGTAAATGCAAGAAGTATTCTAATTGCTTCTAACCTGGAACTGGAGAAAAAGTTTCCTCATAATCAATACCTTCTTCTTGATTCTAACCTTGAGCAACTAACCTTGATTTGTTTCTAATCACCTTGCCATTCTCATCCTCTGAACACCCATCTAAATGTTTGATTATGTTTATATTTTGGGTGCATATATGGTTGATCTTGACTTTCAGATCTGCATATATGTAAGAATCTCTACAATTTTTTTTTATTTCGTCGTGATTCAGGCGACAAACATGTATGTCGCCAGGAAGATGTAAAAGTGAGAAAGCATGTCTACTAGTGACAAACAAAATTTGTCACCTATGAACATAAAGGGGATCAGCCCTGTCTATTGCCAGCACAAGATCCGGGTAGAAGAAGGAAAGAATCCAGTGATCCAAGCACAGCGGAGATTGAATCCGCATATGAAAGAAGTGGTGAGAAAAGAGGTCATGAAGTGGCTAGAGGCTGGTATTATTTTTCCGATCTCAGACAGCACTTGGACTAGCCCATTCCAGTGTGTGCCTAAGAAAGGAGGTATGACTGTGGTAGAGAACAACAAGCATGAGCAGATCGCTCAATGGACAGTTACTGGATGGCGTGTGTGCATGGACTACACGAAGCTGAATGAATCCACGCTCAAGGATCACTTTTCGTTGTCGTTTATTGATCAGATCTTGATCCTTTGGCTCACCACGAGTATTACTGCTTCTTGGATGGTTATTCAGGCTAAAACCAGATAGCCATTGCTCCATAAGACCAGGAGAAGACTACCTTTACATGTCCCTATGGCACATTTTCGCTCCTCCGCATGCCATTTGGATTATGTAATGCACCGGCTACTTTCCAGCAGTGTATGATGGCCTTCTTCTCGGACATGATTGAGAAGCATTTAGAGGTTTTCATGGACGACTTTTCCTTATTTGGTGACAGTTTTGAGGACTGTCTACATCATCTCGGTCGTGTCTTGGTTCGTTGTGAAGACACTAATCTCTTGCTGAATTGGGAGAAGTGCCACTTCATGGTCACAGAAGGGATAGTTCTTGGTCACAAGATTTCATGCAGAGGTTTAGAGGTTTATCAAGCGAAGGTAGAGACGATCAAGAAGCTCCCTTATCCGAATTCAGTGAAGGGGGTCAGAAGCTTCTTGGAACATGCAGGTTTCTATCGCAGGTTTATCAAGGACTTCTCGAAAATCTGCAAGCCTTTGTGTGAGTTGCTAGGGAAAGATTTCCCGTTTTGTGTTTGATGAAGCGTGCAAGAAGGCCTTCGACTTTTTGAAGGAACAGCTCACCTCAGCTCCTATCATCACAACTCCGGATTGGAGTTTGCCATTTGAGCTCATGTGCGATGCCAGTGATTTTTCCATTGGAGTAATATTGGGTCAAAGGAAGGAAAAGGTATGCCATGTTATTTACTATGCTAATAGAGTTCTTAATGAGGCTCAACTAAACTATGGAACTACTGAGAATGAATTATTAGCTGTAATTTTTGCTCTTGACAAATTTCGGCCTTATCTTGTGGGATCGAAAGTGATTGTCTTTACAGATCATTCGGCGCTGAAGTATCTTCTTGATAAGAAGGATGCCAAGCCAAGATTGTTGCGGTGGGTTCTTTTGATGCAGGAATTTGATGTTGAGACCCGCGACAAGAAGGGTGTTGAGAATGTGGTAGCAGACCACCTCTCAAGACTTGAGAATGGAGTAGTAGAGAAGGTGCCGATTCAAGAGAACTTCCCTGACGAGAGCTTGATGTCTTTGGGGGATACTGAGCCTTGGTATTGGGAAATTGCTAACTATCTCACCAATGGGAAGATTCCGGAAGAATGGACAGTGCAGCAGAAGAAGCGGTTCTTGTATGTGGTCAAGCAATACTTTTGGGAGGATCCATATCTATTCAAGATGGGAGCTGACAACATCATTCGGAAGTGTGTGCCTACCCATGAGATCTATGATGTGATCAAACAATTTCATGCAGCGCCTAGTGGAGGCCATTTTAGCGGTCCTCGCACTGCCATGAAGGTACTACAATCCGGTTTCTTTTGGCCTACTATATTTAAGGATTGTCATGATTTGGTTGCAGGGTGTGATAGCTGCCAAAGAACGGGTAACATCTCCAAGCGAGATGAGATGCCAATGTCTGAATGGCGTGAGGTGGAGCCCTTCGATGTTTGGGGCATAGACTTCATGGGTCCGTTCCCTCCTTCGTATGGTAATTTATAAATCCTCCTTGCTGTTGATTATGTGACGAAAGGGGTTGAAGCAATTGCGTGACCCAAGAATGATGCAGCGACGGTAGAGAAATTTCTGAAGAAGCATATATTTACTCGGTTTGGCACACCAAGGGCAATGGTGAGCGATGAAGGTTCACACTTCATAAACCGAGTGTTTGCCAGAGTCTTGAAGACGTACGGGGTGTCTATCCATAAGGTTTCCCTACCTTATCACCCCCAAACCAATGGGCAAGCGGAAGTTTCAAACAGGGAGATTTAGGGGATTCTTCAGAAAACCGTCAACACCGGATGCAAGGATTGGGCTGTGAAGCTAGATGACGCATTGTGGGCATACCGTACTGCATGGAAGACGCCATTGAACATGTCACCGTTCCATCTTGTCTTCGGTAAGGCATGTCATCTTCCCGTTGAGTTAGAGCACAAGGTTTATTGGGCGATCAAGCGATTGAACATGGATCCCAAGTTAGCAGGACAAGCAAGGAAGATGAAGCTTCTTGAACTTGAGGAGTGGAGATTACAGGCCTATGATAGTTCCCGGATTTACAAGGTGAAGATGAAGAGATGGCACGACAGTTGTCTCAAACCGAAGGAACTTCGTGTGGGACAAAAGGTATTGTTATTCAACTCACGCATGAAGCTATTTCCGGGAAAGCTTCGTTCGAGATGGTCCGGTCCGTTCCGGATCCACCAAATATATCCTTGGGGTGCGGTTGAGTTAGAAGATCCACATACGAATGAGTGTTTCCGCGTCAATGGAAGCAGAGTCAAGCCGTACTTGGAATCTGCGCCAATTCCGGCCAAAGTGGATGTTATCTACTTTGACGAGCCGTGATCGTATCGAGGTAACTGGGTCGGGCCGTCGACCGTAAATTACAAAGAGCTTGTTGGGAGGCAACCCAACGTATTTTAGGCATTAGTGCAGAGAGTGTGTTTTAAATACTGTTGTGTGCGTTTTTAATTCCGCTTTATTATCTGAAGGGTGAGAGAGCGAGAATTTGACATTTTAATTGATTCTCCGTAGGGTTACAGGTGAACATGCGATTCGGAATCCCCTTCTTGATGTGCGTAGACTCGCATGGAAAGGCGCGCATCGGAGTTCGGACGTAAAAGAAAGGCGTAATTTGAACATGAAAAGATGTGATCACGAGGAGATTCCCGAGGATTTCGGGAAGCGTGTCGCGGAAAAAATTGGCTCAAGAACAAACAGTGGAACAAGGAATTCAAAGCTAAGGAAACTCGAAGATGAAGCAAACGAAGCGGATCGAAAAAAAAAATGAAACCGAAGTCAGGGGTGTTCGCATGAACACCCCCTGTGTTGCACGAACACCAGCCCCCCCAAAAAAATTCTGCTCATTATTAAGAACAAGAAAAATTGCTCCTGTGAACACTGTTCGTGCGAACACCCCTTTTTTTCGCACGTACAGGAGTAAAAAGGGGAAATCAGCGGCTTTTTGAGGGTAAAGAAGGAAATTGGGTCAATTTTTTACATCATCGGGCAATTTTTTTTGTTTCATCGGGCAACTCTTCTTCCTCGGTCATCCTCCAACACAACCCGACGCCCTCAAACCTTCCTCCATCTCTCTCAAATCCGACCAAACTCCGGTGAGTCCCTCAATTTTCCAGCGTTTTTTTTCCTCTCTCTCACTCCGGCGACCTCTCTCTCACTCCGGCGACACCCGAACCAGCGGCAGAAACGCAACCCTCCCCTCCCTAACTGCAACCGGACGCCCTCAACCCCGACCAAAGCTCCGTCGAATTCCTCCGACCTCCGGAACTGAGTGCTTCGCAGTCGCCCCTCCGGCAGCCTCTCTTCCTCACGCCGGCGACCCCCGAACCAGCAGAAACCCATCTTCTTTCCCCCCCCCCCCCCCCGACGGCTATCTCACCACAAAGCCACCACCGCGACCAACAACCCTCAGCAGCTTCTAACATCAAAGCTGGGTTGTTGAAATCAATTGAAGGAGGAGGGTCAGAATTGGGGAAGAACACACCTAGGGTTCTTCAAAAAAATTGTCAAATTGAAGAGGAAAGAGTTCGATTAAACTCTCGACGAAGAAGGAAGAACTGACGGGGATACAAGGAGAGGCTAGGAGCAGCGTTCAATCGGAGTAATTCAACGAAAGAATTCGGCGTCCAAAATCGGGTTCTTGTTGGAAAATTCTGCGAATTTTTTGTCGGTACTCCTAAACTCTCTCTTTATTTCCGCATTATTCTCTTTTCTTTATTTGTGAATTGGATTGTTGAATTGGATTGTTGAGTTGAATTGTTAAGTGGCGTTTGTGAATTGAATCTTTATTATCATGTCGAGGACCCACCTATCTTACCACCCGGAGAGCCCGAGTATGTGGTGTCGGAATCTCCGCCACACCGCATACTCAACAAACCAATGCCCCCTAAGCCCCGTTTGAGAAAGGGTAGGTTGGACAAAGGGCTAAAGATAGCCAATGCGAATGTGTTGCCAACCAAATATTGCACATATCGGTTCGTGAGTTTTCAAGCTCATGTTTCGTCGTTTCGCGACCGATACCTTAAGCTAAGAGGTGCGGCCGAGAAACCCTACCCCATAGACGAAGTGTTAAGGAACGTAAATTGCACATTTTAGTATGTTAACGAACTCTTCATAACTTGCTATGTGTAATTTATCTATTTTATCTCTCTTTCTAGACTTATGCTTGTTTTCATAGTTTTGGTTGTTTTTATCTTATTTTGTAGGCAAAGACGTGATTTAGAACGCAAGAGGCTAGTTGGGAGAGCTTAAATGATGAATTGAGACGCTTTAGAGGGGCCAAGAGAAGTGAAGAAGGATTTAGATGGGCTTATATTGAAGAAATCAAGTGGAAAAGATGCAAAAAATTGGAGAAAATGCAAGTTAAAGGCTAGATTGCAAGTCAAAAGTGTTGTCAAATGGCATATTTTAGAAGAAATTAACGGAATGAGGTGCTATGTGGCATTTTCTAAAGTTAAAATGGGTTAATATGCATGAGTTTTAACGGACTGGGGGTGGAGTTGCTATTTTCCAGAACCTTTTAAGAAGGGCTGGGGGCCTTTTAAAGCCCCCAGCAAACATTAGGGGGCCGAAGTGCAAAAAAACATTAAAACGGCTCACACACGGAGGATCGTCCTCTTCCTCGCGACGCTACAGAGAGGAGCCACCATTGAAGCTGCGACGAAGCTTCTCCGAAGCTCAGCCCGTCCTCAATTCACAACCAAATCAAGCAAACCTTATACCAAAACGCTCCCCAGCCCAAGCCCTATCCATTGCACCCCTCAATTTTGCCCAACACGAAGGAACAAAGAAAGCCCTAAATCACCTAGGGTTCATGAGGACGAAGGAAATCGACGATAAAGAAGGTTTGATATCAATTCAACGGGGGAGATGAATCTTTGGAGGCTACGAAACACATCCCCCCAAGTCTATATGAACATTTTGGACTTGGTGAGAGGCCTAGTGTTCCTTATTACTATGCATTTACTAGTCATGAAAATCATTCTAAGGAATCAATGCGTTCCATACGTGAACGTGCGATTAAAAATGGTGATTATTTTCCTAAGTATGATTATTCTTGGCATGGTAGTAGGACACTAGATTACACATCTCATGCTTCTTGTGCACAATCACCTCCCTCAAACACTTACATGTTTTTGAACTCTTATGATTCTTGCACTTATCAATATAATGATATGATGTGTGAATCAAGAGGAGTTAATCATTTTGAAAGGGAATCACATGTGAATGATGAGCTAAATACGCCTATAAGTGATTCTTTATATGAGAACATTCAAAAGCATATTCAATAGAATAAAGAAATTTTGGAATCACTAATAGAATCAAGAGAATCACAAAGAAAATTTGAAGAATCATTCTCTCACTTGGAGGATAGAGTGGCTTCCTCACAATCGCATGATGATTCTCTTGAATGTAGTACTTACTCTTCACAAGACTCATCATCACACGAGTCTCAACTTTCTATTCACACACATCACGAGCCTATTCGAGACCAAATTTTGGATGATGTGTTTGATGATGGAGTTGTTGCAACTAGGATAGGTGATTGTATTCATTTCTCATATGCACATTCTAGAGAAGCATGTGATAGTGATATTGGTAGTGAAATTGATATTTTTGATGATGACTCTTCAACCCATGACATGCGTGAAGCCATTTCGGATGACTCACATAGTGACGCATGTGAGGAGGATTCACAAAATGGAAATCACTCATGTGATGAGTTAGAAGTCAAATTGGATGCTACCATTCATGAAGGAAATGTTATTTTGTCTAGTGCTTATGAAGAGTCTAATATTCACCATAGTTCCAATGATCATGAGCATCACTTATTTTGTGATGACTTAGAGGATACTCTAGGAGAACCCCCTCCACTAGAAATTGTGGAAGAATCTTCAAGTAAGTTGGGGGGTTCATGTGTTGATACTCCGATTCATATAGACTCTTTTACTACATCTTCTAGAGAATTAGATGAGCTTACTTGGGAGGAAATAGAATTTTTGTATGGTAGTGAGGCTTCCTACTCATCTCTTCTCATGGAAGATGCAATTAACTTTGATGAAAAGGAGAGACTAATGGCTCAACTTGACCAAGTCAATGATACAAATCATGAGCCAAAGGGTTTGGATGTGGTTTCATGTTCCCAATTGATTTTGCCTCTTTCTTGTGAAGCCACATCCCTAAATCCATATGACTTATTTAAAATTGATGAGATTAAAGATTCACAAGTTGCCCATATATCTCAAGTTGTGATTTCAAGTAAAAATTTGGCAACTTATGAAGACTCATTCTATGATTCAATTCATTTGAGGATTTCAAACCCTTTTCTTAAGATGATGCATGACGTAAACACTTGCTCTAGATTAATTGATAGATTTTGCTTGCATCTCTTATTCATCTTTTGTATCTTGACCCTACATCTCCTATCTATTCTAATTGATGAATCAAACTTTTTAAAGGAGAAGTACTTTTCTAAGAATGAAGTAGGGTCATGACATGGAAAGAAGTTTCCAAGATTGGGAGTGGGATAGCATCATTTTCTTTGTTCTACCTCCCTAGTTGTAAATAAATAAATTAGTTTATCTCTATTTCTTGCATTTTCTTTTTTTTTTTCTTTTCTTTTACCATTTTGTAGGTTGCTCTTGGAGGAAGACTTGTGCTTGGTGCCAAGAAAGCTAAAATGAGGTCTATCTATCCCTTATATCTTATATGAACTTGTATGCTCTTCCATTGTTCTCACACATTGAGGACAATGTGACATTTTAGTTGGAGGGTGGGAAGTAGATATACTACTTGTCTTAAATGGTTACTAGCATGCTTTTTCTTCATTAGTGATTTACTTGAAAAATTCAAAAAAAATGAAAATTTTTGAAAAATTCATAAAAATAAAAAAAATTGAAAATTTTGAAAGAAAATGTGTGTGCACCTTTCATGAGAAGCATCACTCTTTTCCCGTGTCAAACCATAGTTTTTTTTTTCTTTCTTTGGTAGTTTTATTCATTTTAACCTTTCATCTTGAGTCTAGATTTTATTTTCTTCTTTAATAGGTTTATTGAGTCTTAGAAAGTTTTAGTTGAGTCACTTATTATGAAAAAAAGAGAGTGAAAAAAAAATAAAAAATGAAAAAAAAAATGAGAAAAGTGAAAAGGTGGAATTTTAGGAAACTAGATGTTTTCAAAGAATGAAATCTCTTAGTCCATGTTCTTTTTATTTTATTTTAAAAAGGAATTCTTTGCTTATACTCAATACATCTACACCAATATCCCACCTAACGCAATCATGCGTTCTCACAAAGCGACACACTAAATTTACGTTTCATGTTTAAGTCCTTCAAGCTAAGTTGATCACATAAACTTTGACATCTTTTAATTTCGATAAAGGGTGCATTTTCTAAAGTTATTTGAACTTAACAAAAAGGATTTTAATTCTAATCGTTTTTGCGGTGGAAACTTGTAGCTCATTGGAGTGGTGGTTACCAATGACACCCCATGCGATGTCTAAGAAATAGAGGGGTGTCCGGGATAATGTTCCGTCACCATCTAGATAGCTCCCTTGGTTTAGCTTAAAAAGCCTACTCGCTTGTATATTCCTCTGTTTTGTTGTGGGTCTTGGAGAGCCTTGAATTGGAGGTGGAAAAAAAATGTGTTAATGCTATAAATCTCGAAAAAAAAAATAATAAATTGCAACACCTCCCAAAAATCCGCAAAAGGATCATACAAGCCCATAACCACATCCCCCATTCTAAAACACGTTTTTGTTCAAAGCTTTGAAAGTCCATCCTACATGGGTGCTTTTGAATAAGTTTGAGAGTGTCTAGTTTCATGTGATCCTTATTTTTGAAGGCATATTTTCTCGCAAACTGGACTTAATTTAACAAGTTTTGTGGTTCGCATGAGTCACCTTCTACCAAAAACCGCCCACATTTGTATGAGTATATGCTTAGACGTCCATAGGCTTCTTTCTCTATCTTCTTGGACTTTGAGAATTTATTTGAGGAGACATTTGTGCATTCTTCTTTTTCCCCCACAAAAAAATTAAAATTAGCTAGTAATCTTTAGTATTTTATTTCTTTGAGTTCTCACTTAGGATATGTGTGTGTATGTTTGTAAATATTTGAGTCTAGTTTAGAATTGAGTCAAGCCTTGTCTAGTTGAGTGTGTGTGTCTCATGATTGGTTCTTCACTAGTTCACTACTCATATCGCTCTCTTTGCCCGAGGACGAGCAAAAGGCTAGTTGAGGGTGTGTTAAGGAACGTAAATTGCACATTTTAGTATGTTAACGAACTCTTCATAACTTGCTAATATGTGTAATTTATCTATTTTATCTCTCTTTCTAGACTTATGTTTGTTTTCGTTGTTTTGGTTGTTTTTATCTTATTTTGTAGGCAAAGACGTGATTTAGAACGCAAGAGGCTAGTTGGGAGAGCTTGAATGATGAATTGAGACGCTTTAGAGGGGCCAAGAGAAGTGGAGAAGGATTAAGATGGGCTTATATTGAATAAATCAAGTGAAAAAGATGCCAAAAATTGAAGAAAATGCAAGTTAAAGGCTAGATTGCAAGTCAAAAGTGATGTCAAAGGGCATATTTGAGAAGAAATTAACGGAATGAGGTGCAATGTGGCATTTTCTAAAGTTAAAAAGGGTTAATATGCATGAGTTTTAACGGATTGGGGGTGGAGTTGCTATTTTCCAGAACCTTTTAAGAAGGGCTTGGGGCCTTTTAAAGCCCCCAGCAAACATTAGGGGGCCGAAGTGCAAAAAAACATGAAAACAGCTCACACACGGAGAATCGTCCTCTTCCTCACGACGCTGCAGAGAGGAGCCACCATTGAAGTTACGACGAAGCTTCTCCAAAGCTCAGCCCATCCTCAATTCGCACCCAAATCAAGCAAACCTTATACCAAAACGCTCCCCAGCCCAAGCCCTATCCATTGCACCCCTCAATTTGGCCCAAAACGAAGGAACAAAGAAAGCCCTAAATCACCTAGGGTTCATGAGGACGACGCAAATTGACGATAAAGAAGGTTTGATATCAATTCAACGGGGGAGATGAATCCTTGGAGGCTACGAAACACATCCCCCAAGTCTATATAAAGCAAGTTTGAAGAAATTTTGAGGGTCTCCTCTCACAAACCTGTCAGTACACGACGCTCTGTTCTAGCTCTGTTTCTCCTCTCTCTCTCTCCGATTTCACCCGACTCTGGGTTCGATCTTGAGTCCCTGAGCTCTCACTTGAGCTAATTATGGGCCAAGAATCATAGGAAGAGGAAAAGAGGGAGATAGGAGGTCTGTTCTTGGTGATTTCTACTTTGTCGGCTGCTGCTCTGTTTTTACTCCGGTACTGTAGCAACAGCGGCAGTAGCAGTTGTTAGGTTGCTAGATTTGATTCATTTTGGGTTGATTAGATTCAAGTTGGGTTGTTTCGCTCTTCACTTTGAACTATAGCTAGTGTATTGGGGTTGAAATTGAGAAGAACTTGTGTATTCTTGAGTTTTGAGGTTGAAATATATGGAAATCTATTTGAATATATTGGTGAAATCTCTTCTTCAACTCAATAACATGCTTATCTAGTTCTTTTGTTCGGTTAATTGATGAAGTTGGATGACTTGTTGTGAGATTTTCAATTGTTCTTCTAGTTTCACAAGTTTAGATGTCGAATTCATTGAATTCTTGTGTCGAAAGACAAATCCGAATTGTGGCTTGATCTTGTATGTGGACTCACTTGGCGGAGTACATATCCTTGATGCTTGACATAAATCGATTTTGGGTTTTGCTCTTGAATTCATGAACCAAACATTCATTTTTGCTTTAGAATCCATGTTTCTTCGCTTGATACAAGTTTTGGGTTTTGAACTTCATTTACAAGTTCTCTAGCGAAATCAATTGACCCAACTTCACTTTCATATCGGCTAGCTCTTTTGAATCGTAGTAGTATTAGTATTCGTTTCTTTTGGTTCTTACTCGAATTCTCAAACTTGCTCCATCACTAGTGGTGGATTCCCGCAGAGCCCCCTTTCTCCTCAGTCTTGGCAAACTCTAAAGCCGTTGAGAATTTGTTACTTGTTTTAGTTAGTCGTTTTTCTACTAGCTATTGCTAGTTTTGCAAGTCATTTTCTAGCCCTCCTCATCTTGTGGATTCGACTCCGGACTTACCGGATTATTACTTGAGACGATATCCTATACTTGGGATTTTGTCGAACAAGTTTTTGGCGCCGTTGCCGGGGAGAGGCTAGGCTTTAGATTTGATTTGCTTTCTTAGTTAGTTTGTTATTAGTTTGTTTTTTACATTTTTTCTAGTTGTTTGTGGTTAGTTAAGCTTGTGAGATTCAAGAGGGCTTGTGAAATTCATCAACTACCTCTCATCTACTTGCTTGGAAAAAAATGTCTCATGAACATTTTGGACTTGGTGAGAGGCCTAGTGTTCCTTATTACTATGCATTTAATAGTCATGGAAATCATTCTAAGGAATCAATGCGTTCCATACGTGAACATGCGATTAAAAATGGTGATTATTTTCCTAAGAATGATTATTCTTGGCATTGTAGTAGGACACTAGATTACACATCTTATGCTTCTTGTGCACAATCACCTCCCTCAAACACTTACATGTTTTTGAACTCTTATGATTCTTGCACTTATCAATATAATGATATGATGTGTGAATCAAGAGGAGTTAATCATTTTGAAAGGGAATCACTTGTGAATGATGAGCTAAATATGCAGATAAGTGATTCTTTATATGAGAACATTCAAAAGCATATTCAAAAGAATAAAGAAATTTTGGAACCACTAATAGAATCAAGAGAATCACAAAGAAAATTTGAAGAATCATTCTCTCACTTGGAGGATAGAGTGGTTTCCTCATAATAGCATGATGATTCTCTTGAATATAGTACTTACTCTTCACAAGACTCATCATCACACGAGTCTCAACTTCCTATTCATACACATCACGAGCCTATTCAAGACCAAATTTTGGATGATGTGTTTGATGATGGAGTTGTTGCAACTAGGATAGGTGATTGTATTCATTTATCATATGCACATTCTAAAGAAGCATGTGATAGTGATATTGGTAGTGAAATTGATATTTTTGATGATGACTCTTCAACCCATGACATGAGTGAAGCCATTTTGGATGACTCACATAGTGACGCATGTGAGGAGGATTCACAAAATGGAAATCACTCATGTGATGAGTTAGAAGTCAAATTGGATGCTATCATTCATGAAGGAAATGTTATATTGTCTAGTGCTTATGAAGAGTCTAATATTCACCATAGTTCCAATGATCATGAGCATCACTTATTTTGTGATGACTTAGAGGATACTCTAGGAGAACCCCCTCAACTAGAAATTGTGGAAGAATCTTCAAGTAAGTTGGGGGGTTCATGTGTTGATACTCCGATTCATATAGACTCTTCGACTACATCTTCTAGAGAATTAGATGAGCTTACTTGGGAGGAAATAGAATTTTTGTATGGTAGTGAGGCTTCCTACTCATCTCTTCTCATGGAAGATGCAATTAACTTTGATGAAAAGGAGAGACTAATGGCTCAACTTGACCAAGTCAATGATACAAATCATGAGCCTAAGGGTTTGGATGTGGTTTCATGTTCCCAATTGATTTTGCCTCTTTCTTGTGAAGCCACATCCCTAATCCATATGACTTATTTAAAATTGATGAGATTGAAGATTCACAAGTTGCCCATATATCTCAAGTTGTGATTTCAAGTAAAAATTTGGCAACTTATGAAGACTCATTCTATGATTCAATTCATTTGAGGATTTCAAACCCTTTCCCTAAGATGATGCATGACATAAACACTTGCTCTAGATTAATTGTTAGATTTTGCTTGCATCTCTTATTCATCTTTTGTATCTTGACCCTACTTCTCCTATCTATTCTAATTGATGAATCAAACTTGTTAAAGGAGAAGTACTTTTCTAAGAATGAAGTAGGGTCATGGCATGGAAAGAAGTTTCCAAGATTGGGAGTGGGATAGCATCACTTTCTTTGTTCCACCTCCCTAGTAGTAAATAAATAAATTAGTTTATCTCTATTTCTTGCATTTTCTTTTCTTTTCTTTTACCATTTTGTAGGTTGCTCTTGGAGGAAGACTTGTGCTTGGTGCCAAGAAAGCTAAAATGAGGTCTATCTATCCCTTATATCTTATATGAACTTGTATGCTCTTCCATTGTTCTCACACATTGAGGACAATGTGACATTTTAGTTGGGGGGTGGGAAGTAGATATACTACTTGGCTTAAATGGTTACTAGCATGCTTTTTCTTCATTAGTGATTTACTTGAAAAATACAAAAAAAATGAAAAATTTTGAAAAAATCATAAAAATTTAAAAAATTGAAAATTTTGAAAGAAAATGTGTGTGAACCTTTCATGAGAAGCATCACTCTTTTCCTGTGTCAAACCATAAATTTTTTTTCTTTCTTTGGTAGTTTATTTATTTTAACCTTTCATCTTGAGTCTAGATTTTATTTCTTCTTTAATAGCTTTATTGAGTCTTAGAAAGTTTCAGTTGAGTCACTTATTATGAAAAAAAAAAAGAGTGAAAAAAAAAATGAAAAAAAAATGAGAAAAGTGAAAAGGGGGAATTTTAGGAAACTAGATGTTTTCAAAGAATGAAATCTCTTAGTCCATGTTCTTTTTATTTTATTTTAGAAAGGAATTCTTTGCTTATACTCAATACATATACACCAATATCCCACCTTCCGCGATATCATGCGTTCTCACAAAGCGACACACTAAATTTACGTTTCATGTTTAAGTCCTTAAAGCTAAGTTGATCACATAAACTTTGACGTCTTTTACTTTTGATAAAGGGTGCATTTTCTAAAGCTATTTGAACTTCACAAAAAGGATTTTAATTCTAATCTTTTTTGCGGTGGAAACTTGTAGCTCATTGGAGTGGTGGTTACCAATGAAACCCCATGCGATGTCTAAGAAATAGATGGGTGTCCGGGGATAACGTTACGTCACCACCTAGATAGCTCCCCTGGTTTAGCTTAAAAAGCCCACTCGCTTGTATATTCCTCTGTTTTGTTGTGGGTCTTGGAGAGCCTTGGATTGGAGTTGGAAAAAAAATGTGTTAATGCTATAAATCTCGAAAAAAAAAATGATAAATTGCACCACCTCCCAAAAAATCCGCAAAAGGATCATACAAGCCCACAACCACATCCCCCATTCTAAAACTCGCTTTTGTTCAAAGCTTTGAAAGTCCATCCTACATGGTTGCTTTTGAATAAGTATGAGAATGTCTAGTTTCATGTGATCCTTATTTTTGAAGGCATACTTTCTCGCAAATTGGACTTAATTTAACAAGTTTTGTGGTTTGCATGAGTCACCTTCTAACAAACACCGACCACATTTGTATGAGTATATGCTTAGACGTCCATAGGTTTCATTCTCTATCTTCTTGGACTTTGAGAATTTATTTGAGGAGACACTTGTGTATTCTTCTTTTTCCCCCACAAAAAAAATTAAAATTAGCTAGTAATCTTTAGTATTTTATTTCTTTGAGTTCTCACTTAGGATATGTGTGTGTGTGTGTTTGTAAATATTTGAGTCTAGTTTAGAATTGAGTTGAGCCTTGTCTAGTTGAGTGTGTGTCTCTCATGATTGGTTCTTCACTAGTTCACTACTCATATCGCTCTCTTTGCCCGAGGACGAGCAAAAGGCTAGTTCGGGGGTGTGTTAAGGAACGTAAATTGCACATTTTAGTATGTTAACGAACTCTTCATAACTTGCTAATATGTGTAATTTATCTATTTTATCTCTCTTTCTGGACTTATGCTTGTTTTCGTTGCTTTTATTGTTTTTATCTTATTTTGTAGGCAAAGACGTGATTTAGAACGCAAGAGACTAGTTGGGAGAGCTTGAATGATTAATTGAGACGCTTTAGAGGGGCCAAGAGAAGTGAATAAGGATTTAGATGGGCTTATATTGAAGAAATCAAGTGGAAAAGATGCCAAAAGTTGGAGAAAATGCAAGTTAAAGGCTAGATTGCAAGTCAAAAGTGATGTCAAAGGGCATATTTGAGAAGAAATTAACGGAATGAGGTGCTATGTGGCATTTTCTAAAGTTAAGAAGGGTTAACATGCATGAGTTTTAATGGATTGGGGGTGGAGTTGCTATTTTCCAGAACCTTTTAAGAAGGGATGGGGGCCTCTTAAAGCCCCCAGCAAACATTAGGGGGCCGAAGTGCAAAAAAACATTAAAACAGCTCACACAAGGAGGATCGTCCTCTTCCTCGCGACGCGGCAGAGAGGAGCCACCATTGAAGCTGCAACAAAGCTTCTCCGAATCTCAGCCCGTCCTCAATTCGCACCCAAATAAAGCAAACCTTATACCAAAACTCACCCCAGCCAAAGCCCTATCCATTGCACCCCTCAATTTGGCCCAAAACGAAGGAACAAAGAAAGCCCTAAATCACCTAGGGTTCATGAGGACGACAGAAATCGACGATAAAGAAGGTTTGATATCAATTCAACGGGGGAGCTGAATGCTTGGAGGCTACGAAACACATCCCCTAAGTCTATATAAAGCAAGTTTGAAGACATTTTGAGGGTCTCCTCTCACAAACCCATTAGTACACGACGCTCTGTTCTGGCTCTGTTTCTCCTCTCTCTCTCTATCTCTGATTTCACCCGACTCTGGGTTCGATCTTGAGTCCCTGATCTCTCTCTTGAGCTAATTAAGGGCCAAGAATCATAGGAAGAGGAAGAGAGGGAGAGAGGAGGTCTGCTCTTGGTGATTTCTACTTTGTCGGCTGCTGCTCTGTTTTTACTCCGGTACTGTAGCAACAGCAGCAGTAGCAGTTGTTAGGTTGCTAGCTTTAATTCATTTTGGGTTGCTTTGATTCAAGTTGGGTTGTTTTGCTCTTCACTTTGAACTATAGCTAGTGTATTGGGGTTGAATTTGAGAAGAACTTGTGTATTCTTGAGTTTTGAGGTTGAAATATATGGAAATCTATTTGAATATATTGGTGAAATCTCTTCTTCAACTCAATAACATGCTTAGCTAGTTCTTTTGTTGGGTTAATTGATGAAGTTGGATGGCTTGTTGTGAGATTTTCAATTGTTCTTCTAGTTTCACAAGTTTGGATGTCGAATTCATTGAATTCTTGTGTCGAAAGACAAATCCGAATTGTGGCTTGATCTTGTATGTGGACTCACTTGGCAGAGTACATATCCTTGACATAAATCGATTTTGGGTTTCGCTCTTGAATTCATGAACTAAACATTCATTTTTGCTTTAGAATCCATGTTTCTTCAATTGATACAAGTTTTGGGTTTTGAACTTCATTTACAAGTTCTCTAGCGAAATCAGTTGACCCAACTTCACTTTCATATCGACTAGCTCTTTTGAATCGTAGTAGTATTAGTATTCGTTTCTTTTGGTTCTTACTCGCATTCTCAAACTTGCTCCATCACTAGTGGTGGATTCCCGCCGAGCCCCCTTTCTCCTCAGTCTTGGCAAGCTCTAAAGCCGTTGAGAATTTGTTACTTGTTTTAGTTAGTCTTTTTTCTACTAGCTATTGCTAGTTTTGCAAGTCATTTTCTATCCCTCCTCTCCTTGTGGATTCGACTCCGGACTATCCGGATTATTACTTGAGACGATATCCTATACTTGGGATTTTGTCGAACAAGTTTTGGCGCCGTTGCCGGGGAGAGGCTAGGCTTTAGATTTGATTTGCTTTCTTAGTTAGTTTGTTAGTAGTTTTTTTTTTGACATTTTTCTAGTTGTTTGTGGTTAGTTAAGCTTGTGAGATTCAAGAGGGCTTGTGAAATTCATCAAGTACCTCTCATCTACTTGCTTGGAAAAAAATGTCTCATGAACATTTTGGACTTGGTGAGATGCCTAGTGTTCCTTATTACTATGCATTTACTAGTCATGGAAATCATTCTAAGGAATCAATGCGTTCCATACGTGAACGTGCGATTAAAAATGGCGATTATTTTCTCAAGAATGATTATTCTTGGCATGGTAGTAGGACACTAGATTACACATCTCATGCTTCTTGTGCACAATCACCTCCCTCAAACACTTACATGTTTTTGAACTCTTATGATTCTTGCACTTATCAATATAATGATATGATGTGTGAATCAAGAGGAGTTAATCATTTTGAAAGGGAATCACTTGTGAATGATGAGCTAAATACGCCTATAAGTGATTTTTTATATGAGAACATTCAAAAGCATATTCAAAAGAATAAAGAAATTTTGGAATCACTAATAGAATCAAGAGGATCACGAAGAAAATTTGAAGAATCATTCTCTCACTTGGAGGATAGAGTGGCTTCCTCACAATCGCATGATGATTCTCTTGAATATAGTACTTACTCTTCACAAGACTCATCATCACACGAGTCTCAACTTCCTATTCACACACATCACGAGCTTATTCAAGACCAAATTTTGGATGACGTGTTTGATGATGGACTTGTTGCAACTAGGATAGGTGATTGTATTCATTTCTCATTTGCACATTCTAAAGAAGCATGTGATAGTGATATTGGTAGTGAAATTGATATTTTTGATGATGACTCTTCAACCCATGACATGAGTGAAGCCATTTTGGATGACTCACATAGTGACGCATGTGAGGAGGATTCACAAAATGGAAATCACTCATGTGATGAGTTAGAAGTCAAATTGGATGCTACCATTCATGAAAGAAATGTTATTTTGTCTAGTGCTTATGAAGAGTCTAATATTCACCATAGTTCCAATGATCATGAGCATCACTTATTTTGTGATGACTTAGAGGATACTCTAGGAGAACCCCCTCCACTAGAATATGTGGAAGAATCTACTAGTGAGTTGGGGGGTTCATTTGTTGATACTCCGATTCATATAGACTCTTTTACTACATCTTCTATAGAATTAGATGAGCTTACTTATGAGGAAATAGAATTTTTGTATGGTAGTGAGGCTTCCTACTCATCTCTTCTCATGGAAGATGCAATTACTTTGATGAAAAGGAGAGACTAATGGCTCAACTTGACCAAGTCAATGATCCAAATCATGAGCCTAAGGGTTTTGATGTGGTTTCATGTTCCCAATTGATTTTATCTCTTTCTTGTGAAGCCACATCCCTAAATCCATATGACTTATTTAAAATTGATGAGATTGAAGATTCACAAGTTGCCCATATATCTCAAGTTGTGATTTCAAGTAAAAATTTGGCAACTTATGAAGACTCATTCTATGATTCAATTCATTTGAGGATTTCAAACCCTTTTCTTAAGATGATGCATGACATAAACACTTGCTCTAGATTAATTGTTAGATTTTGCTTGCATCTCTTATTCATCTTTTGTATCTTGACCCTACTTTTCCTATCTATTCTAATTGATGAATCAAACTTTTTAAAGGAGAAGTACTTTTCTAAGAATGAAGTAGGGTCATGGCATGGAAAGAAGTTTCCAAGATTGGGAGTGGGATAGCATCATTTTCTTTGTTCCACCTCCCTAGTTGTAAATAAATAAATTAGTTTATCTCTATTTCTTGCATTTTCTTTTCTTTTCTTTTACCATTTTGTAGGTTGCTCTTGGAGGAAGACTTGTGCTTGGTGCCAAGAAAGCTAAAATGAGGTCTATCTATCCCTTATATCTTATATGAACTTGTATGCTCTTCCATTGTTCTCACACATTGAGGACAATGTGACATTTTAGTTGGGGGGTGGGAAGTAGATATACTACTTGGCTTAAATGGTTACTAGCATGCTTTTTCTTCATTAGTGATTTACTTGAAAAATACAAAAAAATGAAAAATTTTGAAAAAATCATAAAAATTTAAAAAATTGAAAATTTTGAAAGAAAACGTGTGTGAACCTTTCATGAGAAGCATCACTCTTTTCCCGTGTCAAACCATAGATTTTGTTTCTTTCTTTGGTAGTTTATTTATTTTAACCTTTCATCTTGAGTCTAGATTTTATTTTCTTCTTTAATAGCTTTATCTAGTATTAGAAAGTTTTAGTTGAGTCACTTATTATGAAAAAAAAAGGGTGAAAAAAAAATAAAAAATGAGAAAAGTGAAAAGGGGGAATTTTAGGAAACTAGATATTTTCAAAGAATGAAATATCTTAGTCCATGTTCTTTTTATATTATTTTAGTAAGGAATTCTTTGCTTATACTCAATACATATACACCAATATCCCACCTTCCGCGATATCATGCGTTCTCACAAAGCGACACACTAAATTTACGTTTCATGTTTAAGTCGTTCAAGCTAAGTTGATCACATAAACTTTGACGTCTTTTACTTTTGATAAAGGGTGCATTTTCTAAAGCTATTTGAACTTCACAAAAAGGATTTTAATTCTAATCGTTTTTGCGGTGGAAACTTGTAGCTCATTGGAGTGGTGGTTACCAATGAAACCCCATGCGATGTCTAAGAAATAGAGGGGTGTCCGGGGATAACGTTACGTCACCACCTAGATAGCTCCCCTGGTTTAGCTTAAAAAGCCCACTCGCTTGTATATTCCTCTGTTTTGTTGTGGTTCTTGGAGAGCCTTGGATTGGAGTTGGAAAAAAATGTGTTAATGCTATAAATCTCGAAAAAAAAAATGATAAATTGCACCACCTCCCAAAAATCCGCAAAAGGATCATACAAGCCCACAACCACATCCCCCATTCTAAAACTCGCTTTTGTTCAAAGATTTGAAAGTCCATCCTACATGGTTGCTTTTGAATAAGTATGAGAATGTCTAGTTTCATGTGATCCTTATTTTTGAAGGCATACTTTCTCGCAAATTGGACTTAATTTAACAAGTTTTGTGGTTTGCATGAGTCACCTTCTAACAAACACCGACCACATTTGTATGAGTATATGCTTAGACGTCCATAGGTTTCATTCTCTATCTTCTTGGACATTGAGAATTTATTTGAGGAGACACTTGTGTATTCTTCTTTTTCCCCCACAAAAAAAATTAAAATTAGCTAGTAATCTTTAGTATTTTATTTCTTTGAGTTCTCACTTAGGATATGTGTGTGTGTTTGTAAATATTTGAGTCTAGTTTAGAATTGAGTCAAGCCTTGTCTAGTTGAGTGTGTGTCTCTCATGATTGGTTCTTCACTAGTTCACTACTCATATCGCTCTCTTTGCCCGAGGACGAGCAAAAGGCTAGTTCGGGGGTGTGTTAAGGAACGTAAATTGCACATTTTAGTATGTTAACGAACTCTTCATAACTTGCTAATATGTGTAATTTATCTATTTTATCTCTCTTTCTGGACTTATGCTTGTTTTCGTTGCTTTTATTGTTTTTATCTTATTTTGTAGGCAAAGACGTGATTTAGAACGCAAGAGACTAGTTGGGAGAGCTTGAATGATTAATTGAGACGCTTTAGAGGGGCCAAGAGAAGTGAAGAAGGATTTATATGGGCTTATATTGAAGAAATCAAGTGTTAAAGATGCCAAAAATTGGAGAAAATGCAAGTTAAAGGCTAGATTGCAAGTCAAAAGTGATGTCAAAGGGCATATTTGAGAAGAAATTAACGGAATGAGGTGCTATGTGGCATTTTCTAAAGTTAAGAAGGGTTAACATGCATGATTTTTAACGGATTGGGGGTGGAGTTGCTATTTTCCAGAACCTTTTAAGAAGGGATGGGGGCCTTTTAAAGCCCCCAGCAAACATTAGGGGGCCGAAGTGCAAAAAAACATTAAAACAGCTCACACAAGGAGGATCGTCCTCTTCCTCGCGACGCGGCAGAGAGGAGCCACCATTGAAGCTGCAACAAAGCTTCTCCGAATCTCAGCCCGTCCTCAATTCGCACCCAAATCAAGCAAACTTTATACCAAAACTCACCCCAGCCCAAGCCCTATCCATTGCACCCCTCAATTTGGCCCAAAACGAAGGAACAAAGAAAGCCCTAAATCACCTAGGGTTCATGAGGACGAAAGAAATCGACGATAAAGAAGGTTTGATATCAATTCAACGGGGGAGCTGAATCCTTGGAGGCTACGAAACACATCCCCCAAGTCTATATAAAGCAAGTTTGAAGACATTTTGAGGGTCTCCTCTCACAAACCCTTTAGTACACGACGCTCTGTTCTAGCTCTGTTTCTCCTCTCTCTCTCTATCTCTGATTTCACCCGACTCTGGGTTCGATCTTGAGTCCCTGATCTCTCTCTTGAGCTAATTAAGGGCCAAGAATCATAGGAAGAGGAAGAGAGGGAGAGAGGAGGTCTGCTCTTGGTGATTTCTACTTTGTCGGCTGCTGCTCTGTTTTTACTCCGGTACTGTAGCAACAGCAGCAGTAGCAGTTGTTAGGTTGCTAGCTTTAATTCATTTTGGGTTGCTTTGATTCAAGTTGGGTTGTTTTGCTCTTCACTTTGAACTATAGCTAGTGTATTGGGGTTGAATTTGAGAAGAACTTGTGTATTCTTGAGTTTTGAGGTTGAAATATATGGAAATCTATTTGAATATATTGGTGAAATCTCTTCTTCAACTCAATAACATGCTTAGCTAGTTCTTTTGTTGGGTTAATTGATGAAGTTGGATGGCTTATTGTGAGATTTTCAATTGTTCTTCTAGTTTCACAAGTTTGGATGTCGAATTCATTGAATTCTTGTGTCGAAAGACAAATCCGAATTGTGGCTTGATCTTGTATGTGGACTCACTTGGCAGAGTACATATCCTTGACATAAATCGATTTTGGGTTTCGCTCTTGAATTCATGAACTAAACATTCATTTTTGCTTTAGAATCCATGTTTCTTCAATTGATACAAGTTTTGGGTTTTGAACTTCATTTACAAGTTCTCTAGCGAAATCAGTTGACCCAACTTCACTTTCATATCGACTAGCTCTTTTGAATCGTAGTAGTATTAGTATTCGTTTCTTTTGGTTCTTACTTGCATTCTCAAACTTGCTCCATCACTAGTGGTGGATTCCCGCCGAGCCCCCTTTCTCCTCAGTCTTGGCAAGCTCTAAAGCCGTTGAGAATTTGTTACTTGTTTTAGTTAGTCTTTTTTCTACTAGCTATTGATAGTTTTGCAAGTCATTTTCTATCCCTCCTCTCCTTGTGGATTCGACTCCGGACTATCCGGATTATTACTTGAGACGATATCCTATACTTGGGATTTTGTCGAACAAGTTTTTGGCGCCGTTGTCGGGGAGAGGCTAGGCTTTAGATTTGATTTGCTTTCTTAGTTAGTTTGTTAGTAGTTTTTTTTTGAAATTTTTCTAGTTGTTTGTGGTTAGTTAAGCTTGTGAGATTCAAGAGGGCTTGTGAAATTCATCAAGTACCTCTCATCTACTTGCTTGGAAAAAAATGTCTCATGAACATTTTGGACTTGGTGAGATGCCTAGTGTTCCTTATTACTATGCATTTACTAGTCATGGAAATCATTCTAAGGAATCAATGCGTTCCATACGTGAACGTGCGATTAAAAATGGCGATTATTTTCCTAAGAATGATTATTCTTGGCATGGTAGTAGGACACTAGATTACACATCTCATGCTTCTTGTGCACAATCACCTCCCTCAAACACTTACATGTTTTTGAACTCTTATGATTCTTGCACTTATCAATATAATGATATGATGTGTGAATCAAGAGGAGTTAATCATTTTGAAAGGGAATCACTTTTGAATGATGAGCTAAATATGCCTATAAGTGATTCTTTATATGAGAACATTCAAAAGCATATTCAAAAGAATAAAGAAATTTTGGAATCACTAATAGAATCAAGAGGATCACAAAGAAAATTTGAAGAATCATTCTCTCACTTGGAGGATAGAGTGGCTTCCTCACAATCGCATGATGATTCTCTTGAATATAGTACTTACTCTTCACAAGACTCATCATCACACGAGTCTCAACTTCCTATTCACACACATCACGAGCCTATTCAATACCAAATTTTGGATTATGTGTTTGATGATGGACTTGTTGCAACTACAATAGGTGAATGTATTCATTTCTCATTTGCACATTCTAAAGAAGCATGTGATAGTGATATTGGTAGTGAAATTGATATTTTTGATGATGACTCTTCAACCCATGACATGAGTGAAGCCATTTTGGATGACTCACATAGTGACGCATGTGAGGAGGATTCACAAAATGGAAATCACTCATGTGATGAGTTAGAAGTCAAATTGGATGCTACCATTCATGAAAGAAATGTTATTCTGTCTAGTGCTTATGAAGAGTCTAATATTCACCATAGTTCCAATGATCATGAGCATCACTTATTTTGTGATGACTTAGAGGATACTCTACGAGAACCCCCTCCACTATAAATTGTGGAAGAATCTTGAAGTAAGTTGGGGGGTTCATGTGTTGATACTCCGATTCATATAGACTCTTTTACTACATCTTCTAGAGAATTAGATGAGCTTACATCGGAGGAAATATAATTTTTGTATGGTAGTGAGGCTTCCTACTCATCTCTTCTCATGGAAGATGCAATTAACTTTGATGAAAAGGAGAGACTAATGGCTCAACTTGACCAAGTCAATGATCCAAATCATGAGCCTAAGGGTTTTGATGTGGTTTCATGTTCCCAATTGATTTTATCTCTTTCTTGTGAAGCCACATCCCTAAATCCATATGACTTATTTAAAATTGATGAGATTGAAGATTCACAAGTTGCCCATATATCTCAAGTTGTGATTTCAAGTAAAAATTTGGCAACTTATGAAGACTCATTCTATGATTCAATTCATTTGAGGATTTCAAACCCTTTTCTTAATATGATGCATGACATAAGCACTTGCTCTAGATTAATTGTTAGATTTTGCTTGCATCTCTTATTCATCTTTTTTATCTTGACCCTACTTCTCCTATCTATTCTAATTGATGAATCAAACTTTTTAAAGGAGAAGTACTTTTCTAAGAATGTTGTAGGGTCATGGCATGGAAAGAAGTTTCCAAGATTGGGAGTGGGATAGCATCATTTTCTTTGTTCCACCTCCCTAGTTGTAAATAAATAAATTAGTTTATCTCTATTTCTTGCATTTTCATTTCTTTTCTTTTACCATTTTGTAGGTTGCTCTTGGAGGAAGACTTGTTCTTGGTGCCAAGAAAGCTAAAATGAGGTCTATCTATCCCTTATATCTTATATGAACTTGTATGCTCTTCCATTGTTCTCACACATTGAGGACAATGTGACATTTTAGTTGGGGGGGGGGGGGGGGGTGGGAAGTAGATATACTATTTGGCTTAAATGGTTACTAGCATGCTTTTTCTTCATTAGTGATTTACTTGAAAAATACAAAAAAATGAAAAATTTTTAAAAAATCATAAAAATTTAAAAAATTGAAAATTTTGAAAGAAAATGTGTGTGAACCTTTCATGAGAAGCATCACTCTTTTCCCGTGTCAAACCATAGATTTTTTTTTTCTTTCTTTGGTAGTTTATTTATTTTAACCTTTCATCTTGAGTCTAGATTTTAATTTCTTCTTTAATAGCTTTATTGAGTCTTAGAAAGTTTTAGTTGAGTCACTTATTATGAAAAAAAAATAGAGTGAAAAAAAAGAAAAAAAAGAAAAAAAAATGAGAAAAGTGAAAAGGGGGAATTTTAGGAAACTAGATGTTTTCAAAGAATGAAATCTCTTAGTCCATGTTCTTTTTATTTTATTTTAGAAAGGAATTCTTTGCTTATACTCAATACATATACACCAATATCCCACCTTCCGCGATATCATGCGTTCTCACAAAGCGACACACTAAATTTACGTTTCATGTTTAAGTCCTTCTAGCTAAGTTGATCACATAAACTTTGACGTCTTTTACTTTTGATAAAGGGTGCATTTTCTAAAGCTATTTGAACTTCACAAAAAGGATTTTAATTCTAATCTTTTTTGCGGTGGAAACTTGTAGCTCATTGGAGTGGTGGTTACCAATGAAACCCCATGCGATGTCTAAGAAATAGAGGGGTGTCCGGGGATAACGTTACGTCACCACCTAGATAGCTCCCCTGGTTTAGCTTAAAAAGCCCACTCGCTTGTATATTCCTCTGTTTTGTTGTGGGTCTTGGAGAGCCTTGGATTGGAGTTGGAAAAAAAATGTGTTAATGCTATAAATCTCGAAAAAAAAATGATAAATTGCACCACCTCCCAAAAATCCGCAAAAGGGTCATACAAGCCCACAACCACATCCCCCATTCTAAAACTCGCTTTTGTTCAAAGCTTTGAAAGTCCATCCTACATGGTTGCTTTTGAATAAGTATGAGAATGTCTAGTTTCATGTGATCCTTATTTTTGAAGGCATACTTTCTCGCAAATTGGACTTAATTTAACAAGTTTTGTGGTTTGCATGAGTCACCTTCTAACAAACACCGACCACATTTGTATGAGTATATGCTTAGACGTCAATAGGTTTCATTCTCTATCTTCTTGGACTTTGAGAATTTATTTGAGGAGACACTTGTGTATTCTTCTTTTTCCCTCACAAAAAAAAATTAAAATTAGCTAGTAATCTTTAGTATTTTACTTCTTTGAGTTCTCACTTAGGATATGTGTGTGTGTGTGTTTGTAAATATTTGAGTCTAGTTTAGAATTGAGTCGAGCCTTGTCTAGTTGAGTGTGTGTCTCTCATGATTGGTTCTTCACTAGTTCACTACTCATATCGCTCTCTTTGCCCGAGGACGAGCAAAAGGCTAGTTCGGGGGTGTGTTAAGGAACGTAAATTGCACATTTTAGTATGTTAACGAACTCTTCATAACTTGCTAATATGTGTAATTTATCTATTTTATCTCTCTTTCTGGACTTATGCTTGTTTTCGTTGCTTTTATTGTTTTTATCTTATTTTGTAGGCAAAGACGTGATTTAGAACGCAAGAGACTAGTTGGGAGAGCTTGAATGATTAATTGAGACGCTTTAGAAGGGCCAAGAGAAGTGAAGAAGGATTTAGATGGGCTTATATTGAAGAAATCAAGTGGAAAAGATGCCAAAAATTGGAGAAAATGCAAGTTAAAGGCTAGATTGCAAGTCAAAAGTGATGTGAAAGGGCATATTTGAGAAGAAATTAACGGAATGAGGTGCTACGTGGCATTTTCTAAAGTTAAGAAGGGTTAACATGCATGAGTTTTAACGGATTGGGGGTGGAGTTGCTATTTTCTAGAACCTTTTAAGAAGGGATGGGGGCCTTTTAAAGCCCCCAGCAAACATTAGGGGGCCGAAGTGCAAAAAAACATTAAAACAGCTCACACAAGGAGGATCGTCCTCTTCCTCGCGACGCGGCAGAGAGGAGCCACCATTGAAGCTGCAACAAAGCTTCTCCGAATCTCAGCCCGTCCTCAATTCGCACCCAAATCAAGCAAACCTTATACCAAAACTCACCCCAGCCCAAGCCCTATCCATTGCACCCCTCAATTTGGCCCAAAACGAAGGAACAAAGAAAGCCCTAAATCACCTAGGGTTCATGAGGACGACAGAAATCGACGATAAAGAAGGTTTGATATCAATTCAACGGGGGAGCTGAATCCTTGGAGGCTACGAAACACATCCCCCAAGTCTATATAAAGCATGTTTGAAGACATTTTGAGGGTCTCCTCTCACAAACCCATCAGTACACGACGCTCTGTTCTAGCTCTGTTTCTCCTCTCTCTCTATCTCTGATTTCACCCGAATCTGGGTTCGATCTTGAGTCCCTGATCTCTCTCTTGAGCTAATTAAGGGCCAAGAATCATAGGAAGAGGAAGAGAGGGAAAGAGGAGGTCTGTTCTTGGTGATTTCTACTTTGTCGGCTGCTGCTCTGTTTTTACTCCGGTACTGTAGCAACAGCAGCAGTAGCAGTTGTTAGGTTGCTAGCTTTAATTCATTTTGGGTTGCTTTGATTCAAGTTGGGTTGTTTTGCTCTTCACTTTGAACTATAGCTAGTGTATTGGGGTTGAATTTGAGAAGAACTTGTGTATTCTTGAGTTTTGAGGTTGAAATATATGGAAATCTATTTGAATATATTGGTGAAATCTCTTCTTCAACTCAATAACATGCTTAGCTAGTTCTTTTGTTGGGTTAATTGATGAAGTTGGATGGCTTGTTGTGAGATTTTCAACTGTTCTTCTAGTTTCACAAGTTTGGATGTCGAATTCATTGAATTCTTGTGTCGAAAGACAAATCCGAATTGTGGCTTGATCTTGTATGTGGACTCACTTGGCAGAGTACATATCCTTGACATAAATCGATTTTGGGTTTCGCTCTTGAATTCATGAACTAAACATTCATTTTTGCTTTAGAATCCATGTTTCTTCAATTGATACAAGTTTTGGGTTATGAACTTCATTTACAAGTTCTCTAGCGAAATCAGTTGACCCAACTTCACTTTCATATCGACTAGCTCTTTTGAATCGTAGTAGTATTAGTATTCGTTTATTTTGGTTCTTACTCGCATTCTCAAACTTGCTCCATCACTAGTGGTGGATTCCCGCCGAGCCCCCTTTCTCCTCAGTCTTGGCAAGCTCTAAAGCCGTTGAGAATTTGTTACTTGTTTTAGTAAGTCTTTTTTCTACTAGCTATTGCTAGTTTTGCAAGTCTTTTTCTAGCCCTCCTCTCCTTGTGGATTCGACTCCGGACTTACCGGATTATTACTTGAGACGATATCCTATACTTGGGATTTTGTCGAACAAGTTTTTGGCGCCGTTGCCGGGGAGTGGCTAGGCTTTAGATTTGATTTGCTTTCTTAGTTAGTTTGTTAGTAGTTTTTTTTTGACATTTTTCTAGTTGTTTGTGGTTAGTTAAGCTTGTGAGATTCAAGAGGGCTTGTGAAATTCATCAAGTACCTCTCATCTACTTGGTTGGAAAAAAATGTCTCATGAACATTTTGGACTTGGTGAGATGCCTAGTGTTCCTTATTACTATGCATTTACTAGTCATGGAAATCATTCTAAGGAATCAATGCGTTCCATACGTGAACGTGCGATTAAAAATGGCGATTATTTTCCTAAGAATGATTATTCTTGGCATGGTAGTAGGACACTAGATTACACATCTCATGCTTCTTGTGCACAATCACCTCCCTCAAACACTTACATGTTTTTGAACTCTTATGATTCTTGCACTTATCAATATAATGATATGATGTGTGAATCAAGAGGAGTTAATCATTTTGAAAGGGAATCACTTGTGAATGATGAGCTAAATACGCCTATAAGTGATTCTTTATATGAGAACATTCAAAAGCATATTCAAAAGAATAAATAAATTTTGGAATCACTAATAGAATCAAGAGGATCACAAAGAAAATTTGAAGAATCATTCTCTCACTTGGAGGATAGAGTGGCTTCCTCACAATCGCATGATGATTCTCTTGAATATAGTACTTACTCTTCACAAGACTCATCATCACACGAGTCTCAACTTCCTATTCACACACATCACGAGCCTATTCAAGACCAAATTTTGGATGATGTGTTTGATGATGGACTTGTTGCAACTAGGATAGGTGATTGTATTCATTTCTCATTTGCACATTCTAAAGAAGCATGTGATAGTGATATTGGTAGTGAAATTGATATTTTTGATGATGACTCTTCAACCCATGACATGAGTGAAGCCATTTTGGATGACTCACATAGTGACGCATGTGAGGAGGATTCACAAAATGGAAATCACTCGTGTGATGAGTTAGAAGTCAAATTGGATGCTACCATTCATGAAAGAAATGTTATTTTGTCTAGTGCTTATGAAGAGTCTAATATTCACCATAGTTCCAATGATCATGAGCATCACTTATTTTGTGATGACTTAGAGGATACTCTAGGAGAACCCCCTCCACTAGAAATTGTGGAAGAATCTTCAAGTAAGTTGGGGGCTTCATGTGTTGATACTCCGATTCATATAGACTCTTTTACTACATCTTCTAGAGAATTAGATGAGCTTACTTGGGAGGAAATAGAATTTTTGTATGGTAGTGAAGCTTCCTACTCATCTCTTCTCATGGAAGATGCAATTAACTTTGATGAAAAGGAGAGACTAATGGCTCAACTTCACCAAGTCAATGATCCAAATCATGAGCCTAAGGGTTTTGATGTAATTTCATGTTCACAATTGATTTTATCTCTTTCTTGTGAAGCCACATCCCTTAATCCATATGACTTATTTAAAATTGATGAGATTGAAGATTCACAAGATGCCCATATATCTCAAGTTGTGATTTCAAGTAAAAATTTGGCAACTTATGAAGACTCATTCTATGATTCAATTCATTTGAGGATTTCAAACCCTTTTCTTAAGATGATGCATGACATAAACACTTGCTCTAGATTAATTGTTAGATTTTTCTTGCATCTCTTATTCATCTTTTGTGTCTTGACCCTACTTCTCATTTCTATTCTAATTGATGAATCAAACTTTTTAAAGGAGAAGTACTTTTCTAAGAATGAACTAGGGTCATGGCATGGAAAGAAGTTTCCAAGATTGGGAGTGGGATAGCATCATTTTCTTTGTTCCACCTCCCTAGTTGTAAATAAATAAATTAGTTTATCTCTATTTCTTGCATTTTCTTTTCTTTTCTTTTACCATTTTGTAGGTTTCTCTTGGAGGAAGACTTGTGCTTGGTGCCAAGAAAGCTAAAATGAGGTCTATCTTATATCTTATATGAACTTGTATGCTCTTCCATTGTTCTCACACATTGAGGACAATGTGACATTTTAGTTGGGGGGTGGGAAGTAGATATACTACTTGGCTTAAGTGGTTACTAGCATGCTTTTTCTTCATTAAAAATACAAAAAAAATGAAAAATTTTGAAAAAATCATAAAAATTTAAAAAATTGAAAATTTTGAAAGAAAATGTGTGTGAACCTTTCATGAGAAGCATCACTCTTTTCACGTGTCAAACCATAGATTTTTTTTCTTTCTTTGGTAGTTTATTTATTTTAACCTTTCATCTTGAGTCTAGATTTTATTTTCTTCTTTAATAGCTTTATTGAGTCTTAGAAAGTTTTAGTTGAGTCACTTATTATGAAAAAAAAAGAGTGAAAAAAAAAATGAAAAAAAAATGAGAAAAGTGAAAAGGGGGAATTTTAGGAAACTAGATGTTTTCAAAGAATGAAATCTCTTAGTCCATGTTCTTTTTATTTTATTTTAGAAAGGAATTCTTTGCTTATACTCAATACATATACACCAATATCCCACCTTCCGCGATATCATGCGTTCTCACAAAGCGACACACTAAATTTACGTTTCATGTTTAAGTCCTTCAAGCTAAGTTGATCACATAAACTTTGACGTCATTTACTTTTGATAAAGGGTGCATTTTCTAAAGCTATTTGAACTTCACAAAAAGGATTTTAATTCTAATCGTTTTTGCGGTGGAAACTTGTAGCTCATTGGAGTGGTGGTTACCAATGAAACCCCATGCGATGTCTAAGAAATAGAGGGGTGTCCGGGGATAACGTTACGTCACCACCTAGATAGCTCCCCTGGTTTAGCTTAAAAAGCCCACTCGCTTGTATATTCCTATGTTTTGTTGTGGGTCTTGGAGAGCCTTGGATTGGAGTTGGAAAAAAAATGTGTTAATGCTATAAATCTCGAAAAAAAAATGATAAATTGCACCACCTCCCAAAAATTCGCAAAAGGATCATACAAGCCCACAACCACATCCCCCATTCTAAAACTCTCTTTTGTTCAAAGCTTTGAAAGTCCATCCTACATGGTTGCTTTTGAATAAGTATGAGAATGTCTAGTTTCATGTGATCCTTATTTTTGAAGGCATACTTTCTCGCAAATTGGACTTAATTTAACAAGTTTTGTGGTTTGCATGAGTCACCTTCTAACAAACACCGACCACATTTGTATGAGTATATGCTTAGACGTCCATAGGTTTCATTCTCTATCTTCTTGGACTTTGAGAATTTATTTGAGGAGACACTTGTGTATTCTTCTTTTTCCCCCAAAAAAAAAAATTAAAATTAGCTAGTAATCTTTAGTATTTTATTTCTTTTAGTTCTCACTTAGGATATGTGTGTATGTGTTTGTAAATATTTGAGTCTAGTTTAGAATTGAGTCAAGCCTTGTCTAGTTGAGTGTGTGTCTCTCATGATTGGTTCTTCACTAGTTGACTACTCATATCGCTCTCTTTGCCCGAGGACGAGCAAAAGGCTAGTTAGGGGGTGTGTTAAGGAACGTAAATTGCACATTTTAGTATGTTAACGAACTCTTCATAACTTGCTAATATGTGTAATTTATCTATTTTATCTCTCTTTCTGGACTTATGCTTGTTTTCGTTGCTTTTATTGTTTTTATCTTATTTTGTAGGCAAAGACGTGATTTAGAACACAAGAGACTAGTTGGGAGAGCTTGAATGATTAATTGAGACGCTTTAGAGGGGCCAAGATAAGTGAAGAAGGATTTAGATGGGCTTATATTGAAGAAATCAAGTGGAAAAGATGCCAAAAATTGGAGAAAATGCAAGTTAAAGGCCAGATTGCAAGTCAAAAGTGATGTGAAAGGGCATATTTGAGAAGAAATTAACGGAATGAGGTGCTATGTGGCATTTTCTAAAGTTAAGAAGGGTTAACATGCATGAGTTTTAACGGATTGGGGGTGGAGTTGCTATTTTCCAGAACCTTTTAAGAAGGGATGGGGGCCTTTTAAAGCCCCCAGCAAACATTAGGGGGCCGAAGTGCAAAAAAAATTAAAACAGCTCACACAAGGAGGATCGTCCTCTTCCTCGCGACGCGGCAGAGAGGAGCCACCATTGAAGCTGCAACAAAGCTTCTCCGAATCTCAGCCCGTCCTCAATTCGCACCCAAATCAAGCAAACCTTATACCAAAACTCACCCCAGCCCAAGCCCTATCCATTGCACCCCTCAATTTGGCCCAAAACGAAGGAACAAAGAAAGCCCTAAATCACCTAGGGTTCATGAGGACGACAGAAATCGACGATAAAGAAGGTTTGATATCAATTCAACGGGGGAGCTGAATCCTTGGAGGCTACGAAACACATCCCCCAAGTCTATATAAAGCAAGTTTGAAGACATTTTGAGGGTCTCCTCTCACAAACCCATCAGTACACGACGCTCTGTTCTAGCTCTGTTTCTCCTCTCTCTCTATCTCTGATTTCACCCGACTCTGGGTTCGATCTTGAGTCCCTGATCTCTCTCTTGAGCTAATTAAGGGGCAAGAATCATAGGAAGAGGAAGAGAGGGAGAGAGGAGGTCTGTTTTTGGTGATTTCTACTTTGTCGGCTGCTGCTCTGTTTTTACTCAGGTACTGTAGCAACAACAGCAGTAGCAGTTGTTAGGTTGCTAGCTTTAATTAATTTTGGTTTGCTTTGATTCAAGTTGGGTTGTTTTGCTCTTCACTTTGAACTATAGCTAGTGTATTGGGGTTGAATTTGAGAAGAACTTGTGTATTCTTGAGTTTTGAGGTTGAAATATATGGAAATCTATTTGAATATATTGGTGAAATCTCTTCTTCAACTCAATCACATGCTTAGCTAGTTCTTTTGTTGGGCTAATTGATGAAGTTGGATGGCTTGTTGTGAGATTTTCAATTGTTCTTCTAGTTTCACAAGTTTGGATGTCGAATTCATTGAATTCTTGTGTCGAAATACAAATCCGAATTGTGGCTTGATCTTGTATGTGGACTCACTTGGCAGAGTACATATCCTTGACATAAATCGGTTTTGGGTTTCGCTCTTGAATTCATGAACTAAACATTCATTTTTGCTTTAGAATCCATGTTTCTTCAATTGATACAAGTTTTGGGTTTTGAACTTCATTTACAAGTTCTCTAGCGAAATCAGTTGACCCAACTTCAATTTGATATAGACTAGCTCTTTTGAATCGTAGTAGTATTAGTATTCGTTTCTTTTTGTTCTTACTCGCATTCTCAAACTTGCTCCATCACTAGTGGTGGATTCCCGCCGAGCCCCCTTTCTCCTCAGTCTTGGCAAGCTCTAAAGCCGTTGAGAATTTGTTACTTGTTTTAGTAAGTATTTTTTCTACTAGCTATTGCTAGTTTTGCAAGTCATTTTCTAGCCCTCCTCTCCTTGTGGATTCGACTCCGGACTTACCGGATTATTACTTGAGACGATATCCTATACTTGGGATTTTGTCGAACAAGTTTTTGGCGCCGTTGCCGGGGAGAGGCTAGGCTTTAGATTTGATTTGCTTTCTTAGTTAGTTTGTTATTAGTTTTTTTTTTTGACATTTTTCTAGTTGTTTGTGGTTAGTTAAGCTTGTGAGATTCAAGAGGGCTTGTGAAATTCATCAAGTACCTCTCATCTACTTGCTTGGAAAAAAATGTCTCATGAACATTTTGGACTTGGTGAGATGCCTAGTGTTCCTTATTACTATGCATTTACTAGTCATGGAAATCATTCTAAGGAATCAATGCGTTCCATACGTGAACGTGCGATTAAAAATTGCGATTATTTTCCTAAGAATGATTATTCTTGGCATGGTAGTAGGACACTAGATTACACATCTCATGCTTCTTGTGCACAATCACCTCCCTCAAACACTTACATGTTTTTGAACTCTTATGATTCTTGCACTTATCAATATAATGATATGATGTGTGAATCAAGAGGAGTTAATCATTTTGAAAGGGAATCACTTGTGAATGATGAGCTAAATACGCCTATAAGTGATTCTTTATACGAGAACATTCAAAAGCATATTCAAAAGAATAAAGAAATTTTGGAATCACTAATAGAATCAAGAGGATCACAAAGAAAATTTGAAGAATCATTCTCTCACTTGGAGGATAGAGTGGCTTCCTCACAATCGCATGATGATTCTCTTGAATATAAAACTTACTCTTCACAAGACTCATCATCACACGAGTCTCAACTTCCTATTCACACACATCACGAGCCTATTCAAGACCAAATTTTGGATGATGTGTTTGATGATGGACTTGTTGCAACTAGGATAGGTGATTGTATTCATTTCTCATTTGCACATTCTAAAGAAGCATGTGATAGTGATATTGGTAGTGAAATTGATATTTTTGATGATGACTCTTCAACCCATGACATGAGTGAAGCCATTTTGGATGACTCACATAGTGACGCATGTGAGGAGGATTCACAAAATGGAAATCACTCATGTGATGAGTTAGAAGTCAAATTGGATGCTACCATTCATGAAAGAAATGTTATTTTGTCTAGTGCTTATGAAGAGTCTAATATTCACCATAGTTCCAATGATCATGAGCATCACTTATTTTGTGATGACTTAAAGGATACTCTAGGAGAACCCCCTCCACTAGAAATTGTGGAAGAATCTTCAAGTAAGTTGGGGGCTTCATGTGTTGATACTCCGATTCATATAGACTCTTTTACTACATCTTCTAGAGAATTAGATGAGCTTACTTGGGAGGAAATAGAATTTTTGTATGGTAGTGAAGCTTCCTACTCATCTCTTCTCATGGAAGATGCAATTAACTTTGATGAAAAGGAGAGACTAATGGCTCAACTTGACCAAGTCAATGATCCAAATCATGAGCCTAAGGGTTTTGATGTGGTTTCATGTTCCCAATTGATTTTATCTCTTTCTTGTGAAGCCACATCCCTAAATCCATATGACTTATTTAAAATTGATGAGATTGAAGATTCACAAGATGCCCATATATCTCAAGTTGTGATTTCAAGTAAAAATTTGGCAACTTATGAAGACTCATTCTATGATTCAATTCATTTGAGGATTTCAAACCCTTTTCTTAAGATGATGCATGACATAAACACTTGCTCTAGATTAATTGTTAGATTTTTCTTGCATCTCTTATTCATCTTTTGTGTCTTGACCCTACTTCTCATTTCTATTCTAATTGATTAATCAAACTTTTTAAAGGAGAAGTACTTTTCTAATAATGAAGTAGGGTCATGGCATGGAAAGAAGTTTCCAAGATTGGGAGTGGGATAGCATCATTTTCTTTGTTCCACCTCCCTAGTTGTAAATAAATAAATTAGTTTATCTGTATTTCTTGCATTTTCTTTTCTTTTCTTTTACCATTTTGTAGGTTGCTCTTGGAGGAAGACTTGTGCTTGGTGCCAAGAAAGCTAAAATGAGGTCTATCTTATATCTTATATGAACTTGTATGCTCTTCCATTGTTCTCACACATTGAGGACAATGTGACATTTTAGTTGGGGGGTGGGAAGTAGATATACTACTTGGCTTAAGTGGTTACTAGCATGCTTTTTCTTCATTAGTGATTTACTTGAAAAATACAAAAAAAATGAAAAATTTTGAAAAAATCATAAAAATTTTAAAAAATTGAAAATTTTGAAAGAAAATGTGTGTGAACCTTTCATGAGAAGCATCACTCTTTTCCCGTGTCAAACCATAGATTTTTTTTCTTTCTTTGGTAGTTTATTTATTTTAACCTTTCATCTTGAGTCTAGATTTTATTTTCTTCTTTAATAGCTTTATTGAGTCTTAGAAAGTTTTAGTTGAGTCACTTATTATGAAAAAAAAAAGAGTGAAAAAAAAAATGAAAAAAAAATGAGAAAAGTGAAAAGGGGGAATTTTAGGAAACTAGATGTTTTCAAAGAATGAAATCTCTTAGTCCATGTTCTTTTTATTTTATATTATAAAGGAATTCTTTGCTTATACTCAATACATATACACCAATATCCCACCTTCCGCGATATCATGCGTTCTCACAAAGCGACACACTAAATTTACGTTTCATGTTTAAGTCCTTCAAGCTAAGTTGATCACATAAACTTTGACGTCTTTTACTTTTGATAAAGGGTGCATTTTCTAAAGCTATTTGAACTTCACAAAAAGGATTTTAATTCTAATCGTTTTTGCGGTGAAAACTTGTAGCTCATTGGAGTGGTGGTTACCAATGAAACCCCATGCGATGTCTAAGAAATAGAGGGGTGTCCGGGGATAACGTTACGTCACCACCTAGATAGCTCCCCTGGTTTAGCTTAAAAAGCCCACTCGCTTGTATATTCCTATGTTTTGTTGTGGGTCTTGGAGAGCCTTGGATTGGAGTTGGAAAAAAAATGTGTTAATGCTATAAATCTCGAAAAAAAAAATGATAAATTGCAGCACCTCCCAAAAATCCGCAAAAGGATCATACAAGCCCACAACCACATCCCCCATTCTAAAACTCGCTTTTGTTCAAAGCTTTGAAAGTCCATCCTACATGGTTGCTTTTGAATAAGTATGAGAATGTCTAGTTTCATGTGATCCTTATTTTTGAAGGCATACTTTCTCGCAAATTGGACTTAATTTAACAAGTTTTGTGGTTTGCATGAGTCACCTTCTAACAAACACCGACCACATTTGTATGAGTATATGCTTAGACTTCCATAGGTTTCATTCTCTATCTTCTTGGACTTTGAGAATTTATTTGAGGAGACACTTGTGTATTCTTCTTTTTCCCCCACAAAAAAAAAATTAAAATTAGCTAGTAATCTTTAGTATTTTATTTCTTTGAGTTCTCACTTAGGATATGTGTGTATGTGTTTGTAAATATTTGAGTCTAGTTTAGAATTGAGTCAAGCCTTGTCTAGTTGAGTGTGTGTCTCTCATGATTGGTTCTTCACTAGTTCACTACTCATATCGCTCTCTTTGCCCGAGGACGAGCAAAAGGCTAGTTAGGGGGTGTGTTAAGGAACGTAAATTGCACATTTTAGTATGTTAACGAACTCTTCATAACTTGCTAATATGTGTAATTTATCTATTTTATCTCTCTTTCTGGACTTATGCTTGTTTTCGTTGCTTTTATTGTTTTTATCTTATTTTGTAGGCAAAGACGTGATTTAGAATGCAAGAGACTAGTTGGGAGAGCTTGAATGATTAATTGAGACGCTTTAGAGGGGCCAAGAGAAGTGAAGAAGGATTTAGATGGGCTTATATTGAAGAAATCAAGTGGAAAAGATGCCAAAAATTGGAGAAAATGAAAGTTAAAGGCTAGATTGCAAGTCAAAAGTGATGTCAAAGGGCATATTTGAGAAGAAATTAACGGAATGAGGTGCTATGTGGCATTTTCTAAAGTTAAGAAGGGTTAACATGCATGAGTTTTAACGGATTGGGGGTGGAGTTGCTATTTTCCAGAACCTTTTAAGAAGGGATGGGGGCCTTTTAAAGCCCCCAGCAAACATTAGGGGGCCGAAGTGCAAAAAAACATTAAAACAGCTCACACAAGGAGGATCGTCCTCTTCCTCGCGACGCGGCAGAGAGGAGCCACCATTGAAGCTGCAACAAAGCTTCTCCGAATCTCAGCCCGTCCTCAATTCGCACCCAAATCAAGCAAACCTTATACCAAAACTCACCCCAGCCCAAGCCCTATCCATTGCACCCCTCAATTTGGCCCAAAACAAAGGAACAAAGAAAGCCCTAAATCACCTAGGGTTCATGAGGACGACAGAAATCGACGATAAAGAAGGTTTGATATCAATTAGACGGGGGAGCTGAATCCTTGGAGGCTACGAAACACATCCCCCAAGTCTATATAAAGCAAGTTTGAAGACGTTTTGAGGGTCTCCTCTCACAAACCCATCAGTACACGACGCTCTGTTCTAGCTCTGTTTCTCCTCTCTCTCTATCTCTGATTTCACCCGACTCTGGGTTCGATCTTGAGTCCCTGATCTCTCTCTTGAGCTAATTAAGGGCCAAGAATCATAGGAAGAGGAAGAGAGGGAGAGAGGAGGTCTGTTTTTGGTGATTTCTACTTTGTCGGCTGCTGCTCTGTTTTTACTCAGGTAATGTAGCAACAACAGCAGTAGCAGTTGTTAGGTTGCTAGCTTTAATTAATTTTGGTTTGCTTTGATTCAAGTTGGGTTGTTTTGCTCTTCACTTTGAACTATAGCTAGTGTATTGGGGTTGAATTTGAGAAGAACTTGTGTATTCTTGAGTTTTGAGGTTGAAATATATGGAAATCTATTTGAATATATTGGTGAAATCTCTTCTTCAACTCAATCACATGCTTAGCTAGTTCTTTTGTTGGGCTAATTGATGAAGTTGGATGGCTTGTTGTGAGATTTTCAATTGTTTTTCTAGTTTTACAAGTTTGGATGTCGAATTCATTGAATTCTTGTGTCGAAATACAAATCCGAATTGTGGCTTGATCTTGTATGTGGACTCACTTGGCAGAGTACATATCCTTGACATAAATCGATTTTTGGTTTCGCTCTTGAATTCATGAACTAAACATTCATTTTTGCTTTAGAATCCATGTTTCTTCAATTGATACAAGTTTTGGGTTTTGAACTTCATTTACAAGTTCTCTAGCGAAATCAGTTGACCCAACTTCACTTTGATATCGACTAGCTCTTTTGAATCGTAGTAGTATTAGTATTCGTTTCTTTTTGTTCTTACTCGCATTCTCAAACTTGCTCCATCACTAGTGGTGGATTCCCGCCGAGCCCCCTTTCTCCTCAGTCTGGGCAAGCTCTAAAGCCGTTGAGAATTTGTTACTTGTTTTAGTAAGTATTTTTTCTACTAGCTATTGCTAGTTTTGCAAGTCATTTTCTAGCCCTCCTCTCCTTGTGGATTCGACTCCGGACTTACCGGATTATTACTTGAGACGATATCCTATACTTGGGATTTTGTCGAACAAGTTTTTGGCGCCGTTGCCGGGGAGAGGCTAGGCTTTAGATTTGATTTGCTTTCTTAGTTAGTTTGTTAGTAGTTTTTTTTTTTGACATTTTTCTAGTTGTTTGTGGTTAGTTAAGCTTGTGAGATTCAAGAGGGCTTGTGAAATTCATCAAGTACCTCTCATCTACTTGCTTGGAAAAAAATGTCTCATGAACATTTTTGACTTGGTGAGATGCCTAGTGTTCCTTATTACTATGCATTTACTAGTCATGGAAATCATTCTAAGGAATCAATGCGTTCCATACGTGAACGTGCGATTAAAAGTTGCGATTATTTTCCTAAGAATGATTATTCTTGGCATGGTAGTAGGACACTAGATTACACATCTCATGCTTCTTGTGCACAATCACCTCCCTCAAACACTTACATGTTTTTGAACTCTTATGATTCTTGCACTTATCAATATAATGATATGATGTGTGAATCAAGAGGAGTTAATCATTTTGAAAGGGAATCACTTGTGAATGATGAGCTAAATACGCCTATAAGTGATTCTTTATACGAGAACATTCAAAAGCATATTCAAAAGAATAAAGAAATTTTGGAATCACTAATAGAATCAAGAGGATCACAAAGAAAATTTGAAGAATCATTCTCTCACTTGGAGGATAGAGTGGCTTCCTCACAATCGCATGATGATTCTCTTGAATATAAAACTTACTCTTCACAAGACTCATCATCACAGGAGTCTCAACTTCCTATTCACACACATCACGAGCCTATTCAAGACCAAATTTTGGATGATGTGTTTGATGATGGACTTGTTGCAACTAGGATAGGTGATTGTATTCATTTCTCATTTGCACATTCTAAAGAAGCATGTGATAGTGATATTGGTAGTGAAATTGATATTTTTGATGATGACTCTTCAACCCATGACATGAGTGAAGCCATTTTGGATGACTCACATAGTGACGCATGTGAGGAGGATTCACAAAATGGAAATCACTCATGTGATGAGTTAGAAGTCAAATTGGATGCTACCATTCATGAAAGAAATGTTAATTTGTCTAGTGCTTATGAAGAGTCTAATATTCACCATAGTTCCAATGATCATGAGCATCACTTATTTTGTGATGACTTAAAGGATACTCTAGGAGAACCCCCTCCACTAGAAATTGTGGAAGAATCTTCAAGTAAGTTGGGGGCTTCATGTGTTGATACTCCGATTCATATAGACTCTTTTACTACATCTTCTAGAGAATTAGATGAGCTTACTTGGGAGGAAATAGAATTTTTGTATGGTAGTGAAGCTTCCTACTCATCTCTTCTCATGGAAGATGCAATTAACTTTGATGAAAAGGAGAGACTAATGGCTCAACTTGACCAAGTCAATGATCCAAATCATGAGCCTAAGGGTTTTGATGTGGTTTCATGTTCCCAATTGATTTTATCTCTTTCTTGTGAAGCCACATCCCTAAATCCATATGACTTATTTAAAATTGATGAGATTGAAGATTCACAAGATGCCCATATATCTCAAGTTGTGATTTCAAGTAAAAATTTGGCAACTTATGAAGACTCATTCTATGATTCAATTCATTTGAGGATTTCAAACCCTTTTCTTAAGATGATGCATGACATAAACACTTGCTCTAGATTAATTGTTAGATTTTTCTTGCATCTCTTATTCATCTTTTGTGTCTTGACCCTACTTCTCATTTCTATTCTAATTGATTAATCAAACTTTTTAAAGGAGAAGTACTTTTCTAATAATGAAGTAGGGTCATGGCATGGAAAGAAGTTTCCAAGATTGGGAGTGGGATAGCATCATTTTCTTTGTTCCACCTCCCTAGTTGTAAATAAATAAATTAGTTTATCTGTATTTCTTGCATTTTCTTTTCTTTTCTTTTACCATTTTGTAGGTTGCTCTTGGAGGAAGACTTGTGCTTGGTGCCAAGAAAGCTAAAATGAGGTCTATCTTATATCTTATATGAACTTGTATGCTCTTCCATTGTTCTCACACATTGAGGACAATGTGACATTTTAGTTGGGGGGTGGGAAGTAGATATACTACTTGGCTTAAGTGGTTACTAGCATGCTTTTTCTTAATTAGTGATTTACTTGAAAAATACAAAAAAAATGAAAAATTTTGAAAAAATCATAAAAATTTAAAAAATTGAAAATTTTGAAAGAAAATGTGTGTGAACCTTTCATGAGAAGCATCACTCTTTTCCCGTGTCAAACCATAGATTTTTTTTCTTTCTTTGGTAGTTTATTTATTTTAACCTTTCATCTTGAGTCTAGATTTTATTTTCTTCTTTAATAGCTTTATTGAGTCTTAGAAAGTTTTAGTTGAGTCACTTATTATGAAAAAAAAAGAGTGAAAAAAAAATGAAAAAAAAATGAGAAAAGTGAAAAGGGGGAATTTTAGGAAACTAGATGTTTTCAAAGAATGAAATCTCTTAGTCCATTTTCTTTTTATTTTATTTTAGAAAGGAATTCTTTGCTTATACTCAATACATATACACCAATATCCCACCTTCCGCGATATCATGCGTTCTCACAAAGCGACACACTAAATTTACGTTTCATGTTTAAGTCCTTCAAGCTAAGTTGATCACATAAACTTTGACGTCTTTTACTTTTGATAAATGGTGCATTTTCTAAAGCTATTTGAACTTTACAAAAAGGATTTTAATTCTAATCGTTTTTGCGGTGGAAACTTGTAGCTCATTGGAGTGGTGGTTACCAATGAAACCCCATGCGATGTCTAAGAAATAGAGGGGTGTCCGGGGATAACGTTACGTCACCACCTAGATAGCTCCCCTGGTTTAGCTTAAAAAGCCCACTCGCTTGTATATTCCTATGTTTTGTTGTGGGTCTTGGAGAGCCTTGGATTAGAGTTGGAAAAAAAATGTGTTAATGCTATAAATCTCGAAAAAAAAAATGATAAATTGCACCACCTCCCAAAAATCCGCAAAAGGATCATACAAGCCCACAACCACATCCCCCATTCTAAAACTCGCTTTTGTTCAAAGCTTTGAAAGTCCATCCTACATGGTTGCTTTTGAATAAGTATGAGAATGTCTAGTTTCATGTGATCCTTATTTTTGAAGGCATACTTTCTCGCAAATTGGACTTAATTTAACAAGTTTTGTGGTTTGCATGAGTCACCTTCTAACAAACACCGACCACATTTGTATGAGTATATGCTTAGACGTCCATAGGTTTCATTCTCTATCTTCTTGGACTTTGAGAATTTATTTGAGGAGACACTTGTGTATTCTTCTTTTTCCCCCACAAAAAAAAAAATTAAAATTAGCTAGTAATCTTTAGTATTTTATTTCTTTGAGTTCTCACTTAGGATATGTGTGTATGTGTTTGTAAATATTTGAGTCTAGTTTAGAATTGAGTCAAGCCTTGTCTAGTTGAGTGTGTGTCTCTCATGATTGGTTCTTCACTAGTTCACTACTCATATCGCTCTCTTTGCCCGAGGACGAGCAAAAGGCTAGTTAGGGGGTGTGTTAAGGAACGTAAATTGCACATTTTAGTATGTTAACGAACTCTTCATAACTTGCTAATATGTGTAATTTATCTATTTTATCTCTCTTTCTGGACTTATGCTTGTTTTCGTTGCTTTTATTGTTTTTATCTTATTTTGTAGGCAAAGACGTGATTTAGAACGCAAGAGACTAGTTGGGAGAGCTTGAATGATTAATTGAGACACTTTAGAGGGGCCAAGAGAAGTGAAGAAGGATTTAGATGGGCTTATATTGAAGAAATCAAGTGGAAAAGATGCCAAAAATTGGAGAAAATGCAAGTTAAAGGCTAGATTGCAAGTCAAAAGTGATGTCAAAGGGCATATTTGAGAAGAAATTAACGGAATGAGGTGCTATGTGGCATTTTCTAAAGTTAAGAAGGGTTAACATGCATGAGTTTTAACGGATTGGGGGTGGAGTTGCTATTTTCCAGAACCTTTTAAGAAGGGATGGGGGCCTTTTAAAGGCCCCAGCAAACATTAGGGGGCCGAAGTGCAAAAAAACATTAAAACAGCTCACACAAGGAGGATCGTCCTCTTCCTCGCGACGCGGCAGAGAGGAGCCACCATTGAAGCTGCAACAAAGCTTCTCCGAATCTCAGCCCGTCCTCAATTCGCACCCAAATCAAGCAAACCTTATACCAAAACTCACCCCAGCCCAAGCCCTATCCATTGCACCCCTCAATTTGGCCCAAAACGAAGGAACAAAGAAAGCCCTAAATCACCTAGGGTTCATGAGGACGACAGAAATCGACGATAAAGAAGGTTTGATATCAATTCAACGGGGGAGCTGAATCCTTGGAGGCTACGAAACACATCCCCCAAGTCTATATAAAGCAAGTTTGAAGACATTTTGAGGGTCTCCTCTCACAAACCCATCAGTACACGACGCTCTGTTCTAGCTCTGTTTCCCCTCTCTCTCTATCTCTGATTTCACCCGACTCTGGGTTCGATCTTGAGTCCCTGATCTCTCTCTTGAGCTAATTAAGGGCCAAGGATCATAGGAAGAGGAAGAGAGGGAGAGAGGAGGTCTGTTCTTGGTGATTTCTACTTTGTCAGCTGCTGCTCTGTTTTTACTCCGGTACTGTAGCAACAGCAGCAGTAGCAGTTGTTAGGTTGCTAGCTTTAGTTTATTTTGGGTTGCTTTGATTCAAGTTGGGTTGTTTTGCTCTTCACTTTGAACTATAGCTAGTGTATTGGGGTTGAATTTGAGATGAACTTGTGTATTCTTGAGTTTTGAGGTTGAAATATATGGAAATCTATTTGAATATATTGGTGAAATCTCTTCTTCAACTCAATAACATGCTTAGCTAGTTCTTTTGTTGGGTTAATTGATGAAGTTGGATGGCTTGTTGTGAGATTTTCAATTTTTCTTCTAGTTTCACAAGTTTGGATGTCGAATTCATTGAATTCTTGTGTCGAAAGACAAATCTGAATTGTGGCTTGATCTTGTATGTGGACTCAATTGGCAGAGCACAAATCCTTGACATAAATGGATTTTGGGTTTCGCTCTTGAATTCATGAACTAAACATTCATTTTTGCTTTAGAATCCATGTTTCTTCAATTGATACAAGTTTTGGGTTTTGAACTTCATTTACAAGTTCTCTAGCGAAATCAGTTGACCCAACTTCACTTTCATATCGACTAGCTCTTTTGAATCGTAGTAGTATTAGTATTCGTTTCTTTTGGTTCTTACTCGCATTCTCAAACTTGCTCCATCACTAGTGGTGGATTCCCGCTGAGCCCCCTTTCTCCTCAGTCTTGGCAAGCTCTAAAGCCGTTGAGAATTTGTTACTTGTTTTAGTTAGTCTTTTTTCTACTAGCTATTGCTAGTTTTGCAAGTCATTTTCTAGCCCTCCTCTCCTTGTGGATTCGACTCCGGACTTACCGGATTATTACTTGAGACGATATCCTATACTTCGGATTTTGTCGAACAAGTTTTTGGCGCCGTTGCCGGGGAGAGGCTAGGCTTTAGATTTGATTTGCTTTCTTAGTTTGTTTGTTAGTAGTTTTTTTTTGACATTTTTCTAGTTGTTTGTGGTTAGTTAAGCTTGTGAGATTCAAGAGGGCTTGTGAAATTCATCAAGTACCTCTCATCTACTTGCTTGGAAAAAAATGTCTCATGAACATTTTGGACTTGGTGAGATGCCTAGTGTTCCTTATTACTATGCATTTACTAGTTATGGAAATCATTCTAAGGAATCAATGCGTTCCATACGTGAACGTGCGATTAAAAATGGCGATTATTTTCCTAAGAATGATTATTCTTGGCATGGTAGTAGGAAACTAGATTACACATCTCATGCTTCTTGTGCACAATCACCTTCCTCAAACACTTACATGTTTTTGAACTCTTATGATTCTTGCACTTATCAATATAATGATATGATGTGTGAATCAAGAGGAGTTAATCATTTTGAAAGGGAATCACTTGTGAATGATGAGCTAAATACGCCTATAAGTGATTCTTTATATGAGAACATTCAAAAGCATATTCAAAAGAATAAATAAATTTTGGAATCACTAATAGAATCAAGAGGATCACAAAGAAAATTTGAAGAATCATTCTCTCACTTGGAGGATAGAGTGGCTTCCTCACAATCGCATGATGATTCTCTTGAATATAGTACTTACTCTTCACAAGACTCATCATCACACGAGTCTCAACTTCCTATTCACACACATCACGAGGCTATTCAAGACCAAATTTTGGATGATGTGTTTGATGATGGACTTGTTGCAACTAGGATAGGTGATTGTATTCATTTCTCATTTTCACATTCTAAAGAAGCATGTGATAGTGATATTGGTAGTGAAATTGATATTTTTGATGATGACTCTTCAACCCATGACATGAGTGAAGCCATTTTGGATGACTCACATAGTGACGCATGTGAGGAGGATTCACAAAATGGAAATCACTCATGTGATGAGTTAGAAGTCAAATTGGATGCTACCATTCATGAAAGAAATGTTATTTTGTCTAGTGCTTATGAAGAGTCTAATATTCACCATAGTTCATGATCATGAGCATCACTTATTTTGTGATGACTTAGAGGATACTCTAGGAGAACCCCCTCCACTAGAAATTGTGGAAGAATCTTCAAGTAAGTTGGGGGGTTCATGTGTTGATACTCCGATTCATATAGGCTCTTTTACTACATCTTCTAGAGAATTAGATGAGCTTACTTGGGAGGAAATAGAATTTTTGTATGGTAGTGAGGCTTCCTACTCATCTCTTCTCATTAAGATGCAATTAACTTTGATGAAAAGGAGAGACTAATGGCTCAACTTGACCAAGTCAATGATCCAAATCATGAGCCTAAGGGTTTTGATGTGGTTTCATGTTCCCAATTGATTTTATCTCTTTCTTGTGAAGCCACATCCCTAAATCCATATGACTTATTTAAAATTGATGAGATTGAATCTCAAGTTGTGATTTCAAGTAAAAATATGGCAACTTATGAAGACTCATTCTATGATTCAATTCATTTGAGGATTTCAAACCCTTTTCTTAAGATGATGCATGACATAAACACTTGCTCTAGATTAATTGTTAGATTTTTCTTGCATCTCTTATTCATCTTTTGTGTCTTGACCCTACTTCTCATTTCTATTCTAATTGATGAATCAAACTTTTTAAAGGAGAAGTACTTTTCTAAGAATGAAGTAGGGTCATGGCATGGAAAGAAGTTTCCAAGATTGGGAGTGGGATAGCATCATTTTCTTTGTTCCACCTCCTTAGTTGTAAATAAATTAAATTAGTTTATCTCTATTTCTTGCATTTTCTTTTCTTTTCTTTCACCATTTTGTAGGTTGCTCTGGAGGAAGACTTGTGCTTGGTGCCAAGAAAACTAAAATGAGGTCTATCTATCCCTTATATCTTATATGAACTTGTATGCTCTTCCATTGTTCTCACATATTGAGGACAATGTGACATTTTAGTTGCGGGGTGGGAAGTAGATATACTACTTGGCTTAAATGGTTACTAGCATGCTTTTTCTTCATTAGTGATTTACTTGAAAAATACAAAAAAATGAAAATATTTGAAAATATCATAAAAATTTTAAAAAAAAAAATGGAAAAAAAATGTGTGTGAACCTTTCATGAGAAGCATCACTCTTTTCCCGTGTCAAACCACAGATTTTTTTTTCTTTTTTTGGTAGTTTTATTTATTTTAACCTTTCATCTTGAGTCTAGATTTTATTTTCTTCTTTAATAGGTTTATTGAGTCTTAGAAAGTTTTAGTTGAGTCACTTATTATGAAAAAAAAAGAGTGAAAAAAAAATGAAAAATGAAAAAAATGAAAAAAAAAGAATGCGAAAAGTGAAAAGGTGGAATTTTAGGAAACTAGATGTTTTCAAAGAATGAAATCTCGTAGTCCATGTTCTTTTTATTTTATTTTAAAAAGGAATTCTTTGCTTATACTCAATAAATCTATACTAATATCCCACCTTCCGCGATATCATGCGTTCTCACAAAGCGACACACTAAATTTACGTTTCGTGCTTAAGTCCTTCAAGCTAAGTTGATCACATAAACTTTGACGTCTTTTACTTTTGATAAAGGGTGCATTTTCTAAAGCTATTTTAACTTCACAAAAAGGATTTTAATTTTAATCGTTTTTTCGGTGGAAACTTTTAGCTCATTGGAGTGGTGGTTACCAATGGCACCCCATGCGATGTCTAAGAAATAGAGGGGTGTCCGGGGATAATGTTACGTCACCACCTAGATAGCTCCCTTGGTTTAGCTTAAAAAGCCCACTTGCTTGTATATTCCTCTGTTTTGTTGTGGGTCTTGGAGAGCCTTGGATTGGAGGTGGAAATAAAAATGTGTTAATGCTATAAATCTCGAAAAAAAAATGTTTAATTGCACGACCTCCCAAAAATCTGCAAAAGGATCCTACAAGCCCACAACCACATCCCCCATTCTAAAACTCGTTTTTGTTCAAAGATTTGAAAGTCCATCCTACATGGGTGCTTTTGAATAAGTATGAGAATGTCTAGTTTCATGTGATCCTTATTTTTGAAGGCATACTTTCTCGCAAATTGGACTTAATTTCACAAGTTTCGTGGTTCGCATGAGTCACCTTCTACCAAACACCGCCCACATTTGTATGAGTATATTCTTAGACGTCCATAGGCTTCTTTCTCTATCTTCTTGGACTTTGAGAATTTATAAAGGAGACATTTGTGCATTCTTCTTTTTCCCCCACAAAAAAATTTAAAATTAGCTAGTAATCTTTAGTATTTTATTTCTTTGAGTTATCACTTAGGATATGTGTGTGTGTGTTTGTAAATATTTGAGTCTAGTTTAGAATTGAGTCAAGCCTTCTCTAGTTGAGTGTGTGTCTCTCATGATTGGTTCTTCACTAGTTCACTACTCATATCGCTCTCTTTGCCCGAGGACGAGCAAAAGGCTAGTTGGGGGGTGTGTTAAGGAACGTAAATTGCACAGTTTAGTATGTTAACGAACTCTTCATAACTTGCTAATATGTGTAATTTATCTATTTTATCTCTCTTTCTAGACTTATGCTTGTTTTCGTTGTTTTGGTTGATTTTATCTTATTTTGTAGGCAAAGACGTGATTAAGAACGCAAGAGGCTAGTTGGGAGAGCTTGAATGATGAATTGAGACGCTTTAGAGGGGCCAAGAGAAGTGAAGAAGGATTTAGATAGGCTTATATTGAAGAAATCAAGTGGAAAAGATGCCAAAAATTGGAGAAAATGCAAGTTAAAGGCTAGATTGCAAGTCAAAAGTGATGTCAAAGGGCATATTTGAGAAGAAATTAACAGAATGAGGTGCTATGTGGCATTTTCTAAAGTTAAAAAGGGTTAATATGCATGAGTTTTAACGGATTGGGGGTGGAGTTGCTATTTTCTAGAACCTTTTAAGAAGGGCTGGGGGCCTTTTAAAGCCCCCAGCAAACAATAGGGGGCCGTAGTGCAAAAAAACATTAAAACAGCTCACACACGGAGGATCGTCCTCTTCCTCGCGACGCTGCAGAGAGGAGCCACCATTGAAGCTGCGACGAAGCTTCTCCGAAGCTCAGCGCGTCCTCAATTCGCACCCAAAATAAGCAAACATTATACCAAAACGCTCCCCAGCCCAAGCCCTATCCATTGCACCCCTCAATTTGGCCCAAAACGTAGGAACAAAGAAAGCCCTAAATCACCTAGGGTTCATGAGGACGACGGAAATCGACGATAAAGAAGGTTTGATATCAATTCAACGGGGGAGATGAATCCTTGGAGGCTAAACACATCCCCCAAGTCTATATAAAGCAAGTTTGAAGAAATTTTGAGGGTCTCCTCTCACAAACCCGTCAGTACACGACGCTCTGTTCTAGCTATGTTTCTCCTCTCTCTCTATCTCTGATTTCACCCGACTCTGGGTTCGATCTTGAGTCCCTGAGCTCTCTCTTGAGCTAATTAAGGGCCAAGAATCATAGGAAGAGGAAGAGAGGGAGAGAGGAGGTCTGTTCTTGGTGATTTCTACTTTGTCGGTTGCTGCTCTGTTTTTACTCCGGTACTGTCTTAACAGCAGCAGTAACAGTTGTTAGGTATCTAGCTTTGATTCATTTTGGGTTGCTTTGATTCAAGTTAGGTTGTTTTGCTCTTCACTTTGAACTATAGCTAGTGTATTGCGGTTGAATTTGAGAAGAACTTGTGTATTCTTGAGTTTTGAGGTTGAAATATATGGAAATCTATTTGAATATATTGGTGAAATCTCTTCTTCAGCTCAATAACATGCTTAGCTAGTTCTTTTGTTGGGTTAATTGATGAAGTTGGATGGCCTGTCGTGAGATTTTCAATTGTTCTTCTAATTTCACAAGTTTGGATGTCGAATTCATTGAATTCTTATGTCGAAAGACAAATCCAAATTTTGGCTTGATCTTTTATGTGGACTCACTTGGCGGAGTACATATCCTTGATGCTTGACATAACTCGATTTTGGGTTTCGCTCTTGAATTCATGAACTAAACATTCATTTTTACTTTAGAATCCATGTTTCTTCACTTGATACAAGTTTTGGGTGTTGAACTTCATTTACAAGTTCTCTAGCAAAATCAATTGACCCAACTTCACTTTCATATCGACTAGATCTTTTGAATCGTAGTAGTATTAGTATTCGTTTCTTTTGGTTCTTACTCGCATTCTCAAACTTGCTCCATCACTAGTGGTGGATTTGATAGCTTGGCAAGCTCTAAAGCCGTTGAGAATTTGTTACTTGTTTTAGTTAGTCGTTTTTCTACTAGCTATTTCTAGTTTTGCAAGTCATTTTCTAACCCTCCTCCCCTAGTGGATTCGACTCCGGATTTACCGGATTATTACTTGATACGATATACTATACTTGGGATTTTGTCGAACACGAAACTAAACTCATGCCTACCGAACTAATAGCCATTCATGAACGTGAGCGGTTACATAAGTGGTTTGAGTTGTGTGAACCGTCTAGTTCTCAAGTTGCAAAGGAAGATTTACGTTAATCTCCGGTTTGGGGACGAGGGGGAGAGCAAGGACGATAGGATGGTGTATTGTCGGGGAAATTGGGTGTGTATAACACCGGAGATCATTAGCAAGGCCCTTCAGTTTACAGAGTTGGACCCCCATACCCCTTGTGCGTTACACGACATCCTTAGGCGACCCGATGTAGTACCTATGGTCAATGCCTTTTGTTTTCCGGGTGAGGGGGAAGATCCTTGGGATAAATCGAAGGCCGAGGTGACAATGTGGACGGTGAAGAAGAAGTGCATACTCCCTCGTGATAGGTGGGTTTGTGAGATGCTTGAGAATTGGGTCTTAGGCATCACACCGAACCCCCGCTTCACTTTCCGTCATCGTTGCATGTCTATGTGTGTTTGGCTAGGGAAGCGGGTTGACATTCCTAGCATGATTTGGCTAAACATCATGGCACGCAAATCGGAGGGAAATAGGATGGCCCCGGGTCACACGTGTTTGCTGACCAAATTGGCTATAGATTCAGGGGTAGACGTTGGGGAGTTGGACATCTTGCCACCCACTAAGCGCGAGTGGTCGAAGTATTTGATACCCTTTAGGGCGTCTAGGTCTAGGAAGGGTAAGGAGAAGGTAGGTGAGTCTTCGAGCACCGACACTTGCAGAGCATGCATAATACGATGTTAGAGTCTAAGACGGAGAACGAGAGGCGGTTTGCTCATGACCGAAGCAGCCGAAAGAAGTTAGGAGCCTCCGTAGAGACGAGGAGCCTGGTTCAGCAGACGAGGGGTCTGAGGATCAGGGTTCCGAGTCCGAGTAGATCCACCGCCCCTCACATTAGAAATGCTGAGTCCTCGGTTTCACTTCTAAATTCGTTGAGGACAACGACGTATTCTAGTGTGGGGGGAGTTTTTAGTCTTGACTAGCCAGTCAGTGTTTGCATCGCCATGTCTGCATATAGTTGTTTGTGTCGTATTGTGTCTATTTATGTGGTCTGTGTCGTGATATTGTGATAGTATATCGTATTGTGATTTGTTAGTCGTGTATATACTTGTTTGTGTTTGTGTTTCATATTGCACGTTTTCTTATTTGAGTCTACCTAACCTATCGACTGTTTTGTGTATTTTTGTTCGTGTCGGCTTGCATGTAGTGTAGGAATTATATGAAAGAAAAAAAATTGAAAAATCCAATAAAATTAAAAAGATAAAATTGTGAGAAAAGGGCAATCGAAAGAGGCTAAAGTTCGATAAATCGCGAGGTGTGAGGATTTTAGGCGTAGAGCATGATTTGCGACCGAGAGTGACGACATGAGTCCCCCCTAGTAGGTATAGAGAGACTTTCTTTACGGGATTGCCTACCTATTTCTAACACTTAACGTGATTTTCAAACTCAAAGTGTGTGCCTATTTTCTCACAAGAGCTGAGCTAGGTGTGAGCTAAACAAGCCAGACATCCATGTGTACGTCTTAGGTAGTCGCCAACCCGCCTCGTAGTGGCACACGAAACAGCTGTGCGAGGTCTGTATTAGAGTACTCACTGCTTTTAGAACTCACCTTGTAGGACTATTAGACACCCCGATTTGAACCTTGGATTCTTGCTAGCCTTCGAACCTAGGGTGACGATTCTTGGCCTTCATCACAAATTGATTAGAATCACCGCTTTAGTGCGTCACGAGGGGGTTGTGTAGTTGAGGGGGTTCGATGAGGGAGTGATTATACAATTCGTTGAGTTCTACATCTCGCTTGCACTTCATTAATTATCTACGAGGGGATGCGAGGGTGAGTGAGTAGGCTTGCGCACTTCGGTGTGGCGGTGTTCCATGCCACTACATCATGGACAGAGTTGTGGAGAGCCGTGAGTTCGTGAATCTAATACGCACGGAATTGGGTTGGGTGAACTTAATTGGTGGATTGTGCTAGGTACCGGTTTTGATTACTTTGGTGTAGGAGGATCGGTTGGATTAGGCACGAGATACATTCATCTTCGGGACTACTTGAGAGGGGATATGGTTACATTCGAATGGGGGGGTGTCGACTTTTTTACTCCGGACATTGAGTGTGAGCTTGCAACGACTCGACTCCCACACATGTACTTCATTGATTTTGCGGCTTGGACTTGACATGGACTTTGATTGAGTTAGGAGGAGATGATATTTTTATGTGATATTCATTCATCGATTTAAGTGTTTCCTTCTCCTAGCATATTTGATTGTTATTTGAAGACCACTAGGATATTATTGTTGGATTGTGATGGTATTTTGAGAGAATTGTAAAAAAAAAAAAAAAAAAAAAAAAAAAAAAAAAAAAAAAAAAAAAAAAAACATAGAAGAAAAAATAAAAATAAATAAAAAAAATGAAAAAAAAAATGAGAGAAAAAGAAAAAGGAGAGATGAAATAAGTTTGAGTTGGAATTGAATTGGAACGAGTGGTGGAGCTACTTTGACGACGACGGTTCACGTTTCATGCACGACAAACGACGATGGCCACGGAGATCACTAGTGTACCGGGGTTTGAGGGAATTGAGGGCCGGAGGTGGTGAGCTTTGGGTTTTAGTTTCTATCATCGTTGTGAGGGTGTGTGAGATGTGGGATTTGATGTGAGAATGTGACGCTTAGGACTTGATTTCGACGAGATTATCTATATGCCCCTAAGCCTCATCATGTGAAGACCGTTAGCGGATTAGGAGCTCAGACCTTGGATGTGGCTTTGCCTAGCGTAGTCTCTTATTTCGTGGCACACGCGAAGAGGTAGCGTACTCTTGTACTTAGTAAAGTTAGGCTTTCTATACTAACTAGGGGAGAGTCTCGTTGTCGAGTTTAGTTTCAACTCATGCTTTGTTCCTAGGATTCTCATCACTTCATGATAATCAATTTAAGCCAATGGAGATTTCCCGATCTCAACCAAAAAGATAAAAAGTGTGTTTTGTGTATATATGTGTTTGTGTAGGATCGAGTCGTAGTTTGCATTTGCATCATATTGTTGAATTGTCGAGTCTTGTGTCGTTATTGAGTCAGCTAGTTAGGATTTGTATGCAACGGTGTTTCTAGTAAGTATGTAATTCTCGACTCGTATCACTTGTGGGGTTGTGTTTCATTGGAGGATGTTTTTGGATGGATTGTGGTCGGATTTTGATTGGACTTTGATTGGATTGCTCGGGACGCGCAATAGGTGAGTGTGGGGTTATTTGATAACTCTCTTTTAGGAGTTATTAATATACTACCATATTACTTGTATTAGACTTATTTCACATGATTTATATGTTATATTTGCACAAATATGTGAATTTGACGATTTATAAGCCTAAGAGTGAAAAGTTGTGTTTCTAGCCTATTTGTGCATGTTTTCTCTCATATTTGCTATGATAATTGCACGGGTTGTTTATTGTTGTGTATCTCAGGTATAATAGGTGCAATGGAGCTTATGAGGGGCTTGGACATGCTTGGAATGGAGCTAGATGAAGAGGAGAAAAGAAGACACAAAAACGAAGCGAAGTTGGAAAAGTCACTCAGGACCAGCCTGCACTCTTTTCGACGCTCAAGAAAATCTACAAATAATTTTGGAGCAAGGCCTACGGCATTGGAAATTATACATCCGTAGCTTTCCAACGATATATGGTACGCCAGAATACGAGTCCGTATGAGGGAGATACAGCCCGCGCAAGATCAGCAAATAATTCTGTCTGGGAATTACAAAGTCGAGGGGCTGAAGTGCAATTTCGGCCAGTTTTCATTAAAAAGTGTGCCCAGCTGGTAAAAAATGAAGGAGACGACCTAAGAAAGGGACATTCACGCATCTTTGAAGTCTTGGGAGCTAGAGAAGACCGGAGACAAAGCTAGGAGCTTGGAAGATCATCAACATTGAAGATTTTAGCGTTTGATCATCTTTTCTTCTTCTATTCTTCATGAACTTCAATATTTTGATTATGTTAAACACTATTATGTCTAGCTAAACTTCTCAAGCTAGCTGATTGATGAAAACTAGGGTTTGATGACGTTTTTCCGGATTTTGGACTTGATACATGCATTAGCTTACAGTTTATGAACGTTCTTGTTATCCAAAGTATTCTTGTTCTTTATTTATTAGTGTTCTTGGCTTGATCACCCGTAGGACGCTACTTGTTGAAAGGATTGCACGAAAGTGAATTCTTTGAGACGTGTTAAAGAATAGTTAGGTGATCTTGTAGTTTCTTGAGACCGAGAGGACCCGAAATCTATTGTTTACACAAATTCACGTGAGATCGAGAGAAGATCGTGGTGAGCATTATCCGATATAACTAGAACGTGAGTAGAGTGTTTCATGCATAATTCCGGAAATCGTTAACAACCCTAGGGATCATCAATTACCTAGTTCTTTCTCATTAATCGTAGTCTATCTCAATTTATTTTCGTTTAAAAGTTGAAAACCCTACAAAAATGTTTAGTTACTTGTTATTTAATTTACGTCGCTTGTTTGTGGGCGACAACGTTACAAATTCAAACAACTTTTTACCGGCTACTTAGATCTCCTATAATTACTTTCTAGTCAATTAATAATCGTAAATTCCCTTGGGTTCGATACTCGGAGTCGTAAAATACTCCTAAATACTACTTGACCGTATACTTGCGTTTAAGCACGTAAATAATTCGCGTCATTAATCAAATTAGCATTTAAGTCACAAAATAGTGGCTTGGGGGTTATTTTGTAAATATTTGAGAACTAGGGATGTGCTATTTTTCATGAACATGTTAATCATCTTTATCACCTAGTTGGTTGTAATATAATACTTCATTGACTTCTCTTGTTAATTCCACATGTCCGTTGCATGTTCGATATTTATTATTTAAGTCCTTGATTATTGAATAAAGAAGATGGCTTTCGGATTGTGTGTGTGTTCGGTTCAGACAAGAGAAGGGGAAACAGATATTTGTAGTCATGGTTAGTTTCATATTTTCGTGGAGAGAAGAAGAAATAGGGAGAGAAGAGTTCGTGGTGTAGAAGAATACGACACTTGAGATATTTAGGATAGAAACTCAAATATGTTTCTTCTTACAGAGAGTTTGGGTGATGGATCATGGCGATGTATATGGGCAGTGGGTTGTTTCAAGATTTTGGTGTTCGAATTAATGTATCGGATAAGGGAAATCTAACTTCTAAATTCTTGCAGTTACAGTCTAAATTTGCATATTTGGTTGGTGTGCTTTTTACCACCTTTGGTTATCTGTTGACTGTCTAGTGATCGGTAAATCACGTTGTTTGTGTATTTGGTGCCGCATGCTGAAGTGTAATAGCTGGCTGTTGTGTAGATTCTTTATTTTACGCCAGTGGTTAGGTGGTACCAGTTGGGCTGTTTGGCTCACCCTTTTATTTTACAGATTGACGTGGAGCGCGACTTTATCGCGGAGTATTTGTTAAAATAGCAAGTTTTTAGCTAAATAATTATTTTTAGTGAAAGTTGCAACTTTTTTGTCGAATCGCGATATTTTATACAAATTGTCATTTTTGACGAGTTGGTGTAACTTTCATATAATTCAGTGACGTACCATATTTTTAGAAATATTATTAAAATGTTGTTTAAGAGGATAGTGTGTGTTGCTCGTTGAATTTTGGACGTCTGAAAGTGTAAGACGGGTTGATATTAAGTGTGACGGTCGTCAAAACTGGTACCAGAGCTCATGCCTAACCGGAAGTACAAATATTGTATCTTGAACTGGGCGGGTGTCGTGGTGGGTGTAAATAGATAGGTTTTGTATGTGTGGTATAAGTTGGCGAGCCAACTCACTTGTGAGCCACCTCACTGTCGAGCTAGGGATACACGATCTTGCACTGCTCGAGAGTTGTTACGGGTGGAGGGGAAATGTGATTTTTTTTTTGTGAAACTAAATTTTTATGTGTGAACTTATTTTTAATGTGGAATGTGAATTTTTTTGTACAAACTCGAATTTCAGAAAGTAATGTTCTTCGAGTGAGTTGCAATGTGACTGATTTGTCTAAATAGATGATTGAGTGTGAACTATTCTAAACTTATGGATGATAAAATATATTTTTGTAATATTTAAATTTCAGATCATGTTAGTTTACTTGACAGAGTTCATGAAATGTATATAAATAAATAAATAAAGCATGTGAGAATTTTCTTGGACGTGTGGGAAAGGATGTTGATTCAAACCTAAATTTATCCAAAATACAATTTGTGGACATTCAATACATGGCCCAGTTTTAGAATACCAATTTCTTAATTCTATAATTTTTTTGTGCATGTTAACGACGTCATGCGTAAATGGATTTAACTTTATATTGTTTATACATGTGGTATTAGAAGCACCTTGTAGATGCATTTGTCACTGGACTAATTCATTTTAAAATGGTTTGTGTAGCTGTTTTTGGGCTAAACAAAGAGAGATTGAAAATTAATGGGGGGTTTTGGCACATAAATTAGTCAAGGTAAAGACATGTTTTGCAAGTTTGTACTTGTGTGACTATAACCAACTAAAAGAAGCTAGAAAGCAAGTGAAAAATGAGTTAAGGTGATCGTATTTTTTCCTAAATCTGAAGCTTAAATTTTGGGATGATTATTTTTTTTAAATGAGACTGGGAGATTCCCAATTCTTAAATATTTGAATGTTTAATTTATTTCCTTAATGAAAATTCTAAGTGTTTGCACGTTTTGACATGTGATGTTAAGTTCCTAGTTGATTACTACTACTGTCGATTTTTTTATCTGTACGCTATATTTGCCCCTGAAAAAAATGGGCGTTAACTGCGAAATTATTTTATTTATGTGAAAGGTCAAATGTGACTTTTATCGGAGATGCTACATTTGTTTCTCATTTAGCTATGGTGGACGATACATATTGATGTTTGATCAAATTACATATTTCTACTATGAACTTTCTTAACCTCCTATGGAACAAAATTCTTTGACGTGGACTTTATGAAGCACATCTAAATTTGCAATGGAGAAAAATTTGGAGATACTGAAAGAACAGAAAATTGACAAAAAAGAGAAAAAAAGAGAGGCACGGAGTCATTGCCAAAAAAAAGTGCGAGAGTATTGTTGGGGTATTTTTAGAGAGAGAGAGAGTTGAATAGTCAGTAAAGCTTAGAGATGGTGGAAAATATATGTGAAGTGTGCTGTTTATAGGTTCACTAAAGTATTAGGGATGGTGAGTCTTATTTTGTTTTACACGTGATTTATAGACTGTGCAGTAGATCTTAGCTACTGTTTGCTTCCACAAAATGGGTTATTCGTACTGGAATGAGGTAGCAAAGTCCTATTACACTGCTTTTGTTTGTGACTTATTTGTTATGTTGGGATATTTTATGATATTTTAAAACTGAATTTCTACAGTGATTGTTCCCACTGGAAAAAAGGGAAACGATAAGTTACCTCATTTATTTGTTTTTTTTTTCAATTTCACGTAGTAGAGATATTGAACTTGAACGGTTAATTGAAATTTTTTATGTTAGAGTACGCACGTGGATGCTCGATGCCAGTTGTTAGGAACCAAGAAGAGTGATGAGACGAAAAACAAGATGAAGAACGACACAAAAATATTTAACGTGGTTCACTAGTTTTGACACTAGTTACTTCCACGGCCAAAACGAACAAATTTATTGATGAGAGAGACAATTACAATCCAAATAACACCACACTCAACCACACTTGTCAATAGAAAGAGTCCAACACCCATATATAGGCCTATACTACTGACTTGTTCCCAAAGCATCGTCCAAACGTTGTTAAAACGACCAAAACAACAATTCCAAAAACTGCCCAACCCAAACCAGATCGCACGACCAGCTACAGTAGGTCGCAGGACCTGCTACAGTACCCAAAATAAGAAACATTGGGTCCTTTGCCACCTAGCTCGTTGCGTTGCGAATCTAATCTAGGGTTTTGATCACTAATTCATAACAAAACTCCACCTTGATCAAAACTCCCTAGCAATCAATTCAATGTTCCTCACCAATCAATTGTGAATGCGCCTCCCAATCAAGAACACCTCCACCCAATTCCTCAAATCATTTATCCGATTTTCATCCGTCCTTTCAACGAATATGTCCATTGTAGATGCACCTGAAGCAATCAAATTCGAAGTACTCCACTAAAATCGAAATGATTAACCAATCAAATGTATTCCCAAAATTGCGGTGTTGGAATACATTACCTGTGCGCCACAACAAGCGCGTCTTTGGGTCTCAAACAATGTAAAGACTTGTGTGTCTCAATAAACACACCCTGATGCACCATGGCACAGTGCATCTCCCCAATATCATAACAATGACACTTTATGATGTAAGTTCCTATCAATCAATGTCATGCCAATTGCGCAACCAAAGCACCGCACCAATGCGCAAACTCAGACACGTCCAATACCGTGCCAACAACCAATGTGTTCACAATAACTCGCCGCCAATCAATACATGCCCAATAACATGTAACCAACCAATCCGCGCCCAATAAAGCGTCACCAATGAATCGCGTTCCAACAAGACACGTCAATTGCTCCATGCCTGGAGCAAAACCCGTCGGTTGATTCGAGGGGTCTCCACCTTGACTTGAATCCTCCTATCAGCCAGAACAAGATCGCTCCATGCCGATGCTCCAACTCTTAAGATTTCTTGCAACGGATGAGCCTAATTTCGATCCACACGCCCAATGCTCCATGTTGGAAGCCCAATTGCGCCGGAACGCCAATTGCTCGTGAACCTCCAAATTTGCGCCGGAAGGCGCGCCTGATGCTCCATGAAAAAGAACCCAATAGCTCCTTGAATAAGGAACTTGGTGGTGGGTGTATCAACAATATCCTCATCATCAAAAAAATTGATCTTCATCCCAAATGATTTATCCATCACTCCTCAGCAACAAACGCTAACCCAACAACAAGGCTCTGATACCACTTGTTAGAGTACGCACGTGGATGCTCGATGCTAGTTGTTAGGAACCAATAAGAATGATGAGACAAAAAAGATGAAGAACGACACAACGATATTTAACGTGGTTCACTAGTTTTGAGACTAGCTACATCCACGGCCGAAACGAACCAATTTATTTATGAGAGAGCCAATTACAATCCAAATCACACCACACTCAACCACACTTGTCAATAGAAGAGTCCTACACCCATATATAGGCCTATACTACAGACTTGTGCCCAAAGCATCGTCCAAACGTTGCCAAAACGAACAAGGAAACAATTCCAAAAACTGCCCAGCCCGAACTAGGTCGCACGACCTGCTACAGTACGTCGCACGACCTGCTACAGTATCCAAAATCAGCAAATTCGATTCCTTTGCCTCCTAGCTTGTTGCTTTGCCAATCTAATCTGGGTTTTTGATCACCCAATTCATAACATTTTAATTGATCTCTGTTACAGCCAAATAAAATAAACAGAGATAGCCATGTAAGGGTTGGCAATTTAGAATGGATGAAGGGAATAGTTCTACTAAATGAATCATTTTGTTGAGAGGAGACTCTCTGTCAATAAGAATCTCTTCAAAGGAGCGGCCTAAAGATGGAAAACTATCAAAGTGATAGGTTTTTAGCAAACCTATGTGTTTATGGGGTGCCCAATTGGTCACGAAAATTCTAATGCTGAGCACGAATATTTTCTCCTTTCTGCAGATGTTTGTTACGGTGGGAAATTATCAATTTTATATTGTGGTGGTTATAATATTATCGCCATATTTATAAACTATTGTTGTTTTGGAGTTACCTTAGCAACAATCGTGAGATATACTTTTGTGGAAAAATCACATTATTGATGCTATTGAAACTTAATTGGACATAAGATTATGTTACCTCTTTAATCGAGACGTATTTCGCTTAACTCAGGGATTGTTAGTGGATTGATGTGTTCACATTACATGTCTGTAAATGACAAATCGTTTAAAAACATACTTTTGTTCTGATTGTGAACACTTTATTTCAACATTTTGGACATATATATATATATATATGTCCATTTAGCTTAAATTTATGAAATTGTTGCTATTGGAAGGTATATTCACTTTATCAAGGGTTGATTAGAAACTGTATTAGACAATGTGATTTGCGTCTAATGCTGGTAACTCTACACTGTATTAGACAAGGTGATTTCCGTCTACTGTTGGTGACTCTAATCTGTATTGGACGAGGTGATCTCCGTCTAATGCTGGTGACTCTATAGTGTATTGAACAAGGTGATCTCTGTCTAATGTTGGTGACTCTATACTGTATTGTACGAGGTGATATCTGTCTAATGCTGGTGATTCTATAAAGTATTGGACGAGGTGATCTCCGCCTAATGCTACTGTTTCTAAACTCTATTGGATGAGGTGATTTTCGTCTAGTTCAAGTAATTCCAAACTTTATTGGACGAGTTGATTTCTGTCAATGGTTGGACGAGGAGATTATCATCTAGTGCTGGTGACCCTAAACTGTTTTAGACGAAGCGATTTTCTTCTGGTCCTTGTGAGCATAAATTTTATTACACTAGGTAATTTTTTTCTTGTACTCACGATTTTTAGTAGTACGTTTGCGAGTTACATAATGATTCAGAATGTATTGTGCATGTATCAAATAATTAATAATTTTATATAAAACGTGTGACGAACACAATAAAGGCAGAGGTTACATTGCTAAGGTTTTTGTTCTAGAAGAGTAGGTTTCATTCATTAACATTTTAAATTTACATGTGGCCAAACTTGTATTCCTCCGATTGTATAATATTTTATTTCGAGAGAAGTTTATGTATAATGTAGTACTGGAGGATAAGCCATTATTGTGATCATGAAATATTGTTATTGAGGAATATTCATAAGTTATTGGCTCTTTTTAAAGAACAAGGTGGAGTTCTGTTGAAATAAAAAGAACAATGACTTTCCTTTTGTGGGTGGAAGTTAATGAATGTTTTGTTATTGATACATGTTAGTGTCTGATTTACATGTGACTTGGTTTTGTGATCTTATAAGTTAAAGATCTACATTCAAGTTATCATAAATTCTAATATATGGTAATCACTTGTGTTAAAGAAATAATAGTTTTGTAAATAAAATTCCAGGACGAAATTTCTGTATGTTGGGTAAGTTGTGAAACTCTAGATTTTTTACGTATTGAATTAATGGTTAATGAAATTCCATGAAATTTTGTGAAATGTCTCTCTGAACATTTAACTGTCCAAGATTAAGTGACTTAGGATATCTTTTTTTACTTATGCATGTAAATATGTTTTTGAAGTTTGAGATATTGCAAAATTGTGACCACTTGTCTGTTAGATGATTTGGGCAAAATTAAGAGAAAATGTTCGTGACATATATACCATTATATATAAATATGCTTGTTGGTACTATAGTTACTCAAATCAGCATGTAAGTCACAAAATAGTGGCTTGGGGGTTATTTTGTAATTATTTGAGGGCTAGGGATGTGCTATTTTTCACGAACATGCTCATCATCGTTATCACCTAGTTGCTTGTTGACTAATACTTTGTTGGTTTCTCTTGTTAATGACACATGTCCATTGCATGTTCTATATTAATTATTTAATCCCTTGATTATTAATTAAAGAAGATGGCTTTGGGGTTGTGTTGGTGTTCTGTTCAGAAAAGAGAAGGAGATACAAATATATGTAGTCATGGTTGGTTTCATATTCCCGGGAAGAGAAGAAGAAATAGGGAGAGAAGAGTTTGTGTTGTAGAATAATACAACACTTAAGATATTTAGGATGGAAAATCAAATATGTTTCCTCCTACAGAAAGTTTGGGTGATGAATCATGGCGATGTATCTGGGCAATGGGTTGTTTCAAGATTTTGGTGTTCGAATTAATGTATCAGGTAGGGGAAATCTATCTTCTAAATTCTCGCAGTTACAGTCTTAATTTGCATATTCGGCTGGTGTGGTTTTTACAACTTTTTAGTTATCTGTTGACTATATAGTGATCGATAAATCACGTTTTTTGTGTATTTAGTGTCGCATGTTGATGTGTAATAGTTGGGCTGTTTGGCTCACCCTTCTATTTTACAGGTTGACATGTAGAGCGATTGAATCGCAGAGTAGTTGGTAAAATAGAATGTTCTTAGCTAAATAATTATTCTTAGTTGTTTTTAGTGAGAGTTGCAACATTTTGATCGAATCAGGGTATTTTTTAAAAATTGTCATTTTTTACGAGTTGGTGTAACTTTTTATATAATTTAGTCATGTACCAGATTTTCATAAATAATATTAAATATATTGTTTCAGAGGACTGTGTGTCCTTCTCGTTGAATTTTGAACGATATTAAATCGTGATTTATATCGAATAATTATTTTTTATTATTAAAAGTGTGACGGGTTGTCACATGTGTGGTCCTATGAGAGTTCAAACACCCAAAGGTAAGAGATATATGCTTGTTGTGGTAGATGACTACTCTATATTTACTTGGGTTATGTTATAAGAGAAAATTCTGAAGGATTATCTTAATTCTGAAAGATTTGTAATTAGCTTTAATCTTTGAAAAATTTACATGTTGCATCTATTAGAAGTGATCATGGCAGAGAGTTTGATAAGCTAGACTTTGATTTATTTTGTGCACGTCAAGGCATCTCACACACTCTTCTGTACCTAGAACTCCTCAGCAGAATAAAGTAGTTGATAGGAAAAATAGGACACTTGAAGATATGTCTAGAACAATGCTTCTTGAAAGTCATTTGCCGAAATATCTCTGGGCAGAAGTTGTTAACACTGCCAACTATGTGCTAAATAGATGTTTGAATAGACATATTTTGAAGAAACTCCATATGAACTTTTTAAAGGCAGAAAGTCAAGTATTTCTTATTTGAAGCCTTTTTGTTTGTACTTTCTTTGTGCATAATAATGGTAAAGATACTCTTGGTAAATTTGATCCTAGAATTGATGAAGGTGTGTTTCTTGATTATTCTCAATCTAGCAAAGCATATAGAGTTTTCAATTGTTTGAATAGATTCCCTAGAGGCAATCGTATATTTAGTATGAACATTGTTTTGGCTAGAATATTCATTTATTATATATTGTGATATTTAATATAATGAAGTCCTTAGATACAATGTGTTGTTTATCTTAAATATCCCTAGTCCACTATATTGATTTATAGGACGATCAAATATAGACTAGTATGTGGGTAGATTGATATGGAGATATCAAGTCTAACATATGTTTATGCATTAGGGCTAATGGCATACTGGATTGACCCACAACGAGAAGGATACATTAGATTATGTCATGTCACAATCGCTTCTCGTAGTGCGAATATAATAGCAATCCTTAGACTTGAAGTCACTAGATACTCTAGTTGTGGAATATTGTGCTTTGATGTTATCAAACGTTATACCGTAACTGGGTAATTATAAAGGTAGCTATCGGGCATGATAGGAAGTAAGCTTAGAGATCGTAGTGATGTAGAGGAACTATGGATTGGATAAACGAGTGTGACTATTTATGTCTCGTGTCCAATCCGGATATAGAGACAAAGCGAAAGTGCAATATAAGATATTGGGAACAAGATGTTTGTCGGGATTACTGACTATTTCTATTAGTTGGGTGGCGTGGATGTGTTGCTAGACACCGCTCCATGTTAGTAAGAGTTACTACCAACTAAGTGGAAACCTATGGGGTCACACCTCAAATAGAGTACATCTAGATTTGGGATTAATTAATATGATTAATTAATGAGAAGGATCATTGTGTAAAACCTTGCAAACTTAGTAGGACTAATTTGCAAGGAAGGGACTAATTCAAGTTCATGGAGAACTAGGAAGGACCATTATGGAAACAACAACGAGTTGTTGGAGTATATAAAGGAGGCTCTAGCTTCCTTCCCACTTAATGTTATTAGGCATAACATAAGAGAGTGGGAGAGAGCAAAAGAGAGATCAAGACAAGCCTAAGGCCGAACGCCCTAGGTCCGTCCGCCCCCTTTTCCCGTCGGCACAAAGAGGAGGCCGAACCTCCTCTTGTCCTTGTTGCTTTGCTTCCTCTTCCCTCTTCCTCCGGTTCAAGATAGCACTTGTTTAAGGAAGAATCTAGACCTCACCTCTAGACGTGGATCAACCGTAGAGACGAGGACATCATTCTTCATGTGATCTCACAAATCAAAAAGGTACACAATACTATGTCTCTTATCATGTCATGATGTCTCCTCCTGACGATCCGTTGTGGGATTTGAAGTAGGATTAATTTTTTGTTATTCCGATGCGTTACCTACGTTAAAACCCAACAGTGGTATCAGAGCCACAGGTCGTAGAGCATAACATGATCTTATGTGTTACGATTTCAGTTTATACACCGTATTATTGTTATTACGCGAAAACTGAAAAATAATTGGCATAGTAGATGCAAATTGAATTTGATTCAATATAAACAAGATCCAATTTAACATTGGATGTTAGAATTTGTGAGTTTAATCACATAGGATGTGAATAATTGGGTTCTTGAAAAATTTGGGTTCATGAGCACATAGTTGAAAAGGGGTTTTCAATTATGGAAACAAATTTATGGAAACAATTCCATAAGGAAACAACCTTTCTTGGGCAACAAGGAAGAGGGAAGGAGACTAGGGCCGCAACCCTAGCCGTCCGCCCCCTCCTTGCGCGCCAAGCAAAGGCCGCGGGCCACAATGGGGTGGCCGGCCTTGGGACGGGCCTAGTGGCGGGCGGCGGTCCTCCTAGGGGTTCGGGCCCTTGTCGGCTTGAACTCCTTGGACTGTTGTAACCCTAGTTACCCAATTCAATTAAAATTGAGCAAGCGCGTTAAAAATTGGTTTTAACTGTTTTATGTGCTTTGTGCATGGTGGATGCATATGGCCTAGGATTGTGGATGTTTATTGCTTTGCGGTTTGGTTTACAGCCTGCGAGCTGATCAAATTAATGTAATAATTAATTAGGTTTACGGCCTGCGAGTCGTCTTTTTCTCCTCGACATGTGAGGCTTTTATTATTTATTTATTCTAGATGTTAGGCTAGGATTAAAAATATTTAGATGATAGCCAAGAGCATGGAGAAGAAGACCGGAGAACCAAAGGAGCCAAAAGACAAAGAAGACGTCCCCTTGGCGTGCGGCTATGGTGGAGCACATGGAGATGAGCTTGTCACTTTAGGGCAATTGGATATTATCATTGGCTTGATAATATCATTAGTCTAGTGGCCATATCCATGCCACGTTTTTTTGTTTTATTTTGTGGATGTTTATTATTTATGTCTTGTTATTTAATTTTTGTGTGTATGGCGATACTAGCAAAACCTTAACAAGATAATAATAAACAAGCTTGGTCTTTTATTGTGGATTGCCGAATCCAAATAAGTAGACCATGTTGATTAGATCAACTAAACAAATAAAGAAAAATCCCTCAATTGTATATTGCGTTTTGCCTTCTCTTGCCAAAACACCCTTCATGATCAGGGTTCATTAAAATTCGGGCTTGCCAAAGCAAGGCGATTTTAATTTACCATGGTGTGTTGCGGACGACACAAGCTAGTAATGTGTGTATGTTGAAGCAAGAGGTTGGACGCAACTAGGCAAGAATCAATTGGATTGATGAGCCTAGAGGCATGACAATTAGGCGTTATCCATGGGATAAAGAATAAAGAGTATTTTCCGCATTAATGGTGAGGGCTATTAATCCGAGAAAAATAGTGGGAGCTATATTTGATGATCTAGTCATTGTTGAATATAGTTAAATTGTTCAAAATACTAAAATTGCAAATTTCTTGTTTTGTAGAATTCTAAATGGCAAACAACAATGCATCGACTTCATCCCTACGATCTGTCCTTGAGAAGGATAAACTGTCTGGAACAAACTTTCTTGACTAGTACAGAAACTTGAGGATTGTCCTTAAGCAAGAAAAGAAGTTGTACGTCTTGGACACTCCAATTCCAAGAACCACCACAAGATGAGTCTGTTCTAGCGGAAGTAAGGACACGTCATAGACATATTGATGATTCTAATGATGTGACTTGCCTCATGCTTTGTACTATGACTCCTGAGCTTCAGAAGCAGCATGATAATATGGAAGCCTAGGATATGATCATACACTTGAAACAATTGTTTCAGGAACAGGCTAGGCATGAGCGCTATGAGGTGTCTAAAGAATTATTCAAGAGTAGTCTTGCAGAGGGGAATCAAGTAGGACCTCACGTACTCCGAATGATCGGGTAAATTGAGAACCTTGAGAGACTGGGATTCCCACTGGGCCAAGATTTGGCTACTGATCTTGTCTTGCAATCGTTTCCTAACAGTTATAATCAGTTCATCATGCAATATAATATGAACGAGATCAGTAAAACTCGGCCTGACCTATTGAACATGCTAAAGACAGCGGAACAGAGCATTAACAAAGGCGAGGTTAAGGCCATAATGATGGTACATAAGAAGAAGGTCAAATCAGTTGCCTTTACTTCGAAAGGTAAGCGCAAGAAAGTTGCGAAATCCATGGAAGCCCTAAAGACTAGTGGAGGCGTGGCTAAAGGTGAGTGTCACTACTGTAGCCAGCCGGGTCACTGGAGGAGGAATTTCCCTAAATATATGGAGGGTAGGAAGCTTTTAATAGTGATTCCACCACCGCCAGGTATTTATGTTATAGACGTAAATCTTTCTATTTCTTCATCTTGGGTATTGGATACCGGATGTGGTTCTCACATTTGTCGTAATGTGCAGGATTTGAAAAGAAGTAGAAGATTGAGTAAAGGGGAGATAGATTTGCGCGTCGGGAATGGAGCAAGAGTTGCTGCATTAGCTGTGGGCGTTTATGAGCTATCTTTGCCTTCTGGACTTATTTTAGAATTAGACAATTGCTTTTATGTGCCTGCTATGAGCAGAAACATTATTTCCATTTCTTGTTTGGACGAGAAGGGGTTTTCTATTTCAATAAAGGACAAGTGTTGCTCCATTTATTTTGATAGTATGCACTATTGTAGTGCGCATTTTTCTAATGGATTATATATCCTTGATTTAAATAGTCCAATCTATAACATAAATACTAAAAGGATTAAAACTAATGATTTAAATCCTACATATATATGGCACTGTCGTTTAGGACATATAAATGAGAAACGCATATCTAAACTCCATAAGGATGGACTTATAGACTCATTTGATTTGGAATCATATGAGACATGTGAATCTTGTTTATTAGGAAAAATGAAAAAGTCCCCTTTCAATAAGAAAGGTGAAAGGACTAGTGAGTTATTGGCACTCATACATACTGATGTATGTAGACCATTCCCCACGCCTGCCAGAGGTGGTTATACCTACTTCATCACATTCACTGATGATTTCAGTAGATATGGATTTGTATACCTTATGAAGTCCAAATCCGAATCATTTGAATTGTTCAAAGAATTCAAGAATGAAATTGGAGAAGCAACTTGGTAAAAGTATTAAGGCTCTACGATCGGATCATGGAGGAGATTACTTAAGCCAAGAGTTTGATGAGTATCTTAGAGAGTGTGGGATAGTATCCCATCTCACTCCACCTGGAACGCCACAATGGAATGGCGTGTCCGAGAGGAGGAATCGCACGCTATTAGATATGGTGCGATCTATGATGTCTCAAACAGATCTTTCGATATCCTTTTGGGGTCATGCTCTAATGACGGCAGCTTTAACCATTAACCGCGTTCCATCCAAATCAGTCATGAAGACACCATATGAGATATGGACTGGGAAGCGTCCCATAGTTTCGTTTATGAGGATTTGGGGCTGCGATGTGTATGTAAAAATTTTACAAACAGACAAGCTCAGGCCCAAAGCAGATAAGTGTAAATTTGTGGGATATCCTAAGGAAACTAAAGGATATTACTTCTACAATCCCACCGAGAACAAAGTGTTTGTTGCTCGGATCGGCATATTTCTAGAAAGAGGTTTGTCTCTAAAGAAGCAAGTGGGAGGGCTGTAGCACTTGAAGAGATTCAAGAACCACAAATCACTGAACCGATGATGGAACATGAACATGAACCGCAAACTGTTGTGGAGGAACAAGTTTAGGTAACACAGGAACTCCGTAGATCGGGAAGAGTGTGTCATGAGCCAGAGAGGTATGGACTTCTCGTGACTGAGCCCGATGACGTACCACTCATGGATGATGAGCCTGCAAACTACGGAGAAGCCATGAAAGGCCTAGAATCTAAGAAGTGGCTAGAATCCATGAGATCCGAAATCGATTTCATGTACACCAACAAAGTATGGACTTTGGTGGAACCACCCGAAGGGGCTCGACCCATAGGGTACAAGTGGGTCTTCAAGAAGAAGACCGACATGGATGGCAAGGTAGTTGCCTATAAGGGGCGATTGGTAGCCAAAGGGTATAGACAGATTCATGGTATTAACTATGATGAGACCTTTTCACCAGTCTCCATGACTAAATCCATTCGAATACTACTTGCTATTGCAGCATACTACGACTATGAGATTTGGCAAATGGATGTCAAAACAGCGTTCATTTATGGGAACCTCCTCGATTATGTGCACATGACACAACCGGAGGGTTTTGAGGATCCATAGAATGCCAATAAAGTCTGTAAGCTGCAAAGATCCATTTATGGATTAAAAGCAAGCTTCTAGGAGCTGGAATCGACGTTTTGATGACGCAGTCAAATAGTTTGACTTCATCAAGAACGAAGATGAGCCTTGTGTTTACAAGAAGGTTAGTGGGGGCTCTGTAGTATTTCTTGTCTTGTATGTGGATGACATACTAATCATTGGAAACGACATTCCTACTTTGCAATCTGTTATAGATTGGCTAGGAAAGTGCTTTGCAATGAATGACTTAGGAGACGCAGCCTATATACTTGGTATAAAGATATATAGAGATAGATCTAGAAGGTTTCTTGGCCTAAGTCAAAGTACATATATAGACAAAGTGTTGAAGAGGTTCAACATGCAAGATTCCAAGAAGGGATTCTTGCCCATGTCGCATGGAGTCACTCATTCTAAGAATGCATGTCCCTCAAATGAGATTGAGAAGGACCGCATGAGTAGGATACCCTATACTTCGGCCATAGGATCCATCATGTACGCCATGTTGTGTACTAGACCAGACGTATCATACGTGTTGAGTATGGTGAGCAGATACCAGTCCAATCCGGGTGAGAGTCACTGGATTGCTGTCAAGAACATCCTAAAGTACTTGAGAAGAACTAAGGATGTGTTCTTGATATTTGGAGGTAAGTAAGAGCTGAGTGTAAAGGGTTAAACTGATGCAAGCTTCCAAACCGACAAAGATGACTACAGATCGCAGTCAGGATACGTGTTTTGCCTGAATGGAGGAGCTGTGAGCTGGAAGAGTTCCAAGCAAGGGACAGTTGTTGATTCTACAACAGAAGTTGAGTACATTGCTGTTGCGGAAGCAGCAAAAGTGGAAGTTTGGATAAAGAAGTTTATCACTGAGCTTGGTGTGGTCCCTAGCATCGTGGATCCCATAGAGTTGTACTGTGACATCTCCGGAGCGATCGCACAAGCCAAGGAACCAAGATCACACCAGAAATCATAGCATGTACTTAGGACATTCAATCTTATTCGTGATATGATCGATCGAGGAGATGTGCATGATTCCAACGGATGAGAATGTTTCAGATCCACTCACAAAACCTCTTGTGCAGCGAAAGCATGAAGGGCACGCCAGATCTATAGGCATACGAGATGCGCCAGATTGGCTCTAGTGCAAGTGGGAGACTGTTGAAATAGATGCCCTAGAGGCAATCGTATATTTAGTATGAACATTGTTTTGGCTAGAATATTCATTTATTATATATTATGATATTTAATATAATGAAGTCCTTAGATATAATGTGTTGTTTATCTTAAATATCCCTAGTCCACTATATTGATTAATAGGACGATCAAATATAGACTAGTATGTGGGTAGATTGATATGGAGATATCAAGTCTAACACATGGGTATGCATTAGAGGTAATGGCATACTGGATTGACCCACAACGAGAAGGATACATTAGATTATGTCAAGTCACAATCGCTTCTCGTAGTGCTAATATAATTGCAATCCTTAGACTTGAAGTCACTAGATACTTTAGTTGTGGAATATTGTGCTTTGATGTTATCAAAGGTTACACCGTAACTGGGTAATTATAAAGATAGCTATCGGGCATGATAGGAAGCAAGCTTAGAGATCGTAGTGATGTAGATAGGATTTTTCCCTCCCACATAATGGGAGTAAATATCCACTGACACTCGAGGGATGAGGCTTATTTTTGTTGGAATAGATGCCTAGAGGCAATATAGTTTAGTATGAATTTATTTGTGGCTAGAAATTCATTTATTATTTATTGGATATTTAATATAATGAAGTCCTTAGATTTACAATTTTGTTGTTTATCTTAAATATCCCTAGTCCAGTATAATGATTAATGGGACAATCATCTATAGACTAGTATGGGGTTTGATTGATATGGAGATATCATGATCCAACACATAGGTGTGCATTAGGGGTAATGTCGCACTGGATTGACCCATCTCCGAGAAGGCTACATACACGTTATGTTGAGTCACAAGCGCTTCTCGCGGTGCAATGGTATTTTCATCCTTAGCCTTGAAGTCACTAGATATTCTAGTTGTGGATTATTGTGATTTTGGTAGCGTTAAACGCTACACCGTAACTGGGTAGTTATAAAGGCGTGTACGGGATACAATAAGAAGCAAGCTTAGAGATTGTAGTGGACGTAGAAATTATTTGTCCCTCCCACATAACGGGAGCAAATATCCTAGGCCACTCGAGGGATAGTGCTTATAGAATGTCTGGCCAGACTCAATTAAATCAATATGGGATATTGATGTTATTTGCACGAATAAGGCTATTCCCATGGATCGAGAAACTATGGATTGGATATACGAGTGTGACTTGTATGTCTCGTGTCCAATCCGGATATAGAGACAAAGGGATGAGACAATTACTTGTACAAAGGTTGTCAAGATGACTATTCTATTAGTTGGCTAGAATGGATGTTTTGCTAGAAACCGCTCCATATTAGAAAATAGTTGCTACCAACTAGATAGAACCTATGGGGTCACACGCTATATAGAGTGAAATATATTTGGGAATTAATTAATTGGATTAATTAATTAGAAGGATCACTTTGCAAAACCTCCAATTAATTAATTAGAAGGATCACTTTGCAAAACCTTCCAAAATTAGTAGGGACTAATTTGCAAGGAAGGGACTAAATTGAATTCTAGTAGGACTAGAATAAGTCCTTTAGGTAGTTGGCAAGGAGTTGTTGGACTATATAAAGGACCTTCCTTCCTTCCTTCCTTCCCACAACTTATGCTCATAATTGAACATAAAAAGAGTGGGAGAGAACAAAAGGAGAGAGAGAAACAAGCTAGAGGAGCCGCCGCCCCCCTAGCTCGCCGCCCCGTCCCCGTCGGCCCCAAAGGAGGCCAAAACCTCCTTTGGTTCGTCTCGTTTTGCGTGATTCTTCTTCCTCTTCCTCTTTCCGGGCTAGCACCAAGGAGTGGGAGATCTAGGAATCAAATCTAGGCGTGGATCGACCATAGAGAACGTGACACAATTCGCGTTTGAAGTCATCAAAGGAGAACCCTAAGGTGTGTTATTGATTTCTTCCTTTACCATCGTTATGTCTCTTGACTTGTGATCCTTGGAGGGTTTTGCATGGTTAATTATTGTTTCCGTTGCGCATCCATGAATCAAAACCCTACAGTGGTATCAGAGCCACAGGTCGTAGAGCATAAACGTGGTTTATGTGTTACGTTTTAGTTGTTTTACACCTTGAATTGATTATTTATCGCGTAAAACAAGACAAATCAAGCATGGGATGCAATTTGTCAATAATCTATCATAAAAAGATCTAATTTTTGCATTGGATGCATGAATTAGTGAGTTTGAGAAATTTTAGGATCTTAGATCTGGGGTTTGGGCATCCTTGGGGAAGAAGGAGTTCTTCCAAAACAAGGAAACAACCAAACTTGGGCACCAAGCAAGGGAGTTGTTTTGGAAACAACTCCCTCAAGGAGGTTCGGCCCCCTAGGGGACCGCCCCTCTTGCTTGCCGCCCAAGCTTGGCCGCCCTAGGGGCCGGGCGGCCCTAGCCCGCGGCCTAGCCGCGTGGGTTAGGGGTCGGGCCGGCCCTAGGGCCTTGCGGTTCACCTTTTTGGGCCCGGGCAATTTGATTGTTGGGCCCATGGACCGTTTTAACCCTAGAAATCCTAAAATCAATTAAAATTGACCAAGCGCGTTAAAATTGGTTTTTAACTATTTATGTGCAATTCGCATGGTGATTGGATATGGCCTTAGGATGTGGTTTGATGTGGATGTTTAATTTTGTGGTTTGGTTTTACAGCCTGCGAGCTGATCAATTAAGTGTAATAATTAATTAGGGTTTTATGGCCTGCGTGCCATTTTTTTCTCAACTTGTGAGATTTATTTTATAGAAGTTAGCTAGCGCTAGATAAAGTAGATTGTTAGCCAAGATTGAAGAAAAGAAGCCCAAAGCCAAAGGAGCCACAAAAGATGGAGCATGGAGCATGGAGCATTCCACATGAATATGAAGGATGGACCAAAAGATCAAGACGCATGGAGATGTGTTTGCTTTTAGGGTTCATAGATAATTCCATTGGCTTGGAATTATCTTAGTTAGAAAAGGTCATATCCACATCACGTTTATTTTTTGTTTTGTGGTTGTTTACTTTATTGTCTTATTATTGTGTTGTCGGTGTATGGACAATGAATGAAATTAGGATAATAAGATAATTAGACAACCCCGATCTATTATTTGGAGTTTTGCCCAAACTCAAATAGATAGATTAAAAGAATTTCATCAACAAAACAAAGTAAAATTGAATTTAAAATCCCTAAAAAATTCAAATATTGTGTTCTTGCCTTCTCGTTATTTAAACACTCATTATCATCATTATTTATCAAGTTTGTGCGTGCCAAAGCATGGCGACTTAGTTCGTAATGATGGAATGCGATGGCACAAGCTAGTAATGTGCAATTGTTTAAATAAGAGGTTGAACACAACTAGGCTATTAATATGATTAAGAAACATAGAGGCAATCAATTGGGATTTTCCATATGGATGGATAAATAAGGATTTATTTGCCCAATTGAACCAAGAGTTGCATAAGGGATGCAATTGGAATTGTTCCTACCTAAAGTAGTCAAATTATGGGTGACTTGCCAAAGCAAGCTCATAAGGAGATGAAACATGGATCTTGGCCCACTAGAAAATATAAGGATATTTTCCGCATTAATATCTTGAGGGTTATTAATCCGTAGAAAAATAGTGGGAGCTATATTTGATAAAATAGCCATTATTGAATATAGTAAAAAATTCACAAATACTAAAACTTGCGTATTTTCCTTTTGTAGAATTCCAAATGGCAAACAACTCATCGAGTTCACAACATTCTCTACGATCTGTCCTTGAGAAGGACAAGCTCTCTCGAACCAACTTTCTTGATTGGTACAGAAACTTGAGAATTGTTCTCAAGCAAGAGAAGAAACTGTACGCAATAGAGGAGCATGTTCCAGAAGGTCCAGAGAACCAAACACCTGCTGCCCTAAAGGCGTATCAAAAGCGTGTTGATGACGCTAATGATGCGGCCTGCCTTATGCTATGCACCATGACTTCTGAGCTTCAGAAGCAACACGAAAACATGAATGCTGTCGATATGATCGAACATCTAAAGCAGCTCTTCCAAGAGCAAGCAAGGGTAGAGAGGTATGAGGTCTCTAAGGCAGTGTTCAAGTGTCATATGGCATAAGGGAACCCGGTGGGACCCCATGTACTCCGTATGATCGGGTACTTGGAGAATCTCGCCCGACTGGGGTTCCCGGTCGGCCAAGAGTTGGCAACCGATCTCGTGTTGCAATCGTTGCCTGAGAGTTATGGACAGTTCATCATGAACTATAACATGAAAGAGATCGTGAAACCACTGCCAGATTTACTCAATATGTTGAGGACGGCTGAACAAAGCATCAACAAGGGTAAGGGCAAGGCCATTATGATGGTACAGAAAAGAAAGGGCAAAAGGTTTGCCTCATCCTCCAAGGGCAAAGGCAAGACAGTTGTCAAGTCCAAGGAACCTGCCCTTAAGCCTATTGGTGGCATTGCCAACTGTGTGACTAAAAGTGAGTGTCAGTACTACAGTCAACCTGGACACTGGAGGAGGAACTGCCCAAAATATCTGGAGGACAAGAGGCTTGGAATAGTGATTCCACCACCACCAAGTATTTTTGTTGTAGATGTCAATTTAACTGTCTCTACATCATGGGTATTATATACCGGATGTGGATCTCATATTTGCCGAAATATGCAGGATCTAAAGAGAAATAGAAGATTGGCTAAAGGAGAGGTAGATCTGCGCGTTGGGAATGGAGCAAAAGTTGCTGCGTTAGCCATAGGCGTGTGCGAGCTATCTCTGCCTTCAGGATTAGTTTTAGAATTAAATAATTGCTATTTTGTGCCTGCTATGAGCAGAAACATTATTTCTATTTCTTGTTTGGACAAGGATGGTTTTATTATTTCAATAAAGAACAATTGTTGTTCCTTTTATTTGAATAATATTCACTATTTTAGTGCGCAATTATTTAATGGACTATATGTCCTTGATCTAAGCAATCCTGTCTACAACATTAATGCCAAACGGATTAAAATAAATGATTTAAATCCTGCTTATTTATGGCATTGTCGTATAGGCCACATAAATGAGAAACGTGTGTCTAGACTCCACAAGGATGGATTACTAGACTCATTTGATTTTGAATCATATGAGACATGTGAGGCTTGTTTATTGGGAAAAATGACAGAGTCCCCTTTCAATAAGAAAGGTGAGAGGACTAGTGAGCAATTGGCACTCATACATACCGATGTGTGTGGGCCATTTGCCACGCCTGCCAGGGGTGGTTATGTCTACTTCATTACTTTTACTGATGATTACAGTAGATATGGATTTGTGTACCATATCAGGGCAAAATCCGAATCCTTTGAAGTGTTCAAAGAATTCAAAAATGAAGTAGAGAAGCAACTTGGCAAAAGTATAAAGGCTCTACGATCAGATCGTGGAGGAGAATACTTGAGCCAAGAGTTTGACGACTATCTTAGAGAGTGTGGGATCGTGTCCCAACTCACTCCACCCGGAACGCCACAATGGAATGGCGTGTTCGAGAGGAGGAATCGAACCCTATTGGATATGGTTCGATCTATGATGTGTCAAACCGATCTTCCATTATCATTTTGGGGCTACGCTCTATTAAGTGCAGCTTTCACCATTAACCGTGTTCCATCTAAGTCAGTCATGAAGACACCATATGAGATGTGGAGCGGGAGGCGTCCCACACTGTCGTTCATGATGATTTGGGGCTGCGATGTCTATGTAAAACGTTTACAATCAGACAAGCTAGGGCCGAAATCGGATAAGTGCAAATTTGTGGGGTACCCTAAGGAAACTAAGGGATACTACTTCTACAATCCAACCGAGAACAAAGTGTTTGTTGCTCGGACCGGCGTGTTTCTAGAAAGAGAGTTTGTCTCTAAAGAAGCAAGTGGGAGGAATGTAGAACTTGAAGAGGTTCAAGAACCACAAATCACTAAACCGATTATGGAACATGAACAGGAACCACAAGCAGTTGTAGAGCAACCTGTTCAGGTAACACAAGAGCTTCGTAGATTTAGTAGAGTGCGCCAGGAACCGAGAGGTATGGACTTCTCGTGACCGATTCCGGTGACACGATGCTCATAGATGATGAGCCTACTACCCATGAGGAGGCCATGAATGGCCCAGACTCTCAGAAGTGGCTGGAAGCCATGAGATCCGAGATGGAATCCATGTACACCAACAAAGTATGGACTTTGGTGGAACCACCCGATGGGGCGCGTCCCATAGGGTGCAAGTGGGTCTTCAAGAAGAAGATCGACATGGATGGTAATGTGATTACCTATAAGGGCCGATTGGTGGCTAAAGGATTCAGACAGATTCATGGTATACACTATGATGAAACCTTTTCACCAGTCGCTATGACCAAATCCATCCGAATCCTACTTGCGATTGCAGCATACCACGACTATGAGATTTGGCAGATGGATGTCAAAACAGCATTCCTTTATGGGAATCTCCTCGAGGACGTATATATGATACAGCCGGAGGGTTTTGAGGATCCAAAGCAAGCCAACAAAGTCTGTAAACTGCAACGATCCATTTATGGATTGAAGCAAGCTTCTAGGAGTTGGAATCGACGTTTTGATGAAGTGGTCAAAGAGTTTGGCTTCATCAGAAACGAAGATGAGTCTTGTGTCTACATGAAGGTTAGTGGGAGCTCTGTAGGTTTTCTGGTCTTGTATGTGGATGACATACTACTCATTGGAAACGACGTTCCCATGCTGCAATCTGTTAAATATTGGCTAAGAAAGTGTTTCTCAATGAAGGACTTAGGGGAAGCAGCCTATATACTCGGTATAAAGATCTATAGAGATAGATCTAAGAGGCTGCTAGGCCTAAGTCAAAGTACATATATTGACAAGGTGTTGAAACGGTTCAACATGCAAGATTCCAAGAAGGGATTCTTGCCCATGTACATGGAATCACTCTTTCAAAGAGTGGTTGTCCTTCCAATGAGATTGAGAAGGAACGCATGAGTAGTATCCCCTATGCCTCGGCCATAGGATCTATCATGTACGCCATGTTATGTACTAGACCAGATGTAATACCCCGTTTTTATACGGGTGAAATACAAGCAAATCGTGAAGTTTAAATGCGAATTGGGGAGGTATTTGTAGTTTAAAGAAAAGATATACTAGTAAATGTAGGGGGGTGGTAGTTGTAGTTTGAAGAGAACTATATACCTAGAGGGTGAATAAATAAAAGTGAATTAATTAATAAAAACTGAATAAATAAACTAAATAATAAAAAAAATAGTGAAGAAGCTTTCTCCACCAATTCACTCAATCCACTGGTGAATTTCCCAATTAACAAGAGTTTTGTCTCTTCTTCAACCCCTCCTTCAAAAACCCAGCAGTCCTTCTCCTCCTTCTTCATCACCCGACACACCACCATCACCACGGCCACCACCATCTTCACCACCCTCTCTTCCCTCCACTCTCCAGCTCTCTCTCCATCCCTTCTGTCCCTCTCTGTCTCTCTGCCGAATCAAGAGCAGCAGCAGCTGCTGACAGCAGCGCCACCAGCCACCACCGGTGGCTTCCCCGACGATAAACCCACCAGCAACGTCCCACCAACACCACCAGATCTCCCTCTTCCCCCTTCACCTCTCTACCTCTCTCTGTCTCTCTCCCTCTCCCCTGTTCTGCCCGACGAGAACAGAGGTAGCAGCAGCAGCGGGAAAGTTGCTGCCTCCCCCGTCGGTGACGCCACCAGCCACCGCAATCTCTCCCTTCCTCTCTGATTGGAACCCGAAATCCCCTCTGCTATTTGATTCGAACAGAGGAGAGGTAACAGGAGGCGGCAATCACCCCAGGTCGCCATTGGAGACGCCATCGCCGCCGGAGAAGACGACGGAAACGGCAGAACCCCGCCACCACCATCTGCACCTCTCTTCTCTCCCTCTGTTTTGACCCTCTCTTCTCTCCCCTCTCTGTTTCAAGACAAGGAGAAGCAACATCAGCCGTTCACCACCGCAGAAACGACCCAGAGCCGCCACATCCCCGGTGACCTCCATTAACGCCGGCGAGAAACTCGGCCCGAGCTATCCGACGGTACCCACTCCATCGAATCGACCCTAATCAACTCCCAGAGGTCCGATGAAGCTTTAATCGCTGCCAACCGAAGCCAAGAACGTCTCAGTCGCCGGAATCGTTCATCACCGCCGACCCACCTCGACGGCAACCTCAATCGGACCCAATTCTCAACCGTTTTTCGCGATTTTTGGTGTGGGTAACTTCTAAATCCTCCTCTGATTCGTTTTTGATAATCAAACTGCAATTTTAATGGCTAAATCCGAACTTGGATCGATTGGGTGTTATGTGTTCTTGAAATAGGGGTTAAAGTGTAGTTTCAGAAACTTTAAGGGTATAATCTGTCACATACAAATCTGTTATTTGCTAGTAGGGGGTAATTGTGTGTCTTTAATCAGAACTTGGGGGTTTCACTATAAACTGCATATAAACTATAAAATCAAACATGCTATTTTTAGATTAAAATTATTTCCTAACATTTCTAAATAATATTTTAATTATGTAAAAGAAAAATTGGCTATTTAAAACTATGTAGGAGTTACTTAATATACAATATTGTTGATTCTCTTGAAAAATAAGCAAACTAAAAATACATGTTAAATAAATATTTTCTAAATGCTTATAAACTAGTGTTTTGAGTAAAATATGTTATTTTCTTAATATTGCTAGCACAAATAAGTTAGTTAAATAGGAAAACAACTTTTAAGAAAATCCTTTATTTATAAATAGATAAAAACTTGATTATTATTTGTAGACATTAGAAATTGTTTCTCAAAAATGAAGCTATAATTATGTATGACTAAAACACTTACTTTCTTAGAATAAATATTTTTGGTGAATCTAATTCTTTTATAGAATGTATATTTTCCAATAAATAATTAGCTATAATTAAATTAATTGGAATTAAATCTTTGTAGTCACTTACAAATAAATGTGTTGTATAATAAATTAATATTTTATAATTATGAGAGTGTATAAAATTAATATGTGATTTCCTACTTAATAAATTTAAAGAGCTAGTATATATATAAGTAGTGATTTTCTATGAGGAAAATAAATAAATAAATAATAAATAAATAAATAAATAAATAAATAAATAAATATGTATATAGTTGTGGTTTACGTCGCCGGTTTATTATATAAATATTGTATACTATTAAATTAATGGGGTTATGGGAAAAAAATGAGACTTGTTAGGAATTTAGCATTTCACAAAATCATATTTGGACTTGTGATTGATTTAGAAATTATAACTGTAGGTGACGAGTTTATAGACGAAGGTTACGTCTACGTGTGAAAGCCGACGTGATATTGGCCGTATTATCAAGGTGAGTAAACATGCCAAGTCTAGCGCGCCCAGCTCCTTTCGTGTCGAAATATGATTTTATAATTTGTCTCAAAATGTGTTTTATGACATACATGCTTTACTTGAGATTTGGATTGTGTTGAGATATTTTCTTGAAATTTGACACTTGAAAATAATAACGCGTAATAACGTAAAGTGGAAAGAGTTGTGCGGGGAAAACTTATTATTGTCGTGTTGGCTTTAGCCACTCGGCCTGTGATTATTATTGTCGTGTTGGCTTCGTCCACTCGGCCTGTGATTATTATTGTCGTGTTGGCTTTGTCCACTCGGCCTGTGTACTTTAACCCGGTCGCAACCTGCCGGGTCGCTCCATGTACTCACCTCTCTGGCCGCAAGAAGTCTTAGGGGGGTGCCGGCACTTAAGGTCTTGGATGCTTGTGATGGATTATTCTTCCCCGTATCAACTAATGGATTTTATGGTTTGGATATTGGATATTAATGGACATGGAAATAATGAGATTTAATGGTTTGGATATTGGATATGGATTTAATTATAATTATTGGAGATTTTCTGAAGATTTACGAGAACTCGGAAATGTCTTACTATTACACTGTCTTTTACTTCCGCTGCATTTCCATTTGAAGTTAAATACTTGTGAAATATTAACTCTTCGTCCATTTATTTTTGTTACTTGAGTTAAAATACCTCGTCCCCGATTTACGTGCTTGGGTGTTACTCATTCAGTATTTCATTGCTGACTTTAGAAACTGCGGTTCCTGTTTTGATTCCCACCGCAGGTCTAGATGGAGAAGGCTTGGCTTAGGACGGGGAAAACGCGGTCTCACCTAGTTTTATCAGCATGACTAGTAAATCGAACCCTTAGACTTTTAAATTTGTGTAATAATGTTTTAAGACGATGTGCGAAACTTTTATCATATGTAATATATATCTATGGCAGTGTTTGTTCTTGATTTCCACTGTTTCATATTATAGTAGCATCCACTCGGGCTCTCCGGTCCGGAACGGAAAGTCTGGGAACCAAGGGGTGTTACACCAGATGTGTCATATGCCTTGAGTATGACAAGAAGATACCAATCCAATCCGGGTGAGAGTCACTGGATTGCATTCAAGAACATCCTAAAGTACTTGAGAAGAACTAAGGATGCTTTCTTGATATTTGGCGGTGAGGAAGAGTTGCGTGTAAGGGGTTACACTGATGCAAGCTTCCAAACCGACAGAGATGACTTTAGATCACAATCGGGATATATGTTTTGCCTGAATGGAGCAGCGGTGAGCTGGAAGAGTTCCAAGCAAGAGACGGTGGCTGATTCTACAACAGAGGCTAAGTACATTGCTGCAAATGGCGCAGCAAAGGAGGCTGTTTGGATCAGAAAGTTTGTTTCTGAACTTGGTGTGGTCCCTAGCATTGCGGATCCATTGGAGTTATTCTGTGACAACACTGGGGCGATCGCGCAATTAAAGGAACCCAGATCGCACCAGAAGTCCAAGCACGTGCTCAGGAAGTTTCATCTAATTCGAGATATTATCGATAGAGGAGACGTTCGGATATGCAAGATTCCTACAAATGATAATTTGTCAGACCCGCTTACGAAGCCTCTCACGCAGTGGAAGCATGAAGGGCACACTAGGAGTATGGGCATACGAGATGCGCCAGATTGGCTCTAGTGCAAGTGGGAGACTGTTGGAATAGATGCCCTAGAGGCAATCTAGTTTAGTATGAATTATTTGTGGCTAGAAATTCATTTATTATTTATTGGATATTTAATATAATGAAGTCCTTAGATTTACAATTGTGTTGTTTATCATAAATATCCCTAGTCAAGTATAATGATTAATGGGACAATCATCTATAAGACTGGTATGGGGTTGGATTGATATGGAGATATCACGATCCAACACATAGGTGTTCATTAGGGAATGTTGCACTGGATTGACCCATCTCCGAGAAGGCTACATACACGTTATGTTGAGTCACAAGCGCTTCTCGCGGTGCAATGGTATTGTCATCCTTAGACTTGAAGTCACTAGATATTCTAGTTGTGGATTATTGTGATCTTGGTAGCGTTAAACGCTACACCGTAACAGGGTAGTTATAAAGGCGTGTACTGGATACAATAAGAAGCAAGCTTAGAGATCGTAGTGGACGTAGATAGGATTTGTCCCTCCCACATAACGGGAGAAAATATCCTAGGCCACTCGAGGGATAGTGCTTATAGAATGTCTGGCTAGACTCAGATGAATCAATATGGGGTATTGATGTTATTTGCACGAATAAGGCTATTCCCATGGATCGAGAAACTATGGATTGGATAAACGAGTGTGACTTGTATGTCTCGTGTCCAATCCGGATATAGAGACAAAGGGATGAGACAATTACTTGTACAAAGGTTACAAGATGACTATTCTATTAGTTGGCTAGAATGGATGTTTTGCTAGAGACCGCTCCATATTAGCAAATAGTTGCTACCAACTAGATAGAACCTATGGGGTCACACGCTATATAGAGTTGAACTAGATTTGGGAATTAATTAATTGGATTAATTAATTAGAAGGATCACTTTGCAAACCCTTGCAAACTTAGTAGGAACTAATTTGCAAGGAAGGGACTAAATTGAATTCTAGTTGGACTAGAATAAGTCCTTTAGGTAGTTAACAAGGAGTTGTTGGAATATATAAAGAACCTTCCTTCCTTCCTTCCCACATAACTTATGCTCTTAGTGAACATAACAAAGAGTGGGAGAGAACAAAAGGAGAGAGAGCAAGCAACAAGGAGGCCCGACCGCCCCTTGCCGCCGCCCCGTCCCCGTCGGCCAAAGGAGGCCGAGACCCTCCTTTTGGGTCTCGTTTTGCGTGATTTCTTCTTCCTCTTCCTCTTCCGGGCTAGCACCAAGGAGTTGGGAGATCTAGGATCAACTCTAGGCGTGGATCAACTATAGAGAACGTGACACAATTCGCGTTTGAAGTCATCAAGGAGAACCCAAAGGTGTGTTTATGATTTCTAACCCTTACCATCGTTATGTCTCTTGACTTGTTATCCTTGGAGGGTTTTTGCATGGTTATATGTTTGTTTATGCTTCCGTTTTGCAATCCATGAATCAAAACCCTACAGTTCCTAGCATTGCGGATCCAGTCGAGTTGTACTGTGACAACACTGGGGCGATCGCGCAATCGAAGGAACCCAGGTCGCACCAGAAATCCAAGCACGTGCTCAGGAAGTTTCATCTGATTCGAGATATTATCGATAGAGGAGATGTTCGGATATGCAAGATTCCTACAGATGAGAATCTGTCAGACCCGCTTACATAGCCGCTAAGCAGTGGAAGCATGAAGGGCACACTAGAAGTATGGGCATACGAGATGCGCCAGATTGGCTCTAGTGCAAGTGGGAGACTGTTGGAATAGATGCCCTAGAGGCAATCTAGTTTAGTACGAATTTATTTGTGGCTAGAAATTCATTTATTATTTATTGGAAATTTAATATAATGAAGTCCTTAGATTTACAATTGAGTTTTTTATCTTAAATATCCCTAGTCTAGTATAATGATTAATGGGACAATCATCTATAGACTAGTATGGGGTTGGATTGATATGGAGATATTATAATCCAACACATAGGTGTGAATTAGGGGTAATGTCGCACTGGATTGACCCATCTCCGAGAAGGCTACATACACGTTATGTTGAGTCGCAAGCGCTTCTCGCGGTGAAATGGTATTGTCATCCTTAGACTTGAAGTCACTAGATATTCTAGTTGTGGATTATTGTGATTTTGGTAGCGTTAAACGCTACACCGTAACTGGGTAGTTATAAAGGCGTGTACGGGATACAATAAGAAGCAAGCTTAGAGATCGTAGTGGACGTAGAAAGGATTTGTCCCTCCCACGTAACGGGAGAAAATATCCTAGGCCACTCGAGGGATAGTGCTTATCGAATGTCTGGCCAGACTCAAATAAATCAATATGGGATATTGATGTTATTTGCACGAATAAGGCTATTCCCATGGATCGAGAAACTATGGATGGGATATACGAGTGTGACTTGTATGTCTCGTGTCCAATCCGGATATAGAGACAAAGGGATGAGACAATTACTTGTACAAAGGTTGTCAAGATGACTATTCTATTAGTTGGCTAGAATGGATGTTTTGCTAGAAACCGCTCCATATTAGCAAATAGTTGCTACCAACTAGATAGAACCTATGGGGTCTCACGCTATATAGAGTTGAACTAGATTTTGGAATTAATTAATTGGATTAATTAATTAGAAGGATCACTTTGCAAAACCTTGCAAACTTAGTACAAGGAATGGACTAAATTGAGTTCTAGTAGAACTAGAATAAGTCCTTTAGGTAGTTGGCAAGGAGTTGTTGGACTATATAAAGGACCTTCCTTCCTTCCTTCCCACAACTTATTATCATAATTGAACATAACAAGAGTGGGAGGGAACAAAAGGAGAGAGAGCAACAAGCTAGAGGAGCCGTCGCCCCCCTAGCTCGCCGTCTGTCCCCGTCGGCCCCAAAGGAGGCCGAAACCTCCTTTGTTCGTCTCATTTTGCGTGATTCTTCTTCCTCTTCCTCTTTCCGGGCTAGCACCAAGGAGTGGGAGATCTAGGAATCAACTCTAGGCGTGGATCAACCATAGAGAACGTGACACAATTCGCGTTTGAAGTCATCAAAGGAGAACCCTAAGGTGTGTTATTGGTTTCTTCCTTTACCATCGTTATGTCTCTTGACTTGTGATCCTTGGAGGGTTTTGCATGGTTAATTATTGTTTCCGTTGCGCATCCACGAATCAAGACCCTACATATTGAATGTCTGGCCAGACTCAGATAAATTAATACGGAGATATTGATGTTATCTGCTAGCATAAGCATATTCCCAGGATCGAGGAAATATGGATTGGATATACGAGTGTGACTATTTATGTGTCGTGTCCAATCCGGATATAGAGACAAAGGGAAAGTGCAATATAAGATATTGGGCACAAGAGGTTTGTCGGGATCACTGACTATTTCTATTAGTTGGGTGGCATGGATGTGTTGCTAGACACCGCTCCATGTTAGTAAGAGTTACTACCAACTAAGAAGAAACCTATGGGGTCACACGTCTAATAGAGTAGAGCTAGATTTGGGATTAATTAATATGATTAATTAATGAGAAGGATTATTGTTCAACACCTTGCAAACTTAGTAGGACTAATTTGCAAGGAAGGGACTAATCCAAGTTCATGGAGAACTAGGAATGACCTTCATGGAAACAACAAGGAGTTGTTGGAGTATATAAAGGAGGCTCTAGCTTCCTTCCCACTTAATTTTTTTAGACATAACATAAGAGAGTGGGAGAGAGAAAAAGAGAGAGCAAGACAAGCCTAAGGCCGAACGCCCTAGGCCCGTCCTCCCCCCTTCCCGTCGGCACAAAAAGGAGGCCGAACCTCCTCTTGTCCTTGTTGCTTTGATTCCTCTTCCCTCTTCCTCCGGTTCAAGCTAGCACTTGTTGAAGGAAGAATCTAGATCTCACCTCTAGACGTGGATCAACCGTAGAGGCGAGGGCATCATTCTTCGTGTGATCTCACAAATCAAAGAGGTACACAATACTATGTCTCTTATCATGTTATGATGTCTCCTCCTGACGATCCGTGGTGGGCTTTGAAGTAGGATTAATTTTTTTTATTCCGCTGCGTTACCTACGTCAAAACCCAACATCAATAAGAGGACCACAAGCGGTGGAAGAGAGAATTCATGTGATTTTTGATGAAAGAGATTGTGGTTCCTTGAGTGAAAGTTTTGCAGATCTGAATCTATCAAGTATGGGGAAGATGATGATTTTTGAGAAAGAGAAAAGCTGCAACACTAATATGTAGGAACAGCTAGAAGAATCTCAAAGCTTTGAACATCCTCTTGACTCAAATTCTCAAAGCCTTGAGACTGGACTTCACAGAACACAAAGTGCTCCAGCTACTGCATCATGCTCTCAAAGGCTTGAAAAGATTCATGAAGAATCAGAACCATGGACACCAAGGAAGAGGTTCAAATATTCGTCATCTCATCCAACAGACAACATTCTTCAGATCCGACCACTGGTACACATACCAGAGGAAAATTGAATAAACTGTGTGCCTTCAGTGCTTTTGTATCATTAATTGAACCAAAGAATGCAAAGGAGGCATTACAAGATGCAGATTGGATCATTGCAATGCATAGTGAGCTGAATGAATTTGAAAGGAACAAGGTATGGAACTTGATTCCAAGGCCAAAGACTCAATTAGTTTTTGGAACCGGATGGGTGTTCAGAAACAAACTGGATGAAAATGATAAGGTTTTAAGGAACAAAGACAGACTTGTGGCAAAGGGATATAATCAAGAGGAAGGTATTGATTATGAAGAACATTCGCTCATGTTGCCAGGTTAGAAGCTATTAGAATACTTTGTGAATTTTCATCTCATAAACATATAAAGGTTTATCAAATGGATGTCAAATGTTTCTTCCTAAATGTTTATTTACAAGGAGAAGTGTATGTTGCTCAACCTCCTAGTTTTGAAGTTGACAATTTTCCTGATCATGTTTACAAATTAGACAAAGCTCTCTATGGTCTCAAATAAGCTCCAAGGGCTTGGTATGACATACTTACAAAGTATTTACTTTAAAATAATTTTAAGAGAGACCCAGTGGACAAAACTCTTTTCATTAAGACTCATGAAAAAAATACATCTTAGTAGTGCATATTTATGTTGATGATATACTTTTTGGTGCTACTAATGATCTATTATGCAAAGAATTCTCAAGTCTTATGAGCAGGGAATTTGAAATGAGCATGATGGGAGAGTTGAACTTCTTCCTTGGACTTCAAATACATCAGTTGAAGAAGGGCATCTTCCTACATCAAAGCAAGTACACTAGAGACTTGTTGAACAAGTACAGTATGTCTCAATCCAAGTAAGCAAGACCCCTATGAGTTCTACACTGTCCTTAGATAAGGATGAATCTTGTAAAAGTGTCAATGTGAAAGAGTATAGAGGTATGATTGGATCATTACTATACCTTACTTCTAGTAGACCATATATCATGTTCAGTGTATGTGTGTGCAATATTTCAGGCTGATCCAAAGGAATCAGACTTGAGTGATGTGAAGAGAATATTCAGATGTCTCAATGGTACCGAAGACTTAGGGCTTTGGTATCCAAGACATTCTAATTTTTCTTTGCATGGATTATCAGATGCTGACTTTGCAGGTTACAAAGTTGATAGGAAAAGAACTTCAGGAACTTGTCAATTCATTGGATCCTCATTGATCAGCTGGCACTCCAAGAAACAAAACTTAGTTGCTTTATCAACAGCTGAAGCTGAATATATAGCTGCTGGAGCCTGTTGCTCACGAGTCTTATGGATTGCTCAGCAGTTGAGAGATCTATGATTTGATTTCTGAAGTACACCTATCAAATGTGACAACACTAGTGCAATATCAAATACAAAGAATCCAGTTCAACATTCAAGAACCAAGCATATTGATGTCAGACACCATTTCATCAGAGATCATGATGAGCAAGGTGATATTGTTCTTGAATTTGTTTCTACTAACATGCAACTTGCAGATATCTTCACTAAACCATTTCCAAATGAAAGATTTTCCTCTCTAAGGCTGGAATTGGGCATGCTAAATAAAGATGCATTGGTTTAGAGGGAGCATCAGGTAAGGAAGGTAAGTTATTATGTGTTTCAAAGGTCTGAACTGATTTTCAAAGCCTTGAAAATCTTTTCAGAGATTTGAATTTATTTGGTTCAGTATAGCAGCGTTTCAAGACTTTGAAATTATTTTCAAAGCCTTGAAAATAAGTCTGATAACGGGTTAGTCAATAACTCTTGGATGCTATCTTTTTAGATATTTGCTCAATATTGGGTACTATCTTTGTAGATATTTGCTCAATATTGCCCCTACCGTTTTCAAAATCTTTTTCAGCCAAGTATAGTATTAAAATATTTGTTTCCAATGGCTTCAAAAAAATTCAATCTTCTCTGATCATTACAAATCTTTTGAGATCAGAACGATATTTCAGTTTCCTTTTTAAACTGAAACTCTTTCAGTATTTATCTTCTTCTCTTCTCCTTCTCTCCGTATCAATTCTACCTCTCTCTATTCTTCTCCCAAACCCTAATGAGCACTAGAATAGCCTCTGACGGAATAAAGATGGCTGGCGGTTCAAAACCAAGTACAGAGAAGAAAAGAAAGAGCCATGTAGAAGAGAATCAAGATATCGCTGAAGACTCGGAATCAAAGGACTCCACTGATGAAGAACTGGAGTCTTCACCTCCCAAGAAGATGTTGAAAAAGGATCTGTTTCCAGCAACAGGCAAGATGAAAAAAGACTACGGAGACCGCACAGAAAAACTTAAGGGAATCCATATAGGAAGCCCTAAGAAGGACAAGAAAGAGTCAGACACAGGGATCAAGGGAAAAGGAAAAGAAATCCTCATTCAAGATTCGGATTCATATACTACTTCAGGTTGCTATGGAGTGTATTCTGTGTCCAAAAGGGCAAAACATGATAAATATATTCCAGAAGCTGAGACTGTATCAAAAACAGGACGGAAAGATCATCACAAAATTTCCTCTGCACAACAAAAGAATGTGTATGTGAAAAAGAAACTAAAGCATGGAAGAAAAGATTTAGAAGGACTCACCTTCTTTTTCAACAGTTTTATAGAGAAAATTAGTTTTATCATTGAGGAAATTGATGTGGTTCAACCAGAAGAACAAGCTAATTATGAAGACAGTGAGGAAGAAGAAGGATTTCAGGATGGAGATGAAGACCCAACCCCATAAACTCTTGCCTACTCCTTATTTCCCACTCTTCTTAAGTTTATCTTCAAAATTTTCCAAATACTCTGATCCAACATCTTCTCATTCTTTTTGATGAAAGTCAAAAAGGGGGAGAAATCTAGGTGATTTTTTATGGTTTTTATTTTGTTGTTAGTGACATGTCTTTTGGTCAGTAGGATTATTTGAGACTTAAGTGTTTTTCTGCTTAAGTTTTTCATTGAATAAGTTGGATCTTTTTTGGAAATTATGTGTTATTACTATGTGCTAATAACTATTTTTTGCAGAAACTAAGGATCAAACAGATTGAGGTTTTGTCTTTCATCAAGGGGGAGATTGTAAGTTCACAGGTTTCACAGGCTTGAAATATAGAGCTATTTCAAGGCCTTGAACCAGTTTTCAAATCCTTGAATCACGGGTTTCACAGGCTTGAAATAGCAGAGCTACTTCAAGGCCTTGAAACCGCATTCAAAGCCTTGAAACTCCTCGACCTGTACGCGTATTCTAAGGGGGAGGGGGGTATTCTGAATACTTCTGATCTTATTCTAACTCTATCACCCATATACGTGATCTGTTATTACTTTTTGATGAAAAAAAAGCTTATAATTCACATTGAACTCATTTGTTTAATATGTGTGACTTAAATTTGCAGGGAAATTTTATTTCTTAGTCTGCAGGATTGTTTTCCTAATCCGGACTTTGCAAGAAAGGAAACATTGAGAGAATGTGATTCTCTGATCAATCAGACACTCTTGACAGCTTCTCAATATGTTTAAAGACAAGATCAGAACAATTTCTATGAAGATTATGATCAACTATCTGTTGGAGAAGGTTGTTAAAAGAGTCAAAGTTGTTGCCTACAAAACATGAAGTTTGTTGCTAAAAATCAGGGAAGATTTGCAGAGCATCTGAGCTGTATAAATAGAGCTTATTTTGAAGCAATATATAGAACACTCAACGAGAAAAAGAGAGACACATTTTCAGGATTCACAATCATCAAAGAAGCACATCATTCTCACAACCCATCTCACAGAAGATCACTGCATTCTTCACTGCAGTTTTACACTTTCAGTGTTCTTCTGACTTGTACTTAATTTGTATATCATCCTTATAATACTTCTAGATCTCATTCTTAAGGATTTTTCAAAGTGAACAATAGAAAATTCTTAGTTTATCAGTTAGCTAGATCGGGTACTAGATAGGTTAAAGAGAACCACAAGCTGTATCAGAGTAAGGCATATCTCTGTGCTTGAGATCTAGGTCTTAGCTTTTGATTAATAAGAATTGTGTTGAAAATCCTACAGGGAGAAGATCCCTGAGGTAGAGACGTAGGTCCAAGTGGACTGAACTCTATAAATCCTGTGTCTCTTGCATTTACTTTTTCATTCTCATACTTAGTTGTACAGCATTCAAACTAGTCTGTTTTCATGGGTTTGAAACTCCTTCCAAGGCCTTGAAAAAGACTTGTCTGTTTTCATTTAACTGTATTTCATCTCAAAAGCTTGAAACTGTTTTCAAGGCCTTGAACTTCATTGTTCTTCACAAAATCTCTTATCCTTGCAAGTTTTACAAAAAGTTGGCATACTCTATTCAACCCCCCCCCCCTTCTAGAGTATATGTGCTGCATTTCTACATGCTTACTCCCCTTACATCCGCTAATGGTCAAATATGATGAGGCTTAAGGACAAAAAGGATATAACTTGTATGAAGCAAAAAAAAAAAATAATAATCCTAAAGCGTCACATAAGCTCACCAAACTCCATATCTCACACACCCTGATGATAGGAATCTACAACCCGAATCTCACCGACTCCGGCCCTCAATCCCCTCAAACCCCGGTACCATGTCAAGTCCGTGGCCATCAAAGCGAATGATATGCAGAACTCATCCTTGACTTCAATTTGGAACTAGGAACTTTCACCACTCTTTTTCTAATAAGCACACTTTATTTCTTTATCTCACATTTTTTTCTCTCTTTATTTTTATTTTTTCATTTTTTGTTGTTGTTGTTGTTGTTTTTTTATTTTATTTTTTTCTCAATCAATACAATCAAATAGACATGATTGGTCCTCCTTCAAGAATCGAGCCAAAAAAATATGTAAGGGGGAGGAACTAACCAATCCGATGAATAAATATCACAATAAAGATTCATCTCCCCCTACTCAATGAAGTACAATATGCCACGAAGCCAAGATCAAATCGTGAATGGGGGCGGAGTTGTCAAATCCACAATCTCTATATCCGTAGTCAAATGTCGACACCCCCATACTAGAATGCAGTCACATCCCCTCTCAAGTAGAAAATAATATATCATGTGCCTAATCCAACAGATCTTCCTACACCAAGATGATAGAAACCCAGTACCTAGCACATGCCACCAATTAAGTACAACCAACCCCATTTTTGTGCGGGTTAGACGTCACGAACTTAGGCTCACCACTATCGTGTCCATGAGGTAATGACATGGAACACCGCCACACCGTAGTGCGCAAGCCAACTCACTCCCCCTCGCATCTCCTCGCAGATATCAAATGAAGCATAAGCGATCAGTAGAACTCACAAAATATGAAATGAAGTACTCCCTCAATGAACCCCCTCAACTACTGCTCCCTCTTGAAGCTCTAGAAAGGTAATTCTAAACGATATATGATGAAGGCCAAGAATCGTCTTCCTAGGTCGCGGAGGCTAATAATGAATCCAAGGATCAATTAGGGTTTACTAGTGGTCCGACAAGGTAAGATCTAAAAGCAATGAGTGCTCTAATACACATCCTCGCACAGCTGTTTTGTGTGCCACTACGAGGCGGGCTGACGACTATCTAAGACGGACAACATGAACGTTCGACTTGTTTAGCAAACACCAAGCCCAACTCTTTTAGAATAAAACAACACACACTTTAGCTTTTAAATCACTTTGGTTTGAAAATAGGTAAGCATTCCCGTAACGAGATTATCTCAATACTTACTAGGGGGAACTAAAAATGTCACTCTCGGTAAAATTCACACCCTATGCCTAAAGTTTCCACATCTCTCTAAATTAACCGAGTCTACACTTATCTCAATTGCCTTTTCTCAAATTTTCAATTTTTTTATTTTTTATGGATTTGTTTTATAATATCCTAACTCTATATGCAAGGCTAGACACGAAAAAAAATGACACTACACAAAAATTTTGTCGGTGGGTATACTGAATTATGTAAAAGTGCAAATAGTATGAAAATCTACACTACACAATACGACAATATAAGTAAAAACATAACATAAACCACAACACTGACTAACAATACATATAAAGACATCCTACATGTAACTGGCTATGCAAGACACATTTGGCTACTAGACAATTAAACCACCCCCACACTGAATGCTTCGTTGTCCTCAAAAAATTTAGAGATTAAACATAGGACTCAGCAATCAAATGCGTATGCCAGTAAATGAGATGGAGCTATGACATAAAAATTTAACACAAATTTAGCTAGAGAGAAGAAATACTCACAACCACCTCAAGGGTGGGGAAGAAATATACGCCAAGTAGTCCCAAGCATTAGTGATGGCTCCACCATGCCCCTCTAAAGTCAGTGTGTTATCGCACACCGGGGTCGACTGCTATCCTCTTCTAGAATTTTTGTATGGGGAATCCCCAACTCACTACTGCAAAACCCTGTAAAGGTCATGTGCGCTGTGGCACACCAGGGTAGATTCCATCATAACCTGCACATATATGTCACTTGGAAACATCATTAGTCCCTCTCTCTCTCTCATCTCTCCACATAAGTAAATAAAAACACAAAACACAACTGTATTAAAAACTCACTCCCTAAATTAAGCAGAAAATACGTTGGGTTACCTCCCAAGAAGTGTCTTGTAACTTAAGGTCGACGACCCGACCCAGTTACCTCAAAAGATCTTAAGGAGGTTTTTCGCTCCACTTTTTCGTCTTCCACCATCACTTCTCTCTTTGTCTCTTCCCAATTAAGCATGCATAAGTTAATGGAAAGAAGAACGAAAAGTTGTTAGCCGCCACATGCCTCACTCTACCTTTCTTCTTCTTCTTCTTCTTCTTCTTCTTCTTCTTCCAGTTATTCAAAACTCCAGTCGTCGAGGATTGGCCCTTTGAATCTAGTATCTCAAGTGGAACAGCTACAACCATGCATGCTTCCTTTCCTACTTACTTTCATCGTTCTTATGGTGGAATCATGGGTGGTAAATCATGGATCCCATAAAACTGGGGTCTTTGGTTTTCCTCATGTGATTCTCCCAATTTTATGATCTCCAAGAGATATGGAGCCTGAGGAGTTTCTTGATACATGTCCATGTGGACATCTCCGTGCAGTTTTTCATTAACTTCATGGCGGGCTTCCTCAAAGCAAAGAACTTCTGTGATTCGGGAGAACTCATTATCGTCATCCCAATCTGAGTCCGAATCTGAGTCTGAAGAGGTCCAAGGATCTATTACTTGACGAGACGCAATATTATAGACCTCTGTGGGTTCTTCCTCATCCTCTTCGCACTCCCCAACTAAGTCAGGAATCATGCTGATGGGCCCATCGTCAGTATATGCATCTGCCACTTCACGAGAAATTCCTTCCAATTGTTGGAGAGCTTCATCATTCTTCTTCACCCCTTTCTCGATTCTGTCCAATTTAGCTAACATGAGCTCCAACATTGATTTAATCCGCTCATCTTCTTGATTGCACAGAGGAGTAATGTACATATCTCCATTGAGATAGTATGGTGAATATCCCGAAAACTGCCCATAAAAATGATGCCCCCACATGATTACCAAGATGCCTGCACAATCATACGCTAGTAAGCAGTTGAGATCAAAAAATAAATACACAAACGAAAAAATAAAATTCCGTAAAGTTAATAATTCAAACTAATTTAGCCAAATTCCCCGGCAACGGCGCCAAAAACTTGACACGATCCAACTGCAAGTGTACGGTTGTAAGTGTAGTAATAACTTCGGTAAACTAAGGATCTTACACCACTTATTATTTATGTTCTAGTAACACGAATGTACTCTACTTAGCCAAACGAGCACATTTACCTTGAAGATTCGTCAACCAAAGCCTATAGTTAAACTCTCGTACCTGATTCCTCTAGCCTACTCAAGTTTAACTAAGCATTATGTTCTCTTGATCTACTCTTAGTTCTTAGCCAACTAGCAAGATTCCTCAACCCTACATACAGCTAGTGCATGATTCAAGTTCCGGCAACGAATATTGATTCCTCTAACATTCATCACCTAGATCAATCCTATTGGTACGTCTAACAATATGAAAGATATATTAAACTCATGAATCAAGCATAACTAAAACAAACGCATTCAATTAAGCATAGAAGCATGAAACAAGATCCATAAATCACCAAACGTGGTGTTCAAACCCTAGCTCCCTATGAGATATCCCGAATTGAGGGTTTAGCTACTAAAAAACATGATCAAAGTACAAAGTTTATTGATCGTCAACAAAAAATAGAGAAGATAAGAGAATAGAATATCTAACGATGTTCTCCAAGCTCCCAAGGATGCTCTTCTGCTCTCCAATGTCGTAGAAAATGATATCCAATGCCCTAGGTCGTTGGTTTTAATCAAAACACCGTCCTTCTCTTTTTAGTTTTGTGCAATAACACTTTTACCCCCTTCTACTCACGTTAGATCCACTTTGTGATCTTGTGATCACAATTTGTGATCATAGGATCACCTTTTGTAGTTGTAGAATATGTTGATCCTCTATGTGGTGTTGCACTTGATCTTGTGATCACAATTTATGATCATCTACTTCCAGTGAGTTGCTTCTTTTCACTCCTCTTGAAATTTTGGTTATGTCTTTTTCTCCTCATAGCTTCTACTCTCCTTCATCCATTCTCTCAGGAATTCCTTGAGTTTCTTTCTTTTCGAAGTTCGCTTCCGCTCCAAAATCCGCACTCCAAGCTTCTAGTTCCTGAAATCCACAACACGAACAAATACTGGAAGATCAAATGCGATAAATAAAACATAAAACATGCCGAAAACACCCGGATTACACCATGAAGTCCAAATACTCAAGTATGCTTAAAACGTACAAGAATTAGTCAATTTTCTCACGTAAATCACTCTAAACACACGCAAAACGGTGGTGAATCCTATAAGAATATAACTCATGATAAGGAGTTATCATACCTCCAGAATGATGACATCTTAATTTGGGCTTAAAACCTCCTCCGAGTCATGGCATCATCATGTGATTTAGATAAGTGGCTCCCCTATGAATAACTTACATACCCTGAACCTTGACTAGGAGGAGCTTGCATACAATGTAGTTGATGACTGGTTTCCAGAAACACTTGAGAACATAGCTATGGTAGGCATAGAGACATAAGAACTACCACTTATGGTTCCCTATATTTCTTGTTGCACAATTTTAGAAAACACTCTATTGAGAATAGGAAGAGGATCCTTAAATAAAATCTGATCCCTCCAAGAGGATTAACAAGAGTTCAATCTCATCAAAAACTGCATAATTTGCTCTTTTTGTAACTTCTTATGAATCATTCCTAGAACATCAGAAGTATGCGAAACACCAAACGTGCACATAGGCCTCTATGTGTAATACTCCAATTGATCCCAAAGAGACTTCATCTTGGTAAATTAAGCAGTCTTACTCATGCTACCTTGTCTGAAATTGACAAAGGCACTGCTCATATGAAAAACTTAAGGTAGGTTCTTCTGTGAGAATCTCCCAACTAGATCAGATTAAACCTCTATAGTTGTAGTAGAGTAAACTAACACTAAAATCAATCTCTTTAGAGACTGAGCTCAACAACCAAGAGATCACCATCTGATCACAATATTTCCACAAGAAATACAGATCATATGTCCTATATGGTTCTACAATTACTGCAGTCACAAAATCTAATTTATTCTTAGCCTCTAATGCCACAACCATGGAAAGATATCATAGATTAAAATTACCACCAGTGAGCACTTGAGAAACTAGAACCATACCTGGAGAATCAGAGTTATTCAAGAAGACTGGAGAGGGTCCATCTAATTGACTTTGCATCCCAGGGTTGCCATGCATCCGAGATTGCGATACACTTGCATCTTCTGAAATCGCCATAGCTGCAGAATATGAATAACAAAAATAGATTGGCAACAAAAGTATGAGCCCTAGTAAAGCAGAGATCGCCAAAGAGTGTCAAACCAGTGGTTATGATACCATATTGAGAAAGCGAAGATGCGTGAGAAGAGAAAGGAAATGAACAATGTTTTTGAGATTGTTACCGAAAATACAAAGAATAAGATGTATCTATACACCCTGTTCCAAATGCAGAAAAAATGAAACTCAAATGAACGGAAATGAAAAACATAAATGGTTATAAGCCAACCAATCAGCATGTGCCACACATACTGAACAGGGAGACTGATTCCCGCTTATTAAAATAACGTTGTAGCCCTAAACAATGTAATTAAAACACATTTGATCAGCAATGTTCCTCTAGATATGATGATAGCTGCTGCGTAGGAGAGGATGATCATGCGGATGTTGCTACTCCTCGAGCTACTATTCATTTGATAACCTGCATACCAATGAACGGGACTGTGAATCCATACTGCAATAGAAGATATTATTTAATTTCTTTTTCGAACATAATTACATATATATGGTAATTAAATGAGTTTTAACGACCAAAATTAATCAACAAATCTTTTTTCCATCTTAGGAATAGCTCATAAAAGGAAAAGGAGATGAAGACAGACAAATTTTACATGTCTTGATAGTCCAATCTCACATCACGCCAGTAATTCGTATCGACTTCCTCACTTCATCGACGTAAAGGCCTCGTTTGGGTAGCGAATAAGATACAGAGGATATGGCTTATGCTGGGATATGAGCTAGGGTACGTATGATGTCGGATAAGGCCTGTTATGATATGGTGTCTTAGTGTGTTTGGGTGCTGCAGGATATGAGGCACGACAAGAAGCAGTTTATGGGTTAACTTTTTTTAACATTAGGAAAGTAATAACAAATTTTAGAAGTACAACAAAACAACTACATCAAAAGAGACTACCCTTCTCTACTTGCATTGTTTACAATGTCAGCAATCAGAAGGCTAGAAAGCTTAGCCGGGGGTTATCAATGATCACCAAGGTTTCATTTTGGTTACTTCCCATTGTGGCAAGTACGTCTGCCACTTGATTTTCCATTCTTGGAATGTGCTGGATCTCACAATTGCACAACTTGATGAGCCTTCTAATTTACCCCAACAAATTCCCGTACTGTAAATGGAGAGGGATTTGGGCTGCATTGATGAAGTTAATGGTTTCAGTGGAATCACATTCGATGATCACATCCTTTTTGTTCTCCTCATAGTCGATAATGAGGCCTCGATTGATTCCCCAAAATTCAGCTTCAGTCATCGTTTGTGTCCAATCTGCCCCATATAGCCCTTGATCTAGGTTCACTCCTCGTCTCTAAGAACACATCCATACCCTGTAATTCCATGGTCCCCATCTTACTCCGGTTAGTTTTTAGCTTGAGTCTACCTATAGTAAAAGGGAACCAGTTAGAAGTGTAAGAGTGGAGGACATCCGAAGAGCTACCAAATATGAAGGAATACCAAATCTCATGTAAGCTTTCTTGGATGTTGTTTAAACTCTGGGCAGTGGATGTTCTTTTTGCATTGAAGACCATAGTATTCTTGTTAATCCACAATTTCCAACAACTGAGAGAATAGAATGATAGCATTTAGTTTTATCCTTGTTATCAATGTTATTTCTCAACCATATATCAAACTTATTTCCATTTGACCGGCATTAAACCAGGTTTGGTCAAAAAATTTAGTCCAAACATTGAACAGCTTCATCACAATCGCGGAAAGATGGAACATGTCATCATCAGAATGGTGGCAAGGGGGGAAAAGGGGATCATTTGTGAGTCTTTGGATGAATCTTTGTTTATTGGTGAAGACTTTTTTTGTGTCTGACTTTCCAAATGAAACGAATCATTTTTCGTGGAACTATAGCTTTTCGAATCCAATCTCAGTCAGGGAAGTAATGGTGGATATATCTAAGTCACTGTTAAAGAACGTAAATTGCACATTTTTTAGTATGTTATTGAACTCTTGATAACTTACTTTTATGTGTAACTTGTGTATTATAACCCTATGTCTAGACTTATGCTTGTTTCTTTTAGTTTGTGTGGAATTTCCTTATTTTGTAGGAAATATTGCGATTTGGATCTCAAGGAAATATTCTACAAAACTCAAGAGACGATTCAAGGGAGCTTAGGAGGGCCAAAAGACATGAAGAATGTACTTGGAGCGCTTGATTAGAAGAATAGTGAAGATTTGAGAGGCCAAGATTGAAGACAAAGAAAGTTAGAAGGCCAAAGCTACATCAAAGGGGCTTATTTGAAGATAATCTAACGGATTAGGGCTAAAGTGCAAGGTTCTAAACATTTTAAAGAGCTAATTTGAAGCATCTCTATCAGATGGGGGTTTAATTGCAATTTTCTCAACGTTTTAAGAGGCAAGGGGGTATTTTAAAAGCTTCTAGCAAACAAAGGGGGAGAAGGGTGCAATTATGATGAAATGGAGCCCTTCTCTCACGTTTTTTTCTCTCTCCCCGTCGCATAGAAGACCAGACCCACGAAATCCACCATTGGAGCTCGACCCAAGCTCTACAAACCCTCATCCCGACCTCATTTCTTCACCAAATCGGATGAAATTTGTCCCAAATTGCTCCCCCAATCAATTCTCTACATAGCCCACCCCTTAATTCGGCCCAAAACTCAGCAACAAGAAAAGCCCCAATTCTCCTAGGGTTCATGAAGCTTCCTAAAATCAACGATTGAGAGAAGATTGGTTCAATTCAAGGGTTGAGATGTGTTCTTGGAGGCCAAGCAACCCCTTACCCACTTCCTATATAAGCTAAAGACTGAGATGAAGAAGGGAGCTCTCCACCAACACAAAATCTAAGCCGAACCCTTGCCTCTCTGTCTTCTCTCTCGACCTTGGCCGATTTCTGGGTAATTTTTGGTGATTCTGTGCTCGTTTTGGGTCAGATTCAAGGTTGTTCTTCATAGTGTTCTGAGGTTTCCCTTCAATTTTTCGGGTTACTTGGCTGCTTTTAGTTGATGATTTTGGGTTACTTGGCTAGTTTTAGTTAAAATTGAAGAATAGCTTGTGTATTCTTGAGTTGAAGCTTGAATCTAATGAAAATATTCATGAGTATGCTTGATATCTCTTGTGTTTCACTCTCAAATATGAGTAGCTAAATGTGTTGTTGGATCGATTGGTGATCATAGTTGATTCTTGAAACTCGAATACGTTTGTGCTTTGTGTTTTGTTGTTTGAGGGATTGAATTCTTGAGTATTATGAGTTGAAATAGGAATCTCTATTGTGTCTTGATTGAGTATGTGAATTTCAATTGAAATAGGCATACTCAATGCTTGAGGCAACATTGGTTTGGATTTCTCCATTTGAACTCATGGATTGAACTCTCAAGCAAATGAGTTGGTTGTTGAAATCGGGTTACATGAATCACTACGAGATCCAATTGATCCAACTTTTCTCTTACTAGTTCTACAAACTCTTTCGCAACATATTTTTATTTGCCTAGTTGTTTACTAAGTTTCTTTGAATTGTTTTACACAAATCCTTGCTCTACCAAGCTTACTTGGTCGATTTGAAGCTTGGCTAGCTTAAAAAGCATTTGAGAAATTTACTTTATTGCACTAGTTATAATTAGTTTAGCTTGTTTCTTCATATTCAAGTGTGAGATCTCTCTTTCCCAATCCTTGTGGATTCGACTCCGAACTTACCGGATTACTACTTGTAGCGATATCCTATACTTGGGATTTTCGTCGAACAGTCACTAATAAGCTGAGTTAATTGTGAAGTTACCCCCGGTGGAGTAGCCCCAGTGTCTATCATCAATGGTAGCATTATCAATTGGTATGATTTTGTATTTAATTGAATTGAGGTGATTGGTGGAAATAATGTTCTCAGGGATCGTAAGATTCCACTCTTTGTTATTATCAATAAGTTCACACACCTTCAAATTGCTATCAAAATTTATGTTCGGGGTAGAGGCTGCAAAGGGGCCTCTCTTCGAACCAAATATCATTCCAAATTGATATGTCTTCAACGTTTCTAACCGTCCAATGGAGACCTTTAGCAAGATGGTTTCTAATTTTACTAAGACCTTTCCAAGTTCTTGTGGCGTCACGTTTAGCGGGCCAATCGAACAGTAATGACTATAATACCCTCAGTTCAGTGATTCTAGTAATGGTTTCTCATCCATGATCCATGGTCTGCAAGTATACAAACCCAGATAATTATTTTTCTTCATTCACAAAAGTAAACTGTTGTATTGTTTTCTTAATCCAAAAAGAAAAAAGCGGCAGCCGTTTCATTCTTTTATATCGCACTAGGGGATGACCCGTGGCCGAGGCCACTACCAAAAGAATTTGTGTTGTATGGTTCTCATACCCCGGATATTGTGTAATTCCCCTAATTTTATAGGGCTTATTAGTTTATGTTTCCTAAGTTTTTTTATCATTTTCTAAACTTGAGGGGTCTGTACTATAATTTTCATAACTTATTCATACTCCAAAAATATCGTAGTAAAATTTCCTTCTTTTATGGTACACCCTGCACAAAAATAATTTTTCATAACAACTCTCTCTCTCTCTCCTCACCCGATCGTGTGTTTAATTCTTGGAGTTGTGTGTTTAATTTTTTTTTCAAAAGTCATTTCCTAAAGTAGGTGAGATCTAACGGTTATGATTGATTCAATCAAAAGGTTGAAATAAGGTCAACCGTTCTATTTTATAAAACAGATATACTTATTAGTGCCACAAGTGCAGCTGATAGTGTCATTGGCCCCTTCTTTGGTTTAAGAGACGTAACTTCCATGGTTCAGTACATAATAATCCAATTCGCATATGTTGTTTTTGATTTAGTTAGATTCTATATTCCATTACCAGGTACATACACTTACCTTTCTGCTATATGGTTTTCTTTCTTAAATCACATACTTATTTCATCATGGTTTTCTTTCTCAAATCACATACTTATTTCATCATTTAGCAAGCATTTATTGAGTATATAAGTTGCTTAGTTGTGCTTTGTTGTGCTTTCTCCAACAGGTTAAGGCATATCTATGTCTTTGCGTTTGTAACCATCCCTTTAGAAGTAATTGGGTGTTCAGGTTTCCTACACTTACCGTTTGGTTTATCTTTTAAAATGTAATTAGGTGTTCATATGTTCTGCCAGTATAATATTTATGTTCCTTTGAATTTTCTTCAATTTTTCATATTATGTGAAAAGTGGATACTGGCATTTTGGAACTATAAAAGGTTTGGTTGTCAAAAAGAAGGGAGATTAACATTTATGAGAAACTAATGAGAATTATAACAAAGATAGGCAACATGATTATAGAAGTCATGCTGGGATACAGTTGTTTAGTTTATAGTAGGGACAATTTGGAAATTATAGTAGGGACATTTTGAGAATTAATAAGAATGGTTGAGAGTATTTTAGTCAACAAAAGAATCCCACATATTTTCCTCCCCTTATCTGATGTATATCACCCTCTAAGTAGTATAAGAATGAATGCAAAAATATGAGAGAAGATAAAAGGAGAATATGATTTTTTCTCTTTATACATTCACCCAAATAATGGATAAGATTTCTTAAAAAAAAAATTGGTAAGATAATGAGGGGATATAATATCTTATCCGGTGTCCTTATCACCAGGACACGTTGGTTCGGCCTAAGTGCCTAACTGATGGTACGTACTTACCAGAAACATACTTCCATAAGTTGGTACGCCTTCACTTGATTCACAAGTTCACATGCCAAGACCTAACTACTCTCCGTGACTCAGTGACCCACGTTGCCTCCTACCCATCACCCCTACCTATGAACTAACAATTATCCGCTCTCATTTTCAACTTCCTCTTGCTCTACATAAGTCATCGTTTACAAATCATCTCCATTCTACTGATTAAAATTTATTTAGAATCTATTTCATAATTTAACAAATAATTTTACTAATAAAGTGTTCGTGTTTTTTGCACATCTAGTTACTTTATTTTGTATCTTTTAACCAAAATTGCATTTTATCCTCTTTTTACTAATAATTTTCTTTTTATTATATTATAGATTCTCAAAAAAAATCTATAATATAATTACATAAAATCATTACATGTATTAACTCTATAAATACAATATTATTAAAATAAATTCATTTTTCATACGATCAAAAGTTATTTTTCTTTTTAACATGAAACATAATTAGGGTGAGTTTGGGATTGCTTCTGCTGCCAGCACAATTGCTTTCCGACAGCATAAGCAGTTTTAATGCGTTTGGTAAAAATAAAATTTCTGTTTTCCAAACATTTTCTGTTGTCCCACAACAATTTTCAGGAAGCAAGGAGGGAGATGCTTTTTCAAAAAGTGTTTTTGATTATTTTATCTACAACCGATTTTAACCTTACAATTTTTTAAGAACATTAATAGTTATCTTTACGAAAATGACACATGTCATATATTTTTGTCATTTTAACCTCTCACAGCAACTTCACAGTTGATTTTACACAAAATTACTATATCAATATTTCACAGCAGCTATTACGTAATATTTACCAAACAACATTTTATCAAGAATTCACAGCAGCTTTCTAACACCGCCACAACATTTCCAAACTAGCCCTTAGTGTAACTGACATAAACGAAATATGAAAACAAAATAGAATAAGGGTATCATTTTTCTTAAATGCATTTTTCAGTAACCCAAAACGGTTATATATTTTGTATAATAAAAATCTATAATATCATTACAAAATATCCTGATCATAATAAAAAAATACTAATTGTAATTATAAATGGTAAATGATTGCACATAAAATAGTAAACCCAAGATTAGTGCATGAGGAACCCCACCCATCCTTTGAAGAGTTTCCCCCACCCATCTGCTCCCTTCCTTGAGGAGTTCGATATGACTAAGGGCATATCCTCCCGTTGGGGGTGTAGGGTTTTGATCATGGATACGTAGCGGAAGGAAGAATTATCCATTCAAGACCCTCCAACGATCACAGGAATAGAATCATAACGATGGTAAAGGAAAAAACAAGTAACACACTTTAGAGGTCTCCCGTGATGACTTGTCACGTGAATTGTGTCACGTATCTACGGTTGATCCATGCTTGGATGTGAGATCAAGATCCTCAAACTCCTTATGCTAGCTAGGAAGAATAGAAGAGGATGAAGGAATCATGCAACCAATCACCAAGGAAGAGGGTTTGGACCCTCTTGGTGGCCGACGGATAGAGGGGCGGCATAAGGGGGTTCGACCTCCTTATGTTGCTTTCTCTCTCCTTGCTTTACTCTCTCCTACTCCAAGTAAGTAGATGTGTGTGTGTGTAGAGAAAATAAGCTAGGAGTGTTCATTATATAGTCCAACAACTCATTGTCCTACTACATAAAGAACCCCACTCCTTATCCTACTCAAATAAGGATTAGTCCCCTTTTGCAAACTAGTCCTAATCATGTCCATACATGGATTAGTTCTTCTTTGCAAATTAATCCTAATTATGTGTCTACATGAATTAGTCCACCTTCGCAAATCCTAATCATGTCTATACATGGATTAGTCCATCTTGCAAATTAGTCCTACTAAGTTAGCAAGTTGTTGCGATTTGATCCTTCTAATTAATTAATCATATTAATTAATTAATTCCCAAGTCTAGTTCACCCCTACATGGCGTGTGACCCCATAGGTTCTATTTAGTTGGTAGTAAGTATTTACTAATATGGAGCGGCCTCTAGCAAGACATCCATTCTAGCCAACCAATAGAAATAGTCATCATGACAAACCTTGTGCAAGTATTTTCTCATCCCTTTGTCCCCATATCCGGATTTGGACACGAGACATACAAGCTCGTATATCCAATCCATAGTTTCTCGATCCAGGGAATAGCCTTATTCGTGCAAATAACATCAATATCCCATATTGATTTATTCGAGTCTGGCCAGACACTCTATAAGCACTATCCCTCGAGTGGCCTAGCATATTTGCTCCCGTTATGTGGGAGGGACAAATTCTATCTACGTCTACTACGATCTCTAAGCTTGCTTCTTATTGTATCCGGTACATGCCTTTATGGCTACACAGTCACGGTGTAGCGTTTGACGCTACCAAAACACAATATTCCACAACTAGATGATCTAGTGACTTCAAGTGTAAGGATGACAACACCATTGCACCGCGAGAAGCACTTGTGACTATACATAACTTGTATGTAGCCTTCTCGGAGATGGGTCAATACAGTATGCCATTACACCTAATGCATACCCATGTGTTGGATCATGATATCTCCATATCAATCCAACTCCATACTAGTCTATAGTTTATTGTCCTGTTAATCAATATAATTGACTAGGGATATTTAAGAATATAAAACTTTAATTCTAAGGACTTCATTCATGTTAACATATCTCCATATCGATAACATAATGAATCGTAAATCCATAATGTCACAAGAAATAGATTCTCTCTAGGGCACAATTCCATCAGTCTCCCACTTGCACTAGAGTCAATCTTCTTCATCATATGCCTATTGATCTAGCGCGACCCTCCACACTTACACTACCTAGGGGTATGGTAGGCGAGACATGCGCTGGTACTTTGCAAATATTCTCATCTCTTCTACCAAAAATTTGATTGAGATTGAATATTCTGAGTAAGTGCATCTTATGCAGTAATTTACTCAGTCCTCTATGTTGGAATCAGTGACTTAATCTTGCCTGGAACCTTTCCAGCTCACAGTCCCTCCCACTAGTGCAAAAAATAAAACTCGACTTATAATCTGAAAATATTCTTTATCATATTGGAAGTTCACATCACTGTAACCCCTTACAGTAAACTCTTCCTATCCTTCATATATCAAGAATTCATCCTTTTAGTTCTTCTCAAGTACTTAAGGATAATCTTGATAATTATCCAGTGACTATCACCCTGATTTGACTGGTATCTTTGTGTCATACCATATGACACATCTGGCCCTAGTACATAATATGGCGTATCTCATGAATCTCATTCATACGGTCCCTTCCCAATCTAATTGGAAAGACAATTAGTCTTCCAAAGACCAATTCCATGTGACATAGGTAGAATCCATATTCTATACATGTTGAACAATTTCAACATCTTTGTCAAATCATGTACTATGACCTAAGCCACACAACCATCTTGATCTATCTACATAGATCTTCATAGGTTGCTTTGCCTAAGTATATCATTGAATATTAATTCCCTAGTCAATCTACGTAAGATTGCCAAGTAAGGAAATCATTCCCAATGATTAGTATGACTCCACATAGAAAGCCAAAAAATAACTGTGCTCCCACTAACCTTGTTGTAAACACAAGTCCCATCTTCAATTTTGATAGAACCAAACTCCTTTGATTGCATCATCAATTAGAATAATCCAACTTCAAGAAGCTTGACTCAATCTATAGACAGATTGCTACAAGCAAGATGTGAATGGATTTAAGCATCACAACTGGGAAAGATTTCGTCACAGTCTATACTATGAACTCACAGGAAATCCTTACCCAACCAATTGTCCCTTCAAAGTAATCATATTATCATCCATGTTGGTTTCCTCATAACCTACTTGCACCTTTCAGGTGGTTTCACCAAAATCTATACTTTGTTGGTATACATGGATTCCATATCGTATCTCATGGCTCCAAGCCATTTCTGAGAGTATGGCCCACACGTGGGCATCTCATAGTTTGTAGGCTCATCTCGATGAGCAATATATCACGGTTTATGAGAGATCATTATTTCTGCAGTCCCTTGACATATCCTACCTGACCTAAGAGGTTCTTGTGTTATCTGAGTAGGTTGCTCCACAACACCTTGTGATCCTGCTCATGTTTCATCAAAAGGATCAATGTTGTGTTGTGGTTCTTGAACTTCTTCAAGTTCTATTGACCTCCCACTGTTTCTTTTAGAGACATTATCTATCTAGTAACACAGTGGTTCGAGCAACAAACAATTTGTTCTCGATTGGGTTGTAGAAATAATATCCTTTTCAGGATATCCCACAAAAAAATTATTTGTCTTGGGTCCAAGTTTATCTATAAACTCGTTTACATAAACTTCATAACCCCAAATCTTTATGAACGACATACTAGGACACTTCCTAGTCCATATCTCATATCGTGTTTTTCATAATCTATTTTGATGGAACCATGTTAAGGGAGAGATTTGCTGTAATTTGGACATGGCCCCTAAAAGTAAACTGGAAGTTCTGTTTGACACATCATGGACTGAATCGTGTCCAACAAGGTCCGAACTTCTCCTCTTAGACACGCCAAACCTATGTGGCGTGCTAGGTGGAGCGAGTTTGTATCATATCCAAAACTTCCATAAATGATTGTCAAACTCTTGGCTCAAGTGCTCTCCTCCACGATCCAATCGTAGAGCCCTAATACTTTTACCAAGCTGGTTCTCTACTTCATTCTTGAATTCCTTGAACACTTCAAATGGTTCTGAATTTTTTCATTATAAGATACACAAATCCATATTTCTCTGATCCCATCAGTAAATATGATGAAGTACTAAAAATCATCTTTAGCATTCGTGCTTAAATCATCTTTAGCATTCGTGCTTAGTGGACTTCATACATCAACATGTATAATTCCCGAAAGATCATATCTTTTCCTAATAAATAAGTCTTACATGTCTCATATGATTCAATAATACAATGAGTTCCAGAAATCCATCCATATGGAGTTCTTGATATGTATCTCTTATTCATGTGGCCTCAACGATAATGCTAAAGATAAGTGAGGTTCATATTATTATATCCAAACCTCTTGGTATTAATGTTATAGATGAAATTATCATGATCAAGGATATACAATTCATTTAGACAAAATTGCATTATAATAGTGCATATCAGAATAAATGGAACACGTGTGGCATAGGGCCTGGCAGTAAACTCCTTTCGTTTGTCGCATATCAAACTCCAAGTACACTTGGTGTTGCTTGCTCCAAACCATCTCGCAGCCCTTCCGCTGTTGCGCGCTTCCGTCTCGCCTGGGGGACACCACTTCTCAAGTGGGAGGGGAGTTGGAGCATAAGACGGCCAGCGCTCGAAAACCCACATTGTCAAAAAGCTGATATTGACAAAGGTCAGAACATCGAGGCGGCCACGCGATTCCCTCATCGCCAGAACCAGCTGATCAAGCCTGTAATATAACGTGCCTAAGACCAAGGGTCCGAGTGCGACTCTCTGGCCAAGAGCGAGCCTCACAGCAAGTGGCAGCACATGGTAGAAGACCCCGTCATGGGGATGACCATCAATCAGATACCTCGACAGCCAAGCACAGAGAAAGGCACAAAGGGTTAAATGATAGCCCTTGCCCTCTACATAATTCTCGGCCTCCGGGTTCTCGCTCAAAAGCTTCTTAGTAATGCTGCTGTTCGCATAGTCTCGGAAGAAGTACTGCAACCACTTGTTCCAGGTATTCTTCGCAGACGTATCCACCAACTGCCAGTTCGGAAGAGGCTTTGTAGTGGTCCACCGAGTGGAGATTTTCTTTACCTCTGCTAGGCACTCCTCCATCTGCGCGTACAAGGCCATTTCAGCAGATGTCCTCAGGTAACTCAAGGGGTCCACCTCACCCATGGGGGAAAGCTCATACAGCATCTGAACGTCCTCGAGCGTGGGGGCAGCCTCGAACTCCGCAAAATGAAACGTGTGAGTCGCAGGCGAGTAACGGGATAGAAGGTCTAGAAGCATGGACTGATCCAACTTCACGGCAGCACCCTTCATAGCACGGATAGCAAAGAAAATGCCGGCTTTATCAAGAGTCTCGGCGTGATGATCCAACACGTGGTCGATCCACTCATCCATATAGTCCAATTTCTGGACGAACGCTTGAGTAGAAATCGCAGTATACGGGAAGTGCCCGTTCTCGATCCCCAATCGGACTACATCCTCGGAACCGACCCACTCGAGCAGGGCTGAGTTAACTGGGCGAGTCAATGTCAGCAATTGCTCAACAGGAACAGGATCAGGCATTCTCTTCGCCTTCACCCTCGCATGATAAAAATCCTTCCCACCCAGAAAGGGGGCTTTACGCCACAGAGCCTGCGGAAGCTCCGGCATCTCTTCGTCTTCCTTGACGGGTCTGGTTACTCTTGTCTTGGCCATTCCTGCGAAAGGGCAAGAAAAAGGGGGGAGAAATACCACACCACACTTCAGTTTGAATTTTGGAATTTGAGATCTATGCAAACCAAAGCAAACAGTTCCGGTACCGATTTCAGAAATTGGGGAGTTGATATTGTTGAAAGATTAAAACGAAGCGGGTTCAAAGATCAAAAGCCTCTTCACAAATTTCATGGATTTACAGATTCAACGCGGTTCAAGGCAAGCACTGGTATTTTAAATCAAAAGTAAACGAGGCCAACCTTGTTTCCTTGAAGCTTGCTTGGATATACACAATTGGAGAATACGATTTGCAGTTCTGAACTGGTGATTGATTATCTGGATCTGCTCTCGAAGATCTCCGGGTACCATTCACTTTAAGAGAAAGAAGTGATGCTTTGCAATAATGGGATACAAGGTATTTATCCAGAAGAATGAAGGGTTGCGTCCCTTCAGTAGTCGAATCGCAACCGTCACCGTCGTATCGCGCAATCACAGGACGGGCTAACGTCACGCCTAAAACCCTAAAGGTCAGACGGCACGACTCTAGGGGTTTTAGGTCATAATGACACGCACGGGGGCTGAACCTACCCGTATTTGAATTGGTGCGTGGCGACGACGCGCACGTTGGTTTCCGCGCATGGAAGCCTATACAGCTATGAGCCTTCACGCGCAGAAAGGGGGCTAATGTAGATACTGCTTTCTGACATGGCAGATCTTGGCCACGTGGCAACCATCCAGCACACCATATTGTGCTCCACACACACAGGATCACCAGCCGAGCTGATCCATGTGGGGGCTGCGAGACAGAGCCCTCGCATACCACTGCACGGGACTTGTAGGGACTTTGTGGTTTGGAGGCTAGAGTAAGCCCTGTCGCGTGCGAGCCAAGCCCGCGCGCGACCTTTAGTAACTGTTTTGAGAGATTTATGGCACGAGCTCCATAAACCCGGTCAATCCGGTCAAACCCGGTCAACCTCGTAACGGTTCCGGTACTCGCGCACCACGTGCTCTAACGGTTCCTATATACTCGGACGAACGTGCCGTTATGGTTAAGCTAATTAAGCCGCCATTAATGGGCGCATTAACCACACTACAACGGTCATGTTCTCCAGTATATATATATCGTTAACCTTTCCATACAAAGGGGGACACACTGCCATACGCGGAAGCTCTGCCAAACCTCTGTCTCTCTCTCAGACATTGCTACTGACTTACTCTCTCCCTACACACACCCCTATTCTTCCTGTGCGATCCCTGATCCACTACGTACGGTGTACACGGAGGTCTCCCTGCCGGAATCTCTTGTGCACATTTTGGTGAACCCGACGTGAAACTTACCAGCAAAAGCAACCATGTCTCAGGAGGACGATGTCAGCAACCGATCTCCTTCCACCGAAACTCCCTCGGGAGACGAGGCTCGCCGTACTCCGACGACTCCCGGCGAGGCGCCAACTTTAGAGTCTTTGGAAGCCACTGTCCAAAGTCAGGCAAAAGCTCTCAAGTCTCAATCCGCGCAGTTAGAACGGATCTTGGCCGTTCTGGGCACTCTTGCGCCAAATCCTCCACCTGCCACCGCTATCCCTCAAGGAGGAGGAACCCCTACCGCTCCAGGATTGGGAGTGTCGGCCACGCCTCCCAACCCTCATCTGCAAACTCCACCGTCGGCCACGCAGCTGCCTTCGGTCCAAGGGTCAACGGCACAAATGCTGCCCCCTGCTGCTCACTCCTCTCAGCCCCCGGCTTTGGCGTCCAACCCAGCTCTGCAGTACACTCTGCCTCCACCAGCGACAATCTGGGGAAACGCGGGTAGTCAATACACTCCCAATCCTCCGGCTGCATATGTGTCGCCACCGCCTACGGCAACCCCTCCGCCAACTACCGAGGGAAGCATTCCAGAATGCATGACGTCTTTGCAGAAGCGCGTGGACTCCATCTTGGCTCATCAGTCGTTCGCGGATACCATCATCCCGAAGCTAGACAACGATCCACCCATCCCACGAGAGATCTATCTCATGCCTAACCCGGCGGGGTACAAGGCTCCCAAATGGGACAAGTTCGAGGACGTCAATGGAAACGCTCATGAGCATGTCATGCGTTTCATCGATGTCATGGGTCCATACGGAGCTGATCCCAAGCTGCTGATGCGAGAATTCCCAAAAACTCTTGGGAATGTAGCATACAAATGGTACCGAACATTGGAGGCCGGATCTGTGAAAACTTGGGACGACATGGTCCAGAAGTTCTATACCAAGTTCTTCCAGATGGAAGAAAAGGTGACGATGATCCACCTCTCGCGGATGTATCAGAAACGCGAGGAAGATGGAATCACTTTCATCAAGAAATTCAGAGCGAAATCCTTGGAGTGCAAGGATCCAATGCTCGAAAGCCGGCTCGTAGAGATATGCCTGCAGTGCATGCGAGATGAATACAAAAGCATGCTGATCAATTTACAAACACCAACGTTTTCAAAGCTCATCGAATGCACGATGAACATCGAGCCCATTGTCGAGAGACAGAGAAAGAAGAGCGCTCCAGAACGACCTGCGAGCGGCACCACCTACAAGATCGGCAGATTTGGCTACAAGCGGGGACGCGAAGCTGAGGTCAACACAGTTTCGCCCCAGAAGCAAGCAAAGGTTGCAAACTTCGATGCACCACCTCTGCCATGCTCGGTGGAGGAAGCGAGCGATCTCTGCAGACAGTGGCGTAAGGACGGCGTCCTGCCACCGCTCGAGAAAGCACCCTCCAAGGAGATGACGAGGGACCCTAAGTGGTGCGAATACCACGGCAAGGTCATGCACCCCACAGCCGAGTGCAAGAAGCTCAGATTCGCGTTCGATCAGAAGATGAAGAACGGCGAACTCATCGTCAGCGACCACCGGAAGGATGTGCGCAACAACCCGCTGCCTGCCCATACAGACTCGGGCTCAAAGGGCAAAGAGGTCGCCATGATCTCGATAGTGGACTTGGAAGAAGTCGCAGAGGATGGTCTGCCCATCATTGCTGAAGTCCATGAAGATGAAGACTACAGCATGGACACGGAAGATGAGCGTGCCGACCGCATGAAAGGGTCACACGGCTTCGACAAATTCTTCAACGAGATGAACTTCTCCGAAAAATGTCGAGCAGACATGACAAAAGCAATCTTAAGGGTAGCAGAGGACTACGAGGAGGACCTCGTGGTCTCCAACGGGAAAGTCGTCAGGGCGTCCCGTTTCACAGAAAAGATTATGACCTTTTCTGCCAGCGACAAGAAGACAGATGCGAGCCACCAGAGGCCCCTGTACGTGACCGCCATCATCAACGGCGTCGAATTCAAGCGAGCATTCGTCGATGGAGGAGCAGCGGTCAATGTTGTTCCACTCCACACACTGAAGCTAGCAGGGATCCCCGAGCACAAGGTAGTCAAGCGTCCATCCCCGCTGGTGGGATTCGGAAGCGATTCTAGAATGACGATCGGATGGATCCGCCTGGGCGTTCAGATCGGCAAAATCAAGTGCTCGGCGAAGTTCTATGTCATAGACGCGAACACCACATATCACATGATCATAGGTCGGGCCTGGATTCATCGCTTTGACGCAATCCCTTCGACGGCTCACCAGGTGATGAAAGCTATCTGGAACGACAGGATTGTCGAGATACCGGCCTCAACTAACCCGTTCAACTTGGACGAAGCACATCTCAGCGAGGCGGTGTGGTTCACCGAGATGGCGGACGAGCAAACACCCGGACCATTCAACCCTACTCCCTTACCTCTCTGGGAGGACATCAAGGACCAGTCACCTGCAGGCGTGATGGTGACAAGGGGAGATGCCAAGGAAAAGCCGCCTACACACGAAGAGGCGCCGCGCATCGCATATCAACGGAAGAATGTGTACACTCTGAAGAGGATCGCAAAGCATGACCCCGAGGGTAAGGAGATAGAGAGCTTCTACGCCAACGGGAAGAAATGCTATCGCATATGAAGGTGCGCGGGGACGTCCTCACACGGGCATGGGGATGTCCCTGGGAAAATCAATCAAATCGAGCAAGTTGCGCTGACAGAAGAGCCAACACAGGGCACTCCAGATGAGAAACTCGAAGAAGCGCCCGAATGCATGGAAGACAGGCCAAGACCACAAAAGCAAGAGCTAAAAGAAGTGTTCCTCAGCCCGAACGAGGAAAAGAAAAGGCCGGTCTTCCTGAGTGCGGACCTCACAAGCGAGGAGGAACAAGGACTGCTGCAGCTCCTAACTGAATACATGGACGTGTTCGCATGGGAATATGATGAGATGCCGGGTCTAGACACGAGCATCACCATGCACCGTTTAGACATCATCCCAGGGTCTAAACCGGTCAAGCAAAGCACCAGAAGCTTCAGGCCAGAGCTCAACGTGAAGATCAAACAGGAGATTGTCAAACTCCTAGACGCCAAGTTCATAGAGCCAAATCACCATCCTACATGGTTGGCCAACATCGTGCCAGTAGTGAAGAAGAACGGACAGCTCCGCATCTGCGTGGACTTCCGAGATCTCAATCGCTTCTGTCCTAAGGACGATTTCCCACTGCCTAACATCGATTTGCTCATTGATTCAACGGCAGGCCATCGCATGTTCAGTTTCATGGACGGCTTCAGCGGGTACAATCAAATCAAGATGGATCCCGAAGATGCAAGGAAAACTGCATTCATCACTCCCGTGGGAGTATTCAACTATACGGTAATGCCGTTCGGTCTTAAGAACGCAGGCGCAACCTATCAGCGGGCCATGATGGCTCTATTCCACGACATGATGCACAAAGAAGTGGAATTCTATGTGGATGACTTGGTAGTCAAATCCAAGCATGAAGCAGATCACCTTACAGACCTGCGAAAGGTGTTCAACAGATGCAGGAGCTTTCAACTGAAAATGAACCCCATGAAATGCGCATTCGGCGTGACTTCGGTGAAGTTTTTGGGATGCGTAGTCCATCGCCAAGGGATCGAGCCTGACCCTGCGAATGTGTCAGCCATCACCAGCATGACGCCACCTCACGACCAAAGTACCTTGAAAACATTCTTGGGAAAATTGTCATATCTGCGGAGATTCATCCCAGCAATCGCCGAAATCACATGCTGCTTCAGCACTCTTCTCAAGAAGGACGCCGCGTACAACTGGGCTCCTGATCACGAAGCCGCGTTCGAAAAGCTAAAGGAGCTACTCACATCCCCAAAGATAATGATCGCGCCTCAACTGGGATCACCGCTGCTGCTATACCTTACATCGACAAGGAAATCTATAGGAGCACTCTTGGCTCAGATGTATGAAGGACAAGAGAGGCCCATCTATTACATCTCTCGCATTGTACAGCCTGCTGAATCAAGGTACACAGACATCGAACGTCATTGCCTTGCCTTATTCTTCGTAATAGAGAAGTTGAGACACTATTTTGCATCGCACAAAGTAGTGGTGGTCACCAAAAGCGACCCCATAAGATACCTGCTAACTCACACTACTCCGGGCGGGAGATTGGCGAAATGGTACATGACCATCTCTCAATACGATATCACATGCGTGAAACCAAGAGCGATCAAGTCGCAGGCGGTAGCAGATCTGTTGGCACAGTTTCCCGACAACAGTCACGAACCTGTGATCGAGGAAGAGCTCGAAGGCCCTGAAATCTACGCGATCGACGTGCCCTATTGGACCCTCCACTTCGACGGTTCGTCAACCAGAAAAGGCGGAGGCATTGGGATAGTCTTGACAAAGCCGGACGGGGAAGTCATACAGATGTCCGCAAAACTCAACTTCGCAGTCACGAACAACGAGGCGGAATACGAGGCTCTGATCGCGGGGCTCCGTGCGGCGAAAGCTTTGGAAGTAAGCAACTTAACAGTCATGGGAGACTCCAAACTGATTGTTAAGCAGGCCTCGGGCGAATATGGTTTAAAGGAGATCAACCTCCTGCCATACCGCACCCTAGTGCAAAAGCTGATGCAGCAATTCTGCGACGTGAAATACGAGCACAAGCCCCGAGCGGACAACAGGCATGCAGACGCCTTAGCAACTCTGGGATCTAAAGTCAGCATAGACAAATGCCCCGCAAGGATTTCCATCGAAGTGCGAACATCGTCGGCATTAACAGAAGATGCGTGCGACGATGAACACATGGATGACGCAGACTGGCGAAAAGCAATCCTGCAAGCTATTGCGAAAGGCACCAGCAGCGAAAGCTGGGTACTCACGAAAGGATACTGCATCCACGACAACACCCTTTACTACAAGGGTCCTGGAGGAATACTCATGCGATGTGTCTCCGAGCAAGAGGGACAACAGCTGTTAGAGAAGATTCACCAACACGCTTGCGGAGAAAGCGAGGTGTCAATCTACAGGAAAGCTCAGAGATATGGCATTCATTGGCCAGGCATGTCAACAGCTGCAGCCCTGATACAAGGGAAGTGCGAAAGTTGCGCACTAATCAAAGATTCTCTACTCGTCGCTCTAACCGATGGCGACACAGATTGGAGGAAGCCATTGTTTGAATTCCTTACCCAGGGCACCGTACCCGAATAGAGAAAAGAAGCCGACAAATTGAAGAGGAAAGCGTCTCGATATGTGGTTCAGGAAAACCTGCTTTGGCGAAGAGGTCACGAGGGCAACTTGCTGCGATGCCTAGACGGCAGGGAAGCACAAGAAGTCATGGACCTTTCTCATCAGGTGGAACACCAGGGAGGTGCGAAATTATGCAGACAACTCCTCTCAATCGGATACTTCTGGCCCACGATGGAAGTCGATTGCCGCACCAAGGTGCGACGCTGCCAAGAATGCCAATTCAAAGGCAACCTAGTGCACGCTCCCGCCGTGGATCTACATGCATTAGGGACGCCATGGACATTCCACACATGGGCTTTGGACTTCATCGGCCCCATCCGACCAACGTCACATGGGAACCATTTCATTCTCACTGCAACCGAGCTGTTCACCAAATGGGTGGAAGCAATACCACTGAAGACGGCAAACGCGCTGGCTGTGGTTAACTTCATCCAGGAGAACATCGTATGCAGGTTCGGAATCCCAAATACTATTCTTTCAGATAACGGTACTCCTTTTGTTAATCGTCAGGTAGCTACGAAACTCGCGGAGTACAACATCAGGCAGATATGCTCTACCCCCTATTATCCAAAGGGGAATGGACAAGCCGAAGCGACTAACAAAACGCTGTTGAGAATTCTGAGCAAGATGGTCGCAGATGACCACAAGAAATGGGCCGACTCCCTTAACATGGCTCTGTGGGCCTACAGAACTTCTCCAAGGACACCTACAGGGGCCTCGCCATTTCTACTATGTTATGGGGCCGAAGCTGTAGTACCTGCGGAGGTCAGAGTCAATTCGGCAAGGCTGGCCTTCCATGCACTCTATGAAAATCAACGCGATCATGATTTGGTCTTGCTGGAAGAAAAGCGAGAACAAGCCAAAAGGACTAACAAGCGGTACCAAGAGAGAATCGCTCGCGCCTATAACAAGACAGTCCAGCGACGGGATTTCGCAGTTGGCGACCTGGTCTTGCGCGCATCTGACCACTGCATGCGAGAAGCAACTCACCCGAAGTTCGCAGCTAATTGGGAAGGACCCTTCGAAGTCACAGAAGTCTTCGATAGCGGCTACTGCAGCATACGAAGGTTGCACGGCACAACCTCAACTCCAAACTCAGTCAACATGCGCTGGATCAAGAAGTACTATCCTTGACTTCTCTTATTTCATACGTTTTATGATAACGTTGCTTAATGTCTCATGTGGCTATGATTAACGCAATCTCCTCTCCCATATGAGAGGATTGTAGTCCTATCTCTCACATATGAGAATGTCATAATAAAAGAATTCTCCCAAATGAGAAGTTCATATTTCTAGCCGTTTATATTGCTCTATTTTATTTGTTATTGCTGTTAACTATGATTTATTCGCTGCAATATCAGCAAATACAAATACGATCTTAATTGATCACCAAAGCCTATCTCTTACGATAGCAAATGCGATCTTAATTGATCATCAAAGCCTATCTCTCACGAAAGCAGCAAACGCAAACGTGATCCTAATCGATCATCAAAGCCTATCTCTTACGATAGCAGCAAATGCAAACGCGATCTTAATTGATCATCAAAGCCTATCTCTTACGATAGCAAACGCGATCTTAATTGATCATCTGAAGCCTATCTCTTACGATAGCAGCAAATGCAAACGCGATCTTAATTGATCATCAAAGCCTATCTCTTACGATAGCAAACGCGATCTTAATTGATCATCTGAAGCCCATCCCTTACAATGGCAGCCAATGCAAATGCGATCTTAAGTGATCATCAAAAGCCTATCTCTCACGATAGCAGTCAGCTTTAATACGATCTTAATTGATCATCTAAAGCCCATCCCTTACGATGGCAGCCAATGCAAATGTGATCTTAAGTGATCATCCAAAGCCTATCTCTCACGATAGCAGTCAACATAAATACGATCTTAATTGATCATCTAAAGCCCATCCCTTACGATGGCAGCCAATGCAAATGCGATCTTAAATGATCATCCAAAGCCTATCTCTCACGATAGCAGTCAACATAAATACGATCTTAATTGATCATCTAAAGCCCATCTCTTGCGATGGCAGCCAATGCAAATGCGATCTTAAATGATCATCCAAAGCCTATCTCTCACGATAGCAGTCAACATAAATACGATCTTAATTGATCATCTAAAGCCCGTCCCTTATGATGGCAGCCAATGCAAATGCGATCTTAAGTGATCATCCAAAGCCTATCTCCTACGATAGCAGCAAAATACAAAAACGATCTCAATCGATTATCAAAATCCTATCTCTCACGATAGCGGTTTACGCAAGTGCGATCCTATATGATTTTTTTTTAACAATGATCTCAATCGATCATCAAAATCCTATCTCTCACGATAGCGGTTTACACAAATGCGATCTTATATGATCTTCTCAAGCCTATCTGTTACGATAGCAATTTATACGCAAAGTGACTTTAGTTGATCACCCAAGCCCGTCTGTTACGATGGCAACGTAACTACAGAACCATCTTGCTAGACCTTCTAAAGGTCTATCTGCTGCGATAGCAATTCATGCGAGAAACTATCTCAAGCAATTCTCTAATAAAGCCTATCTTCTATGATAGCAATTCGCACCGCTCAATGATCCTAATTGATCTGTTAAGAAACTATCTGTTACGATAGCAAAGTTGTGAACGTGATTTCATACGATTTACAACGACCACCTGCAAGCCCATCCGTCAAGATGGCACAGCTGCGAAATTACGATCTCGAATGATCTAGCGAAACATCTGCGCATTGACGTCGCATATGTGAAATCATTACATGGCATTATGCAAGGCAAAACAAGCCGAAACGCATGCGAAATTGTATTTTGTTGCAAAGAGAGCAGATAATACAAAGGCTATACATCATTATGAGTCAAATGACTTGCAATTTATCTGTCTAGATAACAGCTTACAAGCAAAAAGCTCGCATCTAACTACAGCAGCCAACATGGCTTACAACGCATTCGAAAAGTAACTTACAAGCACGAAGTTACACATCGCGGGAATCCTAACTGAAGAGGGATGAGCCCGTCGGTCCTAACACCGGCTGTGCAATACGCAGATCTGCGGCCAAAGATCTGTAGCAAGTAGGATGCATCTGCGAAGAGATCAACTCGCCGTTGGCTACATCCCTAGCAGCAAGATCTGGGTGAATCTACGTCCAAAGATCTTAGAATCTGACGAGACCCCTGTCTGATCAAGATATGTACCAGAGGAACCACCTGTTCCGGCGTATGCAGTCGTGCAAAACAGGGGAAGCCGTCATTCCTCTGGTACTGGGTTCCTTGTCCTGATAGACAAGGGCATTGGCGAGCCTCCTGAGTTCAAGAACGAAGAGGCAAGAAACCCTCCTCCAGGGATGCTGGAGGAGAATTCCGCCGTTCATTACGAGACGGTAGCACGGTCACTTCGGCGCTGCACCTCGCCACGAGGCGGCCGGAAACATGACCTGCACACATAATACACGAAGAAATTTCTTCGAATACACATGAGGTATTATCTGCATCCTCTTTATGATGGTTATAAACAACAATAAGCCTCATAAAGTGGATCTTGGAAACTATTTCTATAGCACAAAGCGCAAACTCAGGATTCAAAACTTGAAGTTGCCATGAATCAACGAAAAACAAGCGTTGAAGCCAGCAGTCGTAAGGACTCACGGCAAAGCACATGTTTGGGATGAAGAACCCAAATGGCAAAGACAGGGTTTATATAGACCCTGTGGAGACTCTTCGGTTGCCTAAGATGAGTCAGCAAAAATCAAAAAGAGGGTAAGTTCAATCACTTACGCCTTGAAAAGCGGTAACAATCAATTACCCTACTAAAGGCTACGACGATTCAGTTGCGTATCCTAATAAATGACGGATAGTCATGATTCGGATGGACTTCCCAACGGAAGCGTGCTTATCTGCTGGAAAATTAGCGCGAAAATCAAGCAAAGAATCAATTGCTGATGTCATAATTGGATATGCACAGAAATGTCCAATCAAATCCCGAAAAGGGCAAAACGGGCAAACTCATTGTTTGTTGTTAAAAAAAGGGGGGAGAAACCCTAGCAATATTACATTAATGTTTCAAAACATTACATTAATGTTTCAGCCATTTTTCTGTTTTCTTTTCAAAATTTGAAAAGTCAAAACAAATTCTTGATTAAGGAATCTTGGGGCTCGAACTGCTCGCTCAGCTTCTCCACTTGTTTCACTTCTTGCTTCAGTTGCTCGCACTTGGCATTCATTTCATGATACAGCTTCAAAGCTTCATCAACCTTTTGCTTTTGCTGCTCCACCTTCTGCATCTCAGCTGCGAGATTCTGGTGACCGAGATTCAAAGTTACAGCTGCGCGAATCAGTGTAACTCTGTCCTTAAGGAATTTGAAACCAAGTCTGCCTTGGACTTTGAACAAGAGATTTTGGCACATGCCACACAGCAATTCAGCACTCTGGGCCGAAATGGTCGCAGGTGTAGCCGCAGACAGCTGCTCCAGTATCCAGATGGCTTCAGTAAGGAATAGCCTCCTGTCAAAAGGTCCGATCTCCAGAGATCTCACAAACGATCGGGGGTATCTGAGACGCATTCGAACCACCCAGTCTACATCGGTTTGTTTCAAACCTGAGACATCAAAAATGGTCATAATGTCAGAACTCGCAAGCAAATAATGCGACGTGCGAACGGTAAATCTTTACTTACCAGTGCCTTCCAGAATTTCATGAAGAGAAGGGATGCGGGCCACTGGGTTGTTCGAAGACTGCCCTCGCTCCATAGCTCTCCTATCAGCTGCGAGCTCCAACCTCTCATAGTCAGGAGGAAGAGTGTAGGCCGCACCAGCTGCGACTACATTCCCAACCTGCGAGCCCCAAATGCTCCACGCAGGAATAGGTGCTTCCGGCTCAGTCATCGCCGGAGGCGAGGGGACAGCCGAAGTAGCAGGACGGAGGACACTCCCAGATGCGAAAACATTAGCATTACTTGTCCTTTCTTCCTCACTACCGGTGCGGACACCTTCGTCCATCGGCACAGCGTCAGCTTCGACATCATCGGAGAGTTCGATGACATCCTCGAGATGCTCACTTGCGTGTCCAGCGGCTGCGACGGGCTTCTCGGTATGAGAGCTCGAGATTGGAACATGGGATGCAGAAGGCCGACTTCTCTGCTCCAGCTCAGGTTCCTCAGCATGACCTGCGATGCCAAATGCGATAATGTGAGGTAACTTGTGTTATAAGTTATTTCGCTATCTTTACTAAAGCTAAGAATAAGCACCTCCACGCGAAGGTGGGATTGAGGTATCCCCATCATACACTAGGGACGTGGAACCGTGCCCTATCAGTGTATCCTCACTAAGCAAATCTTTAAGAGAAGCGTGACCTGGGATGTGAGTAAACCAGTCATGATTTTGCCTCAAGTGGCTACAGCCTAGTATGCGCATATCACTCAAAATAATTACCTGAGGGTTCTCCGCATTTGCATACCAACCAACGGCGAATGTCAGGCTTTGACACACCGTGCTTTAACGCACCCACAATTACATCTCTATAAGTAACTGCGAGATTGAAGATCTCACCTTTATCGCCACCTGCGATCTCTGCGAAGTCCGCTTGGACTTGCTCTAGCTCTGCTGCATCCTCTCCAGGAACCTCATCTTCCTCCTCCACATGAGGAGCCACTTCTTCGGGAAGCCCGTCTTCCTCGCCAACTGGACGCACTAAGTCGTCAACATGCTGCTCCTCGAGGCTCCGCTGTTTCACACGCTCGAGCTCCTCTTCCTCTCGCTGCCTTCTTCTCTCAGCAGCCTCCGCGGCTGTCTTCCGGGATTCAGCAAGAATATCCTCGCTTATAGGATCATCTGAAATGCCAGAACGGGCATCTCTCTTTTGCCTCTTGGTCACAAGGCCACCAACGGCTTCATCATCATCATCTGCGAATACATATCTGGTTCAAAGAAAAGAACTACAAAGAGGTCAAGATAAAGGGCAAGGGGATGCGACGGAAGTACCTCCTGATTCTTCCTCGCACATCACAACTGTTGCTTCTTCTTCATCACTTGCCTGGGGCTCCTGTCTCTCTTCCTCCTCTTGGTTGAATGGAATGAAAGTCTCAACTGCGAGATCTTTTCGCGCTTTGCTGGGCATACGACCCTTGCCTTTGTCCTTGATGGAAAGGGACCTCACTGGGGGAGAAGCTGGAGCACTCCTAGGGGAAGAAATTGTAATTCCCTTTTGCCTAGGTCTCTTCACTCTCGGCGCCGCAGTCGCTGGAAGGGACGGGTCATCTCTAGGAGGAGACGGAGCCGGAGAGTTGTCTATCAGCGAGTCAGCAAAAGTGTTCATGACTCCGCGAACCTTTGTTTCGACCTCGGCATCCATCCTCCATGCTAGCCGGTACGACTCCCCCTTCCTTCTGGTGGCAACAATGGTGTCCACCAGCGATTTGGAGCGATCACCAGCTGCGAACCTCCGCACATGACACTGAAACAACACAGAACAAAAAAGCATCAGCGCGAGGAAATCAAAAAGCTTCAAGCACATAAAGGAAATTGCTTACCTCAGCAAACGCCTTGCTATATTTGATGACCTGCGCGTCACCCTTCTTGATTGCGTCGACTTGCTCCTTCAGAATGAAATCGGGGCACAAATGATTCTCGCGGTCCCACAGCGAGTAGCAACCATACTCAGACTCGCTCAAACTGCAATTGGGGCGAAACGGAAAAGAGTTTCTCTTGATCAAGGGGGCCTTTCCTGGCTGCGCCGCCGCCTCCGTCTCAATCCTCGTTTGCTGGGCAACCCAGTATGCGATCCAGTTCTGGGAACAACCACCCTTGCGAGTCCCCGCAGGCTGCTCAAAGGGAAGATTGCTCATAAGGACCGTCTTGCATTCCTTTGTCAGCAAACGCTTGTAGCACCCTCTGATAATAGACTGGGGCCAGATCGATGGGGCCACCGCATCAAAACCAAACTGAGGAGAGACCCGAGTAGGGTCAACATCCACTGTAAGTCTTTCATACCGTGGCGCGAGCTCACGAATATGCTCTGCAAGGGCAGGAAGAGAACCTCGCAGACACCAACAGAAGAAGTCACGATAGCGTTCGTGGAAATGCGGCCCCTTTTCAAAGAGAAGGTCTTCTGACAAGACCATACCTTTGGAAGGGTATAGCTTTGGAAACCACCGTACATTCTCAACACGTGTGGCATAGGGCCTGGCAGTAAACTCCTTTCGTTTGTCGCATATCAAACTCCAAGTACACTTGGTGTTGCTTGCTCCAAACCATCTCGCAGCCCTTCCGCTATTGCGCGCTTCCGTCTCGCCTGGGGGACACCACTTCTCAAGTGGGAGGGGAGTTGGAGCATAAGACGGCCAGCGCTCGAAAACCCACATTGTCAAAAAGCTGATATTGACAAAGGTCAGAACATCGAGGCGGCCACGCGATTCCCTCATCGCCAGAACCAGCTGATCAAGCCTGTAATATAACGTGCCTAAGACCAAGGGTCCGAGTGCGACTCTCTGGCCAAGAGCGAGCCTCACAGCAAGTGGCAGCACATGGTAGAAGACCCCGTCATGGGGATGACCATCAATCAGATACCTCGACAGCCAAGCACAGAGAAAGGCACAAAGGGTTAAATGATAGCCCTTGCCCTCTACATAATTCTCGGCCTCCGGGTTCTCGCTCAAAAGCTTCTTAGTAATGCTGCTGTTCGCATAGTCTCGGAAGAAGTACTGCAACCACTTGTTCCAGGTATTCTTCGCAGACGTATCCACCAACTGCCAGTTCGGAAGAGGCTTTGTAGTGGTCCACCGAGTGGAGATTTTCTTTACCTCTGCTAGGCACTCCTCCATCTGCGCGTACAAGGCCATTTCAGCAGATGTCCTCAGGTGACTCAAGGGGTCCACCTCACCCATGGGGGAAAGCTCATACAGCATCTGAACGTCCTCGAGCGTGGGGGCAGCCTCGAACTCCGCAAAATGAAACGTGTGAGTCGCAGGCGAGTAACGGGATAGAAGGTCTAGAAGCATGGACTGATCCAACTTCACGGCAGCACCCTTCATAGCACGGATAGCAAAGAAAATGCCGGCTTTATCAAGAGTCTCGGCGTGATGATCCAACACGTGGTCGATCCACTCATCCATATAGTCCAATTTCTGGACGAACGCTTGAGTAGAAATCGCAGTATACGGGAAGTGCCCGTTCTCGATCCCCAATCGGACTACATCCTCGGAACCGACCCACTCGAGCAGGGCTGAGTTAACTGGGCGAGTCAACGTCAGCAATTGCTCAACAGGAACAGGATCAGGCATTCTCTTCGCCTTCACCCTCGCATGATAAAAATCCTTCCCACCCAGAAAGGGGGCTTTACGCCACAGAGCCTGCGGAAGCTCCGGCATCTCTTCGTCTTCCTTGACGGGTCTGGTTACTCTTGTCTTGGCCATTCCTGCGAAAGGGCAAGAAAAAGGGGGGAGAAATACCACACCACACTTCAGTTTGAATTTTGGAATTTGAGATCTATGCAAACCAAAGCAAACAGTTCCGGTACCGATTTCAGAAATTGGGGAGTTGATATTGTTGGAAGATTAAAACGAAGCGGGTTCAAAGATCAAAAGCCTCTTCACAAATTTCATGGATTTACAGATTCAACGCGGTTCAAGGCAAGCACTGGTATTTTAAATCAAAAGTAAAAGAGGCCAACCTTGTTTCCTTGAAGCTTGCTTGGATATACACAATTGGAGAATACGATTTGCAGTTCTGAACTGGTGATTGATTATCTGGATCTGCTCTCGAAGATCTCCGGGTACCATTCACTTTAAGAAAAAGAAGTGATGCTTTGCAATAATGGGATACAAGGTATTTATCCAGAAGAATGAAGGGTTGCGTCCCTTCAGTAGTCGAATCGCAACCGTCACCGTCGTATCGCGCAATCACAGGACGGGCTGACGTCACGCCTAAAACCCTAAAGGTCAGACGGCACGACTCTAGGGGTTTTAGGTCATAATGACACGCACGGGGGCTGAACCTACCCGTATTTGAATTGGTGCGAGGCGACGACGCGCATGTTGGTTTCCGCGCATGGAAGCCTATACAGCTATGAGCCTTCACGCGCAGAAAGGGGGCTAATGTAGATACTGCTTTCTGACATGGCAGATCTTGGCCACGTGGCAACCATCCAGCACACCATATTGTGCTCCACACACACAGGATCACCAGCCGAGCTGATCCATGTGGGGGCTGCGAGACAGAGCCCTCGCATACCACTGCACGGGACTTGTAGGGACTTTGTGGTTTGGAGGCTAGAGTAAGCCCTGTCGCGTGCGAGCCAAGCCCGCGCGCGACCTTTAGTAACTGTTTTGAGAGATTTATGGCACGAGCTCCATAAACCCGGTCAATCCGGTCAAACCCGGTCAACCTCGTAACGGTTCCGGTACTCGCGCACCACGTGCTCTAACGGTTCCTATATACTCGGACGAACGTGCCGTTATGGTTAAGCTAATTAAGCCGCCATTAATGGGCGCATTAACCACACTACAACGGTCATGTTCTCCAGTATATATATATCGTTAACCTTTCCATACAAAGGGGGACACACTTGCCATACGCGGAAGCTCTGCCAAACCTCTCTCTCTCTCTCAGACATTGCTACTGACTTACTCTCTCCCTACACACACCCCTATTCTTCCTGTGCGATCCCTGATCCACTACGTACGGTGTACACGGAGGTCTCCCTGCCGGAATCTCTTGTGCACATTTTGGTGAACCCGACGTGAAACTTACCAGCAAAAGCAACCATGTCTCAGGAGGACGATGTCAGCAACCGATCTCCTTCCACCGAAACTCCCTCGGGAGACGAGGCTCGCCGTACTCCGACGACTCCCGGCGAGGCGCCAACTTTAGAGTCTTTGGACGCCACTGTCCAAAGTCAGGCAAAAGCTCTCAAGTCTCAATCCGCGCAGTTAGAACGGATCTTGGCCGTTCTGGGCACTCTTGCGCCAAATCCTCCACCTGCCACCGCTATCCCTCAAGGAGGAGGAACCCCTACCGCTCCAGGATTAGGAGTGTCGGCCACGCCTCCCAACCCTCATCTGCAAACTCCACCGTCGGCCACGCAGCTGCCTTCGGTCCAAGGGTCAACGGCACAAATGCTGCCCCCTGCTGCTCACGCCTCTCAGCCCCCGGCTTTGGCGTCCAACCCAGCTCTGCAGTACACTCTGCCTCCACCAGCGACAATCTGGGGAAACGCGGGTAGTCAATACACTCCCAATCCTCCGGCTGCATATGTGTCGCCACCGCCTACGGCAACCCCGCCGCCAACTACCGAGGGAAGCATTCCAGAATGCATGACGTCTTTGCAGAAGCGCCTGGACTCCATCTTGGCTCATCAGTCGTTCGCGGATACCATCATCCCGAAGCTAGACAACGATCCACCCATCCCACGAGAGATCTATCTCATGCCTAACCCGGCGGGGTACAAGGCTCCCAAATGGGACAAGTTCGAGGACGTCAATGGAAACGCTCATGAGCATGTCATGCGTTTCATCGATGTCATGGGTCCATACGGAGCTGATCCCAAGCTGCTGATGCGAGAATTCCCAAAAACTCTTGGGAATGTAGCATACAAATGGTACCGAACATTGGAGGCCGGATCTGTGAAAACTTGGGACGACATGGTCCAGAAGTTCTATACCAAGTTCTTCCAGATGGAAGAAAAGGTGACGATGATCCATCTCTCGCGGATGTATCAGAAACGCGAGGAAGATGGAATCACTTTCATCAAGAAATTCAGAGCGAAATCCTTGGAGTGCAAGGATCCAATGCTCGAAAGCCGGCTCGTAGAGATATGCCTGCAGTGCATGCGAGATGAATACAAAAGCATGCTGATCAATTTACAAACACCAACGTTTTCAAAGCTCATCGAATGCACGATGAACATCGAGCCCATTGTCGAGAGACAGAGAAAGAAGAGCGCTCCAGAACGACCTGCGAGCGGCACCACCTACAAGATCGGCAGATTTGGCTACAAGCGGGGACGCGAAGCTGAGGTCAACACAGTTTCGCCCCAGAAGCAAGCAAAGGTTGCAAACTTCGATGCACCACCTCTGCCATGCTCGGTGGAGGAAGCGAGCGATCTCTGCAGACAGTGGCGTAAGGACGGCGTCCTGCCACCGCTCGAGAAAGCACCCTACAAGGAGATGACGAGGGACCCTAAGTGGTGCGAATACCACGGCAAGGTCATGCACCTCACAGCCGAGTGCAAGAAGCTCAGATTCGCGTTCGATCAGAAGATGAAGAACGGCGAACTCATCGTCAGCGACCACCGGAAGGATGTGCGCAACAACCCGCTGCCTGCCCATACAGACTCGGGCTCAAAGGGCAAAGAGGTCGCCATGATCTCGATAGTGGACTTGGAAGAAGTCGCAGAGGATGGTCTGCCCATCATTGCTGAAGTCCATGAAGATGAAGACTACAGCATGGACACGGAAGATGAGCGTGCCGACCGCATGAAAGGGTCACACGGCTTCGACAAATTCTTCAACGAGATGAACTTCTCCGAAAAATGTCGAGCAGACATGACAAAAGCAATCTTAAGGGTAGCAGAGGACTACGAGGAGGACCTCGTGGTCTCCAACGGGAAAGTCGTCAGGGCGTCCCGTTTCACAGAAAAGATTATGACCTTTTCTGCCAGCGACAAGAAGACAGATGCGAGCCACCAGAGGCCCCTGTACGTGACCGCCATCATCAACGGCGTCGAATTCAAGCGAGCATTCGTCGATGGAGGAGCAGCGGTCAATGTTGTTCCACTCCACACACTGAAGCTAGCAGGGATCCCCGAGCACAAGGTAGTCAAGCGTCCATCCCCGCTGGTGGGATTCGGAAGCGATTCTAGAATGACGATCGGATGGATCCGCCTGGGCGTTCAGATCGGCAAAATCAAGTGCTCGGCGAAGTTCTATGTCATAGACGCGAACACCACATATCACATGATCATAGGTCGGGCCTGGATTCATCGCTTTGACGCAATCCCTTCGACGGCTCACCAGGTGATGAAAGCTATCTGGAACGACAGGATTGTCGAGATACCGGCCTCAACTAACCCGTTCAACTTGGACGAAGCACATCTCAGCGAGGCGGTGTGGTTCACCGAGATGGCGGACGAGCAAACACCCGGACCATTCAACCCTACTCCCTTACCTCTCTGGGAGGACATCAAGGACCAGTCACCTGCAGGCGTGATGGTGACAAGGGGAGATGCCAAGGAAAAGCCGCCTACACACGAAGAGGCGCCGCGCATCGCATATCATCGGAAGAATGTGTACACTCTGAAGAGGATCGCAAAGCATGACCCCGAGGGTAAGGAGATAGAGAGCTTCTACGCCAACGGGAAGAAATGCTATCGCATATGAAGGTGCGCGGGGACGTCCTCACACGGGCATGGGGATGTCCCTGGGCAAATCAATCAAATCGAGCAAGTTGCGCTGACAGAAGAGCCAACACAGGGCACTCCAGATGAGAAACTCAAAGAAGCGCCCGAATGCATGGAAGACAGGCCAAGACCACAAAAGCAAGAGCTAAAAGAAGTGTTCCTCAGCCCGAACGAGGAAAAGAAAAGGCCGGTCTTCCTGAGTGCGGACCTCACAAGCGAGGAGGAACAAGGACTGCTGCAGCTCCTAACTGAATACAAGGACGTGTTCGCATGGGAATATGATGAGATGCCGGGTCTAGACACGAGCATCACCATGCACCGTTTAGACATCATCCCAGGGTCTAAACCGGTCAAGCAAAGCACCAGAAGCTTCAGGCCAGAGCTCAACGTGAAGATCAAACAGGAGATTGTCAAACTCCTAGACGCCAAGTTCATAGAGCCAAATCACCATCCTACATGGTTGGCCAACATCGTGCCAGTAGTGAAGAAGAACGGACAGCTCCGCATCTGCGTGGACTTCCGAGATCTCAATCGCTTCTGTCCTAAGGACGGTTTCCCACTGCCTAACATCGATTTGCTCATTGATTCAACGGCAGGCCATCGCATGTTCAGTTTCATGGACGGCTTCAGCGGGTACAATCAAATCAAGATGGATCCCGAAGATGCAAGGAAAACTGCATTCATCACTCCCGTGGGAGTATTCAACTATACGGTAATGCCGTTCGGTCTTAAGAACGCAGGCGCAACCTATCAGCGGGCCATGATGGCTCTATTCCACGACATGATGCACAAAGAAGTGGAATTCTATGTGGATGACTTGGTAGTCAAATCCAAGCATGAAGCAGATCACCTTACAGACCTGCGAAAGGTGTTCAACAGATGCAGGAGCTTTCAACTGAAAATGAACCCCATGAAATGCGCATTCGGCGTGACTTCGGGGAAGTTTTTGGGATGCGTAGTCCATCGCCAAGGGATCGAGCCTGACCCTGCGAAAGTGTCAGCCATCACCAGCATGACGCCACCTCACGACCAAAGTACCTTGAAAACATTCTTGGGAAAATTGTCATATCTGCGGAGATTCATCCCAGCAATCGCCGAAATCACATGCTGCTTCAGCACTCTTCTCAGGAAGGACGCCGCGTACAACTGGGCTCCTGATCACGAAGCCGCGTTCGAAAAGCTAAAGGAGCTACTCACATCCCCAAAGATAATGATCGCGCCTCAACTGGGATCACCGCTGCTGCTATACCTTACATCGACAAGGAAATCTATAGGAGCACTCTTGGCTCAGATGTATGAAGGCCAAGAGAGGCCCATCTATTACATCTCTCGCATTGTACAGCCTGCTGAATCAAGGTACACAGACATCGAACGTCATTTCCTTGCCTTATTCTTCGTAATAGAGAAGTTGAGACACTATTTTGCATCGCACAAAGTAGTGGTGGTCACCAAAAGCGACCCCATAAGATACCTGCTAACTCACACTACTCCGGGCGGGAGATTGGCGAAATGGTACATGACCATCTCTCAATACGATATCACATGCGTGAAACCAAGAGCGATCAAGTCGCAGGCGGTAGCAGATCTGTTGGCACAGTTTCCCGACAACAGTCACGAACCTGTGATCGAGGAAGAGCTCGAAGGCCCTGAAATCTACGCGATCGACGTGCCCTATTGGACCCTCCACTTCGACGGTTCGTCAACCAGAAAAGGCGGAGGCATTGGGATAGTCTTGACAAAGCCGGACGGGGAAGTCATACAGATGTCCGCAAAACTCAACTTCGCAGTCACAAACAACGAGGCGGAATACGAGGCTCTGATCGCGGGGCTCCGTGCGGCGAAAGCTTTGGAAGTAAGCAACTTAACAGTCATGGGAGACTCCAAACTGATTGTTAAGCAGGCCTCGGGCGAATATGGTTTAAAGGAGATCAACCTCCTGCCATACCGCACCCTAGTGCAAAAGCTGATGCAGCAATTCTGCGACGTGAAATACGAGCACAAGCCCCGAGCGGACAACAGGCATGCAGACGCCTTAGCAACTCTGGGATTTAAGGTCAGCATAGACAAATGCCCCGCAAGGATTTCCATCGAAGTGCGAACATCGTCGGCATTAACAGAAGATGCGTGCGACGATGAACACATGGATGACGCAGACTGGCGAAAAGCAATCCTGCAAGCTATTGCGAAAGGCACCAGCAGCGAAAGCTGGGTACTCACGAAAGGATACTGCATCCACGACAACACCCTTTACTACAAGGGTCCTGGAGGAATACTCATGCGATGTGTCTCCGAGCAAGAGGGACAACAGCTGTTAGAGAAGATTCACCAACACGCTTGCGGAGAAAGCGAGGTGTCAATCTACAGGAAAGCTCAGAGATATGGCATTCATTGGCCAGGCATGTCAACAGCTGCAGCCCTGATACAAGGGAAGTGCGAAAGTTGCGCACTAATCAAAGATTCTCTACTCGTCGCTCTAACCGATGACGACACAGATTGGAGGAAGCCATTGTTTGAATTCCTTACCCAGGGCACCGTACCCGAATCGAGAAAAGAAGCCGACAAATTGAAGAGGAAAGCGTCTCGATATGTGGTTCAGGAAAACCTGCTTTGGCGAAGAGGTCACGAGGGCAACTTGCTGCGATGCCTAGACGGCAGGGAAGCACAAGAAGTCATGGACCTTTCTCATCAGGTGGAGCACCAGGGAGGTGCGAAATTATGCAGACAACTCCTCTCAATCGGATACTTCTGGCCCACGATGGAAGTCGATTACCGCACCAAGGTGCGACGCTGCCAAGAATGCCAATTCAAAGGCAACCTAGTGCACGCTCCCGCCGTGGATCTACATGCATTAGGGACGCCATGGCCATTCCACACATGGGCTTTGGACCTCATCGGCCCCATCCGACCAACGTCACATGGGAACCATTTCATTCTCACTGCAACCGAGCTGTTCACCAAATGGGTGGAAGCAATACCACTGAAGACGGCAAACGCGCTGGCTGTGGTTAACTTCATCCAGGAGAACATCGTATGCAGGTTCGGAATCCCAAATACTATTCTTTCAGATAACGGTACTCCTTTTGTTAATCGTCAGGTAGCTACGAAACTCGCGGAGTACAACATCAGGCAGATATGCTCTACCCCCTATTATCCAAAGGGGAATGGACAAGCCGAAGCGACTAACAAAACGCTGTTGAGAATTCTGAGCAAGATGGTCGCAGATGACCACAAGAAATGGGCCGACTCCCTTAACATGGCTCTGTGGGCCTACAGAACTTCTCCAAGGACACCTACAGGGGCCTCGCCATTTCTACTATGTTATGGGGCCGAAGCTGTAGTACCTGCGGAGGTCAGAGTCAATTCGGCAAGGCTGGCCTTCCATGCACTCTATGAAAATCAACGCGATCATGATTTGGTCTTGCTGGAAGAAAAGCGAGAACAAGCCAAAAGGACTAACAAGCGGTACCAAGAGAGAATCGCTCGCGCCTATAACAAGACAGTCCAGCGACGGGATTTCGCAGTTGGCGACCTGGTCTTGCGCGCATCTGACCACTGCATGCGAGAAGCAACTCACCCGAAGTTCGCAGCTAATTGGGAAGGACCCTTCGAAGTCACAGAAGTCTTCGATAGCGGCTACTGCAGCATACGAAGGTTGCACGGCACAACCTCAACTCCAAACTCAGTCAACATGCGCTGGATCAAGAAGTACTATCCTTGACTTCTCTTATTTCATACGTTTTATGATAACGTTGCTTAATGTCTCATGTGGCTATGATTAACGCAATCTCCTCTCCCATATGAGAGGATTGTAGTCCTATCTCTCACATATGAGAATGTCATAATAAAAGAATTCTCCCAAATGAGAAGTTCATATTTCTAGCCGTTTATATTGCTCTATTTTATTTGTTATTGCTGTTAACTATGATTTATTCGCTGCAATATCAGCAAATACAAATACGATCTTAATTGATCACCAAAGCCTATCTCTTACGATAGCAAATGCGATCTTAATTGATCATCAAAGCCTATCTCTCACGATAGCAGCAAACGCAAACGTGATCCTAATCGATCATCAAAGCCTATCTCTTACGATAGCAGCAAACGCAAACGTGATCCTAATCGATCATCAAAGCCTATCTCTTACGATAGCAGCAAACGCAAACGCGATCTTAATTGATCATCAAAGCCTATCTCTTACGATAGCAAACGCGATCTTAATTGATCATCTGAAGCCCATCCCTTACGATGGCAGCCAATGCAAATGCGATCTTAAGTGATCATCCAAAGCCTATCTCTCACGATAGCAGTCAACATAAATACGATATTAATTGATCATCTAAAGCCCATCCCTTACGATGGCAGCCAATGCAAATGCGATCTTAAATGATCATCCAAAGCCTATCTCTCACGATAGCAGTCAACATAAATACGATCTTAATTGATCATCTAAAGCCCATCCCTTGCGATGGCAGCCAATGCAAATGCGATCTTAAATGATCATCGAAAGCCTATCTCTCACGATAGCAGTCAACATAAATACGATCTTAATTGATCATCTAAAGCCCGTCCCTTATGATGGCAGCCAATGCAAATGCGATCTTAAGTGATCATCCAAAGCCTATCTCCTACGATAGCAGCAAAATACAAAAACGATCTCAATCGATTATCAAAATCCTATCTCTCACCATAGCGGTTTACGCAAGTGCGATCTTATATGATCTTTTTTTTAAGCCAATCTCAATCGATCATCAAAATCCTATCTCTCACGATAGCGGTTTACACAAATGCGATCTTATATGATCTTCTCAAGCCTATCTGTTACGATAGCAATTTATACGCAAAGTGATTTTAGTTGATCACCCAAGCCCGTCTGTTACGATGGCAACGTAACTGCAGAACTATCTTGCTAGACCTTCTAAAGGTCTATCTGCTGCGATAGCAATTCATGCGAGAAACTATCTCAAGCAATTCTCTAATAAAGCCTATCTTCTATGATAGCAATTCGCACCGCTCAATGATCTTAATTGATCTGTTAAAAAACTATCTGTTACGATAGCAAAGTTGTGAACGTGATCTCATACGATTTACAACGACCACCTGCAAGCCCATCCGTCAAGATGGCACAGCTGCGAAATTACGATCTCGAATGATCTAGCGAAACATCCGCGCATTGACATCGCATATGTGAAATCATTACATGGCATTATGCAAGGCAAAACAAGCCGAAACGCATGCGAAATTGTATTTTGTTGCAAAGAGAGCAGATAATACAAAAGCTATATATATCATTATGAGTCAAGTGACTTGCAATTTATCTATCTAGATAACAGCTTACAAGCGAAAAGCTCAGATCTAACTACGCAGCCAACATGGCTTACAATACATTCGAAAAATGGCTGATAAGCCAGCAGAGACACGGTACGGAAACCCGGACTGCAAAGAATGAACCGCCCTGGCTTCAAACGCCGGCTACACGATGCCCAGATCTGTGGGTGAACATCTGTAGCAAGGGGGATCTTGCTCTAAAAAGAGCCACATGAAGCCATACGCTCGACATCCCGCTGTCCGACAAGACCGTTGTCAGATATGCTCCCCATAACATTTGCCCAAGGAGCCACCGGTTCCGGCGATCCACAGGCAAGCAGAAGCTCCAAAGGGCAAGGGCTCCTTGTAGACGGGGATGAACGCGACGGTTCGTCACCCCGGGCTCACAAACGTGAAAGTGACGGATTCTTCTTCGGAGATGCTGAAGAAGAATTCCGCCGTTCATTACGAGACGGTAGCACGGTCACTTCGGCGCTGCACCTCGCCACGAGGCGGCCGGAAACATGACCTGCACACATAATACACGAAGAAATTTCTTCGAACACACATGAGGTATTATCTGCATCCTCTTTATGATGGTTATAAACAGCAATAAGCCTCATAAAGTGGATCTTGGAAACTATTTCTATAGCACAAAGCGCAAACTCAGGATTCAAAACTTGAAGTTGCCATGAATCAACGAAAAACAAGCGTTGAAGCCAGCAGTCGTAAGGACTCACGGCAAAGCACATGTTTGGGATGAAGAACCCAAATGGCAAAGACAGGGTTTATATAGACCCTGTGGAGACTCTTCGGTTGTCTAAGATGAGTCAGCAAAAATCAAAAAGAGGGTAAGTTCAATCACTTACGCCTTGAAAAGCGGTAACAATCAATTACCCTACTAAAGGCTACGACGATTCAGTTGCGTATCCTAATAAATGACGGATAGTCATGATTCGGATGGACTTCCCAACTGAAGCGTGCTTATCTGCTGGAAAATTAGCGCGAAAATCAAGCAAAGAATCAATTGCTGATGTCATAATTGGATATGCACAGAAATGTCCAATCAAATCCCGAAAAGGGCAAAACGGGCAAACTCATTGTTTGTTGTTAAAAAAAGGGGGGAGAAACCCTAGCAATATTACATTAATGTTTCAAAACATTACATTAATGTTTCAGCCATTTTTCTGTTTTCTTTTCAAAATTTGAAAAGTCAAAACAAATTCTTGATTAAGGAATCTTGGGGCTCGAACTGCTCGCTCAGCTTCTCCACTTGTTTCACTTCTTGCTTCAGTTGCTCGCACTTGGCATTCATTTCATGATACAGCTTCAAAGCTTCATCAACCTTTTGCTTTTGCTGCTCCACCTTCTGCATCTCAGCTGCGAGATTCTGGTGACCGAGATTCAAAGTTACAGCTGCGCGAATCAGTGTAACTCTGTCCTTAAGGAATTTGAAACCAAGTCTGCCTTGGACTTTGAACAAGAGATTTTGGCACATGCCACACAGCAATTCAGCACTCTGGGCCGAAATGGTCGCAGGTGTAGCCGCAGACAGCTGCTCCAGTATCCAGATGGCTTCAGTAAGGAATAGCCTCCTGTCAAAAGGTCCGATCTCCAGAGATCTCACAAACGATCGGGGTATCTGAGACGCATTCGAACCACCCAGTCTACATCGGTTTGTTTCAAACCTGAGACATCAAAAATGGTCATAATGTCAGAACTCGCAAGCAAATAATGCGACGTGCGAACGGTAAATCTTTACTTACCAGTGCCTTCCAGAATTTCATGAAGAGAAGGGATGCGGGCCACTGGGTTGTTCGAAGACTGCCCTCGCTCCATAGCTCTCCTATCAGCTGCGAGCTCCAACCTCTCATAGTCAGGAGGAAGAGTGTAGGCCGCACCAGCTGCGACTACATTCCCAACCTGCGAGCCCCAAATGCTCCACGCAGGAATAGGTGCTTCCGGCTCAGTCATTGCCGGAGGCGAGGGGACAGCCGAAGTAGCAGGACGGAGGACACTCCCAGATGCGAAAACATTAGCATTACTTGTCCTTTCTTCCTCACTACCGGTGCGGACACCTTCGTCCATCGGCACAGCGTCAGCTTCGACATCATCGGAGAGTTCGATGACATCCTCGAGATGCTCACTTGCGTGTCCAGCGGCTGCGACGGGCTTCTCGGTATGAGAGCTCGAGATTGGAACATGGGATGCAGAAGGCTGACTTCTCTGCTCCAGCTCAGGTTCCTCAGCATGACCTGCGATGCCAAATGCGATAATGTGAGGTAACTTGTGTTATAAGTTATTTCGCTATCTTTACTAAAGCTAAGAATAAGCACCTCCACGCGAAGGTGGGATTGAGGTATCCCCATCATACACTAGGGACGTGGAACCGTGCCCTATCAGTGTATCCTCACTAAGCAAATCTTTAAGAGAAGCGTGACCTGGGATGTGAGTAAACCAGTCATGATTTTGCCTCAAGTGGCTACAGCCTAGTATGCGCATATCACTCAAAATAATTACCTGAGGGTTCTCCGCATTTGCTTACCAACCAACGGCGAATATCAGGCTTTGACACACCGTGCTTTAACGCACCCACAATTACATCTCTATAAGTAACTGCGAGATTGAAGATCTCACCTTTATCGCCACTTGCGATCTCTGCGAAGTCCGCTTGGACTTGCTCTAGCTCTGCTGCATCCTCTCCAGGAACCTCATCTTCCTCCTCCACATGAGGAGCCACTTCTTCGGGAAGCCCGTCTTCCTCGCCAACTGGACGCACTAAGTCGTCAACATGCTGCTCCTCGAGGCTCCGCTGTTTCACACGCTCGAGCTCCTCTTCCTCTCGCTGCCTTCTTCTCTCAGCAGCCTCCGCGGCTGTCTTCCGGGATTCAGCAAGAATATCCTCGCTTATAGGATCATCTGAAATGCCAGAACGGGCATCTCTCTTTTGCCTCTTGGTCACAAGGCCACCAACGGCTTCATCATCATCATCTGCGAATACATATCTGGTTCAAAGAAAAGAACTACAAAGAGGTCAAGATAAAGGGCAAGGGGATGCGACGGAAGTACCTCCTGATTCTTCCTCGCACATCACAACTGTTGCTTCTTCTTCATCACTTGCCTGGGGCTCCTGTCTCTCTTCCTCCTCTTGGTTGAATGGAATGAAAGTCTCAACTGCGAGATCTTTTCGCTCTTTGCTGGGCATACGACCCTTGCCTTTGTCCTTGATGGAAAGGGACCTCACTGGGGGAGAAGCTGGAGCACTCCTAGGGGAAGAAATTGTAATTCCCTTTTGCCTAGGTCTCTTCACTCTCGGCGCCGCAGTCGCTGGAAGGGACGGGTCATCTCTAGGAGGAGACGGAGCCGGAGGGTTGTCTATCAGCGAGTCAGCAAAAGTGTTCATGACTCCGCGAACCTTTGTTTCGACCTCGGCATCCATCCTCCATGCTAGCCGGTACGACTCCCCCTTCCTTCTGGTGGCAACAATGGTGTCCACCAGCGATTTGGAGCGATCACCAGCTGCGAACCTCCGCACATGACACTGAAACAACACAGAACAAAAAAGCATCAGCGCGAGGAAATCAAAAAGCTTCAAGCACATAAAGGAAATTGCTTACCTCAGCAAACGCCTTGCTATATTTGATGACCTGCGCGTCACCCTTCTTGATTGCGTCGACTTGCTCCTTCAGAATGAAATCGGGGCACAAATGATTCTCGCGGTCCCACAGCGAGTAGCAACCATACTCAGACTCGCTCAAACTGCAATTGGGGCGAAACGGAAAAGAGTTTCTCTTGATCAAGGGGGCCTTTCCTGGCTGCGCCGCCGCCTCCGTCTCAATCCTCGTTTGCAGGGCAACCCAGTATGCGATCCAGTTCTGGGAACAACCACCCTTGCTAGTCCCCGCAGGCTGCTCAAAGGGAAGATTGCTCATAAGGACCGTCTTGCATTCCTTTGTCAGCAAACGCTTGTAGCACCCTCTGATAATAGACTGGGGCCAGATCGATGGGGCCACCGCATCAAAACCAAACTGAGGAGAGACCCGAGTAGGGTCAACATCCACTGTAAGTCTTTCATACCGTGGCGCGAGCTCACGAATATGCTCTGCAAGGGCAGGAAGAGAACCTCGCAGACACCAACAGAAGAAGTCACGATAGCGTTCGTGGAAATGCGGCCCCTTTTCAAAGAGAAGGTCTTCTGACAAGACCATACCTTTGGAAGGGTATAGCTTTGGAAACCACCGTACATTCTCAACACGTGTGGCATAGGGCCTGGCAGTAAACTCCTTTCGTTTGTCGCATATCAAACTCCAAGTACACTTGGTGTTGCTTGCTCCAAACCATCTCGCAGCCCTTCCGCTGTTGCGCGCTTCCGTCTCGCCTGGGGGACACCACTTATCAAGTGGGAGGGGAGTTGGAGCATAAGACGGCCAGCGCTCGAAAACCCACATTGTCAAAAAGCTGATATTGACAAAGGTCAGAACATCGAGGCGGCCACGCGATTCCCTCATCGCCAGAACCAGCTGATCAAGCCTGTAATATAACGTGCCTAAGACCAAGGGTCCGAGTGCGACTCTCTGGCCAAGAGCGAGCCTCACAGCAAGTGGCAGCACATGGTAGAAGACCCCGTCATGGGGATGACCATCAATCAGATACCTCGACAGCCAAGCACAGAGAAAGGCACAAAGGGTTAAATGATAGCCCTTGCCCTCTACATAATTCTCGGCCTCCGGGTTCTCGCTCAAAAGCTTCTTAGTAATGCTGCTGTTCGCATAGTCTCGGAAGAAGTACTGCAACCACTTGTTCCAGGTATTCTTCGCAGACGTATCCACCAACTGCCAGTTCGGAAGAGGCTTTGTAGTGGTCCACCGAGTGGAGATTTTCTTTACCTCTGCTAGGCACTCCTCCATCTGCGCGTACAAGGCCATTTCAGCAGATATCCTCAGGTGACTCAAGGGGTCCACCTCACCCATGGGGGAAAGCTCATACAGCATCTGAACGTCCTCGAGCGTGGGGGCAGCCTCGAACTCCGCAAAATGAAACGTGTGAGTCGCAGGCGAGTAACGGGATAGAAGGTCTAGAAGCATGGACTGATCCAACTTCACGGCAGCACCCTTCATAGCACGGATAGCAAAGAAAATGCCGTCTTTATCAAGAGTCTCGGCGTGATGATCCAACACGTGGTCGATCCACTCATCCATATAGTCCAATTTCTGGACGAACGCTTGAGTAGAAATCGCAGTATACGGGAAGTGCCCGTTCTCGATCCCCAATCGGACTACATCCTCGGAACCGACCCACTCGAGCAGGGCTGAGTTAACTGGGCGAGTCAACGTCAGCAATTGCTCAACAGGAACAGGATCAGGCATTCTCTTCGCCTTCACCCTCGCATGATAAAAATCCTTCCCACCCAGAAAGGGGGCTTTACGCCACAGAGCCTGCGGAAGCTCCGGCATCTCTTGGTCTTCCTTGACGGGTCTGGTTACTCTTGTCTTGGCCATTCCTGCAAAAGGGCAAGAAAAAGGGGGGAGAAATACCACACCACACTTCAGTTTGAATTTTGGAATTTGAGATCTATGCAAACCAAAGCAAACAGTTCCGGTACCGATTTCAGAAATTGGGGAGTTGATATTGTTGAAAGATTAAAACGAAGCGGGTTCAAAGATCAAAAGCCTCTTCACAAATTTCATGGATTTACAGATTCAACGCGGTTCAAGGCAAGCACTGGTATTTTAAATCAAAAGTAAACGAGGCCAACCTTGTTTCCTTGAAGCTTGCTTGGATATACACAATTGGAGAATACGATTTGCAGTTCTGAACTGGTGATTGATTATCTGGATCTGCTCTCGAAGATCTCCGGGTACCATTCACTTTAAGAGAAAGAAGTGATGCTTTGCAATAATGGGATACAAGGTATTTATCCAGAAGAATGAAGGGTTGCGTCCCTTCAGTAGTCGAATCGCAACCGTCACCGTCGTATCGCGCAATCACAGGACGGGCTGACGTCACGCCTAAAACCCTAAAGGTCAGACGGCACGACTCTAGGGGTTTTAGGTCATAATGACACGCACGGGGGCTGAACCTACCCGTATTTGAATTGGTGCGAGGCGACGACGCGCATGCTGGTTTCCGCGCATGGAAGCCTATACAGCTATGAGCCTTCACGCGCAGAAAGGGGGCTAATGTAGATACTGCTTTCTGACATGGCAGATCTTGGCCACGTGGCAACCATCCAGCACACCATATTGTGCTCCACACACACAGGATCACCAGCCGAGCTGATCCATGTGGGGGCTGCGAGACAGAGCCCTCGCATACCACTGCACGGGACTTGTAGGGACTTTGTGGTTTGGAGGCTAGAGTAAGCCCTGTCGCGTGCGAGCCAAGCCCGCGCGCGACCTTTAGTAACTGTTTTGAGAGATTTATGGCACGAGCTCCATAAACCCGGTCAATCCGGTCAAACCCGGTCAACCTCGTAACGGTTCCGGTACTCGCGCACCACGTGCTCTAACGGTTCCTATATACTCGGACGAACGTGCCGTTATGGTTAAGCTAATTAAGCCGCCATTAATGGGCGCATTAACCACACTACAACGGTCATGTTCTCTAGTATATATATATCGTTAACCTTTCCATACAAAGGGGGACACACTTGCCATACGCGGAAGCTCTGCCAAACCTCTGTCTCTCTCTCAGACATTGCTACTGACTTACTCTCTCCCTACACACACCCCTATTCTTCCTGTGCGATCCCTGATCCACTACGTACGGTGTACACGGAGGTCTCCCTGCCGGAATCTCTTGTGCACAACTATGAACTCACAGGAAATCCTTACCCAACCAATTGTCCCTTCAAAGTAATCATATTATCATCCATGTTGGTTTCCTCATAACCTACTTGCACCTTTCAGGTGGTTTCACCAAAATCTATACTTTGTTGGTATACATGGATTCCATATCGTATCTCATGGCTCCAAGCCATTTCTGAGAGTATGGCCCACACGTGGGCATCTCATAGTTTGTAGGCTCATCTCGATGAGCAATATATCACGGTTTATGAGAGATCATTATTTCTCCAGTCCCTTGACATATCCTACCTGACCTAAGAGGTTCTTGTGTTATCTGAGTAGGTTGCTCCACAACACCTTGTGATCCTGCTCATGTTTCATCAAAAGGATCAATGTTGTGTTGTGGTTCTTGAACTTCTTCAAGTTCTATTGACCTCCCACTGTTTCTTTTAGAGACATTATCTATCTAGTAACACAGTGGTTCGAGCAACAAACAGTTTGTTCTCGATTGGGTTGTAGAAATAATATCCTTTTCAGGATATCCCACAAAAAAATTATTTGTCTTGGGTCCAAGTTTATCTATAAACTCGTTTACATAAACTTCATAACCCCAAATCTTTATGAACGACATACTAGGACACTTCCTAGTCCATATCTCATATCGTGTTTTTCATAATCTATTTTGATGGAACCATGTTAAGGGAGAAATTTGCTGTAATTTGGACATGGCCCCTAAAAGTAAACTGGAAGTTCTGTTTGACACATCATGGACTGAATCGTGTCCAACAAGGTCCGAACTTCTCCTCTTAGACACGCCAAACCTATGTGGCGTGCTAGGTGGAGCGAGTTTGTATCATATCCAAAACTTCCATAAATGATTGTCAAACTCTTGGCTCAAGTGCTCTCCTCCACGATCCAATCGTAGAGCCCTAATACTTTTACCAAGCTGGTTCTCTACTTCATTCTTGAATTCCTTGAACACTTCAAATGGTTCTGAATTTTTTCATTATAAGATACACAAATCCATATTTCTCTGATCCCATCAGTAAATATGATGAAGTACTAAAAATCATCTTTAGCATTCGTGCTTAAATCATCTTTAGCATTCGTGCTTAGTGGACTTCATACATCAACATGTATAATTCCCGAAAGATCATATATTTTCCTAATAAATAAGTCTTACATGTCTCATATGATTCAATAATACAATGAGTTCCAGAAATCCATCCATATGGAGTTCTTGATATGTATCTCTTATTCATGTGGCCTCAACGATAATGCTAAAGATAAGTGAGGTTCATATTATTATATCCAAACCTCTTGGTATTAATGTTATAGATGAAATTATCATGATCAAGGATATACAATTCATTTAGACAAAATTGCATTATAATAGTGCATATCAGAATAAATGGAACAACATTTGTCCTTTATTATGATAGGGAGATTTCTTGTCCAAACAAGAAATTATGATAATGATCATACTCATAGTAGGGACATAATCACTTTTATCTAGTTCATGAATAATTTCATAAAGGTGGAAATAATTCCCTACGGCCATTTTGGAACCTTTGCTTCATTAACCCATGTGTAGGTTTATTTCTTCCTTATCCAATTATCTTCATCTCTTGAGATCCTCCACATTTCTATTAATGTGAAATCCTCATCTAGTATCATATACTCATGATGATCAGGTAGACACATTGATTTCCATAATAAAAATACCTAAATCGGAATTCATAATTCCTTGAATACTTACTTCCAGGTACTTTGGGCAGTCTCTCTTCCTTTACACTACCTATGAGACTTTAAGGAAACTTGGTTTTAGCAACAAGCTTGCTTTATACCAATGGGGTCGGCGCAAACCATTTGCCCTTACCCATGCTGTTAACCATTAACAGCTTCGCCCATGCCCATTATGAGTGTTTTGTTTAGTGATTCTCAATCATATTGAGTAAATCTCCTTTGAACAAAACTTAAATTGCATTCAATGCAATTATTGGTCCACTTGGGTGAATAACTTTTGTTCTTCATCTATCTTATAGATAACACCCATTCACTAATTTTTCAATGATATTGAATTAGCTTAGTTGCGTAACGCAAATTGGAGAAACACTTTAAACCTTTTATGTCGATCTCGCTCTTTGAAAGAGCTTCTTTTAATGTATGATCATATCATACGCCTCCATGTTCTCATCTTGCTTCCAAAGCTCAGAGTTCATGGCAGCTAACATGAGGCAAGTCACATCTAGATAACCATTCTTTGATGTCCCTTTAGGCTTTAGTGTGTTTTGGTAGTTGGTGGGAAGAGAACTTTATGTTCTACGATTTACAACAATTTATCTTTCTTTTGAGAACAAATATCGATTTTATACCAGTCTGGATAAAGTCACGTTTTTGTTTGTTTAATTCCATGGGTATTCAACACTATAGGATTATGAAAAGCATTGTGAAGTATAACTATATTCAACAAGGATTTAAGTTGTCATAGCTCCCACCATTTTTCTACAGATTAATAACCTTCCATATTAATGCGGAAAATATCATTATAGTTTCTAGTGGGCCAAGATCCATATTTCACTTCTTTTGAGCTTGCTTTGGCAAGTCACCCAAAATTAGTTAATTAGGTAGGAACAATTCCAATTGCATCTTTATGCAACTCTTGGTTCAATTGGACAAATAACTCTTTATTTATCCATCCCATGGATAATCCCAATTGTTTGCCTCTAGGCTTTTAATCTTATTAAAATCACCTAGTTGCGTCCAACCTCTTACCTAGACAGTTGCACATTACTTGCTTGTGTCATCGCAGCACAATCGTGATAAATCAAGTTGCCCTGCTTTAGCACGTACGAGATTGATAATCATGATTCAAGAGTGTCTAGATAAGGAGAAGGCAAAAACGCAATATTTAAATTGAGAGATTTTATTTTAAATTTTAATTTTTTTTGTAGATCCATATCAAATGATCTACTTATTTGAGTTTGGGCACAACTCCAAATAAAAGGTTAGGGTTGTTTAATTATCTTATTATCCTAATTGCATGCATCATTCATACACCAATCACAAAATAATAAGACAGAAAAATAAACAACCACAAAAGAAATAAAAAACGTGATGTGGATATGGCCTTTCTGGACTAAGATATTCCCAAGCCAATGGGAACATCTATGAACCCTAAATAGCAAACACATCTCCATGCGCCTCAATATTTTGGTCCATCCTTCATAGTCTTGTGGAATGCCCCGTGCTCCATCTTTGTAGCTTCTTTGTCTTTGGGCTTCTTTTCTCCATTCTTGGATTACAATCTATTCTATCTAGTACGAGCTAACAACTAAACTAAATAAAATAAATCTCACAAGTTGAGAAAAAAATCGGCTCGCAGACCGTAAACCAAACCACAAAATTAAACAATCACACCAAACCACATCCTAAGGCCATATCCAATCACCATGCAATTTGCACATAAATAGTTAAAATCTAATTTTAACGCGCGCTTAGTAAGTTTTAGTTGATTTTAGGATCACTAGGGTCAAAACGGTCCTAGAGGGCCCACCAACACTTGGCCGAACCCCCAAAGGACCGCCCAATGGCGTTGGGACGGCCGGCCCCTAGCCCACACGGTTAGGCCGTGCGCTAGGGCTGCCCAGGCCCCTTGGCCGAGCCTATCTTGGGCGGCAAGGAAGGAGGGGCGGTCCCCTAGGGGGCCGAACCTCCTTTAGGAGTTGTTTCCAAAACAACTCCTTGCCTTGTTGCCCAAGTTTGGTTGTTTCCTTATTTAGAAAATCTATTGTTTTCAATAGGATGCCCAAATCCTAGATCTAAGATCCTAAAATTTCTCAAACTCACTAATTCATGCATCCAATGAAAAAAATATGTCTTGTTTTTTTGATTATTGAAAAATTGCATCATATGCTTGATTTGTCCGTTTTACGCGATAAACAACAAAATTTAAAGTGTAAAATTATCAAAACGTAACACATAAACCACGTCTATGTTCTACGACCAGTGGCTCTGATACCACTGTAGGTTTTTATCATGGATACGCGGCGGATGACTTGTGACGTGAATTGTGTCACGTCTCTACGGTTGATCCACGCCTAGAGGTGAGATCTAGATCCTCCAACTCCTTTTGCTAGCTAGGAAGAATAGAAGACGATGAAGAAATCATGCAACCAATCACCAAGGAAGAGGGTTTGGACCCTCTTGGTGGCCGACGGGTAGAGGGGCGGCATAAGGGGGTTCGGCCTCCTTATGTTGCTTTTTCTCTCCTTTCTTTATTCTCTCCTACTCCACGTGAGTAGATGTGTGTGTGTAGAGAAAATAAGCTAGGAGTGTTCTTTATATAGTCCAACAACTCCTTTTCCTACTACATAAAGAACCCCTCTCCTAATCTTACTCAAATAAGGATTAGTCCCCTTTTGCAAACTAGTCATATTCATGTCCATACATGGATTAGTTCTTCTTTGCTAATTGATCATAATCATGTCTCTACATGAATTAGTCCACCTTGGTAAATCCTAATCATGTTTATACATGGATTAGTCCATCTTGCATATTAGTCCTACTAAGTTAGCAAGTTGTTGCGATTTGACCCTTCTAATTAATTAATCATATTAATTAGTTAATTCCCATGTCTAGTTCACCCTTATATGGCGTGTGACCCCATAGGTTCTATTTTAGTTGGTAGTAACTATTTACTAATATGGAGCAGCCTCTAGCAAGACATCCATTCTAGCCAACCAATAGAAATAGTCATCATGACAAACCTTGTGCAAGTATTTTCTCATCCCTTTGTCCCCATATCCGGATTTGGGCACGAGACATACAAGTCACACTCGTATATCCAATCCATAATTTCTCGATCCAGGGAATAGCCTTATTCGTGCAAATAACATCAATATCCCATATTGATTTATTTGAGTCTGGCCAGACATTCTATAAGCACTATCCCTCGAGTGGCGTAGGATATTTTCTCCCGTTATGTCGGAGGGAAAAATTCTATCTACGTCTACTATGATCTCCAAGCTTGCTCTTATTGTTTCCGGTACACGCCTTTATGGCTACTTAGTCACGGTGTAGCGTTTGACATTACCAAAACACAATATTCCACAACTAGATGATGTAGTGACTTCAAGTCTTGGGATGACAACACCATTGCACCGCGAGAAGCACTTGTGACTATACATAACTTGTATGTAGCCTTCTCGGAGATGGGTCAGTCCAGTATGCCATTACCCCTAATGCATACCCATGTGTTGGATCATGATATCTCCATATCAATCCAACCCCATACTAGTCTATAGTTGATTGTCCTGTTAATCAATATAATTGACTAGGGATATTTAAGAATATAACGCTTATATTCTAAGGACCTCATTCATGTTAACATATCTCCATATCGATAACATAATGAATTGTAAATCCATAAATGTCATAAGAAATAGATTTCCTCTAGGACACCATTCCAATAGGGGGCACCAGGACAGAAAGCAAGGGGCTGTGAGACTCTGGGGCAAGATATTGCTCACTACTTTTTGAAGTATGATTCCACCCCTTTGAGCAGGAGGAGAGGCAATACTTAAGTCACCTAGAGCATGATCGAAAGCAAGAGCGCGAGCACGAAATCGACAAATTCTAAAAAAGTTAAATTTCAGAGCGTTGTGAGAGCGCGTATATAAAATATAGTTTTAATATAGTTTTTTTAGGAGCTATATTTTATATAGTTTTAGATATAAACATTTTATATATTGAGTTTTTGTGTAATCTAGATTTTTTGGCAATAACTAGAAAACTTGTATATAAAACTAGAACCTCATATATTGAAAAATGTAATGAACATTCAACTTGAATGATTGTTAGTAACAATGAGAACTCGATATACATTGATGCACGAGGCTATCTCGTTAAGGGGGTTGACTATGTCATTTTAGTTGAAATTCTAGTTTGACTTAGTTTAAATAGGCTTGATAACTTAGTAATGATCTCAATTACTGAGAAAGTAGAGGATTAGAGCGGGAGCGAGGATTATAGTCATATTTGAGCTGAAAGCGCTGGAGCGAGGATTAGAGCGGGAGCGAAGCCCCTCCTAGAGGTTTTAGGTGATCTAGGGCAAGACAATGTTCACTATTTAAAAAAATTAAAATGAAGAATTTGCAAACTTTTATTGAAACTTATTTTAGTATCTGCAAGCAGTTTTGAAATAGTTATTTTTTCTTCTGTTTTTTCAAACAGTTTTGAAACAATTTCTTTTTTCAGTTTTTACAAAAAGTTCGGAAAAAGTGCATCGTTTTGCGATCTAAATCACTAGGTTAAAGTGACCCAGTTACAGGTGAAAAAGTCCAAATGATGAAAAGGAGGTGGGACGGATTGGTACGATTTGATGGTGAAAAGTGGGTGGAATGTCTATGTGTCAATGAGGCAAGAAGGCAAGGCAAGAGATTAGAATTACCCAACCTCGTACCTTGGGGAAACTCTAGCATTAGCAAAAAGTGTGGGTGAAAAGCTGAATAGTGGAAAAAGAGGCTTGGAGAGAGCTAGGGTGATGTGGTGCCAACGCCAAAACTCCTTGGTTGACATGCCTTATAGAAGTGCATCTAGGAAATTAGGAGTGAGGGGAATACCAATTATAGCAAGTTTAATTGTAATATTTTGGGTGCCTAAATTCTCTCTCTGACATTGTGGGCATTCTTTTTGTTTAATTAAATATTCATAGATATAATTTCAAAAGGGTGACATTTAGCACTTTCCATTTATAATATATCAAGGAAAATAATGCATTTAATGAACGGTTAATTGGATTTTACCTCATGTGGTTAGGGGTTTTTGGGAAACAAACCCATGCTTTAAATAATTCCAAATCCCCACCCCCCCCGACCCCCATCACTTGAGGAGTTGGATATTACCTTAGAGAGGTGCATATTCGAAATTAAGAGTGAGGGGACTACCATTTATAGCAAGTTTGTTTGTAATCTTGTTTCTCAAAAACAAAATGTAGTCTTTTTGGTGGCTCGATTCTCTCTCTGATACTATGGGCACTTTTTGGTTTAACTGAACATCCATACATGAAATTTATTAGTAAATTTATAATATACTCCCTCCCTCCCACCTGTTACTTCAAAAAAAGTTGAAGTTGTTGTTTTTTAAAATGCGTGAAAAGTCTATTTTGCCCCTCTAATTCTACCCTATTTCTAAAATGCTCCATGGATTAAGCACAAGCTATCACCAAGAATTGTTCTTGAACAAAACATTGAACTGAACACAAATCTTGAACCCAAACTCACAACAGAAACACAAGAAACCAAAATCAAGATCTTTTTTTGTAATGAATTAAATCGCATCGCATAGAAATAAAAATCAATGTTTATTACATCTATTTCTTCTTTTCACATGGAAGTAGATCTAGTTTTGCAGATCTGCCTCCAGAAGAAGAAGAACATATGAAGAGGAAGCAGGAATTCTCCACTGCCAAATCCTCGATGTCGGCATCGTAGTCTAAGAGGAAGCAGAACACCTTAGTTAGAAGCGATCTGCAGATCCTCGTTGTTTTAATCGTGGTCTTCGCCGTCGGAAACACCTCCTTCACCGTCATTTTCTTACTCCTCCTCGTCGGAGGCGCTTCCGGATTCGGTGAGAGCAAGCACCACAGCCGGCGCCGCTGATTCTCCATGGCCGCCGCAGCAACTGGTTCTTCGAAGCTGCCATCGTCGAAGCTTTTGATCTGCTTTCCCTCTCCCTATCTTCATTTCTCTCTCTCTCGCTCTCTCTCTCTCTCTCTCTCTCTCTCTCTGTACGCGTGTGTGTGGATGACGTTGTGGATGATATTTGGGGAAGAAAAGAGGTATCCAGAGAAATGGGGTGGATGTTTTGATAGATTAAGGTTATGAAAAGAAAATGTGGGTTGGGCTGAAGTTAGATTCACGCCTTTTTACACATAATTAGGTTTGGGCCTAATTAATTTTGGGTTAGGTTGCTAATCTAATTTAATTAGGACCAATTAAATGTGGTGGTGTTTTTTATGAAAAAGGTAAGATGGTATCTTTGACGTAAAAAATGTCCATATGAGGAAAGTTTGAAGAAACGGGTGGGATGTCCAAATAAGGAAATGTTGAAGAAACGGGTGGGACGGAGGGAGTATCAAGGAAGAATAATGCATTTAATGAATGGTTAATTTCTTTACCCCGCCCCCTCCCATTTGGTTAGGGGTTTGTGCAAGATACCCCTTTGTGGTTCCAAATGATGTAAAAAAGACTCCTTGTAGTTTCGTTTTTGAGCGTCGTAGGATATTTTCGTTAAGAATGTTATTAAAGTACCAACATACCCATATGTACTTACCATCAGCCTCTCATTTTTCTCTCATCTCTTTCTTGTTCTCTGCAGATTGAAGTAGATGAAGAAGATAAGGAAGAAAATATTTAATTCCCTCTATTTCCCATTCTCTAAATTTTTTATCTCTCTCTCTCAAACAACACAGAGAAGAAGAAGAAGAAGAAGAAGAAGAAGAAGAAGAAGAATAAGAAGTTTTTGGCTTCAATTTGATATGTTTGTGATGAGTTTCGAGTGAGTTTGTTCTTGAATCCTATTGATTTAGGTGGATTCATAACTCGAGTGATTATTCTTGAGAAATTGTTTTATTCTATGTTTTTATTATTTATGGATGACTAAGTGAATTATGCAATCCCAAATGTGATCACAAATTTTTTTTAAGTGATTTCAGGAACAAGGATTGGAGGCATGCAAATCAAGGATAGAAAATGGAGCACAAATACTCGAATCTAAAGTGGAAAGAAAAGAATGGAAGAAACATGAGCTAAAACGGTGCAGCGTACAAGGAAAAGAAGGCAAAGAAAAGTGATGCAGAAGAGCTCACCGCGGTAAGCATCCCTTCCTCATCACAAAAGGAAGGCGTAAGGTATCCGAAGCAGGACCAACAGAGGTATTGCGTAAGAGGACGCCAGATGGAAGATTTATGTTCATGAATGTATACTGCGGTAAGCCATCGGCTATGAACAAAAATTATTGTTCGGGACTCCTTACCTCGTATGTCAGTCGGACAAAGCGGGCATCAGCGCGGGTCAACATGTATTTTCAGCAAACTTTGGGGAGTCAGCATATGACCTAGAAAACCTTTAACCTCTTTTCCACTACAAATCATACAATTTTCAGAGATGTGTTATCACGTTTTAATCCACAATCACTTTGACAGAAAGACAGTGACATTGGAGAAGACGAAGGAAGAAAGAGAACGCCATTGGAAACGAGATAGGAGGTCGGACCGCTAAACATCATCATCTACGATTTTGTTTGTCTATTTCTATTCTCTATTGAAAACCTATGCCTATTACTATCGTGATTAGGGGTTTTCATTCACTTTATGAGTAGCGAATTTATCATTACTAGGACCCAAGTTGGGTGCACAGATTAACTATTCAAACAAATTTTTGTACTGATCTTTGATTTATGCCTGCGATTTTGTCTTAATAGATGATAGGCTAGGTTTATGCTCATTTATTCATTATCTATATATATGCTTGTGAAAGACGTTCGCATGCTAATATTATAGTTAGGGTTCAAGAGAGACAACCGTAGAATCCTATCGAAAATGGTAATGAACACGTAGTGAAACAACTTAGAGAGACCAACCATGTTGTGGATTGAGGTGCACTTGATTAGATTTATCATCATTTTTAATTGATATTAAATTAATTTCACGGTTTTTGTGATCATCCTGATTGCGGATTAAAAGAGGCATTTAAAGAAGGGAGAGATGTGGCTAATCCTTCCCGCTATAATTGATCGCTTGGTCAAGTACAAGTCTGTATTTCATAGACCATAAGAAATTTCTAGAAAATTGATCTAGTGCCCCAACGAGGATGTCTAAGTACTTTCTCTCTACTTCTTACAGTAATCAGTAATTTTCATCTTGTTTACAATTCAGTCTCATTTCAGCCACTGACAGCGTAAACCTATCTGCTTTTTCGCAAGTGTACGATCAAGTAATATAGAGTATGTATTTGTGACTCTGGTTGTCGAACCCTCGAGAACAGTTTAAGTTTGGCTTATTAGAAATAGAATTAGACACAAAGCCTGTAAAAAGGAGGAAGGTTGGGATGTGATTCTACTCACTAATTTGCAGTAAATAAAACAATATTTAGGAAAGCTTATTTTATTTTTATTTTAAGTAATTTTCCGGAATTGCGGAAGTTGTAAAAATTGATAATTCTAAGAATCTAAGTCCCAGGATCCCCTAGGGTTACTCTCCAGCTTTCCTGGTGTATTTGATTTCAGAAACACACAGTGGTTTTGTTTATGCCAGCATACCAATAGTACAATCTCCTCTAGGTCTCATGCACCTGTCACTCTCCTGCAGATTTTCGGGTCCTCTCGGTCCACCTAAATATGCAGGTTCGTTCTAAGTCTGATAGGGTTACAGGTTCTCCTCTCGGTCTCCCCCTAAACGTCTAGAAGTTGGTCTAATGCTTCTGGGCTAGTCCCCTGATTCTTTTCACCTCTCGGTCCATCAAGGCAGAGTACTAAATCCTGTCTTTTCTTCCTAACTCTCACTGGTCACTCTCGTGCACCAGATCCTGTCTATAACACTCCTGGGTGATCAAGCCATTCATGTATGTAAATAAAATCAAAGACAAGATAATAAACAATCCATCCTGTATTAAGACTTCAACTAGCCATGCATCTGAAAATCAAACAAACCAGTCTGCTGAATTCATAAACCCTAGGTTCACCAAGAACCTAGGAAAAAGGTCTAGCTAGCTTGCATTATTGAAAAACAATGTTTCATAAAAGAGAGAAAAGATCAAACAAGTTTACGGCTGAATATTGAAAAACTGCTCCAATCCTGCTCTGCTCCAATCCTGACGGCTCTGAAACTGACTGCTGTGATGATGATTGTGGATGTGTGAGTGTAACCCCAATTCTGTGCTGGGACACCTCCTTTTATACTGCCACAGTCTCCAAAACTGATGCACGAAATTCCTGTTCTACCCTCAAAAAAACCCGTCCTGGAAGCTTCTGGAAACCATACATGCGTTCGAACGCAGCTCCCCTGCGTTCAAACGCAGTGCGTCTGAACGCACATATCCTGCGTTTGAACGCAAGCCTTAACCATTTTCTCTTCTGTTTTCTGGCCCCTCGGACACGTGCGTTTGAACGCAGCTCACCTGCGTTTGAACGCACAACTTGGGTTTTTCCTGCACTTTTGGAGTTGAGTCCTGCGTTTGAACGCAGCCTGTGCGTTCGAACGCACAACTTAGCCTCTTCTCTGCCATTTTATTCCTGCTGCCATGTGGTGCGTTTGAACGCAGCTCCCCTGCGTTTGAACGCACGACTTAGAATTTTCTGCACTTTTTCTGCTCAGCTTTCCTGATACGCTGCCTCCACATCCAAGTCAATCTCATGCATTTCTCGGCACCTGTTACCTGCACATCATAACACGTACCCACGATCATATCCAACAAACAAAATTATGCATGAAATTACTCAAATCTTGCAACATGTCCTATAAATCTCTGCCTCGTATCAGGTGGAAAATAAGCTAAAAATGGGCAAACTCAACTCTCACAGGGTTAGAACCAATGGTAAAAAGATGTCCCAGACTAATCCCATTTTCAAGCTATCAAAATACCCCCACACTAAACTCTGCTCGTCCCGAGCAGACCCTTGCATACTGCCTTGCAGACCCTTCTTTTGCATACTTTAATTGCATACTTCCCCCCTTTATCACAGATTCATGCTACAGACCAAAAGACTCAACAGATTACTGACTCAGATACAGAATATACACAAACTGACTCAAGACACAACAAATTTTATTTTATTTTATTTTTCTGAGATTGGGCAACCTCTCTATCATAAACTGAAATCATCAAATCCTCACAAGCTCATTTTGAAATTCCACAACACGCAGCAAGAAATGGTATATACTGATCCTGTGCACAAACTCACTAAGGTGTCCCCAAACATCCACCAAACCAACCAAGATAAAGCACATCTTTTGACTTAGAGGGTCCAGGCATCTTAAGTCACTAGATAATTTTTCTTCGCCAAGTCATCTGAGGTTTTCAGACCCTCTTAGCCGTTATTGCGTTTGATTTGCAATTTGTCCCATTGCTGGGAGACACAGCTCCTGTGTAATACGGCTTGACTTTAGTTTCCCTCTTAAGCTCTAAATTGGATTGAATCCAAATTTTCCGTGTGAACGGAAGCACATTATGTTGTTTCTCCTTTAAGCACAAGCAAATAATTATTTATTATTTTTTTTTCAGATTGTTTTTTTTTTTTTTTTATAAACCTCCTCTGTTTTTACAACTGTGCAGTAGAGCTTTAAGAGTGCGGGCTTTTTAGGATTTTCTCTTGGAACCACCTTAAGGGATGGTGGTGTACATTCCCCAACTTCGCTTAGGCCGAAGACTTGTACCACATAAAACCGACTCTACACGAAGGTCCACCCCAGATTCCAAGAGTCCACAAGTAACCACGGGAAACAGAATAATCAACTATCTAAAGACCCAATCCACCTAGCACACTAGAGAAGCCAAAAGTATGCCTGTTATCTACTTTCACCATTCCTGAATACCCGGGACATCCTGTCGTGAGACTTGCGCACAAAATACTAAAATTTGAAGTATCCCTACAACGGTGCTTCCTACTCTCATGAGCTCTTTCATTGGATTCTCTTCAGTTTCTAGGTCCTAAGTTGCCATTTCTCAAAAGTTTTTAAATTATTTATATTTTTCCGTTTTTTATATATATATATATTTTTTATTAATTAATTATTTATATATATATATATTTTTTTTATGCAAGGTCAGAAAAGTTGGTGGGTAGACTCAACATAAAAAACGTGCTGACTCAAAAATGAAAATAAAATCAAAAATAAAATGGACAAAAATATGCTGACATGGCTATGCAGGAGGACACGATTCCCCACCCCCACACTAGAGATGGCGCGTCCTCGCGACACTAATGATCTGGCCTGTAACTAGAATCTGTGTTCTCCGGAGTAGACTGGTCAGTCGGCTCTGGAGATGGTGAAGGGGTTCGCCCTCTGGGGCGTTTCCTCGCAGCATGGCATGCTGCGGCAGCGGTACCAGCGTGGCTGGCACCGGGATGGGCACTGCTGGCCCCTGGGTCTACATGCTGCCTAGGTGGGTACTGGGTACCGGGTCTGCCGGGGTCACCAACACTGTCTGCGTGTTCCGGACTCGGTGTGGGGTCATGGCCAGAGAAGCTGTCATATGGCCGACTATCCTCCATTGTCCAACTGGGACAATTATCACTCGAATAGCGGTCCGGGAAGTTAAATATCTTACCACGCATGTTGCTCTGAATTTCAGCGAGTGCTCCCTCATGAGCTCTCAATGCGGCTGTGTTAGCGTGGTAAATATGCTTCTGGGTCTTGAACAACTTTCCAAGACCCCTGGCCATTTTCTTGACCGTCCTTACCAGGTAGTTTTGCACTTTTTCTTGGGCCTTAATTTTCTTTCTGACCCATTCCTCATGCTCCGTCCTCTCCAGGCGCCCAAAAGAACTGCACCTGGCCCCTTTGCTGGACTGTCCTAAGTCGGGCTCGGTCTGCCGGTGTTCACTGGAACTAGCAGATCGTGGCAGTCGAAGGGGACCTGGTAAGGCTGGAAAACCCCCATCACCGGGAGGAGGTGGCGGTGGCATGCCAACACCCCCACCCTGAGGCGGAGCATCATCATCATCATCGTCCACTTGGACAAATTCTGGAGGCCCGTGCAGAGCCTCGTGCAAAGCACATCTCATGTTTCGGTACTTGCGTACCTGCACTGGTCGGATATCTCTCAGCTCGCCAGGAATGACCACCCGATAATCCTGCGCCATTTTGGTTAACATCCCCAGGAGACCTAAACCCTTCTTGCTGTGGGACTCTCTTCGTTCCCTGAAAAACTCACAAATAATCTCCGGGAGGCTCACAGGCTCTCGGGCCATCAGACAGTACACCAAAAGGGCAATATTATAATCTATACGGGTAAAGTGTTTAATAACCACAATCCTGTTGTTTACCCACTCAGTCCACCATCTCGCCTCTCGAATCCGATAGGTCGCATGGAGTTTCCGGTAAGAAGGGCTCCGTTCAGGATAGTACCAAGCAGCGCCTGGTACACCCGCACACAAGGTGGTTAGGATCTGTTCGCTAAGCTGTTCAGAGGGATGACGCCTCAGTTCCTGAAACTGACAGTCATCCAACACTAATTCCAGACCCAGACTCTCTCGAATACTCTCTGGGGTGATCCGAATCCATCTCTTTCTGCAGTAAATCCAGTCAATTGACTGGGCTTCACTGTTCATGCACTGCTGGAGATTACTGAAAATCTCCTTAGCCAGCACAGAACTGACTTGCAGATTGGTAAAACCAGTAAACAAAACCCCAAAATGATCCTGCCCAGTATAGTTGAACAGTTCATCCCCCATTGCCACTCTATCATGGGGAAAAGTTCTCTCAGCGGGTATGTCATTCTGAATCTTTTTGTCTTGCAGAAAGAAACGGTGAGCCTCCATATTAACAAACCTATGGTCGCAGAAATGATCAACCCTAAGTAGTCTGCAATCTATGATGTTCAAGGGTGAAATCTCCCTATCAGGCCTCATATACGGGCTATCCTCATCCATTTCAAGATTCAAACAGAAAAAAAATGGAAATCTTCAAAGAGAAGGAAAAGATAGAACCTGGCTACCCGGAGTGAATCTTACGGGTACAGATCTGGAAATTGCTCTCTGAAGTGGATCTGTAGGTGTTTGGATCGGATGAGTTTGACCACCCCCACACTGTTCCTGACTTTCTGGTGTTCCTGCGGTGGTAGTCGGAGGTCGCTGGCGGCTGACTGCTTCTGGCGGCTGCTAGGGCAGAGAGAATTTCTAGAGAGAGAGTTGAAAACTGGTTGACTTGGGTGAAAATGAGTCAATGTCATCCGTACAGTATATATAGGCAACTTTTCAGAAATTGCAGAATGGCCCCTGAAATTCAAATTTTTTCAAATTTTTCAAAATTTTCTGATCCCGCTTGAATGTGCGTTTGAACGCAGCTTCTGCGTTTGAACGCACTGCTTCAACTTTTCTGGAAATTTGAAATCTTCTTGGTCTGCGTTTGAACACACCCTGTGCGTTTGAACGCAGTGCTTGAAGTTCTATGAATTTTCTGGGTTTGTTGAACTGCGTTTGAACGCACAAGACTTGCGTTTAAACGCACTGCTTGTGTCTACATTCTTCTGATGAGTTGCGTTTGAACGCAAATGATCTGCGTTTAAACGCATGCCTTGTCTCTAGAAATTCTCTGCTGATTGGTTCTTGCGTTCAAACGCAACCTCTGCATTTAAACGCACGTCCTTATGCTTTTCCAGTCCATCTTTTCTTCTTGCGTTTGAACGCACCTTGTGCGTTTGAACGCACCACTTGTTGGCTGGAAATCTTCATTGTGTGATCTGCGTTTGAACGCAGGTGGTCTGCATTTGAACGCAGAAGTGTTGGCCATTTTCAGTGTTTCTTCGGTCTGTTGGGGGTCTGCGTTTAAACGCAAGCTGTCTGCGTTTGAACGCACAGGTGCGTTTGAACGCATGTCTCCTGCGTTTGAACGCACGCCTCTTATTCCTGAAACACTGAATTCAATATTAAACCCCTCTTTCTCACTTTTCTCTCAAATTATGAACATTGTAAAAATTATATAAAAACAACTAATCTATTGTTGGGTTGCCTCCCAACCAGCGCTTGTGATTTACAGTCGACATCCCGACTTTGTTACCTCTGTTGTACTCACGGAAGGTCAAGGTAGATTGCCTCTACCTCCATGATCTCCTGAGGATCTCTGTATGGCTTGACTCTGTTCCCATTCACCTTGAAAACTGTATTGTCCCTCGGGTTCTCCAGCTCCACCACTCCCCATGATGTAATTTCCTTCACAATAAATGGTCCAGACCATCTTGAGCGCAGCTTCCCTGGATAGAATTTCATCCTTGAGTTGTAAAGGAGAACCTTCTGCCCGATTTCTATCTTCTTTGGTAGAATGAGATTGTCATGCCACTTCTTCGTTTTTTATTTATAAATTTTGGCACTCTCATAAGCAGTTTTACGGAATTCCTCTAGTTCGAGGAGTGCCATCTTCCGTTTGTTTCCCGATAAACTGTGATCCATATTCAGCTGCTTGATTGCCCAGTATGCTTTGTGCTCCAATTCGACTGGTAAGTGACATGCTTTTCCAAACACCAGCTGGTATGGGGACATTCCCAGCGGGGTTTTGTAAGCAGTTATGTATGCCCAGAGCGCATCATTCAGCTTTAATGACCAGTCCTTGCGTCCAGGATTCACAGTTTTCTCCAGTATGCTCTTTATCTCTCTGTTGGACACCTCTGCTTGCCCGTTTTCCTGAGGGTGATAAGGCAGTGATACCTTATGGATAGACACCCCGTACTGCTTTAGAACCTTGGCGAAGACCTTATTGATAAAATGAGAACCTTCATCACTGACCATAGCCCTCGGCGTTCCGAATCTGGTAAAGATATTACGTTTGAGGAATCTTTCCACGACTGTCGCATCGTTCTTCTGACAGGCTATTGCTTCCACCCATTTTGACACGTAGTCTACTGCCAGTAAGATGTAGAGATTTCCCAGAGACGAAGGGAATGGACCCATAAAATCAATACCCCAAACGTCAAAAGGCTCGAATTCCTGCCAAAGTGTCATGGGCATTTCATTTCGCTGGGAAATATTTCCTGTCCGTTGGCAGCGATCGCAACTCTGCGCATAATCATGGCAATCCTTGAAGACTGTTGGCCAGAAAAATCCTGACTGCAGCACTTTGTGGGCTGTTCTCGGTCCGCTGAAGTGTCCCCCACATTGTGCTGAGTGGCAGTGCTGAATTACCTCCAAAATCTCGTGACATGGGATGCAACGACGGAGAATATTATCTGCCCCTTGCTTGGACAGATAAGGATCATCCCAGAAATATTGCCTGCATTCTGAAATAAACTTCTTTTTCTGCCAAGGGGTGATGTCTTCAGGGAGTGCTCCATTGACCAAATAATTGACTATGGCGTAATACCAGGACCGCCTGTTGGTCTTGATCTTCATAATATGTTCATCCGGAAAATTTTCTTGAATTGGTACCGCTGCTTCTGTAGGGTTTTCCAGGCGAGATAGATGATCAGCTACCACATTTTCAACTCCCTTTTTATCCCTGATTTCGACATCAAATTCCTTCATCAGCAGAATCCAACGCAGCAACCTTGGCTTTGCATCCTTCTTCTCCAGTAAGTATTTCAGTGCACTGTGATCTGTGAATATGATGACTTTTGAACCTACCAGGTAGGATCTGAATTTATCCAGAGTAAAAACGACTGCCAGCAGCTCCTTCTCTGTAGTCCCATAATTAATCTGTGCCTCATTCAGGACCCTGCTGGCATAGTAGATGACACTGCACACTTTGTCTTTTCGCTGTCCCAGTACCGCGCCCACTGCGTAATCACTGGCGTCGCACATCAGCTCGAATGGGAGGGTCCAATCTGGCGTTGTGATAATGGGCGCAGTTTTCAGCCTATCTTTAAGCACGTCAAAGGCTTCTTTGCAGGCTTCATCAAATATGAAGGGCACATCTTTTCCCAACAAATTACATAGTGGCTTTGTAATTTTTGAGAAATCTTTAATAAACCTTCTGTAAAATCCTGCATGGCCCAAAAAACTCTTAATTTCCTTCACTGTGGTTGGGTATGGAAGCTGCTTGATCACCTCTATCTTTGCCCTGTCTACTTCCAGTCCTTTGCTGGAAATCCTGTGTCCCAGCACTATTCCTTCAGTAACCATGAAGTGGCATTTTTCCCAGTTGAGTACCAGGTTAGTTTTTCTGCAGCGAATCAGAACTCTGGCCAGATGGTATAAGCAGTCTTCAAAGCTGTCCCCAAATAACAAAAAATCGTCCATGAAAACTTCCAAATTTTTCTCTATCATGTCAGAGAAAATGGCCATCATACATCTTTGGAATGTTGCTGGAGCATTGCATAATCCAAATGGCATTCGTCTAAAGGCAAACGTTCCGTATGGGCAGGTGAACGTTGTCTTTTCTTGATCTTCTGGATTTATATAGATCTGGTTGTAGTCAGAATACCCGTCAAGAAAGCAGTAATAAGCATGGTGAGCTAGTATGTCCAACATCTGGTCCATGAATGGCAGCGGAAAGTGGTCTTTCAGTGTTGCATCGTTCATCTTCCGATAGTCCATACAGATTCGCCTGCCAGTGACAGTGCGCTGGGCGATCTGCTCCTGATCAGCATTCTGTACTACTGTAATACCCCCTTTCTTTGGTACACACTGGACAGGACTGACCCAGGTGCTGTCTGATATGGGGTATATAATTCCTGCTTCTAGCCACTTCATGACCTCCTTTCGTACCACATCTTTCATAATTGGGTTTAGTCTCCGTTGAGGCTGGATGACTAGCTTCTTTCCTTCTTCAATTCTTATTTGTGCATGCAGTAATCAGGACTGATTCCCTTTAGGTCCGCAATCGTCCATCCGATGGCTTCTTTATGCTCTCGAAGTACCTCCAGCAGCTTTTGTTCCTGTTCCTGAGATAAAAGAGAAGAAACAATTACCGGCAGAGTATTATTTTCACCAATAAAAGCGTACCTGAGATGGTCTGGCAACTGTTTTAATTCCAGGACTGGTGGTTTCTGGAGTGATGGGACCAGTGTAATTTTCTGCTCGCCTCCTTCATCCCTATATAGCGTGACCCAGCTCTCTGTTCCCATGATCTGCTCAGCCTGTTGCTCCTCTGTTTCCTCTGGATACATGTCCTCAAATTCCTCCCATAAATTTTCCATCTCCTCATTCTCCAGATCATCAATTACCTCTACTGCAAAACAGTTTTCATGCCCATAATGGTCAGGAAGCTGGAGAGATTTGAAGACGTTGAATTTCACCTTTTCTTCATTTATTTGCATGGACAGCTCTCCACTTTTGCAGTTAATAATGGCTTCACCAGTTGCTAGGAAGGGTCTACCCAAGATTAGCGGGACCTCTCCGGCCTCCATATCCAGTATCACAAAATCTGCTGGAAAAATGAGCTCTCCAACTTTTACCAGGATATCTTCAATTACTCCATAGGCAGGTTTCACAGATCTGTTAGCCATTTGAAGCATAATTCTTGTTGGACGTGGTTCTCCGACTCCCAGACTTTTGAAGATGGTCAGTGGCATCAGGTTGATGCTGGCGCCCAAGTCGCATAAGGCTTTTCCTGTGTATGCACTGCCCAGAGTTACTGGAATAACAAAGCTGCTAGGGTCTTTCTTTTTCAGTGGTAGACCATTTTTCACACAACTGCTCGCTTCTGCCGTCAGATTCACTGTTTCGAAGTCACTCATTCGCCTTATCCCATACAATATGTCTTTGAGAAACTTCGCATAAGTAGGCATTTTGGCAAGTGCTTCGGCAAAAGGTATGTTTATCGGTAATTGCTTGAATACCTCCAGAAATCTGGCGTAGTCTTTGCTGTCATCTCTCTTACGTGACTTCAGAGGGTAAGGTACCTCCTTAGAGATTGGCACTGTTTCTGGGCTACCCTCATTAGTCTGCTCTGCTTCCTGCTCGACCGAACCCCTTTTCTGAGGGTTAGCGGTTGAATTGTTTTCCCTGTCAAACACTTCGTGTTCAATGATCTTTGACTTCTCTGCACGTGCATGACTGGGATACGGTGGATCCTGCAGTGCAATTCCACTCCGAGTTGTGATAGCATTGACTTGAGCGCGTGGATTGTTCAATGTATTTGACGGTAAATTCCCTGGGGCTCGTTCTGCCTGGTTCTGTGCAAGCTGACCATTCTGCACCTCCAAGTTGCGGATAGAAATTTTCATTTGGCTTACATCGGCAGTTAATGATTCCATCTGCGCAAATCTAGTTTCCCACTGCTTATTGAATTTCTCCATATAGGACTCAAAATGTTGCTGTGATAAATTTAGCTGTGGTGGTGCTGCTGGTGCGTGCTGTGCTGGGGCTGTCTGTTGTGCCTGTGGCCTGTGCTGGAATCCTGGTGCATAGACTGCTGCATTGGGGTTTCCGTAACGAAACCCTGGATGATCACGTGTGCCTGGTCTATAGCGACTAGGATCCCACTGCTGGTGAACATAATTGGCATCTTCGGTCTGAAGCTCCAGAATTGCTGCGTCAAGGTCAGGTCCACTGATGCCACGGGCTTCTTCTGTGTATACACCTTTTTAACTAAGTCCTATACCACTTTCGTGAGATTGTCAATCCTATCATCAGCCACTGGTTCTGCTACCGCTGTGAGCATGCGGTCATCAAACATGCGAGTATCCTGTTTGGCTAATTGTTTCATCAGTTCGTATGCTCCATCCTTATCCACATGGTATAGAAAGTTACCCCCAGCTTCTCTATCAATCCTGTCAGCATTCTCCCTGTCAAGAGCATGGTAGAATACCTGCAGAATTTGTGCGTCCCCGAAGCCGTGATTGGGGCATTTTTTAACGAGTCTCATCAACCTGTCCCATGCGTCTACTGCAGTTTGATAACACGGGATGCGGGGTAGAATTTTGCCAAAAAATCAGTAACACACCCCTCCCAGGTAGTGATAGACCTCGGTGGTCTTGCTTCCAGCCAGTCTTTTGCTGTTCCGAACAAGCAGTATGGGAATAAAATTAGCTTTAGCGTATCCGCTTCGACTCCTCTATATTTAATCTTGTTGCAGTAGTCTTCGAACTTTCCGAGGAAGTCGTTTGGATCTTCATCTGCTTTCCCATTGAAAGGACAATGAGTCTGGGCGGTCTGAATGGTGGATGATTTTAGATCGAAGTGCTTTGTTGTAATGGGTGGCACTACGATAGCTGGTTGATGTCCTCCGGTTGGGACTTCGAAATTTTCGACTATCGCCCTCCCAGACCTGTTGTAAGTCCTCTGATTGTTCCTGGCAGCAAAGCCTGCTGCTATCAGCTCCTCAATGTAAAGAGCCATCTGTGCTGGAGTGCGTTGTTGCTGTCCTATGGGTGTTCCTGCTTCGGTTGGCGTGTCTTCTCCGTGCTCAGACATCGCGGCTCGGTGTCTGCGACTTTGCTCTCTGAAAAGTTTTTCGGGATCTTCAAGTGGTGATGCCAGTTTGCTAGGCAATCTGGACATATACTAGATAGCCTGAAAATCAGAATTCAAGAGCAATAAGTCAAAAGAAAATAAACGAGAAAAGAAAAGAAAAGACTTTGTGACTTATTCTAATGTCTTTTTAACAAAAACTGTAACCGTTCCCCGGCAACGGCGCCAAAAACTTGATAGCGTAAACCTATCTGCTTTTTCGCAAGTGTACGATCAAGTAATATAGAGTATGTATTTGTGACTCTGGTTGTCGAACCCTCGAGAACAGTTTAAGTTTTGCTTATTAGAAATAGAATTAGACACAAAGCCTGTAAAAAGGAGGAAGGTTGGGATGTGATTCTACTCACTAATATGCAGTAAATAAAACAATATTTAGGAAAGCTTATTTTATTTTTCTTTTAAGTAATTTTCAGGAATTGCGGTAGTTGTAAAAATTGATAATTCTAAGAATCTAAGTCCCAGGATCCCCTAGGGTTACTCTCCAGCTTTCCTGGTGTATTTGATTTCAGAAACACACAGTGGTTTTGTTTATGCCAGCATACCAATAGTACAATCTCCTCTCGGTCTCATGCACCTGTCACTCTCCTGCAGATTTTCGGGTCCTCTCGGTCCACCTAAATCTGTAGGTTCGTTCTAAGTCTGCTAGGGTTACAGGTTCTCCACTCAGTCTCCCCCTAAACGTCTAGCAGTTGGTCTAATGCTTCTGGGCTAGTCCCCTGGTTCTCTTCACCTCTCGGTCCATCAAGGCAGAGTACTAAATCCTGTCTTTTCTTCCTAACTCTCACTGGTCTCTCTCGTGCACCTGATCCTGTCTATAACACTCCTGGGTGATCAAGCCATTCATGAATGTAAATAAAATCAAAGACAAGATAATAAACAATCCATCCTGTATCAAGACTTCAACTAGCCATGCATCTGAAAATCAAACAAACCAGTCTGCTGAATTCATAAACCCTAGGTTCACCAAGAACCTAGGAAAAAGGTCTAGCAAGTTTGCATTATTGAAAAACAATGTTTCATAAAAGAGAGAAAAGATCAAACAAGTTTATGGCTGAATATTGAAAAACTGCTCCAATCCTGCTCTGCTCCAATCCTGACGGCTCTGAAACTGACTGCTGTGATGATGATTGTGGATGTGAGAGTGTAACCCCAATTCTGTGCTGGGACACCTCCTTTTATACTGCCACAGTCTCCAAAACTGATGCACTAAATTCCTGTTCTACCCTAAAACAAACCCGTCCTGGAAGCTTCTGGAAACCATACTTGCGTTCGAACGCAGCTCCCCTGCGTTCCAACGCAGTGCGTCTGAACGCACATATCTTGCGTTTGAACGCAGGCATTAACCATTTTCTCTTCTGTCTTCTGGCCCCTCGGACACGTGCGTTTGAACGCAGCTCACCTGCGTTTGAACGCACAACTTGGGTTTTTTCTTCACTTTTGGAGTTGAGTCCTGCGTTTGAACGCAGCCTGTGCGTTCGCACAACTTAGCCTCTTCTCTGCCATTTTCTTCCTGCTGCCATGTGGTGCGTTTGAACGCAGCTCCCCTGCGTTTGAACGCACGACTTAGAATTTTCTGCACTTTTTCTGCTCAGCTTTCCTGATACGCTGCCTCCACATCCAAGTCAATCTCATGCATTTCTCGGCACCTGTTACCTGCACATCATAACACGTACCCGCGATCATATCCAACAAACAAAATTATGCATGAAATTACTCAAATCTTGCAATCATGTCCTATAAATCTCTGCCTCGTATCAGGTGGAAAATAAGCTGAAAATGGGCAAACTCAACTCTCACAGGGTTAGAACCAATGGTAAAAAGATGTCCCAGACTAATCCCATTTTCAAGCTATCAGCCACTTACACAATTATGTATTTCTACAATTGAAATAGTTAGGAAGACACTATGTCCTTTGGATTCGATACTACCTGGAGCTTTCCTGGTTATTACTGCATCGACATTCATGCACTTGCGATTGGAGCGTATCACTACCTCAATAACAACTCATCCCACGTAAGGAGCTCGTGGATAACAAGGTTCTACCCCGACGAGAATTCCAAGCCAAGAAAAAGTTGGACCACTTTTATGAGAAACAAGAGCTATATTGAAACACAACAGTCGAAGCAAAGCTGGCTAACATGGAGATAGGAACACACTATATTTCCATGTGGCAGCTAGGTTTTTGTAAAAAACGAAACTCATGTTCCTCACATTCTTTACAGGGATTGATCACTACCCCTTAGCCATTTCTCGAATATACTCAAATCTTACATGTCATGGCCCACTATTACGCAATCATTATAGCACCCCGAGAATTCTTTGTAATTAACCAACTATGTATCCCCAGTTTCAGTCAGGACAAAATTGTAATTTTAGGAAGTAGGGGAAATTGTGTAATTAAATTTCTTGGACGCCAAGCAGTGTTTTGGGGCAATAATTTGATTATTGAATAATGTTCGGGTCAATTTGAACATATTGGAGCTGGTGGGGCTAAATTTGGAATATTGAAAAAATTACTTATAACATAATTCCTAAATTAACCATAATTTTCTTTAAACTACACTCCCCTGACTGAACTTAGCCTTAGTGTTATTCCAAGTACCTAGTCATCTAATCACTTGAAACTTCGGATGATGAGGTGTAAAGCTCTCAAACACCTACACTGGCTGAGTAAGCCTGAATATGGATCAAAATCAATTTAACCTAGGAAGCCATTTCAACCCATTTTCCTTTTCTGGACATTCAGTTGAGCCCGGGAAGCCTACAACAGTAGACTAGAATGACCTTTCCTACGTTTCATGATCGAGGGAGTGAAGTTGGGGGGAATTGTGAGGGTTATTTTTTATTGATATATCTATTTGTTGTGGACAAATTAGTTTGACATGCTTGAGGGTGTGAGAGGGTAAGCTAGAGACGACATCACATTAGCCTGCAGGAAGTGACACTCACTCCACATTGTTCACATTCGAGGAGAGTCAGAGTGCCAATATCAATGGCACAGGGACTTGGATTATGGGACTTCGCTGGAGCTTCGAAACATATGTATGTGTTTTTACGGAGGATTGGTTGGGAGCACACATATACTCATTGATATTGTGCATATTGAGCGTGGAGGTGTCGACATTGGCACCGATATTTGATTTATTTATTTATTGGTATTTCCACTCCCAAAAAAATTGTCCGTTGAGATCCTAACCCGACCAATGTTTGTTGCGGGTATTATGCCCCGCATGTAAAAAGAAAGAAAGAAAGAAAGAAAGAAAGAAAGAAAGAAAGAAAATGAATAACAGGTGGATGTTTGAAATCTAAAAGGCCGAGTTAAGTAGAATGTGGGTAGATGTCGGGTTGGGGGAGTTGAAGGATAGGATCTTTGTTGATCGAAGTCGTCGACAATTTAGCTTGGAGACGGTTGTGAGTTCCGGGTATGGTTTGGAGCAACCCTCATATTTGCGTTACATGTTTAACTTTAAGTGATGTAAGTATTATCTAAATGAGTGTATTAAGATAAATGTCGTGTTTACTATGCCAGAATTTAGTTAATGAAAGTTATAGAAGTTAAAGTAGAGACCAAATTGTATGTATGTTTTATTTGGTATATATAATATCTTTCAAATAAGTTTACGGTCTTTTGTGCAATATTGATATGAGAAATAAAATACAGAATTCTAGTTTTAATTGAATGTTTTGAATACACTAAGTACTTGCATCAATATGAAATAGATAGTGTGCATTATATGATTTGAAACATACTTGTTTTCACTTATTTTGGTGTGAAGACCACATTCAATTATTTTGGGGACTATATAGGCATAAGATGCATCTTTCCCATCATTTTTCTCCTCATTTTTCTCTCTCAATGAAGTTCCACAAGCTCTCATTTCTCTATCTTTAGCCTCAAACCCAGATTTGTTATTGACCCTCCAAAAACATGATCCAAACATCAAAACTTTGAGGTTCTAAGTGAAGGAAACTCATATTGGGTGTTAGTATATCAAGTGGGTATCATGTTTTGAGCATCTTCTTCAAGATTGAAGGCCCTAGGAGTCTTTTTTTTATCATTTCTCCAAAACCCACATCAAGAACACCATGAGAATAATGAGTAAGTTCTACGTCTTTGCATCTACATCATGATTTTGTTCATTCACTCCTCATTCTTGTGATTCCATGGAGAATATGTCGTTGCATATTAGTGGATCATCATTTTTAAGACAAAATTTTAGCATTGATCATCTCATTTATATGATGGCATGGTTGATTTATGGTTGCATGATCTTGATTCATAATCATCTTCATGATCTTCATACATGCATGTGCAAAAATAGTATGTTGGGTAAAACTTATTATATTCATGAAATTAAATATTGTGGGTAGTTATATGCATATGATTTAGACCTTGTATTAGTTCAATTTCAGATCTTGGAAGAAAACTTCTTGCATGCAACATGTTTTGAATTATAAAAAACCATAAAACTCATGTTTTGAGTTGATTTTCACAACTTGAGAAAAATACTTAACCATTTCAGAAAATTCTGAAAAATTCAGGATTTGTGTATTTTCACATGCTAGTTATACAGTAAAAATTCCAAAGTCATTGGACTTATACTTAATTTTTAATGGGACAAAAATCTGGGCTGTTTTAACAATCTGCCCAACCCAGATCATAAAAGTTTTACATCGATTTCATGTAATTATTATTGTCAAATGCTTACCAAAGTTGGATATGTTGTTCTGAGGAGTGCTATATACATGCTGCTAAAATTTCATAATTTTTGGACTTCATGTGAACATTATATATGTACTCCCAAGACTGCTTTAAGCCTCTGTTTTATGCCTACACAACTCTGAAATTTTAAGGGTTAAAAATAATTAGAAGTTTTCATAATATTTAATATTTTTATATGTTATGCGTAAACTCCTTATCTATGTTATGTCAAAATTTAAGTTCTAAATAATCATTTTTAGCCACTTAAGAATTTTTGTACTAGCGATAGTTACACTTTTCATATGAGCAAAATTTAAAATTTTTCAAGTTTCTTAATGCTAGTTTATGTAAGTTATTTTTAGTTCATTATATGTCATATTTGTTTTATGTGATACATTAGACATTCATATGCATCTAATATGATGTTGAAGGTCATGTAAGTATATGAATATGGGTAGAGTTAGTTCATGTGGCATTCATAAGACTAGTATCATTTGTTAAGTGACTTAGGCATGTACTATGTTTCGAATGACTTCATGCTAAGTGATTATGTGCTATGTTTGGAAGGACTTCATGCTAAGTGATTACATGTATTATTTGTAGCCTTCTTTGCTACTTGTGTGACAACGGAGTTGATGCGCCATATGCATAAAAATTGTTGAATTGAACTAAGAAATGTTACTTAAATGGATTAATCTCGCAAGGTGAGTTACCCTACTTCTCGAAATTCGTGCATAACCTCAAGTTTCTTACAAGTCTATGTATGTTCATGTTGTCTATATTAAAGGGAGATTAATCACTGGACCAGTTCGACTGCATGTCTGCTATACCAATTAAAATTTTGTTCGTTTATCAACAAGAATGCCATAACCCTACTAGGCGGAACTAGGGTTCATACCTGCGTCCTACCTAATTGATGTAGGTCTGAATCACTCCGGATCTTCTCCCGTATTCCTGAAGTTCCTTCTGGATGCAAGTGTGGGCTTGCTGCTTCCAGAATCCTTGTTGGCCTCCAGACGAATTGCTCTCACTCTCGAAACCCTAGATTTCGGTGAGTATCTAAAGCATACGAATTCTGGAGACTTAGGAAACTTATATAGGCTACGAGAGGGACCTGGAGGAGAAAATACGAATCAGACTCCTAACTTTATTAGGACTTCTGGTTCCACCCGAACCTAGCACGCATAAAGTTAATAACAGTTAGTACCACTAAATGACTGTTATTGTACTCCTGTCATATTCTCAAAAAATAATATTTCGAGCTGCTGTTATTAAACTAGAATATTTCCCGTGCCCGGGGGCACTATCCCTAAATTAGATAGTTTTTGAATTTAAATGTATTTTTTTAAATGAATTTAGAGGTGTTATCCAAAATAAAATTTACAAATGTGGTGAATAAAAAGAAAAAAAAACAACCTCTCTCCAATTAGTTAGGGATGTAGTTTTGATGAGAAAAACATATTTCCTATTAGTTAGGGATGTCCAAAGAGAGTGGGTAGTTATAGATGTCCAAAAGAGTGGGTAGTTAGAGATGTAATAAGTAGGTGAGATCTAATGGTGGGGATGGGGTTGATTTAATCTAACGGATGAAAATCATAAGTTAGTTAAACCATGCTATTTTATAATATAGATACTTATTATCTCCCCATGTTAAGATTACGAATATCCGTCGGTTAAATTAATTATTGACTAATTCATTTAATCGACCTCTTTCCAATTCCTTGATCCTTACCACTTAACTTATTTTATATGTCCACATTACCAAGTAATCTACCTACAGGGTTTGACATAATCAAAACTTGTAAGATTCATCAAGGGGATATCACCAATCCCATAACCGGGACATGAATTCCTTCGATATATCAATTTACACCATGGACTCAATATTATCAACCAACTCATCGAGGTTATTGACTCCATAGGAATCTCACTCACTTGACTTGTCAAAGCAATAACTGCTAAATACATGTGCACATTGACTATCTAAGATTAAGAGCATAAGTAATCACAATAACCATGAGACATAGTTTGTCTTGTTATGTCAGTACAAATACAATGATCTCAACTTGGTGCTGTTCAATATACACAAAGTATACTAGCATAATGAGTTGAAACTATAGTATGAACTATACTGTTTCATGTCGCCAAGACAGACCTACTAAAACAATGTGCTACAATCGTTCAAATGGTTTGTCTAATTCCATCTAGATTGTGAACTCACAACTTTCATTCCACAAGAACCGAAGATAAGATCTTCTGTCTGTAAGCTAGACTCTACACACCAGACCTTCTACTATGTGGAATAATAGACAACTATGCACAATAATAACATAATGCAAAAACATTTCCCAAAAAAATTCTCATAAATATCTAATTCAAATCATCCAATACAAAAAACATGACTTTTAGTATTCAATCAAACACCTATTTACTATGTATTTATGATTTCTACTCAAGTGAATGTTTTATGCCCCCTGGATGCTAAGAAAGATAATGAACATTTTGTAAGATAAAACACGATTTTCAGAAAGACCACGGTTACCGGAGTGAAATACCATTTCCGGTATAGGCAGGCTTTGCCCTTTTGCCGCGGCAATATAAGCTGGAAACGTGTCGCCTCACGATTTGTTGCGATGGACATGTACCTACGTTATATTATGTTAAGTCACCAACGTTACACGGTCCATAAGATAAGAAACTAAGCAAGCATGTTCAAGTTCGATAAGGTGTGTATGTGAGACAAAGAAAGGTTCCTACTTGGAACAATACGATTTCACACGGTAAAAGTTATGCTTTACGTTACGCTTTTTTCATGATACAATTACGCTTTATGAATTTCATGATCTCTCAAGTTGCACAAGTATATGTATGTATGACTATGTATTTTGTTCTTGACGCTCCATGGGTAAGTTAGCCCCTTTTCATTTTCAAACCTACGGAGGGGCGTAGATGTAACCCACTGAGCTAGTTGAGCTCACCATTTTAAATTAACTTTATTTTCAGTTTTAAAGATACATAAAAGGCAATAAGTATAAATGTGTTAAGTTGATATGTGAAAACGTGCTTGGTGACGCTCGTGTGCTCATATGTTGCGTATATGTTAGATGACTTGAAGCGATTATGTACATGTTGGCGATTTGTCCTAGAAATGTATAAGTTATGTAATTTTGTATATAAGACCTTGTATGAGCCCTTTTATTATACCTAGTACCTTTACCGGGTTATGCTCTGTTTATGTATAATCGAGATGGCTAAATGATTATTATTTCCAAGTTTTAACTTTATTTTTTAGCATTTTTTACAATTTAAATTGTTTATCAAGACGATCCCAAATAAATCTTAATTACGCCTCCGCAAAGTTTTCGAAAAGAAACTTTTATCACCACTTTTTCAAATTAACTTATTTAGCCTCTCGATGAGTCAAGGCCTCGCCAGCATGCCGCACCATCCTCCTATTAAAACAAAGTTTTATTTAATCTCTAACCGGGGTCGGCAGGTTGGGGATGTGACATTTGTGGTATCAGAGCTCTAAGTTATAGATACCTAGGACTAATACACCGTAAGAACCCCTTTTATGTGTTTTATGTACATAAGTGTGTGCGAGTAGGTATGTTTTGTGTAAATGCATGATATGGCCTTGTAATGCTGGTATTTATGAAAGTTAAGGTTATGACTTAAGTTTATGATAACATGTCCTACTATATGAGTGAAGTATATAACTTTTTATTTTCTTACTCTAGTGAATTGTGTGTCATTTGCTAAGCATGATCATGTTGTAGTTAAGTTGAGATTCTATGATAAGTTGCATGAGAAAATTCTATACTTATGTGCATCGCTATATCTTTTTCTTGCTTGCATTAGTCATACATGAGATAACGATAATGATACGTTCACTTGCGAGACCATGATTAACCTTGGTGTATGCCCCATATGAATAAGATAGAAGCAACTATATGATAAGAGCTCATGAATCAAGTGAGTATCATGGTTTTGATTTGTTATATATTTGTCTAAGTATATTATATGAATGATAAAATTTATGATTTATGTTTTAAGAGTATGACATTAAGATATCGAATGTTATGTGGTCACGGACCAAGTGTGAAACTAGAACTATATATTTTTAAAAAAAAATTCCATGATAAGATGATGATACTAAGTATGTGGTATGCTTTTATGTGTTAGTATGATACGTATGTTTATGTGATCTGTATAATTTCACGATGCCTCTTTCATATATGTAGGGTGCTATATATGTAAAAGCATGTACATGTTATGTGAGGATCATGGACACTAAGTATGGTATGTTTCTTGATTATGCATGATGTTCATAAAAAACAAAAAGAATGTGAAAATTAGAAAGTATAACATGCTTTGAACTATGTTATTGGTTTTTATAATTGAAGTGTTTATATGCGACACGTTTGTTAAGTTGTGTCATGAAACATTATGTTATGTCCAAGCTATGTGCTTGAAGTATGTCTTTATTTTTACGAATTGAGCATATAAATTATGTGATGTAATATGTATAAATTATGTATGTCATGTATGTTTTGGTGTCTGATAAGTTATTTTCATGTATACATGCATATTATTAAGTAAATTAGTTGTAATATGACCATGTCGAAAGTTCAACCGATGTGCGAATGTCAATTGTTTGGGCCGCTAATGTGCAAGTTGGACGAGCAGATATATCATTACGATGCTATAAGTTGTTCTCACTATGTTGTACAGTCCAACGGGGATTCCTGACACAATTACGAGCTTGCGGAGCGGTAAAAAGTGTGACAACATGATGTATTGTTCCCTCTCGTAAGCGTGAAAGACAGGACCTCTGAAAACCTTACGAGTTTGTTGGACCGGTACAAAGTGTGACGACACTGTGTATTGTTCCCTCTCATAAGCGTGACAGGCTTGGTGCATTTTCAATCCCGATTTAAAGGGTAAGATGACCTATAAGGCTAAGTTGTGCAGTGATTTCATGTTAGTTAGAATCTTATACGATTTCATTCATGTTAGAAATGCGTTAAACGAATTCGAGGACGAACTCTTTATAAGGTGGGTAGAATGTAGCAACCCTCATATTTACGTTACATGTGTAACTTTAAGTGATGTCAGTATTATCTCAATGAGTGTGTTAAGCTAAATGTCGTGTTTATTATGCTAGAATTTAGTTAATGATATAGAAGTTAAAGTAGAGACCAAATTGTAGGTATGTTTTATTTGGTAACCATAACGTCTTTTAAATAAGTTTAAGGTCTTTTGTGCAACATTGGTATGAGAAATAAAATATAGCATCCTAGTTTTAATTGAATGTTTTGAATACACAAAGTACTTGCATCGATATGAAATAAATAGTGTGCAGTATATGATGTGAAATAAATTTTTTTTTACTTATTTTGGTGTTACCACCACACTCGATTATTTTGGGGACTATATAAGCATAATATGCATCTTTCACATCATATTTCTCCTCATTTTTCTCTTTATGAAGTTCTTCAAGCTCTCATTTCTCTCCCTTTAGCCTCAGACCCGGTTTCGTTCTTGACCCCCAAAAACATGATCCAAACATCAAAATTTTGAGGTTCTAAGTGAAGAAAACTCATCTTGGGTGTTAGTATATAAAGTGGATATCATGTTTTGAGCATCTTCTTCAAGATTTCAGGCCCTCTGAGTCATTTTTCATCACTTCTCCATAACCCACATCAAGAACATTATGAAAGTGATGAGTAAGTACTACATCTTCGTATCTACATCATGATTTTGTTCATTCACTCGTCATTATTGTGATTCCATGGAAAATATTTAGTTGCATTTTAGTGTTTCATCATTTTTTTAGACAAAATGTTATCATTTATCATCTCATTTTTATGGTGCCATGGTGGATTTATGGTTGCATGTTCTTGATTCATCAGCATCTTCATGATCTTCTTACATGCATGTGCAAAAATGAGTATGTTGGGTAAAATCCCTTAGATTCATGAAATTAAATGTTGTGGGTAGTGATATGCACAGGCCTGTCAAACGGGCGGGTTGGGCGGGTTGTGCCCGTTTAAAAACGGGTTCAAGTATGAACGAGCCCAGCCCGCCCTGCCCGTTTAACATGCATGGGTCAAATGGGCGGGCTATGGTGGGTCTATACAAACCCATGCCCGCCCCTTTAGCCTATCTAGCCAAATACTCTTATCAAAACAAGACAAACACATCTACCAACACCAATTCACCACTGCCACCATACTACCACCAACACCACCACCACCGCCACACAACCACCACCGCCGCCAGTTACTATCTCAAAAAAAAAAAAAAAAAAAAACAAAATATAAACTAGCTGGTGGATTTAAAATACTGAATACACATTCATTAATATCAATAACTGACTGCAAAATCTGAGTGCAGATTCACCATTCATATCAACAAGCAAAAATAGAAATGGTTCACACCAACTACAGCCACATAATGAAGATGTAAATAACTACGAGACGATAATTAAATCAGATCCAGCGACAATTCCATCAGAATTTAAGTTTTATACATCAAAATTTAAGCTCCTCAAACAAAAATTAAGATAACTAGGGGTCGACATCTTCGATACTGGAGAATGCCACCGTGATCAACGTATGCCTACTCAACCTGCTTAACCTGCAAATGTAAGCAAGTTTTAACGTCAGAGTAACATCGTAGTAGAATTCAAACGCAACCAAAGTAGAAAATACCCAGAAAACCCAAAACCCCACTAAGAAAACTCTGATCATCACCCAACTAAAGAAAATACCCAGTTCAACGGAAATGTTTAAACAAAATGAAAAAAATTCAATGGAAACTGATAATGAAGGAGACGATTCAAAATACCCAGAAAAGAAGAGTAAACGCCGACCTCACAGATCATGTATTTCTGAAAGTTCGATGTAATCTGACTTCTCATGATAAATTTCAGTTGCAGATTCCCACCACAAAGTTCAAACCCAAGTAAGTAACCCAAGATAACTACTACAAACTTAACCAAATTAATACCAAGATGTTCAAGGACAATGGATTAAGAATCTGCAACTGAAAAAATGTGATTTGGAAAGGAAGGAGGGAAAAACGATAAGAGCCTCACAGTGCTGCCAAGTGTTTCCAGCAAGATCTTTAGCCCTCTTAGAGGCTTCTCCGACCCTCTTTCCCCATCTCCCCAGCACATCCCGAACAGTATCAATCGAATCTAAAGCATAAGCAATCAACAATCAAAAAGGGTTAGCTCAACAGAATTCTTTCAAAGCAAGCTATAAAAAAAACGTTAATCACAACTCCATAACCCTAGATTGAAACAAAAGAGTAATGGAACATATATCATATTTTACAGATCACATCGAGAGAGAGAACTCACTCTTCAATGGAAACTGATAATGAAGAGTAATCTGCAACTGAAAACTTGTTCACAAGATTCCTGGGATTATGCTTTTTTCTGATTCGCAGCTTATGCTAGACTAGACCATGTATTTCTTATTTCAAGAGTTCTATTTTGGCTTGAACTAACTGCAACTCGAGAGGTGTTTTCTGAAATTAATTGTACTTCCAATCAATAATTCCATATCATTTACCTGGTATCCAAATCTATCTTAGTATCTTTAGCATCTACTGCCTTACTCCTTGATTGGGAATGGAAAGAAATCAAATGAAAGGGGTTAAAATATAGACAGCAACTAGGAGCAAGTAGCAGCAACAAACAGATGCATAATACTCGGAGCAACCAAGAACTACGAGGCAACAGCTGGAATGCTCTGGACTGGAGAAAAACCAGAAGTTAAAGACCTACTGCAGTTAACTACTACACCTGGGATGCACATGGACAAGTTGAAGTTTTGAGAGCTATACCCTACCCACCTGATTCAGTTCATGTTGTATCCCTTAACCTTTTACTTATTTCTGAATAAAACAAATTCTGAAGCAAATTCTGACGCTAACACTACTGCATATCTTGGATGTGGGAGATATGAAATAAAACCCAAGAAAACATAGCAAATTCAGATCAATTGACAGCATAATTTACTCATTACATGTACCTTTCAGAAGCATAAATGCGTCTTAAATGAGGCGTAATCTCTTGAGTACAGGTTCAAAGTCTTCTATGAGCAGTTCATCTTCTTCATCATCTGAAACACGTACAATTTGTATAAAAAGTCAGGTAACAGTAAATAAGATTACAGTTAAACCAATAGTATAACAACTTGCACTTACTTTGGTAGCAATTCAGCCAATCACGAGAGCATATTAACGCCTCAACGTGTTTTGGTAAGATGGACGAGCGGAACTTGCTTGCAATTTGGCCTCCAATGCAAAAGGCAGATTCCGCAGCAACAGTCGTGATTGGAATGCACATTATATCAAGAGCCATTGAAGAGAGTTGGGGATATCGGTTCCTATTACCTTTCCAGTAATTTAAAATGTCCAATTTCGCATTTTCTTTTCTATCAATTCTGGGTTCATCAAGGTACAATTCTAATTGAGATTTAGACCTGTTCGACATGTACTCTTGACTATCATATAAGTCGAATTCCTGCATAAAGTTACATAAAGTGAATTAAATAATGGGACATAACTAGTTCAATGCATAATTTTACAGAATAACATAAATCAGAATTCTTTGTCAAAACAGCCCCTTACATCCATTTCATCAAGTGCATTGTCTTCAATGTCCACGGTTGTGCCAGAAGTCGATGACGGATGGGAAGTCGAATGAGAATCCATGTACTCGTCAAAAAGCAGTTTCAACTTGTCATGCACATGAGCTACTTTCTCCAAATATGTGTAATTGTTCAATTTCTTGAAAGCAAATTGAACAAACTGCAGCTTGTATCGAGGATCCAAAACAATGGTAAACGACAATATTAAACTGTAGGAACCCCAATACTTGTCAAATTTAGCTTTCATCTCTTTTGCCATTTCCCCTAAAACATCAACTTCATTTTCCATTTCCTCTATAAGAAGTTGAATTTTCCAAACATTCCGAAAATACAAATTTGCGGTAGGGTATCGACAGCCAGAAAAAAGAGTCGTTATTTCATAAAATGGCTTCAAAAATTTGGTAATCCTTTCAACATATCCCCACTCTTCGTCCGATGGACATGTCTTGAAACCCGTGTCCATCAACTTCAACTGAGAAAAGGTATGACGCTGCTTTAAAGCACTTTCAAGCATGAGAAATGTCGAGTTCCACCTTGTAACTACATCTTGCCTTAATATTTTGCTACCCGTTGCTGACATGCATTCGGCAAATTTTATCTTCCTAGCTTCTGAACTTCGAGCATATTTCACACTCTCTCGAACACTATGTATAGCATCACCAATCACTTTCAATCCATCTTGAACTATCAAATTCAAGATGTGTGCCCCACAACGAATATGTAAGAACTTTCCATCATATACAAGTGACTTCGTCAAACAAAAATGTTGCTTAAGGGACCCAACAAGCCCATCATTATACTTGGCATTATCCAAAGTGATGCTAAATATATTTTTATCAATGCCCCATTCTTTAAGAAAATGGATAATTCTCTCGGCTAGAATTGGACCAGTATGAGGAGGAGGTATATGATGAAATGTGAGAATTTGTTTTTGAAGAGTCCAATTATCATCTACATAGTGAGCTGTAAGAGCTAAATACCCATCACTGGTACAAGAAGACCATAAGTCTGAAGTCAAGCATATCTTACTTCGAGTCCTTTCTAAAGCTCTCCTTAGATTCTCCTTCTCTCTAGAATAGATTTGTACCACATCACTCACAGCCGTGTTTCTTGAAATACATTTTACCCCAGGATTCAAATAACAATGCAAGTCTCTTACCCCTTCATGCTCCACATGCATAAAAGGGTAATTATGTTTGATAACTATGTTTGATAACTTCTCACGATATATTTTTTTGATCAATATGACGATACGGGCTTTCTACTACGCGGCCAGGACAAGAACGAGTGTGTCGAAGCATACTAGTCGTACCTGATTTCGCTTCAGCAACATATTCTTGCTTGCATTTGGTACAAACTGCCATTTGCTTACCATCTTCACTACGAGGCAACAGCTCAAAACTTCCCCAAACTAGCGAGGTTTGCTTTCTAATGCGTTTGAGAGAGCAAATGCTCCCCTCAGCAAGGTTGCCACTGTTATCGTCATGGTTATTACTACTCTCGAACACATCGTCTTCGTCATCATTCACCTCCATCTACAAGAAGAAACCACAAGTCAGCAACTATTGCTATAACTCTATTACAGTTAATAACACTTGATCAAAAAAAATATTGCAGTTAACATGCTAGAGAACTTAAGAACTTAACAACTGTAAATTGCTCTATAGGAACTTAACAACAAGCAGAATCTTCGAGAAGTCTACAGAAGTATATGGCGCTAAGTTCGCATTGTGAACTGAAGGACGTTAGGAATTGAACTCGAAGTTTCAGATAGTGTCGTTCCAAGTGGGGAAAAAAATCAAATCCCATCATCCTGCCTTGGCACAATGTTCAGGTTGTTCAATGATTTCTCTAATTCCACGAGGTTTTCCCCCAGTTATCTCGCAATTTTACATCCAGGACGAAGGGAGAGAAACAATTTTCTTGATTCGATTTATCACAATTAGCAAGAGGGGAGAAAGGGCAGAGATGAAAATGCAAGGCTAAAGGACGAAAGCAACCACAACTTTGCATAATACAGCCCTGTCACGCTTCTGACATCCACTCATGAGGAACTTATGACCACATAACAATCCAGTCAAGGCCATAAAAGAAACATAAATTACTAAGAAAATAAAATTACTATAGACTATAGAAATGAAGTTCTTATCCAGTGGCAACAAAAGAAGGCAAGAAACACAATTATCCAAAACAAGAATTACATTAAGACCATAGGGCACCCAACTATTAGCTGAAAGAAAAAATTATTAGACATTTGCTCACAACTAGATTGGTCAAAACATATCAAACCATAGTTCCACTCTGACCACTCAAATTGTTTGCTTCCTACTATTGGCATGTGCAAAAGGTGAAAAATAACCTGGAAAGCGAAGAACAAGCATGGATAACACTGATTTTAATTCAAATTATATCAAAGTGATTTGTGAACTGCACATCTGAAGAATAAATTATATCAAAGGTCGTTCGAGCCTTTGGGAGTGGTAGTTAATGGGTATTTGATAGTAATTGATGTTTTTGGCTTATATCTAAAATAAATTCATGTTAAATTTACCACCCACCACGAGACAAGTCTGAACAACTAACTCCTACAAACACCCTTAGCACCCAATTCACCTACAAACTGACCTCAACCATCATCTCCACACAAAAAGACCACCTCATCCACAACCAAATTAACCACCTTAGTATATACCATCAGCCCCAAGAACAACCCATAAACCAGAAAAACAACACCTCCATAACAGCCTTAAACCCAGCAGCACATACACCACCACTTCCAGTTTAACCACCACCTCCATATCAATCAAGAAGTCCACCTCAACCTGCAATTCACCTAAACCCCGAACCACAGCCCCTGCCAACTTACCGACCCAAAACTCAGAAATCCACCTGAAAACCACCCTCACAGAACCACCTCTACCGCAGCCACCATCTCCAATAAACAACCTGCACCTTCGCCAAAACCACCAATCAACCTGGCCTCCGCCTATTTCCACCAATAAACCCAGCCATGGCCGCGACCAACATTACACTTGGAACTGCTGTAGACTGTAGTACACTATACACCCCCCTCAGTGCAAAAGTTTGTTCTTTTACTCATTTCCCATAACAAAAGCATCAAACCCTAGCCCCCCCCCTCTTTCACCTGCAGACTTCAATTGATGAAACGTCATTGTTCTCACTGAAATCGACTAAGGTACAGTTTGGAAGAGAGAATTTAAAGCATCAAACCCTAGCCCCCCTCTTTCCGAACAACGACTGAAACTCCTTGAAATCGTTGTTCGGAAAAGGCTTGATTCAAAACCCTAGTTACGATTTCAAGGAGGTTCAATTCAGTCACTGGTCGAAATTCAAAACCCTAGTTACGAAGAAAGAGAAGATAACGAAGATCTGAAGCCACAAACCTGAAATCGTCGCTTGGAATTGATGGGAGCTCTCGTTGCAACCGCCGTACCACACAGACGAAGAGAGAGAAAGAGAGAGATAAGAATGAAATATTGAAAGGAATACAGTGATACACGCAGGTCAAGTCGGGTTAGATGGGTTAGTCGGGTTCGCCCATGCCCGCCCACATAAGAGACGGGTTAAAATGGGCGAGCCCAACAAGCCCACTTTGTTAAATGAGCGGGTTTGAACCCGTTTAATCACAATGGGCATGGGCGGGTTGGTGGGCTGGGCTGAGATTGACAGGCCTAGATATGCATATGATTTAGACCTTGTGATAGTTCAACATCAGATCTTAGAAGAAAATTTTTTGCATGCAACAAGTTTTGAATTATAGAAAACCATAAAACTCATGTTTTGAGCAGATTTGACAAACTTGAGAAAAATACTTAACCAATTCCAAAAATTCTGAAAAATTTACGAATCGTGTATTTTCACATTCTAGTTATACAGTAAAAATTCCACAGTCATTGGAATTATATTTAATTTTTAATCGGCAAAAAATTTGGGCTATTTTAACAATCTGCCCAACCAAGACCAGATGAGTTTACATATAATTCATTTACTTATTATTGTCAAATGATTACCAAAGTAAGATACGTTGATTCTAAGGAGTGTTATATACATGTAGTTAAAATTTCATAAGTTTTGGACTTCATATGAATATTTTATGAATTTACTCTTAATACCGCTTTCATCATCTATTTTACACCTAAAATGCTCTGAAATTTTAAGGTTTAAAAATAATTAGAAGTTTTTATAATTTTTGGTATTTTTATATATTATCACTAAACTCTTTATCTATGTTATGTCAAAATTTTGGGTTCCAAATAATCACCTTTTAGCCACTTATGAATTTGTGTACTAGCGATAGTCAGACTTTTCATATGAGCAAATTTTAGAAAATTTTTCAAGTTTCTTAATGCTAGTTTACGAAGCTAGGTTATGTAAGTTACTTTTAGTTCATTAAATGTCATTATTTTATATGCTTCATTAGACATTCATATGCATCGAATATGACGTTTAAGGCCCTGTAAGTATATAAATATGGGTAGAGTTATATCATGTTACATTCATAAGACTAGTATCATTTAGTTAAGTGATGAAATTCTATCTTCCCTTAAAAAAAGCATTTAGTTAAGTGATTGAGGCGTGTGCTATGTTTGGAATGATTTCATGCTAAGTGATTATGTGCTATGTTTAGAGTGACTTCATGCTAAGTGATAAATGTATGATTTGTAGCCTTCTTTGCTACTTGCGTGACAACGGAGTTGATGCGCATATTCTTAAAGATTGTTGAATTAAACTAAGGAATGTTATTTAAATTGATTAATCTCGCAAGGTGAGTTACCCTACCTCCCGAAATTCGTACATGACCTCAAGTTTCTTACAAGATTACGTATGTTCATGTTGTCCCTATTATTATGTATTTATGATTTTCTACTCAAGTGAATATTTTATGTCCCATGGATGCTAAGAAAGATAAAGAACACTTAGTAACATAAAACACGATTTTCAGAAAGGCGACGGTTACCGGACTGAAATCTCGTGTCGGGTACAGGCAGGCTATGGCCCTTTTGCCGGGGTAATATAAGCAGGTAACGCGTCGCCTCACGATCCGTCGCGATAGACATGTTCGTACGTTATGTTATGTTAAGTCACGAAGGTTACACGGGCCATAAGATAAGAAACTAAGAAAGCATGTTCAAGTTTGATAAGGTCTCTACGTGAGACAAAGCAAGATTCCTACTTGGAACAATACGATTTCACACTATACAAGTTATGTTTTACGTTACGCTTTCTTCATGATACAAGTTATTATGAATGTCGTGATATTTCAAGTTTCACAAGTATATGTATGTATGACTATGTCTAATGTTCATGACGCTCTATGGGTAAGTTAGCCCCTTTTCATTTTCAAACCTACGGAGGGGCGTATATGTATTCACTGAGCTAGTTGAGCTCACCCTTTCAAATTAACTTTATTTTCAAGTTTTAAGGACATATAAAAGGCAATAAGTATAAAGGCATTAAGTTGATATGTGGAAACGTGCTTGATGGCGCTTGTGTTCTCATATGTTGCATATATGTTAGATGACTTGAAGCGATTATGTACATGTTGGCGATTTGTCCTAAAAATGTTTAAGTTATGTGATTATGATTTATAACCTTGCATGAGCCCTTGTATTATACCTACTACCTTTACCGGGTTATGCTCTGTTTATGTATGAGTCGAGATGGCTAAATGGTTATTATTTCCAAGTTGAAACTTTATTTGTTTTGAGCAACTCTTACAATTCAAATTGTTTATCAAGAAGACCACAAGTAAATCGTTAATACGCTTCCACAAATTTTTTAAAGAGAAACTTTTATCACGACTTTTTCAAATTTACTTTTTAGCCTCTCCATGAGTCAAGGCCTCACCGGCATGTTGCGCCCTCCTCCCGTTAACACATAGTTTTATTAATTGCTAATCGGGGTCGGCTGGAGGTGGACGTGACATTGTTAGCATTTGATCATCACATGTAGGACAACACTACTAGAAAAAGTTTCCATTTGTCATTTCGTTTAGACATACGTTAGACCCGGAATAAAATCTTGGAAGGTTTACGGCGGGAATGCGTCTGGTGTAGTAAAAAATCATGGATAGTTGTACCAGTGCTTTTATCCGTGAGCTTGGATGCGGGACTTTCTTGTCACCAATCACTATTTGTATAGAATCTTTACGGGAATATGAGAGGTTGAGGATTTTGTTAAGTTAAATAGATTTCCCAATCTCGAAAAAACAATACAAAAAGTTAATAATACTTATAATGTTTAGATCGAGTTGTATTTATATACTACATTAGCATATTGTTGCATGAGCTAGTTATTATATCAAGTCTCGAGTTTGGATAGCCGAGTAAAGTATGTAAAGTTTGATAGGATCAAGACTTTGGGAGGATGACTTATGGTTTCATCTCGATTCTAATTTGCTTTGAAGGAGCAAAACGTAGTGTGGGAGAATTTGATAACACGGTTTTAGGAGTTAATTCTTAGGAATTTTATCTACCTTTTTGCGAGTGATTTGAGTTAGTTTTGGGGATTTCGGCCTTTATTTTGCAGGGTTTACATGAAGTGATCTTCGTATGCGTTATTAAAATTGAGGGTGATTTGTTGCATTAATTTAATCTGTTTTAGCACATATAATCTCTTGGTAGTTTGTGTTGGAATAGATTTCCTAGAGGCAATCTTATTTAGTATGAACATTACTTTTGGCTAGAATATTCATTGTATTATTTATGGAGATATTTAATATAATGAAGTCCTTAGATTACAAATGTGTTTGTTTATCTTAAATATCCCTAGTCAATTATACTGATTAATAGGAGGATCAACTATAGACTGGTATGGGGTTGGATTGAGATGTAGATATCACGATCCAACACATAGGTATGCATTAAGGGTAATAGCATACTGGATTGGCCCAAAACGAGGAGGCTAAATACATGTTATGTAAAGTCACAAGTGCTTCTCGTAGTGCCAACGGTATTGTCATCCTTAGACTTGAAGTCACTCGATCATCCATGAAAGTGTGTAATGTAGACTAAATACAGGACCTAAATACTCTAAAAGGGGGGGGGGTTGAAAAGAGTATGGTAAATTTTTGCAAAACTCAAAGTTTAACAGAAATACTTTGTGTGAAACTCAAATCACAAGGCCTTGAGATTTTAGTATACTGTCTGAAACTTAGGCAAAATAGTAAGCTTCAAGGCCTTGAACTGTAAACAATTCCAAACAGCTTTTGAACCCTAGTTTGATTTGAGTTGTGTGCAGCAGATAATAATCAAACTGTAAAGTAAAGAAGACAAAGCAATTTACAGAGTTCAGTCCCAATGGACCTAATCTCTGCCTGAGGGATCTAATCCCACCAGGATTGGGCAAACACTTCTTATTACTCACACAGAAACAACCCTAGATCTTCAAGCCTAAGTGATTTCCCTTACACCTATATAGCTTGTGGTTCCAAACATATCTAGTTCCAGCTACTAACTATTGAGCTAACAAGAACCTCTTGTTGTTCACTTGAACAACCAACCACTAGGTTAAGTGAGGTTTAAGATAGTATAAAGATACACAGATAGAAGTACAAGTGAAGAACACAGTATGAAGATAAGCTGTTGAAGCCTGGATGTGTTCTTCTGGAAAACTGGATTGATTTGATCTTCTGTAATCTTGAATAAAGCTTGAATGATCGTGTGTTTGAATGAATGATCTCCCACGATTTTGTCACACCTCTCTGAGTATTCTGCAAGCCTCTATATTCTTCAAAATTCAAACCAGTCTCTTTTATCCATAGCTGCAACTGATTGAGAGATTTTAGGATCTCAGTTCCTACAAATCCTCTTTCTGTTTTCAACTGAAATTCAAACAAATTCAATTGGATATCCGTTGGAGTTTGTTGAGATTGCTCCTGCACGTTTAACAACCCTGCAACAGCATTGAAACACAGCAACAACAAAATCCAGAAAGATAACAGTGCTATGACTGTTTGGTTATCCAGTTTCTGATAAAACTGTTTAACAGACTAGAACAATAACCTGTATATCTTATAAACATATGAATCATGAAAAAACAAGTTTAAGACACTTAGAAGTGAGTAAATAATCACAATACTAAGAATCACAACCTTCAAGAAAGAATCAACTAAGTTCTGTAAAAACTGTCAACAGCTCAAGGCACATCTCAAGGCCTTGGAGCTCTGAACCTGCTTCACAGAATTTCAAAGTTAAACCCAGATAACTTTGATTCTTCCTGTTCTGATCATCTGCAATCGTGTTAGACATATAAATATTGTAATCCATAAGTATGTATAATCAGATATCCAATCTGCAACACAGAACTGTTAGAACATATAGCAGAATAAGATAACTCTCAAGGCTTTGAAGTTCAGTCAATATCTGAAGTCCTTGGGATAACTGAGATGCTTTGCTGCTTATGTCTTAGTCTTTGTCTTTCATCACTCAAAACAATTAGCAACCAAAACACATTCAAGGCTGTACTGAATCCACCTCTGTAGCTGCATCAACACATGTGTCTTCATTAGCATCTTCTTCATCAGTTTGTTCATACAAATCTTTTGAAGTAAGCACCACTGGAATTGGCTTCTTCTTCTTCTTCTTCAGAACATCTCCCAGCTTCTCTTCTGAGTCCACACTGGTGTCATGACTAGTAGCAGAAGGTATCTTCTCCAGATTCAAGCCCTTGATGACAACATCCAGCTTCCCATTCATAACATTCATCAAGCCCTTGAACTGGTTGAATTCAGTTGACAGATCAAATAACCTTTGTCTGAGATCTTCAATCTCAACCTGCTGATCTTCTAACTTCTCAACTAACAGAGGGTAATCCTCATTGGCTTGTCCTTTCCCTGATGTAGTCCCCTTAGGCTTCACAAACTCCTTCTCAGCAAGTTCTTCCTTTGACAAATCAGAATAAAACTTCCAATGCCCTTTCCCAGTTTGAACTACTCCAATCCTCTGAGGTGCAGTCTCATCTATCAACCCAAAACCTCCAGTAATATTTTCTTTTCCTTTCACAGGAACATCAAAATAGTCAAAGAAAAGAGATAACAGGTTGGCATATGGAAGAGGATGGTTTCTAGTTCTGTTTGCACAATAAATCATAGCTCCATAACAACTGTTGGCAAATCTATCTCAAACCCTTGAGATATCAGATACATCAAAATCAGAACTTTATCAGTTACTAACTTCATTGAGTTCTCCCTAGGAACTACACTCCTCATCAGAATTGTAAACAAGATTTTGGCTTCACAGTTGAGCACAGAGTGTGTCAACTGCTTTGGACCAGAGGGAACACCTTCAATAAAAAACAGCTCCTTTGACTTATCCAAACACTCCTTCCTATCAGGATAATCTCCAACATTGTATTTCCTAGGAATGCCCAAGACTTTGGAAAAAGTCCTATGATCTAACCTCAAATCCACACCAGCCACTTTTGAAGTTAACACCATTTTATCATCACCTTCAGAAACCAAGTTCAGATAAAATAACCTAGTTAACCTAGGATAGGCCTTTGAACTAGGATTCAACACCTTTCAAACAACAGTTTCTCTTAACTTTCTCATGCAGTCTATGTCCAAATTATCCAATAAATCATCAGAAATCATGCTACAGAAAGCTACCTTAGATGAAGCATACCCTTGCATCCAAACAATTCTAACCTCAGAACTAACAAACCACTCTGTAGGAAGTACATTCTTACCTTGATATCCTTTCTTAGTTGCAGCATCAACTTGCTTAACCCTAGTTTTCTTCTCAGAGGGTTTGGTCTTTTCTTGTCCTCCTTCAGTTGGTTTCTTCTGGCTTTCCTGAGTTGATTTCCCTTTTTCCTCTTCACCAGTCTTTTTCTTTTCTCCCCCTTTCTTCTTCTCTGACTTAGGTTGATCACCAGCATGTGTCTCTTGTTGTGGATCAACACTTGAGCCTTCATCTCCCTTCTCTGTTCTGTACTTATTTGCAGGAGGGGTATCCTCATGCAAACTTTCAGTGTTTTCTGAATCTGAATCAGAAATCACTATATTCTCCTTCTTATTTGCTCTTCTTGGATCTGCCAGAGGGCTTTCCCTGTTGCTGAATTCTGGCTGATTTGCGCTCCATTTTGGGGTTTAGGGTTTTGAGAAGAGAATGTGATTGAGAGGAATTGAGAGAGAGAGTAGATTCGCAGAAAATTGAAAGAGAATGAGAAGAAAAAACCCTCACTTTCAGCTTAAGTAGGTTGAAAAGGATGAGTCATAAAAGGACTCTGTTATATCAACATGCAAAAAGGATCTTGAAAAATCTTTTTGTGATATTTTAGATTCTCTGAGTAATTCAAATATTATACAGTTATCTAAAAAGATAAGATATAATATTTTATGATCCATTTTTTTTTTAAAAATTCAGATATTATCAAGACCTGGAGAACAATCTCAAGGCCTTGAGGTTTTCTGCAGTTTGAGAAACTTCAAAGCTTTGAGTTATACTTTCAAGGCTTCAAAAAGTATAATCTCAAGGCTTTGAGATTCCAGCACATAAACACATATAAGCACTAATACTCCCCCTAAACCAATGAATCCTTGTTTAACATCCCCAATTCAAGCCTTAGAGATGAAAACCTATCATCTCGCAAAGGTTTAGGAAAATATCAACAATCTGCATTGAAGTAGAGATAAAATTTAAAACAGCATCACCTTGTTATGCATGATCTCTAAGAAAATAATGTCTCACATCTATGTGCTTTGTCCTTGAGTGCTAAACTGGATTCTTAGAGATTGAAATAGCACTTGTGTTGTCACAATGAATCGGCACATTTCTGAAGTTATAGCCAAGATCTCTAAGTTGCTGAGCAATCCATAACACTTGTGAACAGCAAGCACCAGCTGCAATATATTCAGCTTATGCAGTTGATAATGCTACATAATTTTGCTGTTTGGAATGCCAACTGATCTATGAAGATCCCAAAAATTGACAGCATCCAGAAGTACTTTTCCTGTCTACTTTATATCCTGCAAAATCTGCATCTGAATAGCCACTCAACATAAAATTAGATCTTCTTGGATACCAAAGCCCTAAGTCTCTGGTTCCATTCAAATATCTAAAAATTCTTATGACTGCAGTTAAATGACTTCCCTTAGGATCTGCTTGAAATCTAGCACACATACAGACACTGAACATAATATCAGGTCTGCTTGCAGTTAAATACAAAAGTGATCCAATCATACCTCTGTATTCCTTTTGATTCACACTCTTACCATTTGAATCTTTGTCTAAAGAGAGTGATGAACTCATAGGGGTCTTAAGCACCTTGGACTGTGACATATTGTACTTTTTCAATAAGTCCTTGGTATATTTTCCTTGATGCACAAAGATTCCTTTCTTCATTTGTAATATATGAAGTCCAAGAAAGAAATTCAGTTCACCCATTAGGCTCATCTCATACTCCCTGCACATCAGACTAGAAAACTCTTTTGAAAGAGCATCATTAGTAGCACCAAATAATATATCATCTACATAAATCTGAACTACTAACAGATCACTTTGATGGTGTTTAATGAAAAGTGTTTTGTCAACTAAGCCTCTTTTGAAATTATTTTCAAGTAGAAATTTTGAAAGTCTGTCATACCAAGCACTTGGAGCTTTTTTTAAACCATAGAGAGCTTTATCCAGTTTATAAACATGATCAGGAAAATTTTCATCTTCAAAACCAGGAGGTTGTGCTACAAAAACATCTTCTTGTAAATATCCATTCAGAAAATTACATTTAACATCCATTTGATAAAGCTTTATGTGATTGTGAGATGCAAATGCAAGAAGTATTCTAATAGCTTCTAACCTGGCAACAGGAGCAAAAGTCTCCTCATAATCTATACCTTCTTCCTGATTATATCCTTGAGCTACCAGTCTGGCTTTATTTCTTACCACTTTGCCATTCTCATCAAGCTTATTTCTGAATACCCATCTGGTTCCAATAACTGATTTCTCTTTAGGTCTGGGGACCAGATTCCAAACCTTGTTCCTTTCAAACTCATTCAGCTCACTCTGCATTGCAATGATCCATTCTGCATCTTCTAGAGCTTCCTTGGTATTCTTAGGCTCAATCAAAGATACAAATTCACTAAAAGAACACAAGTTCTTTAACTGTCCTCTTGTCTGAGTTCCAGTTGATGGATCTGATATAATGTTATCAGCTGGATGGTATGCAAGGTACTTAAACTTCTTTCTTGGTACCCAGAAGTATTCTCCTTCAAGGCTTTGAGTCCTTGAAATAGTAGAGGGAGCATCATAGAAAGTTTCAGCTTCTGTCTCAAGGCTTTGAGATTTTGGTTCTGCAGGAGGTTCAAGGCCTTGAGATTGTGCTGATTGATTCTGCACATTAGTTTTGCCTTTGTCTTCTTTCACAGCATCATCATCTGATTCATGCTTGTTCAAATCTAGATCTGCAAAACTTTCACTCGGAGAATTATTAGTACTTTCATCAAAAATTACATGAATGCTCTCTTCCACAATCTTGGTTTTCTATTATAAACTCTATAAGCATTGCTAGTTTGAGAATATCCAAGAAATACACCATCATCACTTCTAGCATCAAACTTACCAAGATTGTCTGTACCATTATTATGCACAAAACAGATACAACCAACTGGTTTGAAATAATAAATAGTAGGCTTTCTACCTTTAAACAGTTCATAGGGGGTCTTTTTCAAAATTGGTCTAATCAAGCATCTATTCAGCACATAATTGGCAGTGTTAACAGCTTCTGCCCATAAAAACTTTGGCAAATTACTTTCAAGAAGCATGGTTCTGGACATATCCTCAAGTGTCCTGTTTTTCCTTTCAACTACTCCATTTTGCTGTGGAGTTCTAGGTGCAGAAAAGTTTTGTGAAATGCCATGCTTTTCACAAAACAAATCAAAGTCAAGTTGATCAAAATCCCTACCATGATCACTTCTAATGGATGCAACAGGTAAATTTTTCAAAGTTTGAAGCTCTTTCAATAGTCTATAAAATTCAGATAAAGCTTCATTGTTGTCTCTAATAAACATCAACCAAGTAAATCTCGAATAATCATCAATTATAACAAGCATATACCTCTTACATTTTGGAGTCTGAACTCTCATAGGACCACACAAGTCCATATGAAGCAATTCATAAGGGTCTATAAGTACTTACAAAGTTATTTGTCTTGAATGAGCTTCTGGTCTGTTTACCTTGTACACATGCCTTGCAAACCTCATCATCTGAAAATTTCTGTGATGGTAAACCTCTTACCAAGTCTTTTGAGATGAGTTTATTCAAAGTATGTATACTAATATGCCCAAGCTTTCTGTGCCAAATCTTTGAATCATCCTTCAAGGCCTTGAGGCATTTTAGCTTGTCACCTGCAACACTGTTAGTATTCATAGCATATAGATTATATGATCTAGGAGCAGTGAGTATGCAATCACCAGATTTTTCATCTTGCACCACACATTTCTCCTTGTCAAATATAGCTTTATAATCTTTATCACATAACTGAGAGATACTAAGCAAATTATACTTAAGTCCATCTACCAGATAAACATCAGATATAGAATTTGTAGAACCATTACCAATACTACCAATACCAATGATATTGCATTTTGCTTTGTCACCAAGTGTGATTGTTCCTCTTTATTTTTTCTGTAAGTTCAGTGAAGAGAGACTTCTTTCCACTCATATGTATGGAACATCCACTGTCTAAAATCCATTTCTAATCTTTCGAGGCCTTGGTGACATCCTGCAAAAAAAAAATCATTGCCTCAACAGGCTGTTAGACCAAGTGCAGAACTTTGAGTCATACTCAGAATCAGCCATATTTGGTGGCCTACTTCCTTTTGGAACCCAAATCTGCCTAACCTGTCCCTTAAGCTGATAAGGATAAGTATTCCTCATAATATGAGGTTCTGATCTTCTGAAGGGACAAGTTAATATGACATGACCAATTTTTCCACAGTAATGACATTTTAGAGAATGTCTGCTACCAGATTTGACAAAAGTAGTTTGGCCTTTCTTTGGAAAATTTGGATTATAGCCAATCCCACTTTTATGCATTGATTTCAGACTTCCTCCAAGAATGAGATTCAGATTATGTTCTGAGCCTGTAAACCTAGCTAGGACCTTCTTGGACTCTTGAAGTTTCTCATTCAAAGAACAGATCTGTTGTTCTAAATTCCCAGAATGAGTCTTTAGATCAGCATATCTTTCAGTGAAAAGAGTGTTTTGATCAACAACCTCTTTTATCTGTGCCTTCAAGACTTTGAACCTGCTGTCCAAGGCCTTGAAGTCTTTTTCCAGCTTTGTCTTAGAAACTTCAACAGTTTTTTTTAAAAAAACTAGGTCCAGGTTTTCTTTTACCTGCTCATGAATCTTAATCTTTAAAGCATAAATCTCATTTCTATAACTTTCCTCATTTAAAAACATACTTTTGAGAATTTCAGGAAGTACATCAGAAGGACTAGCAAGTAAACTTTTTACCATGTCTTCAATATGTCTGTCTGATGAATTTTCCTCATCATTCTTTGCCATGAATCATAGGTTTGCTTGCTCTTCTTCTGTGTCTGAGTCACTTGATGAATCAGAATCACTCCAAGAAGCCATCATGGCTTTCTTCCTTCTGTTGTCACTGTCTTTCTTCTGAAAGTTCCTATTCTTCTTCTTTTGTGGACAGTCCCTTACTAAATGATCTGCATCACCACACTCTAAAAAATTCATTACTTTAGTTTTATGTGACTGTGATGAAGATTTACCTTTGTATTACTTGTTGCCTGAGGGTCTTGATCTCTCTCTGTTGTAATCTCTGTTACCAGAGTTTCTTTTCTTTTTTAGAATCCTGGCCAAGGCCTTGGAGATCAATGCTAAAGCATCTTCATCATCAGGCTCATCCTCAGTCTCAAGGCTTTGAGACTTTTCACTATCTTTTGCCTTAAGTGGTAGGTTCCTGATGTTTTCACTCAAATCACCTTCCACATCCTTCATAGACATTTCATGAGTGAGAAGCTTTCCTTGTAGATCATCTAGCTGAAGAAGACTCAAGTCCTGAGCTTCCTCAATGGCTGTTGTCTTTGGCTCCCACTTGGCTTTTGGCAAGCTTCTCAGAATCTTTCTGACCTTCTCTTCATTTGAGAACTTCTTTCCCAATGACTCCAGGTTGTTCACTACATCAGTGAATCTTTTGAACATCTCCTTGATGGTCTCATCTGAATTCATCTTGAACAAATCATATTGCCTCAGAAGTATGTTGATTTTTAACTGCTTAACCTGGCTGGTTCCTTCATATGTCACCACCAGTTTATCCCATACTTCTTTGGCACTCTTGCAGTTTGACACTCTGTTGAACTCATCTGCATTTAGAGCACAGTATAACAGATTCATATCCTTGTAATTTTTTTATACCTTTTCCAGTTCAGTGACTGAAAGATTTTCCTCAGACTTGATACATCTGGCTCCATCAATTGTAGTGTAGTACTCATGAGGACCATTCTGAACTATTTACCATAGTTCCATGTCTTGATCTATGATGAACATCTTCATCAATGCCTTTCAGTGCATGAAGTTATCACCAAAGAAAAATGGAGGTCATTTTGGCTGCCCTTCCTTGTGAGAATCCACCATCTCCTACATTACTCATAGTCGCCAGAATTATTAGATCTAAAACAGTGACACAAGCTCTGATACCAATTGAAAGTGTGTAATGTAGACTAAATATAGGACCTAAATACTCTAGAAGGGGGGGGGGGTGAATAGAGTATGGTAACTTTTTGCAAAACTCAAAGTTTAACAGAAAGACTTTGTGTGAAACTCAAATCTCAAGGCCTTGAGATTTTAGTAAACTGTCTGAAACTTACAAAGGAAAAATAGTAAGCTTCAAGGCCTTGAACTGTAAACAATTCCAAACAGCTTTTGAACCCTAGTTTGATTTGAGTTGTGTGCAGCAGATAATAATCAAATTGTAAAGTAAATAACACCAAGCAATTTACAGAGTTCAGTCCCAATGGACCTAATCTCTGCGTGAGGGATCTAATCCCACCAGGATTGGGCAAATACTTCTTATTACTCACACAGAAACAGCCCTAGATCTTCAAGCCTAAGTGATTTCCCTTACACCTATATAGCTTGTGGTTCCAAACCTATCTAGTTCCAGCTACTAACTATTGAGCTAACAAGAACCTCTTGTTGTTCACTTGAACAACCAACCACTAGGTTAAGTGAGGTTTAAGATAATATAAAGATACACAGATAGAAGTACAAGTGAAGAACACAGTATGAAGATAAGCCGTTGAAGCCTTGATGTGTTCTTCTGGAAAACTGGAATGATTTGATCTTCTGGAATCTTGAATGAAGCTTGAATGATTGTGTGTTTGAATGAATGATCTCCCACGATTTTGTCACACCTCTCTGAGTATTCTGCAAGACTCTATCTTCTTCAAAATTCAAACCAGTCTCTTTTATCCACAGCTGCAACTGATTGAGAGATTTTAGGATCTCAGTTCCTACAAATCCTCTTTCTGTTTTCAACTGAAATTCAAACAACTTCAAGTGGATATCTGTTGGAGTTTGTTGATATTTCTACTGCACGTTTAACAACCGTGCAACAGCATTGAATCACTGCAACAACAAAATACAGAAAGATAACAGTGCTATGACTGTTTGGCTATCCAGTTTCTGATAAAACTGTTTAACATACTAGAATAATAACCTGTATATCTTCTAAACATATGAATCATGAAAAAACAAGTTTAATACACTTAGAAGTGAGTAAATAATCACAATACTATGAATCACAACGTGCAAGAAAGAATCAACTAAGTTCTGTAAAAACTGTCAACAGCTCAAGGCACATCTCAAGGCCTTGGAGCTCTGAACCTGCTTCACAGAATTTCAAAGTTAAACCCAGATAACTTTGATTCTTCCTGTTCTGATCATCTGCAATTGTGTTAGACATATAAATAGTGTAATCCATAAGTATATATAATCAGTTATCCAATCTGCAACACAGAACTGTTAGAACATATAGCAGAATAAGATAACTCTCAAGGCTTTGAATTTCAGTCAATATCTGAAGTCCTTGGGATAACTGAGATGCTTTGCTTCTTATGTCTTAGTCTTTTTCTTTCATCACTCAAAAAAATTACCAACCAAAACACATTCAAGGGTCTTTGACTCAACAATCCAGATGTGGAAACTTGTGTTTTGATATCGTCAAACACTGCACCGTAACTGGGTAGTTATAAAGGCGTTAATCGGACACAATAGGAATCAAGCTTAGAGATGATAGTTATGTAGATATAATTTGTCCCTCCCACATAACGGGATCAAATATTCGCGACCACTCGAGGGATGGTGCTTATAGAATGTCTGGCCAGAATCAGATAAATCAATATGGATAAGACTATTCCCAGGATCGAGAAACTATGGATTGGATATACGAGTGTGACTTGTATGTCTCGTTTCCAATCCGGATATAGAGACAAATGGATGAGATAATACTTGCACAAGGTTTGTCAAAGTAATGACTATCTCTATTAGTTGGGTGGCATGGATGTGTTGCTAGACACCGCTCCATGTTAGTAATAGTTACTACCAACTAAGTAGAAATGTATGGGGTCACACACCTTATAGATTAAAATAGACTAGGGAATTAATTAATATGATAATTAAATAGAAGGATCTATACGCAACTACTTGCAAACTTATTAGAAATAATTTGCAAGTTGGACTAATCCATGTATGGACAAAATTAGGATATGGGCCTTTATGTAGTTAACAAGGAGTTGTTGGACTATATAAAGGACACTCCTAGATTATTTCTCACACTAATGCTCATAATAAACTAGTGAGAGAGAACAAATCAAGGAGAGAGAGCAAGACAAGTCTAGGCCGAACCTAGACCCGTCCGCCCCATACCCGTCGGCCAAGAGGAGACCGAGCCTCTCTTTGGTCTCCGTTGTGTGATTATTATTCTTCCTTATTCCACCGGTTGCTAGAACAAGACATGGAATCTAGTTCTTGATCCTAGGCGTGGACTAGCTATAGATACGTAAACTATATTTTGCGTTTGAAGTCATCAAACGCGACAAACAAAGTAATTGTTACTACAACCTTCACTATCGTTATGATATCTCTTCTTGTGATCCTTGGAGGGTCTTGTGCGGATCATTATTATTGATTTTTCGCTGTGCAATCCTTTACAAAACCCTACAGTTTGTCCGTGTTTTCTTGAACAAGAGCATGGCCATGGCAGTTGAATTTGGAGCATGGAACAAGCTTCGAAAGCAAGAAAGCTCATGAAAGGCCAAAGGAATTGAGAAAAGGTGAGCTCAAGACACCATATGCATGAGAAGAGAAGCACTCTCTATTCCTCGTGAGAGCTAAAGGCTTAGCCAAAAATCAGAGCCACTGCTCGCACGATCAAGAAACCCGTCTATCTTCCTTGTACAAGAATATGAAGGAGAAATTTAACTAAGTCATCTTCTCGTACAAGCATAAATTGGTCCTTTTATGCTCGCACGAGCAGCATGACGGGAAGTGGGGATCCTTTTAAGGCTAAAATGTAAATTCAAATTTTTAGCAAGGCAACAATGCCTTTAACCTCTATGACGACCTAGCCTCTGAAAATTTCATTAATTCACATCTTGGGAGCACTTGTGGAGCTTGGGGCATGGAGGATTCAACCCGGAAATATCAAGAACGTCAAATCGCCAAGATTTTGAAGCGTTTGGTTATTTTTTTTTCTTTTTTCGTTATCTAGTATGTTAAACACTTGGATCGATTTTTAAAGCTATGTCTATCTAATTTACTCGTGTTTGATTCAAGATTTTGTTTTAAATCTTAAATAAGTTTGACGTTTTATATTTCTTCATCTCTATCATTATTTTTATGCATGATGGCTTGTTCATCCACGGGTGTTATCTTTCTAGGTCCATGAGGGAGAGCCATAAAACCCTGACTCGGATGAGAGATGAAAATAATCCCGAATCATGAATAACCGAGAAAATTAGCTTTGTTCAACATTGTTACATGGTCGTTTTTGTCTTCCCATTGCGGGATAGTTAGACATTCCAAGTATCACGAGCATTGATCAAAACCGAATCAACTTTAACACCAGGAAAAGATTGTCGTCACACAAATGTTATGCTTAATTAGTTTATTTCACTTTATCTATGTGAAAATCCATAATTAACTATTATCTTTGTATTTTAGAGTATTATATAGAGTTTGTTTGATATAAATTGAAAGTCCAAAAAGTGTTTTTAAAATTAACTGGGTAAAAAAGCTCAATGAAGAAAATTATAAGTAACTGAAGATTCAATTGGTAGATTTATATTTATAGGAGAAGACAAATATAATATTTAAGTGTAATGGATACGTACAACTAGAGGCTTATAAATAGGCAAAACTAACTTATTGACTACTCAACGCTAAATTAGGAAACGATATCAAATAAACTAAATCGGGAGATTAAATGACCCTAATTGTTTCATTACTTAAATAACTCTAACAATCTAGCAAACTAAACAATACGAGATAATGTAATATCTTTAACAAACCACCTCAAACTCAACGTGCCAACAATGAGTTTGCAAGAAGAATGCTGGGATGTGAAAGAAGGCCAAGGTGGTTGCGAAGGCCGGAGCGGGAAGTAGGCCGAGGTGGTTGCGAAGGCCACGGCGACCTGGAAATTCGATACAAAAGATCTGGCAATCTGAGACTGGCATATCTATTTGATGTGTATGATGTGATCCATCCTGTCTGATGTGGCACACTCCCGTGTGCTTGATGTGACCTATCATGTTTGATGTGGCACACTATGTTCCTGTGTACGGGAGAATCCTTTGAGGAAGATTCAACGTACACCAAGAACAGGGGATAAGAGAAACACATAAGAGATAGGGTTGTGAGTAGGGAGAGAGTAAGACAATAATAGCTGTATGAGAGAGAGAGGCAGAGTTTTGGCAGAGCTTCCGCGTAGTTCAGGTGATTAGTGTTGTGTAAGGAAGGGTTAACGATCCTATATATAGTGAAGATATGACCGTTGTAGTGGGTTAATGCGCCCATTAATGACGGCTTAATTACCTTAACCACAACGGCACGTTCGTCCGTATATATAGGGACCGTTACGCATTTCGTCCGCGTATACCGGAACCGTTATGAGGTTGACCGGGTTTATGGAGCTCGTGCCATAAATCTCTCAAAGCAGTTACTCAAGCTCGCGCGCGGGCTTGGTTGTCGCTCGCGCGCGACAGGACTTACTCTAGCCTCCAAACCACTAAGTCCCTACAAGTCCCGTGTGGTGGTATGCGAGGGCCCTGTCTCGCAGCCCCCACGTGGATTAGCACGCGTGGTGATCCAGTGTGTGTGGAGCATAGCTAGGTGTGCTGGATGATTGCCACGTGGCTGTGATCTGTCTATCTGGAAAGCACTATCTACATTAGCCCACTTTTTGCGCGTGAAGACACCTAGTCGGATAGACTTCAATGCGCAAAAACCAGCGCGTGCGTCGTTGCCACGCACCAATTCAAATGCACGCAAAATAAGCCCCCGTGCGTGTCATTATGACCTAGGATCCCTAGATTCGTTCCTTCTGTCCTTCTAGGGTTTTAAGCGTGACGTCAGCTTCGTCCTGTAATTGCGCGATTCGGTGGTGACGGTTGTGATTCGACCACTGAAAAGACGCGACTCTTCAGTGTTTTTGAATAAATACTTCATGCCCTCCATTGTTTCAGAGTATTGCTTCTCTCTCTAAAGTGGATGTTTTCCGAGAGCCTCCGAGAGCAAATACAGATAATCAATCATCAGTTCTTTCTTGCCAATCGTCTTCTTCAACTTGCTTCATTATCACAAGGTTGGCTCTGCTCAATTTTTATTAATGTACTCCATACCTTCGAACTGCTTTGATTTTGAGAAATCCAAAATCGTTTGAAATACACCATATTCTGCAGAGAAGGTTTCTTAAAACCCTAAAACATTGAAACGACTTTAGACGATGATTTTCTGCAATTTTTCTGCAACTCCAAAACTCTGAATCTGTAACCGACCCAGAACTGTTTATCTTCCCCTTTTGACAGTTTCAAAACCTAGAACTGATTCTTAAATTTGAACTAAAAGTGGATAAACTTCTCCCCCCCCCCCCTTTTCTTGCTTTTTTGTAGAAATGGCCAAGACAAAAGCCTCCAAATCTGTGAAAGAACCCGAAGAAATCCCTGATCTTCCCAAGACCTTGTGGAAGAAAGCTCCATATCTAGGTGGAGAAGACTTTTATCATGATAGGGCTAAAGTAGAGAATCTACCGGCTCCCGCCACTGAAGATCTTCTACTATTGAGCCCTCTTACTACCTCAGCCAGGTTGGAATTAATTGACTCCAAAGATGTGGTGAGATTAGGTGTTGAAAATGGGTTCTTCCCCCATACTGACATTTCTACCCAGGCCTTTGTGCAAAAGATGGACTTAATGGATGAGTGGATTGACCACGTGCTGACCCACCATGCCATTATGCTAGACAAGGCTGGGATCTATTATGCTATTAGGGCTACGAAGGGTGCTGCTGTGAAGCTGGATCAAACCATGCTTCTAAACCTTTTTTCTCGATACTCACCTGTGACTAATACTTTTCACTTTGCTGAGTTTGAGTCCGCCCCTACTTTGAAATATGTTCAAATTCTGTATGAGATTTCCCCCATGGGCGAAGTCGATCCTTTAGCTGCTTTGAAACCTGGTCCAGAGCTCACTCTCTATGCGCAGATGGAGGAGTGTTTAACCGAGGTAAAGAAATTTCTACCTGTCGGACATCTGCAGATGTACTTCCCACATGGCAATTGGTCGAGACCTCCGCGAAGAACACTTGGGGAAAATGGGTGCAATACTTCTTTCGCGACTATGCGAGTAGCAAAATCACCAAAGAGATGCTGGAGAAGGATCCAGACGCGAAAAACTATGTCGAGGGAAAGGGGTATCATCTGACCTTGTGCGGCTTCCTCTGTGCCTAGCTGTCAAGATATTTGATCGACGGTCATCCTCATGACGGGGTCTTCTATCATGTCTTGCCCCTTGCTATTAAGCTGTCTCTTGGCAAGAAGGTAGCACTTGGGCCTCTAGTGCTAGGAACCCTGTATCACCGATTAGACCAGCTTGTGGTTGCGATTGAGGAGTCGCGTTGACGTCTTGATGTGTTGAACTTTGTCAACATTTCATTTGTTACCATGTGGTCTTTGAAAGGTGGCCCTCTTATGCTCATGTTCCTTCGAGACCCAATATGTGGAACTTTCCATGTGCGAAGAATGCAATTCCAAGCGGGAGAGCTGCCCGATGGTATAGGACCAATCCTCCCAAGTGTTCATGGAGTATGGTGTGCGATGATCGGAGAAAATTTACAGTCAGGTCCTACACTACTCGCATTGACAATGTGCGATTTTTCCCAAGGCTGTACCCTAGTAGAGATGGCTCCTCTGAAGACACCCTTCTCAAGAGACATGATCGCTACCGTGAATTCCTCTGCTGGTGCTTGAGAGGTTAACTACATGCCCTTGCCGAAAATGTTCCTGAGATAACTCCCAAGTACGAGCAGATCACAGTCGATGTTGACCGAACTCGCGTATCACCCCAGTTTGGCTTTGATGAAGTGGCACCTTCCATTTGGCCTAAGTCGATAAACAGGGATTGCTACAAGCGACTGCTGACAAAGAAGTGTAAATCAATCCTTCTTAGCAACTTGCCTTTCATCCAGCCTTCAGGGAGTCGTGTGGGTCGCCTTACCAAGAACTGGATCGCTTACGGGAACGCTCAGCAGGCCATATTTGATGTATCCTCACCTCCTCGTCTAAGCAAAGCTCCGACGATTAAGAGGAATACTTTCCCACCCCGCCAGAACTGCAGTTTGGACGATTCCAAATATGGTTTTTATTCCCTGCTTGATATTGACAACCACTTGTTCCCAACCACAATTCTTGAGGAGAAAATGACCGCTGTTAGGGGAGGAGTTGTACATGTGATCCAGTACAGTGAAGATTTGGCCAAGGTAAACAATTCTTCCTCATGCTTGAAGGACTTTCTTCTTTAAAACATGGATACTCATACAAAATTTATTTTTCAGTGTTGCTTGAGGAGGTTCGCATCCGGAGACCGTTGCCCGTCCTTGGTCAACTCCATTGTTAAGACAAAGAGGAAAAAGAGGGAAATTCCCGTGGAAATGGGACTGGCTCCCAAGGTGGAGGCTCGGATACGCGAGGAGATGGACGTATTTGCTCGATCTGTGATAGCAACGATGTTGAGGTGGATGCAGAGGTTGCCCCGAAGGCTAAAAAGCAAAAACAGAAGGGAATTGTGATTTCTTCGCCTCCTAGTGATGCTCCAACTTTGTCGCCTGTGAAGCCTCCCGCTTCCAAGGTCAAAGGCAAAAGTCGCATGCCAAGCAAGAAAGATCTTGAGGTTGAGACGTTCATCCCGTTTGATCAGGAGGAAGAAGAAGCAGAGGAGGATGGAGAAAGAGACGAAAGAGAAGAAGAAAGTGAAGAAGAGGAAAGAGAGGAAGAAGAAAGAGAGGAAGAAGAAAGAGAATATATAGGAGCAGAAAGCTCAGAAGGTACCTCAAATGAACTTATCTTCTTTAAAACATGGCCTTTGCAGTAGTTATTAACTAATTTTTCTTTGCAGATGATGATACGGAGACCATCAGTGGCCTTTTGGCCAAAGAGAAGAAAAAGACAAAAGGTTCTCGCTCCGACGCCTCTAGCGAGGCTATAGACGAAGGTATCATCGCCGAGTCTAAGAAAGAGAAGGAGAAAGCGCGAGGAAGGTTACATTGAGCTCATGAAAAGAAGAAGTCTAGAAGAGCAGCATGCTTGTAGTATGAGTGTGGCTGCCTTGGAACGTGCTTAGGAGGACTTTGAAGAAATCGCAGGCCGTGAGGAAGGTACAATCTTTAACCTTGCTGTAACTTATCAAGAAGTGATTTTTGGTGCGTTAAAGCATGGCTTATCAAAAGATGATATCCGTCAATGGTTAGTAAAAAAATGTGACGAACCCTCAGGTAAGCATTTGAACAAAGTTTGTAAACCAAGTTCAATAACTCATTACCTATTGTAACGAGTTTCTTCACGCCACCAGGCCACGCTCATCTTAAAGATGTGATAAATGAAGATACTTCTGTAGGATATGGTGTCGCATCTATAACATATGATGTTGGAGCTGCGATCCCACCTAAGTGTGGAGGTACTCGCTTTTGATCTATTAGAATAAAATAAGACATTATTTATAACGCGAGTTACCTCAACATGTTTTCCTCAATCTTGTCTCGCAGGTGGTGCTGCCCCAAATGATCCTGCTTGCGTTAACCTATTCCTCCTGCGGGTGATGTCGCCATCGCACAAGATACTACCGCTACTGTGCCAGCTGCGAGAGAGGTAATCAATGCGGTAGGTGTCAGCGATTCTGACGAGAACATGTTGGAGCAGAGAAATCAGCTTCTTATGTCCTATGTTCCAGAACGAAGCTCGCACGTTGAGAAACCTGTCGCGACCACTGAGGATGTAGGAGAACCTATAGAAGATGTTACTGAGGTATCTAATGATGTCGAAGTTGACACTGGGATGAGAGAGGGAGTGCTGAAGTTGAAGAGATGGAAGCAGAGGATGCTGGAGCCGGAGTTCATGAAAATGAATAGGTCATTGAAGACATAGCATCGCATGAAAATGTCGATGTTCTGATGGACGCTCCTGAGCAACAAGAACCTCTCGCGGACGAAGAAGTCCTTAGGCAAGCAGAAACCACAATTGTTGCAGAAGTTATTCCACCCGCTTCTTCAAGCGCTGCTGCACCTGAAAATCCCCCAGGGCCTCCACAAAATCTTGCTATTCCTTGTGTTGAGGTGTAACTTTTCCAAATTCCCACCGCATGGAGTTTTTGGGGTTCACAGGTTGGAACTGCCATCGCACCTGCCACTACTTATGTTATTCCTGCCAACTATAATGAGCATGAAGTTGAAGCTGACAGGCGAGCGATGCAGCAAGAATATGCTTCAGCTTTCCCTGTGATGCGCATTCCTTCTTTACGTGAAATCCTTGAGGGAACAGGTATACTATAATGCTACCATATGTCGTACTCTATTTTTTTTTAGCAACTTCAAGATAAGGCCCAAGGCAGATTGGACTTCGGATTCCTCTTCAACAGGGTTACCCAAATCCTCACATCTGCAATGCTGAAGTATGGCTACCGAAAACTCGCATTTGAGAAGAGGAAATTGGATGAGCAAAAGAAGAATGCTGAAGAAGCTGCCACTCTCTTCCATGCGATGAAGGCCAAGTATGAAAAGCTAAAACAAGAAGTGAACCAAGCAAAAGAAACATCGCTCCTGTTATCACCAGAAGACCCTTTAATCAAGGACTTATTTTTAAGGTTTCTCATATTGTAATGCTAATGTTTCTCCCCCTCTTTTTTCAAACATTGGGAATTTTATGTTAACTTGTGCTCTCTTTGAGGGTTTTGCACTCGAGCTTTGATGTATGTCAATTATGACGTCATGCGTTGACGTAACTTCCTTGATTATTGTGCTATCCTTAAAGTGGGCCCTATCCTTATCATGACCTTCCGTCATTAAATAGGGCGTGCTACTGTATCGTCGTAGCCTTTATTAGGGTAATTGATTCTTACCCGTTTTTGAGGCGTTGGTTATTGATTCTTACCCGTTTCCAAGGCGTTGCTGACTCACCCAGGGAACTGAAGAGTCCCTTTTGAAGTCTATATAAACCTTGCTTCTTGCTATTTGGCTCTTCATCAAAATGTGGCTTCTCGTGAGTCCTTACAACTGCCGGCATCGGTCCTTGACCTTTGTTGATTCATGGCAATTCCAGGCTTTGAAACCTGAGTTTGTGCCTTGTGCTATAGAAATAGCTCCCAAGAAATTCTTCGGAAAGTCTTTCAATCCTCCTGATCGTTTTGAAGATAAATTGCGTAAGGTTTCCTGCTTGAGAAAAGATACCTTCTTGTTTATTATGTTTGGAGGTACTATCGCCGGTGACTTTGCTGTGAAGCTCAGTCTTGTACTGGTTTCACTACTAATTCGTAATGAATGGTGTGCATCTCTGCCAATTCTTCGGCAGAGAACTATTTTCCACCATTGTTTTGAACAAGGTGTGACGAGTGGTTGTGCTCGTCTTTTTGCGCAATCAGCTTCCTGCCCCATGAGCTACTCTTGCATTTGTTCTTCACGTATGTAGCCTTCAGGGAATGAGGTTCATCAGGCATCTCACCGTGGCGGGAGTATAAATAAGAGATATGTTTTGATCTAGGACGTCGACGACGGCGTCCTGTCTCGTAGTTTTAGAACTCGTAGATTAAAGCTTTAGATTAGGAATTTTCCTTGGTGTAAGCCTTTGCTTGTAAGCTGCTATCTAGACGGATAAATTATAAGCCATATTTGACTGTTATGAAATATGCGTTTTCATTCGCTGTTGTCTGCTACAACAAATTGTAATTTCGCATGCAAACTTGCTATATGTCAAAACAAGTTCTGTGTTTCTGTCGCAGTTGTATCCAAATAATGTTTGAATGATTTGCTATCTAAAGCAGACAGGCTTTGTATCTCACGAGGGCGTCGTTGCTATGGCTGCTATCTAGGAAGATAGGCTTTTAGATCACTTAAGATCATAACTCAATATAGCTTCTATCTAGGCAGATAGGCTTTTGATCGCAGGGGATCATATTTTGTTATAGCTGCTATCTAGGCAGATAGGCTTTTGATCGCAGGGGATCATATTTTGTTATAGCTGCTATCTAGGCAGATAGGCTTTTGATCGCAGGGGATTATATATTTTATTGTGGCTGTTATCTTAGGCAGATAGACATTGGAATAATTCAATGTAAACAGAATAATAGAGACAACAATTTAATAAATTTCTCTCATATGGGAGAGCCATTATTATTAAGGCATCCTCATATGGGAGGAGCATGAGAACAAATTCCTCATATGGGAGGAAATAGTCCATAGATACATGAGGAAACTAGACTTTGAATCAAAAGTAACGATCACAACAGACTGGCATCAAACATAGAGAGATGGGCTAAGGATAATACTTTTTGATCCACCGCATATTGATTGGACTTGGGGTTGTTGCAGTCCCGTGAAGTCACAGGATTGTGCAGTAACCGCTGTCGAAGACTTCTTTGACTTCAAATGGTCCTTCCCAGTTAGCTGCGAACTTTGGATGGGCTGCCTTCCGCATGCAATGATCTGAAGTGCGCAGAACCAAGTCCCCAATCGCAAAATCTCGGTGTTGCACTGTGTTGTTATATGCGCGAGCAATTCTTTCCTTGTATCTTTTGTTAGCCCTCTTAGCCTGTTCACGCTTTTCTTCTAGCAGAATCAAGTCGTGGTCACGTTGATTTTCGTACAAGGCATGAAAGGCTATCCTTACAGAGTTAACCTTTATTTCTTCTAGTACGACAGCTTCAGCTCCATAGCATAGAAGGAACGGGGAAACTCCTGTGGGGGTCCTGGGCGAAGTGCGATATGCCCATGAAGCCAAATTTAAAGAATTTACCCACTTCATGTGATCATCCGCGACCATCTTACTCAAAATCCTTAGCGGCGTCTTATTGGTTGCTTCTGCTTGACCGTTCCCTTTCGAGTAATAAGGCATGGAGCAGACTTGCCTTATGTTGTATTCCGCCAGTTTCGCAGCCCCCTGGCGATTTACGAAAGGATTGCCGTTATCCGAGAGGATAGTATTGAGGATCCCAAACCGGTATATGATGCTTTCCTGAACAAAATTGACCACCGCAAGCGCATTTGCTGTTTTGAGCGGCACTGCTTCCACCCACTTAGTAAACAGCTTTGTCGCAGTCAAGATGAACTGGTTTCCATGCGAGGCTGGTCGAATGGGACCGATAAAATCTAAAGCCCAGGTGTGGAATGGCCAAGGTGTTCCTAATGCGTGTAAATCTACAGCAGGAGCATGCACAAGATTGCCCTTGAATTGGCATTCCTGACATCTTTTCACCTTGGTGCGGTAATCTGCTTCCATCGTGGGCCAGAAAATAGCCAACGGTGAGGAGTTGTCTGCACAACTTTTCACCTCCCTGATGTTCCACTTGATGAGATAAATCCATCACCTCTTGTTCTTCTTGGTCATCCGGACATCTGAGTAGATTACCCTCGTGGCCTCTTCGCCAAAGTATGTTTTCCCGCACAACATTTCGAGCCGCCTTTCTTTTAAGTTTCTCAGCTTCCTTCCTCTGATCAGGCTCAGTTCATTAAGTCAAATAATCAAAGAGTGGCTTCCTCCAATCTGTTTCATTATCAATCACAGCAATCTCTAAAGAGTCTTTAATTAACGTGCTGCTCTCACAATTCCCTTGAATGATTGTGGCGAACGTGGACATTTCTGGCCAATGAATCCCATGTCTCTGGGATTTTCGATAAACAGAAACTTCATTTTCCCCACAAGAGTATTGGTGGATCTTTTCCAGTAATGCATGTCCCTCCTGCTGCGAGACGCACCGCATGAGTATTCCTCCTGGCCCCTGGAAGTAAGGGGAATTGTCGTGTATGCAGTATCCCTAGGTAGGTGCCCAATTTTCTTTGCTTTTTCCTTCAGCAATTGCGCGCAGTATTGGCTTTCTCCAATCCTCATCTTCTGCGAATTCTTCTTCGCGTACCTCCTGCGTCAAGGCTGGAGTTGCTCTAACCTCGATCAATATTTTTGCTGGGCATTTGTCCGCACTGATTTTGGATCCCAGAGTGTCTATAGCATCTGCATGCCGATTATCAGCCCTAGGCGTGTGCTCGTACTTGACATCACATAATTGCTGCACCAGCTCCTGTACCATAGTCCGATACGGCAACAAATTGACCTCCTTCAACCCATATTCTCCTAAAGCTTGCTTGACGATTAGCTTAGAGTCCCCCATAACCGTCAGATTACTAACTTCCAATGCCTTTGCCTCGCGGAGTCCCGCGATCAGGGCCTCGTACTCCGCTTCATTGTTCGTTACCGGAAAATCTAGCTTGGTGGACATTTGGTTGACCTCCCCATCTGGTTTAGTCAGGACAATGCCAATTCCACCACCCTTCCTTGTTGACGACCCATTGAAATGAAGCTTCCAGTATGGCGACTCAACTGCATAACTCTCAGGCCTTTCTAACTCTATCATGGGTTCGTAGCTGTTGTCTGGGAATTGTGCTAAAAGGTCTGCCACTGCTTGCGATTTGATTGCTCGTGGTCGAGCACATGTAATATCATATTGCGAGATGGTCATGTACCATTTGGCCAATCTTCCGCAGGGAGAAGAGTGACTCAAGAGATACCGTATGGGGTCGCTCTTTGTAATCACTACGACTTTGTGTGAGGCGAAATAATGCTTTAACTTCTCTATTACGATAAATAAAGCAAGGCAATGACGTTCAATATCTGTGTACCTTGACTCAGCGGCTGTACCACGCGAGAGATATAATAGATTGGCCTTTCCTGCCCTTCATATTCTTGGGCTAGCAGTGCCCCTATGGATTTCTTGGTCGATGTCAGGTACAACAAAAGTGGCGATCCCAACTGTGGTGCAATCATTACTCTTGGCGATTTCAGCAAGTCTTTCAGCCTCCCAAATGCGACTTCATGATCCTTTGTCCAATTATACACAACGTTCTTTTTGAGGAGATTGCCAAAGCAGATGGTTATTTCCGCGATTGCAAGGATAAATCTCCGCAGATAAGACAGCATTCCTAGGAACGTATTCAGAGTGCTTTGATTATGCGGTGCTGTCATGCTGGTGATAGCCGAAATTTTTGCAGGGTCAGGTTCAATTCCCTGACGATGAATCACACATCCAAAGAACTTCCCCGAAGTCACTCCGAACGCACATTCCATGGGATTCATCTTTAATTGGAAACTTCTGCATCTTTTGAATACCTTCGGCAGGTCTCCCAGGTGGTCTGCTTCTTCTCTTGACTTGACAACCAGATCATCAACATAGAATTCTACCTCCCGATGCATCATGTCATGGAAAAGAGCCATCATTGCTCGCTGATAAGTCGCACCCGCATTCTTGAGTCCAAAGGGCATAACTGTGTAGTTAAAGACCCCAACCGGTGTGATGAACGCAGTCTTTCTTGCATCCTCAGGATCCATCTTGATCTGGATATATCCGCTGAAACCATCCATGAAGCTGAACATCCGATGTCCTGCAGTAGAGTCGATGAGCAAATCGATGTTGGGTAAGGGAAAGTCGTCCTTTGGACAGAAGCTATTTAGGTCTCTGAATTCCACGCAGATGCGAAGTTGCCCATTCTTCTTTACTACTGGCACAATATTGGCCAACCAGGTGGGATGATGATTTGGCTAGATGAATTTAGCAGTCAGCAACTTGACTATTTCCTGCTTGATCTTCACATTTATTTTGGGTCTGAAGCTTCTCGCACTTTGCTTCACTGGCTTGGATCCCGGGACAACATCCAATCTGTGCATTGTTACACTCGTGTCTAGTCCAGGCTTTTCATCGTATTCCCAAGCAAACACGTCCTTATACTCTGTCAGTAATTGCAGCAATCTTGTTTCCTCTTCGCTTGTGAGGTCTGCGCTCAAGAAAACAAGCCTTTTCTTTTCTTCATTTGGACTTAGGAACACGTCTTTCAGTTCCTGCTTTTGTGGCTTCGGATTTTCCTCCATACACTCGGGCGCTTCTTTCAACTTGTCCTCCAAGACCTCTGACCTCGGCTTGTCCTTTTGCGGGCCCTGCTCTAGTTGATTGACTTGCCCAGGGGTATCCCCGTGTTTGGATGGGGGTACCCCCGCGCACCTTCATATGCGGTAGCATTTCTTTCCATTGGAGTAGAAGCTTTCTATCTCCATGCCCTTATGGTCATGCTTTATCACCCTCTTCAAAGTATATACATTCTTCCTTTGGTAGGCGATCTGTGACGCCTCTTCGCGTGTAGGCACCTTTTCCTTTGTATCCTCTCTCGTCACCATTACTCCCGCTGGTGACTGATCCTTGATGTCTTCCCACCGAGGCAGAGGAGTCACATTGAATGGTCCAAGCGTCTGCTCATCTGCCATTTCGGTGAACCACACTGCTTCAGTGAGATGCGCTTCATTCAGATTAAAGGGGTTTACCGAAGCTGGTATCTCGACTATCTTGCCATTCCAGATGGCCTTCATCACTTGGTGAGCTGTTGATGGAACCGCGTCAAAGCGATGAATCCAGGCTCGCCCTATGATAATGTGATACGAAATATTCGCATCAATGACGTAAAACTTGGCCGAACACTTGATCTTTCCTATCTGGATACCAAGGCGAATCCATCCCATCGTCATCCTGGAGTCACTTCTGAATCCCATCAGCGAGGATGGGCGTCTGACGATCTTCTTCTCAGGGACTCCTGCCAACTTCAGAGTGTTGAGCGAAACCACATTAACAGCTTCTCCTCCTTCAACTAACGCCCTTTTGAACTCAACGTCATTAATCACTGCTGTTACATACAAGGGCTTCTGATGGCTTGAATCCGTCTTCTTGTCCCTTTCGGAGAAAGTCATTATCTTCTCTGTGGAGCGAGAGGCCCTAACAACTTTCCCATTGGAGACGACAATGTCCTCTTCGAAGTCCTCTGCTACCCTGAGGATTGCCTTTGTCATTTCTTTCCGGCACTTCTCAGAAAAGTTCATATCATCAGAGAATCTTCTGAAACCGTGCGACCCCTTCATCCTGTCAGCACGCGAGTCTTCAGTGTCCATGCTATAATCTTCCTCGTCATGGACTTCAGCAATGATGGGGAGACCATCCTCCGCAATCTCTTCGAGGTCCATGATCGCGATCATGTATACTTCTTTGTCCTTCGGCTCTTGCTCTGCATGGGCCGGCAGCGGATTATTGCGCACATCTTACCTCTGGTCACTGACAATCAGCTGCCCTTCTTTCATTTTTCGGCTCACAAGGTGCCTGAGCTTCTTGCAATCAGCTGTGGGGTGCATAACCTTTCCGTGGCACTCACACCACTTCGGATACCTCACCATCTCCCTGGAGGGTGTTCTTTCGAGCGGAGGCAGGACCCCATCCTTGTGCCACTGTTTGCATAGGTCAATCACTTCCTCCAAAGCACATGGCAGAGGCGGCACGTCCGAGGTGGAAACCCTTAGTTACTTGTGTGGCGAAACTATATTGACCTCAGCTTCGCGCCCCCTCTTGTATCTAAACCTCCAGATCTAGAAAGTGGGTCCCATGGGGGACCGCTCAGGGGCATGCTTCTTCTTTTTCCTCTCAACTATAGGCTCTATGTTCTTGGTACATTCAATTAACTTCAAAAAAGTAGGATTTTGCAAGTTAATTAACATACCCTTGTATTCGTCTCACATGCCTTGTAGGCATATCTCAACCAGCCTGCCTTCGAGCTCTTCGTCCCTGCATTCCAACGATTTGGCTCTGAACTTTTTGATGAAGGTGACACCATCCTCACCACGCTTCTGATACATGCGCGAAAGATGTATCATCGTAACCTTATCCTCTACCTGGAAGAAATTGGTATAAAACTTCTGAACCATGTCATCCCAGGTTCTGACAGATCCAGCCTCCAGCGTTCTGTACCATTTGTAAGCCACGTTCCCCAAAGACTTCGGGAACTCATGCATCAACATATTGGTGTCAACCCCGTATGGCCCCATCACATCAATGAAGCGCATAACATGCTCTTGAGCATTCCTGTTAACATCATCAAACTTGTCCCACTTAGGGGCCTTATACCCTGCGGGGTTGGGCATCAGGTAGATCTCCCGTGGGATAGGAGGTGCATTATCAACCTTTGGAATGATGGTGTTCGCAAAAGGTTGGTTGGACAGAAAGTTCTCTATGCGCCGCTCTAAAGCCGTCATGCTTGCTGGTGCACTCCCTCCCACAGTAGGAAGAAGGGTTGCAGCCGGCGGAGACACATATACATCAGTTGGGATAGGGGTGTAAGCCACGTTGCTTATGGTTACTGGTGGAGAAGGCAAGTGATATTGCGAAGAAATATTGGAGGGAATAGTTGGAGGTTGGGGAATATGTGTGACAAGGGACGGTGTTTGGACGGTTTGTCCCTGAATAGAAGGTGGCTGGACCATTTCTGGTGGGCTTTGTAAATTAGGGTTTGGCAGTTGTGTACGAGAGAATCCTGCAGAGATAATTCAATATACACCAAGAGCAGAGGATAGAAATAACACAGGAAGTGTTGGGTTGTGTGTAGGGAGAGAGTAAGGCAATAGCACAGTGTAAGAGAGAGACAGGATTTTGGCAGAGCTTCCGTGTAGTTCAGGTGAGTCTCTCCCATATGGAAGGGTTAACGATCTTATATATAACGGAGAATGTGACAGTTGTAGTGTGGTTAATGCGCCCATCAATGGCGACTTAATAAGCTTAACCACAACGGCACGTTCGTCCGCGTATATAGGGACCGCTACAGCACGTTATCCGCGTATACCGGAACCGTTACAAGGTTGACCGGGTTTGACCGGGTCTATGGAGCTCGTGCCATAAATCTCTCAAAAGCAGTTACAAGGGGTCGCGCGCGGGCTTGGTTGTCGCTCACGCGCGACTGGACTTACTCTAGCCTCCAAACCACTAATTCCCTACAAGTCCCGTGAGGTGGTATGCGAGGGACCTGTCTCGCAGCCCCCACGTGGATCAGCGCGGCTGGTGATCCAGTGTGTGTAGAGTACAGTATGGTGTGCTGGATGGTCGCCACGTGGCTAAGATCTACCTGTCCAGAAAGCACTATCTACATTAGCCCCCTTTCTGCGCGTGAAGACGCATAACCGGATAGGCTTCCATGCGCAGGAACCAACATACGCGTCGCCACCACGCACCAATTCAAATACAAGCAAATTCAGCCCCCGTGCGTGCCATTATGACCTAAAACCCCTAGAGTCGTGCCGTATGGTCTTTTAGGGTTTTAGGCGTGATGTCAGCTTGTCCTGTGATTGCGCGATTCGATGGTGACGGTTGCGGTTCGACTACTGAAAGGACGCAACCCTTCATTGTTTTGGATAAATACTATGTGCTCTCCATTGTTGCAAAGCATCACTTCTTTCTCTTAAAATGAATGATATCCGGAAGCCTTCAAGAGCAGATTCGAATAATCAATCATCAATTCTTTCTTGTCAATCGTCTTCTTCAACTGTGCGCATTCAAGCAAGCTTTACCGAAACAAGGTTGGCCTTGTTCAATTCTACTTAATGTATCGATATATGCTTTGAACTGTATTGGATCTGTAAACCCATGACTATCTGAAACATGCCGTCCATTGGAAACTATGAAGGAGACCTTATCTTTTAAACTCAGAATTGATCTAATCTCCAGATTGTAAAGATTTTGAATGTGAGGCTTCTGAAATTCCCAGTAATGTAAACGATCTTGAACTTTCAAAACCCAAAATTGACACTGAGCTGTTCATCCTCTCTTTGACAAAGCATCGTTGCTCCAAATTGAACTGAGATTCAAACTTCAAATTGAACTAAATTATGTGTATTTCTCCCCCCTTTTTTCTTGCTTTTCCGCAGGAATGGAAAAGACAAAAGGAACTAAACCCGTTAAAGAGGTCGAAGAAATACCTGATCTTCCCCAGACCTTATGGCGTAAGCCCCCTATTTGGGTGGCAAAGACTTTTATCACACGCTAGGGTTAAGGTGAAGAACCTGCCAATCCCCGTTCCTGCTGAAGAGTTGCAAACGTTGACCCCTCCTGTTAACGCCGCCATGCTTGAACTGATCGATTCCAAGGATGTGGTTCGATTGGGGGTCAAAAATGGGTTTTTCCCGCATACTGCACTTCCACTCAAGCATTCGTTCAGAAATTGGACTTCATGGATGAGTGGATCGACCATGTATTGACCCACCATGCCATCGCATTGAATAATGCTGGCATATATTTCGCAGTCCGTGCTATGAAGGGTGCTGCCGTGAAGCTGGACCAGTCCATGCTTCTAAACCTTCTGCCGCGCTACTCACCTGCGACTCACACATTCCACTTTGCTGAGTTCGAGGCTGCTCCCACTCTTGAAGACGTGCACATATTGTACGATCTTTCTCCTGTTGGTGAGGTGGATCCCCTGAGTCCCTTGAGGACTGATCCGGAACTTGCTCTTTACAAGCAAATGGAGGAGTGCTTGTCAGAAGTCAAGAAAATTTCCACTCGGTGTACGTCTGCGAAGCTTCTTCCCGACTGGCAACTGGTTGACACATCTGCGAAGAACACTTGGAACAAGTGGGTGCAGTACTTCTTTCGCGATTATGGGAACAGTAGCGTCACCAAGAAACTTCTGAGCCAGAACCCGAAAGCGAAGAATTACGTGAACGGCAAAGGGTACCATCTGACTTGTGTGCCTTTATCTACGCCTGTCTGTCGAGGTATCTTATTGATGGCCATCCCCATGATGGGGTTTTCTACCATGTCCTTCCCCTTGCTGTGAAGCTGACCCTTGGTCAAAGGGTCGCACTTGGACCACTAGTCTTGGGTACCTTGTACCACAGATTAGATCAGCTGGTTGTGGCAACCAAAGATTCTCGCGGCCACCTTGACGTGTTAACCTATGTCAATATTGCATTCCTGACTATGTGGGTCTTCGAGCGCTGGCCCTCTTATGCTCCTATTCCTGCTAAGCCCAGCAAGTGGTGCGTCCCTGGTGCAGAGGAGGAGCTTAACAGCGGCAGGGCTGGGAGATGGTTCGGAACTCAGTTCCCTAAGTGTACCTGGAGTCTGATATGCGACGATCGCAGTGAGTTTACAGCTAGGCCTTATGCTACGCGCGTCGAGAACGTGCGATGGTTCCCAAAGTTGTACCCTTCCAAGGCTGTTGCTTTCTCTGAAGATCTTCTTTTCGAGGGCGAGAAGCGTTTCCACGAGCGCTATCGCAAATTCTTCTGCTGGTGTCTAAGAGGTTCTCTTCCTGCCCTTGCGGAGTATGTTCGCGAGCTTACTCCTAAGTACGAGAGGATCACGGTGGATGTCGATCCTACTCGCGTTTCTCCCCAGTTTGGCTTTGATGCGGTGGCACCCTCAATCTGGCCGCAGTCCATCATAAGAGGCTGCTACAAACGACTACTATCTGGCGAGTGCAAAACAATCTTAAGGAGCAACCTTCCCTTTGAGCAACCCCCAGGTAACCGCGAAGGTGGCTACTCCAGGAACTGGGTCGCCTATTGGAATACCCAGCAGACAAGGTTTGAGACGCAGTCAACCCCTCGGCCAAGCAGAGCTCCTGTGATCAAGATAAGTTCTTTCCCTTTTCGTCCCAACTGTAGCCTGGACGACACCCAATATGGATGCTATTCGTTGCTGGACCACGAGAATCACTTGTGTCCCTCTACCATCCTTGAGGAAAAGATGGCCGCAGTCAAGAAAGGTGATTCGCGTATCATAAAATACAGCGAAGACTTTGCCAAGGTAAACAATCTCCTTCGCATGCGTTAAGTTTCTTTATTCCGATGCGTCGAAACTTATGCCCCATTTTCTGTTGCAGTGCTATGTGAGGAGGTTCGCATCTGGTGAGCGCTCCAAGTCGCTGATCACCACCATTGTTACTGCGATAAGGCAAGGTGAACCCGTTCGGCTAGCAATGAGGATGGCTCCCGCAGTTGAGACCCGGATTCGCGAGATCATGAACGTATTTGCTGACTCGCTGATAAACAATACTGCAGACCCATCTCTGCCTAGGAACGATCCATCTCCCCCAGCAACTACTGCTCCAAGTTCAAAGAGACCAAGGCAGAAGGGAATCACAATCTCTTCCCCTAGGAGCCCTCCAACTTCCCCTCCTACGAGGTCCCTTACTACGAGGGACAAAGGAAAAGGTCGCATGCCAAGAAATGCGCGGAAAGAGCTCGTAGTGGAGACCTTTGTTCCGTTTGGTCAGGAAGAAGAGGAGGAGGAGAGAAGGGAGGCGAGAGAAAGGGATGATGATGAAGAAGAAGAAAGAGTAAAAGATGTCAGAGAAGGAGAGAGGGACGAGATACAAGAAGAAGAGTCAGGAGGTATCTCAATCGTACTTCTCTTCTCATTATCTTAACTTTTGCAATCTTGACTGAACAGTTTGCTCCTTTGCAGATTATGATGAAGAAACCATCAGCGGCCTTTTAACCAAGAGGCAGAGGAGGGGTTCTCACTCTGTTGTTTCCAACGAAACCATAGACGAGGACATCCTTGCTGAGTCTAGGAGAACAGCTGCGGAGGCTGCTGAAAGAAGAAGGAAGCGAGAAGAAGAGGAGATTGAACGCATAAAGCAAAGGAGTCTGGAAAAGCAACATGTCGACGACTTGGTGCATCAAACAGACGAGGAGGATGCGGTTCCAGAAGCTGCAGCTGCTCAAATTGATGAGGAAGATGCGGCTCAAGAAGAAGATGCTGCTGCTCTGGAGCAGGCTCAGGCAGACTTTGAGGAGATCGCGGGCGGCAATGAAGGTGAGATTTTTAATCTTGCGGTAGCTTACCGAGACGTGATTGTTGGTGCATTAAAGCATGGCTTATCGAAAGCCGACATTCGCCGCTGGTTAGTAAGCAAGTGCGGTGAACCTTCAAGTAATTATTTGAACAACACTTGTGAACTAGGCTTAGTAACCCAATTCACCATCATCATGACTGGTTTCTTCGCACCCCAGGTCATGCACACCTTAAGGATATTCTTAACGAAGACACATTAATAGGGCATGGTATTGCGTCCTTATCATATGAAGAATATGCTACAATCCCACCTACGCGTGGAGGTGCTCGCTCTTGGTTTATCAAAATAATAAAATTTTGCTTAATACAGGTTACCTCACATTATCCTGTCTTGCGTCGCAGGCAATGCTGGTGAAGCCATGTTGGAACAAAGGAGTCAACCTTCTGCATCCTATGTCCCGGTGCCAAGTTCTCATACCGACAAACCCGTCGCAGCTGCTGAGTATGCAGGAGAGCCCTTAGAGGATATCATCGAAGTTTCCGATGATGCCGAGGCTGACACCGTGCTGATGGGGGAAGATACCAATGCTGTTACTGAAGACATGGGAGCAGACACTACTGAAGCTGGGATTCGTGAGCAGATCACGGAAGATGTTGAATCACATGCGAATATGAATGTTCAAATGAGTGCTCCCGCGTCGAATGAGCCTTTTGCACCTGGAGGCGTTCCTAACCGCGCAGCAGCTTCTACTATTGCCATTCCTTCAGCAGGAGTTGAGCCTCTAGGGACTCCTCAAGCATGGAACTTTTGGTTTTCACAAGTAGGAGCTCCAATCGCACCCGGTGCGGCCTATACCCTTCCTGCCAATTATGAAGAGCTAGAGCTTGCAGCTGATAGGAGAGCAATGCTGCGAGGACAGTCTTTAGCTGCACCAGCAATGCGCATTCCTTCCTTGCGCGAGATCCTTGAAGGAACTGGTATGTTATCACTTTTCCTGCTCGCTTCTTGCGCTTTTCATTTACAAGCTTCATGTTCTAACAACGATTGTTCATTGTTTAGGGTTGAAGCAGGCTGATGTGGAATGGTTGGTTCGAATGCGTCTCTCCTATCCCCGATCATTTGCGAGGTCCTTGGAGATAGAACCTTTCAACAAGAGGCTGTTTTTGACCGAAGCCATCTGGATTTTGGAGGAGCTGTCTGCGGCCACACCTGCGACCATCTCTCCTCAGAGCGCGCAGTTGCTTTTCAGCATGTCTCAAAACCTTCAAGCCAAAGTTCAGGGAAAGTTGGGCTTTGGGTATCTTGTCAACAGAGTCACCCAGATTCGCGCGGCTGTGAATTTGAAGCGCGGCTTCCATAACCTCGCAGCTGAGGAGCAGAAGGTGGAGAAGCAAAAGCAGAAAGCTGAAGAGGCTGTGAAGCTCTTCCATGAAATGAGCGCCAACTACGAGCAGTTGAAGCGAGAAGTGGAGCAAGTGACAAATTTGTCACGTCAGTTTACTCCTGATGACTCCCTGGTCAAAGGCTTATTTTGAACAATAACAAATTTGTTTTGAACAAAATGTTAAAACATTATTGTAATGTTGCTAGGGTTTCTCCCCCCCCCCCTTTTTTTTAATTAAGGCTTTGAATGCCCGTTTCGCCCTTCCCGGGATTTGCTCGAATATCTTTGTGCGTATCAATTATGACATCAGCTAGCGATATTATGCCTTGATTTTCGTGCTAATTGCTTATCCGATAAGCACGCCTTCCTTGGGAAGTCCATCCGTATCATGACCTTCCGTCATTAATTAGGATATGCTACCGAATCGTTGTAGCCTTTAGTAGGGTAATTGAATGTTGCCTTTATCAAGGCGTAAGTGATTGATGCTTACCCCTTTTCCAAGCTTTGCTGACTCAGCTAGAGAATTGAAGGGTCTCTACTGGGTCTATATGAACCCTACCTTCTGCTACTTGGGTTCTTTATCCCACAATGTGGCTTGCTATGAGTCCCTACGACTGCTGGCCTCAACGCTTGTCTTTTGTTGATTCATGGCAACTTCAAGTTGTGGAACCTGAGTTTGTGCTTTGTGCCATAGGAATAGCTTCCAAGATCTTCTTGACAAGGCTTATTTATCTTCATAACTATCATAAAGAAGATGCACATAATACATCAGGTTTGCTCGAAGAATTTTCTTCGTCTATTATGTTTGCATGTCGTGTTTCAGGCCGCCTCCCGGCGAGGTGCAGCGCCGTACTGACCTTCTTACCGATTCGTAATGAACGGCGGATTTCTCCTCTAGCTTTCCTGGAGGAGAATTTCTTGCCTCCACGTTCTTAAACTCGGGGTGGCGAGCCATTGTGCTCGTCTCCGTGGAAAAGGAGCTTCTTGCCCTAGGAGTTGCTGCTTGCGTGCTCTTCATCACCGCATACGCCGGAACAGGTGGTCCCTCTGGCACATCTCTTGGGAAGAAGACCAGACAGAGGCCTTGTCAGATCCAAGGATCTTAAAGATAGCGTCGCATGGTTCTTGTAGCGTTAGTAGGCCGTTCGTTTTATAGGAACACCCTACTTGCTACAGATCTTTGGTCGCATGTAGGATCAATAAGCCGATCCTTTTATAGTAAGGACTTCCCCTCTGTGTAACTTTCGCATGTAAGCTGCTATCTAGATGAATTGTAAGCCATGTTGGCCTTGTAATTAGCTCAGTTTGCACTTTTTTCTTGTAAGCTGCTATCTAGACAGATAATTTGTAAGTCATTTTGACTCATAATAATAAATTTCTTTGTATATTTGCTGTTCTTGTCTCAACAAATTGCAACATTCGCATGCGTATTGGCAAGCTTCACCTTTTGCAGTGTCATATTCACACTTTGTGGCTGTAATTTTCTATCCAATAGATAGTTTCGCAGATTAAGAATCATTCATGAGAACTGCTATCTTAGCAGATGAGATCGCATTTGAATAGCTTTGCTATCTTGGCAGATAGGCTTGGGAATCACTTAAGATTAGACTCAAGTACGGCTGCTATCTCAGCAGATAGGCTTTTGAAGATCACTTAAGATCATATTCGCATAATGCTGCTATCACGGCAGATAGGCTTGGAGATCACATAAGATCATATTTTCATAGTGTTGCTATCATGGCAGATAGGCTTAAGGATCTCTTAAGATCACATTTGCTTAGTGCTGCCTTCATGGCGGATGGGCTTGAAGATCACTTAAGATCACATTCGCATAGTGCTTCTATCATGGCAGATAGGCTTAAAGATCACTTAAGGTCTCATTTGCTTAGTGCTGCCATCACGGCGGATGGGCTTGAAGATCACTTAAGATCGTATTTGTATAATGCTGCTATCACGGCGGATAGGCTTTCGTTATTGAGAAGTAAATAAAGCGATAAAGACAGCTGAAATCATAAAGTTCTTCCCATTTGGGAGAAGCCTTTTATTATAGAACACTCACATATGGGAGAGGTGAGATTACAATTCCCTCATATGGGAGAGAAGATGCGTGAATCTTTAACAATACAAAGCATAAAGTAGGCATTGTAATTTAACGCATATAATGAGAGGAGTTAAGGATAATACTTCTTAATCCAGCGCATGTTGACTGAGCTTGGGGTTGAGGCCGTCCCATGTAGCCTTTGTATGTTACAGTAGCCACTGTCAAAGACTTCTTTGACTTCGAAGGGTCCCTCCCAGTTGGCTGCGAATTTTGGATGAGCCGCCTCTCGCATGCATTGATCCGATGCGCGCAAGACCAGGTCCCCAACTGCGAAATCTCGGCGTTGGACAGTTTTGTTGTACGCGCGAGCGATCCTTTCCTGATATCGCTTGTTAGTCCGTTTAGCCTGCTCTCGATTTTCTTCTAACAGAACCAAGTCATGATCGCGTTGATTCTCGTATAGTGCATGGAAGGCCAACCTTGCAGAGTTGATCTTCACCTCCGCAGGTACCACAGCTTCAGCTGCATAACATAAAATAAATGGGGAGACTCCTGTGGGCGTCCTCGGAGAAGTTCGATACGCCCACAAGGCTATGTTCAAAGAATCAGCCCATTTCTTGTGGTCGTCTGCAACCATCTTACTCAAGATTCTCAACAGCGTCTTGTTGGTTGCCTCCGCTTGACCATTCCCTTTCGGATAGTAGGGGGTTGAGCATATCTGCCTTATGTTGTACTCCGCTAGCTTCGTAGCTACCTGGCGATTGACGAAGGGGGTACCATTATCCGAGAGAATTGTGTTAGGAATCCCAAACCTGCATATGATGTTCTCTTGGATGAAATGGACTACAGCGAGCGCATTTGCTGTCTTTAGTGGTATTGCTTCTACCCACTTAGTGAACAACTCTGTCGCGGTGAGAATAAACTGGTTCCAATGCGAGGTTGGTCGGATGGGGCCAACAAAATCCAAAGCCCAAGTATGGAACGGCCATGGTGTTCCCAACGCATGTAGATCTACAGCAGGAGCATGCACTAGGTTGCCTTTGAATTGACACTCCTGGCACCTTCTTACTTTACCACGACAATCCATTTCCATGGTGGGCCATAAGTAATCGACTGTGAGGAGCTGTCTGCATAACTTCGCACCTCCCTGATGTTCCACTTGATGAGAGAGGTCCATCACCTCTTGTGCTTCCTTGCTATCTAGGCATCGCAGCAGGTTACCCTTGTGGCCCCTTCGCCAGAGTATATTTTCTTGCACCAGGTACCGTGCCGCTTTCCTCTTTAGTTTCTCGGCCTCTCTTCTCGACTCAGGAACGATACCCTGTGTGAGAAAGTCGAATAGTGGCTTCCTCCAATCCACATCATCATCGACCAGAGAAATTGATAAAGATTCCTTGATCAGCGCGCAACTCTTGCAATTTTCTTGGATCAATGCTGCGGCCGTTGACATGTCCGTCCAATGAATCCATACCTCTGGGCTTTTCGATAGATTGACACCTCACTTTCGCCACAAGTATGTTGGTGAATCTTTTCTAACAGCGCTTTTCCCTCCTGTTGTGAGACGCATCGCATGATTATTCCGCCAGGGCCTTTTTAGTAGAGGGTATTGTCATGTATGCAATACCCCTTTGTGGACGCCCATTTTTCGTTGCTCGTTCCTTCCGCAATGGCACGCAATATCGACTTTCTCCAGTCTGCATCATCCATACGTTCGTCTTCGCACGCGTCCTCTGTCAACGCCGAGGAAGTTCGCATTGCAATCGAGATTCTCGCGGGACACTTATCCGCACTAACTTTGGACCCCAGGTAGCCAAAGCATCAACATGCCTATTGTCAGCTCTGGGTTTGTGCTCGTACCTAACATCGCAGAATTGCTGCACCAGCTTCTGTACCAAGGTCCGGTAGGGCAATAGGTTTATCTCTGTCAAACCGTACTCGCCTGAGGCTTGTTTGACGATTAGCTTGGAATCCCCCATAACCGTCAAGTTGCTTACTTCTAGTGCCCTTGCTGCGGGAAGACCTGCGATGAGAGCTTCATACTCTGCTTCGTTATTGGTAACTGCGAAATCAAACTTTGCGGACATCTGTATGACCTCTCCATCAGGTTTGGTAAGGAATATCCCGATGCCTCCACCTTTCCTTGTTGACGACCCGTCGAAATGGAGCGTCCAGTAAGGCAACTCTACTGCATAGATTTCAGGTCCTTCCAGTTCTTCCTCAATCACGGGCTCATGACTATTATCAGGGAATTGTGCTAGCAAATCCGCCACCGCTTGCGACTTGATTGTCCAGGGTCGAACGCATGTGATGTCATATTGAGAAATGGTCATATACCATTTTGCCAGTCTTCCCCCAGGAGTAGTGTGGGTCAAAAGATACCGTATAGGATCACTCTTTGTAACCACCACCACTTTGTGCGAAGCAAAATAATGCTTTAACTTCTCTATTACAAAGAATAAGGCAAGGCAATAACGCTCGATGTTCGTGTACCTTGATTCTGCTAGCTGCACTATGCGAGAAATGTAGTAAATCGGCCTTTCTTGCCCCTCATGCTCCTGAGCCAAAAGTTCCTCAATAGATCTCTTTGTCGACGTTTGATACAGCAAGAGCGGTGATCCGAGCTGGGGTGCGATCATTACCTTTGACGATGTCAACAGGTCCTTTAGCTTTTCAAACGCAGCTTCGTGCTCTGTAGTCCAGTTATACACAGCATCTTTCTTGAGGAGATCGCTGAAACAGAATGTAATTTCGGCGATCGCCGGGATAAACCTTCGCAGGTAAGATAGCTTCCCCAAGAAAGTCTTCAAGGCACTCTGGTTGTGCGGCGCCGTCATGCTAGTGATGGCCGATACTTTCCCGGGATCAGGCTCTATTCCTTGACGATGCACTACACATCCCAAGAACTTTCCCGAGGTTACTCCGAATGCGCATTTCATGGGGTTCATCTTTAACTGGAAGCTTCTGCATCTGTTGAATACTTTCCGCAAATCCCCCAAGTGATCTGCCTCTTCTTTGGACTTGACAACCAAGTCGTCAACGTAGAATTCTACTTCTTTGTGCATCATATCGTGGAACAGACCATCATGGCTCGCTGATAAGTCGCACCTGCGTTCTTGAGACCGAAAGGCATAACCTTGTAATTGAAGACCCCCACTGGTGTGATGAACGCGGTTTTCCGTGCATCTTCAGGGTCCATCTTGATCTGATTGTACCCACTGAAGCCGTCCATGAAGCTGAACATGCGATGACCCGCGGTCGAATCGATAAGTAGATCGATGTTGGGAAGCGGACAATCATCTTTGGGACAGAAACGATTAAGGTCTTGGAAGTCCACACAAATGCGAAGTTGCCCATTCTTCTTCACTACAGGCACGATGTTGGCCAACCATGTAGGATGGTGATTTGGCTCGATGAATTTGGCATCCAGAAGTTTGACAATTTCTTGCTTGATCTTCACATTGAGCTCCGGCCTAAAGCTTCTTGTGTTCTGCTTTATCGGTTTGGATCCGGGGATTACATCTGACCGGTGCATGGTGATGCTCGTGTCCAGACCAGGCATCTCATCGTACTCCCATGCAAATACGTCTTTATACTCGGTCAGAAGCTGCAGTAGTCTTTCCTCTTCCTCTCTCGTGAGGTCTGCACTCAGAAAGACTGGCCTCCTCTTTTCTTCGCTTGGGCTTAGGAATACCTCCTTCAGTTCCTGCTTTTGTGGTTTGGGCTTGTCTTCCTGCATTCGGGCAATTCTTTGAGATTTTCCTCTAAGACGCCTGTCGGTGGTTTGTCTAGTTCCATGACCTGCTCGATTTGGTTGATTTGCTCAGGGATATCCCCATGCTCACGTGGGGGTATCCCCGCGCACCTTCATATGCGGTAGCATTTCTTCCCGTTAGCGTAGAAGCTTTCTATCACTTTGCCTTCGAGATCATGCTTTGCTATCCTCTTTGCCCTTTGGCTCTTGCTCCGCGTGAGCAGGCAGGGGATTGTTTCGCACATCCTTCCTCTGGTCGCTGACAATCAACTCGTCATTTTTCATCTTTTGGCTTACCATGATTCTGAGCTTCTTGCAGTCAGCCGTGGGATGCATGACCTTTCCGTGACATTCGCACCACTTTGGGTCCCTCACCATCTCCTTGGAGGGTGTCCTTTCAAGCGGCGGCAAGATTCCGTCTTTACGCCATTGTCTGCACAAATCACTCGCTTCCTCTACCGAACATGGTAGAGGTGGTGCCTCTAAGTTTGCGACCTTTGGGTGCTTTTGAGGCGAGACCATATTCACTTCGGCTACACGTCCCCTTTTTTAGCTGAACCTCCCAATATTAAAGGTAGTCCCGCTCGGGGATCTCTCAGAGGCGTGCCTCTTTTTCTGCCTCTCCACTATAGGCTCTATGTTCTTTGTGCATTCGTTTAGCTTCGAAAATGTAGGAGTTTGCAGGTTGATAAGCATACCTCTTTACTCGTCTCGCATGCATTGCAGGCATATTTCCACGAGTCTGCTCTCAAGTATCACATCTTTGCATTCTAAGGACTTGGCCCTGAACTTCTTGATGAATGTCACTCTATCCTCCTCGCGCTTCTGGTACATCCGCGAAAGATGAATCGTTGTCACCTTTTTTCCATCTGGAAGAATTTGGTATAAAATCTCTGGACCATATCGTCCCAGGTCTTCACGGATCCAGCCTCCAGTGTCCTATACCACTTGTAGGCCATGTTCCCCAGGGATTTAGGGAACTCCCGCATGAGCAGCTTAGGATCAGCCCCGTATGGCCCCATCACATCGCGTTTCCATTGACATCTTCGAAGTTGTCCCATTTAGGACCCTTGTACCCAGCAGGGTTAGGCATGAGGTAGATCTCGCGTGGGATAGGCGGATCGTTGTCAAGCTTCGGGATGATGGTGTCCGCGAACGGTTAATTAGCTAGGATGGTTTCTAAGCGCCGCTGCAGCGACGTCATACACTCCGGTGCACTTCCCCCGGCAGCAGGAGGAGGGGTTGTTGCAGTTGGAGGTGACACATATGCCGCGGAAGGGCCAGGAACGTACTGTGGATTCGCACTGCCCCACGCCGCCGGCGGAGGAGGCAAAGGATATTGTGAAGACGGATTGGATGCCAGGATTGGCGGTTGAGGCACATGAGTGGTAAGAGGCAACATTTGAGCTGTTTGCCCCTGCGCCGTTGCCGGCGGAGTTTGAAGGTTAGGATTAGGTGGTGTGGTTGATGCTCCCAATCCTTGACTGGTGGAAGTTCCTCCTCCCTGAGAGACGACAGTGGCTGGCGCAGGATTTGGGGCAAGAGTCCCCAAGATAGCCATTATCCGTCTCAGCTGCGCAGATTGAGCTTTGAGAGCCTTCGCCTGGTTCTGGATGGTGGCGTCCAAGGCCTCTATCGTCGGAGCTTCACCGGCGGCTGTAGGAGTACGGCGGGCCTCCTCTCCCGAGGTGGTCTCCGTGGAAGGCGATCTGTTACTGACATCATCTTCATGAGACATGGTTGCTTGCAATGGTAAGTTCACGTCAGGTTCACCAAATGTGTACGAGAGAATCCTGCAGAGATAATTCAATATACATCAAGAGCAGAGGATAGAAATAACACAGGAAGTGTTGGGTTGTGTGTAGGGAGAGAGTAAGGCAATAGCACTGTGTGAGAGAGAGACAGGATTTCGGCAGAGCTTCCGCATAGTTCAGGTGAGTCTCTCCCATATGGAAGGGTTAACGATCCTATATATAACGGAGAATTTGACCGTTGTAGTGTGGTTAATGTGCCCATCAATGGCGGCTTAATTAGCTTAACCACAACGGCACGTTCGTCCGCATATATAGGGACCGTTACAGCACGTTATCCGCGTATACCGGAACCGTTACAAGGTTGACCGGGTTTGACCGGGTCTATGGAGCTCGTGCCATAAATCTCTCAAAAGCTGTTACTAGGGGTCGCCCGCGGGCTTGGTTGTCGCTCGCGCGCGACAGGACTTACTCTAGCCTCCAAACCACTAAGTCCCTACAAGTCCCGTGAGGTGGTATGCGAGGGCCCTATCTCGCTGCCCCCACGTGGATCAGCGCGACTGGTGATCCAGTGTGTGTAGAGCACAGTATGGTGTGCTGGATGGTCGCCATGTGGCCAAGATTTGCCTGTCCAGAAAGCACTATCTACAGCGGTATAGGTATTACCTCGGTTCCCTGAGTGGTAGAGGTTCCTGCTCCAGGAGAGACAGCAGATCCTAGTGCCGAATTCGAGGCAAGAGTTCCCAAAATGGCCATTATCTGAGCCATTTGTGTGGATTGAGCCTGGAGAGCTTTCGCCTGGCTCTGGATAGTGGAATTCAATGTCTCCAAGGTTGGAGTACCGCCGGTTTCCGCAGAATTGTTGTGAGTTTCCTCTCCTGAGGTTGTCTCGGTGGAGGAAGATTTTTTGCTGACATCCTCATCGTGAGACATGATTGCTTGCAACGGTAAGTTTCACGTCGGGTTCACCAAAATGTGTACGGGAGAATCCTTTGAGGAAGATTTAACGTACACCAAGAATAGTTGTGAGGACGGAGAGAGAAAGACAATAATATTTGTATGAGAGAGAGACAGAGTTTTTGCAGAGCTTCCGCGTAGTTCAGGTGATTAGTGTTGTGTAAGGAAGGGCTAACGATCCTATATATAGTGAAGAATATGACCGTTGTAGTGGGTTAATGCGCCCATTAATGACGAATTAATTACCTTTACCACAACTGCACGTTCGTCCGTATATATAGGGACCGTTACGCACTTCGTCCGCGTATACCGGAACCGTTATGAGGTTGACCGGGTTTATGGAGCTCGTGCCATAAATCTCTCAAAGCAGTTACTAAAGGTCGCGCGCGGGCTTGGTTTCGCTCGCGCGCGACAGGACTTACTCTAGCCTCGAAACCACTAAGTCCCTACAAGTCCCGTGTGGTTGTATGCGAGGGCCCTGTCTCGCAGCCCCCATGTGGATCAGCGCGGGTGGTGATCCAATGTGTGTGGAGCACAGCTAGTGTGCTGGATGATTGCCACGTGGCTGTGATCTGTCTATCTGGAAAGCACTATCTACAGTTCCTAATCATCCGTTCCCTACTATCCACCTCCATCCCCCAAACTCAAGGAATATGGTATATGGATAGAGTTTCAAAGATATAAAGAGAATAAAGAAATTCAAAAGTCAAGCCAAGAACTGAGAAAGGACCAGGAAATGGCGCAGAGGACGAAAGATAGTAATCTGAAGGACACTTTATAGACATGTTGATAACTTTGTGGTTGGAGTTATAATCTACACTGATTCACTGCTAATGTGTGTGCGTTTCGGAGTAAAGTGGTGAGTTTCAAGCCAAAATATGAGAAAAGGGGCATAAATGAGTTTTAGAGCTTAAATGTAAAGTCGGGGCGTTTCTTGCATTATTTTACGTGTGATTTGATGTATTTATCACATTTGATCTTCGCGGGTGTGTTCGTGTTGTGATTTGCAGGAAAAGACACGCGGGGAGCATTTGGATAGAAGATACAAGCTTCGGATGTCAAGAAGAATGAAGAGAAGAGAAATTAGAGGAGCAAAAGTGACCAACCTTCACTATTTTGATGATATCTTGAATTCTACACGACCTCCTATAGTGAGACCAGTTCCAAATGAAAGTAAACTCAAATAAATTTCCAACGGTAGGTCACGGAGCTCAATAAAAGGCCGGAAGAGAATGTTATGGTCTGGCGAAGACGACGCAAAAACGAAGAAAAGCTGGAAAAGTTCACTGGACTAGTGTGCACTCTTCGGGCTGTATATGGAGTTACATATAAAATTTTGAATCAAGTCCTAAACCATTTGAAAGTAGACATTCATCCCTTTCCAACGATATAAGATAGGCCCAAACCGAAGTCCGGATGAGCGAGAAAAGGCCCGCGCAAGATCAGCTTATGAAATATGTCCGAGAATTGCAAACTAGAGGGGCTGAATTGCGAATTCGGCCAAAATACATTAAAAATTGTGCCCAGCCCTATACATCACGTTTTTTAGGATCTAGAGACAAAGTAGGCTTCTGGAGACAAGGAAGAACACGTTGGAGGAAGACTTGGAGCTTGGAATTCATCGTGAGAGAAAGGATTCAATCGTTTGATCTCTCTTCTCTATCTTTTTCATTATTTTTTTATCATGATCAACATAAACTTTTCATTTTTAATCATGTACCACAGTAGCTAAGTTTGATATCAGGATTTCTCAACAGTAGCTAGGGTTTGAAGCCGTTTTTGACGAATTATGAGTTTGATTCACGTTTTTCTTAAACTTAATTGATCATGTTCTTGTTTTCTATGTTTAATTCATGCTCTTAATCAATCTTGCTATTGTGAGACATTGCAGAAGGAAGTTCATAGGTAATTGGTTAGTGAAAGCAACAAAGTACGCGGATAATTTAATGAAGCACGTAGTCATAGGTTGGAGAAATCAACCACCGACTGTGAACGTTGAGTAGAATTAGATGATCGTGATTATATATTTTAGGGATAATTAGAACTTGGTAACGCGGTTGTAATTTGACCTAGGCATAGAAAGCTAGCTTGGTAACTTGGTTAGTATTCGTTTGACAAATTAAATCATCATCTGTTTCTCAGAACGTAATTCGTTAACGGTGGAAACATAGTGAACCTAGAGAAAATCCTGATATTTGTCTCATCACTTTACTCACTTTATAAATAATTGCGTTTTTATTATTTTTCTTAGTTATTAGGAAACGAAAATTTTTTGCCCACAAGAAGTTAATAATCCTAATTGATTCACAACAAGTCCTATGGGATTCGACAACCCTATCATCTACATTTATTACTAGAGCGATAACTGTACACTTGCAGAGATCGTATCAAGTTTTTTGCGCCGTTGTCGGGGACTTCGGTTGAATTAGTTAGAATTATTAACTTTAAGGATTTTTTTTTTTTGCATTTTTTTATTTAGTTGTTGATCTCACATGCTTCCTGGTGAATAATTTTGCAGACATCTTGGTGATCATGTGGGGGCATAATTCTTAATGGCAATTTCCACGCTATTCACCGTACTACTCCTATGGAGATATGTACAACCCTCCTCCTTGCAATCGAGAAGATGAGAAGATGAAAGAAATATTGAAGCTCGTGATAGCTAAAATGGAGAGATTGGAGGAAAGGATTAATAAGATGGATGAAATTGTCCAGCTTCAGGGACAACAATTGGCAGGACTTCAAGTGCATTGGCATATGCACATAATGACGATGGGCCAAGTAGCAACATTCCTGACTTAGTTGAGGAGTGCGAAGAGGAAGATAATGAACCGCTAGAGGTCTATGTCTATAATACTGTTCATCATGAAGTAATAGATCCTCTGGCTGCTTCAGACTCAGATTCAGACTCAGATTGGGATGATATTTTGAAGCCTATACAACTTGTGCCTCGCATAATTCCGGAGTCATGGCATGAGTGGGAGAGTGTTGACATTGCAATCTTATGGCCTAATGATATTGAAGTTGTTTTTGTTGCAGAACAAGTTCATGAGTGCGCCAAGGATGTGATATTTACACTCGTTGATGATATGTGCCTTAATGAAGCATGCTTTGAGTATAGGGAATTATTGTAGGGAGATGAAGAAAGACCCCAATTTTATGTAGTGCATGAATTGTCGCCCATGATTCTGAGAGAAGAGCTAGGGAAGGCAGCAGAAAAGTCAGAACTCATTGTTGAAGTCGTTCCACCCGAAATGCTATTTTCAAATGGCCAATCCTCGACGATTGTAGTTTTGAAGAAGAAGAAGAAGAAGAAGAAGAAGAAGAAGAAGAAGAAGAAGAAGAAGAAGAAGAAGAAGAAGAAGAAGAAGAAGAAGAAGAAGAAGAAGAAGAAGAAGAAGAAGAAGAAGAAGAAGAAGAAGAAGAAGAAGAAGAAGAAGAAGAATAAGAAGAAGAAGAAGAGGAGGAGGAGGAGGAGGAGGAGGAAAGGTAGAGTGAGGCATGTGGCGGCTAACAACTTCTATTTCTTTGCACCATATGCATCTCATGCATGCTTAGTTGAGAAGAGACAAAGAGAGAGGCGATGGTGGAAGAAGAAAAAGTGAAGAGAAAGATAAACAGACAAAGAGAGAGGCGATGGTGGAAGAAGAAAAAGTGAAGAGAAAGATAAACTCTTTTACATAGTTGAGGTAACTGGGTTGGGTCGTCAACCCCAAATTACAAGGCGCTTGTTGGGAGGCAACCCAACGTATTTATGCTTTAATTTAGGGAGTGATCTTTTAATACATTTGTGTTTTATGTTTTTATTTATGTATGTGGAGAGATGAGAGAGAGAGGGACTAATGATGTTTCCAAGTGACATATATGTGCAGGTTATGGTAGAATCTACCCCGGTGTGCCATGGCACACATGACCTTCACAGAGGCTTGCATTGGTCAGTTGGGGATTCTTCAGACATAGATTTTAGCAGAGGAGGCAGTCGACCCCGGTGTGCGAGAACACACTGACCTTTGGGAGCATGGTGGCACCACTACTGTGCTTGGGGACTGCCTAGCGTGATTTCTTCCCCACCCTTGAGGTTTTTGTGAGTGTCTTTTCTTTTTGCTAGATTTTGTGTCACTTTTATTTTATATGTCATGCTCCGTCTCATCTACTGTCCTACGCATTTGATTGCTGAGTTCTCTTTCATGATCTCTAAATTCACTGAGGACAACGAAGCATTCAAAATGGGGGTGGTTTAACTGTCTATTAGCCAAAATGTGTCTTGCATAGCCAGTTACATGTAGGATGTGTTTAGATTGTATTGTAAGTCAGTGTTGTGTTTTTTGTTATGTTTTTACTTATATTGTTGTATTGTGTAGAGTAGATTTATATTTTGTTTGCACTTTTACATAATTGAGTATACCCACCAACGAAGTAAATTGTGTAGAGTCAAATTATTTCATGTCTAGCCGTGCATATAGAGTTAGGATCTTATTACAAAAATAAAAAAATAAGAAATTGAAAATTTTGAGAAAAGGAAATTAAGAGAAGCATATACTTGGTTGATTTAGTGAGACGTTAAAAATTTAGGCATAGGGTGTGAATATTGAATGAGAGTGACATTTTTAGTTCCCCCTAGTAAGTATACATAGAATCTCATTACGTGAATGCCTACCTATTTTCAAACTAAACTGAATTTTAAAAGCTAAAGTGTGTGTTGTTTTTCTCCTAAAAAGTTGATCTTGGTGTTTGCTAAACAAGACGAACGTTCATGTTGTCCGTCTTAGGTAGTCGCCAGCCCGGCTCGTAGTGGCACACAGCATAGCTGTGCGAGGATGTGTATTAGAGCACTCACTGCTTGTTAGATCTCACCATGTAGGAACACAAGCAAACCTTGATTGATCCTTGGATTTATTATTGGCTTCTTTGATGTAGGGAGACGATTCTTGGCCTTCATCATATATCGTTAGAATCACCTTTCTAGAGCGTCACGAGGGAGCAGTAGTTGAGGGGGTTCGTAGAGGGAGTACTTGTAGACCGCATATGATTCATTTGATATCTTCGAGGGGATTCGAGGGTGAGTGAGTTGCTTGCACACTACGGTGTGGCGGTGTTCCATGTCATTACACCATGGGCACGGTAGTGGAGAGCCTGAGTGCGTGACGTCTAATCCGCACGAAATGCGGTGGTTATACTGAATTGGTGGAACGTGCAAGGTACCGGATTTTTATCATCTTGGTGTAGGAGGTTCGGTTGGATTAGGAACATGACATATCTTATTTGACTACTTGAGAAGGGACATGACCACAATCTAGTGTGGGGGTGTCAGCATTTGACTGCGGACATAGAGATTGTGCATTGACGACTCCACCCCCATACACGCTTTGACTTTGACGGTTTGTGGCATCATGCGCTTCATGGAGTTAGGGGGAGACGGATTTTATTGTGATACTTATTCATTGTTTTGTGTAATTCCTTCCCCTAGCATTATTACTACTGCTTAATTCCTGGAGGAGGACCACTCGTACATTTTTATTTGTATTGTTGATTCAAATACCCTTAAGTGTGTTTTGTGAAGTAACTGTTTTGAGTGATGAAAGACAAAGACAAAGCTTTTCTGATACTCCAAGGCCTTGAGATACTGACAGAGTTTCAAAGCCTTGAGAGTAGTTTTATTATGCTGAATGTTCTAACAATCTTGTGTTGCAGATTGGCTATCTGATTATATAGATCAGAGATTTGCTGCAAATACTTATGATTTATATTCTCTATATATCTAACACAATTGCAGATTTCCTGATCAGAGAGAATCAAAGATTTCTGGTCTTAACTTTGAAAGACTGTGAAGCATGTTCAGAGCTTCAAGGCCTTGAGATGTGCCTTGAGTTGCTGACAGTTTTACAGAACTAATTTGATTCTTTCTTGCAGGGTTTGATTTTTATAATTGTGATTTTTTATTTAATTCTAAGAGTCTTAAACTAGTTTATCATGAGTTATATGTGTTAGAAGTTAATCAGATTATTGTTTTATTCTTTCATCCAGTTTTTATTCAGAAACTGGAAAACCAAACAGACTTAGTGCTGTTATTTTTCTGGATTTTGTTGTTGCTGTGTTTTAATGTTGTTGCAGGTTTGTTAAACGTGCAAATGAAATCTCAACAAACTCAAACGGATATCTACTCATAGCTGTTTGAATAGCTGTTGAAACAAGAAGAGGATTTGTAGGAACTGAGATCCTAAACTGAGAGAAGTGTGAAATATTCGTGGGAGATCATTCATTCAAACACACAGACATTCAAGCTTCAATTCCAAATTTCAGAAGATCAATCATTCCAGTTTCCAGAAGAACGCATCCAGGCCTTCACAAGCTTATTCTTCTACTGTGTTCTTCATTTGTTTTGTAATCTGCTTATCTTTTGTATATCTAAAACCTCACTAAACCTAGTGGTTGGTTGTTCAAGTGAACAACAAGAGGTTCTTGTTAGCTCAACAGTTAGTAGCTGATACTAGATAGGTTTGGAACCACAAGCTTTATAGGTGTATGGGAAATCACTTAGGCTTGAAGATCTAGGGTTTTTTTTGTGTGAGTAATAAGAAGTGTTTGCCCAATCCTGGTGGGATTAGATCCCTCAGGCAGAGATTAGGTCCATTGGGACTGAACTCTGTTAATTGCATTGTGTTCTTTACTTTACAGTTTTGTTATTTTCTGTTGCACACAACTCAAGTCAAACTAGGGTTTATATGCTGTTTAGAACTGGTAATAGTTCAAGGCCTTGAAGCTTTCTATTTTGCCTTTGAAAGTTTCTGACTATTTTCTAAAATCTCAAGGCCTTGAGATTTGAGTTCCTCACTTAAGTTAATTTTTTAAAAAACTGTGTTTTGCAAAAAGTTTCCATACTCTATTCAACCCCTCCCCCCCCCCCTTCTAGAGTATTTCGGTCATGTATTTAGTCTAGTTACACACTTTCAATTGGTATCAGAGCTTGGGTCACTGATATAGATCTAACAATCTTGTGACTATGAGTAATGTAGGAGATGGTGGATTCTCACAAGGAAGGGCAGCCAACAGACCTCCATTGTTCTGTGGTGATAACTTCATGCACTGGAAGGCATTGATGAAGATGTTCATCATAGATCAAGACATGGAACTGTGGTCAATAGTTCAGAATGGACCTCATGCGTACTACACTACCATTGATGGAGTCAGATGTATCAAGTCTAAGGAAAATCTCTCAGTTACTGAACTGGAAAAGGTATCAAAAAATTACAAGGCTATGAATCTGTTATACTGTGCTCTTAATGCAGATGAGTTCAACGGAGTGTCAAATTGCAAAAGTGCCAAAGAAGTATGGGAAAAACTGGTTGTGACATATGAAGGGACCAGCCAGGTTAAGCAGACCAAAATCAACATACTTCTGAGGCAATAGGAGTTGTTCAATATGAAATCAGATGAGACCATTAAGGAGATGTTCAAAAGATTCACTGATGTGGTGAATAATCTGGAGTCATTGGGAAAAAAGTATTCACATGAGGAAAAGGTCAGGAAAATTCTAAGAAGCTTTCCAAAAGCTAAGTGGGAGCCAAAGACAACATCCATTGAGGAAGCTCAGGATTTAAGTCTTCTTCAGCTAGATGATCTACAAGGAAAGCTGCTCACTCATGAAATGTATATGAAGGATGTAGAAGGTGATCTGAGTGAAACATCAAGAACTTAGCACTCAAGGCTAAAGACAATGAAAAATCTCAAATTCTTGAGACTGAAGATGAGCATGATGATGAAGAGGCTTTAGCATTGATCTCCAAGTCCTTGGCAAGGATTCTCAAGAAGAAAAGAAACTCTGGTAACAGGGACTACAATAAAGAGAGATCAAGACCTTCAAGCAACAAGGACTACAAAGGTAAATCTTAATCACAGTTACATAAAACTAAAGTAATGAATTTTTTTGAGTGTGGTGATGCAGATCATTTAGTAAGAGATTGTCCATAAAAGAAGAAGAACAGGAACTTTCAGAAGAAAGACAGTGACAGCAGAAGGAAGAAAGCCATGATGGCTTCCTGGAGTGATTGTGATTCATCAAGTGACTCAGACACAGAAGAAGATCAAGCAAACTTGTGCTTCATGGCCAAACATGATGAAGAAAAGTCATGATCAGACAGACATATTGAAGAAATGGTAAAAAAAATCTTCTTGCTAGACCTTCTGATGTACTTCGTGAAATCCTCAAGAGTATGTTTTTAAATGAGGAAAGTTGTAGAAATGATATGTCTTCTTTAAAGATTAAGATTCATGAGAAGGTTAAAGAAAACCTGGACCTAATTGTTACCAACAAAACTGTTGAAGTTTCTAAGACAAAAATTGAAAAGGACTTCAAGGCCTTGGGCAGCAGGTTCAAAGCCTTGAAGGAACAGATAAAAGAGATTGTTGATCAAAACACTCTTTTGACTGAAAGATATGTTGATCTAAAGACTCGTTCTGAGGATTTAGAACAACAAATCTGTTCTTTGAATGAGAAATGTCAAGAGTCTAAAAAGGTCCTAGCCAGTTTTACAGGCTCAGAACATAATCTAAATCTCATTCTTGGAGGAAGTCTGAAATCAATGCATAAAAGTGGGATTGGCTATAATCTAAATTTTTCAAAGAAAACCAAACTACTTTTGTCAAATCTGGTAGCAGACATTCTCCAAAGTGTCATTACTGTGGAAAAATAGGTCATATCAGATTAACTTGTCCCTTCAGAAGATCAGAACCTCACATTATGAGGAATACTTATCCTTATCAGCTTAAGGGATAGGTTAGGCAGATTTGGGTTCCAAAATGAATTAGACCACCAAACATGGCTGATTCTGAGTATGACTCAAAGTTCTGCACTTGGTCTAACAGCCTGTTGAGGCAATGATTTACTTTTGCAGGATGTCACCATGGCCTTGAAAGATCAGAAATGGATATTAGATAGTGGATGTTCCAGACATATGAGTGGAAAGAAATCTCTCTTTACTGAGCTTACAGAAAAATCTAAAGTAACAATCACACTTGGTGACAAATCAAAATGCAATATTATTGGTATAGGTAGTATTGGTAATGGTTCTACCAACTCTATCTCTGATGTTTATCTTGTGGATGGACTTAAGTATCATCTGCTTAGTATCTCTCAGTTATGTGATCAAGGTTATAAAGCTATATTTGACAAGGAGAAATGTGTGGTGCAAGATGATAAATCTGGAGATTTCATACTCACTGCTCCAAGATCATATAATCTATATGCTATGAGTACTAACAGTGTTGCAGGTGACAAGTTAAAATGCCTCAAGGCCTTGAAGGAAGATTCAAAGCTTAGGCACAGAAAGCTTGGTCATATTAGCATACACACCTTGAATCTCAAAGGATTTGGTAAGAGGTTTACCATCACAGAAATTTTTAGATGATGAGGTTTGCAAGGAATGTGTACAAGGTAAACAAACCAGAAGCTCATTCAAGCCAAAGAACTTTGTAAGTACTTCTAGACCCTTAGAACTGTTGCATATGGACTTGTGTGGTCCTATGAGAGTTCAGACCCCTAAAGGTAAGAGGTATATGCATGTTATAGTAGATGATTATTCTAGATTTACTTGGGTGATGTTTATTAGAGACAAAACTGAAGCCTTATCTGAATTTTCTAGATTGTGCAAAGAGCTTCAAACTTTGAAAAATTTACCTGTTTCGTCCATTAGAAGTGATCATGGTAGGGAATTTGGTCAACTTGACTTTGATTTGTTTTTTGCAAAGCATGGCATATCACAAAAATTTTCTGCACCTAGAACTCCACAGCAAAATGGAGTAGTTGAAAGGAAAAATAGGACACTTGAAGATATTTCTAGAACCATGCTACTTGAAAGTAATTTTCCAAAGTTCTTGTGGGCAGAAGCTGTTAATACTGCCAATTATGTGCTAAATAGATGCTTGATTAGACCTATTTTGAAAAAGACCCCTTATGAACTGTTTAAAGGTAGGAAGCCTAGTGTTTCTTATTTCAAACCTTTTGGTTGTATCTGTTTTGTGCATAATAATGGTAGAGACAATCATGGTAAATTTGATGTTAGGAGTGATGAGGGTGTATTTCTTGGATATTCCAAACTATCAAAGCTTATAGAGTTTACAATAGAAAAACCAAGATTGTGGAAGAGAGTATTCATGTGTTTTTTGATCAAAAGTACTAAGGATTCTATAATGAAAGTTTTGCAGATCTAAATTTGAACAAGCATGAGTCTGATGATGATGCTGTAAAGAGGACAAAGGAAAATTTAATGTGCACAATCAATCAGCAGAATCTCAAGGCCTTGAACCTTCTGCAGAGTCAAAATCTCAAAGCCTTGAGACAGAAGCTGAAACTTTCTATGATGCTCCCTCTATAGTTTCAAGAACTCAAAGCCTTGAAGGAGAATATTACTGGATACCAACTAAGAAGTTTAAGTACCTTGCAGATCATCCAGCTGACAATATCATATCTGATCCATCAACTGGAACTCAGACAAGAGGACATTTGAAGAACTTGTGTGCTTTTAGTGCATTTGTATCTTTCATTGAGCCTAAAAATACCAAGGAAGCACTAGAAGATGCAGACTAGATCATTGCAATGCAGAGTGAGTTGAATGAATTTGAAATAAACAAGGTATGGAATCTGGTTCCCAGACCAAAAGAGAAATCTGTTATAGGAACCAGATGGGGGTTCAGAAATAAGCTTGATGAGAATGGCAAAGTGGTAAGGAACAAAGCCAGACTGGTGGCACTAGGATATAATCAGGAAGAAGGTATAAACTATGAGGAGACTTTTGCTCATGTTGCCAGGTTAGAAGCTATTAGAATACTTCTTGCATTTGCATCTCACAATCACATAAAACTTTATCAAATGGATGTCAAATGTGCTTTTCTGAATGGCTATTTACAAGAAGATGTTTTTGTAGCACAACCTCCTGACTTTGAAGATGAAAACTTTCCTGATCATGTTTACAAACTAGACAAAGCTCTTTATGGGTTAAAACAAGCTCCAAGGGCTTGGTATGATAGACTTTCAAAAATTTTACTTGACAACAATTTCAAGAGAGGTCTAGTTGATAAAACTCTTTTTATTACACATCATGAAAATGATTTGTTAGTAGTTCAGATCTATGTGGATGATATTTTATTTGGAGCTACTAATGATGCTCTTTCAAAAGAGTTCTCTAGTCAGATGTGCAGGGAGTTTGAGATGAGCTTAATGGGAGAACTGAATTTCTTTCTTGGACTTCATATCTTACAAATGAAGAAAGGAATTTTTGTACATCAAGGAAAGTATACTTTTAACAAGTACAATATGTCACAGTCCAAGGTGCTTAAAACTCCTATGAGTTCAACACTCTCATTAGACAAGGATCCAAATGGTAAGAGTGTGAATCAAAAGGAATACAGAGGTATGATTGGATCACTTTTGTATTTAACTGCTAGTAGACCTGATATTATGTTCAGTGTCTGTATGTGTGCTAGATTTCAAGAAGATCCTAAGGAAAGTCATTTAACTGCAGTCAAAAGAATTTTTAGATATTTGAATGGAACCAGAGACTTGGGGCTTTGGTATCTAAGGAGATCTAATTTTATGTTGAGTGGCTATTCAGATGCAGATTTTGCAGGATATAAAGTAGATAGGAAGAATACTTCAGGATGTTGCCAGTTTCTTGGATCTTCACTGATCAGTTGGCATTCTAAAAAGCAAAATTATGTAGCATTATCAACTGCAGAAGCTGAATACATTGCAGCTGGAGCTTGCTGTTCACAAGTGTTATGGATTGCTCAGCAACTTAGAGATCTTGGCTATAATTTCAGAAATGTGCCTATTCATTGTGACAACACAAGTGCTATTTCAATCTCTAAGAATCCACTCCAGCACTCAATAACCAAGCACATAGATGTGATACATCACTTCCTTAGAGATCATGCAGAACAAGGTGATGTTGTTCTATATTTTATTTCTACTTCAATGCAGATTGCTGATATTTTCACTAAACCTTTTCCAGATGATAGGTTATCATCCCTAAGGCTTGAACTGGGTATGTTAAACAAGGATGCATTGGTTTAGGGGGAGTATTGGTACTTACTTGTGTTTATGTGTTGGAATCTCAAAGCCTTGAGATTATACTTTCCAAATCCTTGAAAGTATAGCTCAAAGCTTTGAAGTTTCTCAAACTGCAGAAAATATCAAGGCCTTGAGATTAATCTCCAGGTCTTGAAACATTTGTATTTTTTAAAACAAATGGATCATCAAATATTATATCTTATCTCTGTAGATAAACTTATAATATTTGAATTACTCAGAGAATTTTCTAACATATCCAAAAATATTTTTTCAAGATTCTTTTTGCATGTTGATTTCAGTAGAGACCTTTTATGACTCATCTTTTCAACCTACTTAAGCTGAAAGTCAGGGCTTATTCTTCTCCATTCTCTCTCAATTCTCTACGTCTATCTACTCTCTCTCTCTATTTCTCTCAATCTCATTCCTTTCTCAAAACCCTAAACCCACAATGGGGCGCAAATCAGCCAGGATTCAACAACAGGGGAAGCCTTCTGGTAGATCCAAGAAGAGGTCAAACAAGAAGGAGAAGATTGTGATATCTGATTCGGATTTAAAGAACACTCAGAGTTTGCATGAGGACACTCCTCCTGCAAAGAAGATCAGAACAGAAAAGGGAGATGAGGGCTCAAGCATTGATCCACAGAAGGAGATAGAGACTCAGGGTGGTGATCAACCTAGGTCAGACAAGAAGAAAGGGGGAGAGAAGAAAAAGGCTGGAGAAGAAGAAAAGGGGAAATCTTCTCAAGAAAGCAAGAAGAAGCCAACTGAAGGAGAACAAGAGAAGAGCAAACCCAGTGAGAAGAAGACAAGGGTTAAGCAGGTTGCTGCTGCAACCAAAAAGGGTTATCAAGGTAAAAATGTACTTCCTTCAGATTGGGTTGTTAGTTCTGAAGTTAGGACTGTGTGGATGCAAGGATATGCTTCTTCTAAGGTTGCTTTTTGTAGTATGGTTTCTGAAGAATTATTGGATAAACTGGATATTGATTGTATGAGGAAGTTAAGAGAAGATGCTGTTTGGAAGGTTTTAAATACTAGTTCAAAAGCTTATCCTAGGTTAACTAGATTATTTTATCTGAATCTGGTTCATGAAGGAGATGATAAGATGGTGTTAACTTCTAAGGTGGCTGGGATAAATTTGAGGTTAGATCAAAGGACTTTTGCCAAAGTCTTGGGCATTACTAGGAATTATAATGTTGGAGATTACCCTGATAGAAAGGAGTGTCTAGAAAAGGCAAAAGAAATGTTTTTCATTGATGGTGTACCCTCTGGTCGAAAACAGTTGACACACACTGTGCTCAACTTGTTGGAATAGATGCCCTAGAGGCAATCTAGTTTAGTATGAATTATTTGTGGCTAGAAATTCATTTATTATTTATTGAATATTTAAAATAATGAAGTCCTTAGATTTACAATTGTGTTGTTTATCTTAAATATCCCTAGTCCAGTATAATGATTAATGGGACAATCATCTATAGGCTAGTATGGGGTTGGATTGATATGGAGATATCATGATCCAACACATAGGTGTGCATTATGGAATGTTGCCCTGGATTGACCCATCTCCGAGAAGGCTACATACACGTTATGTTGAGTCACAAGCGCTTCTCGCGGTGCAATGGTATTGTCATCCTTAGATTTGAAGTCACTAGATATTCAAGTTGTGGATTATTGTGATTTTGGTAGCGCTAAACGCTACACCGTAATTGGGTAGTTATAAAGGCGTGTACTTGATACAATAAGAAGCAAGCTTAGTAATCGTAGTGGACGTAGATAGAATTTGTCCCTCCCACATAACGGGAGCAAATATCCTAGGACACTCGAGGGATAGTGCTTATAGAATGTCTGGCCAGACTCAAATAAATCAATATGGGATATTGATGTTATTTGCACGAATAAGGCTATTCCCATGGATCGAGAAACTATGGATTGGATATACGAGTGTGACTTGTATGTCTCGTGTCCAATCCGGATATAGAGACAAAGGGATGAGACAATTACTTGTACAAAGGTTGTCAAGATGACTATTCTATTAGTTGGCTAGAATGGATGTTTTGCTAGAGACCGCTCCATATTAGCAAATAGTTGCTACCAACTAGATAGAACCTATGGGGTCACACGCTATATAGAGTTGAACTAGATTTTAGAATTAATTAATTGGATTAATTAATTAGAAGGATCACTTTGCAAAACCTTGCAAACTTAGTAGGGACTAATTTGCAAGGAAGGGACTAAATTGAATTCTAGTAGGACTAGAATAAGTCCTTTAGGTAGTTGGCAAGGAGTTGTTGGACTATATAAAGGACCCTCCTTCCTTCCTTCCCATATAACTTATGCTCATTATTAAACATAACAAAGAGTGGGAGAGAACAAAAGGAGAGAGAGCAAGCAACAAGAGGAGCCGACCGCCCCTCTTGCCGCCGCCCATCCCGTCGGCCACAAAGGAGGCCGAGACCCTCTTTTTTGGGTCTCGTTTTGCGTGATTCTTCTTCCTCTTCCTCTTCCGGGCTAGCACCAAGGACTTGGGAGATTCTAGGATCAACTCTAGGCGTGGATCAACCATAGAGAACGTGACACAATTCGCGTTTGAAGTCATCAAAGGAGAACCCTAAGGTGTGTTATTGATTTCTTCCTTTACCATCGTTATGTCTCTTGACTTGTGATCCTTGGAGGGTTTTGCATGGTTTTATGATTGTTTGTGTTTCCGTTGCGCATCCATGAATCAAAACCCTACAGTGGTATCAGAGCCAGGGGTCGTAGAGCATAAACGTGGTTTATGTGTTACGTTTTAGTTGTTTTACACCTTAATTTGATTGTTTATCGCGTAAAACAAGACAATCAAGCATGGGATGCAATTTGTCAATAATTAATCATAACAAGATCTAATTTTTGCATTGGATGCATGAATTGGTGAGTTTGAGAAATTTTAGGATCTTAGATCTAGGGTTTGGGCATCCTTGGGGAAGAAGGAGTTCTTCCAAAACAAGGAAACAACCAAACTTGGGCACCAAGCAAGGGAGTTGTTTTGGAAACAACTCCCTCAAGAAGGTTCGGCCCCCCTAGGGGACCGCCCCTCTTGCTTGCCGCCCAAGCTTGGCCACCCTAGGGGCCGGGCGGCCCTAACCCGCGGCCTAGGCTTGTGGGTTTTGGGTCGGGCCGGCCCTAGGGCCTTGTGTTTCACCTTATTGGGCCCGGTCAATTTGATTGTTGGGCCCATGGACCGTTTTAACCCTAGAAATCCTAAAATCAATTAAAATTGACCAAGCGCGTTAAAATTGGATTTTAACTGTTTATGTGCAAATCGCATGGTGATTGGATATGGCCTTAGGATGTGGTTTGATGTGGATGTTCAATTTTGTGGTTTGGTTTTACGGCCTGCGAGCTGATCAATTAATTGTAATAATTAATTAGGGTTTTATGGCCTGCGTGCCATTTTTTTTTTCTCAAATTCTGAGATTTATTTTATTTAGTATAGAAGTTAGCTAGTTCTAGATAAAGTAGATTGTTAGCCAAGATTGAAGAAAAGAAGCCCAAAGCCAAAGAAGCCACAAAAAGATGGAGCATGGAGCATGGAGCATTCCACATGACTATGAAGGATGGACCAAAAGACCAAGACGCATGGAGATGTGTTTGTTTTAGGGTTCATAGATAATTCCATTGGCTTGGAATTATCTTAGTCTAGAAAAGGCCATATCCACATCACGTTTAATTTCTGTTTTGTGGTTGTTTATTTTATTGTCTTATTATTGTGTGGTTGGTGTATGGATGATGCATGAAATTAGGATAATAAGATAATTAGACAACCTGGATCTATTATTTGGAGTTGTGCCCAAACTCAAATAGATAGATTAGTTGATATTGATCAACAAACCAATTAAAATCGAATTTAAAATCCCTCGAAATTCAAATATTGTGTTCTTGTCTTCTCGTTATTTAAACACTCATTATCATCATTATTTATCGAGATCGTGCGTGCCAAAGCATGGCGACTTGGTTCATAATGATGGAATGCGATGGCACGTAACAATGTGCAATTGTTTAGATAAGAGGTTGAACACAACTGGCCTATTAATTTGATTAAGAAACCTAGAGGCAATCAATTGGGATTATCCATATGGATGGATAAATAAGGAGTTATTTGCCCAATTGAACCAAGAGTTGCATATGGGATGCAATTGGAATTGTTCCTACCTAAAGTAGTCAAATTATTGGTGACTTGCCAAAGCAAGCTCATAAGGAGATGAAAGATGGATCTTGGCCCACTAAAAAATATAAGGATATTTTCCGCATTAATATCTTGAGGGTTATTAATCCGTAGAAAAATAGTGGGAGCTATATTTGATAAACTAGCCATTATTGAATATAGTCAAAAATTCACAAATACTAAAACTTGCGTATTTTCCTTTTTGTAGAATTCCAAATGGCAAAAAACTCATCGAGTTCACAACATTCCCTACGATCTGTCCTTGAGAAGGACAAGCTCTCTGGAACCAACTTTCTTGATTGGTACAGAAACTTGAGAATTGTTCTCAAGCAAGAGAAGAAACTGTACGCAATAGAGGAGTATGTTCCAGAAGGTCCAGAGAACCAAACACCTGCTGCCCTAAAGGTGTATCAAAAGCGTGTTGATGACGCTAATGATGCGGCCTGCCTTATGCTATGCACCATGACTTCTGAGCTTCAGAAGCAACACGGAAAGATGAATGTTGTCGATATGATCGAGCATCTGAAGCAGCTCTTCCAAGAGCAGGCAAGGGTAGAGAGGTATGAGGTCTCTAAGGCACTGTTCAAGTGTCATCTGGCAGAAGGGAACCCGGTGGGACCCCATGTACTCCGTATGATCGGGTACTTGGAGAATCTCGCCCGACTAGGGTTCCCGGTCGGCCAAGAGTTGGCAACCGATCTCGTGTTGCAATCGTTGCCCGAGAGTTATGGACAGTTCATCATGAACTATAACATGAACGAGATCGTGAAACCACTGCCAGATTTACTCAATATGTTGAGGACGGCTGAACAGAGCATCAACAAGGGTAAGGGCAAGGCCATTATAATGGTACAGAAAGGAAAGGGCAAAAGGTTTGCCTCTTCCTCCAAGGGCAAAGGCAAGTCAGTTGCTAAGTCCAAGGAACCTGCCCTTAAGCCTGTTGGTGTTATTGCCAAAGGTGTGACTAAAGGTGAGTGTAACTACTGCAGTCAGCCTGGACACTGGAGGAGGATTTGCCCAAAATATCTGGAGGACAAGAGGCTTGGAATAGTGATTCCACCACCACCAGGTATTTTTGTTGTAGATGTCAATTTAACTGTCTCTACATCATGGGTATTAGATACTGGATGTGGATCTCATATTTGTCGAAATATGCAGGATCTAAAGAGAAGTAGAAGATTTGCTAAAGGAGAGGTAGATCTGCGCGTTGGGAATGGAGCAAAGGTTGTTGCGTTGGCCATAGGCGTGTGCGAGCTATCTCTGCCTTCAGGATTAGTTTTAGAATTAAATAATTGCTATTTTGTGCCTGCTATGAGCAGAAGCATTATTTCTATTTTTTGTTTGGACAAGGATGGTTTTATTATTTCAATAAAGAACAATTGTTGTTCCTTTTATTTAAATAATATTCACTATTTTAGTGCGCAATTATTTAATGGACTTTATGTCCTTGATCTAAGCAATCCTGTCTACAACATTAATACCAAGCGGATTAAAATAAATAATTTAAATCATGCTTATTTATGGCACTGTCGTTTAGGCCACATAAATGAGAAACGTGTATCTAGACTCCATAAGGATGGATTACTAGACTCATTTGATTTTGAATCATATGAGACATGTGAGGCTTGTTTATTGGGAAAAATGAGAAAGTCCCCTTTCAATAAGAAAAGTGAGAGGACTAGTGAGCAATTGGCGCTCATACGTACCGATGTGTGTGGGCCATTTTCCACGCCTGCCAGGGGTGGTTATGTCTACTTCATTACATTTACTGATGATTAGATATGGATTTGTGTACCTTATGAGGGCAAAATCCGAATCCTTTGAAGTGTTCAAAGAATTCAAGAATGAAGTAGAGAAGCAACTTGGCAAAAGTATCAAGGCTCTACGATCAGATCGTGGAGGAGAATACTTAAGCCAAGAGTTTGACGACTATCTTAGAGAGTGTGGGATCGTCTCCCAACTCACTCCACCCGGAACGCCACAATGGAATGGCGTGTCCGAAAGGAGGAATCGAACCCTATTGGATATGGTTCTATCTATGATGTGTCAAACCGATCTTCTATTATTATTTTGGGGCTACGCTCTATTAAGTGCAGCTTTCACCATTAACCGTGTTCCATCTAAATCAGTCATGAAGACACCATGTGAGATGTGGAGTGGGAGGCGTCCCACACTGTCGTTCATGAGGATTTGGGGCTGCGATGTCTATGTAAAACGTTTACAATCAGACAAGCTAGGGCCGAAATCGGATAAATGCAAATTTGTGGGGTACCCTAAGGAAACTAAGGGATACTACTTCTACAATCCAACCGAGAACAAAGTGTTTGTTGATCGGACCGGCGTGTTTCTAGAAAGAGAGTTTGTCTCTAAAGAAGCAAGTGGGAGGAATGTAGAACTTGAAGAGGTTCAAGAACCACAAATCACTGAACCGATTATGGAACATGAACAGGAACCACAAGCAGTTGTGGAGCAACCTGTTCAGGTAACACAAGAGCTTCGTAGATCTAGTAGAGTGCGCCAGGAACCCGAGAGGTATGGACTTCTCGTGACTGATTCCGGTGACACGATGCTCATAGATGATGAGCCTACTACCTATGAGGAGGCCATGAATGGCCCAGACTCTCAGAAGTGGCTAGAAGCCATGAGATCCGAGATGGAATCCATGTATACCAACAAAGTATGGACTTTGGTGGAACCACCCGAAGGGGCGCGGCCCATAGGGTGCAAGTGGGTCTTCAAGAAGAAGATCGACATGGATGGTAATGTGATTACCTATAAGGGCCAATTGGTGGCTAAAGGATTCAGACAGATTCATGGTATTGACTATGATGAAACCTTTTCACCAGTCGCTATGACCAAATCCATCCGAATCCTACTTGCAATTACAGCGTACCACGACTATGAGATTTGGCAGATGGATGTTAAAACAGCATTCCTTTATGGGAAGCTCCTCGAGGACGTGTATATGATACAGCCGGAGGGTTTTGAGGATCCAAAGCAAGCCAACAAAGTCTGTAAGCTGCAACAATACATTTATGGATTGAAGCAAGCTGCTAGGAGTTGGAATCGACGTTTTGATGAAGTGGTCAAAGAGTTTGGCTTCATCAGAAACGAATATGAGTCTTGTGTCTACAAGAAGGTTAGTGGGAGCTCTGTAGCTTTTCTGGTCTTGTATGTGGATGACATACTACTCATTGGAAACGACGTTCCCATGCTACAATCTGTTAAAGATTGGCTAGGAAAGTGTTTCTCAATGAAGGACTTAGGGGAAGCAGCCTATATACTCGGTATAAAGATCTATAGAGATAGATCTAAGAGGTTGCTAGGCCTAAGTAGGAGTACATATATTGACAAGGTGTTGAAACAGTTTAACATGCAAGACTCCAAGAAGGGATTCTTGCCCATGTCACATCGAATCACTCTTTCGAAGAGTGGTTGTCCTTCCAATGAGATTGAGAAGGAACGCATGTGTAGAATTCCCTATGCCTCGGCCATAGGATCTATCATGTACGCCAAGTTATGTACTAGACCACATGTGTCATATGCCTTGAGTATGACAAGCAAATACCAATCCAATCCGGGTGAGAGTCACTGGATTGCAGTCAAGAACATCCTAAAGTACTTGAGAAGAACTAAGGATGCTTTCTTGATATTTGGCGGTGAGGAAGAGTTGCGTGTAAGGGGTTACACTGATGCAAGCTTCCAAAACGACATAAATGACTTTAGATCACAGTCGGGATATGTGTTTTGCCTGAATGGAGCAGCGGTGAGCTGGAAGAGTTCCAAGCAAGAGACGGTGGCTGATTCTACAATAGAGGCTGAGTACATTGCTGCAAATGGCGCAGGAAAGGAAGTTGTTAGGATTAGAAAGTTTGTTTCTGAACTTGGTGTGGTCCCTAGCATTGCGGATCCAGTCGAGTTGTTCTGTGACAACACTGGGGCGATCGCGCAATCAAAGGAACCAAGATCGCACCAGAAGTCCAAGCACGTGCTCAGAAAGTTTCATCTGATTCGAGATATTATCGATAGAGGAGACGTTCGGATATGCAAGATTCCTACAGATGAGAATCTGTCAGACCCGCTTACAAAGCCGCTCACGCAGTGGAAGCATGAAGGGCACACTAGGAGTATGGGCATACGAGATGCGCCAGATTGGCTCTAGTGCAAGTGGGAGACTGTTGGAATAGATGCCCTAGAGGCAATCTAGTTTAGTATGAATTATTTGTGGCTAGAAATTATTTATTGGATATTTAATATAATGAAGTCCTTAGATTTACAATTTTGTTGTTTATCTTAAATATCCCTAGTCCAGTATAATGATTAATGGGACAATCATCTATAGACTAGTATGGGGTTGGATTGATATGGAGATATCATGATCCAACACATAGGTGTGCATTATGGAATGTTGCACTGGATTGACCCATCTACGAGAAGGCTACATACACGTTATGTTGAGTCACAAGCGCTTCTCGCGGTGCAATGGTATTGTCATCCTTAGACTTGAAGTCACTAGATATTCTAGTTGTGGATTATTGTGATTTTGGTAGCGTTAAACGCTACACCGTAACTGGGTAGTTATAAAGGCGTGTACTGGATACAATAAGAAGCAAGCTTAGAAATCGTAGTGGACGTAGATAGAATTTGTCCCTCCCACATAACGGGAGCAAATATCCTAGGACACGTGAGGGATAGTGCTTATAGAATGTCTGGCCAGACTCAAATAAATCAATATGGGATATTGATGTTATTTGCACGAATAAGGCTATTCCCATGGATCGAGAAACTATGGATTGGATATACGAGTGTGACTTGTATGTCTCGTGTCCAATCCGGATATAGAGACAAAGGGATGAGACAATTACTTGTACAAAGGTTGTCAAGATGACTATTCTATTAGTTGGCTAGAATGGATGTTTTGCTAGAGACCGCTCCATATTAGCAAATAGTTGCTACCAACTAGATAGAACCTATGGGGTCACACGCTATATAGAGTTGAACTAGATTTTAGAATTAATTAATTGGATTAATTAATTAGAAGGATCACTTTGCAAAACCTTGCAAACTTAGTAGGGACTAATTTGCAAGGAAGGGACTAAATTGAATTCTAGTAGGACTAGAATAAGTCCTTTAGGTAGTTGGCAAGGAGTTGTTGGACTATATAAAGGACCCTCCTTCCTTCCTTCCCATATAACTTATGCTCATTATTGAACATAACAAAGAGTGGGAGAGAACAAAAGGAGAGAGAGCAAGCAACAAGAGGAGCCGACCGCCCCTCTTGCCGCCGCCCATCCCGTCGGCCACAAAGGAGGCCGAGACCCTCTTTTTTGGGTCTCGCTTTGCGTGATTCTTCTTCCTCTTCCTCTTCCGGGCTAGCAACAAGGACTTGGGAGATTCTAGGATCAACTCTAGGCGTGGATCAACCATAGAGAACGTGACACAATTCGCGTTTGAAGTCATCAAAGGAGAACCCTAAGGTGTGTTATTGATTTCTTCCTTTACCATCGTTATGTCTCTTGACTTGTGATCCTTGGAGGGTTTTGCATGGTTTTATGATTGTTTGTGTTTCCGTTGCGCATCCATGAATCAAAACCCTACAGTGGTATCAGAGCCAGGGGTCGTAGAGCATAAACGTGGTTTATGTGTTACGTTTTAGTTGTTTTACACCTTAATTTGATTGTTTATCGCGTAAAACAAGACAATCAAGCATGGGATGCAATTTGTCAATAATTAATCATAACAAGATCTAATTTTTGCATTGGATGCATGAATTGGTGAGTTTGAGAAATTTTAGGATCTTAGATCTAGGGTTTGGGCATCCTTGGGGAAGAAGGAGTTCTTCCAAAACAAGGAAACAACCAAACTTGGGCACCAAGCAAGGGAGTTGTTTTGGAAACAACTCCCTCAAGAAGGTTCGGCCCCCCTAGGGGACCGCCCCTCTTGCTTGCCGCCCAAGCTTGGCCACCCTAGGGGCCGGGCGGCCCTAACCCGCGGCCTAGGCTTGTGGGTTTTGGGTCGGGCCGGCCCTAGGGCCTTGTGTTTCACCTTATTGGGCCCGGTCAATTTGATTGTTGGGCCCATGGACCGTTTTAACCCTAGAAATCCTAAAATCAATTAAAATTGACCAAGCGCGTTAAAATTGGATTTTAACTGTTTATGTGCAAATCGCATGGTGATTGGATATGGCCTTAGGATGTGGTTTGATGTGGATGTTCAATTTTGTGGTTTGGTTTTACGGCCTGCGAGCTGATCAATTAATTGTAATAATTAATTAGGGTTTTATGGCCTGCGTGCCATTTTTTTTTTTCTCAAATTCTGAGATTTATTTTATTTAGTATAGAAGTTAGCTAGTTCTAGATAAAGTAGATTGTTAGCCAAGATTGAAGAAAAGAAGCCCAAAGCCAAAGAAGCCACAAAAAGATGGAGCATGGAGCATGGAGCATTCCACATGACTATGAAGGATGGACCAAAAGACCAAGACGCATGGAGATGTGTTTGTTTTAGGGTTCATCGATAATTCCATTGGCTTGGAATTATCTTAGTCTAGAAAAGGCCATATCCACATCACGTTTAATTTCTGTTTTGTGGTTGTTTATTTTATTGTCTTATTATTGTGTGGTTGGTGTATGGATGATGCATGAAATTAGGATAATAAGATAATTAGACAACCTGGATCTATTATTTGGAGTTGTGCCCAAACTCAAATAGATAGATTAGTTGATATTGATCAACAAACCAATTAAAATCGAATTTAAAATCCCTCGAAATTCAAATATTGTGTTCTTGCCTTCTCGTTATTTAAACACTCATTATCATCATTATTTATCGAGATCGTGCGTGCCAAAGCATGGCGACTTGGTTCATAATGATGGAATGCGATGGCACGTAACAATGTGCAATTGTTTAGATAAGAGGTTGAACACAACTGGCCTATTAATTTGATTAAGAAACCTAGAGGCAATCAATTGGGATTATCCATATGGATGGATAAATAAGGAGTTATTTGCCCAATTGAACCAAGAGTTGCATATGGGATGCAATTGGAATTGTTCCTACCTAAAGTAGTCAAATTATTGGTGACTTGCCAAAGCAAGCTCATAAGGAGATGAAAGATGGATCTTGGCCCACTAAAAAATATAAGGATATTTTCCGCATTAATATCTTGAGGGTTATTAATCCGTAGAAAAATAGTGGGAGCTATATTTGATAAACTAGCCATTATTGAATATAGTCAAAAATTCACAAATACTAAAACTTGCGTATTTTCCTTTTTGTAGAATTCCAAATGGCAAAAAACTCATCGAGTTCACAACATTCCCTACGATCTGTCCTTGAGAAGGACAAGCTCTCTGGAACCAACTTTCTTGATTGGTACAGAAACTTGAGAATTGTTCTCAAGCAAGAGAAGAAACTGTACGCAATAGAGGAGTATGTTCCAGAAGGTCCAGAGAACCAAACACCTGCTGCCCTAAAGGTGTATCAAAAGCGTGTTGATGACGCTAATGATGCGGCCTGCCTTATGCTATGCACCATGACTTCTGAGCTTCAGAAGCAACACGGAAAGATGAATGTTGTCGATATGATCGAGCATCTGAAGCAGCTCTTCCAAGAGCAGGCAAGGGTAGAGAGGTATGAGGTCTCTAAGGCACTGTTCAAGTGTCATCTGGTAGAAGGGAACCCGGTGGGACCCCATGTACTCCGTATGATCGGGTACTTGGAGAATCTCGCCCGACTAGGGTTCCCGGTCGGCCAAGAGTTGGCAACCGATCTCATGTTGCAATCGTTGCCCGAGAGTTATGGACAGTTCATCATGAACTATAACATGAACGAGATCGTGAAACCACTGCCAGATTTACTCAATATGTTGAGGACGGCTGAACAGAGCATCAACAAGGGTAAGGGCAAGGCCATTATAATGGTACAGAAAGGAAAGGGCAAAAGGTTTGCCTCTTCCTCCAAGGGCAAAGGCAAGTCAGTTGCTAAGTCCAAGGAACCTGCCCTTAAGCCTGTTGGTGTTATTGCCAAAGGTGTGACTAAAGGTGAGTGTCACTACTGCAGTCAGCCTGGACACTGGAGGAGGAACTGCCCAAAATATCTGGATGACAAGAGGCTTGGAATAGTGATTCCACCACCACCAGGTATTTTTGTTGTAGATGTCAATTTAACTGTCTCTACATCATGGGTATTAGATACTGGATGTGGATCTCATATTTGTCGAAATATGCAGGATCTAAAGAGAAGTAGAAGATTTGCTAAAGGAGAGGTAGATATGCGCGTTGGGAATGGAGCAAAGGTTGCTGCGTTGGCCATAGGCGTGTGCGAGCTATCTCTGCCTTCAGGATTAGTTTTAGAATTAAATAATTGCTATTTTGTGCCTGCTATGAGCAGAAGCATTATTTCTATTTCTTGTTTGGACAAGGATGGTTTTATTATTTCAATAAAGAACAATTGTTGTTCCTTTTATTTAAATAATATTCACTATTTTAGTGCGCAATTATTTAATGGACTTTATATCCTTGATCTAAGCAATCCTGTCTACAACATTAATACCAAGCGGATTAAAATAAATGATTTAAATCCTGCTTATTTATGGCACTGTCGTTTAGGCCACATAAATGAGAAACGTGTATCTAGACTCCATAAGGATGGATTACTAGACTCATTTGATTTTGAATCATATGAGACATGTGAGGCTTGTTTATTGGGAAAAATGAGAAAGTCCCCTTTCAATAAGAAAAGTGAGAGGACTAGTGAGCAATTGGCGCTCATACGTACCGATGTGTGTGGGCCATTTTCCACGCCTGCCAGGGGTGGTTATGTCTACTTCATTACATTTACTGATGATTAGATATGGATTTGTGTACCTTATGAGGGCAAAATCCGAATCCTTTGAAGTGTTCAAAGAATTCAAGAATGAAGTAGAGAAGAAACTTGGCAAAAGTATCAAGGCTCTACGATCAGATCGTGGAGGAGAATACTTAAGCCAAGAGTTTGACGACTATCTTAGAGAGTGTGGGATCGTCTCCCAACTCACTCCACCCGGAACGCCACAATGGAATGGCGTGTCCGAAAGGAGGAATCGAACCCTATTGGATATGGTTCTATCTATGATGTGTCAAACCGATCTTCTATTATTATTTTGGGGCTACGCTCTATTAAGTGAAGCTTTCACCATTAACCGTGTTCCATCTAAATCAGTCATGAAGACACCATATGAGATGTGGAGTGGGAGGCGTCCCACACTGTCGTTCATGAGGATTTGGGGCTGCGATGTCTATGTAAAACGTTTACAATCAGACAAGCTAGGGCCGAAATCGGATACATGCAAATTTGTGGGGTACCCTAAGGAAACTAAGGGATACTACTTCTACAATCCAACCGAGAACAAAGTGTTTGTTGCTCGGACCGGCGTGTTTCTAGAAAGAGAGTTTGTCTCTAAAGAAGCAAGTGGGAGGAATGTAGAACTTGAAGAGGTTCAAGAACCACAAATCACTGAACCGATTATGGAACATGAACAGGAACCACAAGCAGTTGTGGAGCAACCTGTTCAGGTAACACAAGAGCTTCGTAGATCTAGTAGAGTGCGCCAGGAACCCGAGAGGTATGGACTTCTCGTGACTGATTCCGGTGACACGATGCTCATAGATGATGAGCCTACTACCTATGAGGAGGCCATGAATGGCCCAGACTCTCAGAAGTGGCTAGAAGCCATGAGATCCGAGATGGAATCCATGTATACCAACAAAGTATGGACTTTGGTGGAACCACCCGAAGGGGCGCGGCCCATAGGGTGCAAGTGGGTCTTCAAGAAGAAGATCGACATGGATGGTAATGTGATTACCTATAAGGGCCAATTGGTGGCTAAAGGATTCAGACAGATTCATGGTATTGACTATGATGAAACCTTTTCACCAGTCGCTATGACCAAATCCATCCGAATCCTACTTGCAATTACAGCGTACCACGATTATGAGATTTGGCAGATGGATGTTAAAACAGTATTCCTTTATGGGAAGCTCCTCGAGGACGTGTATATGATACAGCCGGAGGGTTTTGAGGATCCAAAGCAAGCCAACAAAGTCTGTAAGCTGCAACAATACATTTATGGATTGAAGCAAGCTTCTAGGAGTTGGAATCGACGTTTTGATGAAGTGGTCAAAGAGTTTGGCTTTATCAGAAACGAATATGAGTCTTGTGTCTACAAGAAGGTTAGTGGGAGCTCTGTAGCTTTTCTGGTCTTGTATGTGGATGACATACTACTCATTGGAAACGACGTTCCCATGCTACAATCTGTTAAAGATTGGCTAGGAAAGTGTTTCTCAATGAAGGACTTAGGGGAAGCAGCCTATATACTCGGTATAAAGATCTATAGAGATAGATCTAAGAGGTTTCTAGGCCTAAGTCAGAGTACATATATTGACAAGGTGTTGAAACAATTTAACATGCAAGACTCCAAGAAGGGATTCTTGCCCATAAAACATCGAATCACTCTTTCGAAGAGTGGTTGTCCTTCCAATGAGATTGAGAAGGAACGCATGTGTAGAATTCCCTATGCCTCGGCCATAGGATCTATCATGTACGCCATGTTATGTACTAGACCACATGTGTCATATGCCTTGAGTATGACAAGCAGATACCAATCCAATCCGGGTGAGAGTCACTGGATTGCAGTCAAGAACATCCTAAAGTACTTGAGAAGAACTAAGGATGCTTTCTTGATATTTGGCGGTGAGGAAGAGTTGCGTGTAAGGGGTTACACTGATGCAAGCTTCCAAAACGACATAAATGACATTACATCACAGTCGGGATATGTGTTTTGCCTGAATGGAGCAGCGGTGAGCTGGAAGAGTTCCAAGCAAGAGATGGTGGCTGATTCTACAATAGAGGCTGAGTACATTGCTGCAAATGGCGCAGCAAAGGAAGTTGTTTGGATTAGAAAGTTTGTTTCTGAACTTGGTGTGGTCCCTAGCATTGCGGATCCAGTCGAGTTGTTCTGTGACAACACTAGGGCGATCGCGCAATCAAAGGAACCAAGATCGCACCAGAAGTCCAAGCACGTGCTCAGAAAGTTTCATCTGATTCGAGATATTATCGATAGAGGAGACGTTCGGATATGCAAGATTCCTACAGATGAGAATCTGTCAGACCCGCTTACAAAGCCGCTCACGCAGTGGAAGCATGAAGGGCACACTAGGAGTATGGGCATACGAGATGCGCCAGATTGGCTCTAGTGCAAGTGGGAGACTGTTGGAATAGATGCCCTAGAGGCAATCTAGTTTAGTATGAATTATTTGTGGCTAGAAATTATTTATTGGATATTTAATATAATGAAGTCCTTAGATTTACAATTTCGTTGTTTATCTTAAATATCCCTAGTCCAGTATAATGATTAATGGGACAATCATCTATAGACTAGTATGGGGTTGGATTGATATGGAGATATCATGATCCAACACATAGGTGTGCATTATGGAATGTTGCACTGGATTGACCAATCTACGAGAAGGCTACATACACGTTATGTTGAGTCACAAGCGCTTCTCGCGGTGCAATGGTATTGTCATCCTTAGACTTGAAGTCACTAGATATTCTAGTTGTGGATTATTATGATTTTGGTAGCGTTAAACGCTACACCGTAACTGGGTAGTTATAAAGGCGTGTACTGGATACAATAAGAAGCAAGCTTAGAAATCGTAGTGGACGTAGATAGAATTTGTCCCTCCCACATAACGGGAGAAAATATCCTTGGCCACTCGAGGGATAGTGCTTATAGAATGTCTGGCCAGACTCAAATAAATCAATATGGGATATTGATGTTATTTGCACGAATAAGGCTATTCCCATGGATCTAGAAACTATGGATTGGATATACGAGTGTGACTTGTATGTCTCGTGTCCAATCCGGATATAGAGACAAAGGGATGAGACAATTACTTCTACAAAGGTTGTCAAGATGACTATTCTATTAGTTGGCTAGAATGGATGTTTTGCTAGAGACCGCTCCATATTAGCAAATAGTTGCTACCAACTAGATAGAACCTATGGGGTCACACGCTATATAGAGTTGAACTAGATTTGGGAATTAATTTATTGGATTAATTAATTAGAAGGATCACTTTGCAAAACCTTGCAAACTTAGTAGGGACTAATTTGCAAGGAAGGGACTAAATTGAATTCTAGTAGGACTAGAATAAACCCTTTAGGTAGTTGGCAAGGAGTTGTTGGACTATATAAAGGACCCTCCTTCCTTCCTTCCCATATAACTTATGCTCATTATTTAACATAACAAAGAGTGGGAGAGAACAAAAGGAGAGAGAGCAAGCAACAAAACCCTCTTTTTTGGGTCTCGTTTTGCGTGATTCTTCTTCCTCTTCCTCTTCCGGGCTAGCACCAAGGACTTGGGAGATTCTAGGATCAACTCTAGGTGTGGATCAACCATAGAGTACGTGACACAATTCGCGTTTGAAGTCATCAAAGGAGAACCCTAAGGTGTGTTATTGATTTCTTCCTTTACCATCGTTATGTCTCTTGACTTGTGATCCTTGGAGGGTTTTGCATGGTTTTATGATTGTTTGCGTTTCCGTTGCGCATCCATGAATCAAAACCCTACACAACTGTGAAGCTAAGAGTTTGTTTACAATTCTGATGAGGAGTGTTGTTCCTAGGGAAAACTCAAGGGAGTTGGTTACTGATAAAGTTCTCATTCTGATGTATCTGATATGTCAAGGGTTTGAGATTGACTTGCCAACTGTGTTTATGGAGCATATGATCTATTGTGCTACTAGAACTAGAAACCATCCTCTTCTCTATGCCAACATTTTACCTCTTTTCTTTGAGCATTTTGATGTACCTGTGAAAAGGGAGGAAAAGATTACTGGAGGTTTTGGGTTGATTGATGAAACTGCCTTACAGAGGATTGGAGTAGTTCAGACTGGGAAAGGTCATTGGAAGTTCTATTCAGAGTTGTCAAAGGATGATCTTGGGGAGAAGGATTTTGTTAAACCAAAGGGGGCTACATCAGCAAAAGGACAAGCAAATGAGGATTACTCTTTGTTGGTTGAGAAATTTGAAGATCAGCAGGTTGAGACTGAAGATCACAGACAAAGGTTATTTGATTTGTCTTCTGAATTTAACCAGTTCAAGAGTTTGATGAATGTGATGAATGGAAAACTAGATGTTGTCATCAAAGGTTTGAACTTGGAGAAGATACCTTTTTCTACCAGTCATGACACCAGTGTTGACTCAGATGAAAGGCTAGGTGATTTCATGAAGAAGAAAAAGAAGCCAATTCCAGTGGTGCTCACTTCAAAAGATCAGTATGAGCAAACTGATGAAGAAGATGATGGTGAAGAAACAGGTGTTGATGCACCTACAGAGGGTGATTCAGTGCAGGTTAAGAATAAGAAAGTGGATGATATCAATGAGGAAGTTGTTGCAGAGGTGGAAGCTGAACAAGAAGGAAATCAGTCTGCTAATGATGCAGAAAGTGATGAAGAAGTTGGAGAAGGCTCAGGGAAAGGCCATACATCAAAGAATAAATGAAGATCAAAGAAGACCAAAGCCTTGAACTTTTCTTTCTATCTCTTTCTTTTCTTCTTTTCTGTTCTCAAGGCCTTAACTTCATAAGAATAAATTTTTGTTTAAGTTTTTTAAAAAACTCTGAGTAATGATCCAACATTTCTTCACCTTTATTTGATGAAAGTCAAAAAGGGGGAGAAATTTATGTGGTTTTTGTGGTTACTTTCAGTGTTAGAATAATAATAATCAGTTGTTTTTGTTAATCTGTTGTGCTGTGGTATTACTGTGTTTATCTGAAGAATTACTGATTATCTGTATTTAGATGGTTTGACTGCTATTATTATCCATTGTATCTGCAATATGTTGTTATCTAATTATTACAAGGAGTTGCAGGGATATTTACACAAGATCATGGGTTTTGTCTTTCATCAAGGGGGAGATTGTTGATTCAAATACCCTTAAGTGTGTTTTGAGAAGTAACTGTTTTGAGTGATGAAAGACAAAGATTTTTTGATACTCCAAGGCCTTGAGATACTGACAGAGTTTCAAAGCCTTGAGAGTAGTTTTTATTATGCTGAATGTTTTAACAATCTTGTGTTGCAGATTGGCTATCTGATTATATAGATCAGAGAATTGCTGAAAATACTTATGTTTTATATTCTCTATATATCTAACACAATTGTGTATGTCCTGATCAGAGAGAATCAAAGATTTCTGGTCTTAACTTTGAAAGACTGTGAAGCATGTTCAGAGCTTCAAGGCCTTGAGATGTGCCTTGAGCTGCTGACAGTTTTACAGAACTAATTTGATTCTTTCTTGCAGGGTTTGATCTTTATTATTGTGATTGTTTAATGACTTCTAAGAGTCTTAAACTAGGTTATCATGAGTTATATGTGTCAGAAGTTAATCAGATTATAGTTTTATTCTTTCATCCAGATTTTATTCAGAAACTGGAAAACCAAACAGACTTAGTGCTGTTATTTTTCTGGATTTTGTTGTTGCTGTGTTTTAATGTTGTTCCAGGTTTGTTAAACGTGCAAATGCAATCTCAGCAAACTCCAACGGATATCTACTCGGAGCTGTTTGAATTGCTATTGAAACAAGAAGAGGATTTGTAGGAACTGAGATCCTAAAATCTCTCATTCAGTTGCAGTGAGTAGATAAAAGACTGGTTTGAATTTTGAAAGGATAGAGACTTGCAGAATACTCAGAGAGGTGTGACAAAATCGTGGGAGATCATTCATTCAAACACACAATCATTCAAGCTTCATTCAAGATTCCAGAAGATCAAATCAATCCAGTTTTCCAGAAGAACACATCCAGGCTTCAACAGGTATCTTCATACTGTGTTCTTCACTTGTACTTCTATCTGTGTATCTTTATATTATCTTAAACCTCACTTAACCTAGTGGTTGGTTGTTCAAGTGAACAACAAGAGGTTCTTGTTAGATCAACAGTTAGTAGCTGATACTAGATAGGTTTGGAACCACAAGCTGTATAGGTGTAAGGGAAATCACTTAGGCTTGAAGATCTAGGGCTGTTTCTGTGTGAGTAATAAGAAGTGTTTGCCCAATCCTGGTGGGATTAGATCCCTCAGGCAGAGATTAGGTCCATTGGGACTGAACTCTGTAAATTGCATTGTGTTCTTTACTTTACAGTTTTGTTATTTTCTGTTGCACACAACTCAAATCAAACTAGGGTTTATATTCTGTTTAGAACTGGTAATAGTTCAAGGCCTTGAAGGTTTCTATTTTGCCTTTGAAAGTTTCTGACTATTTTCTAAAATCTCAAGGCCTTGAGATTTGAGTTCCTCACTTAAGTTAATTTGTTAAAAAACTGTGTTTTGCAAAAAGTTTCCATACTCTATTCAACCCCCCCCCCTCGAGAGTATTTAGGTCCTGTATTTAGTCTACATCAAACACTTTCATTTATTATAATTGTTTTATTGAGAGAGAAAAAGAAAAAAAAAAAAGAAAAGGAAGAAAAAAAAGAGAGAGAAAAAAATGAGAGCAATAACTAAATACAGTTGTGCTTATTGGAAATCGAGTGGTGAAAGTTCGTGTTCCTGTTGAAGATAGATTGAGATCGCGTACGCTTCGCTTTGATGGCCACAGAATTGACATGGTACCGGGGTTTGAGGGGATTGAGGGCCGGAGTCGGTGAGATTCGGGTTGTGGATTCCTATCATCAAGGTGAGGGTGTGTGAGATATGGGGTTTGGTGAGTTTATGTGACGCTTTAGGATTTTTTTTCTTCATAAAAGTTATATCCTTTTTGTCCCTAAGCCTCATCATTTTTTACAATTAGCGGAATAGGAGCTCGGACTGTGAATGTGGCTTAGCCTTGATTAGCCTCTTATTTTTATCAGCACACATGAAGAGGTAAGTTGTTCTTTATAGTAAAGTTAATGTTTCTATACTAACTATGGGGAATTACTTGTTGTCGAACTTAGTTGCGTTTCACACCTCTTGTTTAACTTTTTCATCATTCATGAGCATCAGTCTATGTTATTGAAATTGCTTGATCTCACAAAAAGAAAGAATTTAAAATCTTTTATGAGATTAAGATCGAGTCTAGAATTGCATTTGCATCATATTGCTGCATTAGTAGTGTCTTGAGTCATGTTGAGTCGTTTGAGTCTTGTTGGCTAGTAGACATTTAGATGCAGTAGATGAGACTTTGCTCGGGACGCGCAAATGGCAAGTGTGGTGGTATTTGATAACTCCTTAGTTGGAGTTATAATCTATACTGATTCATTGCTAATTTGTTTGTGTTTCAGTTGAAGCGTGTAAACTACGCGTTGCTGCGCAAGTGTACAGTCAAGTAATAAAGTGGAGTATTTTGGAATCCGATTTATCGAACCCAAGTAATCAATGTATTTTTAATGTAGTTTGGATCTTTATTATTATGAATATGTTGCAATGTGTTTTGTAACATCATTGCAACATATCTAATCCAGTACTTGGTTTGAAATATTTTATTGCTATTGTTGTAACATTTTGAGACCTCTGATTTAGTAATGGCAACTGTATTGCTTGTTGATAATTGGCCTAAAGCCCGTAGATTGTAAATTAGTAATAGGCAATGAAAGTCTACAAATTATTATATTAAAAAGTAACTTGTACAATTAATCGTCAACTCATGAGTCAATATGCAGTCAACGTTCAACTTTTCCGAAACAAATATATAGGTTAGGTCAGATAAAGTGCACGGTCAACATAAAGGATAACTCTACGACATATGGTTAAGGCAAAAGTCTAATATGCAGTTAACGGTCAACTTCGTAGTTTCCACTTAGACAAACTAATATGTTAAGTCAAAAAATGTCAACGATGAACTAAGTACTCTAATGTATAGTCAACGGTCAAATCCAAAGTCAATTATGTAGTCAATTGTCAACTCTGCGGGTACCACTTGGTGACGCTATTACGTTTGGTCAAAGGAAGACAACAGTGAACTAAATAGTCAACTTTACGGTCAACGGTCAACTAAAAATTCAATTACGTGGTGAACTGTCAACTTTGCAGTTAGCACTTCGTGACACTTTTAGGTTCGGTCAAAGGAAGACAACAGTGAACTAAATAGTTAACTGTACGGTCAACGGTCAACTAAAAAGTCAATTACGTGGTCAACTGTCAACTTTGCGGTTAGCACTTCGTGACACTATTAGGTTTGGTCAAAGGAAGACAACAATGAACTAAATATTCAACTGTATGGTCAACGGTAAACTCAAAAGTCAACTACATTGTCAATTGTCAACTTTCCGGTTACCATTTGGTGACACTATTAGGTTCGGTCAAAGGAAGACAACAGTGAACCAAATAGTTAACTTTACGGTAAACGGTCAACTAAAAATTCAATTACGTGGTCAACTATTAACTTTGCGGTTAGCACTTCGTGACACTATTAGGTTCGTTCAAAGGAAGACAGCAGTGAACTAAGTAGTCAACTTTACGGTGAACAGTCTACTAAAAATTCAATTACGTGGTCAACTGTCAACTTTGGGGTTAGCACTTCGTGAAACTATTAGGTTCGGTCAAAGGAAGACAGCAGTGAACGAAATATTCAACTTTAAAGTCAACGGTCAACTCCAAAGTCAACTACTTTTTCAACTGTCAACTTTCCGGTTACCAATTGGAGACACTATTAGGTTCAGTCAAAGGAAGATAACAGTGAACTAAATAGTCAACTGTGCTGTCAACGGTCAACTCAAAAGTCAACTACGTTGTCAAATGTCAACTATGCGGTTACCACTTCGTGACACTATTTGGTTCGGTCAAAGGAATATAACAGTTAAGTAAACAGTCAAGTTTACGGTCAACGGTCAACTCAAAAGTCAACTACGTTGTCAACTGTCAACTTTCCTGTTACCACTTGGTGACACTATTAGGTTCGGTCAAAGGAAGACAATCGTGAACTAAATATTCAACTGTACGGTCAACGGTCTACTCAAAAAGTGAATACCACTACGTGACACTATTAGGTTCGGTCAAAGGAAGACATTAGTGAAGTAAATAGTCAACTTTATGGTCAAAGGTCAGCTAAAAAGTCAGTTACGTAGTAAACTTATAACTTTGCGGTTACCACTTGGTGAAACTATTAGGTTCGGTTAAAGGAAGACAACAGTCATCTAAATTACAAAACAGATTGGTTAACGTTCAACTCTAAAGTTATTTATGTAGTCAACTTTCAACTTTGGGGGTTACCACTATGTGACAATATATTAGGTTCGGTTAAAGGAAGACAACAGTCAATTGTACGTCTATGGTTAAATCGAAAGTCAATTACTATTACGTTTGGGATACGTTGCTATCTCGAAAAGGTGAAACTAATTGATCAAACAAATTCAATGGTTAACTCTAAAGTCTAGCTACTGATCTACAGTGAACGGTAAACTTTGCGGTCCCCACTTAACCCTAAAACTAATTAATATTCCGCTCTAGAGAGTTCACTCCACAGTCAACGGTCAACTTTGCGATCCCTACTCTAAAAAACTAATCCATGAACACCTAATCGCGAGCTTAAAAGGTAACTAGTCAATGGTCTCCAATTTAATTTCATGTAAAACCTAAACCCTAAACCCTAAACCGTTTTGAGGGGTTGAATATTGAAATAAGTAAAAATATGGGACAAAGAATACAATTAACATAATTAACTATGATGGGTGGAATGAATTAACAAATACAATCTGGATCCCTATGCTCCACTCATTCTCTCCTTATCCACAAAAAATCCTACGGAGCGAACTCTCAAGCCCTTTCCCGCGACCTCTGAGCTCCCTGATCGATCGAACAACCGTGCTGAAGGTAGTCGGAGTGTTCACTGAAGCACCCACGGAGTCGGTCGCGTCTTAAACTCAAGAAAGCTCAGTATGGTCTTTCTTCTATCAAAATCTGCTAAAATATTACTTGTTCTTATTGATATATCTTGTTACTTCTTGTTCTTGTTCATATATGTTGTTATCAATGGTCGATTCCTGCTGTAGAACTGCAAGAATACCTGTATTCAAACTAGGGTTTTTTTAATTTGGGGCTCTCTAGGGTTGAGAGGGAAAATATAGGGCTATTCTTCTGCTGTGAGGGTGTAAGTGTTCGTTCTTTAGTATGTTGTCATTTTCAAATTGTTTATTTGGGGCATTCATGTGTTTGTTTATATACATGAGAAGGTTATGTTATTTATTTACGTGCCAACGTTACGAGTGACTACTGACATGCATCTTCTAAATTTGATACATGAACAGTACCACTTGAGGAATGTCATGATATGTTCTGCCTAGCCCTCTCTTTGTCTGTCTTTATCTTAAATTGTCAATCTGCTAGCTCTCTGTCTCTGTGTGCTTAGGTCAATCCCTCACTCCTTGAACTTTGTGAGTCGTATGTGTCGTTTGACTTTTCTTTTTGAATTGGATGGCTATATTACTGATTATATGAGTTCATTAGTATTGGTACTGTGAGTCGTAATTTGTTTCTTTGTGGATCCATCATCTTCCGTATTAAACATACTTCAGCTCTGATCGAATGTTCTTTGTTTCTTATGCCTATTTGTACAGAAGACATGCGAATCGGAGCTTACGTTCTACAACTAAGATACTTGAAAGGAGGTAAAGTGCAAACTTATGTGGCCGCAATTTTATGATCATAACTTATGTTAATATTTGGATTGTTTATTGTCTATAATCTGTGCATAGTGTGTGCTATCAGTTAAAATGTATTGAGCAAGTTGCGCTTAAACTTTCACTATAGTACAAAGTAAGAGGCGGTGATGATATATCATTGATTCAAATTCGCTCGTTCAAGCTTTCACTAGTACTGTAAGATCTTTCGAATTTGATCGTCGAAGCTGATATAATGTAATATATTGGCAAGGAAAAATCATTTTGCAGCCTGTGAGCAGATCTTATCTGTCTTTGATGATAAAACTGATCTGAGCCTCTTTTTATGAATTACACTGGACGACCGATTTGTACATGTGAAGTTCAGAAATGCTTGTTTATTTACATACTGTTGTGGGGTTGGTAACTGTTCGAATTGTTCCCTAGAGGCAATCAACTTATTGTGACAAATATGTGGATTTACGATTCATTATGTTATCGATATGGAGATATGTTAACATGAATGAAATCCTTAGAATATAAGTGTTATATTCTTAAATATCCCTAGTCAAATATAATGATTAACAGGACGATCATCTATAGACTAGTATGGGGTTGGATTGATATGAAGATATCACGACCCAACACATGGGTATGTATTACGAGTAATGACATACCGGATTGACCCAAATCCGAGAAGGCTACATACAAGTTATGTAAAGTCACAAGCGCTTCTCGCGGTGATAGGATATTATCATCATTAGACTTGAAGTCACTAGATCCTCTAGTTTTGGAATATTGTGCTTTGACAAGGTCAAACGCTACACCGTAACTGGGTAGTTATAAAAGTGCATGTTGGGCACAATAGGAAGCAAGCTTAGATATGGTGAGTGATGTAGATAGAATTTTTCCCTCCCACATAACGGGAGCAAAAATCCGAGGCCACTCGAGGGATGGTGCCTATGGAATGTCTGGCCAGACTCATATGAATCAATATGGGGATATTTATGTCATATGCATGGATAGGGCTATTCCCAGGATCGAGAAACCTGGATTGGATATACGAGTGTGACTTGTATGTCTCGTGTCCAATCCGGATAATGAGACAAAGGGATGCGATATAAGATCACAAGGTTTGTCAAGATGATTATTTCTATTAATTGGGGGGCATGGATGTGTTGCTAGACACCGCTCCATGTTTGTAAATAGTTACTACCAATTAAGTAGAAACCTATGGGGTCACACGCCATATGGATATAATTGGACAAGAGACTTAATTAATAAGGATTAATTAAAAGGATCATATTGCAACAAGTTGCTAACTTAGTAGGACTAGTTAGCAAATAATACTAATCCATATATGGATATGATTAGTATTGGGCCTTTATGGAAACAACTAGGAGTAGTTGGACGATATAAAGGAACCCCTTCTTTCCCTCTCAATACATGTTATTCATAACACATATTCAGAGGAGAGAAAAGAGTTGAGAGCAAGCAAGTAAGAAGCCGAACGCCCCTTACCCGCCGCCCCAACCCGTCGGCCACACAAAGGAGGCTGAGCCTCTCTTTGTGGCTTCGTTGCGTGATTCCTTTGTCTCCTTCCTCCGTTCTAACTAGAAAAAGAATTTTGGGAGGTCCAATTATCTATCCTAGGCGTGGATCAACCGTAGAGAACGTGACACTATTCGCGTTTGAAGTCATCAAAGGGAAACCCAAAGGTAAACACATATTAATCATTTACTATCGTTATGTGTTCTTGACTTGTGATCCTTGGAGGGATTTGAACGGAATAATTATCTTCTTCCTCTGCGATTCCATGTTCAAAACCCTACAGTGATATCAGAGCCACAGGTCGTAGAGCATAACGTAGTTTATGTGTTACGATTTTGTTGTTTTAACACGTTAAATTCATGTGTATCACGTAAAACGACAAATTAAGCATAGTAGATGCAATTGAATGGAGATTCAATATAACAAGATCTAATTATGCATTGGATGCAAAAAATTAGTGACTTTCTTGGTTTGAAGATTAGGGTTTGGGCACATGTTTGAAAAAAGGGTTTTTCGACATGGAAACAACTTGGATTGGGCAACAAGGAAGGAGTTGTTTTTGGAAACAACTCCCATAAAGGGTTCGGCCCCCCATAGGGGACCGCCCATATGCCTTGCCGCCTAAGAAACGCACGGCCAAAGGGCCGGCCGGGCCTAGGCGCGACCGGGGGGACCGGTGGCTTGGGCTAGGCCGGGCCCTAGGGCCGTGTGTGATCCAATAGGGCTTTGGGAAGTCCTTTTTGGATTGTTTTTTACCCTAATTCTTCCAAAATAATTAAAAATTGAACAAGCGCGTTAAAATTGGTTTTAACTGTTTATGTGCTATTCACATGGTGGTTGGATATGGCCCTAGGTTGTGGTTTGTGTGTGAATGTTTATTTTGTGGTTTGTTTTACGGCCTGCGAGATGATCAATTAATGTAATAACTAATTAAGGTTTATGGCCTGCGAGTCGTCTTTTTCTCAACTTGTGAGATTTATTTTAGTTAGTATAGGAGTAGCTAGATAAAAATAGATTGTTAGCCAAGATTGAAGAAAAGGAGCCCAAAGACATTGGAGCCATAGAGATGGAGCATGGAGCATTTCACAAAACTATGAAGGATGGACCAAAAGATGGAGGCGCATGGCGATATGATCTATTTTAGGGTTCATAGATATTCTCATTGGCTTGGGAATATCTTAGTTTAGAAAGGCCATATTCACATCACGTTATTTTGTTGTGGTTGTTTATTTTATTGTCTTATTATTTTGTGATTGGTGTATGGTTGATGCATGCGATTAGGATAATAAGATAATTAGACAACCCGGATCTATGATTTGGAGTTTTGCCCAAAACTCAAACATATAGATCATGTTGATCATGGATCAACAATGCAAATTAAAATTGAAAGGAAAATCCCTCAATCAAAATATTGTGTTTATGCCTTCTCGTTATTTAAACAATCATCATGGTCACTATATCCCATGGTTGTGCGTTCCAAAGCATGACAACATGGTTTCGTGATTAGATGCGACGGCACGTAACAATGTGCAATTGTTTAAGTAAGAGGTTGGACACAACTAGGTAGATTTAATAAGATTAAAAGAACCAAGAGGCATACAATTGGGATTAATCATGGGGATGGATAAATAATGGTTATTTGCCCAATTGAACCAAGAGTTACATATGATGTAATTGGAATGGTTCCTACCTAGATAACCGATTCCGGGTGACTTGCCAAATCAAGCTCAGAAGAGGCGAAATATGGATCTTGGCCCACTAGAAAATATAAGGATATTTTCCGCATTAGTATAGAGGGTTATTAAGCCGGAGAAAAATAGTGGGAGCTATATTTAACAATTTAAATCCTTGTTGAACATAGTTATACGTCACAATACTTTGCATAATCCTATTTTGTTGGATGCCCATGGCATTAAAACAAACAAAACGCGACTTTATCTATTTTCTAGACTGGTATAAAAATCGAGAATTGTTCTCAAATAAAAGAAAGTTGTTGTAAATAGTCGAACATAAAATTATCTTCCACCAACCACCAAAACACACTAAAACCTAATGGAGAGAACATCAATGAATGGTCTTTGAATGTGACTTGCCTCATGCTGCCATGAACTCTGAGATTTGGAAGCAAGATGAGAACATGGAGGCGTATGATATGATCATACATTGAAAGAAGCTCTTTCAAAGAGCGAGCTAGACATGAAAGGTTTTAAGTGTTGCTCCACGTTGAGTTCTCTTGCTTATCACTCGTCATGATCAAGATTAATCAAGCTCGTGTGTGCCAAAGCAGGGAGACTTAATTCATCAAGATATGACGGGACGACACTAGTTAGTAGTGTGTAACCGCCAAAACAAGAGGTAAAACACAACTAAGTTATTTCAATATGATTGAAAGCTTAGATTTTGGGTGTTATCTATGAGATAGATAAAGAATAAAAAGTTATTCACCCAAGTGGACCAAGAATTGCATTGGATGCAATTATAGTTATGTTCAAAGGAGATGTACTAAATATGATTGAGGGTCACTAAACAAAACAATCATAATGGGTATGGGCAAAGCTGTTAATGGTTAACAGCATGGGTAAGGGCGCCGACCCCATGGGTATAAAGCAAGCTTGTTGCTAAAACCAAGTTGCCTTAAAAGTCCCATAGGTGGTGTATAAGAAGAGAGACTACCCAGAATACCTGGAAGTAATTATTAAAGGAATTATGAATTCTAATTTGGGTATTTTTTTTAGAAATCAATGTGTCTATCTCATCATCATGAGTATATGATACTAGATGAGGATATCACATTTATAGAAATGTGGAGGATCTCAAGAGATGAAGACAATTGGATAAAGAAGAAATAAACCTACACTTGGGGAAATGAAGCAAGGGGTTGCTAAATTAGCCGTAGGGAATTATTTCCACCTTTATGAAATTATTCATGAACTAGAACAAAGTGATTATGTCCCTAATATGAGTGGGAACATTATCATAGTTTCTTGTTTGGACAAGAAAGCTCCTTATCATAATAAAGGAAAAATGTTGTTCCATTTATTCTGATATGCATTATTGTAATGCAATTTTGTCTAAATGGATTGTATATCCTTGATCATGATAATTTCATCTATAACATAAAAACCAAGAGGTTTGCATATAATGATATGAACTTCACTTATCTTTAGCATTATCGTTTAGGCCTCATAAATAAGAAATACATATACTAGAACTCCATGAGGATGGATTTTTGGAACTCATTTGATTATTGAATCATATGAGACATGTAAGACTTACTAGGCAAAGATATGATCTTTTGGGAATCATACATATTGATGTATGAAGGACGCTAAGCACAAATGCAAGAGATGGTTTTCAGTACTTCATCATATTTACTGATGGGATCGGAGAAATATGGATTTGTGTATCTTATGAAGAAAGAAAAAAATCAGAATCCTTTGAATTGTTCAAAGAATTCAGGAATGAAGTAGAGAACCAGCTTGGCAAAAGTATTAGGGCTCCACGATTGGATCATAGAGGAGAGTACTTGAGCCAAGAGTTTGACAAGAATCTATGGGAGTGTTGGATATGATCCAAAACTCGCTCCACCTAGCACGCTACATGGGTTTGGCGTGTCTAAGAGGCTAGTTCGGACCTTGTAAGACACGGTTTGGTCCATGATGAGTCAAACAGAATTTCCAGTTTACTTTTGGGGGCTATGTTCTAATTACAGCAAATTTCGCCCTTAACCTTGTTCCATCAAAACAGATTATGAAAAACACCATATGAGATATGGATTAGGAAGTGTCGCAGTATGTCATTCATAAAGGTTTGGGGTTATGGAGTTTATGTAAAAGAGTTTACAAATAAACTTGGACCTAATTCGGATAAATGTTTTGTGGGATATCCTGAAAAGGATATTATTTCTACAACCTAATCGAGAACAAAATGTTTGTTGCTCGAACCACAGTGTTTCTAGGTAGAGAATGTCTCTAAAAGAAACAGTGGGAGGATAGTAGAACTTGAAGAAGTTTAAGAACCACAACAGAACATTGATCCTTTTGATGGAACATGAGCAGGATCACAAGGTGTTGTAGAGCAACCTACTCAGATAACACAAGAACCTCATAGGATAGGTAGGATATGTCAAGGGACTAAATAAATAAGGATTTCTCATAACCCGTGATATATTGCTCATCGAGATGAGCCTACAACATATGAGATGGCCACGTGTGGGCCATACTCTCAGAAATGGCTAGGAGCCATGGGAGACAAAATGGAATCCATGTATACCAACAAAGTATGGACTTTGGTGGAACCACCTAAAAGGTGCAAGTGGGTTATGAGGAAACCAACATGGATGGTAATATGATTACTTTTAAGGGACAATTGGTTGGGTAAGAATTTCCTGTGAGTTCGTAGTATAGACAGTGACGAAATCTTTCCCAGTTGTGATGCTTAAATCCATTCGCATATTGCTTGTAGAAATCTGTCTATAGATTGAGTCAAGCTTCTTGGAGTTGGATTCTTGAAATTGATGATGCAATCAAAGGAGCTTGGTTCCATCAAAATTGAAGATGAGACTTGTGTTTACAAGAAGGTTAGTGGGAGCACAGTTATTTTTATGGCTTTGTATGTGGAGACATACTAATCATTGGGAATGATGTCCCTACTTGGAAATCTTACGTAGATTGACTAGGGAATTGATTTTCAGATGATAGACTTAGGCAAAACAACCTATAAAGATCTATGGAGATAGATCAAGATAGTTGTGCATCTTAGGTCATAGTGCATGTATAGACAAAGGTGTTGAAGTAGTTCAACATGTAAAGAATATGGATTCTACCTGTGTCACATGGGATTAGTCTTTGGAAGACTGATTGTCTTTCCAATTATATTGGGAAATGACCGCATGAATAAGATTCATGAAATACGCCATGTTATGTACTGGGCTAGAAGTGTCATATGGTATGACACAAAGATACCAGTAAAATCCGGGTGATTCACTGGATAATTATCAAGATTACCCTTAAGTACTTGAGAAGAACTAAAGGATGAATTCTTGATAAATGGAGGATAGGAAGAGTTTGTTGTAAGGGGTTACAGTGATGTGAACTTCAAATCTAACAAAGAAGATTTCAGATTATAAGTCGAGTTTTAAGTTTTGCCCTAGTGGGATCGACTGTGAGCTGGAGAGGTTCAAGGAAAGATTCAGTCACTGATTCTAACATAGAGGACTGAGTAAATTACTGCATGAGATGCATTTACTCAGAATATTCAATCTCAATCAAATTGTTGATGGAAGGAGATGTGAATATTTTCAAGGTACCAGCAGATGTCTAGCCCCAACGCAGTGTAAGCGTGGAGGGCCGCGCTAGATTAATAGGCATATGATGCAGGAGATTGACTCTAGTGCAAGTGGGAGACTGTTGGAATTGTGCCCTAGAGGCAATCAACTTATTGTGAAAAATATGCGGATTTACGATTCATTATGTTATCGATATGGAGATATGTTAACATGAATGAAGTCCTTAGAATATAAGTGTTATATCCTTAAATATCCCTAGTCACATATAATGATTAACAGGACGGTCATCTATAGACTAGTATGGGGTTAGATTGATATGAAGATATCACTATCCAACACATGGGTATGTATTACGAGTAATGACATACCGGATTGACCCAAATCCGAGAAGGCTACATACAAGTTATGTAAAGTCACAAGCGCTTCTCGCGGTGATAGGATATTATCATCCTTAGACTTGAAGTCACTAGATCCTCTAGTTGTGGAATATTGTGCTTTGATAACGTCAGACGCTACTCCGTAACTGGGTAGTTATAAAAGCGCATGTTGGGCACAATAGGAAGTAAGCTTAGAGATGGTGAGTGATGTAGATAGAATTTGTCCCTCCCACATAACAGGAGCAAATATCCGAGGCCACTCGAGGGATGGCGCCTATAGAATGTCTGGCCAGACTCATATGAATCAATATGGGATATCAATGTCATATGCATGGATAGGGCTATTCCCAGGATCGAGAAACATGTATTGGATATACGAGTGTGACTTGTATGTCTCGTGTCCAATCCAGATAATAAGACAAAGGGATGCGATAATAAGATCACAAGGTTTGTCAAGATGATTATTTATATTAATTGGGTGGCACGGATGTGTTGCTAGACACCGCTCCATGTTTGTAAATAGTTACTACCAATTAAGTACAAACCTATGGGGTCACACGCCATATGGATATAATTGGACAATAGACTTAATTAATAAGGATTAATTAAAAGGATCATATTGCAACAAGTTGCTAACTTGGTAGGACTAGTTAGCAAATACTAATCCATATATGGATATGATTAGTATTGGGGACTTTATGGAAACAACTAGGAGTAGTTGGACTATATAAAGGAACTCCTTCCTTCTCTCTCAATACATGTTATTCATAACACATATTCAGAGGAGATAAAAGAGTTGAGAGCAAGCAAGTAAGAGGCCGAACGCTCCTTAACCGCCGCCCCAACCCGTCGGCCACACAAAGGAGGCTGAGCCTCTCTTTGTGGCTTCGTTGCGTGATTCCTTTGTCTCCTTCCTCCGTTCTAGCCAGCACAAGAAGGTTGGGAGGTCCAATTCTCTATCCTAGGCGTGGATCAACCGTAGAGAACGTGACACTATTCGCGTTTGAAGTCATCAAAGGAGAACCCAAAGTTAAACACATATTAATCCTTTACTATCGTTATGTGTTCTTGACTTGTGATCCTTGGAGGGATTTGAACGGAATAATTATCTTCTTCCGCTGCGATTCCATGTTCAAACCCTACAGTAACATGTTTTAATGTGTACTTTTTGATATTATGTCATTCTTAACTAATAATTGAATGAGCACTCTTATTTGGTTTTCATCTCTTATTTGGTTTTCATGAGCATTGTAAGAGAGCGTGATAATGTGGCTCTATCGATGGCACTGGTTGATTGGGAGACAATGTTATACGCAAGGCGGGGAAAAAACCCTTTTGCAGCTTGTGTAATACCATTACGTGACTCCGAGCACAGATCTGATTCTCTTCATGCTCACTGAAGAGGCCGTGATGATATGGATCTACATTCAATCGAAGGAAAGTTACACTTGGCCGTTGTTCAGTTCACGCGATTGTGTGATATCGTGAGTTGCATCTTTTCTGTGTTCTTCTCTGGACTTTTGACGATGTGACTATGCATGTTCCTACATGTACGTGTTGTAGTTGTTGTAATTGTGCCCTAAAGTCAATCAATTTATCGTGAAAAAGTATATGGACTTACGATTCATTATGTTATCGATATTGAGATATGTTAACATGAATGAAGTCCTTAGAATATAAATGATATATTCTTAACTATCCCTAGTAGATTATATTGATTAACGGGACAATCAACTATAGACTAGTATGGGGTTGGATTGATATGGAGATATTACGATCCAACACATGGGTATACATTAATAGTAATAGCATACTGGATTGACCCACAACGAGAAGGATACATTAGATTATGTCAAAGTCACAATCGCTTCTCGTAGTGCTAATGGTATTGTAATCCTTAGACTTGAAGTCACTAGATAATCTAGTTGTGAAATATCATGCTTTGATATTTTCAAAAGTTGCACCGTAACTAGGTAACTATAAGGTACTTATCGGGCATGATAGGAAGCAAGCTTAGATAACGTAGTGACGTAGACAGGATTTGTCCCTCCCACATAATGTGAGTAAATATCCATGGGCCACTCGAGGGATGGTGCTTATAGAATGTCTGGCCAGACTCAGATAAATCAATATGGAGATATTGATGTTATCTGCACGGATAAGCATATTTCCAGGATCGAGGAACTTTGGATTGGATATACGAGTGTGACTAATATGTCTCGTGTCCAATCCGGATATGGAGACAAATGGATAACACAATACATGAACATTGGGCTCTAGGTTTCTCGGATGACTATTTCTGTTAGTTGGGTAGCGTGAATGTCTTGCTAGAGGCCGCTCCATGTTAGTACTTGTTACTACCAACAAATTAGAAACCTATGGGGTCACACTCCCTATGAATTAGACCGGACTTGGAATTAATTAATATGATTAATTAATTAGAAGGATCAATACGCGACTACTTACAAACTTAGTAGGACTAATTTGCAAGTTGGACTAATTCGTGTATGGACATGATTAGGATAGGGGCTTTTATGCAGTCAACAAGGAGTTGTTGGACTATATAAAGGACACTCCTAGCTTCCTTCCCACAGTAATGCTCATAATAGATTGAGTGGGAGAGAAAAGCAAGGAGAGAGAGAAAAATCCCAAAGGGGCCGAACCACCCTTGAGACCGCCCCTATCCCGTCGGCTACAAAGAGGCCCGAGTCCCTCTCTGGTGTTCCATTGTGTGATATTCTTCCTCTTCCTTCTTCAATCCTAGCTAGCACACAGGTTTGAATGATCCGGTTTCAATCCTAGGAGTGGATTATCTATAGAGACGTGAATACTATTTCACGTGTTAAGTCATCACAGAAGAACCCAAAGGTATGTAGATACTAAAATCCCTCACTATCGTTATGTACTCTCTTCCTGTGATCCTTGGTGGGATTTGAGCAGGATTAATTTTATTATTCCACTGCGTAACCTGCATCAAAACCCAACAGTAGTAGGGAAATATCGTTGTCTACTCTTAATTGTGTAGGCTCAATGGATCGTGGGTGGATGTCGCTGACTGATAAGTTTTCTCTTGAATATACTAAAAGAGTTGTTGGGTTTATGGAGGTTGCTAGATTGCATAGTGATAGTTCTAATAGGGTACGATGTCCTTGATGTAGTTGTGTTAATGTATTTTATGAAAGTTTTGAGCAAGTTAAAGAGCATCTGCATCCGAACGGTATACAAAGGACTACACAGTATGGATCTACCATGGGGAGGAAAGTGTCAGTATAGATTATGGTACCGCTGGTGGTGAGGATGATGACATTGCAGAAATAGGTGATGACATGGAGGGGTTGATCGGGGACTTACAGAAGGGAACGCTTCCCTCGCCCGGTTCCGTACCATTCACCGATGGTGGGGGGCCCCCTGAATTCGACAGGTTGTTGAAGGATGTGCAATCTGAAGCATACCCTGGGTGTCTAACATTCTCTAAGTTGTCACTCATCGTCAGGCTGCTTCATATTAAGACAATTTGTAGATGGAGTAACAAATTTGTAAACTTGTCGTTGGATTTTATTAGAGAGTTAGTACCTTCTGGTCACTCACTACCTAAGTCATTTTATGAAGCAAAGAAAGTGTTGCGTGGACTAGGGCTAGGATACATCAACATCCATGTGTGACATAAACACTGCACATTATATTAGAAAGAAAACGAACACCTAGACCACTGTCCAAACCCTGATTGTGGTGAGCCTAGATATAAGCCCAGTACCACAAAGGGAAAAAAGAGTTCCTAGACATGTTCTAAGATACTTTCCAATTAAACCGAGGCTGCAAAAGTTTTTCATGTCAAAAACAACCGCTAAGACAATGAGATGGCACAAGGAAGAGCGTGTCCATAATGGCTCAGTCATAACTCATCCTGCCGATGCAAAGCAGTGGCAAGAGCTTGACCAAGAGCATGATTGGTTTGCTAGGGATCTGCGTAATGTTCGTTTGGGACTAGCCACTGATGGATTTAATCCATTCAGCATGATGAATAGTGCTTGCAGTATGTGGCATGTTGTTGTACGGCAGTACAATATGTCCCCTGAGGGGGGTGTCTTAATTAGGATTTTCAGATGATGCCGCTTCTGATACCTGGCCCAACGTCCCCGGCAAACGCAATCGATACCTACTTGCGTCCCTTGGTTGATGAGCTGAAAGTGATGTGGGAAGTAGGTTTCGAGACCTATGACGCAGCAACCGGTGAGCGATTCATCTTACATGCTGCACTTTTTGGGACCATTAACGATTTTCCCGCCTATGCAATGATGTCGGGATGGAGCACCAAAGTGTAGGGTTTTGATTCATGGATCGCGCAAACGGAAGCATAATCAAACAAACAACCATGCAAAACCCTCCAAGGATCACAAGTCTAGATGCATAACGATAGTAAAGGTAAGAAATCATAAACACACCTTTGGGTTCTCCTTGATGACTTCAAACGCGAATAGTGTCACGTTCTCTATAGTTGATCCACGCCTAGAGTTGTTCCTAGATCTCCAATCACCTTGGTGCTAGCCCGGATTGAAAAGAGGGTGAAGAAATCACGCAAAACGAGACACCAAAAGGGGTTCGGCACCCTTGTGGCGTCGGGGACAAGGGGCGGCGGCAAAGGGGGCGGCGTCCCTCTTTGTGGCTTGCTCTCTCTCTCCTTTGTTCTCTCCTACTCTTGTTATGTTCTCTCTAGAGCATAAAGTGTGTAGGGAAGGAAGGAGGAGGGTCCTTTATATAGTCCAACAACTCCTTGTTAACTACCTAAAGGACTTATTCTAGTCCTACTAGAATTCAATTTAGTCCCTTCCTTGCAAATTAGTCCCTACTAAGTTTGCAAGGGTTTGCAAAGTGATCCTTCTAATTAATTAATCCAATTAATTAATTCCACAATCTAGTACAACTCTATATAGCGTGTGACCCCATAGGTTCTATCTAGTTGGTAGCAACTATTTGCTAATATGGAGCGGTTTCTAGCAAAACATCCATTCTAGCCAACTAATAGAATAGTCATCTAGACAACCTTGTACAAGTAATTGTCTCATCCCTTTGCCTCCATATCCGGATTGGACACGAGACATACAAGTCACACTCGTATATCCAATCCCTAGTTTCTCGATCCATGGAATAGCCTTATTCGTGCAAATAACATCAATATCCCATATATTGATTTATTTGAGTCTGGCCAGACATTCTATAAGCACTATCCTCGAGTGGCCTTGGATATTTGCTCCCGTTATGTGGGAGGGGCAAATCCTCTCTACGTCCACTACGATCTCTAAGCTTGCTTCTCATTGTATCCAGTACACGCCTTTATAACTACCCAGTTACGGTGTAGCGTTTAACGCTACCAAGATCACAATGATCCACAACTAGAATATCTAGTGACTTCAAGTCTAAGGATGACAATACCATTGTACCCGAGAAGCACTTGTGACTCAACATAACGTGTATGTAGCCTTCTCGGTAATGGGTCAATCCAGTGCAACATTCCGTAATGCACACCTATGTGTTGGATCGTGATATCTCCATATCAATCCAACCCCATACTAGTCTATAGATGATTGTCCCATTTAATCATTATACTTGACTAGGGATATTTAAGATAAACAACACGATTGTAAATCTAAGGACTACATTATATTAAATATCCAATAAATAATAAATGAATTTCTAGCCAATTACAAATTCATACTAAACTAGATTGCCTCTAGGGCATCTATTCCAACAGTCTCCCACTTGCACTAGAGCCAATCTGGCGCATCTCGTATGCCCATACTCCTAGTGTGCCCTTCATGCTTCCACTGCGTGAGAGGCTTCGTAAGCGGGTCTGACAGATTATCATCTGTAGGAATCTTGCATATCCGAACGTCTCCTCTATCGATAATATCTCGAATCAGATGGAACTTCCTGAGCACGTGCTTGGACTTCTGGTGTGACCTGGGTTCCTTTGATTGCGCGATCGCCCCAGTGTTGTCACAGAACAACTCCACTGGATCCGCAATGCTAGGGACCACACCAAGTTCAGAAACAAACTTTCTGATCCAAACAGCCTCCTTTGCTGCGCCATTTGCAGCAATGTACTCAGCCTCTGTTGTAGAATCAGCTACCGTCTCTTGCTTGGAACTCTTCCAGCTCACCGCTGCTCCATTCAGGCAAAACACATATCCCGACTGTGATCTAAAGTCATCTCTATCGGTTTGGAAGCTTGCGTCAGTGTAACCCCTTACACGCAACTCTTCCTCACCGCCAAACATCAAGAAAGCATCCTTAGTTCTTCTCAAGTACTTTAGGATGTTCTTGACAGCAATCCAGTGACTCTCACCCGGATTGGATTGGTATCTGCTTGTCATACTCAAGGCATATGACACATCTGGTCTAGTACATAACATGGCGTACATGATGGATCCTATGGCCGAGGCATAGGGAATCCTACTCATGCGTTCCTTCTCAATCTCATTGGAAGGACAACCACTCTTCGAAAGAGTGATTCCATGTGACATGGGCAAGAATCCCTTCTTGGAATCTTGCATGTTGAACCGTTTCAACACCTTGTCAATATATGTACTTTGACTTAGGCCTAGCAACCTCTTAGATCTATCTCTATAGATCTTTATACCGAGTATATAGGCTGCTTCCCCTAAGTCCTTCATTGAGAAACACTTTCCTAGCCAATCTTTCACAGATTGCAGCATGGGAATGTCGTTTCCAATGAGTAGTATGTCATCCACATACAAGACCAGAAAAGCTACAGAGCTCCTACTAACCTTCTTGTAGACACAAGACTCATCTTCGTTTCTGATGAAGCCAAACTCTTTGACCACTTCATCAAAACGTCGATTCCAACTCCTAGAAGCTTGCTTCAATCCATAAATGGATCGTTGCAGCTTACAGACTTTGTTGGCTTGCTTTGGATCCTCAAAACCCTCCGGCTGTATCATATACACGTCCTCGAGGAGATTCCCATAAAGGAATGCTGTTTTGACATCCATCTGCCAAATCTCATAGTCGTAGTATGCTGCAATTGCAAGTAGGATTCGGATGGATTTGGTCATAGCGACTGGTGAAAAGGTTTCATCATAGTCAATACCATGAATCTGTCTGAATCCTTTAGCCACCAATCGGCCCTTATAGGTAATCACATTACCATCCATGTCGATCTTCTTCTTGAAGACCCACTTGCACCCTATGGGCCGCGACCCATCAGGTGGTTCCACCAAAGTCCATACTTTGTTGGTATACATGGATTCCATCTCGGATCTCATGGCCTCAAGCCACTTCTGCGAGTCTGGGCCATTCATGGCCTCCTCATAGGTAGTAGGCTCATCATCTATGAGCATCGTGTCACCGGAATCAGTTACGAGAAGTCCGTACCTCTCGGGTTCCTGGCGCACTCTACTAGATCTACGAAGCTCTTGTGTTACCTGAACAGGTGGATCCACAACTGCTTGTGATTCCTGTTCATGTTCCATAATCGGTTCTGTGATTTGTGGTTCTTGAACTTCTTCAAGTTCTACATTCCTCCCACTTGCTTCTTTAGAGACAAACTCTCTTTCTAGAAACACGCCGGTCCGAGCAACAAACACATTGTTCTCGGTTGGATTGTAGAAGTAGTATCCCTTAGTTTCCTTAGGGTACCCCACAAATTTACACTTATCCGATTTAGGCCCTAGCTTGTCTGATTGTAAACGTTTTACATAGACATCGCAGCCCCAAATCCTCATGAACGACAGTGTGGGACGCCTCCCACTCCACATCTCATATGGTGTCTTCATGACTGATTTAGATGGAACACGGTTAATGGTAAAAGCTGCACTTAATAGAGCGTAGCCCCAAAACGATAATGGAAGATCGGTTTGACACATCATAGACCGAACCATATCCAATAGGGTTCGATTCCTCCTCTCGGACACGCCATTCCATTGTGGCGTTCCGGGTGGAGTGAGTTGGGATACGATCCCACACTCTCTAAGATAGTCGTCAAACTCTTGGCTCAAGTATTCTCCTCCACGATCCGATCGTAGAGCCTTGATACTTTTGCCAAGTTGCTTCTCTACTTCATTCTTGAATTCCTTGAACACTTCAAAGGATTCGGATTTTGCCCTCATAAGGTACACAAATCCATATCTACTGTAATCATCAGTAAACGTAATGAAGTAGACATAACCACCCCTGGCAGGCGTGGCAAATGGCCCACACACATCGGTATGTATGAGTGCCAATTGCTCACAAGTCCTCTCACCTTTCTTATTGAAAGGGGACTTTGTCATTTTTCCCAATAAACAAGCCTCACATGTCTCATATGATTCAAAATCAAATGAGTCTAGCAATCCATCCTTATGGAGTCTAGATACAGTTTCTCATTTATGTGGCCTAAACGACAATGCCATAAATAAGCAGGATTTAAATCATTTATTTTAATCCGCTTGGCATTAATGTTGTAGACAGGATTACTTAGATCAAGGACATAAAGTCCATTAAATAATTGCGCACTAAAATAGTGAATATTATTCAAATAAAAGGAACAACAATTGTTCTTTATTGAAATAATAAAACCTTCCTTGTCCAAACAAGAAATAGAAATAATGTTTCTGCTCATAGCAGGCACAAAATAGCAATTATTTAATTCTAAAACTAATCCTGAAGGCAGAGATAGCTCGCAAACGCCTATGGCCAACGCAGCAACCTTTGCTCCATTCCCAACGCGCAGATCTACCTCCCCTTTAGCCAATCTTTTACTTCTCTTTAGATCCTGCATATTTCGACAAATATGAGATCCACATCCAGTATCTAATACTCATGATGTAGAGACAGTTAAATTGACATCTACAACAAAAATACCTGGTGGTGGTGGAATCACTATTCCAAGCCGCTTGTCCTCCAGATATTTTGGGCAGTTCCTCCTCCAGTGTCCAGGTTGACTACAGTAGTGACATTCACCCTTAGTCACGACTTTGGCAATCCCACCAACAGGCTTAAGGGCTTGTTCCTTGGACTTAGCAACTGACTTGCCTTTGCCCTTGGAGGAAGAGGCAAACTTTTTACCCTTTCCTTTATGCACCATCATAATGGCCTTGCCCTTACCCTTGTTGATGCTCTGTTCAGCCGTCCTCAACATGTTGAGCAAATCTGGCAGTGGTTTAACGATCTCGTTCATGTTATAGTTCATAATGAACTGTCCATAACTCTCGGGCAACGATTGCAACACGAGATCGGTTGCCAACTCTTGGCCGACCGGGAACCCAAGCCGGGCGAGATTCTCCAAGTACCCGATCATTCGGAGTACGTGGGGTCCCACCGGGTTCCCTTCTGCCAGATGACATTTGAACAGCGCCTTTGAGACCTCATACCTCTCTACCCTCGCCTGCTCTTGGAAGAGCTGCTTTAGATGTTCGATCATATCGACAGCATTCATGTTCTCATGTTGCTTCTGAAGCTCAGAGGTCATGGTGCAAAGCATTAGGCAGGCCGCATCATTAGCGTCATCAACACGCTTTTGATACGCCTTTAAGGCAGCAGGTGTCTGATTCTCTGGACCTTCTGGAACTTGCTCCTCTATTGCGTACAGCTTTTTCTCTTGCTTGAGAACAATTCTCAAGTTTCTGTACCAATCGAGAAAGTTGGTTCCTGAGAGCTTGTCCTTCTCAAGGACAGATCGTAGGGAATGTTGTGAACTCGATGAGTTGTTTGCCATTTGGAATTCTACAAAAAGGAAAATACGCAAGTTTTAGTATTTGTGAATTTTTGACTATATTTAATAATGGCTAGTTTATTAAATATAGCTCCCACTATTTTTCTACGGATTAATAACCCTCAAGATATTAATGCGGAAAATATCCTTATATTTTCTAGTGGGCCAAGATCCATCTTTTTCATCTCCTTATGAGCTTGCTTTGGCAAGTCACCCATAATTCGATTACTTCTTAGGTAGGAACAATTCCAATTGCATCCCATATGCAACTCTTGGTTCAACCGGGCAAATAACTCCTTATTTATCCATCCATATGGATAATCCCAATTGATTGCCTCTAGGTTTCTTAATCAAATTAATAGCCTAGTTGTGCTCAACCTCTTATCTAAACAATTGCACATTGTTACGTGCCATCGCATTCCATCATTATGAACCAAGTCGCCATGCTTTGGCACGCACGAACTTGATAAATAATGATGATAATGAGTGTTTAAATAACGAGAAGGCAAGAACACAATATTTTAAAATTTGAGGGATTTTCAATTCAATTTTAATTATTTTGTTGATCAATATCAACTAATCTATCTATTTGAGTTTGGGCACAACTCCAAATAATAGATCCGGGTTGTCTAATTATCTTATTATCCTAATTGCATGCATCATCCATACACCAACCACACAAATAATAAGACAATAAATAAACAACCACAAAACAGAAATTAAACGTGATGTGGATATGGCCTTTTCTAGACTAAGATAATTCCAAGCCAATGGAATTATCTATGAACCCTAAACAAACACACATCTCCATGCGTCTTGATCTTTTGGTCCATCCTTCATAGTCATGTGGTGTGCTCCATGCTCCATGCTCCATCTTTTGTGGCTCCTTTGGCTTTGGGCTTCTTTTCTCCAATCTTGGCTAACAATCTACTTTATCTAGCACTATCTAATATCTATACTAAATAAAATAAATCTCACAAGTTGAGAAAAAAATGGCACGCAGGCCATAAAACCCTAATTAATTATTACAATTAATTGATCAGCTCGCAGGCCGTAAAACCAAACCACAAAATTAAACATCCACATCAAACCACATCCTAAGGCCATATCCAATCACCATGCGATTTGCACATAAACAGTTAAAATCCAATTTTAACGCGCTTGGTCAATTTTAATTGATTTTAGGATTTCTAGGGTTAAAACGGTCCATGGGCCCAACAATCTAATTGCCCGGGCCCAAATAAGTGAACCATAAAGCCCTAGGGCCGGCCCGGCCCAAAACCCGCAAGCTAGGCCCGCGGGTTAGGGCCGCCCGCCCCCTTAGGGCGCCAAGCTTGGGCGGCAAGCAAGGGGGGCGGCTCCCTAGGGGCCGAACCTTCCTTGTGGAGGTTGTTTCCAAAACAACCTCCTTGCTTGGAGCCCAAGTTTGGTTGTTTCCTTGTTGTGGGAGAACTCCTTCTTCCCCAAGGATGCCCAAACCCTAGATCTTAGATCCTAAAATTTCTCAAACTCACCAATTCATGCATCCAATGCAATAATTGGGTCTTGTTATGATTAATTCTTTGACAAATTGCATCCAATGCTTGATTTGTCTTGTTTTACGCGATAAACAACAAATTAAGGTGTAAAACAACAAGAATGTAACACATAAACTACGTTTATGCTCTATGACCTGTGGCTCTGATACCACTGTAGGGTTTTGATTCATGGATCGCGCAAACGGAAGCATAATCAAACAAACAACCATGCAAAACCCTCCAAGGATCACAAGTCTAGATGCATAACGATAGTGAAGGTAAGAAATCATAAACACACCTTTGGGTTCTCCTTGATGACTTCAAACGCGAATAGTGTCACGTTCTCTATAGTTGATCCACGCCTAGAGTTGTTCCTAGATCTCCAATCACCTTGGTGCTAGCCCGGATTGAAAAGAGGGTGAAGAAATCACGCAAAACGAGACACCAAAAGGGGTTCGGCACCCTTGTGGCGTCGGGGACAAGGGGCGGCGGCAAAGGGGGCGGCGTCCCTCTTTGTGGCTTGCTCTCTCTCTCCTTTGTTCTCTCCTACTCTTGTTATGTTCTCTCTAGAGCATAAAGTGTGTAGGGAAGGAAGGAGGAGGGTCCTTTATATAGTCCAACAACTCCTTGTTAACTACCTAAAGGACTTATTCTAGTCCTACTAGAATTCAATTTAGTCCCTTCCTTGCAAATTAGTCCCTACTAAGTTTGCAAGGGTTTGCAAAGTGATCCTTCTAATTAATTAATCCAATTAATTAATTCCACAATCTAGTACAACTCTATATAGCGTGTGACCCCATAGGTTCTATCTAGTTGGTAGCAACTATTTGCTAATATGGAGCGGTTTCTAGCAAAACATCCATTCTAGCCAACTAATAGAATAGTCATCTAGACAACCTTGTACAAGTAATTGTCTCATCCCTTTGCCTCCATATCCGGATTGGACACGAGACATACAAGTCACACTCGTATATCCAATCCCTAGTTTCTCGATCCATGGAATAGCCTTATTCGTGCAAATAACATCAATATCCCATATATTGATTTATTTGAGTCTGGCCAGACATTCTATAAGCACTATCCTCGAGTGGCCTTGGATATTTGCTCCCGTTATGTGGGAGGGGCAAATCCTCTCTACGTCCACTACGATCTCTAAGCTTGCTTCTCATTGTATCCAGTACACGCCTTTATAACTACCCAGTTACGGTGTAGCGTTTAACGCTACCAAGATCACAATGATCCACAACTAGAATATCTAGTGACTTCAAGTCTAAGGATGACAATACCATTGTACCCGAGAAGCACTTGTGACTCAACATAACGTGTATGTAGCCTTCTCGGTAATGGGTCAATCCAGTGCAACATTCCGTAATGCACACCTATGTGTTGGATCGTGATATCTCCATATCAATCCAACCCCATACTAGTCTATAGATGATTGTCCCATTTAATCATTATACTTGACTAGGGATATTTAAGATAAACAACACGATTGTAAATCTAAGGACTTCATTATATTAAATATCCAATAAATAATAAATGAATTTCTAGCCAATTACAAATTCATACTAAACTAGATTGCCTCTAGGGCATCTATTCCAACACAAAGGAAACCTAGCTTGCCCACCTTGTAACAAGGACACAGATTTGATCAGGCTACATTTTAGTAAGAAGCAAGCTTATATCGGTGCTTGTAGGTTCCTGGGGGTGAATCATAAGTGGCGGACTAGTACCAAGTTTGGGAAGAGGGAAATGAAAAAAAAAGCCGAAGGAGTTAACCGGGGATGACATTCTGGAGCAGTTAGAGAAACTTCCCAAAGATTTGAGATTGAGGAATACGGAAGCAAATCGCAAAATGAATTTGAACCGTTCCCCGGAAGAGTTAAATTTGAAGAACAAAAGTATATTCTTCGAACTACCTTATTGGCATGAACTTAAAACAAGACACTGGCTGGACGTAATGCATATCGAGAAGAACATTTGCAAGAGTCTTGTTGAGACGCTGATGGGTACTAAAGGAAAAAGTAAAGATCATGCAAATGCACGAAGGGATTTAAAGCGTATGAAAATTAGACCGGAATCGCATCTGCCAGAAGAAAATGTTGGAAAGGAAGTAAAACTTTCCAAGGCACCATATACCTTGGACGCAGCCGGTAAGAAAAGTTTATGTAAATGGTTAAAAGCGATTAAGTTTCTAGATGGGTACGCGTCAAATATTTCAGCTTGTGTAAGTGTCAAAGATAACAAGTTAGTTGGAATGAAGAGCCACGATTACCATGTCCTGTTACAACGGTTGCTTCCACTCGCAATACGTGGCCACCTCAGCAGCGAAGTTGTTGGTGCTATTACTGAGCTGAGCGCGTTTTTCAAGGAGCTAACCTCAAGAACTCTGACTGTCGAGAGTTTAGAAAAACTTGAAGAAGACATAACGTTGATATTGAGTAAACCTGAGTTAATATTTCCTCCTTCCTTCTTCGATATCATGATGCACTTGCCGGTTCAACTGCCGCGAGAAGCACTATATGGGGGTCCGGTTCAGTTTTGCTGGATGTATCCCATTGAAAGGTTGGGTGCTGGTGTAATACATGAGTTATAATATATATAATATATTCGAAAGACGTAATGTTTACGGTGTCTTTACTGGTTATTAAAATAGATTTCGGCATACACTAAAGCAGTATGTAAGAAATAAAGCAAGGCCGGAGGGTTCAATTGCTGAAGCTTTCATCGAAAATTAATGTATCACATTCTGCTCGATGTACCTTCACGGAGTTGATACGATATTTAATAGGATTGAGCGAAACGGTGGGCAAGTCAACACTAGTGATATGCCGAATCTATCCATATTCGATGCTGCAGCTCAACCTTTGACGGGATCATCCTTTTACGAGCTGCCAGCAGAGGAATATGAGCAGATCAGTTGGTATATTTTACAGAACTGTACGGAGGTTGAGCCGTATTTGATGTGAGTGGTTCAACAATAAAATTTGCTTAATTATTGGATGCCAATTCATTAAATATTTAAGCGTACTTAATCCTGATATAACTCTGAATCCAGACAACACCCTAAAGAAATCCACGATCTTGAACTTGACCAGGAACGTGGGGATCATATGCGTCGGCGGGAGTTTCCTTACTGGTTTAAATGGCATGTAGGTTTTTTGTTCTCTTGGCCTCGTCATGAACATGTTATATGTATTTGAATTCTTATTAAAACTTCAATAAACATCCGTTCATTCAGACGGCCCGAGAGCACCTTGACTAATCAGCAGAAGCAGCCGATGGACTGTATTCAATCGCTTGTGGTGCTGACAAGCAAGTGCGTTGGTATAAGGCTTGTGTTGTGAATGGCCTAAGGTTCCGCACATGTGCTAATGATGAACATAAGACAACCCATAATTCTGGAGTTGTTGTGCTATCGGAACATTTAGGCAAGGAAATTGATTGTTATGGTACAGTAAATGACATCTTTGAACTAACATATATAACTCACAACCGGGTTATGGTGTTCAAGTGTGATTGGTTTAATGTAGCAGATAAGAAAGGAATTAAGAAAGTTTGCCACTTTACTTCTGGAAACGTCTCTATGACTTTGTATAAAGATGATCCTTACATTTTTGCGACCCAGGCTGGACAAGCCTTCTATGCTCCCGAAACTGTTGCGGGTAGGAACTGGTGAATAGCGCCGAAGATAGAAGCTCGATCTTATCAGATCCCAAAATCGAATGATGGAAATATAGACAGACGAGTTGAGGATGCTTATCAGCAGTCATTGAACATCGGTGAGTCGTTTTAAGTAGATGTTAACATAGATGAGGTTTTGCCTACTCAAATTGTTCAGGATCCCCCTACTGTGGACCCTAATTATTTTGACAACTTAAAAGAAACACTTGGCGAGGATTATGCATCTGAGGATGAAACGGACTACCGAAGCGAATATGGTACCGCTGATGATGATTACGATACGGATCTCAGTGATTTGTAATGATGATCTTGTAAAGTTGTTTTGTTTTAGATCATATGTTGTACATGAAGGTTTGCATTTCCTGCGTGCTGTTTGTTTACGTAGAGGATTACGACGACTTGATTGAATGACTTGGTGAGGATTACGTAAATTGTTGACATGGCAAGTAATTCAAGTATTCTCAGTTAATATAACAGGGTCCTGTATTGATATTCGCTATATCCTGTAAATAAGCAGATTACATGATGTCGACGACCAAAAAGATTGGACTGTCGGGCAGGCTCAGCCCACTTAAAGCCGCGGAGGACATTACGTCATCCGGAAATCATGGTGAGAGCTGTCCTACGTTATTGCAACTTTTATGTCTTCACATATTATCAACTCATACTGCAGATATTTCCTTTCTTGTGTAGTTACGGAAACTGGTTCGACAAAATTTTCTACAAGCTCGGAGAACGTCCAGGACATAAAGAATCATTCTGTTGGTGGTGGTGATGCTGCGCAGAAGGTGAAGATAGAGGTGATATATTATATTCTGTTAGCGTGAACGCTTATTTATATGTAACGAGAAGTGTTTATTTTCACTTTACGTTAGTCTTTATGTAACTTAAATATTTTGGTAGCTATAAGTTCCTTATGTATATCTCACAACGTGGTTAATGCAGAAATTTCCCAAGGCAATCCGACGAAGGGGTTGGCCAAGTCGAACGGCACTGGCAGCCATCGTGGTTAGTATGAACCTTCGTCTGTGTTTGATGCATCCTTATTGGTATCTGTTGTGCTTATAATCTTACAAGTCTGTTATGTAATTCGTAGTCCCTGCAGGATCGCATGTGCTGAGGAGCAGCACTTCCAATATTTCTGAAGGCGTACAAACGCGGAAGGATGTGTCGGAAAGAGAGACCAGTTTGGGCAGCGATGGCCTAAATGGAAGTGCTGACGTTGGTGCTGGAGGGGTTACATCGCAGGTATAACTGTGAAACTGATGATACTTCTGTCTTATTGGAAGGAAAACTAAATCACTTTGGGAATGAGGTTCTATCTAATAGTACTATCGTCTATTTGGCAGCTATGAATCAGGCAAAGAAGCCGAAGAGTGACGGTTCTGGCATGGATCCGGGAACCACCGCAATTATTAAGGTGACATGTCTATAATTGTTTTTTTAATATTCATAGTAATCTTGAAATGTGACGTTTTTGTGCAAACGTTGTAGGTCATACCAACTATGGAACAGCAAGCTAAATCCCCGCACGGGAAAGGAAACAGTACTGTTGGCGATGGTCATACAGAAGTCGTGAAGAGGGCTACGTCTACTGCAGCACAGACGCCGCAATTTCTGGCCAACATTCAGGTAATGTAGATGATGGTTGAACTAAGTTACTGCCACTGTTTTGTTCATTATTACTAATATTTTTGAAATGCACCATTTTTCGTGCAAATGTTGTAGGTTTTACCAACAGCCAATCAACACCGTAAATCCCTACGCGGTAATGCTGCAGTTGTTCATGGGGTTCCTGGACCAGTTGACAAGAGGTCTCCATCTACTGCATCTCAGGCAGAGCTGTTTCCCTCAAACACAGAGGTAATGTAGATCATGTTTGAACCAATTTACATCGTCCCTATTTTCTTTCATATTACTGTTAGGCTTGAAATGTAACCTTTACGTGCAAACGTTTTAGGTTTTACCGCCTCTGATCCAGCAACCCAAATCCCCCCCGTGGGAAAGGAAGGACTGTTGAGGGGGGTAATGGTCAAGCGCAAAATAGGTCGACACCTAAGGCTGCAGTGGCGGAGGAGATTCTATCTGAAAGTGAGGTATATGTTTGATATGAAGAACCGATCATTGATTATATTATGGTTTTCGATATTTCTTTTAAATGCGACCAATGGTTTTGCTCACTTGTTGCATGACATGTTTCCTTTTGATTCCTAGTTGATAAGAAGATCTGTTGAAAGGCTTTCTCAACCGGATGGTAACATTATATCCATTTCCGATTATATTGTACTTGTATTTGGTTTGGTGGTTTTTCGTTGTTGGTGATTTTACCTAGCTAGTGATTCCTGTTCTCATTCGCAATTGCAGTGGGATCAAGAGGATTGAAAAGGAAGCACAGAAAAGACTCGTACAGTTTGTCGACGAGGTGGGTATTCGTGAATGATTACTGAATTTGAAGATTGTTGGTTGTCGTACATGAGCTCGGTAAGTCTATGTCTTACTGTAGGCCGATGAGGAATCACAGGAAATTGAGGGACGGTCGCCGCCATTGACTAGGGGCCGCTAGACTGTTGACATGACAATGGGAGAATTGAATGACGGTGAAATGGCTTCTGATGTCAGTCCTTATACAGTTAACATGTTCCTTTATTTATTTATTGCTTCAGCTCAGAGAATTGAATGTTTTTCTGCAGAACGTGACGTCCCATGCTACAACACCGAGGAGATCGCAGCGGCTTCAACAAGTTGGGTCCCCCTCGTCCCCCAGGTCCCCCTTTACGCCGGTGGCTCAATCGCCCCTACACAGAATGACCAAGGGGCCCCACCTACATCAAGTATGTATCTCATTCTCTTAACCCACCTAATATATACCTTTTATGATCCTAATATAACTAATTAGTAATTAATTAAATTGTGGCAGGTCCGCCTTCAAGCAGAAGAGGAAGAGGCGTGACCCGTGGTCTTTCAACGAGGAAGAAATTGGGCGAGGGAGAGAAGTTATCTGTGAACATCCCTCTTGGCAAGAAGCCAGTTGGCAAAAATGCGAACGAGGTCACTGTAGAGGTGGGTATAGCAGTGCAGAAGAATGCACCACTGGACAAGTCTAGCTGGAAAGATATGGACGAGGTTGACCTGAAACCCATATATGATCATCTTCAAGTATGTGACGTAAACTACGTGTGAACATATTTTTCCTGCAATTACTTTCTGTGAATGTGTACTTATGACCACATATCTTGTCGCATGCAGGGTCTATTTGACATCGATTTCAACAGAAAAACCACTCTGCGGGCCGTCAATTATATGGCGAATGAAGCTTATAGTGAGTACCTCTATAAGCTGCGCATACACTTCAAGAACTTCTGCACCCCTGCTGAAACAATTAAAAACCCAGAACCAAATGTCTTTCGGGAGCAGTGAGAAAAAGTGTGACTTTTTCAGGCAGATGGGTGGAAGGTAAAATATTGACTGCTTTTTCATTGCAGCAAACTAATTTAGGTTCGCTTCTGACTTCATGTCCACTATTACGTCATTGGGGGGTAGGAGTGCCAGGGCTAAGTTAAACCGATCAAATGTCAAAAATATTTCTACCGCAGGTTGAAAGTCCATTGTCCAGCGTTTATATGAGATGGTAAGTTCCACGTCATCCGCTCTTTCGCATCAGTTTATAAGTGTCATAGCTAGAACTTATTTCTGTATTAAATATTTATTTGGAATATTATCTTGTGCAGGAGAACCCCTCCCTCATCGACAACTACAAAACAACACACACCAGGAAGAACTCAGGGACATGGATAAGTGCGGATGGGGAGGAGAAGCACGTTAGTTTCGTAATGCCCTCTCCATGTTTTATTTTTAAGTTATGGTGTTAAGATTTTATGCTTTGTTTAAACTACAGAGAAGGATGGTGGAGATGCGGGATAATGATACGGAGAGGTTGCTAACCGAAGATATGATAGTGGACATGGTTGTTGGGGGCAGGAGTGGATTTGTAGCGGATATGGTGCTGGTCACCTCCCGAGGACTGCATTCACGTTTCAAGAATGCATAGAGGCTAATGAGTCCAGGGTTGCTGAAGCACAAAAGATGGCTGAAGCTGCTGAGCTTAGGGCACAGGTTGCAGAGAAAGGCGCCGAGGAGGCCAGTAGAAGAGCGGAGGAGGCTGAGAAAAAGGCAAAGCAAGCCGAGAATGCTGAAGAGGCTGTCAGAAGGGCAAATGAATCTGTCAACCTTATGACCGAAATGGAAGAACGACTTAAGAACATGGAGTCCTTGATGGCCAACCAGCTGATGGTCGAGAAGGCGTCGAGCGGGCATCATTCATCATCATCTTCGGAGGAATTTTAAGGTAATTAAAATGTCAATTTCATTTCAGTATGTGAATAAATGACATGTTGAGTATGCTGTGTAGATAAATTAAATTTTAGTGGTTTTCGTGTATGCATGAAGTTTGTGGCACTTTTAATTTGGATATAGTTGAAAGTGATGTCTCCCAGTACGTCCTGGATATATGAAACTAATTAAGTTAGTTGATAATGTGACCTCCAAATTCATTTTTACGGAACTCAGTTTTAAAGTATACCATGGCTCTAGGACTATTGTGTTTCGTTTTACCGGGTGAAATAACTCTTCGCGTCTTGTTTACTTGGACAACTTTGTTATTTACCGCTGTGTTGTTCTTGTCGATTACGTGGGGAACATGCAACTCCACCAGTTGACTGATCGATATCTACTTCTGTGGTTGCAAGAGTTGTGAGTAATTGTGAGAATTTAAGTAGTTGTGTCTTCAGGACAAAATTAAACAAATAGTTCAGGAAAATAACATAAAAGAAAACAACAAAGAGAACAAAAAATAGAAGTCTGGCTAGTTCTGGAGCTTGGGGTTTGATGGCTCCGCATTGTCGTCCTCCAGTTGTTCATCTGTCGGGGGTCTCAAGATTTGTCCCGGAAGCCCCCCCCCCCTTTCATGTGTATCTCTTCTTGCATATCTCATCAGCGGGCCTTCCTCAAGCCTATATCTCTTCTTCTTACACAACCCGACAGCGGGCTCGTTGTCACTGCTTAAATCATCATCTGAGATGACTATTGAAACATCCACATAGGACCCTGGCAGTCCTGTGAAAGGACTGGTGACCTCCTCCTCTTCATGTAGGCATTTTCGAATGGGTTCCATGGTAAGAAGATTCCGGGGAGGGGATTTGCTGTGTCTGAGAATGAAATGGAGGTTACAAATTAAAAAGGGAGCGAATGTCCATTAACCTATCATTAATTTTGGGAATTCGAACAGTCGCAATTCAGTGTTTGTGGGTGCATATATGCATGGTTATTACTGGTTGGTGGTTGTTACGATGTTCATCTAGGAGGCATGCATTAAGTTCATTCATGATGAGGTAGTGGCGGGTATGTGAACAGTTTCAGTTGTTGGAATTCGTTGAAGATTAATTTAAATAATAGGTGAACCACATACTTGTTTTACAACGTCCGGTGTTTGTGAATACTTCGCTTCGATACTTTTTCTGCTTTTGGGCCTGCGAGTTTTTGTATGTCATGCATACAAACAGCAGCATTTTAGTTTCGTTCCCCTGTGTTCAATTTTCATGAAATGTTATTTTTATTTTTTTCATGAACTGTTATTTATTTTCTTCTGCTTTGTTTGAAATCAGAGCAATGATGTCAATTACAACTCCACCAGCAGCAACAGCACATCCATATGTTAATCCCGTCTTCAATGCGCCAACAAATGAACACTTCTCTTCCATCCTTCTGAGGTACAGGGGTTAAAAAAATCTAAACAATGTTTTGAATTTGGAGGAATTGTTGTGGACATGCATTGTAATTAATATTTGGAGGAATTTTGTGTGTGGATGTGTATATGACCGGGTTTTGTGGCTTGTTTCGAACAATTGCATACTTGCAACTGTACGTTGGTGTAAGTTTGGTTGGATTAAGCTTCGATTAAAAAGTAGTATTTTGCAATTGTTGGTGTTGTATGTGTGCATGCATGGGTGATTAAAAAATGATCACCTGGCTACTGATTTTTTTGTTATATTTTATGAGCAGATTCAAGAAATTTGTGAGATAGGCGACTACGTCAGTAGTCATCTATGAGGAACACCAAAATAAAAAGACGACCAGAAAGTCTGTCAACAAATACATATTACGACGATCAAACTGGTCGTGAAAATCAAATAAAAAAAGACACAATCGAATAAAAGTTAACAACGACGAGTAAAGTCGTATGCATTATACCTACGACAAGAATAAGTAGTCGATAAGTTCGTCGACATTAGTTTTTAAAAAAGAGTAAATAGTCGGCATGTGCTCGGAAAAATATTAACGACTAAATAATTTGGTCGAAATATTCGTCGGCAAAAGTTTTGAACACGTATTATTATGGTCGTTAAGTCGTCGGCAAAACATCAACGACGAAATGATGTAGTCGGAAGAAGTGGTCGGTAAAATACTTTTACCGACCACTGGGATAAGTTGTCGCCCCGTCGAACTAACGACAGAGCTATTCAGACGCACTTTGGACGAACTTTTCTCTTCGTCTTTTCATTCTAACGATGAAATTTCGGGTTTTAACGACGATTCGTCGTAATAAACCGATTTTTTTTGTAGTGGCTTAATCATGACCAGGATGAGCCAGTGTGGTTAGGTGAAATTTGAGGGTCATTTTCAATCACATCTGTCTATAACTGTCTCTTTTCTCCTCTCCCTTCCCCCAGTCTAAGTTCTTCATACTATAAATTTTGCCCTAATCTGCTTAAATTCCCTTGAAAACACATTTGGAAATTAAAAAACCCCTCAAAACTTAAATTTTTTCTTTGGCAGTTACCTCATAAAGCTCTGCCCACCGAAGCTTTTTTAGCAGCTCGAAACATTTCGATTAACACTTCATGTAGTTTGGGTCACACTCATTTAGAAACTATTGAGCATTTTTTTATTGATTGTCAATTTGCAAAAAACCTTTGGAGTGGTTTTAACATTTACCTTCCTTCATTTCATGGCCTGTTTTCGGATTGGATTAAAAGTTGGTTAATGATATCGAAAAATCATCACGCTTCAAGTGCAGCTTGGATATCTATATGGTGGATAAAATGGAAAGCTAGAAACTCCATCATTTTCAGGAATTCAGCAACATCCATTGACTTATGCTACTTTGGAGCTACGGGCAGGGACGAAACTACATTTGACTAAGCAGAGGCAGTGCCCCCTCCTAGTTTTTTGCTTAGAAGTAGATAAGTAGTTATATACCACTCTGTTTCTTCTGAATAGCCCCCTTTTGACTTTTACCACTATTCACTGGATCACTATGACCCGGTGACTTGGATAGCAAAACGAAGTAATTTTTTGACATATTTTCATGGTATTGTAGAATAAAAGTTACTCTACAACATCATGAAAAATTATCTAAAAATTACATCGTTTAGCTATCCAAATTGCCGAGTCAAAGTGACCCAGCTAGGTCCCTCCACACACACCCCCCCCCCCTCCCCCACACACACACACGTTTCATAAGCATTAGCGGAGTTGATAGAGTCACCACTTCTGTCACCCTTCCATTTGTAACCCACTAGATTAAATGCTTTAGAAAAAAGTGCTTGTCACAATCTTATATCACCAATATGTATGATTATCAAAACTGCTTATCAGTCTAGTAAATTACGGAAATAATTTAGATATCAATATTAATCTGACATTGTATTCACATAGAGGTTAAATTTAATTAGTCCTCATAGATGATTGCCATTTTTTTGGAGAAATTGTTTCGTTGTGAAACGGGGTTGAACCCGGGCCTCATGCATGGGCTTTCAACGCTCTACTTTCTAAAAAAAAGAAGTTATTAAGTTTTGATTTTGTATATAATTGAATTTTATTTTATTTTATTTTATTGAGGGAAAAAATTTATTTTATTTTTGGAAATTGAAGTTAGATTTGCTTAGAATTACTTTATTTTATGGACCTTTTATTATTTTAGTGAGAAAATTGTTGTCATACGTTAAGTTTATAATGTTATTATTTTACTTTTACTTTGGCCCTCCCTAGAAACTTTTTTTAGGTCCGTCCCTGGCTACGGGTATTATGAACCAATTTTCAATGGCTTTCTCCTTTGTTTCTAATGGTTCTCATCATTATGTGCAGCTCTGGTGGTCCGACAAGAGCCTGTTCTTCTTCAGCTAAAAAAGAAAGGTTGTAGCCAGGCCCGGCTCGACTGCTAAGCAGTTGAGTACTCTGCTTAGGGCCCCAAAAAGTAGGGGGCACCAAAATTGTAAATTCAAATTCAATATATATATATATTCATTATCATCGTATTAAATAATAGATAATGAACGTACCAAAATTAGGGGACACTTTCCTCAACAACAAAAAATTAGGGGGCACCGAAATTTGTCCCAAAATCTCTCCCTCATAATGAACGTGCCATTCAATTCCAACGCCACCTCTTTCTGTCACCAAAATTTCCTCTCCAGATCTCTCAAATGCAGTTCTTAGATCAACATCTGTTTCCATTGCTCACCAAGTGATTTACACGTCTGCTTCCATGTCTCAAATGCAGTCTTTCTCTAGTTGCTAACTATGTCACAATATTTTATCCGATATGCAATCTCGCTTCTCTTGTCTGGAGACTCAACTCGGAGTCTCTCTAGGTGCAATAAAAACTAGGATTGCATCTAATAAAATCTGTTTAAATAAGAAAGAAAAAAATACTTGATTGAAAAAAATTCGAGTTAACTTCTATTTGATGTGATTTTAACATGTACATGAGGCCTCAATGCCAGCCCTGCTTAGGGCAACAATAAACTTAGAGCCGGCCCTGGTTGTAGCTGTCTCTGATGTTTCCCCTCCCCTCTCTCCGGTCCTACCGGAGGTTGATCCAGCAGAGCTGAAGTTCGTCCAGTTTCTCATGGAGAAGTCGGGCGTGAGAAAGATTAGTTCGGCTTAAGCTTTAGTTGTCTCATGTATTTATTGTTGGGTTGTTCGTTTTGTTTTCTCTTGTCTTCTTCCTGTTTTGAGCGTCGGGTTTGTAGTCTCTCCAGACTTTCTATGGTTATACTTTTATTTCTAATTAATGCAATGTTCTCATTTCTAACAAAAGAAACACACATTGATAATTGTTACTACTACTATTTTCTCTCTCTTTCATCTGCTCTCCCACGAACTATCGGTTTCCGTCGAGAGTGACTACTCTACCACAAACCACAACACACGACGGCCTCCCCATCACAATCAAGATTCAAGACCATATCACCACATCCACAATAACATCCACAAATATAACCAATCCAACTATTTGAACCCATGAAGAACCAAAATTAATGCCTAACTAAATTGTACCAAATAAGAGAATGGCTAACTAAACCCACTACCATGGATGTATCCACCAGGCACCACCTCACCCAATCGTCATAAATGTTTACCGTTTCATTGATGCTACTTTCACCAAAAGAGCAATTACGTGCCAAACACACAATCTACGTGGGGACTCACTACTCAAATTAATTCATCACCCGGGAGAACAAGTACGAGGTTTGGTCTGGTTTCGATTGGATATCCGATTCGGGGGATCGACCACCTCATTTGGGGTCCTAGCCGGGTTTGTGTGGCGCTGTTGTTGTTCGTGGTGATTCTATACGAGGATACAACTGGGTGTTATTGCAGATCATTACTATGTTAGTGTAGTTATAATTGTCATTCTAGCACAATATGTGTTGTAAGTACGATATGATGTGCTGAATTATCAACACCCAATATTACGTGTTGGTTTTGTGCATATTAAACCGGTGTTACTTTATAAATATTGGAGGAGAATAATTTGAGGCATTCAGATTTGCACCAGTATTGAAAATAGTCCAAAATATTAACCTTGTTAGTTAATGCGGCTAATACTGTAAAACCAAATGGGTTTCACTATATTTTCTAAAAAAAATGGGTTTACTATATAAATTTACAGCAGAACTTTATTTCGTCTCACATGTATTTCTTTTTAACCAGGAAGGAAATGATATCATTAAGTTCAGATAATTCCTAAAAATGCTCACAAGGGGTTCTTGGTACCTATTCACTCAAAGGAACAACAAAAACTATAACACACAAAATATAAAACATGAAGGGGCATAACACAAAACTAGAGGATGATAGATAATCCTGCCAAGTCTAGAAAGAAAGAGAAAAAGCGGGCTTCTTCGTGTGTGTTGATGTCATAAGAGAAAACCGGTTGATGACCTGAGATCGATCGGCTTTAATGATGTTTAAGATCAGTCGACGAAGCAGCTCCAAAAGAACACATCCTCAATAGAGACCGGATGAATCATATGCATGATAGAAGTTTGAACAATGAAACTGAAACGGCTAAAATTCATAATAGAAAGTTACATCTCATAAAGGAACGAGAATTTTAGAGACGCTGCTACAGTGCTAAGGGTGGACTTCGTTGCGAGCTTGTCAGCTCGGGTTTTCTCAGACTAGTTTGTCTCTCTAGTGTGGCTTGCAGGCTATTGCACTAGAACGAGAGTGTATCCAGTGCACACTCGAAGGCTAGTGGCTGCGGGTTACCAAGTCATAAAAAAAATATAAGGCATGCCACTTCATAAATTTTGCATGTCCCATTAGAAATAGACACACTGAGTCAAGTCTTGTTCTACGGATTTAAAATAGACACACTGAACTAAGTCTTGTGCTACGGATTTGTCTCTTTGTTATTATTATTATTGTTATTAAACATGTACTACCAAGTATCAACAACCAAAATTGTGGGTGTTTTATTCTAAAAAAAAAAAGTGGGTGTTTTTATTCGACAAAATTATTTGCGAACCAACAAGTAAATTTAGAGTTAAATACAATAGTCCTTATATTGTGTGTGGGACTGGGTGTGTGGTTGGTTGAAGACAATGCATGTGGATGGCATCCACCTTTCAGGATGTTTGAGCCTTTGAAGGGAGGTTGGGACTTGAAAGAGTGTGAGAAAATGGGTAACTACCTTTTTGACCCTTGAATTATGAGTCTATGAAGTTTGAACCCAATTTGTGTAAGAGGGCCATATTCTCTTGCAAGCTCCAAATAGTGTTCTCAAGATGGACACATTTTGATTTTTCTAATCTAAAAACTTAGGATTATGAAAGTTGGATACCGAATTTATAACTTTAACCAGTAGAGATAGTTAAACGCAGGGGCGGATCTACCCTATGAGTTGTGGGGCCAATAGTCTCCACTCAAGTTTATGAAACTATAATTTTACCCCACATTATGTCAACTAAATGCAGTTTAGTCCCCACTCAAATTTAATACTAACCCTTATTATTTGTATTTTTACATTAACATCTTTTGGTTTTAAAATTTAGCCCCACTGAGGGAAAATCCTGCATCCGCCTGGTTAAACGTTTGCTATTTCTGAGCAGCGTGGAGACATGAGATTAATAATTTATTAGGAAAGGACATAAGTAGAGTTCAATATTAGAATATTAGTCAAAATGACGAAGTTTATGCCTAATTAATCTGCGAAAGAATGAAGAGGCTTTGATCTTCTCACTCTGACCAAGAGTTAACCATCGCATGCCACAAGTCTCTATGCTAAATTAGTCGGTATTAAAGCACCCTTTAATATTTTGTCAAATTTAGATCGTGTGCGACAAATCTCTATGTTTATTTAGTACGTATTAAAGCAACCTTTTATATTTTGTCTAGTCTAGCCTCTGCTCAAATCTATAACCCGGTTTCTTAAAAAAAAAAATCTATAACCTTCCTTCTTCGGTTGACTTCTTGCAGTTGGTAATTTTTCTAAACATCTAACACCCACCTGCCATGCACAACTAATTTCTTAACTCTTCTTGTATTGATTTCATTAGGAAATTCTTGTGAGCGTCATTGAGATATTTGTAGCAACAATCATAATAAATGAGCTCTGGATCAAAAAACCCAAAAGAAACTACCATCACTAGCAGAGGCGGAGCCAGCCCTTTGACATGTTCCCTACCTATTTTTAAAAATATACAATTTTATCCTATTTTACATAGAATTATTCAGAAGTGTCCTAGTGAAAAATGTAAAAGCGCCGCAGGTAAATTCCAAAATTCTGCAATGGTGCCCCTGCAATTTCGATTTCATAACGTAGTGTTCTAGTTTGTTCAGTTTTCTAGCTCTAACCCCAATCACGAGACAAACCAGTTAGGCTGGAGAATGCATACATGTCTACTTCCATGTTAAGGTGTACAATGCAAGTTCCTGGAAAGACAAAAGTCAAGACATGGAATATTAGAAACATGAGGGAGTCAAAGTTGTTAGAAGAAGAAACTTAAGACGTTTCGTGGGGGACATAACTAGAGTTTGGATTGTTTAAGCTTTCTTCTCAAATTGTCCTCAACCCATCTGTCACCTCTCATATATTTTCGTAAGTACAATAATGTCCTTTCAATTGTTAAGATCATTTGGTCCTATTGAACGAACACAATCATTTTTATTATGGAGATGAGATAATATTTCCCTAACTCACACAAAAAATCCTTTTTTACTTATCCAAAAAAATCCTAATTTGAATCCCGTAAATTCATATATTACTTACTACCTCTGTTTCGTCTGTTTCAGCCTACTTCACTTTTTGTCACTATTCACTGAGTCACTTTGACCCGGTGATTTGATTAGCAAAACAATACAAGAATTTCATAATCTTTGCAAGGTCTTGTAGAGTAAACTTTACTCTATAATACAATGAAAATAAGTTCAAAAAATTAATCACCGAGTCAAAGTGACCCAGTTACGGGCTAAAAAGTCAAAGTAAGACGATTCAGAAGAAACGGAAGTAGTATTTACTAATATAATAATATACATCTTTTTGAGAAAATTAATATAATATTAAAACTTGGGTTTCAGAATCCTACGCACAAAAGGGCTCTAAAGAGAGAACATGAAAAAGTTTTGATATCATCAGGGTACAAAAGTACGGATGGCAGTAGGAGATGCCTAAAAAAAAACTCTCTTTCACACACTCTCTAGGGGCTCCTATAAATAAAAACCAGAGACACAAAAAGGGGCTTGTTGTTGTTCCTGATAGATTCAATCTACTGAAGAAGGAAAATTCAACAGAACTCTCATAAAGGAAGCGGTTCGACTTACAGGTAACGCAACGCTCTCTCCCCTCTTAATATCTCTCCCTCTTTATTGGGTCTGAAGACCAACAAGATGATTTCTGCGGTGGAATATTTCTTTTGTTTTGTTTATTCGTGTCTACCCTGTAGATTGATGGACACCTATTTTGTTGCTTGCATGTTTCCAGGTGGTTCACCATTATTCTATTCTTCTCCTTCGATTTCTTTACATTATTATGTTATCTGAATATGACGATGTTGCAATTCGCCCGATTTTTCTCCTCTCTTGAATCTTCACCTGCTAATAATATCTGGGTTCAATTCGTTGCACAGTTTTTGTATCTGGGTTCTTCAATTCAATCTCATGTGTATGTTAGATTCCCAATTGGGCTTTTTTTTCATGAACTTCACCTGTTGCTTTCTGGGTCTCATTGTTTCTGGGTTCAGTTTGATATCATGTGTATGTTAGATTCCCAATTGGGTTTTTCTAAATTTTGCTTTTGCTTCTAGAAATTGCTCTTTTTTTATTTACTTGATATGAGTGGTTTTTGTAGGTTGAGGAGATAGATTGGCATAGAGATCTGTTTGAAGGTTTCATTGTGGTGGAAACAAGTAGTTGAAGCAGCTTTTATTGCTGTCAAGATAGTCTCTATGCATAGAACTACACTTTCATCTCATTGAAGTTGCAAAGATGTATAGGCTTCTATCAGAGATTCTAATGGATACTCAGGCTGGGGGCCAATCCCTGGCTTCGACGATAAAGATTGCTGTTTTGCCCATTGCAAAGGTTTTCACTATTTGCTTCTTGGGATTTCTTCTGGCTTATTGCAAGATCTTACCGGCCAACGGGAGGAAGCTTTTGAATGGGGTATGCGGATTGCATCTCTTTTATACAGTTTGTATTGTGGAAACTGTACAAAACATGTTTCTTTGAACGTGTTGGCTAGCTATAGGATTGTTGTGGTTTTGGGACCATATTTTGGACCATAATGGTGCAAGTTGCAGAGATTTTGGTTCCATATGACTAGGACCCAGGGACTGTTGCGGATCTCTAATTTATGTTTAACTTATGCCAATTTAGCCAAACTTGCCTGTTTTTATGAGCTTGTGAATGAGCTACCAAGTTGGGATATAATTTGCAACTCTTTTCACCTGTTCATTTATTTACCCGTTAACTTATTTCCATGCTTTGGCTCTTCTTTTGGTTACTAACGACTTGTTTGAACTATGCGGTGCAGTTGGTTTTTTCGCTTCTGCTTCCATGTTTAATATTCTCCCAACTCGGACAAGCTATCAGCTTCGAGAAGATGGTAGAGTGGTAATGTTTTATGTTTGTTGATCTTTTAACTTTATATCGGTGTCCTGAAGAATTCTTTCTTATGAAGTGTTTCTGTTCCTGCAGGTGGTTCATTCCTGCCAATGTTGTAATAGCTTCCATCACAGGATCACTTATAGGTCTTGCTGTTGCGTCCATTGTCCAGCCCCCATACCCATATTTCAAGTTCTCAATTGTGCAGATTGGAATTGGTAAGCCACCTCAGTTGCTAAGTAGATTTGAGTTTAGATTTGAATAGTACTTACGAAACCCTTATAAATAGTATGTGTTATTGTCAGTTTGCATCCATTTATGTGAACACGATTTAAAGATTGCTTTTTTGCTGTCTGTTTAACGCTCTTACATAATGTCATTTACACAGGAAACATTGGAAATGTACCACTTGTCCTAATTGCGGCTTTGTGTCGAGATAAATCAAATCCTTTTGGTGACTCCGACAAATGTGCTCAGGATGGTAACGCGTACATCTCGTTTGGTCAATGGGTAAGTTACGAGAGTATTCTTTCTTCTACTATTGCTTATAAGGTATCCAGAAGTCCAATTAAGAGTTTCTTTTCCTCAGTACATTTTCTAATTATGTAATTATGTAGCGAATGAATCCACTTGGAGCTTACTTGTTGTCCAACCATTTAGCATATTCCTAGGGCATTTGCCATTCCTAAAAGGATAAAACTTCATCAGCAAAGTTATTTGGTTGTTCACAACAAGGACTAGGGTTGTCACTGGTATAAATGTAGAAAGCAGGGAATAACCTATCAATGGATGTTCTGCCTAGGTCAGGCCGGAAACATTCTTGTTTGGCTATAAATACAGTTAAGTAATCACTAGAAAGAAAAATAAATATGTAAGACTTGATTTCTTTCGCTAACAAGACGGTTTGATATTCTTAGCATTTTTCTATGTCGACTGCCTCAAGAAGAAAGTATTTATTGTGACTGTAGTTACATGGTGTTTAAATAAGATAATTAGCATGCAAAATCTGAGGTTGACTGAAAAAATCCTAATTTAGTTTTGCTTCTTTTAGAGTACCATATTAGGGTTAAGTTTTCTTGACCAGCCGGAGAATGTTGTTTGGTTCACAGGAACTCTCCCTCTCCCTTTAAGTATTCTCCAAGAGAATATAACATGAACTTGTTGGTTTTATCTATAAGGAAGAGAGGGGGGGGGGGGGAATATTTAGATTCGCGCATGGTTTTGATGAGATTTATCAAATTTCCAGTATGGTTTTGTTGGGCTACACCAAAATCAACAGTGCATGGATTTGAAATGGTTACCTTATGGAGTACACCAGGGTTAGTGGTCCATGCTATGCGTTGGTAAATGTCTACATTACCTTAGAAAACGGTTACCAAAAGAATCAGTTATGCAATCGCGTAAAAGGTTTCCTTGTTGTCCTTATTGGTCACGCCATATTGTCACCATAACCAGAATTTTCTTTGTCTGTCGCACATGATTTCTTTTTGTCGCTTTCTCAACATTTTTTTGTACGCGTTGATAAAAACTAGTAATCGCCTTATCCACTCGCGGTGACCGTTGAATTTTATTCATGAATGTAGGTTGGGGCAATTATCTTATACACATATGTTTTCCGAATGTTTGAACCTCCTCCTGAGGGTTTTGACATGGATGATGATAAGAAGCTTCCTATCACAAACCATGACAATGACAAGGATGCCTCTCCGGAGCAGGTCCCTTTACTTAAGCAGGAAGAGGTACCAGCAAGTACGCAGGAGGTTGAACCAATAAGTTCAGATAGTTCACAGAAAGGAAAGGTGAGAAACTCATACTAGCTTTGCTCTGTCATGTACCTTATCCGTTTCATCAGATCTGCTAAAATCCTGGTTGCCGATCAATACCCTCTGGTCGCCCTTCACTCAACTTTAGTAGCAATGTCAGAAAGGAAAAATTACTTTAAGTTTATTTGAATGATTTCCTCAGCATTTTCTTGGAATTGCTTCCCCGTGCAAACCTCACGACGAGTAGCACCAGTTGTTAACTCTCTATCCTGCTTGCTTTGAAGCAAAAAGATAGAATGTCCTCTTTCCATGCAAATAATGCTTAGGATTAGATCCATTCAGTTTCTCATCATTGACAAAGAATAAGTTGATGAATCCTTAACCGTTTTGTGTTCAAAACAGATGCACATAATATTGAAGAAATAAGTTGACTCAATTTCCTGTATAACATGATTTCAAGACTCACAAAAGGTAGTCAGATGACTCAGTTTTTAATGATGACTTGGTGTACTATATATTAACTGTAATTCTGTTGTCAACATATATTGCAGTCTCTTTCTTGTTTCACTTCACTGAAGTGATTTCAAGTCTTCGACATGCAAAACGATAACTTCTATCACCATGATTTAATGAGAACCATATGATTATACTGATATTTATTCCCCACATTGGAAGAGTGGTCACTAGTAGGTATGTGGTTATGTTGCGCTCACTGTTTCTTTAGTAAGTGATTACAGAATATCTCAATCTATATTATTTCATAATAGCCCGTACAATGTTATTTCCAAATGCAACTTCAAGATTCCCTACCCCCCCCCCCCCCCCCCCCCCCTCCTTTATCCTATTAGAGATGTCTAGCTTTGCCTGAATGTTTTCGTGATACCACAGTTATTATTGCTCTCATGCTTATGATTTATGGATTACTTTGGGTTGTTTTTCTCAGATATCCAGCTTCTTAATGCAGATTAAAGACTTCTTTGATTTTCTGTATGACAAGTTGAAGCTCAAGCAAATTATGCAGCCACCTATCATTGCTTCTGTAAGTTCAATCTCTTCAAGTTTCTGCTTCTTGTTTAGCATTGGTTCAGAGATTTAAAATATGAAGTGGTGAGTATTGTAGTTTGTATCAACCTATAGTTGGCTGGTTAGACGGGTTACAGAGTCTAGTATTCGATGATAGAGTAAGTATGTAATTACTTTTAAGGATGTTCCTTGCACCAACAGTTATTTGTTATTAATGATTTAGTGTTCAAATACTATTTGAGTTGGTTTCTCATCCTGATGAAAAAGCCATGGCTGTACAGAATACAAGGACCAAAAATTGACTTGTAATGATTAGCTGCCAAACTCTCTTGTTCTAAGTTAGTGACCTCACATTAGGAAGACAATCCAGAACATCGTTGTCGAGGAATGGTTATTTTAGAGATTAACCATGGATTCGAGAAATTAGGGAGCTTAGTCAAACTAGGTATGTTACCACTTACTAGTGTTTGATTAATGTATAAAACAAGTTTATTACCAAGCAAAGGTGAACCAACTGATCTTAGAAAGACCAGTTAAAGAAAAAGTAAATGGGAACAAACTTGCACTTTGTGGGATATTAACCTATTAACTGACATGATGTCTGATACCAACAAAACACTAAGTCATTGTTTTAGAAGTTCAAGAGCTTAACGAATAAGTAAGTTGGCTTCTACAACAGAAAACATAGATATGTTAGTCCCAAAGTGCTGTTAATACTTCTCACCAATGGGCTTGATTTGAATTAAGGGTCGTTTTTTCAGTCTCCTTCACCGCTTATGTACTAAAGTTAACAGTCTTGTTTTTTATGCAGATTCTGGCTATGGTTATTGGCTGTATACCAGCTTTGAAGGGACTGATTTTCACAACTGATTCTCCTCTTTACTTCTTCACTGACAGCTGCACTATTCTTGGGTATCTCTCTCTCTCTCTCTCTCTCTCTCTCTCTCTCTCTCTCTCTCTCTCTCTCTCTCTCGTGACGTGGCGTGGCGTGGCGTGGCGTTCCATACTTTTCGATTGAATTTAGTTGTTGTTTTTGTTATTAGTATTAGTTTCAGTCTCAATAATTATGTTCGAGGGAGCACGGTACTCATCTTTAGTGCCACACTGTTGGAACAAGTGACGATATAAGATCAGGTAGAACAAATTATGTTCGGCTGCTGCATGTGTACTGAAAAATTAATAAGTTGAAAGAGTATAGTTCTTTCATACCCACGGAAGCAACACAATGGGAAGAAAACTTTACGTAATAAAGTGAAATTTTATTGGTTACCATGCTTCTATGTGCTTTGATTTCCTATAGTTAAGCACCCAACGGTAACATCTGAGCTTTTTTATAGTTAAGCACCCAACGGGCAACATCTGAGCAATAGACACTGAACGGGCAGGCATACAGAATATCTTCCTAATCGATGATCACAAGTTTATTTGTTACATTAAAAAATTTATTTTCCCTCCGTCTCACCAAGATTGTCTATTTTTCTATTTCGGGATGCACCAAATTGATTTTCCACTTTCATTTTTAATGTACCAACAGTACCCATAAAGGCACACTATAGTTAAATCATGAAAAAAGAGGATAATAATAGAAATTGTGTGCTAAAAACAGAATTGGAGTGTTGGCACTCAACTTCCTGTTTCCGCTCTGCTCCCACACCTGCTTCAGGAGGTGACTTAGGTCGAGACTTGAAAGTACGCAACCTAGCTAGTTGAGCAAGAACATAGTTAGAGATAATAACTTCGGTTAAACCGTGCTAATTTATTTGACATTTTGACCACATGATCTTGAATTCATATGGGAAATAAGGCTTCCTGAATTGAGCTTAGCAGTTGCAGAGTTTAGAGTCTGTGTTTTATATTCTTAACAATTTGTTTTATCTACAGGGGTGCAATGATTCCGTGCATCTTATTGGCTTTAGGCGGCAACCTTGTAGATGGTAAGCTGATTATCTCATTGTTTCCTTCTCAAATTTTTTACTTTGTTTCCATGACTTCTCTACAACGGCATCCGTACACTTCAATGTGCACTTTTTATTTTTCTGAATGGGTGCTACAACCATGTATAATAAACCTGTAAAAGAAGATATACTTGAGCCAAACCCGAATATATGAGTTCTGTGAATGAATGCAGGTAATGCAGTACTTATTTAGTCTTTTCCCCATGATTCGACTCTATCCAGCTAATATTATGACGCGAACTGAATTTTCAAACATCTCTATTTTGGTTTTATCTACATTGAATGTAATGACATTTTAGTTAGTTTTGTAAATTCCACGTATGTGGCTAGTTACTGTTGTAAGAGAGCTTCATAGCTCAAATTGCAACACCATCCGCCAATTGAAAAAATAGCCCCAATATAAAATAAATGCAAGGAGTCTCCCTTTGTTCCTCTCTTGAAATTGTAATTCCTTTCCATGAGTAAAAGAACAATATATTATAGAGGCAGAATTCAGATTTTTCCTTTGAGATGCAAGGCCATTGACCACATTCATTCGGATCTGGGTGTATGTGAATTATGCAAAACATGCCTGTTATCCAAATTATCTTTAAGCCTGTAGTTATGTGAGTTTGGAACCATCTAAATGATTGTCGTGCATGGTGCCTGCTATGATGAAGTCTTTTCAGTTGAAATTATGTTCTCCTAGTAGTGCTTTCTGTTGAACTAGTGATCTTGTTTGTCATACCATGCATTGACAAGTAGTTGTAGAAGTAACGACTTTTTAATACACTTGCAGGTCCAGGGAGTTCAAAGCTTGGTTTGAAAACAACTGCTGCAATTATATTTGGGCGGTTGGTTTTGGTTCCTCCCACGGGACTTGGGGTTGTCATGTTGGCTGACAAACTTGGATTTCTACCTCCTGATGATAAGATGTTCAGATTCGTACTCCTCCTCCAGCATACCATGCCTACATCTGTGCTTTCAGGTATTTCTATTTCTCGAAACTATTACTACATGATGTGTAAGTACGAGGTGTCCGTGTTCATGTTTGTTGCTTTTTTGGAATGTTCCATGCTACTCCTATCCCATTTTGTGTTCATGTTTGTTGCTTTTTTGGAATGTTCCATGCTACTCCTATCCCATTTTCCATGCTAATAGTACACATTGTTACGTGAGATAAGATACTTAACCTAAACAAAAGTAGCATTATGTGAAAAATTGAAACATATAACAGTAAAGTAAGGACACAATCAAATATATCACCATTGCTTGATTTCCTAAGCATATTTTTCCCAAAACCCAAGCAAGAACGGAAGGAATATGTATTCCATATTCCCAAAACCCAAGCCTAAATTTTCAGTCTTGTATATATCAGGGAGTATGTATTTCATATTTTGGGTGCACGGCATGTAAACATATTGGTTAAACGGTTTGGTTCACTCTAATGGGTTTAGAAAAAATTCCAAACCCAAACTTTAGTAGTTAGCATTTTCTCCAACCAAAACTGGCCCATTTAGCGCAGGCCGGTTCAGTATTTGGGCTTACACTAGTCTATGCCCATCGATGTGTTTGTACAGAATAACCTCACTCTGCCAAGAAATTTCATAATAAATCCTACATGTGTCCAAGACATTATTATCTTTTAGAGTAAAATGAAAATGAGAATGCATTAACGATTTTCCCATGCTTGCTGTGTGTAGGCGCTGTTGCCAGCTTGAGGGGTTGTGGGAGAGAAGCAGCAGCGGTGCTCTTTTGGGTCCATATATTTGCTGTTTTCTCAATGGCTTGCTGGATTATTCTTTATCTGCACATACTATTCTAAACCCGGATTTGTAGCAAATTTCGAGGCCAAAGAAATGAAGAACGAAGCAGCTTCTGCCTTGCTCCAATTTGATGTCCTCCGAGCAAAATTAGCGAGCGGTGGTTAGCTTCTTCTCCACCATGGCGGCATATACTGTTTGATGATTCGTGTTAATAATTGTCGATAGTAAATCAGAAAACAATGACAATGTATATAGATATGTCTGTGTTGAAACACTCTGGGCTGCGTGAAGACGCCCTTATGGCTAAATATATACTATTTCCTGATTTATCACTTTTGCTGTGGGCGTAATCTCCTCCATATCTTGTGTTATATCTTTGAAATTATGCTACAATCCTGAGATTTTGATATCGTTCTAGGGTTGTTACCTGTTTCTGAATCGGTTAACGCTGAAAGCCTCGCAAACGAAGAAGAGGTGGAAAATGTGTTATGGAGAAGAAAAACCCTAGTTGTCTTGAAACATTGTACGGATTGCAAATCTGAAGGTAGTTTAGGCATCACCCCAAACTCTGCATACATATAAATGCTCGAGATGAACAAGTTTAGTTCGTATCCAAGCTTGTAAACAGCAAATGTAGCTTCGTATCCAAGCTTGTAAACAGCAGATGTGGCAACTAAGAGCATCTCCAAAAGATGGCCAATAAATTTTCTATGGCACAAATTTTAGCCAGTTTTGCCTAAAATCAGCTCAAACAGCTAGTGCAATCTGACCTAAATTTGAGCCAGACCTATAATTGGACCAGTTCCGCCCTAAACAGAGGACAATTCAATTGGAAGCTGGTGTAGAAAATAGAAAAATCTGATTTTTTGCTTTGCACCTTCTCTGATCCTTCTGATCCTCTACTGCTCCTCAACCATTCGGATTCACCGTAGCAACGGTAAATTAGAAAAAAATTAATTAATTCGATATTAAATTTATAAGTATGGTAATAATGAAATATAGTAACAGAATTGTTTAATAATGAAAATTATAAAATAATAAAATAATGCCAACTGCTGGAGCACCAACTCAAAAAGTGCCCGTGTAAAATTTAAGACATGTAAAAATGTAATCCAATGAAAATTCAACTGTTTGAGATACTCTAACACTAGTTCAGAAGCACACTTGTAAACAACAGATATGGCAACTCCAACGAATACTCGAGATATAGATGCATTTTGGTTTTCACCAAAATTGAACGCAAGACCGTTGCAGATGAAACATCTTTAGAAACAGTTCCACAACATTGGTGAGAAACAGAGTTGTAAATGGAAGGGATCATCTGTTCATCCTGGTCTGATATCAGTCCTGCCGTCTTCGTCGATCCTAATAAATAAATTGAGAAGGGAAGTAAATGTTGTGTCAATGAGAGATGAATGGAAACAAATCAAATCCTCAAAGCTCTTACCGTAACTTTCCCAGCAGTGAAACCCCATACAAAGAAACACACGGCTAGTAAAATACGCTGCGTCCAGTCGTTCGTCGCGACAGGAACGATTGCCGACTCATTAACCGGAGGCGTTTCGGGGGGAGAAGGACGATGAGGCGCTTGGAAGTCGAATCCGACGACTCCGTTGATGATATGGATGCCGATGGTGGCTGCATCGGCTACCCTCCTCAAGGTGAAGTGAATTTCAGAATTGTTGTGTTTGATGTTAAAATGATAACTGGAGAAACAAATGCAGTAGTAATGAATGATGATTCAATAGAAACAGTATGAAGAACCAAGCAAGTAGAAATCAGATGAAGAAAAGGAGATTACCCAAACTCCCAAGGTGACGGCATGGTGTTTATACATTTTCTACTTGGTGGGTTGTGTGAAACTCATTGGAAAGCAAGCCATAGACGAATTGGATTCTCCAATATGGAAAAAGAGATGGTACAAAAGTTATTCACAGTCCACTCAAAAAAAAAATACCACTGACCAAAGAAGAGAACTAATAGTCGTAGTTCTTGATTAGTAGTAGTAGTAGAATCTTGTAGTATATAAAATTCGGATCGGGATCCTCTGCAACGCACTGGGGATGGGCCGTCCATACCTGAAAGGTCAACTACTTAGGATTAGAGCTGTCAAACGGGCCGGTTAACTGATGAACCGGCCCGATTTTAACCGTTTCTTGAGTAACCGAGCCCGAGCCCAAATCGGCCGGACTGAAATTGATTTCTTGCGGGCTAGGGCCAGTTAAACCTTATGTTGAACCGTAACCGGCCCGACAATAACTGACGGGACCGTTGTTCGAGCCCAGCCAAGAACCGGACAGTTAACAAACCGAACGGACATTTCCCACCTTTTCCACCAATTTTGATATATGTATTCATCGGTTAACCGGCCCGAACCGACACTTTCCACCTTTCCCACCAATTTTGATATACGGGCCAACCCGGTTAGAGGTTTGTGAAATTTCCCGAGGCAGTTATACGTAGTCGAATACCCGGTAACCGAGTCCGAACCGAACCGAGCCCAGTCAGTTCAAGAATTCTTGGGCCGGGTTGGGTTAACCGAAAGTGCAACTCTACTGAGAATCTAACCATGCAAACATGAAAAGTCAAATATGATACAGTCAGGATTCCAGTTCATCTGATATGACTAGCGATGGGGATTCGGACTGTCGAAACCTTAAAGGGAAACTACTACGGATCCTGACCGTCCAAACCGACGCGGATTAATAGCGCGTATTATGCAAGCGTACGGTCAAGTGGTAAACAGTGAGTATTTTTAGTACTCGGGTTGTCGTTCCCACAGAGACAAGCACGCAACAAGTTGCACTAGAGCCAATCTGGCGCATCTCGTATGCCTATAGATCTGGCGTGCCCTTCATGCTTTCGCTGCGCAAGAGGTTTCGTGAGCGGATCTGACACATTGTCATCTGTCGGAATCTTGCATATCTTCACATCTCCTCGATCGATCATATCACGAATAAGATGGAATCTCCTAAGTACATGCTTTGACTTTTGGTGCGATCTTGGTTCCTTTGCCTGTGCGATTGCCCCAGAGTTGTCACAGTACAACTCTACGGGATCCACTATGCTAGGGACCACACCGAGCTCAGTGATAAACTTCTTTATCCATACTGCCTCTTTCGCCGCTTCCGCAGCAGCAATGTACTCAGCTTCTGTTGTAGAATCAGCAACTGTGCCTTGCTTGGAACTCTTCCAGCTCACAGCTCCTCCATTCAGGCAAAACACGTATCCAGACTGCGATCTGTAATCATCCTTGTCGGTTTGGAAGCTTGCGTCAGTGTAACCCTTTACACTTAGCTCTTCCATTCCTCCAAATATCAAGAACACATCCTTAGTTCTTCCCAAGTACTTTAGGATGTTCTTGACAGCAATCCAGTGACTCTCACCCGGATTGGACTGATATCTGCTCACCATACTCAACGCGTATGATACGTCTGGTCTAGTACATAGCATGGCGTACATGATGGATCCTATGGCCGAAGCATAGGGTATCCTGCTCATGCGGTCCTTCTCCATCTCATTGGAGGGACAGTCATTCTTGGAAAGAGTGACTCCATGTGACATGGGCAAGAATCCCTTCTTGGAATCTTGCATGTTGAACCTCTTCAACACCTTGTCAATATATGTACTCTGACTTAGGCCAAGCAACCTTTTAGATCTATCTCTATAGATCTTTATACCCAGTATATAGGCTGCGTCTCCTAAGTCTTTCATCGCAAAGCACTTTCCTAGCCAATCTTTAACAGATTGCAGAGTAGGAATGTCATTGCCAATGATTAGTATGTCATCCACATACAAGACCAGAAATACTATAGAGCTCCCACTAACCTTCTTGTAAACACAAGGCTCATCTTCGTTCTTGATGAAGCCAAACTCTTTGACCGCTTCATCAAAACGTCGATTCCAGCTCCTAGAAGCTTGCTTTAATCCATAAATGGACATTTGCAGCTTACAGATTTTATTGGCATTCTCTGGATCCTCAAAACCCTCTGGTTGTGTCATGTACACATCCTCAAGGAGGTTTCCATAAAGGAACGCTGTTTTGACATCCATTTGCCAAATCTCATAGTCGTAGTATGCTGCAACAACAAGTAAGATTCGAATGGATTTAGTCATGGCGACTGGTGAAAAGGTCTCATCATAGTCAATACCATGAATCTGTCTATAACCTTTGGCCACCAATCGGCCTTTATAGGCAACTACCTTGCCATCCATGTCGGTCTTCTTCTTGAAGACCCACTTGCACCCTATGGGTCGAGCCCCTTCGGGTGGTTCCATCAAAGTCCATACTTTGTTGGTGTACATGGAATCCATTTCGGATCTCATGGCTTCTAGCCACTTCTTAGAGTCTGGGCCATTCATGGCTTCTCCATAGTTTGCAGGCTCATCATCCATGAGTGGTACGTCATCGGGCTCAGTCACGAGAAGTCCATACCTCTCTGGCTCATGACGCACTCTTCCTGATCTACGGAGTTCCTGTGTTACCTGAACAGGTTCTTCCACAACTTCTTGTGGTTCCTGTTCATGTTCCATTATCGGTTCAGTGGTTTGTGGTTCATGAATTTCTTCAAGTTCTACAACCCTCCCACTTGCTTCTTTAGAGACTAGTTCTCTTTCTAGAAACACGCCGGTCCGGGCAACAAACACTTTGTTTTCGGTAGGGTTATAGAAGTAATATCATTTAGTTTCCTTAGGATATCCCACAAACTTACACTTATCCGCTTTAGGCCCGAGCTTGTCTGTTTGTAAACGTTTTACATACACGTCGCAGCCCCAAATCTTCATAAACGACACTATGGGACGCCTCCCAGTCCATATCTCATATGGCGTCTTCATGACTGATTTGGATGGAACACGGTTAATGGTAAAAGCTGCCGTCATTAGAGCATGTCCCCAAAAGGATATCGGAAGATCTGTTTGAGACATCATAGATCGCACCATATCTAATAAAGTGCGATTCCTCCTCTCGGATACACCATTCCATTGTGGTGTTCCGGGTGGAGTGAGCTGGGATACAATCCCACACTCTCTAAGATACTCATCAAACTCTTGGCTTAAGTATTCTCCTCCACGATCCGATCGTAGAGTTTTAATACTTTTGCCAAGTTGCTTCTCTACTTCACTTTTGAATTCTTTGAACAATTCAAAGGATTCGGATTTGGCCTTCATAAGGTATACAAATCCATATCTACTGAAATCATCAGTAAATGTGATGAAGTAGGTATAACCACCTCTGGCAGGCGTGGGGAATGGTCCGCATACATCAGTATGTATGAGTGCCAATAACTCACTAGTCCGCTCGCCTTTCTTATTGAAAGGGGACTTTGTCATTTTTCCCAATAAACAAGATTCACATGTCTCATATGATTCCAAATCAAATGAGTCTAGAAGTCCATCCTTATGGAGTCTATATATGCGTTTCTCATTTATATGGCCTAAACGACAGTGCCATAGATATGTAGGATTTAAATCATTAGTTTTAATCCTTTTAGTATTTATGTTATAGATTGGATTATTTAGATCAAGGATATACAATCCATTAGACAAATGCGCACTACAATAGTGCATACTATCAAAATAAATGGAGCAACACTTGTCCTTTATTGAAATAGAAAAACCTTTCTCGTCCAAACAAGAAACGGAAATAATGTTTCTGCTCATAGCAGGCACATAAAAGCAATTGTCTAATTCTAAAATAAGTCCAGAAGGCAAAGATAGCTCATAAACGCCTACAGCTAATGCAGCAACCCTTGCTCCATTCCCGACGCGCAAGTCTATCTCCCCTTTTCGCAATCTTCTACTTCTTTTCAAATCCTGCACATTACGACAAATGTGAGAACCACATCCAGTATCTAATACCCAGGATGATGAAATAGAAAGATTTACGTCTATAACATAAATACCTGGTGGTGGTGGAATCACTATTCCAAGCTTCTTATCCTCCAGATATTTAGGGCAATTCCTCCTCCAGTGACCCGGCTGGCTGCAGTAGTGACACTCACCTTTAGCCACGCCTCCACTAGGCTTTAGGGCTTCCTTGGATTTCGCAACTTTCTTGCGTTTTCCTTTTGAAGTAGATGCAACTGACTTGCCCTTCTTCTTGTGCACCATCATTATGGCTTTGCCCTTGCCTTTATTGATGCTTTGCTCAGCTGTCTTTAGCATGTTCAATAGATCTGGCAAAGACTTGTTGATCTCATTCATATTATAGTTCATAATGAACTGATTATAACTGTCAGGCAACGATTGCAAGACGAGATCAGTCGCCAAGTCCTGGCCGAGTGGGAACCCCAGTCTCTCAAGGTTCTCTATGTACCCGATCATTCGGAGTACATGAGGGCCTACTGGATTCCCCTCTGCAAGACTACTTTGAACAATGCTTTAGACACCTCATAGCGCTCATGCCTTGCCTGTTCCTGAAACAATTGTTTCAAGTGTATGATCATATCATAGGCTTCCATGTTCTCGTGTTGCTTCTGAAGCTCACTAGTCATGGTACAAAGCATGAGGCAAGTCACGTCATTAGAATCATCAATATGTTTCTGACGTGCCCTTACTTCCGCTAATAGAGACTCATCTTGTGGTGGGTCTGGAATTGGAGTGTCCAAGACGTACAGCTTCTTTTCTTGCTTGAGGACAATCCTCAAGTTTCTGTACCAGTCAAGGAAATTTGTTCCAGACAATTTATCCTTCTCAAGGACAGATCGTAGGGATGAACTCGATGCGTTGTTGTTTGCCATTTGGAATTCTACAAAAACGAGAAATATGCAATTTTAGTGTTTTGAACAATTTTGACTATATTTAACAATGGCTAGATCATCAAATATAGCTCCCACTATTTTTCTCGGTTTAATAGCCCTCACCATTAAAGCGGAAAATATCTTTATACTTTCTAGTGGGTCCAAGATCCTTATTTCACTTCTTCTTGAGCTTGCTTTGGCAAGTCACCCAAGAATTGGTTATTTAGGTAGGAACCATTCCAATTGCATCCCATGCAACTCTTGGTCCAATTAGGTGAATAAATTCCTTTTATTCTTTATCCAATTGGATAACTCCTAATTGTCATGCCTCTAAGCTCATCAATCCAATTGATTCTTGCCTAGTTGCGTCCAACCTCTTGTTTTCAACATACACGCATTACTAGCTTGCGTCGTCCGCAACACATCATGAAAAATTAAAATCGCCTTGCTTTGGCAAGCCCGAATTTTAATAGGCCATGATCATGAAGGGTGTTTTGGCAAGAGAAGGCAAAACGCAATATTTAATTGAGGGATTTCTTTTAATTCGTTTGGTTGATCTTTATCAACATGGTCTACTTATTTGGATTGGGCTATCCACAATAAAAGACCAACCTTGTTTATTATTATCTTGTTATCGTTTTGCTTGTAGCGCCATACACACAAAATAAATAACAAGGCATGAATAATAAACATCCACAAAATTAAAAAAAAACGTGGCATGGATATGGCCTCTAGACTAATGATATTATCAAGCCAATGATAATATCTAATTGCCCTAAAGTGCCGAGCTCATCTCCATGTGCTCCACCATAGCTGCGCGCCTAGGGATGTCTTTTGGCTCCTTTGGTTCTCCAGTCTTCTTCTCCATGCTCTTGGCTATCATCTAAATATTTCTAATTCCAGCCTAATATCTAGAATAAACAAATAATAAAAGCCTCACATGTCGAGGAGAAAAAGAACGACTCGCAGGCCGTAAAACTTAATTAATTATTACATTAATTTGATCAGCTCCCAGGCCGTAAACCAAACCACAAAAACAATAAACATCCACAATCCTAGGCCATATCCATCCACCATGCAATAAAGCACATAATACAGTTAAAACCAATTTTTTTAACGCGCTTGTTTAATTTTAATGAAATTGGGTAACTAGGGTTTCACAACGGTCCAAAGGGTTCAAGCCAACAAGTGGCCCGAACCCTAGGACCGCCGCACGCCTAAGGGGGCCGCGGCCTTGCTTGGCGCGCAAGGGAGGGGCGGGCGGCTAGGGTTTCGGCCCTAGTCCCCTTCCTCCTTCCTTGTTGCCCAAGCAAGGTTGTTTCCTTATGGATTTAATTCCATAATTTTATTTCCATAATTGAAAACCCCTTTTCAATCATGTGCCCATGAACCCTAATTTTTCAAGAACCCAATTATTCACATCATATGTGATTAAACTCACCAATTCTAACATCCAATGTTAAATTGGGTCTTGTTTTATTGAATCAAATTCAATATTGCATCTATTATGCCAATTTTTTCAGTTTTCGCGTAATAAACAATAATACGGTGTATGAACTGAAATCGTAAACACATAATATCATGTTATGCTCTACGACCTGTGGCTCTGATACCACTGTTGGGTTTTGACGTAGGTAACGCAGCGGAATAACAAAAAATTAATCCTACTCAAAGCCCACCAAGGATCACAGGAAGAGACATCATAACATGATTAAGGACATAGAAGATGTGTACCTTTTGATTTGTGAGATCACACGAAGAATGATGTCCTCGTCTCTACGGTTGATCCACGTCTAGAGGTGAGATCTAGATTCTTCCTTCAATCAAGTGCTAGCTTGAACCTTGGAGGAAGAGGGATGAAGATCAAAGCAACTAATCACCAAAAGCACAAGAGAGGGGGCGGCCTCTCTTTGCCGTCGGGTAGGGGGCGGACGGGTGGCTAGGGTTTCGGCCCTAGCTACTTGTCTTGCTCTCTCTTTTGCTCTCTCCCACTCTTTGTGTGTTATGACTAATAACTCATATGTGGGAAGGAAGCTAGAGCCTCCTTTATATACTCCAACAACTCCTTGTTGTTTCCATAAAAGAGTTTTCTTGTTCTAGTAGGACTAGAACTATTCCCTTCCTTGCAAATTAGTCCCACTAAGTTTGCAAGGTGTTGCACAATGATCCTTCTATTAATTAATCCATATTAATTAATCCCAAATCTAGCTCTACTCTATTTGACGTGTGACCCCATAGGTTTCTATTCAGTTGGTAGTAACTATTACTAACATGGAGCGGTGTCTAGCAACACATCCATGCAACCCAACCAATAGAAATAGTCAGTGATCCCGACAAACCTTTGTGCCCAATATGTCATATTGCATTATCCCTTTGTCTCCATATCCGGATTGGACACGAGACATAAATAGTCACACTCGTATATCCAATCCATAGTTCCTCGATCCTGGGAATATGCTTATGCTTGCAGATAACATTAATATCTCTATATTAATTTATCTGAGTCTGGCCAGACATTCAATAAGCCTCATCCCTCGAGTGGCAGTGGATATTTACCCCCATTATGTGGGAGGGACAAATCCTATCTACATCACTACGATCTCTAAGCTTGCTTCCTATCACGCCCGATAGCCACCTTTATGATTACCCAGTTACGGTGTAACGTTTGATAACATCAAAGCGCAATATTTCACAACTAGAGTATCTAGTGACTTCAAGTCCAAGGATTGCAATAATATTAGCACTACGAAAAGCGATTGTGACTTCACATAATCTAATGTATCCTTTTCGTCGTGGGTCAATCCAGTATGCCATTACTCCTAATGCATACCCATGTGTTAGATCGTGATATCCCCATATCAATCTAACCCCATACTAGTCTATAGATGATTGTCCCATTAATCATTATAATTGACTAGGGATATTAAGATAAATAACACAATTTATCTAAGGACTTCATTATATTAAATATCGCCATAATTACTAAATGAATATTCTAGCCAAAACATTGTTCACACTAAATCTACGATTGCCTCTAGGGCATCTATTCCAACACAGGATTCCAGTTCATCTGATATGACTAGCGATGGGGATTCGGACTGTCGAAACCTTAAAGGGAAACTACTACGGATCCTGACCGTCCAAACCGACGCGGATTAATAGCGCGTATTATGCAAGCGTACGGTCAAGTGGTAAACAGTGAGTATTTTTAGTACTCGGGTTGTCGATCCCACAGAGACAAGCACGCAACAAGTTTATCAGCTAACAATGTAGTGCAGTTCACTGAGTAACCGGAGGAAAAGTGTGTGATTTGTGGTGTTGCTACCCCTAAACAAGTGGCCGAGATTAATAACAGAAATAATAATAAATTGGAATTAAGAAAAACTCTTAATCAATAGATGGAGAGGCTAGGCAATCTCTTTGATCACCTAGGGTTGTAAACGATGTCCAGATTATTTGAGCAACACGTTAACTATATTCTAACTAAGCCGGGTAATAGCACTAACTCTCTCATGTCGGTCTAAGTCATTCCACTTCACGGTGGACGACAATCTCATGTCGGTCTCTAGTGTCTACCAGCTAGTTCTAGTAGACTAATGACATGCACGACAACGGTTCCTGTGGGTTCACCGTTTCACGAAACAGTCGGATCTCGCCTATCGAATCTACCCACACTAGCCAATCCTGACACGTCTCTTCTCAGTCTCAGTGATACGGGATTGATGTTCAAGTCTCATCCTAGTTAGTCAGAATCACTGTCGTGCATTCGCTAACTAAGTAGTGTTTTTCCAGGTAATTACTCCATTAACACTGAGTAGTACGCACAGTACATGAACAATTGTATTAGAATAAAGCCAACTAAAAGCATGAACCAACTATCGAATAAACCCTAGTTCTTGAACCTTAGTTTAGCTCCTAATCGTGTCAATAGAATATGATTACTAACGAAATCAAGAAATTATAATTGATTCAAGAGATGAAATCACTAAAACATGAAGCAAAGATCAAATCCGGTAAATATTCATCGTTTACATGACCCCTAGGCTCTCACATGATATGCCTAGCAATAGAAGATTTAGCTACTCATAGTATCTAAAGCAACACAAAAGAGTTTCTCCATAGATTGAACAAGAGAGAGTAGAAAAAATCAAACGCAAAGAAACTCCAATGGTGAACCGTCGTCTTCGTCGTCTCCCCCTTTTTTTCTCACATCTATCCTTTTCTTTTTGTGACCAGAGATGTCCGTTCTTTTATTGATTTTCTTTTTAATTTGTTGATCTTGTTTCTGGTCTAGTGGCTGATCTTGTGATCGTAGGATCACCTTTTGTGGTTGTAGGATCACGTTTGACCCTACATCTGGTCTTGCTCTTGATTTTGTGATCACAATTTGTGATCCTACACTTCCAGTGAATTGCTCACGTGTGGCCACCAAAATTTCACTAAGTACGGGGCGCCACTCAAGAGGGGGGTTAGAGTGTCTTTACACAAACTTCAATAAATGACACTTTAACCCCCTCCCCATGTCTTTTCACCAATTCTTCATGATTTCTTCATCGTTTTAGCTCCCGATTAATCTCCCAAGCTTGTTTCTCCTCTCCGGTTAGTCCCCCAAGCTCCGTCTCCTGTCAAAAACATGAAACAAAATCCGTGCGATCAAACATGACAAATATACATAAAATCAAATGAGAAACGCTAGGATTAACGAAATCATGGGCAAAGCTAAACTTCTACGTTTTCTCTCTAATCATATTATAAAACAAATATAATCAATCCTAAAGAGCACGCAATATGGTATAAAATGTGCAAACTATAATAGAGAGTTATCACAAACCTGAAGAGTCAAATACAGTCTACATCCCAGTTAAAGGAATATGACGAAAGATGAAATCCAGAGCGTCCAAACCTGAAAGGTCACTACTGGTTATCCCTACCATCCAAATTTTAAGGTCAAATGCGGTCCAGATCCCAGTTACCCATACCATCTAAATTTTAAAGGTCATATGCGGTCCGGATCCCAGCTAGAGGGACATGACCAACATAACTAATTGGATCGCATGCGTTCCAAGTAATTATGAGTTATATATCTCCAAACATGCCAATGCCAGTGACTATTTCAGAATCAAGAGACAAACCGCACCCAAACAAACACCGATATACGGGCAAATAAAGCAACTTTACGAATATCATTTCCATCCGGGGATTATCAGTATCTTAACAATTATCACTAACAAGGAACGATTCAGGACTCGAGCTGACACAAAGCTTCTCCACACTTCCTTTACAAACTCATACAGTTCCTCAGAACAAGTCAACAATATATTGCATTCAGGCCACCAATATCTCATAACAATCAGACATAGAGATTAGAAAAATGACCACCACCTCCTGCTTCCCCTGCTCTCCCTTTGGCTGGGCCGCCAAGGAGCGCTGCTGGTGCTGTGATTTGGCATCTGCGCCTGTCCGCTCAAGTTCATCGACCTTCTTCCATTTTGGGAGTCACCAAGCCAAAACAACAGAGCAAACCCTAGACAACTAACAATTGGAGCAGCAGCAATAAGAAACTGCCATCTTCCTCTACCGCCGCCACTGGCCTGGCGATTAACTTCTTCATGGGTTTCATCTTCATAAGCATCATCATCGTTGCTATCTAGCGAGCTATCCTCACTCGATCCCTGTGGTGACTGCTGGGATTGATGAATCCCCGAGATGCGCTTCCTTTCTTCGTACTCTTTGTCATCAGTTGGAAGCTCGTATCGACAAAGAGGACAAGTGTTACGCGAATTCAACCATGGCAGGATACAGGAAGAGTGATAGAGGTGAGAACAGGGAAGCTGATTGACGACCGTCCCAACGGATAGAAGATCCTTGCAGATAGCACATGCCAAGGTCTCAGACTTCCCATGTTCCTTCTCGTTAATGACCACACGAGACAAGCTGCTCACACAAGAGATTGACGCAGGAGGTGCACCACGTGGTTCGTCGAATGTAAACCACCTAGGGTCTGTCTCATCCAAGTCCGAAACTACGTAATACGTTGCCCTCCTTGGTCTTCTCACACGACCGGCTCCAACAAGTTCAGGAGAATCCATTTGTCTACGCCGAACTAAAGGACCACCAGTGAGACCTAACTCTTCAAATGGATAAGGATCATCCCATTCGTTAAGTACTCCGACACCATTTGGTTCATACCGCTCGTTGTCAAAGCTCCATAGGTCAAGGCCTGCATGCATTGGGTCAATATCGGCATCACTGTCAGTGTCACTTCCACCATCTTGACGGTCAATTTCAAAGATGGGTCCGTCGACAGAAGCATCAGAGTCCCCTCCATAAGCACTATATGAGATGGTATCACTCTCATACCGGAAAAGCCTATGCCCACTAAAACTAACATTTGACTCGGTCTCTGCATTAAGAGATTCAAGCCCATCGCTTTCAGTATCAGATACCACCCTTCTGAATCTTCTGGACCCATTTGGAGTAGTTCGGGAACGTATCCGACGCAGGAGCCTTGCAGAAGCATCGGTTTCTGCGCTTTGGTTTTCTTGATCAGATCCAGTTGGTTGGGTTTGCCTAGCCAGGTTGATCATTTGGGAAAACTGTTGCGAGAAAAGCATTTCAATGGACTCAGAACTGCCATGCCTTGTCCTTCTAGTGATAGGTGTCCTCTGCTGAGTATCTACTAATGGACTTCCAAATTCTTCAAAAAACAAAAATTTACAATCTCCACATATGCTTGCTTCAAGATCCACTGCCTCGTTGGTTTGACATAAGACACATACAATTGGCATGTCAGACTGGGAAAGAGCTAATCCACCATTTTCGCTGCCAATCACAGTGGATGGCTGAAGAGCTGGAGAGCTTTCAGAATATTCGTCCATCTGCACGGTGCCAAAATGCAGCAGAAGATACTCAGACACAGATAGACTTAAGCTTAGACAAAATATCAGAGAAAACATGACAATGAAGTATACTGGGTAAATTCAGCATTAGCAAGCAGTTCAACTCAAAGAAGCCAACGAAGTCGGAACAAACGTATCAGTGTTTACTCATAATAGAGCACCACAAGGGCAATGGTGTTTACTTAAAGAAAAGTTCCAGAAGAAAACATCTAAATGATGCCTCACATGGCCTCTTCTGTTTTCCTCGGATGTCATATCTGCAGGAAATAACCGGAGTGACCTATCTTGTTTCAGAGAGATCCTATATGCTGGAGCTGTTTATATTCCTTTACTGAAGTAAAACCTACGTTGCACGGAAACGGAGACGGGTACCGAAGGAGACAGAGACGCCGAAACGCCAAATTTTATGAAATTTACATATGCTGACACTTCGTATATATGTATATATATGTGTATGTGAACATATATATTAATTCAAAATTTAAAGTGAAAGAAAAATTTAGAACTGATTGCGAGAGTGGAATGAAACTTAACATCCAAAAGATAGCAACTGGAAACATACAAATTATACGGGTATTTTTGAGAATTTAAAAAAAAAATTACATGAGGTGGAGGTGAAAAACACTGTCTCATGCTTTCATCTTTAAACTGTCTTCACCAACCCTAGCTGCACAATTTCTTTGACAAAGACAAAGAAGAGGAAGACAAGTGTCCATGTCTCAGGCGTCTCCGCGGCATTTCCGGCCATATTCTTATTAATTGGAAGCTCCACGAAACGTTGTTCAGGGGTGTCCGAGTTTCGGACACGTTTCTGAGTGTCCGAAACATGAACGGCACCCCCGATGGAGTGTCCGTGCAACATAGAGTAAAACACACATTTCATCCCTTGACACATGTCAAACTAGACATTCTCGCATTTTATTTCTTGATACGCATCCTCAACTCAGTAATATTGTTCCTACATGATCGGTGTAAAATGATGTCCTTTCTTGTACAGATTTCAAACAACTATATGCATCAATTTCCTTCACTTATTCCGTAAAACTAGGTGCTCGTTAGTAAGTGAGCCATGTTCTATAGTAGCTATCTTTTTTCTCTGGTTCTTCTGTAACCATTTGGGCAATTAGCAGGTTCTTTCAAATGAAATCAAACTATATTTCATCTTTTCAACTACCCGATCCATAAAAAGTTCCTCACTTCAGCTGAACTCATTAAATTGGTTTTTTTTTTTTGTCACCGCTTAACACTTGTAATGGCACATCATCCATCCCATATAACGTCCCTCGTAGTGGAGACCATATGATCACACTTCCCAACATATTATGATATCATGGAACTTATAAATATAATTGAGCCAAGAGCTCCAAGATTGTCCCTCAAGGGCTTTTTTTGCGAGTCATCACTTTTTCCACGATTTCATCTTAAAATTACTGGAGCCCATTTTTGGATGATTTAAGCTATCAGGAGATAAATTTGAAGAACATAAAACTTCCCAAATTTTGTGCTAAAGCACGATCTACTTTTAACAACGTTACGTCCCAACTATTAGGAGATAGATCTACTTGTTTTTATTCTTTTTAAAATCCGACTGTCCACCTTCTAAACACCCAACTCCAATTGGCCTTTTAATTAATGCTTTATCAACTGAAACTATATTTTTGGAGATTAACAAACAGCAAAAATTATCATACTGCATAATCCTACAAAATCATCCTTTAAGAATTATGCAAAAGACCACTTAATGTTAATATCAGTTTAAAAATTCACTTGTTTCTCCCACCAACATGGCAGTTGGCACTAATAAGTGTTCCTTTCACCTCCTATCCAACCTAAGGTTCCTTTCTTTTTCTAGTGTTCTCCATGGAATTCCTCTTGATATTTATGATAGACTTCTTTAAGTCCACTAACACAACATGTATGTTTATACTACTTACCTATATTTCTGGAGTAGTCATCAACATAGAGATGAAAGGCATCTTTCAGGCATATATCCAAAATGATTCTACGAACTATTGTGTTACGTTTCAAAATCTTCTCAATGATCTGCTGAAAACTTTTGAAGTGTAGCACCATGGTATTAGGGCAAGTTTGGTGCATGGATTGAAACTTTGGGTTCAGGGGGTAGCACAGTATGATAACGAGTATTGATACTAAGGGAGCAATAATTATATAGATAGAATTATGTAAGTTATGTGTTTAAATCACTAAAAGAAAGAGCACTAAGGGTTAGATTCAATCCACCCCTGTGGTGGGATTCAATTTAGACATGGAGCGAGCAATAAGGGGGTGTTGTATTCCTCCAAAAATTATCCCTGCACCAAAAACCAGTTATAACCACATAATAGTATTGTGATTACAGTGCCCCCTTTTTATCACCTACACCTTACAGTAGTAGTAATCTTGCACGTTCTCCGATCTGATTGATTTTTGTGAAACCAAATCCTCTAGTCAAGTTCTCTATTTATCTCCATGTCCTTTCTAATCTCGGTCCTAAAATTACTCAAGTTATGGGTCTTTATCTCTCTAAGTTTTGAAAATAAATTCAAGGCTTTCAATTCGACGTGTAATAGCATTTTAATTTCAGTTTAATATTTTTTCTATCTGAAACTTTGATTAGTCCCGACAAGTTAAATTTTTTTTAACCTTGTTATCCTCCTACCTATTGTCTTGGAAAATATATATACATCATTTCACACATCTTCATGCCTTATTTTCTATAAGGGCCCTCGAAAGCAAGTCAGAGGATGTCTCAATGGCATTTCAGTTTTTTTCCCCGCCTAAAATGTCATCATCCCTACAAATATGCATGTCCCCTCAACTTTAACTACTAAAATGGCGTCTCAGTCCCACTATCCCACTGTCTTATGTTTCCGAAACACGTGCTTCTACAATTAAGACAATCCAATCCAAAGTAAATACGAGTACTATCCAAAAATGCATCTTAATAAATTTAAAAGCTCTATCTGAGTATCTGATACTGAAATCCCACAAAACCATCATCAAATATCATTGAGGATGACTCTCTTAACTTGTAATTCTCTCCACTCACACATATAAATCATCAAACAATCTTTTAAATAGTTTCTAACAGTGATTGGTAAAACAAGTTTAATCCTTGGAGGTTGTCAATTTGAGCCTCTCTTAGGGCCATCGCAGATTTAACCCTTCATAAGGTGAAGAAACGTAATAGAATCAAATCTTTATAAAAAACAAGTAGGATATCCTAAGCAGCTCACAACAGAATAAACATTGCAGGAAATGAAGTTCATGGAAGTTTACTATTAAGTTGGTATTAGTCTCCACATAGACCGACGACTAAAGGGTTCCAATAAAATGTAAGGAACACCGAATATAGTTCAATCATTTGTCTCTAGGGATTGAGAGATAAAAAACTGGAGCCACAAATGGATCAAGATTTTCAACTTGGACACCAAATGTGCCTCTCCACTACGAAGGTGAACTCAAATGTTCAATACCATGAGTTAACCAAGTTAGGACATTGATGGTTACTTACACTCAGCTTATTAAATCCAAAACTGCACTCAATAGGAATGCAGATAAGGTATGTGCCAAGAGTCAAATTTACGGGTGCAGGGATATGACAGTAAGAGTTGATAGCAGTGGTTATTATTTATATAGGTAGGATTGTGTAGCTTGTTTGTTAGTGACATCACAAAATAACAGGTTGAAGACCAGAAGTCTAATAAAATGTCAAGTATGCCCACAAATTTGGAGCTAGAACTTTGACCAATTCTCAAACATATGGGCGGTCAACATATACATATGGAAGTTAGCTTGTTTAAGTGGTGGTGGGTGTGATAAGAGTCAAGATATTTCGACAATGTGATTTTGATTTTGCAATGAATCCCACTGGGACTCAATTTATACCCTGAAACCTTTATCAGCAGTATCCCCTAACCATATCCTTGCACCAAATACCATATAATACCCCTACCAGAATTCATTATCACCTTACCATTTAGATTTTTAAGCCCTGCACATAGGATAACTTTGCTACATTTTCTACAACTCACGGAGTTATTTACAATAGCCAAAGAAACACTATAAATTACTTTCTTCAACCCCAGTCCACTGGCAATTTTGCTTTCTTATTACATTTTCATGCATAATCTAAAATGTTGTAAAGTGATAGTCAATTGCCTTCGTATGGAAGGATTTTTTTTTTCTATGCGAGGTTTAAATGCTTTTCAGGTACTGCAGCTTCTAAAATTCTAACAATATCAGGAAGGAGGAAATTGTAAAGTTTGGTGTCGATAGCAGACGAAGAAGCACCACTACTTCTAATGAGGCCATGTAATAACACCACCAGAATCTATCTGGAAAATACTAAAGGAGGGGGAGGGGTGGTAGTGACCTGACAGATCTGAATCCAATCAGCACGACACTATGATATAAGCAGAACCGGCCCTAAAGGGAGGCAGCTGGTGCCGCCGCTTTAGGCCCCTGGGCTGGGAAGGCCTCGTTGTTTTATAAATATAGTTAAGTTAATTACATATTTTAGTGTCCTATTATTGTAAAATTTTCATTAGTTTGGCGGTAACTTATCTTTTTATGACAGAATTGACCCAGGTTCGATTCTCGTTGATTACATATGTGAAGATACTAAGAAATTGTGAAGTTATTCAGTACTTATCAGAATCAACCTTACTTATTCTATAAATAATTAAACCAATCTATCACACACAAGTATTACAAGTCAAAGCTTATTAAGCTTCAAACAAATCATGTAATTTTTTGAAGAAGGGGCCTCAAACTTTTTATGTGCTTTAGGCCCCCAACTTTCTAGGGCCGGCCCTGGATAAAAGGGGCTATACTAAAAAAATTACTACTAATATAACATGTTGGAACTGATGTGTTTTCCCCAAGCAAGGAGACAATGACCATCACTCATTGGTTCTCTTAATGTCCAGTCTACCAGAATTCAATATAAATAGCCATTTACAGCACCCAAATGGCTCCTGTCCTTTGTCCACATAACAGTTACCAATAACTAAGTAATAATAGTACTAACTAGACCAAAAGGCAGATTTAGTTTCTTGACCATTTTAAAGTTTAAACCCACAATGAATGAATATTGCTTCCATAACCCTCTTTTAGCATTGAGCTCTGCATCGACTTTATTGGATAATAACAATAAAAGCTAGCTAGGTGGCAAAGCCTCTTAAGATTGCACATGAAGTCACAATTCCAATTCCATAACTACTTTACCTGGGGTGGCTTGCAACACAGTTATGCTGAACATAAAAAACACCACAAGCCAGCTAATGATAATCATCATAAAGTAATTCGGAAACCTCTCGAGTCTCATCAGAGTCCAGTGATGTAATAGTTCAATTGCCTAGTTAACTTCAACTTTGGGAATATTGAACCAGACATTGTTGCAACAATAAATAACATAGTAGCTAATATAACCAACAGATTAATAGTAACAAAAAAGAGAAAGAAAAAATTTATATAGCATGCATCTGGAAATTTAACCTAAAATCAACAATTACATAGAAGAAAGCGTTTTTGAGATCGAATTTACCAGAATTCACCACTCAGATCGGGGAAAATTTCGGTGCCGGAGTAAAATCGGCGACGCCGTGAGAGCCGAATTCGTTGAATCCAAGGATTAGACACTGGAAGTAGAAAGATCACAGCTCGGCATAGCTATGAAGGATGATAGGAATGAGGCGGAGAAGAGACGAAGCTAGGGTTGGATAAGAAAATGGGGAAAACGATCTAATAACTGTAAAAACTCAGAGTTTGAGAGAAGAAATACTGGGGAATCTGGATGACGATGATCACCTACCACTGATGTTGAATTAATGGAACTAGAAATGAAATGGGTGGGGGGGTTTGGTACTGACTGAGAGAATTTCTATCACCACCAGGGAAAAGGTCTCACCAAGAGTCGCCCGCGCGTGTAGGCACATCTTTGACGTTTTCCAACCCACGTCCCGTTTCCCATTTTTTTTTTTTCCTTTTTTTTTCTTTTTTTTTTTAGAAAACCATTTCGTTTTTTTTAGAAGAAAAATCATTTCGTTTTCAATAAAGGAAAAAATAATAACACAATTTTATCCATACAGAAAAAAAATACGTAAACAAATAAGAAAAAAATATAACTTACTTTTTTTTTATACTTCAAAAAGAACAAGTGATACTTCGCAAACATATCACTTACGCAGCCTCTTTTTTAAGGCAAAAATGTACCGGAGGTACCGTAATTTACTTTAACTGTGAATTTAATACTCAAACTTTAAAATGATGTAATCAAATAACCATACTTCTAAAGGAATGGATCCTCTCCAGCCTACACCCATCCAGCCGCACGATCTCTTCCGTTCATTTTGTTACAACAACAAAGATGATGAGAACATTCATTTTGATAACTATTCTACCCACACCCAATAACTATCTCCACCTTCTTCTACCTCCGTCTTCTTCAACAATCCCAACAGTTACTCTCATCGGCCGACAATTTCACAATCCAGACTCGGGACTACCAAATCGACAAACAACATATCATTTGTCTCTAGGGATTGAGAGATAAATCTTTATAAAAAAACAAGTAGGATATCATAAGCAGCTCACAACAGAATAAACATTGCAAGAAATGAAGATCATGGAAGTTTACTATTAAGTTGGTATTAGTCTCCACATAGACCGACGACTAAAGGGTTCCTATAAAATGTAAGGAACACAGAATATAGTTCAGTCATTTGTCTCAAGGTTACAGTGTCGCAGTTGCCCATGCTCTCTGATGTTGTTTCCAATTCCATGTTCTCTTGTTGAAACGAGACTTCAAGGGTGTTGGACTTGTAATTATCAATTTTTGGGTTCGTTGTGCTAGTCGCTATCTTTAAAGAACCCTGGACATTGAATTTACCGGTTAGTTTGCCCTCAAGTGTTGGGTTGAATTGCCCGCATTTTAGCAAAATAACCAACATCTCAAAATCTTATCGATCTTAAAGTCCAGTAAATTAATTGCATTTAGTGCTTTTTCAAATATACTGCAGAATTGAAATCTTAAAATAACTTAAAATGTGAGTTGTTTTAATATTGTTATGTATTGTTATCTTGTTCATGTTTATACAGTTTTTGGCAACTGCACAATATCGTGACCGTTTTGGCGCACCGCGCAAATGTCAAGGTTGAGCCTGCGGCTTCGAAGCCATTTTGACGCACTTAGGGAGATAGAGGTAGAGGTAAAGGTAGCTGCAGAGTATAGGTTTTCGTCTAATTTTGCAAGTTCAAGATAGATAGCTAGTATAAGTTTCGTATGATGCGCAGTGTATAGGTTTTCGTATACTCTGTTGGACTTGTACGTTTGGGGTAGAAACTTGGCAATGTAAATTTTGTAAATACATATATATATATTGATGTTTTTGAAATGTGTTTTGATTACTTTCAAGTTTATGTGTTGTGTGTTGTGTTGGCTGTGCCTGAAAAATTGCTACAGGTTGGAAAACTCTAGCTGTGATCTCGATATTGTTGCAGGGAATACCTCAAATACGGTGAGAATTTAAGCTTGTTGTATTACTTATCAACAAAAAAGGGCGAATGTTTATTGGATTTCCGTAAAAAATACCAATCAAATACGACAAGAATAACTTAATATGGCCATATTTTTGTCGCATTACATAGCACACAAACTGCACAATCAAATCCTTAGACGGCAAAAATATTGCCGTATATATCAGGCCAAACATTGCGAGAATAAAGCATGTCTCCGTATTTGACCTTGTCATTTGCGGCGACAATATTGCCATATTTGATAATCAAATACGACAAGAGGGCATTAACGGCGACAGTTTTTCTGGCCGTAGGGTATTACCGTCAACGTACCTCGCGGCCGATCCATTTTTTGCCGTTTAACCGTTAAACGGCGAGAAAAACCCTATAAACGGCGTTAATTTGTCGCCGTATTTTGGTCAGTTTCTAGTAGTGTTAGCATGTGATAACTCCGAATAGGAGTTAATATTTGGCATTGTTTACTACCTCTTTGTGAGCTTATTGTTGGATTTAGGCGTCAATCCGAGTGTCTTGGCGAAGTATCTGAGAGAGTTGAGCTTGTCTCAAGTAATTAATAATCCGAGCGGTTTTCACATTATTTACATTTATTTTGTCATATTTGATCACACGGGTTATATTCGTGTTGTGTTTGATAGGAGACAGAGCTCATGGATCAAGAGCAAAAGGAAAACAAACTTAGGAACATATGTGAAAGCTCTGGAGCAGGAGAAATAGCGAGAAAAGTGGACAAAGATTGCAAGGGGGAGCTAAGAGAATTTTTGAGAACAAAGATTGCAAGAAAAGATGACACTTTAGCACCCCAAAGAAGAAGAGCAAACATATTTAAAGAATTTTTGAGGAAGAAAGTGTTGAAACTCCTTGTAATCTGCGACCTAACCTGGTGGTCGCAGGATCAGAAGTCAATGGAGCAGGTGATCGCATGACCAAGAATGTGAGGTTGCACGATCAGACAGCAGGATCAAAAGCCAACTCTCCAGGAGATTACACAATCAAGAAAAGCTGATCGTGATTAATGACCAACGCACTCATGTCAATTAACGAGGGGTTTTGGGTTATTAATTAATATTCTCTTGTGACTAGTTTATATATCCTAGACCTAAATAAGAGAAGACACGTGAGAAAGAAGGAAGAATACAGAAGAGACGACGAAACCATTGACGGAGGATCTTGAACTCTTGAAGATTAATACGTTTGATTCATCTTCTCACTATCTTTTGTGAATGATTATGAACAAATTTGTTTTTATAATAGCTTCCATGTCTAGATAAACTCTCTAAGCTAGGCAATTGATGGAGAACTAGGGTTTGATTAGTATTTTCTGGATTGATGACTTCATTCCCGTTTGGCTTAATCGCCCGTACGGAACTAGTTGTTGTAATAGTTGCACGACAGTGAACTAATCGCGACGCTTTAAAGAACATAGTGAGCAGTCTTGTCGTTCTTTGAGACTGAGAAGAGATAAGAACTTGATTAACCAAGTGTGGGTTGTTTCGGTTGGGATTCGTTAGGAATTAGTGAATACAGGGGACCGACAGGACCCTGTGAGCGAGCCTATCGAGCCAGCTAGAACGTAACAGTAGACTGAGGTGGACCGACATGACCCAAAGTCCACTGTAACGCAAATTCATGTGAGATCAACGGAAGAGCGTGATGAGTGTAATCATGTATAATTAGACATAAATAGAGTGTTTCAAGCGTAGTCCGAAATCTGCTAAGATCCGTAGAGACCATCGATTGCCTAGTTCTCTTCATAATCATATCTTACTATAATCATCTTTCTAAACTGAAAATTCTACAAAAATAGTTAGCTTAGATTGCCATTTAATTTAAGTCACTTGTTTGTCAGTGACAAACTTCAACTCAGATAAACTCTTCCCGGTTACGTAGGTATCTTAATACTGATTCTTAGTTAACTAATATCGTCTATTTCCCTTTGGTTTACAATTCAGAGTCTTAGATACTCTGCTTTACTACTTGACTGTGCGCTTGCATTAAACGCGTTAGTAGATCGCGTCAAGTTTTTGGCGCCGTTGCTGTGGATCTAAACGGTTCATTAGTTTAGTTAAAAAATAATTGATCTAAACTGCTATTTTGGTTTCTCATTTTAATTTGATTCTGCTTTTTAGGTATGCAGTGCATGCCCATGATCCCTCGAGACTATGTGCCCCCACTCGAAGACCCAGTGCAGTTGTTCATAGACCAAAGGAGAAGGAAAAAACAAAGCACCATGGGCGAACAATTAACCACACGCAGCTCAATCAGCGTTTGGAAGAGCTAACTAAGCAGCTGAATGATTACAACAACCAGACGCCGTACAATGAGTTCAGACAGGAACTGGTGGAAAACTTTCAGTTGTCCACATATGGGCATAATCCGGCAATTGTATGACAGAAATTCAAGTTGAGCACTTTGATCTCAAGCCTGCAACAATTCAGACGGTGATCAATCATTTCCAATTATATGGGAACATAGATAAAGACCCTAGTGACTTTATTGGGAAGTTCAACGCATATATAAAGAATATCAAGTACAAGAATGTGACACCTGAGGCGTTGAAATTTATCCTTTTCCCTTACCGTCTAAAGGGTGCATCTAAGAAGTGGCTAAAGTCAAGAGCACCTGATTCGATCACAACGTGGGCGCAGAGTGTGGATGAGTTCACGGCCAAGTTTTATCCAGCTCAACGGGTAATTGAATTGCAGAGCGAGATTCTAGGCTTTTGGCAACAGGCTGATGAGACATTGGTGGATGCGTGGGATCGTTTCACGCGCATGATCAGAAAGTGCCCAAATCATTATTTTGGGGACTAGGAAATTTTTCAGGTCTTCTAAAAGGGACTAGAACGCTAAATCAGGAGATGGTCAACAGAGAAGCTGGGGGAAACTTTCTAGACACTGTTGACAAAGAAGGAGCTTATGCACTCATGAAGCAGCTTGCTAAGCAGGACTCCGAGTTTTATGATTCCAAGAGATTGGCAGCATTGTCTGAGCCTAAAGAAGATGAATGGAAGACTATGATCAGCAAGATTGTGTCTGACTTGCGAAGTATATCTATCAGGATAAAAAGACAGTTTAGGGGTAGAGTAGCAGAAATTTGAGTCAGCCTTGACCCATGTAGCAAGTGAAGATGTGAACTTTGTAGGGGCACAAGAACAGTGGTAGAATCGGAACCAAGAGAACTACATACTAGGCACAAGAGATCATCCAAGTTTTAGGTACGTGGATCAGTCTGAAGCTACATATGCACCGGGGTTCCAGCATAGGCCACCAGTTTCACGGGCTCCACTAGCAACTGCAGTAACGCCAAACCCGAATTTTTCCGAATTGACAATGGAATTGACACAGCTGAGCAACATGAACAACATAAGCACAAATTTCATAGCTGTGACATCTTATTTGCAGGCCACGAAGACTCCACTTCGTTCACTAAAGGTTCGGGTTGGGAAGATTGCTACTCGGCTATGAGCAAGAGCTCCAGGTTCATTGATCTCTAACACTGAGTTTAATCCTCGTCAGGTCAATGCAATCACTACTCAGAGTGGGGTTGCACTGAAAGATCCTCCATATCCTACTTATGCTAGATTCGATGTTTATAAGGCTAAATAGCATGAAATTTTTGATAGAAATGTTGATGTCGTGATCCCCCAATAAAATGGCGCGACGGATGAGGAGGCGGTGAAAGACAAGAATGATGTACGTGTTGACACTATTCCTGTTTCTAAGGAATTTCCATATCCTTTGAGGTTGCAAAAAAGGGATGATTCTAAAGATTTTCTGAGATTTCTCGATATATTCAATAAAAGTGAGATCAACATCCCTTTTGCTGAAGCCATATCCAAAATGCCTATGTATACTAAGTTCCTCAAAGATATCATTTCAGAAAAAAGACGCATGAGTGATTTTGTACAGGCTAACTTGACTGATGAAACTTATGAATGCGTCTAGAATGGACTGCCTAAGAAGAAGAAAGATCTGGTGTACAGTTTTGATGCTGGTTACGCAGCGGAAATACACAAATATTTTTCTTGCTCAAAACCCTCAATGAATCGCAGGTGAAGCATCATAACATGATGAAGGAGAAAAGATTACTTTAGTCATACCAGACGGGGACGATCACTTTGTGTAGAAATAGTGTCCACACCTCTGCAGAAGTCCACACCGTAGGATCTCCAACTGGAACTTCATCTACTATTTGTGCTAGCAGTGTAGAAGAAGGAGGAATCGGCAAAGCAGCTTGATCCAATCAATCTTGAAGCGACAATGGAGGAAGAGGAGGATGTGCGCCTCTTGGAGCCGTCGGCCTCTAGGGGCAGCCTCCTCGTTTGCTCTCTTTTTCTTGTTCTCTAATTTTCATCATTATGAAATTAGGGCTGAAATTTTTCTTTATAATTAATAACTCTTAATTATAAAACTGCCCCGCAACTAATTAAATCCAACAATTTGGATTAATTTTTTTTAGCCCAGTTTGCTATTTAGTCCAACTAAATATGCATGTTGTTGCACTTTGATCTTTGATTCCTTTAACTATTAATTAGTCACTAATTTACACCTACTTCCACTCTAATCCTTTTAGTGTGTGACCCTACAGGTTCCTATTACGTTGGCAGTAACAATTACAAACATTGAGCGGTGTCTAGCAACACATCAATGCTACCCAACTAATAGGAATAGTAAGTGATCTGACAAACCTCTGTGACCAATGTTACCGTGTTGTATAATCCCCTTGTCTCATCTTTCCGGATTGGACACAAGACATGGAGTGTCACACTTGTACATCCAATCAATAGTCTCGATCTGAAACACTTGTATATCTCATCCTAAGTGTCACTCATCGAGTGGCCGTTGATATTTACTCCCTTTATGTGGAGGGAAAAATCCTATCTACATCACTACCATATTTCAGCTGCCTCATATCATGTCCGATTATCGCTTTTATAGTTACCCAGTCACAGTGTAAAGTTTGACGATATCAACACATGATAATTCACAAATGAGTATCTAGTGACTTCAAGTCGAAGGATCACAACACCATTGTCACTATGAAAAGCGCTTGTGAATTTCACATAACTCCCATGTAGCCTACTCATGGCGGGTCAATCTAGTATGCCATTACTCCTAATGCGTACCCATGTGTTAGACTTGATATCCACATACAATCTACCCACATACTAGTCTCGATGCAATAAAGCCGTTCTAATTAACTGTAGTACTCGACTAAGGATATTTAAGAATATAACATGTGTACTCTAAGGACTTCATTCATGTTAACATATCTCCATATCGATAACACAATGAATACTAAGTCCACATAAATGTCACGATAAATTGATTTCCTCTAAGGCACAATTCTAACAGTTTCCCACTTGCACTAGAGTTAATTTGGTGCATCATATGCCTATTGATCTAGTGCGGCCCTCATGCTTTCGCTGCTCAAGGTAAGAGAGACATCTGATGGTACTTTGCATATATCCACATCTCCTATATCGGCAATCGAACGAGATTGAATATTCTGAGTATATGCATCTTATATAACGATACACTCAGTCCTCTGTGATAAAGTTGGCAACTGAATCTTGCCAGGAACCTTCCTAGCTCACAGTCCCTACACTAAGGCAAAGAACAAAACTTGAATATGATATAGAATCATCTTTGTTGGACTGGAAGTTTGCATCAGTGTAACCCTTTACAGTGAACCATTCCTATCCTCTATCTATCAAGAATTCATCCCTAGTGATTCTCAAGTCTTTAAGGGTATTCTTAACTATTATCCAATGAATCTCATCTGGATATGGATTTTATCTTTATGTTATTCTCATATGACATGTTTGGTCTAGTACATAACATTGCGTATCTCGTGAATCTTATAAATACGGTCCTTTTCAATCTTATTAGAAGGACAATTAGCCTTTCAAAGACCAATTCCATGTGACATAGGTAAGAATCTAAATTCTTGCATGTTGAACCACTTCAACACCTTGTCAATATATGTACTTTGACTTAAGCTGAACAACATTCTTGATCTATCTCCATATATCTTTATAGGTTGTGACGTCTAAATCCTTCATTTAAAATCGATTTCCTAGACAATCTTTAAAAGATTGCAGTGTTGGGACATTATTCCCAATGAACAGTATTTCAACCACATACATGACCAGAAATATAATTGTGCTCCCACTAACCCTCTTGTAAACACAAACTTCATATTCATTATTTATGGAACCAAACTCTTTGATTGCATCATTCAATCAAATATTCAAACTCCAAAAGCTTGCTTCGATCTTTAGATAGATCGCTTCAACATACACACCTTTGGACATGCTATAGACTGAAAATTCCTTTAGGTGTGTCATACACATCCTTAATGATGTTTCTATATCCATCTGCCAAATTGTGCAAGCTACAATTGCAATCAAGGTGCGAATGGATTTAAGCATCGCAATTGGGATTTTTTTTGTCATAGTCTATACTATGAACTTGCAAGAAACCTTTAGCCACCAATCGTTCCTTAAAAGTAATTATATTACCATCCGTGTCAGTCTTCTTAAAACTTGCACCCTACGGGTCTTACCCTTTTAGGTGGTTCCTCTAAATTAGGTCCTAGTTTATCTTTGTAAACTCTTTACATAAACTTCAAAACCCTGAATCTTTATGAATGACACACTATGACACCTCCTAGTCCATATCTTATATGGTGTTTTTCATAACAGATTTTGATGGAACAAGGTTAAGGGAGAAATTGCTGTAAATAGAGCATGGCCTTGAAAGTAAACTGGAAGTTCTGTTTGGCACATCATGGACCGACCCGTGTACAACAAGGTCCGGTTTCTCCTCCCAGACACGCCATTTCATAATGGTGTTCTAGGTAGAGTGGGTTGGAATCACATCCCATACTCCCTTAGATGCTCAAACTATTGGCTTAAGCATTCACACCTCCACGATTGTATCGTAGAGCTTTGATACTTTTGCCAAACTAGTTCTCAACTTCATTCTTGAATTCTTTGAACTTTTCAAAGGATTCTGATTTGTTTCTTCATAAGATACACAAATCCATATTCATTGATGCCATCAGTAAATATGGTGAAGTACTGAAAACCATCTTTTATCACTTGTGCTCAGTGTTCACACACTCAATATTATGAGTACCAAAAGATCATATCTTTGCCCAAAAAACAAGTCTCGCATGTCTCATATGATTCATAATCAAATGAGTCTAAAAATCCATCCATATGAAATCTGGAAATGTGTCCCTCATTCATTTGGCCTAAAGAACAATGCTAAAGTTAAGTGCAGTTCATATCATTATATGAAAATCTCTTGGTATTAATGCTATAGATGGAATTGTTATGATCAAGGATATACAATCCATTAGACAAAAGTGCATTACAATAATGCATATCACCAAAATAAATAGAACAACATTCGTCCTTTATCCAGATAAATAAACTTTTTCTTATCCATACAAGAACCTGCGATAATGTTCCTAATCATAGTTGGGACATAATCGTATTTGTCTAATTCATGAATAGTTCCAAAATGTAGAGATACTTTCCTACGACTAATTTAGCAACCCTTGCTTCACTGCCCCACGTGTAGGTGTATCTTTTCCTTATCCGATTGTGTTCATCTCTTGAGATCCTGCACATTTATATAAATGTGAGATCCTCATCTAGTATCAAATACTTATGATGATGAGATAGGAACATTGACTTCTATAACAAAGTATACCTTAAGTGGAGTTCACAATTCCTTCCTTACTTCCTTCCAGGTGCTTTGGGTGGTTTCCTTTCCACTATACCACCTTTATGGGCTTTAAGGCAACTTGATTTCAGCAACAAACTTGATTATACTGGGTGGGGGGTTTTTGGCAAACCATTTGCCTCTTCCCCTTCAACCATCAATATGGTTTTGCCTTTGCTCTTATCAACACTTTGTTCAGCGGTTCTCAATCAAATTGAGTAAATTGCCATTTGAGTAAAGCTTTAATACTCTAATTGCATCCAATGCAATTCTTGGTCCAATTGGGCGAATAACTCGTTATTCTTAATCTATCTCATAGATAACTCCAACCTCTAAGCTTTCAATCCTATTGAAATAACTCAGTTGCGTTTGACCTCTTACTCCAGCAATCTCACAATACCAGCTTGTGCCGTCGTGTCACATGTTGATGAATCAAGTCACCTTGCTTTGGAAAGCCCGAACTTCATTACATCTTGATCATGACGAGTGCGAAGCAAGAGAAGGTAAACACAAAATGGATCAACACTTCAAACCTTTCATGTTTAGCCTGCTCTTGAAAATATATTCTTTTAAATGCATGATCATATCATACGCCTCCATGTTCTGATCTTGCTTTTAAAGCTCTGACTTCATGATAGCTAACATGAGGCAAGTCATATCCAAAGAACCATTCTTTGATGTTCCTTCCTACTAGTATTTAGTGTGTTTCGGTATTTGGTGGAAGGAAACTTTATGCTCTAGGATATACAACATTTTCCTTTTGTTTGAGAACACCTCTCAATTTTATACCAGTCTATAAAATTGATTCCCGACAATTTTTCCTTCTCAAGAACTTAGCGGTAAAGTCAAGTTTGTTTGTTTAATGCCATAGGTATTCAACACAAAAGAATCATGCAAAATATTGTGACGTTACACTACATTTAACAAGGACTTAAATTATTAAACATAGCTCCCTCTATTTTTCTCAGATTAATAACCCTCACTATTAATGCGGAAAATATCACATATTTTCTAGGGGGCCACGATCCATATTTCACCTCCTCTTGTGCGTGCTTTGGCACGTCACCCAAGAATTGATTATTTAGGTAAGAACACATTCCAATTGCATCCTATGCAACTCTTGATTCAATTGGGCAAATAACTCCTTATTTATCTATCTAATGGATAATCCCAATTGCCTTACCTCTAAGCCTTTAATCCTGTTGAATTATCTTAGTTGCGTTCATCCTCTTACTTCAAAAATTGCACATTACTAGTTTGTGTCATCGCGCCATCCCATGATGAACAAAATCGCCTTGCTTTGGCAAGCGCGAGTTTAATACATTATGGTTTTGACGAGTGTTAGTAATGAGAACGAAAAACGCAATATTTAGTTTGAGGGATTTTCTTGTCATTTTATTTGTTGATCATATCAACTGTTGATCATATCAACTGATCTACTTATTTGGATTCGGCAATCCCAGATAAAAGATAAAATTTTTTCAATTATTATCTTGTTACATTTTGCATGCATCATCCATACATCAAGATAAAAAAGAAAATAAATAATAAACAATAACTTAACATGGTATGGATGTGGTCCCTACGACTAAGATATTCCAAATCCAATGAGAATATCTATATGCCCTAAAACAGCAAGTTCATCTCCATGTCCCTCCGTCTTTAGTCCATGCGTCATAGCTTGTGGGTATCCATTGTCTTCTGGTCTTTTTTTCTTTGATTTTCTTCTCCATGTCTGATTATAATATATCTATCTAATGCTAGCTAGCATGTATGAACTAAATAGAAGAACCTCACAAGCGAGGGAGAAGACGACACACATGCCGTAAAATTAACTACACTAATTTGTAATTTTTTGTATACATCATATGTATACAAAAATTACTAAATTTTACATCATATGTAAAATTAGCTAATTATCAATTGAATCATATTCAAATCGTATCAAAATTCGAATAGCAGTTTTTACGCAAAAATTGACAGAATGGTGTAAACTGATAAAAGGAGATAACCACATAAGTCATGTTATGCGCTATCGACCTGTGGTTCTGATACCACTGTAGGTTTTTGATGCAGGTTACGCAGCGGAAATACAAAAATAATTTTCCTGCTCAAAACCCTCCATAAATCGCAGATGAAGCATCATGGCATGATGAAGGAGAAAATATTATCTCTGTCATACCAGACTGGGACGATCACTTTTTGTAGAAATAGTGTCCACACCTCTGCAGAAGTCCACACCCTAGGATCTCCAACTGGGACATCCTCTATTGTTTGTGCTAGTAGTGTAGAAGAAAGGAGGAATCATCAAAGCAGCTTAATCCAATCAAGCTTGAAGCAACAATGGAGTAAGAGGAGGGAGGTCGTGCGCCTCTTGGAGTCGTCAGCCTCCAGGGGCGGCCTCCTCCTTCTCTCTCTTTTTCTTGTGCTCTAATTTTCATCATCAAGAAATTAGGGCCGGACTTACTCTTTTATAATTACAAACTCTTAATTATAAAACTGCCCCACTAGTAATTAAATCCTACAGTTTGGATTAACTTTCGTTTAAGTCCAGTTTGCTATTTAGTGCAACTAAATATGCATGCTGTCGCACTTTGATCCTTAATTCCTTTAACTGTTAAATAGTCCAAATAATTAACATGTACTTCCAGTCTAATCCTTTTTGTGTGTGACCGTACATGTTCCTATTACGTTGGCAGTAAAAATTACAAACATTGAGCGGTGTCTAGCAACACGCCAATGATACCCCAACTAATAAGAATAGTCAGTGATCTGAGAAACCTATGTGACCAATGTTACAATGTTGTATAATCCCTTTTTCTCTTCTATCTGGATTGGACACAAGACAGGGAGTGTCACACTTGTATATCCAATCCATAGTTTCTCGATCTGTGAGTAGACTTAGATAAACGAATAACAGCAATATCTCATATTAATTTGTTTGAGCATGACAATGCAATTCCCTAAGTCTCACTCATCGAGTGGCCGTGAATATTTACTCCCGTTATGTGAGGGACAAATCCTATCTACATAACTACCATCTCTCAGCTTGCTTCATATCTTGTTTGATTATCGCTTTTATAGTTACCTAGTCACGGTGTAACGTTTAACGATATCAAAACATAATAATTCACAACTAGAGTATCTAGTGACTTCAAGTCGGAGGATCACAACACCATTGTAAGTAAGAGAAGCGCTTGTGACTTTCACATAACTCCCATGTAGCCTTCTCATGTACGCCATAACTCCTAATGCGTACCATGTGTTAGGCTTGATATCCCCATATCAATCTACCCACATACTAGTCTCGATGCATTATAGTCGTCCTAATTAACTGTAGTACTCGACTAGGGATATTTAAGAATATAACATTTATACTCTAAGGACTTCATTCATGTTAACATATCTCCATATAGATAACACCGTGAATAATAAGTCCACATAAATGTCGATAAATTGATTGCCTCTAGGGCACAATTCGAACACCTGGCAGCTTTGTGATACCGTACTGACTGGTGACGATCACAAACGCAGACGGCGTCTCTACGGTATCCACACGAATAGACCTCAACTGGACTTCTACTCCAACGGTGCTAGAAATCTTGAGAAGAAGGAGGATCTTGTCATACAAGATGATGAACTTGGACGCGCACGACGGGTGGATCACAGCCAACCCGTGAGTACTGGATAGGAACGACATCATCATACTGCCGGAAGCAGAGAGGGACTGCCATCTCATGGTTGTGGCTCAAAGAGGGGGCGGCCACCATGGTCGTGGCCACCATGAAGGGGACGGCGCCATGCTTGGCCAAACCCTAGTGGAAGAGAAACTCCTCTCTCTCTTTCTCTCTAGCTTTCTAGTGTGCTGTGTAGAGTAAGAATGAATTTAGGCATAGCTAGATAGATTCATATTTTCCCATAAATCCAACAGTTTGGATTAGTTTGCTCTTCTTTCCACCTAATGAGCACAGTTTACACTTTAGTCCAATCAATTCATTATTGCTATTTAGTCCAACTAATTAGCAACTAATTCCAATTTGATCTGTTCTTGTGTGTGACCCTGTAGGTTCCTAATAACGATGGCAATAATAACAATTATTACAAACATTGAGCGGCATCTAGCAAAACATCAGTGCTCCCAAGTAATAGGAATGTCAGTGATCTGACTAACCTATGTGACCAATGTTACCGTGTTGTATAATCCCTTTGTCTCATATATCCAAATTGGACACAATACATGGAGTGTCACACATGTATATCCAATCTATAGTTTCTCTATCTATGAGTAGACTTAGATAAACAAATAACATCAATATCTCATATTGATTTATTTGAGCATGGCCAGGCATTTCCTTAATTCTCACTTATCGAGTGGACGTCGATATTTACTCCAGTTATGTAGAAGGGATAAATAATATCTACATCACCACCATCTCTTAGGTTGCTTCATATCATGTTCGATTATTGCCTTTATAGTTACCAAGTTACAGTGTAATGTTAAACGATATCTGAAAGGGCAGTACAATAGGTAGAAATACATGATCAATACTCTAGAATGGGGGGGGGGGGTGAAAAGAGTGTGGCAACTTTTTCCAAATATGTGGTTTCAAAGTAATGTGAAGAGAACATATAGTAATTCAAGGTCTTGAAATGAGTTTCAAGCTTTTGAAATCAAAATAGTTAAGAAAGAAGTTACTGAACTTTTTCAAGGCCTTGAAATGAGGTTCAAGTCCTTGAAATTGAAATCTGATTTGAAAATTAATAAGACAAGTATAAGAATTGAAATGTAAATGCAAGAGACACGAGAATTATAGAGTTTAGTCCACTTCGACCTACGTCTCTACCTCAGGGACTTAATCCCTGCAGGATTTTCAACTCAATTCTTATTAATCAAAAGCTAAGCCCTAGATCTCAAGCACAGAGATGTTCCTTACTCTGTTACAGCTTATGGTTCTCACTAACATATCTAGTACCTACTCTATCTAACTGCTTCAATAAGAATTATTTGTTGTTCACTTGAACAACTGACGCGAATTCTTAACGCGTTTAAACGCAAGCGCACGTTCAAGTAGTAAGTGGAGTATTTTACGACTCCAAGTATCGAACACAATGGAATTATACGATTATTATTTGATTAAGAATTAACCTTAAGATACTTAAGCAACTGGTAAGAAGTGGTTTGATTTGAAGGTTCATCACCCACGAACAAATGACTTAAACTAAATAACAACTGAGTTAACTAGTTTTTATGATTTTCATTTTAAAAGAAAATAATTTTAGTGAATACGTTTATGGAGGAGAACTAGATAATCTAGGGTCCCTAGGGTTGATAATGATTTCCGAACTACGCTTAAGACACTCTAGTTATGATTGATTACACCGGGTCACACTCATTACGCTCTTCTGTGGATCTCATGTAAATTTGCTTTACGGTTAATTTCGGGTCTTTTCGGTCCACCTACGCTTCCCGTTCCGTTCACCGGGTCCTGTCGGTCCACCGCTTTCACTAAAACCTAACCAATCCGAACCGAAACAACCCACACTCGGTCACTCAAGTTCTTTTCTCCTCTCGGTCTCCAAGAACTACAAGAATGTATATTGTGTTCTTAACCTACCTGGATTAGTTCACTATCGTGCAACTAACTAGGTAACTAGCATGCTACGGGTGATCAAGCCAAGCACACATTTAAATAAGAACAAGAAAACAATGAATAATCAAAACACAAACGTAGATTTAAGCTAAAACTGTGAATCAAGTCATAGTCCGGAAAATCCTTATCAAAACCCTAGTTCTCCATAAATTATCTAGCAAGAGAAGTTTAGCTAGACATAAACTCGTTTAGCAAAACGTGAATCTCCATAATCATACAAAGAGGGAAAAGAGATGAGAAATCAAACGAATAATCTTCAAATCTTGATGATCTTCGCCTTCAATCTTGCTCTCTACCTTTGTTCTTCCTCCAAAGTGCGTGAATGGCTCTCTGGTAACCCTAGGATGTCTTTCAATGAAAGTCCACGTTCCTTCCTTTGTAGTTTTATGAAATAACACTTTCACCCCCTTGAACTCACGTCAGATCTAATTTGTGATCTTCTACTTGATCTTGTGATCACAATTTCTGATCATAGGATCACCTTTTGTAGTTGTAGAGTCACGTTGATCCTAAATGTGGTCTTGCACTTGATCTTGTGATCACAATTTGTGGTCCTCTACTTCCAGTGAGTTGCTTCTTTTTACTCTTGAAATTTTGGCAAAGTATTTTTCTCCTCTTAGCGTCTCCTCTTCTTCATCCATTCTCTCATGCGTTCCTTGAGTTTCTTTTGTTCCGAACTTCGCTTCCGCTCCAAAATCTGCACTCCAAGCTCCCAGTTCCTGAAATCCACAACACGAACAAATACCGGAAGATCAAATGCGACAAATAAAGCATAAAACATGCACAAAACGCCTGGATTACACAATGAAGTCCAAATACACAAGTATGCTCTAAATGTCTAAGAATTGGTCAATTTCTCACGTAAATCACTCAAAATACACGCAAAACGGTGGTGAATTCTATAAGAATATAAATCCTAATGTGGAGTTATCAAATACCCTCACACTCACCTATTGCACGTCCCGAGCAACAAATCAAAATCCAACCACATTCTCTCTTCATCCTCCACCACCAACATGATACGAGCCAAGACAATTGCATACTATGCGAAACACCGGTGCATACAAATCTTTACTAGCCGACTCAATAACGAAATACAACCCAACAATGCAACGAGATGATGCAAATGCAAGCTATGACTCAATCCTACACAACACCTATTTACACACGCACACAAAAATTTCTCTTTTTGGTTGAGATTGGGCAATCTCGATAAGCAAACTAGTAAGTCATTAGGCTTTCACATCCCCTTCGGAAATTCTACAACATCCATGATCGGCAGAGCTTGCGGCCAGTTTCGTTAGACAGAACAAGCATGGGAACTTAATAATTTGCACTCGCACACTCATCAGACATATCCCTAGTACTTACCATCCAATAGGCTATTTAAAAGCGTAGTCGTAGACGTCACGATATACTCACGTAACCCGTTTCTCACACTCCCACACCGAAATCCAAGGAACCCAGCCGAATCTCACCTACTATGGCTGATACGGGTCACGTATCAATATATATCTTATTATATAGTTATTTATTAGTTAATCTATTATTAGTTACTTAATTATGTTATTTGGTTAATTAATAATCCGGGCTTGGCCCGTTAGATTTAGAGTTAGGGTCAGTATTATCTATTTAAGCAGTGTAATCTCTCTCAGTTAATCAGTCAATAAAATTATTATCTGGATCTTAATATCTCTTCCTACTCTTTTATCTCTCTCGTCCCCTTTTCGTCCATGTCTCTCTTCAATTTCTTCATCATCTATCAATTTCTTCTCTATTTCGATACTTTTACGTATCATTGGTGCTTTCATCGAGTTCGCCGGACGCCTTCGCGACGAAAACGAACTCAAAACGCCGCCGTCATCATGGATAGCAGCCCACACATTCGCCTTACTGCTCCGCGATTTACAGGTGATGACCCTGTGGGCTGGATATTCCGGGTACAGAAATTTTTCGACTATCACAGAACTGTTGACCATGATCGTTTACAAGTGGTTGCTATGCTCATCGACAGTCCAGCATCTGAGTGGTGTTACTATTATCAGAAAAATCACAGTTCTTCCTCATGGATGGATTTTTTGGTAGCGGTCAAACAACGGTTTTCCCCGGACCAACAACCACAGACGGAGATTCAACCATTGCTGCAGCCGCCACAGCAGCCGCCGGAACAGACAGATGCGAAGAGATCCGATCCGCATATCCTTCAACCGCTGCAATCACTGCCAGAAGCCCTAGCCGCCAACCCCATAAACCCAGGATTTCTCAACACACGGCCGCCCAAGGACGCCATCTTCGCCGGCAGAACCCCAGCTCCCGACGATCTTCAGCCGCCGTCGCCTCTGCTTCCGTTTCCATCGCCAAATCCTCAGCAGCAACAGCCGGACAACACCCAGATCGGAGAAGAACACAAGGAATGGAAGTTAACGAGGACGAAGGTGAAAACCTCAGACAATCCACAGCCGCCGACGGATCTTCTGCTGACATCAATGGCGGCCTCCCTACCCTCCGGACTCAATTCGGCACCACAGAGGCTACGGACGAACGACGAACAACCCCAAGTGTGATTCCTCCGTCGGAAACGAAAGGGTCGTCGCTCCAGACACCGGCCGGAACTCCAGCACCGTCCGTTGGTCTCACCCACCCCCAACTTCGGCACATTGGGTACTCCTTCGGGCTTCGTTCTGTGAGTTTGTTTTCAAAAATTGGGCTCCACAATTCACTTGGGCTCAAGGTTTGTTTTGGGCTGACCCAAGTCCTACAATTGGGTATATTATTGCAGATGAGTTTATTTCAAATTTTGGGCTTATTTTTTCAAGTGGAGTTGTTTCTTGCTTTGGGTTACCTTTAAAGTGGGTTTATTTTGAGTGGATTGATATTCTTCATGATGTTCGACGGCAATTTGACTCGGGCAAGAAGAGATTACAGACTTCTCATACATCCACCTTGAGGGCAAGGTGCTTTTCAAGTGCGGGGGAGATGATACGGGTCAAGTATCAATATTTATCTTATTATATAGTTATTTATTAGTTAATCGATTATTAGTCACTTAATTATATGTTATTTGGTTAATTAATAATCCGGGCTTGGCCCCTTAGATCTAGAGTTAGGGTCAATATTATCTATTTAAGCAGTGTAGTCTCTCTCAGTTAATCAGTCAATAAAAGTTATTATCTGGATCTTAATATCTCTTTCTACTCTTTTATCTCTCTCGTCCCCTTTTCGTCTATCTCTCTCTTCAATTTCTTCATCATCTATCAATTTCTTCTCTATTTCGATACTTTTACGTATCACCGACCCTCATTCCCTTAATCCCGGTGCAACGCATTTCTGGCGGCCACGAAAGTGAAAGAGTGTTAGACAGAATCATAGCTGATCTCATCAGTTCCCTTGCGATTGCTAAAACACGCTCCTTTATTCCCTTCACTTTCCTTTCATTCTCTTTTTTTTGTTTTTTTCTCTCTATCTCTATATTTTCTCATTTTCTCATTCCCAAAAATAATGAACACATTGAGCACGAATAATACTGAATGAACCCGAGGAGATAAAATATCATGTAGAACACGTGGGGGGTGGAATGTGTCAAACAAAGAGATATAATAATAATAGTCGACACCCCCACACTTGATGTAAACTCACTCACAAAATCCGGTAGTCAAATTGATACGTGCTTTCCAACTGATCATCCTCATCACCTAAGATATAGAGAATAACCTGGAAACTAGCACGTCCTCCTATAAAATCAATCAACCCCACTCCATATTGTGCGGAAAGAATGTCACGCACTACGGCACTCCATCAGTGATCGTGGTGTAAGGACACGACTCACCGCCACACCGAAGTGTGCTGCCGTCTCTAACTCACCCTCACATCCCCTCGTAAGACGAAACATGTAAGAGTATCCACAATGAATCTATCAAATCAGCAAACCCTCATCGAACCTCCCTAACTCGACTCCCTCTCTCATGACGCATAGGAAAGGGTCATTCCAACAAGTGATGAAAGTCGCAATGAAAGGCTTCCTAGGCTAGAGGCTGTGAATAAAAGGGGTAAATGGATCAAAGAGGGTAACTGGTGGACCTACAAGTTAGAGACGGGACCAGTGGATCCCCAAAAATATCACTCGCACAGCTGTTCCGTTTCCAATACAAGGAGGGTTGACGACTATCTAAATGACGGTGGTGTAGTACTAGTAGGATATCTAAGTCTGAGAGACAGTTACTTGCATTTCTAGTGTGCATTAGCTCTACATCTGACTTACTAAATTCAATGAGGTTTAGGAATTCATAATAATTACACAGTTAAGGCACGAACGAAGAATACATAATAAGCAGTGAAGCTAGGAAGTGTTTTCAGGAATCTGGATTAACTGAGATGATTTGGTCTTCTCCAATGTTGAGCTCTCAATCTGTTTGAATAGTTGAAGAGTTGATGATCGATATTCAACATCAAATCCTCTTCCTATTCACTATAGATCAACTCTCTTTATGCTTGAAATTCAAATCCAGTTTGCAACAGAAAAGCAGCAACAACCTGAGAGATTTTAGGAACTGAATTCCTAAAAATCCTCAACCTCCTAACAACTTCTTTCAACAAATATATTCAATCGGCTGTTTTAATTTAGTTATGCAGTTTGACCAAAGTCTAGCCCTGCAAAACTTGAACAAAAGTTAAGTCAAAATCGATAAATAATAGCATAAGTATAATGACCGGTTTGACAGATCAGTTTAACCAGTAAGCTTAGCTATTTGCTGAGAGAATATATATAGCCTAATGATAGTTAACATGAAAATTAAGACTTAGATCAAGTCAATAACCAATCACATAGCCAGATAAGTTAGCCTGCAACAAGAACTTGTTAGCCAGAATAACTTAGTCATAATCCAGTATTACCTCCAAAGCTTTGGAGCTTTGGCTTTCCTTCAAAGATTTGGTCCGCAAGCTGTGATTCTTTAAGACATAAAAACTTAAACACTTGTCCAACTATATAAACTCAATGTATAGGCTCAAGAATATTTGTAAGAGACAATAAAGAACTTAGAAACAACATTCAAACCAATGCCCAGCCTGCAACACAGAAATCTGTCAGCAAATATATAACAAGACTATGGGAAATGTTGAGCTTCAAAACTTTGGAGCTTTGAATATGTCTCTCAACCAATTCTGTATTTCATCATTTTCAAAGTATAAGTCCCCCTGAGCTTATACAAATCTTAATTGAAAGGGATTGAATTATCAAGATGCATGATTTATTGAAACAACAAGGTATTTGGTTGCCATTGGTGGAGACAACAAGGGCGCGAACACAACTACCACTGCGTATATGACGATGGAGGAGAAGGCGCACACAACGATCATGTTAAGCCTCGCGAATGATGTAATCACGGAATTTGAAGAACAATACACGGTGGCTGCATTATGGATCAAGTTGGAGAGCCTCTACATCACGAAGTTGCTCACCAACAAGTTGATGCTGAAACACCAACTGCTCAGTCTGCGCATGTCTGAAGGTATGTATATCAAGGATCACTTAGACAAACTCAATACTATTTTGCTTGAATTGCGCAATAGTGATGAGATTGTGAGTGATGAAGATGAAACCTTAATTCTGTTGGTGTATGTGCCTCCATCATAAAGGGTTTCGCACAGTCTTTCGTTGTTAGGAAAAATACGATAACCCTAGAGGAAGTCAGGTATGGCCTTCACACGAGGGATCTGAGGCACAGGGCTATAGGCACGGATTCGGGTGACTCCGGCGTTTTGATGGTCAAATCAGGAATAGGTAAGGGATTCAAGAGACCTAGGAGATCCCAATTACCCTAGTTTGTCCTTGACTATTGTAAGCAGAAAGGTCACTGAACGAGGGAATTTCCCAAGAACAATCAGGAAATTGCATATTTCGCTGCAGGTGGAGGGACATCAGATGAAAATCTAGCTCTCTAAGTCTCATGAGGGAGGGGGGCTATCTAGGATCCTTTCATGGAGAATCTAGCATGTGAGATTTATGGCAGGCGAATCGGGTTCTAGTTATGGCACGCGTTATGTACCTGTTTCTGTGTTATGTAGGTGCATCTGGTTTTGGGCGTGTACCTACAAAAGAACTTATTGGGCGTGTAACTTCTGTAGATTTCACGACACGCGATTGGCTCGCATCTGGCGTTATGGTTTTTGGCGAGCATCTGGCACAACTAAGGGATTCGGCAATCAAGAACAACAATAAGTTTTTAGCACTCCTTATTTGTGCATCAGGTATGAGTAACATCTGGCGCTTGTCGTGGAGCATCTGTATAGCGCAAGTTGGCACATCTGGAATACATTTTTTCCCGTTTCTATGAATGTATTCAAGTCAGGTTCAAGGTGGAGCACTTGATTATATTTTGGGAAGTGTATCCACATTCGGCACATTCTTTGTAGGAACACATGGTAGTTGGTGCGACGACTTGGCAATTCTGGTTCTATAGTTGTGGATCAAGCGTTTGAGGAGAGAGTTTTTGGTTTCGGATTCAAGATGCTAAGACGATTCGAGGCAAGTAGAGTTTTGTTAGGTTTTGTGCCTCCAATCAATTTAGAAAAGTGTGTCGGAAATATGCTCTAGAGGCAATCTATTTCTTGTGACATTTATGGATTTACTATTCATTATGTTATCGATATGGAGATATAATAACATGAATGGAGTCCCTAGAATATAAATTTTATATTCTTAAATATCCATAGTCCATTATATTGATTAAGCAAGACAATCAACTATAGACTAGTATGGGGTGATTGATATGGAGATATCACGATCCAACACATGGGTATGCATTAGGAGTAATGGAATACTAGATAGACCCACCGCGATAAGGCTACATTAGATTATGTCAACGTCGCAAGTGCTTCTCGTAGTGCTAATGGTGTTGTAATCCTTAGACTTGAAGTCACCGGATACTCTAGTTGTGAAAAATCATGCTTTGATATTATCAAACGTTACACCGTAACTGGGTAACTATAAAGATAGCTATCGGGCATGATAGGAAGCAAGATGAGAGATGGCAGTGATGTAGATAGGATTTGACCTTCCTACATAATAGGAGCAAATATCCACGGCCACTCAAGGGGTAGAGCTTATGGATTGTCTGGCCAGACTTAGATAAATCATTATGGAGATATTGATGTTATCTGCATGGATAAGTCTATTCCCAGGATCGAGAAACTATGGATTGGATATACGAGTGTGAAAATTATGTCACGTGTCCAATCCGGATATAGAGACAAAGGGATAACACAACACGGTAACATTGGGCACAAGGTTTGCCGTGATCACTAACTATTTCTATTAGTTGAGTGGCATAGATATGTTGCTAGACACCGCTCTATGTTTGTAATAGTTACCAACTAAGTAGAAACCTATGGGGTCACATACCATATGGATCAATATGGTTATTAACTAATTGGGCTGATTAATTAAAAGGATCATAATGAAACCACATGCAAAGTTAGTGGGACTAGTTTGCAAGTGAACTAATCCATGTAAGGACATGATTAGTATTAGGGCAACTATGTAGTTAATAAAGAGTTATTAACTATAAAAAGGAACTCTAACTTGTTATTTTATCAAGACAAGTCATTATTGAGAGAACATAACAAAGCAAGGAGAGAGAGAAAAGGAAGAGGCTCGGCGCCCCCTACCCGTCCGACCCCTCCTTGCCTTCGGCCTTCCTAGGCGTCGGCTTGGTACTCTGTTTTGCGTGATCCTTTTCCTCTTTCTTCCGTTGCTAGAACTACACGGTGGGAACGATTCCAGTTGAAGATCCAAGGTGTGGATACTCGTAGAGACGAAGAAATAATTCTTCATAGTGATCACACCAACTAAGGTACACATATCTACCCTAATCATGTTAAGATTGCTTGCATGTGATCCTTGGAGGGGTTTGAGGTGGATTAAATTTTTTTATTCCGTTTCGTAACCTGCATCAAAACCCTAAGAAGTTTTCAAACGAGCAAGAGGAAGAAAAGGAGAAGAAAGTAGAATCACTCATGAGCTTCAAGGAGCTCTCACGAGCGCTGGACAAGCTCAAACGAGATGGTTTGGGGCTAGCAATTTTATAGTTGTTTCCTTAATGCACTAGGAAGGTTCCTGGTTGATTTGGGCGCAAGTTTAGTACTTATTAGGTCTATTTAAGGGCTCTAGTTTATGACTAAATTAGTTTACGAGCATGTGAGTTGTAATCGGGTTTTTCTCTCAATGTAATCAGGTTTTTCGGGTTCGCGGAGGTAGCTAGTATTAAAACTAGCGAACCATGTTAATTCTTGTGTTCTCGTTCTTGATTTTCTGTTTGCTTAATCGTTCTTGCTTGATCCCTCCTATTTAACATCTGCATCTCGCCACCGCTCATGGGATTTGGCTCAACCTGGCATAGAGAATCACTTATCTATATCGGTCTCATATACATCAAATTAAACTCCAGTTATGCAATCTTCAAAAAGGCACCAAGGCAATGATAGAATACTTAGATCATGTTAAGAATTTGGTTGATCAACTGTTGTAAGTTCAAGATCGGGTTACAGATGAAGATCCTCTTGCATATTCAAAAGGACTTCCTTCTTCTGATACAGTCAAATTGAACATTCTTATGCGTTCTACTCCATTAACTGTTAATGAACTATAAACTTTATTGCTTTTTGAGGAATTACCCCTCAATTTAGCTTAGAATTCAACATCACATGCTAATGGAAATGTGTCTTTCTCAGAGACATTCGGTCAAAAACTTGAAACACTCACTACATACAGTGTATATTGTCCTAACTTCAATCGCGGAAGAGGTTTTTGCAAAAGAGGAGGAAGGTTTCATAATTTCAGACAAATATCTAGCCGTTATGACCGTGGTTCTGGCTCTTCAAGATTCAATGACTATCCTATCGATTTTAGTCGTGGTTCAAGGCCTTCTCTATGTTATACAATGTCTACTACTGATATAACCCACCAATTTCTAGAAGATCAAAGCATACAACTATTGACTGTTGGTACCAACTATAAACCATAACTCAAGACTGCAACATCACATGTATGATCCTTATCTCCTACTCAGTAACAAGCTCAATACAACAATGCAAATCTCTTGGACAAGACATGTATGAAAGATTTTAAGCTCGAAATATCACCTATCACTCCGAAAGTAGTACCGTCTCAAAGTGATTTGCAACTATTTTCACACATTGCACATTACAGAAGTATAGTAGGATCTCTTGGACAAGACATGCATGAATGATTTTAAGCCTGAAATATCACCTATCTCTCCGAAAGTAGTACCGTCTCAAAGTGATTTGCAACCATTTTCACACATTGCTCATTACAGAAGTATAGTAGGAGTTCTTCAGTACTTGACAATAACTAGACCATATATGTAATATATTGTGAATAAAGTGTGCAAACACTTACATTCCCCAAGTCCATGTAATTACATGGGAATAAAAGGAATTTTGAGATACATCAAAGCCACATTTATGGACTTCAATTCCAGTAAAGTAATTTGAATATTACTACATTTTCATATGCAGATTGGCAGGAGATCCAGATGACATAAAGAGTACAACTGGCTTCTATGTGATCTTAAGTTCAAATCTTGTATCCCGGAGTTCTAAGAAGCAAAGTACAGTGTCAAGAAGCTGGAAGCAACATATAGAGTTATGGACTCTACATCTGCAGAATTCACATGGATAAGCTATGTGACAATATATTTGCTCTTATGTTAAGCACAAATCGCTTGTTTCCTAACTAGAGTAAGAAAATAGAAATATACTTTCATTTTGTAAGACAACATGTCACAATCACCTACATGTAGCTCAGGTTGCCTCCACATTACAAGTTGCAGATGTATTTATGAAAGCTCTGTGTTGGAAATATGCTTTGAATAGGCTCGAGAAGCTTGGAAAGGAGTTAAGCGACGAAGAAGGGCAAAGAAACAAGGCCAAACGGAGGATCAAGACGATGAGAAGGAAGAAAAAGAAGAAAACAGCAACTCACAGGGTCAGGGCGGTCGCAGGACCTCAAAAGCAGGTCGCACAACCTCTTATCCATGTCGCACGACCTGGACAGGGGGCTGGCAATTTTAGCATTGTTTCCTTATGTGTTTTTGGTCCATTTTGGACGTTTCTTTGGGACCAAGCAAGCCTAGTAGGTCTATATAAACGTGTATAGGCATATGTTGAGGTTGTGGGTTGTATTCATATTGTTTCTCTCTAATAAAAAAGGGTTTTAGGGCCGTTGACGTAGTTAGCATCGTTCTAGTGAACCATGTTACATCGGGTGTTCTTGTTCATCGTTACTATCATCGTTCTCAAGCTCGTTCCAGATCATAACACTTTTCATGTTGCAACTTTCCTGAATGTTCTTCCTTAACTTGCATTGAGTTCATTTATTTCCTCACGAGTATTTCAGAATCACTGAAGTGCAAGTGTTTGGTTTGAGGGAGGAAAAATTAGCTGAATAAGGGTGTGAATATAATAGCAACAAAGTAGAAGGACTGATAGGAAAATATTATTGAGAGTTTTTTTAGGGAAGTAGAGAGTTAGTTAAGAGAAGGGATTAGTTTGTTATGCTGCTAGGTTGCTAGAAGGGATCAGGATCTCCTCCAGCCGCCTGCCTCTCCAGCGGGGAGATCCTGATCGTTGTTTATCAACTACGGCAGAGATTGTTTCCTAGGTGGAGTCTCCAACAAATGATATACAAAACTGTAACGACGTAGACGGCACAAACTAACGGCAGAGAAATACGCCTTATACGTCGCTCATCTAGTTTGATGATAAGCATAAATTTCCCTCGCAAACTGCTGATACGTACACGTCTCCACGTCCCAAACCCTAGGAAGTAATATCTATTTCCCAGTTTTGGGCGTGAAGAGGACAACATCAACGTCACGATCAACGAACAAGACTTCGCACAAGGTACACAGATCCTGTACGTAGAAGGTACTTTGATTTCATTTCATGTGTGTTGTTCCTTTTAGTTTTTTGATCCCACAAGAGGACCAGATTTTCTATTTTCAGCATATAGGTACCCAGAACCTGGTCCCTAGAAGTATACTTTGATTCCATGTGTGTTTTTTTCTTCTAATTTTTTTATCCAACAAGTGGATCAGTTCTCTTCTACTGGAGTTAGTTTGATTTTATAGCTGAAACTGTAATTTCCTAACTGAAACAAAAAATATGTCTTTGCATTAAACATCAGGGGGTGAAAGTGGCTTTACCCTAGAAATAATGGATGAAGAAGATGGGCTTACTGTTTTAGTTATGGTGTTCAGTTTGTTAAACTGGGGAAGGCACCTCATTAAGCACTACTAATTTTGCTAGCTAGCGATTTCTTAAATTTTTTTTTTTTCTTTTGAACATCGAGAGACATCAGAGAAGCTGAAGAAGTATAGCACGAAATCCTTGCTTTCATGTGACTTTTAAGACTTTGTTTTAATATTAATATATATGTTTATTCTGAAGTGAACAAATAAAAAAGTTCATTTAGTGGCTTTAAGACTCTGAAAAAGTCAGTCATTTAGCTGAGTTTATAATTTCTTTCTTATGAATCATATCTAACACTTTCTATTTTAGATTAGATTGATTGGAATGGTTGATGAGGAGGACTTCTCGTATGTGCCGAAAATTGGAATGTCATTTGATTCTGAAAAAGATGCTCACAATTTCTACAACACGTACAGTGAGATAGTTGGTTTTTCTACAAGAATACAACATAGCAAGAGGGATGGTGACACAATTTTATCAAGGACTTACGTTTGTGCAAAAGAGGGACATCGAAAAGCAGATAAGCGCGATCACTTGGTCAAGAACCCAATAGCAGAAACGAGAACTGGTTGTCAAGCACTCATGAGGGTTAGACTGTGTAAAGACAGTGGGAAGTATGTGATTTATGATTTTGCGGCAATGCATAACAATCATTCTGTAGTGCAAAATGTGTTATCTCATATGCTGCCTTCACAACGGAAGATATCGCAAGCACGAGCTACTGAAATTGAATTCGCAGCTGATTCTGGAATCGATCTCAGGTTGGCACACGAGCTTATGGGCAAGGAATCGGGTGGGAGAGAATGCATTGGGTTCTTGAAAGTCGATCACAAAAATTATTTGCGAACTCGGAGACAAAAGATGTTAGCTTTTGGAGAAGTTGGGATTATATCCAATTATTTCTTTGAGAAGAGACAAGAAAATCCTTCGTTTTATCATGATGTGCAGTTGGATAACGAGGAGAAAATATCGAATATCTTTTGGGCTGATCCTACCATCATAAGTGACTATCAAAATTTTGGGGATTCTGTTAGCTTTGATACAACATATAAGATCAATAACAAAAATCGCCCATTTGCAGTTTTTGTTGGTTTCAACAATCACCGGGAGACAATCGTATTTGGTGCTGCCCTTATGTACGATGAAACAGCTGATTCGTTCATGTGGTTATTTCAAACTTTCTTGAAAGCCATGTCGAACAAACATCCGAAGACAATATTCACCGATCAAGATGCAGCAATGTCAAAGGCCATATCATCAGTGATGCCCAACACCTACCACCGGCTTTGTAAATGGCATATGATGCAAAATGCTTTCAAACATGTTGGAAATATTTCAAAGGTACAGATAGAGTAAGAGGTGTCTTTGCGCCATTTTTTGATGATTATGAGGATGAAGTTGAATTTATTGAGGCATGGGAGAATTTACTAGCAGAACATTCTTTACAAAATAACTTATGGTTGTGTGGCATTTTTGACTTGAGAAGGAAATGGGGGAGACCATACGTTAGGTGGTCATGGTCAGCAGGAATGAAGAGTACTCAGCTTAGCGAAAGTCTTAATGCTACGCTGAAAGATTATTTGAGATCTGATTACAACTTGGGGTTATTTTTCACTCACTTTGATAGAGCCTTGGAGAATATCCGATATAAAGAGAAAGATGCTGAATTTTCATTGGCATACAAATTGCCGAAGCTCAAGATGAAATCTATTCAGATGTTGGTCCAAGCTGGAGAGGTATATACTACTACTATATTCAGTTAATTTCAAGAAGAGTTCGAATCCTCTATTCAGCTACATGTGACAGAACGTCAAGTACATGATGGATGTTCTATGTATACTGTTACATCACCTCTACAGTCTAAATCTCGACAAGTTATGAAAGGAGAAAATGATATTCTATATTGTGAGTGTAGACTGTTTGAGATGAGAGGTGTTGTGTGTATGCATTTACTAAAGGTTCTTGGGGATGAGTTATGTCTCCTGCAACTTCCGGATCACTACATTCTCAAGAGATGGACGAAGAAGGCGAGGGCTCAGATAGTTACAGACTGGAGTGGACGTGAAATAGATGTTGATCCCAAGTTAGCTCGGAATACACGCTTCAAGGAACTTGCGACAATGCTAATCAAGTTAGCTGGAAGAGCTTGCGAGACAGAAATTACAACTAATATATTGCGACAAACTGCAAAGGAAGCTTCACAAAAGATTGAAGATTTGTTGCACTCTATGATTTCTGATCAACAAGTCCAGCCAAGCCAAGACGAATCATCTGATAGATGTTTTGAAAATGTGGATCATACCAAGGGACTTAAGAAGAAGCCGCATACAGGACCTCGTGGGAGAAGACGCATTATAGGTCCTTTGGAGAAAGCATTGGCTTCTAAGAGAAAAAAGACTATCGCCAGAGAGGTAAGCATATATTGATTTTTATTCATAACTGTATTGTCTGCTGTGGATTACATATAATTTGTTGATTTACATTTGTTTTTGGTTATAGGAATCGCAACGGCAACGTTTACGCGAGATTCCAAATGAAAGTTGTGTTTCATACACTCATAAACCTCATATTAGTCTGTCACAGGTACACTATTGTGTTACAATTTTAGAACCATATAATTCTTCACATGTACTGTTATAAAGTTATTATTGTAGAACGTAACTGTTTTTGCTCATTAACTCGCATTTCACCATATTTAATGTATGCAGGATTCACAAGTGTCTCACTCACTTGAACTTCGAGATGAAAGATGCACACAATTCTCCCGCACATCGGAATTACATTTGCCACCGGTACTATTAACTTACCAGTGTAACGTTGTAATTTTTGCTGGTAAGAAAAATCATTATATTTATTTTTCTTTTTTGTTGTAGGCAAGCCAAATGACTCAAGAAGTACATGGATTTCCCCCCTTTGAAGTTCCTTGTTATGCAGATTGGCCTTCAGATCGATTTGGGTTTATTGATGACATACAGAGTGTTCAACCATCCATTGATTCAAGTTTAAGGAATGAAAGGGACAAATTTGATCTGAATGAGATTTTCGACAATGACACTAATGTGTAGTTCGAAGTGACTGGATAAGCAACTTCGTTATGATTTGAACAATCTTTTTCCTGTTATGATTACTTTTGATAAGTATTTATGATTTATTTGGATTACTCTGAACAATATTTTTCCTGTTATAAATGAAGATTTTTTTTTACATATTGTATTCATGACTGATTTTATTACTGAACCCGATGTTTCACTTTGTCTGGAAAGTTGAACCTTCAGTGAGAACGGAAACTTGTATGGCTATTTGTTTCCGCTGCCTCCATTGTCTATTTGATTTCATGGGTTCCTTAGCTTTCTCTGTTTGTGATTTTGATGAAAAAATCCTGAAATGCTTTGATATCTGGGTGATTCTGAGCTAATTGGGTTTTGATATTTGGAAAACATTATGATCCTGTAGCTGTAATAGAACATTTGTGACAGTAAAGCAAACCAAGATAGTATGGGATGCTCAAATTCCCCAATTGGTTCAGAAATTGAATCTTGAAGCTATAAAGAGCTGTGAGAGCACTCATCTTGAGTGCATATCATATCATGTCAATCAAGCTGATCCTGCCTTGTCATCGACAAGCTGCTGCTCAGCATCCGTTTAGCTTGATACAAGCAAGGATCGAACTATACTGAAAGTAATCTGTGTCCTTCCACCAGAGAAAGAAATGGAGCAGTGTCATGTTTGTTTTTTGAGAAAAGCAATGTCATGTTGAATTCAAGTTTCATTATATGTCCCAGAACATTGAATTAAACTCCTCACAAATGTCTATCGAAAGAAACAGCCTCCTTCAATCACTGAACAATCATCTGACTCGCGTGGTTTTCTAGCGAACTCAAGCTCAAATCTAGCTATGCGCCATTTAAATCAGTTTTTTAGGTAAAATCGGGCCAAAATATTGATCAAGTGCAACTGCACGACCCTCTTGAGGCGCTTAACGGAAACGCCAATAGATCTCTGTGAGAATATCCAAACGACGGACCGTCGAGTGTTTTGGAAACTAGACTCGCGTGGCTTTCTAGAAAACTCAAGCTCAAAGTCTAGCTATGCGCCATTTAAATCAGTTTTGTAGGTAAAGTCGGGCCAAAATATTGATCAAGTGCAACTGCACGACCCTCTTGAGGCGCTTAACGGAAACGCCAATAAATCTCTGTGAAAATATCCAAACGACGGACCGTCAAGTATTTTGGAAACTAGACTCGCGTAGCTTTCTAGCGAACTCAAGCTCAAAGTCTAGCTATGCGCCATTTAAATCAGTTTTTTAGGTAAAGTCGGGCCAAAATATTGATCAAGTGCAACTGCACGACCCTCTTGAGGCGCTTAAAGGAAACGCCAATAAATCTCTGTGAGAATATCCAAACGACGGACCGTCAAGTATTTTCGAAACTAGACTCGCGTGGCTTTCAAACGAATTCAAGCTCAAAGTCTAGCTATGCGCCATTTAAATCAGTTTTTGAGGTAAAGTCGGGCCAAAATATTGATCAAGTGCAACTGCACGACCCTCTTGAGGCGCTTAACGGAAACGCCAATAGATCTCTGTGAGAATATCCAAACGACGGACCGTCAAGTGTTTTGGAAACTAGACTCGCGTGGCTTTCTAGCGAACTCAAGCTCAAAGTCTAGCTATGCGCCATTTAAATCAGTTTATAGGTAAAGTCCGGCCAAAATATTGATCAAGTGCAACTGCACGACCCTCTTGAGGCGCTTAACGGAAACGCCAGTAAATCTCTGTGAGAATATCCAAACGACGGACCGTCAAGTATTTTCGAAACTAGACTCGCGTGGCCTTCTATCGAACTCAAGCTCAAAGTCTAGCTATGCGCCATTTAAATCAGTTTTTTAGGTAAAGTCGGGCCAAAATATTGATCAAGTGCAACTGCACGACCCTCTTGAGGCGCTTAACGGAAACGCCAATAGATCTCTGTGAGAATATCCAAACGACGGACCATCAAGTGTTTTGGAAACTAGACTCGCGTGGCTTTCTAGAGAACTCAAGCTCAAAGTCTAGCTATGCGCCATTTAAATCAGTTTTTTAGGTAAAGTCGGGCCAAAATATTGATCAAGTGCAACTGCACGACCCTCTTGAGGCGCTTAACGGAAACGCCAATAAATCTCTGTGAGAATATCCAAACGACGGACCGTCAAGTATTTTCGAAACTAGACTCGCGTGGCTTTCAAACGAACTCAAGCTCAAAGTCTAGCTATGCGCCATTTAAATCAGTTTTTTAGGTAAAGTCGGGCCAAAATATTGATCAAGTGCAACTGCACGACCCTCTTGCGGCGCTTAACGGAAACGCCAATAGATCACTGTGAGAATATCCAAACGACGGACCGTCAAGTGTTTTGGAAACAAGACTCGCGTGGCTTTCTAGCGAACTCAAGCTCAAAGTCTAGCTATGCGCCATTTAAATCAGTTTTTTAGGTAAAGTCGGGCCAAAATATTGATCAAGTGCAACTGCACGACCCTCTTGAGGCGCTTAACGGAAACGCCAATAAATCTCTGTGAGAATATCCAAACGACGGACCGTCAAGTATTTTGGAAACTAGACTCGCGTGGCTTTCTAGGGAACTCAAGCTCAAAGTCTAGTTATGCGCCATTTAAATCAGTTTTTTAGGTAAAGTCGGGCCAAAATATTGATCAAGTGCAACTGCACGACCCTCTTGAGGTGCTTAACGGAAACGCCAATAAATCTCTGTGAGAATATCCAAACGATGGACCGTCAAGTATTTTCGAAACTAGACTCGCGTGGCTTTCAAACGAACTCAAGCTCAAAGTCTTAGCACGTTTCGTCAGCCCTCTTTTCATGCTATAAAATGAATGTGCTTTCCACAGTATTTGAATATTGGACGAATCTTTAACTTAAGCAGTAAAGTTTTGCTCTCATCCCATGATTGTTTGATGACTGAACAAAAAAGCTCTGTCATATTATTTCTCCCCAGAGGCCGAGAAAACATGTCTTTGTAGTTAGCATTTTAAAGGTTTTCACTCGTATTTGTTCTGATAGTAGATGAAGCAGCTTATTAAAATCTTCTTTTCTTCCACCAAGTCTGCCTTGTCCATCAACACCTTGGAATCTTCGAAGCCGGACAAAATCTTGAACTTTGGGATGCGGAGATGACCAAGTTCGACCTTTTCCGTTGTTTTCTTCCAGGCATTATCACGGAAACAAGAAACGAAATGTTATGGAAAACGCACAAAGAAAGGGAAGTAGAAGTAAGGAATGAATTGTTGTTTTCAGACGGGCTGATTTGAAGAACGAACGGAATTGGGAAGCTAGGGTTTCGACTTTCGTTACGAATCTCCCGATTCTGGCGAAAGTTTGCGAAGACTAGAAGCTGCGGAAGGAACCCAGAGAGGAGAGAAAGAGAAGCGCGGCACCGGCTTTCGTCAGGCTTCCGAAATCAGAGGAACGGCGTGCTATTTCTGCCGTTAGTTTGTGCCGTCTACGTCGTTACAGTTTTGTATATCTTTTGTTGGAGACTCCACCTAGGAAACAATCTCTGCCGTAGTTGATAAACAACGATCAGGATCTCCCTGCTGGAGAGGCAGGCGGCTGGAGGAGATCCTGATCGAGTGTGATTAGTTTGAGTAAAAAACGGATGTAATGATCATTTGTGATTGATTGTATAGAGAAATCATTTATTCAAATTATAGAATTCTTCAAATGAAGATGAAAAGTCGAAGTATGCTGCTGCTAGGCTTCCTCACAAGTTTTGTGTTTGAAAAAAAAAAATCGACGTACACTTTGTATCCGATGAATGCATTTCATCATTTTCTCCGTAGAAAAAGTTCTATATTTATATATTTTCTACATTTCCTTGGATTATGGATATAAAAACTGTGAGCCACAAATTCCAAATCCTGATGTTTTGCTAAATAATAGAAAGAAAATAACACAGTTAAAACTAAACCAAAAAAAATACATAAGTAAGGTTGGAAGGACTTTTTTTCTTTATTTTTGAGAAATGTAAGGTAGAGGGATTGGAGAAGGATTGAGGTGTAATGAGAGTGACTAATTATTAATTTTCCCGAAAAAGTTAGTTAGAGAGGACCCAAGACAATTTCAAGGAGGCAAATCTCTCTGTTTATGTCTCCCTCTCTCTCCCACGCTGGAAATAATAGTCTCTCCGGTGGTACGGTGGATCAGGTGGTGGCGTTGCTTCGAATTCTTGCATTTTATCTCTCTCATCTCCTGCATTTTTCCGGTAAATGGCGTATAGAAGGAGGCAAGGAATCACAAGGGCATCGACATTCAAAGAGGACTGTCATTACCCGCCAAGGGATGATAGAAATTCTAACAATTCCACGTCCTCCCCTTCTTCTTCGTCTTCATCGTCTTTGGCTGCTCAGGCCATCCGTGCCTCCGCTGCCCATCGCGATTCCTCCTCTATCTCCTCCGCCTACCATTCTTCCTTCAACGAACGATCTAGGGTCTGTTCCATCTCTCTCTCTCTCCATAAAATTATTAATTTATTGGATACATAGCTAGGCATTTCCATGCGCGATTTCATGATTTTGGTTACGAAATTTCATGTGCAAATGAATTGATTTTCGTGGCATTTTTTATTTTTCCCAATTGAAATCACAATTTTTGTTTGCGTAATCCTCGTATGATATTTGGATACATGTTCTAAAATAGTCGTTCTATGAGATACGGACAATGTCATGTTTATGGTGTAGTTAATGCCAACAGCCGAACGAAAGAGCTCTTGCATTGTTTGAAAAAATAACTGCGGAATTCATTCTTCAGATACAAAGGTGATAACATTATTCTGTTGAGGTAAAATGCAGATGTATTATTTTTGGCATCGGTCTATTTCTTTACTTTTTGTTTGGGAGATATATTGAGTACCCAATTCCAAGCTGCGTCATACTCTTTCAGAAGCCCACAATGGGATTCCGTGAACAAAATACCATCAATTAAATTTCTCAAGATCAATGGTGGAAAAATTTGATAGTGGGCTCTGTCCACGCCTCATGTCCTAGTTCCTGAAGGAACAAACTCTTATATTTGGAACTTGTGTCACGTTTCATTGTTCTACCTGCTTTGAGAACCCCATTTTAATGACAATAAAGTGTAAATTTGGTACCTAAAATGACAGGAGTCGACATATGAATATACGTCACTCAGATCCCCAAACGAACCCAAAGGATTCTGGGGTGTTCTGGCGGAGAAAGCTAAGGCGATTCTTGAAGATAATGAACAGTTTGAAGCACAGAACAAGGTGACACCAGAGTTGTTCCTTACCTCTACGGGTGACCAGGTGAACTTCCATAAGCATTCTTCTTTATGAGAAATCCGAAAGCATTCTTGTTTACGTGCCTTACTCGTTATCTTATGCTCAGTTTTATCAGTCGTTTCCGTCACCTGAGAGCTCTAGAAAATTAAACAACCCAAGATTACAAAAGGGCTTGGATGCTTTCACATCTTCTCTTAATCACATTGGTGACACTATTGGCAATGCTTTCGAGGTGAGCTTATTTAGCATTTTTTTTCTTATTGTTTCTTCTTACCTGTTATAGTCTTACTACAGAAGTGATTTCGGATAGTGAGAGAGCCAACCCTTGGCATGAGTGGGCATGTGCCTTACCCAGGTTTTAGATACAATTTTACCCCAATTTTGCATAAACTTATTCGCAAGTGCCCTTGCTAGAATTGTAAAAGTGGCTTAGGTATATTTTGAATTTTGCCTTGGTGCTCCTGCAATTTTGGTCATAACATAGTGCATGCTAGGTTTTCTGGCTCCGCCCCTGATTCCGCGTTAGTCTTATGCTGAAATATTTGTTGATACACGAGAGAATACCTCAGGAATTTCTGCTAGAACTTAGCTTGTTGTCTAAATGTTCGAGAATTTCATCTCATTAACCATAGTACCTGGCTTCCATAACACTTAGGTATACTCTTTTCAGGAAGCACGCACCAGTGTGGAGAATAAGACTGCGGACATAATTCAAGAAACGCGGAAGTTACAGATAAGGAGAAGAGGAAATGGTGCTGAAGATCAGAATCCGGAACCTGGAACACAAAGTCAATGGCAACCGCAGTCAGCTAAACCAACTCAGCGGCAGATGAACAGCAACCAAGAAACTCAGCTCAAGGCATCACGCGACGTAAGGTGGCAAATATGTGTTGTGTATTCCAGGCTCATATAGGAAAATCTAATGGGGACAATAAAATATGAAATATTTGGTTCTGCACATAGAGCATGTTCACCCGTACCCCTACCTCATTCTTGTTTTTAAATCATCTCAAGATTCCTATCCAACTTTCCATGAAGCTTGGTGTGCGTTTCCACGAAGTGTCCACTCCAGTGCCCCTCTACACTGGCCCAGGGCCCTTCAGAGTACCCCTATACCCCTCTCACACTCCTATCCCATATGAGTGTCAACCCACTGGCGGACACAGGGAGGGGCCAGCGGGAGCCACGACCCTCCAAAGTTGTGTAATTTCATTATTTAGACCCCAGTATGTATTACATGCCCCCCCCCCTCTAAATAATGAAACTGATTCATTTGGCTCTTGCAACTTTAGAAAAGAACACCGACTTTTTCAAAATTCAAGTGTATTATCGTATAATCTTGTGGGGTTCATGTAAAATTGTTACATGTTCTCATTACAAATTTGTATTGACAATTACTTTCATATTCACTACCTAAAAAACATTAAGGTATAACTAATACGACTTTAGTCATAATGCATATGTTTAAGAATAAGTACTTCTATGGTTAAGTTGGCCTCCCCTCTACTCAAATCATGTGTCTGCCACTGCGTCAACAAATGTAAAAAAAGTTGAAAATACCCATTATGAGTGTCGTACATCTGTCTCAGCTAGTGGAAACACACACCAAAAAGTATATGAATAGTGTCTTACCTCAGAGCCTCAAAGCCCAAACGGATGAACATGCCCTCAGTAGTGAAGACACTTTCTCTAATAATGCACAAGATATTTACGCCTATTAGTCTCGTGGTAAAACACTTCCCACTATGGATTAAAAAGCTAGTTTAAGCTGGCGTAGCCTGTTCATCCTTATGAAGATACTTTTTTATCCTTGCTGGGGAAATGGTTTATTGGCATTTTTTTGGTTCGCAGGTGGCGATGGCAACTGCTGCCAAAGCAAAGCTTCTTCTGCGGGAGCTAAAAACCGTGAAAGCAGATATGGCTTTTGCTAAGGAACGGTGCGCTCAGCTGGAAGAAGAAAACAAAATCCTCCGAGAGGCTCGTGAAAAAGGTTGCAACCCTGCAGATGACGACATGGTATGTATATATACACACTTCATAGACTCCCTTAATTTCCTCTCTTTAACATTTTAAATCCGGTTACTATATTCCAACTTCTTAACAAATTGCTACCTCAGATACGCCTACAACTCGAAACCCTTTTGGCCGAGAAGGCACGTTTGGCACATGAGAACGCTGTTTATGCACGCGAGAACCGCTTCTTGATGGAAATAGTGGAATTCCACCAACTCACTATGCAGGATGTTGTATACCTGGACGAAGGCATTGAAGAGTTCACAGAAGTTTACCCAGTTCCTGCAGTCTCTAGGACACTCTCAGAAGGAATGTACCCTCTCTCGTCTATTGACCTTCCTTCTCCTCAATTCAAGAAGGAAGCTACTACTTCTTCACCTGCTATGTCTCAACAGGCGTCTTCAGCTGGTTCCGGTGGTAGTCCTCTAGCTATGCCACAGAAAGAGAAGCCGCTGACCACTCGTAGCTCTTTTTCTTCCTTGCAGGATATACTGAGACATTCCAAGTCGTCATCATCATCTTCCTAAGTTCATTTATCAGTTTTGTTACCCCTTCTTCTCTCACAATTGTTCAACTGAAGGTTGAAAATCTTATGCCCTATACCATATTTGTTTGATTCGATCTGTATGTAACTAACGGTGTAATATAGCTGCTTTGTAATGAACCGGCATTTTGGCAAATTCTTTGAATTATCCTCTTTATATGAGTAGAAGTTTTTTCAGTGGAAATGTCGAAAGAAGGGACAGAAGAAACATAATGTTAGTAATTGAGCACTTTCCTTGCCAGAATGCCCAACAGTACTACTATAGTTGTCGAAATCGAGCGATTCGCGATTCGATGCGTACGATTCCGTTCGATTCATACCCCATCGATTCAGAATCGTGCATAGAATCGAGGTATAGCTGAATCATTCTGAATCGTGAATCGCGATTGGATTCGCTAAATCGTGAATCGAGCGATTCGAAATCATGCTTGTTTGGAGGCAGGTATGGGTTAAAAAGCAGGTAAAAACGTGAAACGATAAGGTTCAAGACCAAAAGCGTAACGTCACTACTTGAACTCCTAATCCACCGTCTCTTTTCTTAAAAAAAGATCCTTCAATTGACGCCTTCTGCTTCAACACTCGAACGATTAGGGGGCTGCACTGATCATGTCGATGATTTTGAGTCCTTTAGTATTGAACATTTTTGTGTTTACAGGGAACTGATGTATTTAGATGCTATTTATATTCGCCACTTTTGCATGGAACTTATTTAGTTAACCTTTTTGGATGCTATTTATGATTTTCTGCTATTCGTACTCATTAGTTTTGGAGCAAACTTATACAGTACTCTCACTTGATGATAATTATGATTTTACACTATTTCGTACTCACTAGTTTCGGATGGAACTTATGCAGTACTCTCACCTAGATGTCATTTATTATTTATATAATTGCATATTTAACACCTTAAATTATTATAAATTGATTCAAACTAGAGGGTTGATGATTGGAAATCTGAATGGGTGTTTTATTAGTGAGAAAATAATTAGAACGAATCGTTACGATTCACGATTCGATACGATTCACGATCGATTCGAATCATGATTTTACACTATTTCATACTCCCAAAAAGATATTGAATTTGGTGTTGATTAGCAGGACTAGTAGGACTGCAGCTAGACGGGTTGACATCCTTGTCCTAGTCCAGGCCCGTTTTATAACCAGGCTGCATAAGCCCACTCAAGCCCCAGTTAGAAATTTAGTCAACCAGTCCAAGCCTAGATTCATGTGAACATTTGTGTTCTCGAGCTAGCTCGTCGAACTGACTACATTTAACATAGTTATCATTTTCAATAAATAAAATCGACCGCGTTCATAAACCTGACCCAAGTAAGATGTAAAGAAGCGTCGACCATGCGAACGAAATTTAGTTATGTGTTCAATAAAATTGGTGGCCAAATAGTCTCATTGTAGAGTATCAAAATTATGTGTAGCAAAGTACACAATAATATTAGATTGTAATAATAATAAAAACAATAATAAGTTTAAAAAAAAAGACCAGAAAATCCGAATGAAGACACAACACTACCTACAATGGCCCAGCTAGGAGCAATAATTTCCCTAAGCTGGAATGTGCGTGGATTTGGACATCCGGGTAAAACCAATACTGCACAGTTCTCGTGAATTCATACCCCCAATATCTAATTTGTTAACGATGATATTCAATAAATTAAGAACTTTTGACAGAAAATCACATCACAGTTTCGTCTCGCTGCACTTAATTATTGGTTTTATCACTTATAGTCTCAGCAGTTTGTAAAATTACAACAAATATACTAATACTATTAAATTTCATTAGATAAGTTGGTGGTATTTTATTATTCTAATACTTCAAAAGGGACAGTGTGATCTTCTCTCATTTGTTTTTCTTTTTTTCTTTTTCTTTTTCCTTTTTTTTCTCATCCAATTTCATTTATCTTTTTTTTTAATATTTTTCTTCTTCATATTAATTTGACGGAAGTTGACGGTGTTAGTCCATTTTAACCTAAGTGTCGCGATTTTACAAATTGCAGAGATGATAAGTGGTAAAACAAACAATGCATGTAGCTAAGTGTCAGCGGGCGAAACTGCGAGAGAGTTTTATGTCTAAAGTTCATAAATTAATTGTTGATAATTAAACAATAATAATAAGAAAAAATACTGCTAAATTAATTAAAAAAAAAGTAAAAATAAAATGTTGATTCCGCTGGCATGATACGGCGGTTTCCCTTATTGCTTTGATTTTTTTTTATTTAACCTCGCCCTCATTTGAAAAATGTTTTTTTGTCCCTCAAAAAAATTATTTTTTTCGAAAAACTAGAAAAAGAATTCCGCCGGGATTCGAAGCAATTTTTGTTTCTAGACAAATCTTCCAAAGTAGTTGTGCTACAGCGGATCTGTGTTGCACTATAAACAAAATTAAATTAATGCTAGCTGGTAAATATTAAATAAATAAAAAACACCACAAGTTTTTTTTCCGCAAAGAAGTACTACAATTGTTCCACGTTGTAATCTATACTATGTACTATTTCAAAATATCTTTTTCAGCTTTGCCTAAAAATTGCCACCTGAAATTCTTGATTAAATAATCAATATATCATCAATAAAATGTAAAAATTCATATATGGAAATTGTGATGAAAAGTTATTTTTGTTTGAAGAAATTAAGCTTTTCATTCATTGTGGTTCAAAAGAACCAAGTCAGTGTGAGTACAAGATCGTGCCCAACTCGGGATTGTCGCTACCCATACTACTGGATTCTGAGTTGCTACTCCAAACCGAGCGTAATGGTGCGCCAGTCTATTCGCTAAACGTGGGCACCAAACAGCCCTATAATCATCAAATCGTCGAAGAATACTTTGGCAATCCTCCATTATGGTTCCGAGTAAGGACAAATCCTTACAGCCATTTTGAGTACCCAGAATTTGTTGTGGGATTCCTTTCAGGTCAGATTCAAGAATCACATTTCAACCCCCCATACGCTACGCAAGCTGGAGACCTTCGTGCTCCGCCAAGCCTTCCGCTACTTTTGGAGAGTTCAGGGTAACGAATGGGAGTCGTCCTGCCATAGACGCTATCGTAGAATATGCATGATCTCATATTACCACCCCAAACGCAGCCCTTTCTTCGGCTTCATTCCACGCGTCGTCACAATTAATCTTCCACCATCCTAATGTCGGCCGCCTCCAAACCTTATTGGTTTCATTCGAAGGAGATTCATTCGAATCATTTGGAAGCCCAAGTCTTCGCAAGGATGGAGCTGACACCATCCCCATCGCTACCTTGTAATCTTCTCTGGCTTGAACAATCTGGTCTATCATCTCGATTGGTGGTGTGGCGTCATTATCAAAGATTCGACGATTTCTACATCTCCACATAACCCAAATAGTAGCGACAATAATAGCTCGGTCATCATCATTCAACTCTGCAATGGAATCTAGAATCCAATCCATGACATTCGCATGATTACCGTGAGGAGAGCGATGGGTCAACACCGCCTCCCAAACTGGGAGCATGAACTTGCATCTGAAAAAAACATGGTCCTCAGTTTCATCACACCTTCCCCACCAAACACAGTTCGTCGCAATCTGAATCCCACGTTTTACTGAACTCGTGTGGGAAGAACACCATGAATCGCACGCCAAGTTGTAAAAATAGCTTTCTCTTGAGCTTTGGTATTCCACAACTTGTTAAAGATCGTAGGTGGAGATGATGATGATGACCCTATACCGTTCCGGCCTTCCCCACGCAGGCCTTCGGCCACCATATAACCAGACTTTACGGAGTAATGCCCTCTTTCATCAAAGAACCACGACCACGTATCCATTTGAGGTGTAACGTGTAATGGGATTTTTTTTCACAACCTCAACATCCACAGCATTGAGAGACTCTTCAAGACGTTCCTGGCTCCATTGATGCGTGTCTCTGCAAATAAGGTCAGAGACGTGCAAGTTTGCAATGAATGGGTTATTGGTACACACCTTGAAACTATGTGGCCTTCGAATCCATCGTCCTTTAAGGACGTTAATCATTCTGCCATCACCGATTTTTTGGTAGATTCCACGGTCTAAGACTTTCCTAATCTCTAAAATACCCCGCCAAACTTGTGACGGATTATTGTCAAGTTGTGCTTCGAAGAAATCTGAATCTGCAAAGTACTTTGCTTTTATCACTCGAGCCATAAGAGATTGCGGATTAGTGAGGATCCTCCAGCCTTGTTTCGCCAGGAGTGTAAGATTGAAAGAACGTAGGTCACGAAATCCGACACCCCCTTGCACTTCGCCGTCTTCATCCGTTCCCAGGAAGCCAACAAATCCCTCTTCCATCCTTTCGGTTCCACCAAAATTCACGCACAAGAATTTTAATCTTCTCACAAAGGGATAATGGTAGAAGGAAGCAAGACATAGTGTAGTTCGGAATTGATTGTATCACGGCCTTTATCAGGACCTCCTTCCCGGCCAACGAAAGAAACTTCTCCGAAAATTCAATGAGCCGTTTACTAACTCGCTCCAGAACTCCTAAAAAGGTGAGAATTATTGACCACCCGACATTTGAGGGCAATCCCAAGTATCTATCAAACACGTCCACGCATTGAATTGTCGCCAAATCACAGAGTTTCTCTTGAATATGTAGGGGTGTATTCCGAGAGAACATCGCCGAAGACTTCTCCAAGTTAATCTGTTGTCCCGACGCCCTTTGATAATCATGGAGTATTTGTGATGAAATGTTAAAAAAAGTATGGGTGAACAAAAAGTTGTACAAAATTTTGAACATAAAATGACGTGGATGGAAACATGTCATAAATAAAATCTCGTTGTGAAGATTTTTGAGAAATTAGAAAAATAAATCAGGGATATTTTTGGACATCTTTTGATTTGGCATATGCCACATCACTTTTTGTTCAAATTTCTATTTAATTTTGTGTCCCTCTAGCACGGCTCGAAATGTTAATATAATTGATTCATTTGTCTCTACCGTTTGTCTTAAATAAAAATAAAATGTATGTAACTACTAATTACAACTATTTTTTTTATGTGAAATCACATCATGTTTGGTAACGTTTTTCTAACATTTTTTTGTAATATATTTAACAAGTTTAGAAGTTACCCTTTGATTCCTACGATTTAGTATTACTAATTTACTAATCACTTTTTTACAAGGAAAGCTTACTAATCACTTTCTTAGGTAAACTTACAGTTAACCTTATTTGTAACTAGTTAATTTAGTTTGTTTCAATTTTCATATTTGAGCAAATAATCTAGCAGAAATTAGAACTTGAAGCTATTTGGTATGCACATCTATACTATATACTATTTGAGAATGTCTTCCCTAACGTTGCCTGAGGAATTGTCACATGGAAGTACCAAATAATTAATGAAATTGCTTGAAATTTAAATTTTACTTTTGAACTGAAAATGAAAAATTTTGAGCCTTTAAATTTATATCACATCTGCAAAGTTTGAACTGGAAAAGAAATGGCGCCGACATTTAAGTTAATTGAACCCGTTTAAGATTTACTGGGAAGGAAAGTTATTGATGTTAGTTGGCAAAATGTGTCGTCAATAAGGAAACTTCCACACAAACAAAAAACTATGCTAAAGGAAATCTTGATGTTAGTTGATTAAATTGATAGTCATTTCTGTGACCGAAATGGCAAGGAAGGAAACCTATATTTCTGTTACCTAAATATTATCAAAATGCGAAGAATGTTCCCCATATAATGGAGGTATGATTCTTCCCTTCATATTGTGTGAAAGATGCTTATGTTCCTTCTGATGCTGCTCATCTATACTATATACATTCTCAAATAGTATATAGTATAGATGTGCTATACTATATACTATTTGAGAATGTGTTCCCCATCGTTGTGTGAGGAATTGCCACATGAAAATACCAAATAATTAATAAAATTGTCTGAAATTTAAATTTAACTTTTGAACTGAAAATGAAAAAATTTGAGCCTTTAAATTTGGATCACATCTGCAAAGTTTGAACTTAAAAAAAAAGTGCCGACATTTAAATTAATTGAGTCCGTTCAAGATTTATTGAGAATGAAAATTATTGATGTTAGTTGGCAAAAAGAGTCGTGCTAGGGGGACAAAAAACCGAACATAAATTTGAACAAAAAATGACGTGGCATATGCCACATCAATAGATGTCTAATTATAAACACAATTTATTCTTTCTATTTTATTCATAATCTTCAGTCTTCACCCCCGAATTTTTATTAATGACCTGTTGCCATACAAGTCACTTTATGTTTAACATTTTGTACAAATTTTTGTTCACCCAGATTTTTCAAAAGTGTGTCATCAATAGGAAATTTCCACACAAAAAAACTATGTTGAAGGAAACCTTGATGTTAGTTGATTAAATTGATAGTCATTTCCATTACCGAAATGGCGAGGAAGGAAACCCATATTTTTATTACCTAAATGTTATCGAAATGGCGAGGAATGTCTATGATTCTTCCCTTCATATTTTGTGAAAAAAATCGTGTCTAGTTTTTTGGAGTAAAGAATGTGTTCGGTGTTTGGAGGTATGATTCTTCCCTTCATATCGTGTTAAAAAATCCGTGTTTGGTGTTTACATTTTCTCCGGTAATTCTCTTCTCCCACTATGTTCTCTTATCTCCCAGTGATTGACAAAAATAAGGAGCGGAGAGAACATTGTAAGTCAGCTCGCTTGGCGCGCAAGAGGAAATTAGAAGAGCAAAGACAAGCCCGCAAATTTGGTGAGTTTTTCCTTCATAATTTACAGTCGTATAATATCATAGCCGCCGCCGAAGAACTGTCCAGCAAAGCATGTCAAAGCTAAATAAACTGAGGAATCGGAGATATATCTCCCATTGATGTTAAAGCTATGGAGTAATTTTGTTAATTAGACTGATCTAATAAATTCTTTCCGATGTTTTGTATTTGACAATGATGGAGTAATGGTGCCCACAACATTACTCCATAGCTTAGAGGGAATGGCAGGATTGAATGGGAAAATCTACACCATTTCCTTCCATCAAATTTTAATCTTGAGTCTGCATGAATGCAAAAGCAGTGGAATATGATACAATATAATCTACTGTCGTATGATGACTTATAATTTACTATTAATAACTTACTGATTAATATTTATATTAAAATTGTCAATTTAGTACGTTACGATAAATTCAAATTATGGTAAAATTCTTAAATGTCATGATTAACCATACGCCGGATGGATGGATAAATTCTTAAATTCCCGTTAATTCTCCAATAAAATATGAGCTTACTTATTCGTATTGGGAAAAATTGCACCGGTGGTACCCATATTTTAACTTTTGTTATACTTTAGTACTCATATTTTCGATTGTTGCATTGGTGGTATCCAAATTTAAGTTTTGTTGCATTCTTGGTACGAACATATACTAGAATGACCATTTTACCCAAAAACTTATTTCCCATAAACTGCCACTCATAATAATATTTGTTTTTTCTTCCAAATATTTACAATAAATACACTTCTTCCAAATATTTACAATAAATACACCCGGTCCCTCCCTTAGCAAATACCAACACCATAATCCTCACCACCGCCACCACCACCACAACCATCATTGCCATCTTTCACCCTACAGCCAACTACCATTACAATATCGCCCAGGGGTCTGCTCTAGAGTATCATCCTAAATCTGAAGACCCAAACCCAGCTGCCGATCATTACCCCCAATCAATCCATGCGAAACCTTATAGTCCTCCACAACTACCCTCCCACTCATTTCGACCATTCACAACCATAAACAGACCCCGATTCGGACCCAACCCTATTGCGTTCCACCGAATTCGATCAAACCCTTGCCCACTATGAAAAACTCAATCACATTGGCCATGGAAGTCGGCGAAATAGAAGTTGAACGCGAAACCCTTCTACAACCACCGCCTTCTTCTTTGAGCGGATTCGAAATACAACGCTTGGAAGACGATAATGCATAGAAGGTGATAGAGAAATTGGGGTTTGTTATTGAAGGTGGAGACCGATATTGATGTGGTAGGAAACCAGTTATTTTCTTCTCCTTTTCTCTCCTTTTTTTTGTTGCAAGCTGATAAGGTGTTTGACGAATTGAAGTTTATGGTTATTGTGACAAATTGTCACTGGTAATTATGCCAGAGTTGGAACTGATTTGGCATACAAGTTGAAACCAAATTGGATTTCACGTTGTTGTTGTTGGTGGGTCGGTTTGTGCTTGAAATTGAAGAAGGAATCATGACTTAGGGTTAGAAGAAAAATATGATAGAGTAGGTGATTTGTTATTAAATAGGTTCAAAGCTTCTTCTGGCGATGTTAATGTTGATTGTTTGGTGGTGTTGCTCTATGATGGGGGTTGGTGCTGGGGTTGGTGTTGGAATTGAAAAAGAGGTTCCAAGTGTAAATTATAGCAAATATTATAAGGATCAAATATAAGTTTAGGGCTAAAGTATAATAAAGAATAGTTATGTGCAAGAACGTGGGAGACATTAAGGGCATAATGGTCTTTCAAATGCAATGGGTACCAAGACTGCATTAAAATTTGGGTACCACCATTGCTACAATTGAAAATATGGGTACTAAATGGGTACTACCGGTGCAATTTTGCCTTCGTATTGCGGGTTCTTTCTCTTGGTAAGATCATTCGAATATTGATGTTCCTCCAATTTAGGGCAATTCAAAATCTTTTACATTTCTTAATTTGGTAAGTAGTAATTGCAATTTTTTCACATGATTTGAAGCTATTTTCTAGCAGATTATCATATTAATTACGTTTGAAAATTCTCATGTAATTGCTCCTCAAAAAATGTAAAATTCTCCCTTGATTATCCCTTGATTTTGGCCGTTAACGCATATTGCTAATGAAATCTTATTCTGAAAAAAATAAGTCGTTGATTACGATAATTAACTATTAATAACTTATCGAGTAATTTACATATACTAAATTGTCAATTTAGTAGGTTAAGATAAATTCAAATTATGGTAAAATTCTTAAATGTCATGATTAACCAGTAACAGGATGGATGGATAAATTTTTAAATGCCCGTTACTTATCCCTTGATTTGGGCCATTATGACGGTTTTTTCTTGCGATATATTTCTTGGCTTAATTGCTGATTGGACACTCCCATTTTTCCATAAATGGATGATGACAGTCTCTAATTGTGTTTCCCATTTAATAATTATATTATCTTATATATTACAAACATTAAAACGTGTGTGTGTATGTGTGTGTGTATATATATATACATATATAATCTATATGTATTTTTTGTCATTCTTCACTATTTTTCTCTCATTTTAAAATTTGGTTAACTATTTTTTTCTTAAAATGTTGTTCAATTAATAATTTTTCGCAAGATTTTTTTACAGCTTCCCATGAATAAGTAAGTTTAAATCTACTTGCCATTACATTTCATTGTTTCTTCATAAGCTCATAATGTTGAAACTATGGTGGATAAAAAGTAATTGAAATTAATATGTTAGAAAAAATTACAAAAATCAAATCAAATAATTTATTAGTTGAATTAAACAATCAATCATCATATCCAAAAAAAATTAGTAGTTTTTTTTTTTAATTTCACTATTCATTATTGCATATCTCTGAAACAAGGTTGTTGTATTAACATAGGACATAACTAATTTTTAATCCTAAAACGGGTATGAAAAAGAAACAATCACTAAAAATAAATAATAAAAATTCTAACAACTAACTGGCCTACAATTTTTGTTAGATATTCTCTATTACTAATTATATTATCATTTATTGATGAAGAAAAAAACCGTCCGTGCATTAGCTCAAAGCTAGTTGAAAACCTAATTCATGAAATTCCTTTTGAAAGGAACCTAATTCATGAAATTGAAGAGCCAAAGAAGCCTAATTACACTACAAGTCCCCTCTTTCGTATGGCTGAAGAAGGTTCCTTCATACCTTCCTTTGGGGGATAAAAGATATTTACCTCCGCTCCCTCTCTTTCTTACTGGTTTGACTTTTTCAGTTGAAATTAATTCACTTTGACCCGGTGATTTGGATAACAAGACGATGTAATTTAAATTGCATTGTTTTATTATCCAAATCCCCGGGTCAATGTGATCCAGTGAATTGTGATATGAATATGAACAGGAAGAAAGAGAGTGAACGGAGGAAGTATGAATTTTTGCCCCTGGGAACAAATAGTTGCAAGGTTGTTGAGTTCTTTGTGATACTCTCATTTTGGCTTTGCTTCATGGCAGAGATGACTAATGAGCGCTTTATGTATTTCACTTGATTTGTAGGGAACAAAATTGAGATATAAAGCGGGAAGCTTTGCAAAGGTCCTTTGTGAGTTTGCTGGATTCAGATTTGAGTTTATTTGGTGCAAACCAGTAACAACTCTTTAGGAGGAGATAAAGAAAGTCTTGTAGCCAACAAATCTTCCGTGCTATGTTGAATGGGTTAGGATGTTGTTGAGTCCATATTGACAGAAATATCATTTGAGAAGAAAATTATTTCTTCAGTAAATTTGACTAGTTGAGAAAGATCCATCTTGGTTTGAAGAACGCCAGAGCTGTTTGGAAACAAATTGGACTCAATTGGGGTACACTCATGTTATTTAGTCTTAGGGCTCTGCGACTTGAATTTGACAGTGGATGGCTATTGAGGTGGAAGGTTGTGGTAGTTATTGGTGAAATTAAATCTTGAATTACTGACTTCATAGTCTTCAAGGCCAAGATTTTTTTCTTTCAGGCTGAGATCGAAAAAAAATTTAGTCTCCTTCTTGTATAGGGTTTACAAACTGTCAGGAGCTGTTTGCGGGAAAATGGGTCGATGAGATTCGTCTTGCATTGCCACAGATTTACCCTTTATTGAGGCATCGATGTTGCGGGTGAAGATTTTTGGGGTTACTATGCAAGTTGGTTGATGATTTCATAACCGCCATAGACTTTACTGGAAGTGTTGTTCATCGAATTCGAATTTGTGGGATTTTAGCCGGCGATGGCAGAAGTTTGCTGGAAATCGTTTTTCACTTATTTCAGCCTCGGGGGAGGAAAACATGTGACCAGATGCTGAAAAAAGGCAGTAACCCCATCATCAGAGACTCGTAGGCATAAGTTATCAGGTTGAGCTTGTTTATCTTAGCCAGCGGTCGCATAGATTTTACACGGGGTTTTCTTCCTTCAAATTCGTCGTTTTTTTGGATAGTGTAAGTGAGGGCGACAAAAGGTTTGGACTTTTTGGGTATGGCCGGAATGTGACCGGCAAGTCGTCGGGTTACGCTGGGAATCTCCACTTGCAGGGTTTCGCTGGGAATCTCCATTTATAGTGAATGTCATGACCCTCTTTCCCGGACTCCGATTAACTAAGTCGAGATCGAGGGTCGAGACCGGCCACCAAGGTCTTGAACAAAACTCATGTGGTTTGAACCGTTTAAGAATCATAATGAAACTTAAATTAAGAAAGTCGAGTGTGGAAGCGAGTTTGAATTCTTGGAGTCAACATGAAAGTTTAAAAAAAATCAAAGTAATTCTTATAAATTTTGTTGATAGCGAGTTATAAAAAAATAAAAAAAATTTGGTTAATTATGAAAACTAACTTTTTGCAGAAATGTTTAAAGTCCTGAAAGTGTCATTTTGAAAATTTGTCGGTTCAACCACACTGAGCAGACTAGAGACACAACTAAACGCAAACAAAACTGTTTACCTCAAATGATTCAAAAGTGCCAATTACTCCAAAAGTCAAACTTCAAATAACACATGAACCATAAGTTTTCCAAATGTTTCCACCAAAATATTAGATGCCATAATCGCGTACTAGAGTCGTAGTAGCTAAACACAAACCAAAACATTGATAGTAGCTAAGTTCACCAACGGCCCAGCCTCGAAATCTCTAACTTCCCGCCTGCACTGTGTCGCCTGAATTAATATTTAGTTCAAAAAATGAGCCACAAAACTCAGTGAGAGCTTTTCTCCCCTTTAGTTTTAAAATAACGTATTTATCAAAAATATACTGATAATTGAAAAATGAGCTTACCAGTTAAAGCCAAACTAAGATCATATTCTCAAGAGCGCCAAATAGTCACATATTAACAAAACAAATTCCCAAAATTTTCATATCACTATCACATAACTAATTTAAGATTCTGTTAATGCCCTTGGTAACCATCGTTTTTCAAACAGAATTTTGACATGTCCAAATACGCCATTGTTGTGGCACATCGCATATCATATATCTGCGACCGGGCTGAAACCATCTATTATATCCCGATGGTCGGGCATAAACCATCTATTATATCCCGATGGCAGTGCCCGAAAATACTCAAGTGTCTCAAGGCATAACTTCGTCTCAAAGTGTTTAACTAATATATTTGACACATATTTTTCCCAAAGTTGTAATACCGTAAACATACTAAAAGAATAATTTCTATTAAAGGAGGGCACAAAAAGTTACGTGTTAATCACTTCAAATGATTATTTGAAAGTCATAGGATCAAAATTTCATTGTTAGAACATGAGTCAAAAGTTCTTACAATTTAGTAACAAAATGCAACATTTCAACAAACTAATAAATTTGATAAAATATAACTTGTTGCAAAATTATAATCTTACTCACAGTGTTGCAGCGTTCGTACACGAAGAGAGACGTGCCCAAATAATCCGAAGATCTTACTAAGATGCCTCAAACGATGCTCTAAGAGTCTCCAAAAAGAAAGGAACCCAAATGACGCCTTAGAATGTACTCTCTCTCTCTCTCTCTCTCTCTCTCTCTCTCTCTCTCTCTCTCTCTCTCTCTCTCTCTCTCTCTCTCTCTCTTTTCTCGTGTGCTCTCAAACACTCTCAAACTCTCCTTCTTCTTCCTTTCTCTCTTAAATGAGTAGCCAAAATAACAAGCTTGGGGTTGGAGGATTTCACAACACACCTACTATTTATAGTACTCTAGTTGAGTACTTCCTCCGTTTCTTCTCTTTCAAGTGAGAGAGAAATTGCACATTTATTAAGAACCAATGCTCATTTACATATTTACCCCTGATAATTCATAAAGTAGTGTAAACGCACCAATTGCTGATACATGATTAAATTGCTATAGAAGGGTAAAAAGTTATTTAACTATCAAAACTTTCCAAAAATGGAAAGTAAGCTGAAAGAGAACAAACTTCCGTTTTAGGAAAGTAAGCTGAAATAAAAGAAACAGAGGTAGTAATTTTCAATAAAATGTCACATCACATCCAATAAAAAGAATAAGACAATTATTCAAAAATGATGTGTTTAACCCTCAAGGATCTTAGAGTAAACTAGGCTACATTGACAAGACAAGTTATTTGACAATGACAACTCATATTGACAACATATTTTACAAAGCAACAATATTTTTACATTTATTCTTTACAATGACAACTCATGACAACACACTTTTTTACAAGATACTCATGTATTTGACAATGACAACTCTTCTTTGACAAGACAACACATATTGACAATGACAACTCTTCTTTGACAAGATAACACATATTGACAATGACTACTCATCTTTTATACCATTATTTTATTTGTATAATATTTCATGATGTTAAATATTTATAACATTCTCTAGTATTCTAGATTTACACACAAAGTTTTCTTGTATTATCAAGTAGCCCCAATTTATCATTGTACACAAATATATTATTATTTAATTATTTTGTAAATAAAATATGCTTACTAGTAAATCAATTCCTCCTAACTGAAATTAACATGTAGGAAGCCAAATTGATCATATTAAGATAATATTTCGGGTTTAGTGAACATGTGGCATCGCAGTGAAAGAATTGAGTCCCTGTAGAGATCGAATACTCTTCCTACGAATACGAGATCTCTACAGGGACTCAATTCTTTCACTGTGATGCCACATGTTCACTAAACCCGAAATATTATCTTAATATGATCAATTTGGCTTCCTACATGTTAATTTCAGTTAGGAGGAATTGATTTACTAGTAAGCATATTTTTAATATGATCAATCTTGTCACTAGCCCTTAATACAACAAAATAACACTTCTAGCCTCTGAACCAGCTAGCTAGTCAAAAGGGTCCAAGAAAACTACTTTTCGACCAAAATACATACCTCCAAAAAAAGGCACCATAAGCTCAAAACATACAACTATCAAACCACAAACCAGATTCCAGACTATCCAAACGAACCCCATCTCGACAGCAGATATAGATGAAGAGATAATGTGAAAATCCAAACATCAACTAGACATCAATACGATCTGAAGAGTTAGACTACTGAAGCTTATCCCGAGCATCTTCACACTGCGTAGAATAAGAGTACTGCTTATCTGCAGCAAGCAAAAACCAAAGAATAAGATCCTGAGCAGATGCAAGCAAAATAATTATAACCCTCATCAGCATGTGGTGGAACCATCTGCTGCGTCCTCCAATATCTTTTATATTCGTAACATGATTTGCCAAAAGAGAAACAATTGCGCGCTTGTAAGTACACTTGTTCCTGAGAACCAATAGAAGTCTCAAGAACTTGCTTGTTTATGTGTCTCCAAATGACCTGAAGAATTTCTGTAATCCAAAACCAATCCATGTTGTGCTCAGTGCTATTGGATCGTAGCCAGCCCAACTTTGAATGGAAAGATTGGAGTTTGGCTTTCGTGAAATGGGTACTCTCCTCCAAAGATATTTGGAATTTATACAATTTAAGAACAAGTGCGAATCGGATTCAAGGACTGAACCACAAGAGTGAAAAAGTGCATTTACAGGATTTATACGCTTTTTGAGATTCACAAGAAAGGGGCTTGTTTTGGAGAGAATTTTCCAAATCAAGGAATAGAACTTAGAAGGAATTGCTGCATATCAAATCTTTTTCCACGGCAATATTGGACGAAGAGGGACTAGTTTTGAGGTCGATAAATTTGGTGTGTGAAAGACAGAAGCAAGGAGCTTTTAACAGGACTGAACATAGCAGCTTCCATTGCTATTGAGACTCCAGTATGGTTATAAGTCGTTTGATCATGATCAATAGGAGTGGATAAAATTTGATTCGCTAACCAAGGAGGGAAAGAGAGTGGAGCAGATCAGTCTTCCAACAACCTTAAACTTTCTCCATAAACTGAGAAACCCATTTGTATGAATCCAAAATTCCCATCTCTCTCAAGTTCCATCTGATTGAGCCTCCAGGCACATCATTCACCCAACTGTTTCCAGTCACAGCAACGTTTTTACCACTGCCTTCCAAAATACTTATGTTAATGAGATCTATCCCTTTGCAAATGGCTTTCCAAGCACCCGAGGAAGAAGGACAAAGATTAACATACATGAAGGGTCTACGAGAATAGTTTTTGGTGAGAAAATAAGAAGAAAAGAGAGAATCTTGATGATTTAAAACCTTTCACGAAGCTTTTGCAATAAGAGCTTGGTTGAAGAGCAAAGGGTTCTTAAAACCTAATCCTCCTACTTTTTCCGGAGAGCAAAGCATGTCCCACGAAGACCAATGAATACCCTTCTTTGAAAAATCACCAAACCAAAAAAAAAATGAAAAGACAGAGGCAATCTTATTGCATGCTAATTTTGAAAAAAGAAAAACTAGCATTGGAAAAACCAAGAAACTAGAGAGAACCGATTTAATAAGTGTCACTCTACCAGCCATATTTAAGAGAAAATCCTTCCAACACAAACATTTATCATGAATTTAATTTAAATTGGACAAAACATTAGAAGACAAAGATCTTCTATTAAGTATTATAAAAATGAATACCCAAATATTTACCTAATTCTTGTTCTTGAGCATTTAAAATTTCCAACATTTCTTCAGCACTACAATTTGGACTGACAATAATAAAAGATTTTTAGAAATTAGCAAGTTGCCTGGATTTCTTAGAATACTCATGAAGAATATTGCAAAGTGTAAATCCTACATTATATTGAATTTAAAAAATGATTTCATATGCAAATTAAAAAATGAAAGATAGGTGCTATGAATCTATTAAACAAAATTTCACGTAAAAGATTGTCATGGTGAGCCCTAAGTGAAGTACTAGATAAAACCCCGTCACGTGAGTCAAAAAGAAAAGGAGAAAGTGGGTCTCTTTGAAGAAGACCCTAGAGGGATAAACAGATTCAGTTAAAGAACCATTAACAATGATTGAATATGGAAGATTTGACACACATTGAATTATAAGACAAATAAAATGCATTGGAAAGTGCATTTGATGCAAGCCATGTTCTAAAAAATCTCATCTAAGTTTGTCAAAAGGCTTTTGAAATGTCTAATTTTACTGCCGCCATTTTTAAACCTCTTGGGTTAGAACTAGATTAAATGGTATACATTAAATATCAGGCAATCATTAAATTATCTTGTATGCTCTGCTCCGCAACAAACTCATTGTGAGAACTAGAGATTAGAGAGGGAAGCACAAATTTAAGACGATTATCTAAAACTTTGGCAATTATTATATATACCACATTACATAAACTGATATGTCTATAATCCCATACACATGATGAATTAGGACATTTTGGAATAACCACATGTGCAAGATGAAAAGATCTCTCTATGAACTTAAGCAGTCACCAAGGCAATAGTACAAGAGGTTTGACAGATTCATGTTCAAGATTGGTTACCACAAGTGTGAGTATGATTGATGTGTGTATCACAAAGAGTTGCATAGTGGATCACGTAGTTACCGAGTTATGTATATTGATGATATTCTGATTGCAACTTGGGATATCAAGGACATCCGAAAACTGAAGAGGTCCCTTAGCACGGAATTCGAGACGAAGGATCTGGGATCTACTAGCAAACTATTGGGAGTTGAGATCTATAGAGGCAGGAAGAAGAAGCACATCAGGAGTACATCAAGAAGATCTTGGCAAGATTCGGGATGTTATCAGCTAAAGTTATAGATACTCTTATGGCAACTAACAGCAAGCTGTGAATGTACACCGTTCAATTGAGGAGGATAAGGAGTACATGTCAAAGGTTCCATATGCTAGCGCAGTTGGAAGCCTCATGTATGCTACGGTCTGAACTCGACCGGACATAGCATTCTCTGTTAGTGTGGTTAGTCGTTTTATGGCTCATCCGGGTAGGGACCACTAGCAGACGGTAAAGCTGATATTCAAGTACCTTAAGGGCACGTCAGACATTGGCCTATGCTATGGGTCAATTGAAAACATCTTGGTAGTTGGTTTGTCGGATTCATACTATGCTGGGGATGTTGATAGTAGAAGATCAATGACGGGCTATGTATTTGCTCTAGGAGCATCTGTTGTGAGTTGGAAGGCTACGCTACAACCGACAGTGACTTTCTCCACCACGGAGGTGGAGTATATGGCTCTAGCATAAGCAGCAAAGGAGGCAATTTGGCTCAAGGGAATGGTCAATGATCTAGGGCTACATCAAGATCAAGCGATAGTCTACTTTGATAGCTTGAGTGCAATTTGCTTAACTAAGGACCAAGTTCATCATGAAAGGACCAAGCATATTGGTGTCAGGTATCACTTTCTGAAAAGTGAGAGAAGGATCAAGGTGATGAAGGTGGGGACTGCTGACAACCCTGCGGATATGTTCACCAAGCTAGTTCCAAGGAGCAAGTTCCAGCATTGTCTGAAATTGGTCAGCATTATGAGTCAGTGAGCCCTTTGGGGCATGTCGACCCGGCTTGGTCCAATGAGTCTCTGTGACGGGATTCATACGGAGGAGAGAAGACAAGCTTTGTTAATAAGGAGGAGGAAGCTTCGTTGCAGACGAGAGACTTCGAGTCAAGGTGGAGATTTTCTGGGAGTGCCTTGAAGCTTAGAAGATACTCAAAGGATCAATGGAGAAGAGAAGTCTTCGCACGAAGAGAAGTTGTCTTCGTGCGAAGACAAGTGTTAGCCAAAATCCCAACCTCTTCTTCGAAAAGGTCGATGTATCTATTCAAGAAGGCCTTCGCACGAAGACAGTCCGAGAGCAGGATAATAAGGATGGAATTATTTCCTTATTTGTTCGGGGCGATTTTTGGGGCTATAAAAGTATCATTTGGGGTCATATGAATGTATGTAAACATCTTTGGTCGTTCCTACTCAATGAATGACGGTCTTTCTTCCCCTTGGACATAGTTAGCTCGATTTGAGCCAACGGACCTCGTTAAACTTGTTTTTTGCATCTTTCTTTTATTGTTCGTGAGGTGTGAGTGACCGTGAGAGGTATAAGAGAACCAATAAATTATCTTGATTCATTGCATCTGAGGAAACGGCGCAGTTCAAAGGCTGAGATGCCTCAGTATTTAACCCTGGGAATAGGGGAAGAGGAGAATTTTGATGATGTGAGAAGTCATTTGGGTGGTCAAGTGGAGAGAGAAAAACTTCTTCAGGGGATGAGAGTTCATCAAGTGTGAGGACGAGATATGTGTTGAGGAAATTCATCGTCGGTGGGGGATGAGAATGAATTATCAGGGGGAGGGATCTGCTAAGTGGTAAACTTGGAATCCATGGGCATGGTCTTGAATGGACCATGTGAGGAGAAAGCTTTCATGAGGTAAGTGAACAGAGGTTTCCCAGCAGTGATTAAAAACTTATGGTACAACAGAACATAGATTGAGCATATCGTGCCTCTAGATTTTCAAGAACTTGAACTAAATTAGAACTGCGTATACACCACCATTCCACATCTATTCTATAAAACAGCATGGTTTAACTAACTTCTGGCTTTTCAGCCTTTAGATTAAATAAATCAATTTCATCCCTTAGATCTCACCTACCACCCACTTAACTACCCACTACTTAACTACTACCCACTACTTGAAAATTTACCCTCTCTCTCAGAGTAATTTACGTAATTATCAAAAGTGTATAGAAAACATGACTTGATGGATATTATATAAAATTACCGGAGACGCCATTTTCATCTTCTCCTCTAGCAAAATCGATTATGAAACGTATTTTTTGGGTATTGCCCTCTGGCAGGGGCAATCTCCTAGTCTATAATAAACCTTACAGATTCGTTTATAGCGAAAGAATACCCATTTGGGGGGCTCATTCGGTGGTTTGACATAAGCCCCAGGAATAAGGGCTTGATCAGTCCTCACCAGAAACTTTATCTGAAAGCCTTGCATATTTATCGACCGATCCAAAGACCAGTCAGCATGTAGAAGGTCTCCAGCCAATCTGCCCAATTTTTCAGCTGTGTCAAAATCAAAACCCTCCATTAGGACATCATTATCTTGAAATATCCATGGTTGGAAAACCCAGTTCAGCTAGTGCTTGATTATTTTTTTCTTTCACTGAAAATCATAGTTAAACTATGGAAAGAAACAATCAATTCATGCATAAGGAACTCCTTGTCAAGATAATTTTAAAATGGAAAAAAATACACCGATCGTTTATGCTCGATCCGGACATTACCACGAGTCTTCCATTCAAGACCAATTTCTTGTTGAATAACCGCCGGAGAATCCGATTTCAGGCCTAAGAAAGATGTTATCAGAGAGTCCTTTCAAAGTTCCCTGAAAGAAAAGACCTTTGTAGGGTCAAGGTGAACTATGAACCCTCTTTCATCTAGCCTCGCTTGGAGCGAATCGTTAGAAGACCCTGAACTAAACGGCGGCAGTGGAAAAGAATTCATATTGAAGCCTCAAAAGTAGGAGGGCACAGAGGAAAGCGAGGATCCGACAAAGAGACGAAGAAACAGTGGACAAACAAGAAGGAACACTAGGAGAGGAAAACACAAAGCAAAGAAACACAGAAGGAACAAGAAGCGGAAGCGTTAGGCAAGAGGAAGAAATAAAGAAAGGAGAGAAGGGAAAAGATCCATAATGCAAATGATTGCAAATCTGGGGAAACAGCAAAGAACAGTGAAGGGAAAAGCAAAATATCTCCGGGGCATGGAAATGAAAGCTCGAGGAGCAGAGGTAGGCTCTAGAGAGAGAGCACCACTCCTCTTACCTCAATCTAAAATAGCTTTGTTACTTCTCTTACCCCAATCTAAAATCTCTCATTATCCCTCTAGTGCAGTTGTGCCTCTCCTCTTAAGAATTTGTGGCTCCGGCGCTGAGTACACGAAAGATGTTCCCAGGCTTCTTTAAGATTAATTGACTAACATTTGAAAATTAATAAAGTACTCAACAACCATTATTACATGATGACTACTACCAGGATGTTTTTCACCTAAAACTCGGATCAAATAAATCAAAAATTACTGCATACGTCCATGTTTTCTGGTAAAAAAAAAAAAAAAAAGCTTTTCATTTACGTTGATTGAACAGTTGTATACACTGTCAGGCCTCACAAAATTAGTACTCTCGCCTTCGATGGCACTGCTACATACATCTAACCCTTTTCATTATATATATAATACATATTAACAAATAACCAGTGCAGTTGTTCCATCCAAATATATCAAGTCCCCATTTCCAGTAGATGTCTGGACAAAGTAAGTGCGGATTCCATCGTATTAAGCCCATGTCGATTTGGGACAGCCGTTCTGAGGTGGGCCATATCATTGTAGGGGAATGACTTCAATGACCATCAACAAGTTCCTTCTTCAAAATAATTGGAAGAAGAGACTTGTCGATCCATCACCAAATGATTTCAGATCTGCAGGTTTCACCACAGCCCTGCAAAGCGGGCACGTCCTTTCCCTCTCAAACCTGCAAACACACACCACGATTCCTCATTATTACCATAAATAGGCAACTTCCACACCATCAAGACTGCAAACAAGACTAGCTACTAGCCATGCGTCCACCTATTCAACTTTTAGTTTGGTCTACTCTGATTAATAGTTTCATGCAACCACGATATACATATGTCAACTCACTGTACAGGTACAGGTACAGGTACAGGTACAGGTACAGGTACAGCAAGCTACACGGAGGATAGCAAACTAACCATTCTGAAACACAATCTTCACAAAATATGTGTTTGCAACGCAAAAGGACTGGCGCATGCATCTTTTCCTGGCAAATAGCACACATATCACCCACTGCGTTGACCTGCATTCGGTAATGGAGAAATTAAACACTTTGATTACTTCACGTGCAAAGTGAAAACTATTAAGCCACATACCAACAATTTACAAGCATCATAAGCACACAGGCACACACATGGGGGTCAGTGCAAACACAGCAGCATATATGGGAGTCGGTGCAATCACGAGGTTGTAAATATTTTGGTTGAACTGTTAAAGAAAAACATTTATTGGATCCCAGGTCCGAACACCTATTTAGATAAAATGATTTAGAAAGAACTAAGGTTTATTGAGTAGACTATCAAGCGGAGGAACGACAGAACTGTGGTGCTGGATTCGTGTGATTAAGCTCAGTACACCTCTTTTGGAATAATACTATAACCTGACGTGCAATATTTGCAACAAAAAGAAGCTGATGCTGATGAAAACAAAAGACAAAACGAATAAAAACACGTCAGACGAGCTAAAAAATAATCAACCACCAAAAAAGGCTTGCCCCTCTTCGTGAAGAGTAAGCAGGTGTTAGGCCAAGAACCACTTATTTGGGAATTACGTAGCCTACTTTAGTTATTATGTATTATGTCAGTTCCCAACAATAAGAAGAAACAAACCTCACTTTTAAAGGTTGTAGCGCCTTCTCCCTTTTCTATCATGAACATAGAGTGTAATAATGTGTGTCATTACACCCAAGAACTACACAACAGACTAAAAAGGGAAATTGCCGGCAGCATCATGAATTCACAAACTGGATAACCACGTAGCAGTTATTGATGTTCTTGGTAGTGACCGAAAACTTAAGGAGTCTACTCTAGTTTGAAACAAAGAGATGTAGAGAAGTGTCTCTTCATGCTGAGAAACATCTTTGACACCAGATAAAAAAGTTTAAACAGTTCAAAAAGCCGTGGTGACAACTATGAGGACCATGGCAGAACAAAGTATATTGTCTCCCTTATGAATCAGTTCACCTTATGATTAACACTATCATTGAATTTTCAAGTCTTTTGGTTGGGTTTTGTGCATTGATTGTAAATCTCAAGACTGACTTCTGTTTAAACCCTTGAACAAAACAACTCGGCATCGAAAACCCAAACCAGCAGAGAGAAGCCATACCTAAAAATCATAAGCAATGTCCACTAGATTAATAATCAGCTTTCAACCAATTGGAAAACACTTGAAAGGATCAGTTCCTAGAAACAATCATTCATGACCAAAAAATGAAGCTGCAAGCCTGCAACCAACACGTCTATCAACTAGGAACCCATTGTTTCCATGTCAAAAAAAATCACTATCAAATGGGTTCCTCATTTTCAAAAGGTATTTGACAATTTCCCTCAATACTAGCAACTTGACCACATAAGAAGAGATGAGTTCGTTTCAGCAAAAAAAAAAAAAAAAAAAAGAAGAGATGAGTCCGCTATTTGATTTGTTCATTGCCATGTTTCAAGCGCCACCAAGAATGCAAGACCAATTCAATACAACCAATAAATTGAATTGACCTAAAACAATTTAAGTCTTGTAACAAATACACAAACTCGCAACGCAATCGAAGGTGAACAACAGAGTCCGCACCTCTTTAACCTAAAAATTATCTATTTGTAAACAACTAGAATATAACCCCTGCCCTCAGGGCACTACCAAACAAACATCAAAGATATTCTGAAGAACAACTACAAAAGTATTCTTATGTTATAATTTTTTTGAGCTTCTATTGTGATTAAATTTATTTTAATAATTTTTATTTAGTAGGAACTGATCTCGCAAAAAAAAAATCACTGGCAATTTAGCTGCAAAATATAAAAAAAATATTAAAATAAATTTGAGTAAAAAAATTCAATTCGCATTTGTGGGGTTCAAAATTTGTGGGAGCACTCTAAAAGCTTAGTCCCATGCAACTCCCAAAACTCCCTCAATACCAATGTGGTCCTTACAAATTTAATGTTTTTGAAATGAATTGGGGGATTTTTGTGGTCCCAATATATCTAAATGTGGCATTCTAAGATTTCTTTTCATAACTTTTTAAACAACTTTTGTTAATACAGGTATCAATTCAATGTTTGAGATGCAAACAATCTAATGGTGTAAAAGTCATTTCGAAGTAAACCGTGTTGTGTTATTATATAGATGATATCAAACAATAAGATAGTCAATTGTCAATAGTAATAATTTGCGCAAAGTATGAACTATCCCCCTTTTCAATTGCCACCGAATTCTAGAAAGCCTGTGCACTTTCGGAAGTCCTACATAAGTCCCTAAGCTTCAAAAGAACCCCGCAGGACAATGATATCAACAGCTATAGCCGGAAAAAATTGAACCAACTCCGGAAACGCCTTCAAAGAGGAGTAGCAGATACTAAAGCTTAAGAAGCATTATGTTCATTTTTAAAGTCCTCGTTCAATCTTTACAAACAGATATTCCAGGTATGACTTCGAGATTTGACACAAAAGTGCATGCAGTATGAGGTCTCGCTCACCCCTGAGTACCCAGACATAGCACGCCATGCTCAATGCTCACCTTTGCTAGAGCCCCCACTCTTCGAGTAGCTCACAAAAGAAAATAAAATAACTCCACACCAATTTCCGGAAAAAATGTACAAGTTTCAAACAATAACTTGCGGGCTCAACTTTACACAAAATGATATTCTTTTCATTATCAGATAACCATAGGATATAATAAGTCAAGGTAGAAATTTGCATTTTAATCTCTTCTACGGGATACATCTCAAAATAACCCCTTCAATTTGACAGGATAATCCTCCATCGAACCATTAATATATCGGTCAAGTTCAAAGATTGGAATGAATACATTTTTTTTAATTAGCAATTGATTTATAGCTCCACCAAATTTATAGCTTACTTCTTAGAATCACCACCTGTGGTGCTCATCAAAAAAGCCTATTAAAATTGATCATGGGCTGATACAGATCCTGACACGGAGGATGTGATTATCATCAAGCTACCACAAAACCCTCAGGTCATGTATGGTTGTCATTAAAACATGTGAAGATTCAATTTGGTATGTGATTGTGGTAAAAATCAATGATTTGGTAAGACTGCAAAGTCTACTTTCCGCTCTCACAAACTCCTTTCAACCACGAGTCCAAGAATTCAGCATAATGTAACGTAGTAAAATCGATGATGATACAGACGTGGTAGATCTTAAGCAAAACAAGTTCATGGCAAACAGGTTTGGGAAGTCATTCAGTATGAGATCCCCCAACCTAGCAAACAACCACCTCCAAAGTAGCAAGCTCGTGGTCAACTATAAATTTGGAACTAACAAAAATTAGATCACCCAACCTAGCAAGATCATTCAGGCACTTGAGAATGGATGGTAGACATAGATTACTGGAAAGCTTGGGGTTATCTTGAGTTTGCGCGTCTCAGCTATACCATTAGAAAGAGAAAGTTCGCAATGTCCTTATCAGTGATAGAAGTGCAGGTACATCATTATTCATAGACAACCAATAAGGGACGTTTAATCTAACAAAACTGGTTCAACGCCAACGAAATATGACTGGTGAATTGGTTCGGCGCCAATGAAATATGACTGGTGAAGCAATGATAACTGGTTCAGTATGTATAAGAGCACTTTGCATCTAACTGTGCTAACAGTAAGTTTAACTAATATGATCGTTCACTCCTTACACATGATTTAAAACTTTATATCTGGCTTGGCTACCTACTAAATACCATTAAAATATTTGAAGACTTTTAATATATTTTTTTATGCGTAAAACACGTGTGAATGTATAGATATCCCCTATCTCATGTTTCAAACAACTATCCCGTTCCATAATACAGTCAACTTAACACAATTTCTAAATTTTTCTTCTTTTTACGTAGGAAATTGTAAGCACTCAAGCAAACTATCCCCCCCCCCCTAAAAAAAGAAGGAATTTCGGAGTATGGCCCATGTAATCCATTTATTTAGACATCATGTAATCCATATTGAGTGCTATGCTAAGAGCATCTCCAATGGAAATTTCAATTCCAATGCTAACTTTAGCATGTGAATAGTGAATTTAGGAATATAAACATTTCATGCTTCAATGTATACATATTACATAACATGAAATCCAACTTTTCATTTCTAAACTACCAATTCTATACCCCATCAACTACCATAATAACCAAATATCTTTTACAAAGTAATGTAACCAAATAGTAATACAGCTCGTTTGTCTTAAAATTTTGCATTAATTTTAGAACTACTTTTGTAACTATCACCCGAATCTAAGCTTTTTTCTCATTTGTTAACTAAAGTTATCAACTTTTTTTTTTCTTTCATGAGGGAAAGAAGAGGTGTGTTCCCAGTATGTTGGGTAGCTTGGATTGTATGCAATGGCAGTGGAAGGATTGCTCAAGTACATGGCATGGACAACTCACCGGGCATTACAAAAAGCTGACTATTATTCTCGAGGGAATACCGTCGTGCAATTTGTGGATGTGGCATGCTTTTTTGGGTAGTTAGATGTAGTTGAAGTGGCAAGTATGTAAACAATAATCAAGAAATCAAGGGATAGAATATTAGTTCTATCTTTAGCACAATCCTATACTTGGTCTTAAATTTGTGACCAAGTATAGCATAATGCTAAAAGGTTTTGAATTGGCACCACTTTTAACACTCCCATTGGAGCACACAAATACATAATTATAGCATTAGAGCAACTTTTAGTATAGCATAATGCTAAAAGTTTTAGACTTCACACGTGACAATGACCTGAATGAAAAATTTCAAGTTTGCCATATAGACTCAAATGACGAATGTACACTACTACAATTTCCCCAATTATGAAGGAAATCCCGTTAGTAAGTCCAAACCAGAAGAGCCAAAATGTAATTCACATTTTCCTTTTTAGAAAATTTCATGATATACCCTTTGCTCGAAATTCAATTTACAATATTCTGCCTTTATGTGTGTCATTTGATAATATACCGAGCCAGCTAATACCGAGCCAGCATATACCATGCCAGCGTAACGGAAAAAAACTAGCTGACATCATACCAACCAGAAGGCTTCAAACTACATATATGTATATAAGTGTGTGTGTGTGTGTGTGTCTGTGTGTCCGTGTGTGTAGATATCTATATATACATACATCTATATATGTATATGTGTATCTATATAGATACACACAGAGACAAACAGATAGATATGCGCACACACATAAATATATGCCTCACACTAAATGCACTTTGGTAAAGATTATGTGAAGCTTGTGACCTAGAGTCCCTAAGAGCTCTCTTTCGCTTGGCCAGCTTTTTATCTCCTAACACTTCTTGACAACAGAGAAGGTATTACCACTATCCACTTTATTTCAACATCTCCTATATTTGTTCTCAAAAACAAGACCGCTGACCTAGTAAATGTAACAACATTAGAAGCTTTCTAACACAACTAGCCAGCTATATTGCAGACAACGCATGCGCTCCTGCGTTGGCCAAATCAAGAAGTGATGTGCCTAACTGTAGCTGTAATCACTACGGTAATATCTACTATTTACATTGAATGTGACAATTTGGCATGCTTTGAAGATGAAAGATTTCAGTTTTACAATACAAATAGATTTACATGCTTATTGGTTGACAACGCAAGTGTTAGTACCTCAATATACTTTGAGTTGTATGATGAATAGGTTTGTTCTTAAATTACACTTCGATAGAGTTTGATAAGAGAAATATCTTTATCTTGTTATGGCTGAAATTGAACTCCATTTTCACAATATAACAAACATCTTAGGATACCCACGATCCCTTTATGGTACCTAACAGAGAAAACATGGGCTCCAATGTCAGGTGCAGGGGGGCTGCTCAAAGCAGGTTCCCCCGATTGTAATTCCAACCAATTTCGTTATGCCAAGTCCCATTTTAGCAACTTAAACCAAATCCTAATTTTCGGATTATTTGGATTAAAGCTTTTGCCAATAACCAGGCCAGCTGACAGAACCTGTTTGATAATTCCTGTTACAAGCCCCACCTTATTGGATGGATTATTCGCTAAGAGTTCATTATTATTGGAAGAGTCCACGAGCTATGAACTGAAATGTGAGTTCATATGATCAAGGTTAAAAGTTTATATGAAAAAAAAGGGAGGATAGCTAATAGCTTTTGCGCAGATTAGAAATTAGTTGTCATTCAGGAAGTTCAGCTCTAAGTTACCTGGAACGCGGATCGTTTCAGTTCGTGGAACGGGAACGGGATCGCGGAACGTCATACCCTATGGAATTCGGTACGCCAAGGGTAGGCTTCTTTCGATACCTTTATAGGAGTTTTACCTTTTTCCAAAATCATGAAGTATAAAACTGCTCAACTTATACAATATTTGAAAGTCAATACTCTAAAATAGATGTAACTTAACGTTTCCAAATTTAAGTTTCCCTTCTACGTAGATACTTCAGGTGAAAGTAGTGAACAAAATTGGGATCGCCAAATTAAGCGATCTGGATCGCTGGTGTTCTACGTTTCGGAACGCGCGATCCAATTCGCAATTCACGGGGGTATGAGTGAATTGTGGTAACATTGGTTCAGCTCTCAGAGTACAAGTATGCTACCCACTGATGTGTACATTTATGTGTTACTGAACGTAAAAAATTGTGTTTCGCCCTTAAGTTTATTTTACGATTTGAAAGCAATCCATTATACATTTAATCGTGGTACAAAGTGGTATAAAGTATAATTTGATACCGTCAATTACAAGAAAAGACGAGCCATACACCCATGACCTGCAGTCCTGTGCTAGAGCGAACTGTTACATGTTATGGAGGGAACGCTCTCAATTGAATTCTTTTCATTTACAATTCATTAAGATGTCTATCTTTTGATTATTGAAGGTACGTAATCTACATATTTTATATATGTAGGATTCGAACTGAAAGTAACCCGGCTCACATAAATTAACAATTCCTTTGGACAACTTATTTTTTATTCTTTCTGGATGTTCCCTATGAGACAGAACAAGGTGCAAAAGCAATTGTTTTTTTAACCACTATCTACCATACAAATCTCACACACACTGTACAAGAAGAGGATAAAAAGATAGAAACATTTAGAAATATTTTTTTACAAGAATAAAAAAAACCATGATATGTGCCATTTAAGGAAGATGCTCAGAAACTTTTGTGAAAGTTAAAAAAATATCTACCTGTTCTGATGTTGCATAAGAGCCGTAGTTTATCTCTATGCGAGACAATGCCTTCAAAGCAGCAATAAAGGATTGAACCTGAAACATCAAGTGTTGGTAAAACAATAGGATAAGAGATTAGTCCACTTGCACAGAATCACCCCATTACAGATAGGATAAGAAATTAGCCTACTTGCACCCCATTACAGATTGACCAACAGCAAGGTACGGTAATTAGATGCTGGGAATGCATATTACCTTCTCAACTACGGATGTCAACTTGAATGTGAGGTAGAGCCCAGTCACTAGTGAAGAAAAGAGACTTCCATATTCTTTATTTAAGAAAAAACGATACCAGACTGGTGCCGGGAGAAAGGCACGATAGAGCAGCAGGGTATATTCGACTAAAGTTAGCATTTGACCCTGTACAATAGACATATGTCAGAATATAAATTAACTGGAACTAAAACAACTTTTGAACACTATCACCGAGAAATGATATGTAGAAATGCAAGCAAGACTAAACATGAACTCACTTGCTTACGGAAGTATCTGCCTCTGCTATCTTTGTAGTACATCAGTAGAATGCACTTTAGAACCATTGCTGCTTGACGAACTAGAGTATCTGCAGGGACAACAGTATGGAACTATGAGTCAAGTGACATGTAAAGTAATATACACACACACACACACTTAAAATAGTACATGTTCGACAATGTCGGTCTCAGAAAAGTTTTTACCATTTAAAAACAAAGCACACCGGTTTTACATAATTTGAAATAGAAGGTATGAATGGGTCCATCTAGCATCCCCAGAAACACGTCACTCTACAAACATGCACAGTTTAATGCCCTAATTTACACAGAGCCAGAGCAATAGGACAACTTGAAATGGACTAGATCACATCTAGCCAATGACATTGGAAATACAAATGGGAAAGAATGATAATGGACAAAATAACTCTAAAAAAAGAAATGGCCATAATACTTATTACATCTTCAGACATGCTTAAGCCCAATCAATTACCCAACAACAAGATAAGACATTACAGAACTAATTTGATGAGATTACACCAAAATGAAGTCAGAAAGATTAAGAGACGTGGAACATGCAAAACGAAGTAACTTCCAGAATCCTGTGTTCTGATTTAACATTCTTAGAAAGATCACATTTATCTAGCACAACACATTATAGAAATGAGGTGCTTCATACATTTACCCCTACCCTAAGAATAAAACAAACGAAGATAAAAATAACAAATGCTTCAACTAGAGAAAGTATTCCACATCACTTACCATTCACCATAATAATAAAGATAGCATGCCAAAAAGGTGGTATGGCCTTTGGAGGAAACATAACCAATGGCTGCAGAAGATCATCACTTCTAAACCACCAGTACACACCAATTACATGAAGTATGAACATGACAGAGATGCCAAAAAGAACTGATATTTTCCTCTCAGCCTGCAATTAGGACCAACGATATGCTTGATTAGCCAATATAATAACAAAAGCACGCGGTAACTATTTCCTTAAATTAAGAAAACCAATAGAAAAGGACCAAAGCAGAACAAATTCAGCGTAATCGAGAACAATGTACACCTTCAAAGCTGTCTGCTTTCGAACAATGTCATTTGACTTGATCATCACAGCAGCAATCCAAATCGCAACAAAAAAACCTGCAACATCAAGTCAATTGGAAAATACACTCTAAGTTGAATTTTTTTTCTCATCATAACAGACATGATCTATACAATCTTGGATGAAAAAAACTGGAAGCTGTTCGTCCCAACTCACTGAGTAAAACGAACAACGGAACGACAGCTGTAGGTTGTTCTCAAATTATATCAAGCCATCAGTGAGGCAGTACAAAACAAGTTTAAGAGGACCTAATAAGCACGAGTCTCGAAGAAAATTGTATATCTCAAGAATGAGAGCTACCAAAGGAAATAAATTAAGTGTGATACCATCAAAGTCAGCCAACAATTATACACCTTGGGACACAACCTACACCTGGAAAACCTTGAAGTTTATATAACACTTGGTTTTTGCAGCAGTAACTCAACTAAGAGAGCTATAGAACTATGACGTCACTAATCATGATTGCAGTTCTATCTGACTCGAGACGATTTTTGCTTGTTCAAAGAAGGGGGACAATTGAATCTTCACTGCATTTTGACTAGGGTAACTATGTTTTGACGCTAATATGTTCTCCATGGCCTACTACTGCCTATAAATTGTCACGGAATACTGAAGTAATCATAAGCTTAGAACATACCTTGCAAATGCTGCCGGATAAAAACAACCAAGAGAAGCAAAGAGAACGGTAGCACTTGCTCAATACATCTAGCAGCCTGCTGTATCTCATATCTCTGGTAAGCATCCCTGCCGTTAGACCCAGCCCCCTCCCCACCCTCCACATCAGTCCCCCCACCGCTCCCTGGCTGTGCAACGCTGTCTCCATGACCGTCTAAACCCGATGAAGTCGAAGTTGTTCTACCAATTGTAGTCTGGAGATAGTCTTCGTTATGACTATAAGTCGATGAAGGCGACACATGAGAAAACTGATCATGGTCGTCGTGTTCCCCAGCACCAATTATTCTAATAGAAACCTCCCCGGGATTCGAAGTAGCATCGGCTGAATCATTCTGATGATCCCTGTAAAGAGACGAAAACCCATCGTTCATCAAGTTCTCAGAATCCTCATGGTGATTGGACCTCGTTCGAAGGACACCCCAGTATTCCAAAAGCGTGGACATGGGTGAGTGAAAGAAATTGGAGGCAGATAATTGCACACCATATCTTCTTGAGCTACTTGAAGAATTGCTTCTGTGACTGTAAGCGTCCGGATTACCACCCGACGCTTCCATCTGTGCCGACGATGCCCTAAACCTAACCCTAGAACCAAACACCCACAAAAATTTCACGACGAATAATAAATATTTCACCCACAAATGATAAATTGCATAACGCTGTGTAACGGAACAAGCAAAGAACAAAGAACGATATCGACGATGATAAAGAAATTAGTATTTACCTTTGAGGTTGAAGCGGCTCCGTTGAGGACTTTTTCTTGGGGTGTTTGAGATCAGACCAGGCAATGTTGAAAGGATATAAATGTTAAATAAGGATATAAATAATCAGACGACGATGGGGACATCAAGAGACAAAATTGACCTATGAGGAAACGGGTTCTGATATCATCAAGGACGAGCTGCAGACTTCGTCCTCAGGGACGATGACGACGGAGACGGACGGAGAATCTGGAGAGAAACAACGGTGGTGGGTGGTGGTGGGCGGATGTTATCGGAGGCTATCTCACGAGCTGTTGTGACCACTCTCTCTCGCTCGCTTCGTGGAAGGGCGCGAGAAGGGAGAGCTGTGAGAAGAATGTGGCAAGTGGTCGTAAAGGAAAGCTTAACCCTATTTTTATCCTGACATCCTAATTTACGATTTCAAACTTTATTTAGCACTAGAGCATTACCCGTGCCCGAGGGCACTATCCCAAACAAACACGAACAAACGTTAATTTAAAATGTTCATGAAATAAAATAAGAACTTTAACAAAAAAAAAAATTGAAGACAACATACTAAAAAACTACAAAAGTAACAGGGGGTGAACACAAAGTATATTTGAATATACACATAAGGAAAATGAAAATTGACATTTCCTTGTAAATAAGGGGGTTAGATTAGTTGAGAAGCTCCTAAAAGTTAGAGAACGTGCAAATGTTTGTTCAAATGTTTGTTGATTCACAATTGTAACTGTCAAGAGATTAATGTAACTGTTCCCATCTCCTAATTCTTAGGAATTCTAAGTATAAGTGGGTAAGATCCAAAGGTTGGGGTTAGTGTAATCTAACGGCTGAGAAAAAGTCAACCGTTCTATTTTATAGAATAGATGTGTTTTTTCTTTTCTTTTTTATCTGAGGGAATTTTTTTTTGGGTTAATTGCATTTTACCCCCCTGTGGTTAGAAGTTCGTGCTAAAGACCCCCTTGTAGTCTCAAATGTTGCTAATAGCCACCTAGTGGTTTGGTTTATGTGCATTTTCCATTCAGTTAACGGATTTCGGCAAAAATGGCATCTGAAATGTCTATTTTAGCCTGGGCTATATGAGGGGTACTTATGCTACATACCCATAATCAAAAGGGGGGTAAATGCAATCTACAATACATTCTTCCTCTTCCTCTCCTGCTTCCCCATCTTCATCTTCATCTTCTAACCAAACACAAATTCAGCCCCCAACATCACCAAACTATTTGTAAATGATACCCAAAAATGTCTAGTTCAATCTGCTTGCAAGTGAAGCCCTTAACATTCAGATCGGAAAATCAACACCAAACCCATAAAACCCAGAAACAATGAAACCAAATCTTGGACAAAATTAGTCGAAATTAGATTGACAAAATCGAAGAAGTAAGAAAGAGGATGAAGAGAAGGAGGCCAAGGAGGTGGCGAAAGAAGCAGCAGAAATAGAAGAGAGGGACGAAGAGCAGATCTAACTCGATTTGGTGAGGACAACCGCTGGCCGCAACAACACGGCGGCGATTGCGACGATTGGGACGGCTCGCTGTCCTCATCCACCCCTTTTGTTTATATTCTTGCTCATGTTGTTCTTCTCATCCACCTGTTGTTCTTTGTTTTCTGTTAGCTTGAATCTGTGGAGAGAAAAGGGAGAAAAGGGAATTTGTCTCCATATTCATCCATCTGGAGAGAGGGAGAGAGAGAGAAGTGTTAGGGAGATGGTGGGGAAAATGACTAGATAGGGCTATATATTTAAGGGCATTTCAGTCTTTTTAGTCGCAGATAAAGGAAATTACCCCCTTCCGCACAAAAATAAAATCACAAGGAAGCTATTTGCAACATTTGAGACCAAAAGGGGGTCTTTCGCACAAGCCCCTAACCACAGGGTGGTAAAATGCAGTTAAGCTTTTTATTTCGTTTTTTAGGGATAAGTTTTAAAAACCGGACCTGCCATCGAACCGGGGAAGCACTGGTTCATGGTCGGATCGGTTCAATCGCATATTTATTTAATAATATATAGTTATTATTTTTATAAAAAAATAGTAAACGTTATGGAGAATAGTCAAAAAAGTACTTGAATGTTTTAATTTGAACCTTTTTTTGGTTTGTAATGTTTTTATAGTAATTTTTTATTGCAAACTTAATATTTTTATAGTAATAATTGTTTACAAATAAATAAATTCCCAAAAATAAATAAATTATGGTCAACAACAAATATATTTTGAGGTTAATAATATGTATAAAAATGTTTATTCAAAATAACAAATGGGTTCCTGGGCTACTGGTTAAGATTCTAGTTAACCAAACACATGGTTAGAGTTACAGTTCCCAACAACCTCAATTAATTTTTAAAATAAAATAAATTGACCAATTGAACCGGTCGAACCGGTCAAACCGGTGCACTGGTTCACGCACAAACCAGCCGATTTTGGCAGGTATTTGACCGATTCTTGCATGGGCGGTCCAATTAGCGAATCGGATCAACCGGTCGAACCGGCCGGTTTGGTTTTTTTTTAAACTATGATAGCATGTGGTCTTTTTGATGACTCAATTTTGTCCAAAAATTAGAGTATCTCTATAACGAGCGCAAAATCCGTTCTGATAGGACTACTATCAAATACCAAAAATTATATCTATCTTTCAGAAGAATTTTTAGCTATTATTTCACAAAATTTTGAAAACATATGCCATTTTTTTTAAAAGCTAACTCATGTTCACACAGTGAAAAAGACCATAAATGCTTCAAGTAGTTAGAGGATTAGTTAAAGTCAACTTGTTCCGCATCAATTAATTGTTGGAAGTATGCCTTAGAGGCAATCTATTTCTTGTGACATTTATGGATTTACGATTCATTATGTTATCAATATGGAGATATGTTAACATGAATGAAGTCCGTAGAATATAAGTGTTATATTTCTTAAATATCCCTAGTCGATTATATTGATTAATAGGACAATCAACTATAGACTAGTATGAGGTTGGATTGATATGGAGATATCACGATCCAACACATGGGCACGCATTAGGAGTAATGTCGTATTGGATTGACCCTTGACGAGAAGGCTACATGTGGGTTATGTAAAGTCACAAGTGCTTCTCGTAGTGACAACGGTATTGTCATCCTTAGACTTGAAGTCACTAGATCCTCTAGTTGTGGAATATTGTGTTTTGATATCGTCAAACGCTACATCGTAACTAGGTCGTAATAAAGGTGCATTTCGAACACAATAGGAAGCAAGCTTAGAGATGGTAGTGATGTTGATAGAATTTGTCCCTCCCACATAACGGTAGCAAATATCCATGGGCCACTTGAGGGATGGTGCTTATAAAATGTCTGGCCAGACTCAGATAAATCAATATACGATATTGATGTTATCTGCTTGGATAAGACTATTCCCATGATCTAGAAACTATTGATTGGATATACAAGTGTGACTTGCATGTCTCGCGTTCAATCTGGTTATAGAGACAAAGGGATGAGACAATACTTGCACAAGGTTTGTCAAAGTAATGACTATTTCTATTAGTTGGGTGGCATGGATGTGTTGCTAGATACCACTCCATGTTAGTAAATTGTTGCTACCAACTAAGTAGAAACATATGGGGGTCACACGCCATATGGATCAAACTAGACTTGGAAATTAATTAATATGATTAACTAAATAGAAGGATCAAAACGTAGCGACTTGCAAACTTAGTAGGACTAATTTTCAAGGTGGACTAATCCATGTATAGACATGATTAGGAGAGGGACTAATGTGTAGTTAATAAGGAGTTGTTGAACTATATATATGAGCACTCCTAGCTTATTCTTTACAAGAGTGTCATAATTGTTTTAACACTAGAAGAGAAAAAGTAAGGAGAGAGAGCAAGACAAGGTCTAGGCCGAAACCTAGACCCGTCCGCCCCTACCCGTCTGCCCCTACCCGTCCGCCGAGCCTCCCTATGGTCTTCTTTGTGTGATTCTTCTACTTCTTCTTCCACCGATTTCTAGCACACGACGTGGAGGAATCTAAAGCTTGATCATAGGCGTGAACTAGTCGTAAAGACGCGAACAAAATTTTGTGTTTGAATTCATCACAGGAGACAAACAAGGTAAATCGTTACTAGAACCTTCACTATCATTATGATGTCTCTTCCTGTGATCCTTGGTGGGTCTTGTGTGGATATTATTTGTTTAAATCCGCTGCGTAATCCGTTAAAAAACCCAACAGTGGTATCAGAGCCACATGTCGTAGAGCATAATGTAGTTTATGTGTTACGATTATGTCTATTTTACACTTTAAATTGTTGTTTATCGCGTAAAACAGACAAATCAAGCATATTGATGCAATTTGTAAATAATCAAACCAAATAAGATCTAATATTACATGGGATGTAAGGATTAGTGAATTTGGATCACATAGGATGTGAAAATTTTGGATCTAAAAAACTAGGGTTTGGGCACAAGTTTGGAAAAGGTGTTTTTCAAATCTTTGAAACAACTAAATTTGGACAACAAGGCTTCCTACGAGGTTCCCCCCCCCCCTCAGGGGGCCGCCCCTCTCTCCTTGCCGCCCAAGGAAGTCCACGGCCAAGGAAGGTCGGGCTCCCTATGTAGGGTTTTGATGCAGCTAACACAGCGGAATAACAAAAATTAATCCTGCTCAAATCCCTCCAAGGATCATAGGCAAGCCATCATAACATGATAAGGGTAGAAGAGGTGTGTACCTTAGTTTGAGAGATCACACGAAGAATAACGTCTCCGTCTCTACGAGTATCCACACCTTGGATCTTTGATTGGATTCCTTCCTACCGCGATGTGCTAGCAACGAAAGAAGGAGGAAAGAGATCACACAAAACGGAGCAAGCTGTGGGCCACAAGGGGTGGCCGACGGTCAAGGGGTGGCCGACGGTCAAGGGGCTTCGGCCTCAACTCTCTCTCTCTCCTTGCTTTCTTATGTTCTCTCAATAATGACTTGTCTTGAGAAATAACAAGCTAGGATGTCTGTATATAGTTCATAACTCTTTATTAACTATATGATTGCCCCATTACTAATCATGTCCATACAAGGATTAGTCTATCTTGCAAACAAGTCCTACTAACTTTGCATGTGGTTGCGTTTAGATCCTCTTGAATAATTAGTCCTACTAATTAATGCCACTATCTAATTTAATCCATCAGGTGTGTGATCCCATAGGTTTCTAATTAGTTGGTAGTAACTCTTTACTAACATTGAGCGGTGTCTAGCAACACATCCATGCCACCCAACTAATAGAAATAGTCAGTGATCCGACAAACCTTGTGCCCAATGTTCATGTATCGTGTTATCCTTTTGTCTCCATATTCGGATTGGACAAGAGACATATTAGTCACCCTAGTATATCCAACCCAGAGTTTATCGATCATGGGAATATGCTTATCCGTGCAGATAACATCATTATCTCTGTATTGATTTATCTGAGTCTGGCCAGACATTCTATAAGCACCATCCCTCGAGTGGCCCATAGATATTTGCTCCCACTATGTGGGAGGGACAAATCATGTCTACATCACTACGATCTCTCAGCTTGCTTCCTATCATGCACGATAACCATCTTTATAGTTGCCCAGTTAAGGCGCAACGTTTGATAATATCAAAGCATGATATTTCACAACTAGATCATCTAGTGACTTCAAGTCTAAGGATTACAATACCATTAGCACTACGAGAAGCGCTTGTGACTTTGGCATAATCTAATGAAGCCTTCTCGTTGTGGGTCAATCCAGTATGTCGTTACTCTTAATGCATACCCATGTGTTAGACTTGATATCTCCATATCAATCTACACACATACTAGTCTATAGTTGCGTCCTGCTAATCAATTTAATGAACTAGGGATATTTAAGATAAATAACACGTTGTATCTATGGACTTCATTATATTAAATATCGTCATAATTAGTAAATTAATATTCTAGCCAAACAATGTTCATACTAAATATAGATTGCCTCTAGGTCACCTATTCCAACACCCTAGCGCACGACCTAGCCGTGTGGGCTAGGGGTCGGCCGGTCCAAAGCCCATGTGGCAGTCCTTTGTTGGTTCGGCCATATAGATGGTGGACCTCTTGGACCGTTTTGACCATAGTATGTCCAAAATAAATTAAAAATTGACCAAGCGCGTTAAAATTAGATTTTAACTGTTTATGTGCTTTTGCATTGATTGGATATGGCCTTAGGTTTTGGTTTATTGTGGATGATTATTTATTGGTTTGTTTTACGGCCTGCGAGCTTATCAAATTAATGTAACAATTAATTAGGATATACGGCCTGCGAGTCGGTCATCTTTTCAACTTGTGAGATCTCTCTATTTAGTTATAGATGCTAGCTAGAATTAGATAGAGTAGATGATAGCCAAGATTTGAAGAAGGAGCATGAAGAAACCACAGGATGGCAACAATTCACAAAAGCTATGGAGCATGGCCAAAAGATGGAGGCACATGAAAATAAGCTTTCTATTTTTAAGGTTCATAGATATTCTCATTGTCTTGAGAATATCTTAGTTTAGAGGCCATATTCATATCACGTTTAATTTTTATTTCTGGTTGTTTATTTATTGTCTTATTATTTATTGCCGGTGTATAGTTGATGCATGCAAATTGATAATAAGACAATTAACAACCCGAATCATTTATTTGTGAGTTTTCCCAACTCAAAATAAGTAGATTAGTTGATATGGATCAACAAAACAATTAAAATTTAAAAATAAAATCCCTAAAATTAAATATTGCGTTTTGCATTCTCGTTATTTAAACACTAATCATGATCATGATTATCAAGCCCGTGCGTACCAAAGCAGGGCAACTTGGTTTGTCGTGATTGTGTTGCAATGGCACAAGCAAGTAATGTGCAATTATTTAAGTAAGATGTTAGACCTAAGTCAACCGGAGCGGGAACGGGAGCGAGAGCGGGAGCGGGAGCGGGAGCGGGAGCGGGAGCGAGAGCGGGAGCAGAAGCGAGAAAGTGAGAAATATTGAAAAGAGTGAATTTGAGAGCGGCGAAAGAGCGTCAATGTTTGATATTGTATTTAATATGCATATAACGTAATCTACTTTGATAGCCCCCAAAACTATATGTTTAAGTGAGAAATGCAACTAATATTATTGTTAATGCTTAGTTTTCCTGTACATTATCTCTTTCTATTGTTATTTGATTGTGTTTTTAGACACTTTTGTGAATGCATGTATAACAGAGGATTTTATGGTTGCTTTCCTTGCCATTAGAAGTCATTTGTTGTCAAAAACAAATTAACCAAAGATAATTTGTTTGATAGTTTGGTTTGATTTTTTGAGTAGTAGATATTATGGAAGAGGGAATGATGAAAGCAGAGATGATTGAAGGTTGTATCAGCATGTCCTCTCTATTACATTTCGTGAGTAATGAGCATAGACAAGGTGTTTTGCACCAAAAATGCCAAAGCTACAAATTAGCTTTAGTTGTTGGTGGGAAAAAGTCCCACACCGTTCTGATGATGGAGTTTCTCATCCCTAAAGCCTATAAATATGGACCCCATTCTTCATTATTTACATGGGCTGGACCAAGAGCTCTACATTTCAGTGGGAGTTAAATTCCGCATCAAAGCCCATGCAGTTCAATGTTTACACCAAAGTCTGGTAATTGCAGTTTTGGCAATTTAATTTGGTAATATTGCACCAAACGCTCCGTACTTTTGAAATTCGCGCTCTTGCAATTTCAGAGTGCGTTTTTATAGCGTTTTTGCCCTTAATTCGTGGGAGCGCGAACTGGGAGCGGGAACGGCACCCATGTTGGACGTTTTAGGTGATCATGGGTTAGACACACTAGGTGATTTTAATAGGATAAAAAGCCTAGAGGCAACCAATTAGGATTATCAATGGGATGGATACATAAGGAGTTATTTGCCCAATTGAACCAAGATTTGCATAAGAATGCAATTGGAGTTGTTCCTACCTAAATAACTAATTTTGGGTGACTTGCCAAAGTAAGTTCAAAAGAAGTGAAATATGGATCTTGCCACCCACTAGAAAATATAATGATATTTTCCGCAATAATATGGAGGGTTATTAATCCGAGAAAAATAGTGGGAGTTAAGTTTGACAATTTAAATCCTTTTGAAATATAGTTATACGTCACAATACTTTGCATAATCCTTTAGTGTTGAATCCATATGCAATTAAAAAAACAAAAACACGACTTTACGTCCTTAACAAGGACAAGCCGTCTAGAATCTATTTCCTAGACTGGTATAAAATTGAGAATTGTTCTCAAATAAAAGAAAAAATGTTGTACATCGTAGAACATAAAGATCTCCTTCCACCAACTGCCAATAACACTAAAGCCTAATGGAAGGAATGTCAAAGAATGGCTCTTTGGATGTAACTTGCCTCATGTCAGCTGCCAAGAACTTTGAACTTTGGAAGCAAGATGAGAAACATGGAGGCGTATGATATGATCATACATTAAAAGAAGTTCTTTCAAAGAGCGAGCTATACATGAAAGTCTTGAAGTGTTTCTCCACTTTGCGTTCTACCATCTCTTGCTTAGCACTCGTCATGATCAAGATGGAATAACTTCGGGCTTGCCAAAGCAAGGCGACTTGATTCATCAAGATATGGGGCGACGACACAAGCTAGTAATGTGTGACTGCTGAAGCAAGAGGTCATACGCAACTAAGCTAATTCATTATGATTGAGGTTAGCGAATGGGTGTTTATATGAGATAAATAAAGAATAAGAGTTATTCGACCAAGTGGACCAAGAATTGTATTGGATGCAATTAAGGTTTTGTTCAAAGGCAATTTACTCAATATAATTGAGAATTGCTAAACAAAGCACTCATAAAGGGCTAAGGCAAAACATGTTAATGGTTAACAGCATGGGTAAGGGCAAAAGTTTTGTGCCGACCCCATGGGTATAAAGCAAGCTTATTGCTAAAACCAAATTGCCTTAAAGTCCCATAGGTGGTGTAGAGGAAGAGAGAATACCCAAAGTACATGGAAGGAAATAATAAAGGAATTATGAATTCCAATTTAAGTACTTTAGTTATAGAAATCAATATGCCTATCTCATCATCATGAGTATATGATACTAGACGAGGATATCGTGTTTGTAGAAATGTGGAGGATCTTAAGATATGTAGACAATTCGATAACGAAGAAATAAACCTACACCTGGGGCAATGAAGCAAGGGGTTGCAGAATTGGACAAAAGTGATTATGTCCCTGCTATGAGTAGGTGCATTATCATAGTTTCTTTTTTGGACAAGAAAGGCTCTCTATCATAATAAAGGACAAATGTTGTTCCATTTATTCTGATATGCATTATTGTAATGCAATTTGTCTAATGGATTGTACATCCTTAATCATGATAATTTCATCTATAACATTAATACCAAGAGGTTCGCATATAATGATATGAACCTCACTTATCTTTAGCATTATAGTTTAGGCCACATGAATAAGAGATACATATCTAGAACTCCATAAGGATGGATTTCTTGACTCTTTTGATTACGAATCATATGAGACATGTAAGACTTATTTATTTGGCAAAGATATGATCTTTTGGAATCATACATATTGATGTATGTAGGCCGCTAAGCACAAATGCTAACGGAGGTTTTCAGTACTTCATCATATTTACTGATGGCATCAGAGAAATATGGATTTGTGTAGTGTGAACAAGAGATCCTTTTGGGTAAGATCTCAGTAAAGACAAGAACAAGAACAATGCACAGAGAGATTGAGAGTAAGGGTAGGGGAAGAGTAAGTTCTTGATAATTTCCTGAGAGAGAGATAGATAGTATGATGATTAGCGAAAGGTCCGAGAGCTGCCATAGATGGCCAATGTTCCTATATGTAAGGCATATGAGTGACCGTTACAAGGGGTTAATGCGTTCGCAAGTGACGACTACATGTCCGCCTCGTAACGGCACGTTCACTCGTACATATTAGGGCACGTTACACGATACTCAGTATATAGAGGGACCGTTCAAACAATCGACCGCGTATATAGGACACGTGGTCATCAAATCTCTCAGACAATTGACAAGGGTTGCGCGCGAGTATAGCTCCTGATCGCGTGCGACATGCCTTACTATAGCCTCCAAACCACTTGAACCCTACAACTCCTGCGCGGTTAGTATCGAGGGCGACCCTATCTCACAACCCCCACATGGATAAGTATGAATATAAAAACAATGAAAGAGTAGTAGTCGAGTACCATCGAACCTCCTGGATGGCTGTCACGTGGGTGTTGACCAATCTGCCTAGTATGTACTGTCTACGTTATCCCCGTTTTGCGCGTATATCACGCGCGTCGTTGTGTAAACACGCAAAACCAGCCGTGCGTGACTCCACGCAGATTCTCGAATCAATTCAAATTAAATTCGAAAACCCTAGCCCCCAAAAGCAATCATCATTGCCTAGGTCTCTATAATGCCGTATAGCCTTTAATAGGGCGTGGGCATGACGCATATCGCGAAAGTCATCCACATATTTCCGCCGATTACCGAGGTAGTGATTGATTCAAAAAGATTTGATAGGTCAGGGTCTTCAAAAGACTCTATATAAACCCTTCCACTCCATCAGTTAGAACTTTTCACGCCATTGTTGCTCTCAAAGTTTATGAGCACGAGAGAGAGTCTTCAAACTCATATTGCAGCCTTCAATCAACTATTCAACACCGCTAATCGAGCACTTCAAACGCTTAGACAACAACAAAGTTAGCATATCTCCTCTTTTAATAATGCAATCTTCATTTTTTTTTGAAAATTTAAATTAAGTAGGCATGCAATCAAATTTGGTTTTATCTTCGATGTTCATTTTCTTGTGTATGTAATAGAGATGGCTCGCACCAAAGTTTGAAAGAGGCAATCGATTTACCAGAAATCCCCAAGGATCTGTGGTGTAAGGCCCCCTATTTGGGAGGAGAAGATTTATACCTGGAAACTATCAGCGAAAAGAAGCTTAAGAGCTCCCCGGTGAAAGGTGCTCTGCAATTGACGCCTGAACCGCAGAGAGATGACTGGGATCTCGTCAACATCAACGACGTAAATCGGCTCGGTCTAGAATCTGGGTTGTATGCCTTCACTGATATTCTCCACCAAACTTCCACGGAGGAGCTGGATTGGATGGAAGAGTGGACAAAATACATCCTCGAGCATAACGAGTTCGAGCTTACCCGTGCTGGAATATATCATTCCGTGTGCGTGACTAAGGGGTTGAGCGTCAGGCTCGATAACGACATGCTGATGACCTTGTTTTCGAGGTATTCAAAGAAGACCCACTCATTTCAATTCTCGAATTTCGAAGCTTGTCCTACTCTCGAGGATACAGAAATGCTACTGGAACTTCCCTTTATGGGAAACGTGGACCCTTTGGCCCCTTTGGATTCAGACGATGAGATCTCCCTCTTTGAACAGATGAAGGAGTGTATAGGGGGAGTGAAAAATACAACCACAAGGTTGACCTCGACCACCCCTTCGGAGAAGCACCTGCTAGTTAAAACAGACGCGAAAAAACTGTGGTCGAAGTGGATAACTTATTTCTTCTGCGACTTTGCAAAGCAAAAGACTGTTCAAGAAATTTTGAAGAAGAATCCAAACGCGCCAACTTCGCTGGAAGGAAGAGGCTCTGTCTACTCATTGTTTGGTTTCCTCTGTGTCTGGCTCCCAAGGTACCTCATAGATGGACACCCCCATGATGGTGTGTTCACTCATGTCCTCGCGCTTGCAGTTCGCCTTTCTCTTGGTCAGAAGGTGGCACTAGGTCCTTTGGTTGGGTCTCTATATTATCGTCTAGACTTCGCCATGACGCATGCTGAACAGTCCCACGGTAGAGTTGACATCGTAACTTACATCAACTTCGCGTTTCTGTCAAAGTGGGTATTCGAGAGATGGCCTCTATACGCTCAAGTTCCAACGCATGTTGAAATGTGGAATGCGTCCAGTGCAAGGAAAGATTTTCTCTGTCCTTGCGATGGCATTGGTACAAAAAAAGGCGCGCAACGCTCATTTGCCTTGATGTGCGACGACGTTAGTTACTTTGTGGCTAGGCCTTACGTTCTGGCCTTGGAGAACATCGTGCATCATGAAGCCATGTATCCTGATAAAGATACACCATTTTCTCCCTCGCATATCACCAAGGGCTCGCGATGCTACTCCAGATTCGTCAACTGGTGTAGAAGAGGATACTTGCCTGCCCTTACTGAGTACGAGGCCATTCCAGAATGCTCGAGTTATAAACTTATAACGGCTCACTATGATCCAGTTCGAGTAAGCCCCCAAGTGGATTCTGATGCAGTGGCTCCTCCTTTGTGGTATGACTCGGTTGTTCGCGGTTGCTACAAGAGGTTATTATATAGTAAGTGTAACAACTTACAGTCTAGCATGCTGCCTCTAACCCAACCTTCCCAAGAAAAACAAGGAGAGTTGGCTCCCAATTGGGTCGCATTCTGGAATGCGCAAAATCACCTCCATATGAGGTCCCGACTTCAATTCCAGCCCATCAAGGCTCCTGCTCTCAGAATTAGGGATTATACATTCAAGGCGTCTTGCTCTAGGGACGCGACTCAATACTGTTTCTATCGCTCTTAGACAGAGAACATCATTTGTGTCCGGAGTTGATCTTGGGAGAAAAGGCAGATGTGGTAAGAAATGAGTCTTATAATGCGAGGAGGACTTATGCCAATGATTTCAACAAGGTAAATTCGGCAATTCTTTCTTCTTAGAATGCGCGATAAGCATATGTGATGCTAAATTCTTCTTGTATTACAATGTTGCTTCAGGAGGTACGCGACCGGGGATCGAAGCACAGGATTTGCTGACATCCTGCGATCGAAGGATAAAGCTAATGTTTCTATTGAATCTGAAATGAAAATGGATCAAGAAGTCCAGTATCATATCTGGAACACGCTTGCAAACTTCATTGTATCGATCACCGAATCCGATAAGAATCCAAGGTAGAAGAAAGATTCTGATGAACCTTCAGCGGATGTAACGGACCTCAGAGTGTCCAAAAAGTTAAGAGCCCAAGGAACAATCCTTCTCCAAAGAACAACCCTGCTCCGATAGAGAGAGTGGTGACCAGAGGAAAAGGCAAGGCTCAGCTCCCATCTGTAAAGGAACCGGCGATCACCCAACAAATTGACATAGAGGACCGCGAAGAATTCCAACCGGAAGCACCCTTCGCCATGAGAGAAGGTAGTACTTCGCATTTCGGTTAATCCTCAAATAGGTAGAGGCATTTTTTCATGATTTGCATATGTATATATCAAAGATAACGAGGAGTTAGTGGAGGAATTGGAGGGCCTCACGGAAGAAGGGGCGGTTGCAGAGTCTAGAGCCATGGCCGAAGAAAGAGCCAGAAACGAGAAGCTGGAGGAGGAACGTGAAATTCGAGAAGCTTTGAAGAAGAGTCTTGAAGAGCAAGAACGGGGCTCGTGATCGACCGTTGGTCAAATGCAGCGCGCGCAAGCGGACTTTCAGGAGATCGTCGGTGATGAAGACGAAGAAGGTACTATATTCAAATTTGCATTATCATATCAAGAACTTTTCTTACAAGAATTAAACCATGGGGTACCTAAAAGTGATATTCGTCGCTGGATAGTGGATCAATGCGGGGAAGCGTCAGGTAAACAACTCTTTTAGAACTGCTGTGGTCGAATTTATCATATTCAAATAATGATGATAATGCTTCGCACGTAACCAGGTCATGCAATGTTAAAAGGAATTGATGATAACCTTCAACATAATAGTTATGCAGATATCCCATATTAATGTGGAGGTGTGTTTTCCACATAAGCTCTTCAAGGTTTGGAAACATGACTCTTTGAACTTGTGCAAAAAAAACAAAATTTTCATTTCGACTGAGGTGGAGACTTTGATCACAAGAAGAGCCTGTAGGCTTCGCAATGTTGTGGTTCGCGTCCCCGAGACCGTTCGTGAGGCTCCCAGCGATATGATAATGGAAGATCGAGCTAGAAAAGCTCCTGAAGCTCGAACATTCGGGGATGGATCTAGCTTCGAGGATGAACGGCTCGAGCTCATCATTGAGCAATAGGAAGAGGAGAACCTCCGACAGAATGCAGGAACAGACAAGTACTGAAGAAGTTGGTTCACGTGTTGCTTGGGGTACTTCGCAGAGAGTCGACGCCCCTGTCAAAAATGCTGAGCAAACTAAAACTCAACGGGAAGTAGCTACTACTCCTTCTGATATTCCATCGAGCGTCGCTCCCACAACTGACTTCCCAGCAGAGACCCCTCTTGGAGGAATCGAGCAAACTTAGGCTCAACGGGAAGTAGCTACTACTCCTTCCGAGATTCCATCGAGCGTCGCTCCCACAACTGACTTGCCAGCAGAGACCCTTCTTGGAGGAATAGATCAATTTGAGGCTCAGCAAGAAGTGACTAATTTAGCTCATGCAGCCCAAGACATGCCAGAAGTTCCAGAGACTCAACTCAATGTCGCACCTGAAAATGCGGTGCCCACAAATGAAGGAAGAAATGAGCATGAGTCGAGTGCGAGTAGCGGCGCACCAGACCAAAATATGGAAAATGCCCAACTCCCGGAAGTTACAGAATCCAACGCGACCGCGAATGAGCCTCCTCATAATGCAATATCAAGGGTGAATACTCCCATGGCCGCGACTAAGGGTGTTGGAGCAAGGAAGCATAGAACAAACTTGTCCATTTCGGGCATGCTGAATGAGGAATCTCATGATGAGACTCAAACGCATGTTCTCAATTTAGAAGCAGTCCTTGCACAGAACCCTTGGGTGGTATGGGCTACGCAAGCTGTGGAAGCAGTAAGTGCTGAGAGGAGTTGCGTTATCCCTAAGGAGTACTTTGCGCGGGAAACTCTGGCAGACCAAAGATTGGCTGAAGCAGGGTCTTCTAGTGATCAAACAGCGCCAACCCCGATTCCTTCACTTCGACAAATAGTCGAGAGGACCGGTAAGACTGATTTAAAGCATGTAAATATTACAAAGCATGTGATCTTAAAAATGTAGGTATAAACCAATCTTGCTTGGAATGGCTCATGAAAGTTCGCATCGCATATCCAATAATGTTCGTAAGAATTCTGGAGTTAGCTCCAAAATACAGGGGCGATATCCTTACCGAGATGACATATCTGATGGAGAGGATCAGCAAAACAACTCCAACAAGCACTTCTCTTTCCATTGCCCAATGTTTCTTGACAAGTGCTCATGGAATTCATCACGTTTCAATGGGTAAGCTGAACCTTGATTTTCTCATAAAGAGGTTGGTAAAGATCAACAACTCTGTGAAGCTTAAGTTCGGCTACATGAATTACAATTTGGAAAGTGCTAACCTTCGAGCCCGAAAGGAGGCGATTGAAAGAGCCATCAAGCAATTTGAAGAGGCGACATGGAATCATAAGAATCATAAGAAGCGACTAGATCAGTGGGCCGGGGATTCCATAAATCCGGCAGCTAAGGACTCACTTTTGAAGGATTTATTTGAAGATCACTAGCGTTTTCATGTAGCATTATTGATTTGCGAATTTTGAACATTTTACTAATGTTGCTGTTTAGCTTTTGCAGTTTGAACAATGTTTTGTGAGCTTGACTCACCAGTTTGTATTTATCTAAGCTTTTATCAAGAAAATCTGCTATTTCCACAGATAACTTTGATCAAGTATTGCAGCTATTCGAAGAGATAGTCTTTTGATCGCGCGTTGCTGCTATCTAAAGAGAGGCTTATTAAGTGCTAATATCTAGACATATAGGATTAGAGTTCGCGCTGCTGCAATCTAAACAAGTAGGCTTAAGTTCGCATATTGATGCTATCTGAGCATATAGGCTAATATCGAATTTCGCTGTTCATGTAAGCTTTGTTGAATTTTGTTGAATTTTGCAAATTTTGATAGACTTTGTTGATAGACTTTGTTGATAGACTTTGTTAAATTTTGATAGACTTTGTTGATAGACTTTGTTGAATTTTGCTTGACTTTGTTTGATAGACTTTGTTGAATTTTGCAGCTATCTAAACAGATAGGCTTCGTTAAATTTTGCTGCTATATAAACATATAGGCTTATGTTCGCATATCGATGCTATCTAAATAGATAGGCTTATTTGGAAGTAGGCAATTGACTGTAAATGAACAACATAACTTAGTAGACAACATGCAGCATTAATAAGTGATATCTCATATAGGAGAGTCATTATCATTAATATGGAGAGTCCTCATATGGGAAGAAATCAATGAAAACATTATTAAAAGCATCAGAAATTATACGGATAGTATTTCTTAAGCCATCACATATTAACTGGGCTAGGAGTTGTGGCAGTCCCATGACATCTCAAGGTTGTGTAATAACCACTATCAAAGACTTCTTTTACCTCAAATGGACCTTCCCAGTTGCCAGCAAACTTGGGGTGGGTCGCTTCACGCATGCAGTGATCTGAAGCTCTCAAGACCAAATCTCCAACAGCAAAATCTCGATGCTGGACAGTTTTGTTATATGCTCGAGAGATTCGTACTTTATATCGTGTATTTGTTCTCTTGGCTTGGTCGCGTTTCTCTTCAAGAAAAATAAGATCGTGATCGCGTTGATTTTCATATAAACACTAAAGGCTAACCTTGCTGAATTAACCTTGAAACTCAGTGGGAACAACTGCTTTAGCTTCATAGCAAGGCAAGGAATGGGAAGCTCCTGTAGGTGCGATAAGCCCACAAAGCTAGACTTAGATAATCTGCCCACTTCTTATGATCATCTGCGACCATTTTTCTTAGAATTCTTAACAACATTTTGTTTGTAGCCTCTGCTTGCCCATTCCCTTTTGGATAGTAGGGCGTCGAGCATACCTGCCTCACATTATACTCCATCAGCTTCAAGGCAACTTGGAGATTGACAAAAGGACTTCCATTATCAGATATGATCGTATTAGGGATCCCAAAACGTTAAATGATGTTCTCTTGAATGAACTTGACTACTGCCAAGGCGTTTGCTGCTTTGAGAGGAATTTCCTCCACCCATTTAGTGAACTTTTCAGTTCTTGTTAGAATAAACTGATTTCCACGCGATGCTAGATGGATCAGACCAATTAAATCTAATGACCACGTGTGAAATGGCCAAGGAGTTCCTAGTGCGTGTAGATCAACTCTGGGAGCATGCACCAGATTGCTATTGAATTGGCACTGTTGATAGCATTTAAATTTGGTGCGACAATCAGCCTCCATGGTTGGCCAAAAATAGCCTAAAGTCAAAAGTTGTCTGCAGAGTTTTGCGCCTCCTTGATGCTCCACTTGATGCGTTAGTGATGCGCTTTTTAGCGTGCTATTCGCAAGTATACAAAATCAAGTAATCCTGGGTGTATTCCAACTCGGGTTGTCGATCCCACAGAGACTATTTCGGGTTTTCTTAAGTAACCAGTTTCAATTAACAGAGTGTAACAACGAGGAGGAGTTGGTTGTGATTGTAGATTGCTAACCTAAGTACGGAAATTAAAAGACAAAAACGTAAATATTTTTATGACGTTTTTCTAGAATAAGCTTATTTGGTTGTAATTATAATTGATGGGAACTAGGCTCCAGGATCCCCTATGGTTTCTACAGATTTCTGTTTCTCGTTTGATATGAAAACACTCAGCAGTTTTGTTATCTGTGCAACGTACCAGTTGTGCAGTGACCTTTCAGCTCCCACACGTAATCCCGATTCTGCAGACTTTCGGATTCCTGTTAAGCTGCCTAAGTCTGCAGTCTCGTTATAATCCTGTTTGGGTTTCTAACCTGTCCGAATGGCCCGGGTCAAACTCTCTAACAGTTGGTCTCACGTTCTTCGGTGCTAGCCCTATCTCCCTTTCTCTGGTCGGTCAATCAGGGTAAGGTACTAAATCCTGTCTTTTCTTCCTAACCCTAACCTGACATTTTCACCTACAGGCTCGGGTCTATAGCAATCCTGTGTGATCAATCCTATCATGCATGTACGAGAATAATCAAAGCCAGAATAACAGATACATCTGCTGAATTAAGATAATAATCATGAATCAATAATCAAACTAGTTATAAAATCTGGATACGAAACCCTCGGTTCACCGAGAACCTAGGTAAGAAGTTTAGCTGCTAACAGTCATACTACTAAAACACAGTTTCTGAATAGAGAGAGAGAGTAAAATCAAACTAAGTCTTCGAATCTCGAATTGCTCTTCTGTTCTCTTCGGGGATGCTCAGACTCGTCCTTCAGTTGTGCTGTGTCTGTTCAAAACGAGTCTCGATGAGTCTTTAAATAATGCTGTTTTTTCCCGAAACGCTGTGCCCGAATTTACGAAACTGCCACCGGTCCACCGACTCAAAAAAAGTCAACCTGTCTGCGTATATACGCAACAGGCTGCCTATATACGCAAACAGGGGCCCACAAATTCAACTCCCTCTCTCCTGCCTTCTTATATACGCAACAGGCTGCGTATATACGCAGGCAGGGGGCTTCTGGTGGCCTGGCTTGGTCCTCTGCTGGGCCTGGCTGGGTCTTCTGGGTCCCATAGCTCTGCCTGATATCTCCACTTTGCCCTCCTTGGTGTCTTCCTGCTCTTTTCTGCCTCGGCCTGCGTTTTGACCCAAAACTTGTCAAAATTACCAAAATACCCCTGGGTCAAAACCGCTCCAAATTCTGCCCAATCCTGACTCTGGCCCTAGAAAGACTGTTGTCTGAATATGGTCGCCAAAATCCAACCTCGACTTCCGAAAACCCGGGCCCGGTGTCAAAATGACCAAAATACCCCTAGGTCAAAATTGTCCCGGAAATCGTCACGAACCTGAAATAGCTTCTCACGACTCCAGACACTGGAAATCGAGACTCCTTACTCGGACGTGGCCTGTCTGGGACCCACACTTGACGGGAGTCAGTTTTTCGGCTGGACCCTGTTTCAGCATTATAACCTGTTTTTGGAAAGCCATTGACGTCTCCGTTCTTTTGCCCCTGGTTTCACTTCAAAATTCCAAGTCAAGCTCAAGATATTGTCAACCGAGCGCATCCCGGTGATTCTCGGTTTTGGCGTTTTGAGCTTCCTCTCACTGCTCGTTTTTACTCCAGTCTTTCCGTTTTCCATTACGCTCTAATTTTTACCAGTCTCGGTCCAATCCTGCTCCGAGCATTTTCTGCACGTTTCTCGAGGCGAACCCGGTTCTGTCTCGGCACGCATCCCAATGCACGTCCCGAACGTGTTCCTGTAAAGAAAACATGAACAAACCAGCGATCATATCTCGAAATGCGCAAAATAAGCAGAAATTTACGAAGAGCAAATAAACATCTCGTTCTAATTTCCGAGGCTTTCCGAGGGTGAATTCTAGCTAAAACACGGATTTCGGACACAATGGCACGTCAATTCGGGCTAAAAGATAACCCCTATTTGGGCGTTGTCAAATACCCTCACACTAAACTTTGCTCGTCCCGAGCAAACTCCAGCTATATACTACCAATGCATACTATCCAGAATCAATCCAGAGCGGTGTAACTGCACTTATTTAAAAATAGTATTACTATGATAAAAACAGTGTATATTTTTGGTGAGACTGGACAATCTCTTCAACTCAAACTGAACATCATTAAGTTCTCATATTCCCCTAGATTTCAGAAACTGCGGTGATCGGAAGAACTTGCGGCCAGCCTTGGTAAGGAACAAGCACGAACACTACTTACTTATGCTTTTGCACGCAAACCGAATGTATCCCTAACGCACACCTTTCGTGCTCTTACTTCGGGTGTAATGTAAATCTGCCGGCTTTGGGACGGTAGGATAAGTCATTTAGAAGCGATGTCCTAAACGTCACAGCAAACTCACACATACCCCAATCTCACACTCCCTCACCAAGATGACGGAAACTGACCCAAATCACCTAAGATTCTAGACACTCAATTTCCCCAGTCCCGGTGTAACTGCCGTTCTTGCGGCCACAACTGTGAACGAATGTGAAACTGTTATAAAATTTGTCGGCCTTGCGTTTTGAAATAAAATCAATCAAGCACCCTGAATTTTCTGCCTTTGATACTTTTTTCCGTTTTTTTTTCATTTTTTTTTTCATCAATTTTTTTTTGCGGGGCAACACAATAATCAAAAATAATATAAACCAGGCTAACTCTATGATAAACCAAGAACGTGGGGTGGCAGAAAAATACTGAAATAAAATCTGAAACGACCACCCCCACACTAATTTCAAACCATGTAGTCAATCTGTAAAATAATCGCGCTTTTCCAACCAATTCTCCTCACTCAAGGATGTCTAACTAGCTCAGCGCGTCCTCTAAATAACCCTGTCAACCCCAAGTTCCCCATGTCGTGCGGAAAAATGTCACATACTACAGCTCTCCTCCTGTGCTCACGGTGTAATGTCGTGAGTCACCGCCACACCGAAGTGTGCTGCCGTCACTATCTCACCCTTACACACCCTCAAATATAAACATAAAGCTCATCCACTATCAAATATGACACATTCTGCTCTACCCCAGAAAATCCCCCTCAACTCAACTCCCTCGTGCCATGACGCGTAGGAAGGGTAAAAATACTAACAATGATGCGAGTATCAAAAATGGCTTCCTAGGTCAAACGGTTACCAAGAAAAGGGTTAATGGATCAACAGGGCTCACTAGTGGACCTAAGGCGCGAGACAGGACGTGAGGTCCCCTATGGCCTATCACTCCACCAATGATGTAGTGACCGTGATGGGAGGTTGACGACTACCTGGTGACGGTGGTCTGGCAGCTAGTCGGATACATGGCTCGGGAGACAGCTACTTGCATTTTCTGAAGTGCATTGGCTCTATAAACTCCCCTAGACAGATTCTCGCAGCTCTTCCTCACTTAAGTTCGTCCATTTCGGGAAATTTTCTATCATTAAGCTCTCTTCAGTTTAAAGCTATATCCTTCGCCCAGTCTAAAAATTTTCAATTTTTATCAAATTTTTAATATTTTTAATATTTATTTTTTCTTTATTATTATTTTTAAATAAAAAGTAATGCAGTTACAACGCCACCATCCCCACACTGGATGGTGCCATGCCCTCATGGTACTAATCATCATGCATATAATCTGGATTGGATGAGCTGGCTTGCCTCATCGAATGGGAACAACTGGTAGCATATGCAGAAAAATAAAGCTAGAGACAGAAATTGAACTTGTGCACCCTAAGTCAGTTCTTACATGCGCGGAATTTTTCGCAGATTTCGGTGGAGCAGGACCGTTGACCGGTCGCCAGAAAATTTCTCGACGGAAGTTGTAAACCTTCCGGGCTCTATATGTGCTCTTCAAATGTGCAATCCCTGAGCACCATTGTGTTTGACAATGTGATCCCATATGGTCGAGTATACTTTCGTACACCGGGGTCGATTGCTCTATTCTGCAGAAAAACTGTTCATGAAGGATCCCCAACTCGTATGAGTCCCTGTGATGGTCGAGTGTGCCAGAACACACCGGGGTCGATTTTCGAGCCAGTCTTTGGCTACTCCAAATAGGCAATATGGGAACAGGATTAGCATAAGTGCCTCTGCGTCTACCCCCTTGTATCGGACCTTGTTGCAGTAATCCTCGAATTTCCCGATAAATTCGTTCAGGTCTTCGTCGGCTTTGCCGTAAAACGGGCAGAGAGTCTGTACCGTTTGGATGGTGGAGGGTTTGATGTCAAAGTGTTCTGCGGTGATCTCGGGCACCACAATAGCTCGCTCATGCCCCCCGTGGGGACTTCGAAATTCTCCACCAACGCTCTCCCAGATCGGTTATACGTTCTCTGGTTGCTTCGGGCAGCAAGGCCTGCTGTGACGAGCTCTTCGATGTAACGAGCCATCTGGGCTGGGGTGCTAGGCTTAGTTTCTTGCTTTTAATTGTGCTTCATCTCAGTGGTAAGTACATATGTACGACCTCGTAGGGGAGAGCGGTTGTCGTCGGAGTGCTAGGCTTAGTTTCTTGCTTTTAATTGTGCTTCATCTCAGTGGTAAGTACATATGTACGACCTTTTCATATCAAAATGTGCGTATGTGTTTGATGCTTCAAATGAATACTTGATATGTGAAATGAGAATGCATGTTTTCCACTCGAATGTTGTTAAACTGTTTTATTCATCTCCTTTGAGAACTCTCGGAAATTACTTGTGAAATGTTGGTATTCTAATTCTGTTTATGTGAAAGAGAAGACATAAAATATCTCTAATAGACTTAGGAAGATGCACAGAGTACTGTTATTAATGGGAGGCGTCAAGCGATCCTCCATTTTCTTATGGCTAAGACCATTGAAGCAACGCTTCTTCTTATTGGATAGAACGTCAATGTTCAAAAATCCGCCCCCGATGAGCCAAAATGTATCAAGATATTGAGGCCAAGGGGTTTATAGAGCTATAGAGTGCTACTTATACTTGTAAGGGTCACTACGGTATAGGGGTGTCGACACTTAAGGCATTTTAGCTAATGTTGTGAGCGGGGTTGACGAATGGGCTCCCTTAACGCTCGGGTGAAATAGGGTTTGATAGACCCTAGAAGGAACCCTTAGTGATTATTTCGTGATCCCTCTGTTTACATCGATCCTGCTGGTGGCTCTTGACACGCCTTAGCTAAATTAAACTGTTAATTGAAGTCAAAATTAAAAATTGGCTACTTATTAATGTTGTTTGTGGCTCTTGATATGTCCTGATCGATTGAAATGAATTGTAAATCTTGGCTACTCATGAACTACTATCGTTATCAGTTCATATGAACTTGTTTACTCTGGATATTTTACCAACTACTCGTGGTTTCTCAATGTTGTTAAATTGAGAGGTTTTTGTTACTCAGTTACTTCCAGTTGTTCCAAATTCTCCAACATGATAGTTTTACTATTTATATCTTATGATTCGTTTCAACTCATGCTTCCGTGCTACTCGTTGCTTTACATGTCGTAGTATGTATTTACTCAGTTTTTACTGATTATTTCTTCAAAACTGCGTCGGCTTTTGCCATTTTAAAACCCCAGGTCGTCAATCAAGGTGGGGGATGGGAACGCGAATCGAGACAAAGTCGTCACTTAGTAGATCACAACACATTTTTTTTATTTATCCAAAATGTACTCATTTTTTTTTAGAAATTTGTTGTATAAATTAAATAAAATGTAATCTTAATACTTAATTTTCTACTTTTGGTTATCGATTGTCTCTTTTAACCCTGAACCGAGATCCCGGGTCGTTTCAGATGGTATCAGAGCATCGGTTCTCCGGTTAATGAGAGATTTCGACTTCCTTAAGTAGATAATTAAGAAATTGAAAATGTTTTCAAAATTCAAATTGATTAGGATAACCCAATTTGGAAATAAGAAAGTAAACAAGCCGTCGGGGAGTTTGGGTACTTACACGTATTTCTTGTCGAACTTGTTTTGTACCTGACTTGTTAAGTGACTGTAACTGCTTTTTGAGATGTGATCAATGCGAAAATGACTTGATTATTTATATGTTTGATATCCTATGAGCATGTTTGCTTATTATATAGAAATGATTTGTCATTGTCGTGGGATGCGTATGCACGTTCCCTTAATTTGTTATGTTATTTTATCGACATGAGAGTATCGCCGTTTTGACTTAGAATACATTGAGACCATTCCTTTCATACCTTTGAGTGCGACTTTTAAGATAATACTATGTTTTGTTTCACTTTGAGTTAATTTGACATGGTCGTTTCCAAAATTAAAAAGTTTTGACAAAAAAAAAATCTTTAAAAAAATAATTTCGAAAAAAATGATTGGGTGCGGAGATACCAAATGTTAAGTGATATGGACCACTTTGTTTAGCAGTCCGCTGGCGTGACCCTTCATACGACGGTACTATGAGTCGTACCCGCTGTGTAGACTAAGTTGGAACATTTGAAACACATGCGAGTTGTGATGGAGATACATGTTGTGTGATGACACATAGTGTTCTTTTCCCCCTCGTATGCGTGGAACACTTGAGGTGATTGGTTTATCTAATCCTATGAAGGTAAGATACTATTTTTAATGCGGATGAGTCAAGTAAAATGACGTGTTAGTTGCGATCAAAGTATTTTGTATCTAAAACTTTTGAAACGCTTTGTAAACGTGAGAACTTGTATGTTGCTTTAGACCTTTTATAATTTGGTGTCGACCTTTTTACTTGAGCTAATTGTATTTGAACCCCTACTAAGATACAAGTGAGAAGAGACTTTACCGACCGAGAGCTTGTTCCCGTTAATATAAGTGTTGCATATGCATTAGCCTTGCATACAATTTGCGCGTGCATTAGCATTGCATGAAACTCATGTGCATTAGATGCATTCTCATGAAGTATGTTCGTTGTTTCACTCAAAAGTTTTCATGAGCTTCGGGGACGAAGCTTTGTTTTAAGGGGGATATAATGTAATACCCCGTATTTTAATTAAGGGTTATTTGGTAATTTTGAAATAGTATTTGAGAATTTCAATAAACTTATATTTCAAACTAGTTCTTAGTTTTAGAGTATAAATGTACCATTGGACATCTATGATTATATAGGATTTCATTTTGAGGCTATTTTGTAATTTTTGAAACTTTGATAAAACTATATGGAACTTATTTTGTATACTTGGGAAATACTTGTTGTTTTCTAAAAGTGGATTTTGACATTTATATACAAGTGGTGTATTTAAAATTATTTGGACATTCTATTATCTATGAAAATTAACTTATATGTGTGTTAGCTATTAATTGAAAATTATATTTTCACCCCTTAACTTGTAGTTTTCACAAAGATACCTCTCATTTATCAATATTACATTTTTTTATCCCAACTAGCAATCCAACTCTTATTATTTGCATCATATGCCTCTACCCACTATCTTTGGTCAACTTTAATAAAATAAAATTGTCTATCTTTATCACTATCATCTAATTATTTTTCTCTTCATGACTACTCATTTACAATAAATCACTTCATATGTACTACACCTTATGCATACATACCCCCATCATGTTCATCACCATCACTCTTTTCTCACCTCCACTAACTCTCACATCCTATTCATCATCATCATCTTCTTCTTCTTCACTCCATTTCTCCATTGAAGAACACCTCATGGCTCTCTTCTCTCTCTCAAAATTCTCTTCCCGTTTTTTGGAGTTGACCTCACAAAAACACCATGAAAACTTCATTTTCAAGCCTCCAAAACATGAAAAACTTTAGTCCAAGCATAGTATGATCATGGAGGGGAGTTCTTTCATCATTCCACTCAAGAATTCAAGGCCAATTTTACTCTTTCATGCACCATCTTGTTGAATCTTTTGGTAAAGTTTTTCTTCTAGCCTTCAATTCATGCTAATTCATGCTTGCATGTCTATGTTTTAAATTGATTTATGAAAATTCATCTTAGATTTCTTCATTTCCAAACTTGATTCTCCATTTTTGTGGCTTGATAATGAGTTTGACACTTGATTGTTCTCTATTTCATGAAACCCACACTAGAACCCACATGCATGTTGTGAATGTCATCTTCTTTGCATTGTTACCCAAGAGGGTTTTGATCATTTGTGTCAAGAGCATGTAAAAGTCTTACTTAATACCTAAAATAATATAATTTGGGTGAAAATCAAGTCTCTATAAGTTGCATGTATCATATAATTGATTTGATCATGTTTTAAGTGCTCTAGGTGAAAATTGCACATTTTTACAATCTGACCAGTTTGTGAAAAACGTATATTATCTCTAATTTTTTTCTCTGTATAATTTTTAAATCATTCAATTTCTGAAACTAGACTCATAGAGGGTCATTTTGAAAGAAAATTAAACTCCATAGCCTTTTTTATTAGGGAGATATGCTCATTCTAAGTTGCAAGTTTTCTGAAACTCTATTTGTGAACAAGTTTTTCCATTTTTGTTAAAAATCTCATTTCCAGAAACCTATGGCACCAAATCTTTCTTGTGATGAAACTAGACACATAAGGGATTCATTCTGGAGAATATGAGCATTTTTCCTATTCTTCAAGTAGTAGTAATTGTTCTTTAAAGTTTAAACTTTCTTCCAAACTTGTCTCTGCATAGCAGTGTTTGTTATTTTTGTAACTTGAGTTTTATAATAGCTATGCATGATTTTCTTGGTTTTTATGAAAGTAGACACATGTAGGTTCATCATACATTAATTTCAAAATTTTAGGATATGATTTGATATGGTAAATATGGCTCCAAAGTCAGAGCTACAATTCTGTCTAAAATTGTAGTTTCACATTTTTTAGAAAACTTGAATTTTTGAACTTCTAGGTGTTTTGTTAGAATTATTTTGATAATTAAACATCTTCATATGTTCATTAGTGACATATAGGACTATGTGACATGTAGGTTTTCATTGTTATTATGCATGTGTTAATTGGTTATAACGAGTACGTCATACGTGTGATTGTAGACATCGACCTCGTAGGGGAGAGCGGTTGTCGTCGGAGTGCTAGGCTTAGTTTCTTGCTTTTAATTGTGCTTCATCTCAGTGGTAAGTACATATGTACGACCTTTTCATATCAAAATGTGCGTATGTGTTTGATGCTTCAAATGAATACTTGATATGTGAAATGAGAATGCATGTTTTCCACTCGAATGTTGTTAAACTATTTTATTCATCTCCTTTGAGAACTCTCGGAAATTACTTGTGAAATGTTGGTATTCTAATTCTGTTTATGTGAAAGAGAAGACATAAAATATCTCTAATAGACTTAGGACGATGCACAGAGTACTGTTATTAATGGGAGGCGTCAAGCGATCCTCCATTTTCTTATGGCTAAGACCATTGAAGCAACGCTTCTTCTTATTGGATAGAACGTCAATGTTCAAAAATCCGCCCCCGATGAGCCAAAATGTATCAAGATATTGAGGCCAAGGGGTTTATAGAGCTATAGAGTGCTACTTATACTTGTAAGGGTCACTACGGTATAGGGGTGTCGACACTTAAGGCATTTTAGCTAATGTTGTGAGCGGGGTTGACGAATGGGCTCCCTTAACGCTCGGGTGAAATAGGGTTTGATAGACCCTAGAAGGAACCCTTAGTGATTATTTCGTGATCCCTCTGTTTACATCGATCCTGCTGGTGGCTCTTGACACGCCTCAGCTAAATTAAACTGTTAATTGAAGTCAAAATTAAAAATTGGCTACTTATTAATGTTGTTTGTGGCTCTTGATATGTCCTAATCGATTGAAATGAATTTTAAATCTTGGCTACTCATGAACTACTATCGTTATCAGTTCATATGAACTTGTTTACTCTGGATATTTTACCAACTACTCGTGGTTTCTCAATGTTGTTAAATTGAGAGGTTTTTGTTACTCAGTTACTTCCAGTTGTTCCAAATTCTCCAACATGATAGTTTTACTATTTAAATCTTATGATTCGTTTCAACTCATGCTTCCGTGCTACTCGTTGTTTTACATGTCGTAGTATGTATTTACTCAGTTTTTACTGATTATTTCTTCAAAACTGCGTCGGCTTTTGCCATTTTAAAACCGCAGGTCGTCAATCAAGGTGGGGGATGGGAACGCGAATCGAGACAAAGTCGTCACTTAGTAGATCACAACACATTTTTTTTATTTATCCAAAATGTACTCATTTTTTTTAGAAATTTGTTGTATACATTAAATAAAATGTAATCTTAATAGTTAATTTTCTACTTTTGGTTATCGATTGTCTCTTTTAACCCTGAACCGAGATCCCGGGTCGTTTCAGTACGTGTCTCTCGTTCCTCCCCACCGGTTGCTGGGTTTTCGGGATTGACTCTCTGGTTGTTTGCCATTCTGCTTTCTCGGTTTCTGCCTTTCTGTTCGGTGTACAGCTTCTCTGGATTGTCGAATGGTGGTACCACGCGAGGCAATCTGGGCATCAACTGAACAGTCCTGAGAAACGCAGATTCAAAAAGTAGTGAGGTAAAGAAAAATAACGAAACTGAAAATAAAATAAAACTCTGAAAACTAATTCTGACAACTAAATAAACCCTAAAAAGTCCCCGACAATGGCGCCAAAAACTTGATGCGCTTTTTAGCGTGCTATTCGCAAGTATACGAAATCAAGTAATACCGGGTGTATTCCAACTCGGGTTGTCGATCCCACATAGACTGTTTTGGGTTTTCTTAAGTAACCAGCTTCAATTAACAGTGTAGCAACGAGGAGGAGTTGGTTGTGATTGTAGATTGCTAACCTAAGTACGGAAATTAAAACACAAAAACGTAAATATTTTTATGACATTTTTCTGGAATAAGCTTATTTGGTTGTAACTATAATTGATGGGAACTAGGCTCCAGGATCCCCTATGGTTTCTACATATTTCAGTTTCTCGTTTGATATGAAAACACTCAGCAGTTTTATTATTTGTGCAACGTACCAGTTGTGCAGTGACCTTTCAGCTCCCACACGTAATCCCGATTCTGCAGACTTTCGGATTCCTGTTAAGCTGCCTAAGTCTGCAGTCTCGTTATAATCCTGTTAGGGTTTCTAACCTGTCCGAATGGCCCGGGTCAAATTCTCTAACAGTTGGTCTCACGTTCTTCGGTGCTAGCCCTATCTCCCTTTCTCTGGTCGGTCCATCAGGGTAAGGTACTAAATCCTGTCTTTTCTTCATAACCCTAACCTGACGTTTTCACCTACAGGCTCGGGTCTATAGCAATCCTGGGTGATCAATCCTATCATGCATGTACGAGAATAATCAAAGATAGAATAACAGATACAACTGCTGAATTAAGATAATAATCATGAATCCATAATCAAACTAGTTATAAATCAGGATACGAAACCCTAGGTTCACCGAGAACCTAGGTAAGAAGTTTAGCTGCTAACAGTCATACTACTAAAACGCAGTTTCTGAATAGAGAGAGAGTAAAATCAAACTAAGTCTTCGAATCTCGAATTGCTCTTCCGTTCTCTTCGGGGATGCTCAGACTCGTCCTTCGGTTGTGCTGTGTGTGTTCAAAACGAGTCTCGACGAGTCTTTAAATAGTGCTGTTTTTTCCCGAAACGCTGTGCCCGAATTTACGAAACTGCCACCGGTCCACCGACTCAAAATAAGTCAACCTGTCTGCGTATATACGCAACAGGCTGCGTATATACGCAAACAGGGGCCCACAAAATCAACTCCCTCTCTCCTGCCTGCTTATATACGCAACAGGCTGCGTATATACGCAGGCAGGGGGCTCCTGGTGGCCTGGCTTGGTCCTCTGCTGGGCCTGGCTGGGTCTACTGGGTCCCATAACTCTGCCTGAAATCTCCACTTTGCCCTCCTTTTAGTCTTCCTGCTCTTTTCTGCCTCGGCCTGCGTTGTGACCTGAAACTTGTCAAAATTACCAAAATACCCATGGGTCAAAACCGCTCCAAATTCTGCCCAATCCTTACTCTGGCCCTAGAAAGACTACTGTCTGAATATGGTCGCCAAAATCCAACCTCGACTTCCGAAAACCCGGGCCCGGTGTCAAAATGACCAAAATACCCCTGGGTCAAAATTGTCCCGGAAATCATCACGAACCTGAAATAGCTGCTCACGACTCCAGACACCGGAAATCGAGACTCTTTAATCGGACGTGGCCTGTCTGGGACCCACACTTGACGGGAGTCGGTTTTTCGGCTGGACTCCGTTTCAGCATTATAACCTGTTTTCGGAAAGCCCTTGACGTCTCCGTTCTTTTGCCCCTCGTTTCACTTCAAAATTCCAAGTCAAGCTCAAGATATTGTCAACCAAGCGCATCCCTGTAATTCTCGGTTTTGGCGTTTTGAGCTTCCTCGTTCGGTTTTCACTGCTCGTTTTTTACTCTAGTCTTTCCGTTTTCCATTACGCTCTAATTTTTACCAGTCTCGGTCCAATCTTGCTCTGAGCATTTTCTACACGTTTCCCGAGGCAAAACCGGTTCTGTCTCGGCACGCATCCCAATGCACTTCCCGAACGTGTTCCTATAAAGACAACATGAACAAACCCGCGATCATATCTCGAAGTGCGCAAAATAAGCAGAAATTTACGAAGAGCAAATAAACATCTCGTTCTAATTTCTGAGGCTTCCCGAGGGTGAATTCTAGCTAAAACATGACTTTCTGACACATTGCCACGTCAATTTAGGCTAAAAGATAACCCCTATTTGGGCGTTTTCAGTTAGCTCCATCACCTCCTGTGTCTCTTGACCATTCAGGCATCTAAGTAAATTCTCATCATGTCCTTTTCGGCATAGCAGGTTCTCTTTCAGCATGTATCGAGTCGATGTCTTCTTGAGCTTTTCGGCCTCCTTCTTATCACTCGGTAAGATTTTATCTCGCAGATAATCAATAAGGGGTTTCCGCCAGTCAACATCATGAATTGCAGAAATTTCTTGGGAATCTTTCACCAACGCACACTTCTCACAGTTGCCTTGAAGCATCGCAGCATGGCACGCTATTTGAGGCTAATGAATCCCATACCTCTAAGCTTTCCTGTAAATGGAGACTTCATTTTCTCCACAATAGTGCTCGTGGATTTTCTCTTGCAAAGTTTGGACCTCTTCTTCTGCAACACATCGCATTCGGATACCTCACGGTTCTTTGAAATATAGCAAGTTGTCGTGTATACAAAATCCCTTTGTGGAGACCCAACTTTCCTTGCTTGTTCCTTCTGCGATCGCGCGTATGACCGGTGTGGACAAGAGTTTTGGGGAAGATCTCAGTGTACACCTGTAAAAGAGAAGAACAAGAACAAAGAACAAAGAGATTGAGAGTAAGGGTAGGGGAAGAGTAAGATCTTGCTAAATGACTGAGAGAGAGACATTCTGATGATTAGCAAAAGGTCCGAGAGCTACCATAGAAGGCCAATGTTCCTATATATAGGACATAGGATACCGTTACGAGGGGTTAATGCGTCCGCAAGTGACGGCTAGATATCCGCCTCATAACGGCACGTTCGCCCGTATATATAGGGCACGTTACACGATCGTCCGTATACCTAGGGACCGTTAAAACGGTCGACCGCGTATATAGGAAACGTGGTCATCAAATCTCTCAAACAATTGACAAGGGTCGCGCGCGAGTATAGCTGACACGATTTCTTACGTGTATACGAAAGTGCACAGTCAAGTAATATAGTGGAGTGTATTTCAACCCCGAGTTATCGAATCGCACGAGAACAGATAGTAGGTTTATTGTTAATTAGAGATTAAAATCTAAAGAGTGTAATTGAAATAACAGGAAGAAAGTTGTTGATTTGAGAAGTTGTCACCCCCAATCAAGTGACAGTATTAAACTAACTAAAATAATATATTTTTATATATATATATATATATATATTTGTATTTTCTTGATTAAACAACAGTTTATCAAATATTAAGAGGAACTAGGCGATCTATGGATCACCTAGGGCAATAGACAATTCCGAATAATGCTTTGAAACATGTAATATTGAATATGCTCTTGATCACGTTTCAGTACTCACAATCTTCTGTCGATCTCAAGTAAGCCTATGCTAGATTCAATAGTCGTCATTTGTCGATCCATAAACTATATCACCTAACAAGCACTAAGATTAATCCTACGTTTTGATCCAAACCCTAATACTTCGCCTTTCGGTCCATCATGATATGTGGTTTCTAGCAATCCTAGATTCATAAGCTAATCAATCTTCACCTGTCAGTCCATCGATCTTTCACCAAGTAGTTATCCTAGTTCATGACGCTAGGTTAACATAGTATTAAGAATAAGATTACTAGAAGATGCAATTTCAATGTTACTTTAAGCTAAGATAACACGATATGTATTGAAAGATCTCATATGATCATTCATTTCCTACCAAGCACGAATCAATAGTGCAAGTTCAACAATCCATCAAACGAGATAAAATCAATCCATCACATGAATCCATAAGCACGAATCAATCCACATATCCGGAAAACTTGTCTAACAAAGCCCTAGGTTCTCCATAGAGCCTAGCAAATAAAACTACTCAAATATACTGAAAATAGAAGCTAACAAGTTCATAGTATTGAGAAACAATAGAAAAGATAGGAGGGATAGTCAAACTCGTTACGAAAATCGCGTTCGGGCGACTCCGGCGTTGTTCTCCATGCCCCTCACCTCTCCTAGCCTCCCTCCCTCTTCTCCAGAAGACTCCCCTCTGTGTTTAGGTCTGAGATTCGTCCTTTACTGCCTGGGCACAAATTTTAATGAAACTTGGCCGAAATTGCACTTCAGCCCCTCCAGTTTGCAATTCCCGGACAGAATTATTTGCTGATCTTGCGCGGGCTGTATCTCCCTCATACGGACTCGTCTTCGGGATGTCTACTTTCCAATGCCGCAGGCCTTGCTCCAAAATTCTTTTTAGATTTTCCTGAGCATCGAAAAGAGTGCAGGCTGGTCCTGAGTGACTTTTCCAACTTTGCTTCGTTTTTGCGTCTCCTTTTCTCCTCTTCATCTAGCTCCATTCCAAGCATATCCAAGCATCTCATAAGCTCCAATGCACCTATTTTACCTGATATTCACAAAACTAAACAACCCGTTCAATTATCATAGCAAATATGAAAGAAAACATGCACAAATAGGCTAGAAACACAATTTTTCACTCTTAGGCTTGTAAGTCATCAATTCCACATATTTGTGCAAATATAACATATAAATCATGTGAAATAATCTTATTACAAGTAATATGGAAGTATATTAATATCTCCTAGAAGAGAGTTATCAAATACCCCCACACTTACCTTTTGCTCGTCCCGAGCAAATCACCGTTTACTAGCCAACTCAAGACGCAAACGACTCAACACGACTCATGACTATGTAACTACATGAGCTAACTACAATGCAACTCGATTATAGACAATGCAAAAATTTAAACAACACATATTTTTCTTCTTTTTTCGAGATTGGGCAACCTCTCTATCATAAACCGAAATCATCAAATCCTCACAAGCTCACTTTGAAATTTCACAACACGTAGCAAGAAATGATATATGATAATCCTATGCACAAACTCACTAAGGCGTCCCCAAACATCAATCAAACCAAACCAAGATACGGCACACCTTTTGACTCGGAGGGTCTAGGCATCTCAAGTCACTAAGTGGTCTTTCTTCGCCAAGTCATTTGAGGTTTTCAGACCCTCTTAGCCGTTATTGCTTTTGAAATGCAAATTATCCCATTGACAGGAGACACAACTCCTGTGTAATACGGCTTGACTTTAGTTTCCCTCTTAAGCTCCACATTTGATTGAATCCAAATTTTCCGCGCGAACGAAAGCACATTAGGTTGTTTCTCCTTGAAGCACAATATTTTTTCATATATATATATATATATATATATATATATTTCATTTTCTTTTCTTTCCTCATCTGTTTTTATAACCGTGCATTAGAGCTTAAGAGTGTGGGATTTTTAGAATTTTCTCTTGGAACCACCTTAAGGGATGGTGGTGTACGCTCCCGGCTTCGCTTAGGCCGAAGACTCGTACCACATGAAACCGACTCTACACGAAGGTCCACCCCAGATTCCAGGAGTCCACAAGTTTCCTGGGAAACGGATTATTCAACCACCTAGAGACTCAATCCTCCTAGCACACTAGAGAAGTCAAAAGTATGCCCGTAATCTACTTTCACTATTCCCCAGTACCTGGGACATCCTGTCGTGAGACTCGCGCACAAGATACTAAAATTAAAGTATCCCTACTACGGTGCTTCCTACTCTCATGAGCTCTTTCACTGGATTCTCTTCAGTTTCTAGGTCGTAAGTTGCCCAATTTTCTCAAATTTTCAATTTTTAGGATTTTTCTATTTTTTTTTTTCATTTTTTCCTAACTCTATATGAACAGCTTCGGGTAGGGTGACTCAATAATTTAAAAGTGCAAACAATGCAATATAAATAAACGCACAATACGACAATTTAAGGAAACACGACACAGACTATAAATACGACACTGACTCACTATACGACATTCTAATCTAAATGTAAATGGCGATGCAAGACACTGACATGGCTAGCAAATAGCTATAAATCCACCCACACTTGAGCAATTCGTTGTCCTCAACGAATTTAGAGCTAAAACAGAGGACTTGGCATTCAAATGCGAGGGTGATTCTACTCGGAGTCAGAGTCACGGCACAAGAAGGTAGTTCAACAAATTTAGAGCTATAATGAACTACGTGCACGTGAAAAGTTGTGTGTACCGAAATTAAGCAAGTACTCAAGTATTCCCTAGGATTCTAACAGCTAATCCCAGCGGAGACTATGCACCGTGACCAAGTCGTCAAAATAAAATCCTAGAGCAAGTACGATGTGCCTAAACGGTAAGTAAAGAGAGAGAAAAGAACCTCACAACCGACACAAAGTCGGGGACGAAACCCGATAACTGCTGATTGAGATAGCACGAACAATCCCCAAGCAAACATTGTGCGCACAACTGCAAGCTCCCTTGCGGTCGAGTGTGTGAAACACACCGCGGTCGATTGATCTGTTGCTGTTGAAAAGAGAACGAAGAATCCCCGAGCTCATGATGTGAGCTCCTGTAACGGTCGAGTGCGCAAGTAGCACACCGGGGTCGATTTCTTTTCCATTTTTTTCTCTTTCAAACAATATTTTTCTGATAACTATCCTGCATACTCCCCTCTTTGCTTGGTCCTTTCTTTAAGCCCCCACAAGCCAAACTATTATCACAATTGGAGACCTTTGTTAAGAGCAATCCACCTTCTCAAGTCACAGAAAATTCTGAGTGTTAATCAAAGAAGAAGCTGTTTTCACACAATTTGGTACCATCTTTCCTTCTAAGTTACAAGTTTCCTGCCTAGCTTCATTAATAACCACCTCTAAACAGGCGAAGTGAATTGCAAATTCAGCGAGGTTCTTCTCTAGTTGAGGGCACAATTGTGTGTTTCCGGCAGTGGACTTGGAGCTCGGTATTCATCGAGTTGAACAGAGAGCTGGGGTGATGCTAGGTCAATCGGTGGTGGCTCTCTGTGTTTTGGTTCCAATTGGAGACCAGAGAGGCAATGGGTCGCCAGTGCTTGTATAAGACGAAGGAAGCAGTGGTGCTCTGTTGTTGAATTGGGCGACGATGGTTAGGTGACGGCCCTGATTGGTGTATGCGATCTGAGCAGGGGGAAAAGATTGGTTCGGTGGTGATTCAGAGACAGAGATGGCCGTGGTTTAAAACGGCGAAGGCTTTTCGGCTGTTCGATTGATACGAACAGAGGGTGGTTTGAGGTCGAAATTGGGTTTGTTGACGCGAGGAGAGAGGAGGCGGTGATTGTAGGAATTGAAGCTCGGTTTACTGGTTCTGTGGGTCTGCTGTTAACAGCGGTTTAGGTGGCTGTCTGGGTTTTTGCAGAGGACAGCGGTGGTTGTTGTGATCGGAGAAGGGGAGAGGCGGTGGAGGGCTGGGTTTCCGCGCCAGATCCATGGATGGTTTGGGGATGACGGTTACGGAAGCGGATCGGGGCAAATCTCGTATTGCGGTTGCTCTTGGAGGCGGCAAAGATGGGTTTCTGGTACGAATTCAGGGGTTGTTTCGGTGGTTGTGGGTGGTTTAAGCCGATGGTGGCATGGGTTTATCAAATATTTGAGCGGCGGTGATTGCAGAGGGTGGTGACGGCGCTAATTGGTGGTTGACAGGGGGCTGTGGAGGTTCTGGCGTGCTGCTGCTGCGGCTTCAACAGAGAAAAACCGATGAAGATTGATTTTTTCTTCTTCTATTCAACCCCTGTCAGGAGTCAGAGGAGCTGCGGGGGGGGGGGGGGGGGTTCTTGTGTTGCAACGCTGGGTTGGAACAGTGGGGCAATGGGTCTAATTTTCTGAAGTCTGGTAATTTGCATTTGCCTCCCCTGATGCTCAAAGACCAATAAATAGGTTTTATATGTCCGTTCCAGCAACTATTAAACTATTAAATCAGCCCTTAACACCCCTGCTGCTTAGAAATCAGTTTTTCTTGCCATTTTGTCTTCTTCCACCATCTCTTCTCCTTTAATTCCTCTCAATTGAGCACAAATAAACACTCACAAGGATCGCATATCTCAACAACGATGAACACGTGTTGCCAAAGTGAAAGTTCGCCGGAATTTTTTTTTCTTCTTCTTCTTCCAGTTAATGATAATCACATCATAATGATTTCATAAATAATCTCAAATCTCCCATTTCGTGAGAAGAGATTGATGTCATGCTTGATCTTCGTCTCAATGCGCGGTACTTTTATTGATAATTCAAATGGCAAGCCATAAAATACAAAAGTTTGAATACCTTCATCTCCTTTATATGAAGCACCCGAATCATGAACTTCAATTTCGACGTCTTTCTCTTCTTCATCAAGCTCACACATGAGATGGTCCATCAAATTTGTAACTGGAGATTCAAGCTCATCAATATTGATCCCATGGAGAATACTTTCAATCTCATCAAAAACGGCATCGTGCTTCTCCCTCATACTTGATTCAAGCCACTAATCGATGTTTGAACGTGTTGAGATGCACAACGGCTCATCATCCCCTTTGAGCATTAGTATTGGAGTACATTCTTCATTAGAACAGAGATTGACGCTATTTTAAAATTCCTCAAGTCTTGCTTCAAATTCTACCGCGTCCAACCCCATTCTCGTTGCCCTCAGTTTCAATTCTTCGATTCCCTTATGCAGTGCTCCAAAAAATTCCTTAAGTAAATGTTGGCGTTCATACATCATGCGTTGTGTTGGCATAATATGCCGCAATATCTCCTTCAGGGTAGAATCCTTCCGTACGATCAATCAATTCTGCTAGACAAACAAAACGTCCTTCTTTAGTATCCCCGATGCTTAGCAAAATACCTGCACACCAAATATCTCCAAAAAGAATACCGTGAGGTAACAAGAATAGATAATAACAATAAAATAAAATAAAAAACTCTCTAAATTAATTTCTAATTAGCAAATAAACCTCTGTCCCCGGCAACGGCGCCAAAAACTTGACACGATTTCTTACGTGCATATGCAAGTGCACGGTCAAGTAATATAGTGGAGTGTATTTCAACCCCGAGTTATCGAATCTCACGAGGAAAGATAGTAGGTTTATTGTTAATTAGAGATTAAAATCTAAAGAGTGTGATTGAAATAACAGGAATAAATTTGTTGATTTGAGAAGTTGTCACCCCCAATCAAGTGACAATATTAAACTAACTAAAATAATATATTTTTTTTTTGGTATTTTCTTAATTAAACAACGGTTTATCAAATATTAAGAGGAACTAGGCGATCTATGGATTACCTAGGGCAATAGACAATTCCGGATATTGCTTTGAAACATGTAATATTGAATATGCTCTTGATCACGTTTCAGTACTCACAATCTTATGTCGATCTCAAGTAAGCCTATGCTAGATTCAATAGTCGTCATCTGTCGATCCATAAACTATATCACCTAACAAGCACTAAGATTAATACTATGTTTTCCAAACCCTAACACTTCGCCTTTCGGTCCATCATGATACGGGGTTGCTAGCAATCCTAGATTCATAAGCTAATCAATATTCACCTGCCAGTCCATCGATCTTTCACCAAGTAGTTATCCTCGTTCATGACGCTAGGTTAACATAGTATTAAGAATAAGATTACTAGAAGATGCAATTACAATGTTACTTTAAGCTAAGATAACACGATATGTATTGAAACATCTCATATGATCATTCATATCCTACCAAGCACGTATCAATAGTGCAAGTTCAACAATCCATCAAACGAGATAAAATCAATCCATCACATGAATCCATAAGCACGAATCAATCCACATATCCGGAAAACTTGTCTAACAAAGCCCTAGGCTCTCCATAGAGCCTAGCAAATAAAACTACTCAAATATACTGAAAATAGAATCTAACAAGTTCATAGTATTGAGAAACGATAGAAAAGATAGGAGGGATAGTCAAACTCGTCACGAAAATCGCGTTCGGGCGACTCCGGCGTCGTTCTCCATGCCCCTCAACTCTCCTAACCTTCCTCCTCTTCTCCAGCAGCCTCCACTCTGTTTTTTAGGTCTGAGATTCTTCCTTTACTGCCTGGGCACGAATTTTAATGAAACTTGGCCGAAATTGCATTTCAGCCCCTCCAGTTTGCAATTCCCGGACAGAATTATTTGCTGATCTTGCGCGGGCTGTATCTCCCTCATACGGACTCGTCTTCGGGCCTACCATATATCGTTGGAAATATACGGATGTCTACTTTCCAATGCAGCAGGCCTTGCTCCAAAATTCTTTGTAGATTTTCCTGAGAATTGAAAAGAGTGCAGGCTGGTCCTGAGTGACTTTTCCAACTTTGCTTCGTTTTTGCGTCTCCTTTTCTCCTCTTCTCTAGCTCCATTGTAAGCATATCCAAGTATCTCATAAGCTCCAATGCACCTCTTTTACCTGATATAAACAACACTAAACAACCCGTGCAATTATCATAGCAAATATGAAAGAAAACATGCACAAATAGGTTAGAAACACAACTTTTCACTCTTAGGCTTGTAAGTCATCAATTCCACATATTTGTGCAAATATAACATATAAATCATGTGAAATAAGCTATTACAAGTAATATGGAAGTATATTAATAGATCCTAAAAGAGATTTATCAATAGCTCCTGCTCGCGTGCGATGTGCCTTATTCTAGCCTCCAAGCTAATTGAACCCTACAACTCCCGCGCAGTTAGTATCGAGGGCGACCCTGTCTCACAGCGCCCACATGGATAAGTGCGAATATAAAAACAATGATAGAGTATTAGTGGAGTACCATCGAACCTCGTTGATGGATGCCACGTGGATGGTAATCAATCTACCTGGGATGTACTGTCTTAGCCCCCTTTTAAGCATATACCACGCGCGTAGTTGTATAATCGCGCAAAACCAATCGTGCTTTGCTTTCACGTCAATTTTTGAATTAATTTAAATCAAACTCCTAATCCTTTGTATCGTTCAAGGAATTCAAGAATGAATTAGAGAACCAGCTTGACAAAAAGTATTAAAGATTTACGATATGATCGTAGAGGCGTGAGTACTCAAGTCAACAGTTTGAGCATCTAAGGGAGTATTGTTGGAATAGATGCCCTAGAGGCAATCGTATATTTAGTATGAACATTGTGCTTGGCTAGAATATTCATTTATTATATATTGTGATATTTAATAAAATGAAGTCCTTAGATAAAATGTGTTGTTTATCTTAAATATCCCTAGTCCACTATATTGATTAATAGGACGACCAAATATAGACTAGTATGTGGGTAGATTGATATGGAGATATCAAGTCTAACACATGGGTATGCATTAGGAGTAATGGTATACTGGATTGACCCACAACGAAAAGGATACATTAGATTATGTCAAGTCACAATCGCTTTTCGTAGTGCTAATATAATTGCAATCCTTAGACTTGAAGTCACTAGATACTCTAGTTGTGGAATATTGCGCTTCGATGTTATCAAACGTTACACCGTAACTGGGTAATCATAAAGATGGCTATCGGGCGTGGTTGGAAGCAAGCTTAGAGATCGTAGTAACGTAGATAGGATTTGTCCCTCCCACATAATGGGGGTAAATATCCATGGCCACTCGAGGGATGAGGCTTATTGAATGTCTGGCCAGACTCAGATAAATCAATATAGAGATATTGATGTTATCTGCAAGCATAAGCATATTCCCAGGATCGAGGAACTATGGATTGGATATACGAGTGTGACGATGTATGTCTCGTGTCCAATCCGGATATGGAGACAAAGGGATAATGCAATATGACATATTGGTCACAAGAGGTTTGTCGAGATCACTGACTATTTCTATTGGTTGGGTGGCATGGATGTGTTGCTAGACACCGCTCCATGTTAGTAAGAGTTACTACCAACTATATAGAAACCTATGGGGTCACACGTCAAATAGAGTAGAGCTAGATTTGAGATTAATTAATATTGATTAATTAATAGAAGGATCATTGTGCAACACCTTGCAAACTTAGTAGGACTAATTTGCAAGGAAGGGAATAGTTCTAGTTCATCTAGAATTAGGAAACTCTTTTATGGAAACAACAAGGAGTTTTTGGAGTAAATAAAGAGGCTCTAGCTTCCTTCCCACTTGATGTTAATTGTTATTAGACATAAAAAAGAGAGTGGGAGAGAGCAAAAGAGAGAGCAAGACAAGAGCTAGGGCCGAAACCCTAGCCCCATCCGCCCCCCCCCTTCCTGTGGGCTCAAAGAGGAGGCCGCCCCTCCTCTTGTGCCTTTGTTGCTTTGATCTTCTCCCTCTTCCTCCGGGTTCAAGCTAGCACTTGTTTGAAGGAAGAATCTAGATCTCACCTCTAGACGTGGATCAACCGTAGAGACGAGGACATCATTCTTTGCTTTGTGGTTTGGTTTACGGCATGCGAGCTGATCGAATTAATGTAATAATTAATTAGGTTTTATGGACTGCGAGTCGTCTTTTTCTCCTCGAAATGTGAGGCTTTTGTTATTTATTTATTCTAGATGTTAGGCTAGAATTAGATATATTTAGATGATAGCCAAGAACATGGAGAAGAAGACCGGAGAACCAAAGGAGCCAAGAGACAAAGAAGACATCCCTAGGCGCGCAGCTATGGTGGTGCACATGGAGATAAGCTCGGAACTTTAGGGCAATTGGATATTATCATTGGCTTGATAATATCATTAGTCTAGGGGTCATATCCATGCCACATTTCATTTATGTTTGTGGATGTTTATTATTTATGCCTTGTTATTTTATTTTGTGTGTATGGCGATACTAGCGAAAATAATAACAAGATAATCATAAAAAAGGTTGGTCTGTTATTGTGGATTGCCCAATCCAAATAAGTAGGCCATGTTGATAAGATCAACCAAACAATTTAAAAGAAAAAAATCCCTCAATTAAATATTGCGTTTTTGCCTTCTCTTGCCAAAACACCCTTCATGATCAAGGTTTATTAAAATTCGGGCTTGCCAAAGCAATGCGATTTTAATTTACCATGGTGTGTTGCGGACGACACAAGCTAGTAATGTGTGTATGTTGAAGCAAGAGGTTGGACGCAACTAGGCAAGAATCAATTGGATTGATGAGCCTAGAGGCATGACAATTAGGGGTTATCCAAGGGATAAAGAATAAAAGAGTTATTCACCTAATTGGACCAAGAGTTGCATATGATGCAATTGGAACGATTCCTACCTAAATAACCTGTTCTTGGGTGACTTGCCAAAGCAAGCTCAAGAAGAAGTGAAAAAGGGATCTTGGACCCACTAGAAAATATAATGATATTTTCCGCATTAATGGTGAGGGCTATTAATCCGAGAAAAATAGTGGGAGATATATTTGATGATCTAGCAATTATTGAATATAGTTAAATTGTTCAAAATACTAAAATTGCACATTTCTCGTTTTGTAGAATTCCAAATGGCAAACAACAACGCATCGACTTCATCCCTACGATCTGTCCTTGAGAAGGATAAACTGTCTAGAAGAAATTTCCTTGACCGGTACAGAAACTTAAGGATTGTCCTTAAGCAAGAAAAGAAGCTTTACGTCTTGGACACTCAAATTCCAGCACCACCACAAGACGAGTCTCTTCTAGCGGAAATGAGGGCACATTAGAAACATATTGATGATTCTTATGACGTGATTTGTCTCATGCTTTGTACCGTGACTCCTGAGCTTTAGAATCAGCATGAGAATATGGAAGCCTATGATATGATCATACACTTGAAACAATTGTTTCAGGAACAGGCTAGGCATGTGCGCTATCAGGTGTCTAAAGCATTATTCAAGAGTAGTCTTGCAGAGGGGAATCCAGTAGGGCCTCATGTACTCTGAATGATCGGGTACATAGAGAACCTTGAGAGACTGGGGTTCCCATTAGGCCAAGATTTTGCTACTGATCTTGTCTTGCAATCGTTGCCTGACAGTTATAATCAGTTCATCATGAACTATGATATGAACGAGATCAGTAAGACTCTGCCTGACTTATTGAACATGCTAAAGACAGCGGAACAGAGCGTCAACAAAGGCAAGGGCAAAGCCATAATGATGGTGCATAAGAAGAAGATCAAGTCAGTTGCCTCTACTTCTAAAGGAAAGCGCAAGAAAGTTGCGAAATCCAAGGAAGCCCTAAAGCCTAATGGAGGCGTGGCTAAGGGTGAGTGTCACTACTGCAGCCAGCCGGGTCACTGGAGGAAGAATTGCGCTAAATATCTGGAGGATAAGAAGCTTGGAATAGTGATTCCACCACCACCAGGTATTTATGTTATAGACGTCAATCTTTCTATTTCTTCATCTTGGGTATTGGATACCGGATGTGGTTCTCACATTTGTCGTAATGTGCAGGATTTGAAAAGAAGTAGAACATTGAGTAAAGGGGAGATAGACTTGCGCGTCGGGAATGGAGCAAAAGTTGATGCATTAGCTGTAGGCATTTATGAGGTATCTTTGCCTTCTGGACTTATTTTAGAATTAGACAATTTCTATTATGTGCCTGCTATGAGCAAAAACATTAATTCCGTTTCTTTTTGGACGAGAAAGGTTTTTCTATTTCAATAAAGGACAAGTGTTGCTCCATTTATTTTGATAGTATGCACTATTGTAGTGCGCATTTGTCTAATGGATTGTATATCCTTGATCTAAATAGGCCAATCTATAACGTAAATACTAAAAGGATTAAAACTAATGATTTAAATTCTACATATCTATGGCACTGTCGTTTAGGCCATATAAATGAGAAACGCATATCTAGACTCCATAAGGATGGACTTCTAGACTCATTTGATTTGGAATCATATGAGACATGTGAATCTTGTCTATTAGGAAAAATGACAAAGTCCCCTTTCAATAAGAAAGGTGAAAGGACTAGTGAGTTATTGGCACTCATACATACCGATGTGTGTGGACCATTCCCCACGCCTACCAGAGGTGGTTATACCTACTTCATCACATACGCTGATGATTTCAGTAGATATGGATTTGTATACCTTATGAAGGCCGAATCCGAATCCTTTGAATTGTTCAAAGAATTCAAGAATGAAGTAGAGAAGCAACTTGGCAAAAGTATTAAGGCTCTACGATCGGACCGTGGCCAAGAGTTTGATGAGTATCTTAGAGAGTGTGGGATAGTATCCCATCTCACTCCACCCGGAACGCCACAATGGAATGGCGTGTCCGATAGGAGGAATCGCACTCTATTAGATATGGTGCGATCTATGATTTCTCAAACAGATCTTCCGATATCCTTTTGGGGACATGCTCTAATGACGGCAACTTTTACCATTAATCACGTTCCATCCAAGCCAGTCATGAAGACACCATATGAGATATGGACTGGGAAGCGTCCCATAGTGTTGTTTATGAGGATTTGGGGCTGCTATGTCTATGTAAAACGTTTACAAACAGACAAGCTCGGGCCCAAGTAAATTTGTGGGATATCCTAAGGAAACTAAAGGATATTACTTCTACAATCCCATTGAGAACAAAGTGTTTGTTGCTCGGACCGGCGTGTTTCTAGAAAGAGAATTTGTCTCTAAAGAAGCAAGTGGGAGGGATGTAGAACTTGAAGATATTAAAGAACCACAAATCACTGAACCGATGATGGGGCATGAGCAAGAACCACAAGTAGTTGTGGAAGAACCTGTTCAGGTAACACATGAGCTCCATAGATCAGGAAGAGTGCGTCATGATCCAGAGAGGTATGGACTTCTCGTGACTAAGCCCGATGACGTACCACTCATAGATGATGAGCCTGCAACCTACGGAGAGGCCATGAAAGGCCCAGACTCTAAGAAGTGGCTTGAAGCCATGAGATCCGAAATGGATTCCATGTACACCAACAAAGTATGGACTTTGGTGGAACCACCCGAAGGGGCTCGGCCCATAGGGTGCAAATGGGTCTTCAAGAAGAAGACCGACATGGATGGCAAGGTAGTTGCCTATAAAGGGCGATTGGTAGCCAAAAGGTATAGACAGATTCATGGTATTGACTATGATGAGACCTTTTCACCAGTCGCCATGACTAAATCCATTTGAATCCTACTTGCTATTGCAGCATACTACGACTATGAGATTTGGCAAATGGATGTCAAAACAGCGTTTCTTTACGGGAACCTCCTCGAGGATGTGTACATGACACAACCGGAGGGTTTTGAGGATCCAGAGAGTGCCAATAAAGTCTGTAAGCTGCAAAGATCCATCTATGGATTAAAGAAAGCTTCTAGGAGTTGGAATCAACGTTTTGTTGACGCAGTCAAAGAGTTTGGCTTCATCAAGAACGAAGATGAGCCTTGTGTTTACAAGAAGGTTAGTGGGAGCTCTGTAGTATTTCTGGTCTTGTATGTGGATGACATACTAATCATTGACAATGATATTCCTACTTTGCAATCTGTTAAAGATTGGCTAGGAAAGTGCTTTGCAATGAAGGACTTAGGAGACGCAGCCTATATACTTGGTATAAAGAACCATAGGGATAGATCTAAAAGGTTTCTCGGCCTAAGTCAAAGTACATATATTGACAAGGTGTTGAAAAGGTTAAAAATGCAAGATTCCAAGAAGGGATTCTTTCCCATGTCACATGGAGTCACTCTTTCTAAGAATGACTGTCCCTCCAATGAGATTGAGAAGGACCGCATGAGTAGGATACCCTATGCTTCGGCCATAGGATCCATCATGTACGCCGTGCTATGTACTAGACCAGACGTGTCATACGCGTTGAGTATGGTGAGCAGATACCAGTCCAATCTGGGTGAGAGTCACTGGATTGCTGTCAAGAACATCCTAAAGTACTTAAAAAGGACTAAGGATGTATTCTTGATATTTGGAGGTAAGGAAGAGCTAAGTGTAAGGGGTTACACTGATGCAAGCTTCCAAACCGACAAAGATGACTACAGATTGCAGTCTGGATACGTGTTTTGCCTGAATGGAGGAGCTGTAAGCTGGAAGAGTTCCAAGCAAGGGACAGTTTCTGATGCTACAACTGAAGCTGAGTACATTGCTGCTGCGGAAGCAGCGAAAGAGGCAGTTTGGATAAAGAAGTTTATCACTGAGCTCGGTGTGGTCCCTAGCATCGTGGATCCCATAGAGTTGTACTGTGACAAATCTGGGGCGATTGCACAGGCCAAGGAACCAAGATCACACCAGAAATCAAAGCATGTACTTAGGAGATTCCATCTTATTCGTGATATGATCGATCGAGGAGATGTGAAGATGTGCAAGATCCAACGGATGACAATGTTTCAGATCCGCTCACAAAACCTCTTGCGCAACGAAAGCATGAAGGGCACGCCAGATCTATAGGCATACGAGATGCGCCAGATTAGCTCTAGTGCAAGTGGGAGACTGTTGGAATAGATTCCCTAGAGGCAATCGTATATTTAGTATAAACATTGTTTTTGGCTAGAATATTCATTTATTATATATTGTGATATTTAATATAATGAAGTCCTTAGATAAAATGTGTTGTTTATCTTAAATATCCCTATTCCACTATATTGATTAATAGGACGATCAAATATAGACTAGTATGTGAGTAGATTGATATGGAGATATCAAGTCTAACACATGGGTATGCATTAGGAGTAATGGCATACTGGATTGACCCACAACGAAAAGGATACATTAGATTATGTTAAGTCACAATCGCTTTTCGTAGTGCTAATATAATTGCAATCCTTAGACTTGAACTCACTAGATACTCTAGTTGTGGAATTGCGTTTTGATGTTATCAAACGTTACACCGTAACTGGGTAATCATAAAGATGGCTATCGGGCGTGGTAGGAAGCAAGCTTAGAGATCGTAGTGACGTAGATAGGATTTTTCCCTCCCACGTAATGGGGGTAAATATCCACGGCCACTCGAGGGATGAGGCTTATTGAATGTCTGGCCAGACTCAGATAAATCAATATAGAGATATTGATGCTATCTGCAAGCATAAGCATATTCCCAGGATCAAGGAACTATGGATTGGATATACGAGTGTGACGATGTATGTATCGTGTCCAATCCTGATATGGAGACAAAGGGATAATGCAATATGACATATTGGGCACAAGAGGTTTGTCGGGATCACTGACTATTTCTATTGGTTGGGTGGCATGGATGTGTTGCTAGACACCGCTCCATGTTAGTAAGAGTTTCTACCAACTATATAGAAACCTATAGGGTCACACATCAAATAGAGTAGAGCTAGATTTGGGATTAATTAATATTGATTAGTTAATAGAAGGATCATTGTGCAACACCTTGCAAACTTAGTAGGACTAATTTTCAAGGAAGGAAATAGTTCTAGTTCATCTAGAATTAGGAAACTCTTTTATGGAAACAACAAGGAGTTGTTGGAGTATATAAAGAGGCTCTAGCTTCCTTCCCACTTGATGTTAATTGTTATTAGACATAACAAAGAGAGTGGGAGAGAGCAAAATAGAGATCAAGACAAGAGCTAGGGCCGAAACCCCAGCCCCGTCCCCCCCCCCCCCCCTTCCCGTCGGCTCAAAGAGGAGGCCGCCCGTCCTCTTGTGCCTTTGTTGCTTTGATCTTCTTCCCTCTTCCTCCGGGTTCAAGCTAGCACTTTTTTTACGGAAGAATCTAGATCTCACCTCTAGACGTGGATCAACCGTAGAGACGAGGACATCATTCTTCGTGTGATCTCACAAATTCAAAGGTACACAATACTATGTCCCTTATCATGTTATGATGTCTCTTCCTGACGATCCGTGGTGGGCATTGAAGTAGAATTAACTTTGTTATTCCGCTGCGTTACCTACTTCAAAACCCAACAAGTATGGGATGTGATCCCAACTCACTCTACCTAGAACACCATTATGGAATGGCGTGTCTGAGAAGATATCGGACCTTGTTGGAAACGGTTCGGTCCATGATGTGAAAAACAGAACTTCCAGATTACTTTTAGGGGCCATGTTCTAATTACAACAAATTTCGCCCTTAACCCTGTTCCATCTAAATTAATTATGAAAAACACCATATGAGATATGGACTACGAAATGTCTTCGTATGTCATTCATAAGGAATTTGGGTTATGAAGTTTATGTAAAAGGTTTACAGATAAACTTGAACCCAAGTCGGATAAATGTGCTATGTGGAATATCCTGAGAAAACGAAGGATATTATCTCTACAATCCAGTCGAGAACAAATTTTTTTTGCTCAAACCGCTCTGTTTGTAGATAGAGATTGACTCTACACTACAAGAATAATGACCTTTCTTGACAATTTTTTTGTCGACAAACACTTTTTTGTAGCTAGATACAGGATATATCTACCATATTTGCGTTTGTCGATATATGTGTTGTTGATTGTCAACATTTTAACTAATTACCCAATTCAGATAAAAAAGTAGTCGAGCATTTTATGCGCTGGAGTTTCTCGCCTCGGACTATGAAATAAAGTGACAATCACTGTATTTTAGTGACATACAAACTTGTCAATTAGAAGAAACGGAGGTACTAAATTATTTATGCACTATCAAATCATTGGAGAGAGGGAACCAAAAATTGATAGCGGGAAACCAAATTAAACTAAAAAAATTGAACTCTAGATAGTGCTTTATCGCAAGGAGGGAAACAAAAATTGGCCATTTATATATCTATAGATCGAGAAAGATCAGCCTTTCAAAATTTGCAAAAAAAAAAAAAAAAAAAGATCAGCCTTTTAATGTTTCCCCATCTCAACCGTCGGATCAGAGAAGCATAAGAGGCTAAAAGTTGAGGAAAAGAAGAGCACGGCGAATTGAACCAGTACCGTTTCTCTGTAATCGTTGTTCTCGATCTCTCTCGCCCTCTCTCTTTCCCTCGCTGCTCCCTCCCTTCTTGCTCTCTCGGGAACCTAACAAAGAAATCGCAACCCAAAGCAAGAACTGAAACACCTCTGATGTGCCTATCCCCAGAGTGTCATCGGGCGAGAAGGGAGACTTCGTTGCAGGTTTTTTAGTTCCTCCCCGGCTCTCCTCTGGTATGTCATCCGCCCTCTCTTCGTATTCAAATTATTCGTTTTTGCTCTCATCTGATTTGGATTAGGTATTTGGAATATGGGTTTGTTCTAGGGTTGAATGGGTTCGGATATCGTTCAAAGGGGTGATCAAACCACCAACTTCCTAATCAGGAATTCGATCCTACCACTCGACGGCATCTCTATGAAATCTGGGATTCGATTCTAACTGGATGAGTTTCTTGGTCTTTGACTTTCACAGATGGTATGTTGTCATTCTGCTTCATTCTCTCCCTTCTCTTCTGTGCAATTCTATTATTTTCTGTACGATTGAGATTAGTCTGATTCATTCGTTTGAGGATTATTTTCTTTCAGTGTTTGTTTGGGGGGGGGGATTGTACTAACTAATCTCCTATTTTGTTTGAAGCTTGTTTGAAGCAACACGTTTGCACCAATAAATCTCGATCTGACCCTCTCATACAGTGTGAAAGGTTAGTTTGTTTACTTTTTTTTGGCTTTGTAGGTTTGTTGATCTGTTGGATAGGGGATCTAAAACTTGGTTGAAGGAACATGAAATTTTTGTAACTGTACTGATGCTTTATTCTCTTCTATGATCTTTCTTCTTTGTACTAAATTGTCTAGTTTCCATATTAATTTAGCTTGTAAACAGGGCCGAACCCTCTCTCTCCAAGCTTGTTTTTTTTGCAATAAGTAATTTGTGGAACTTGCTATCATATCAAAGTCGAGTAATGGTAGCTCTAGATCATCCTTGTTGCTTCTTCTGTCTGCAATTTGCATAACTGTTATTGGAGTTCTGCTTTGGTCTTTTCTGCATACTGAAATAACTTATTCAAAACTATTTCCCAGATCTCATAAAACACAAGTATCTTATGGTTAGTCACTTACCTGCAATAATAGGCTGTGATTTGTTTTCCCTTTTCCAAAGAACCAACAATAGACACAGACATAGTAAAAACATCTCACACACCATAGTTCTGATCACTATAACTGTATTCCTTTTTCTTGTTAGTTGTTACTCGAGCTGCTTCCAGGTTGTGCTTCAGATTGTGTTTATTTCATCACAGTATAGAGTCAGTTCATTTCTTATTCTATAACAGTTTAATTAGATCGATCATCTAACAACTTAATTAATCGCAAGGAAACTGATATGAGCAACCCAAGGTTGCTGCAGTGGAAGACTTGGTTCGCTGACATCATACCCTGGTAGTAAAGCATGTACCCAGAAGATTGCTTTGCCATATTAAGTCCCGTTTCTCTGACAGTTTCTCCAGTTCTTAGTGCACCAACTCCGGAAACAAAGGAGCCTGAAGTTATTCGGTAATCTTCATCACCTCGAAATTTTGAATATATTGTGACTGAATTTCAGACAGTGTTGTTTCATGATATATCCTAAGCGGTCGTGTGCTGTTTCTTTACATTATAGTGTATTTTTGTGCAGTACGGTCGATTAATTCAGTGGAGAAAGCAGTCCTATTATACTTCCTCTGATGAGAAGCCGGTTAGTATCACTATTGGTGCTTCTCTGTTTCTTTAAACAATTTTGTCTGCTGCTCCTGCTTAGGCATCCCAAGACCTTAGCTCCTACAGTCCCACTGAAAGTAGAAGAATAACCTCATAGTCCTAGGGACCATACTAAAACAAATACATAGATGGACATTCACAAAAGAAATATCACGTGTTTCACCTTGAAAAGAAAGATGGAGAGGAAGGAAGAATTGTAGGGTAGGTGTTTATAGTAGGAAGGTTGTCGGTGACAACATTGAAAGTGAGTCTCCTTACCATTTTGATTCTAAATATGTGGTGGTGAAGGTAGAAGTATTTTTGTTCTTAATTTTATTCTCTGTATGCTCTTCAAATGAACTGCAGTGGTTTTTCAGTATAAATTTACTCTTCACTAGCACTAGCAGTTGAAGGGTTCTAGACTAATACTCATAATGCCTCGTCAAGAGAGCCACATAGTTCCTGCTTGTCACATATGATGGAATGCAGTTTTAACATGAGGCCCTCCCAAACTTGCTGAAAGTTGTTATAGCGAAGTTTCATGTCAATTCAATATTTTCAAGGCCAAACTTCAAAAACCACACACGTGGTTTGCCCATAATCCACTATATGATCTTATTCCTTTTATCATTGTTTGCAGGTACATTATAATCCACTAGATGGAGTACGTTAGCTTTTTGGACCAGGTGTTCGCGAATGGAGTGCTATATATAGTTCATGCCACGGAGTTTTGGATCCACTATGTCTACTACGTCTATTATTTCTGTTAACTAGACTAGAATCTGGATTGACTTGTGTAGTTTTTGAACTAAGCTCGAATCTGCTGCGACTTTGAATTTTTTGGAACTTTGTTGTGATGCTAAATTTTATGTAGTTTTGACAATCTATGACATGTTGCTGAATGCAAGTAGTGTCTGTAGCGAACTTATTTCTTATGTAAAATGCCAATTTATGGCATCTTGTTTATGTTTGGCAGCATGTTTGGATGGTCTTCAAAAGTGTTTTTTTTATTAAGTTGTGATAAAGGTGACAAGCACGAACGTCACAAGAAAGATGAATTACCGACAAACTTCTCTTCTAGTGACTATTTTGGATGTCATCTATCTAACTACATATGAATATATGTTTGTCGCCAGTTTTAAAGGCGACAAAAGGACATAGTCAGGAGAACGAAACTACCGACATAAATTTATGTCGCTGCTTACTCTTTCTGCCGACAAACATAACGCTTGTCGGTTATCAATCTAACGACGGAGCTATTGTGACTACGGAACGACAAACCAATTTCTGTCGGTAGAATATCTGCCGACAAATTTTGGCTATCTACCGACAAATTTTGCAGTCAACGGAGGCAGTATTTGTTGTAGTGCTAAGAGAAATAGTGGGAGGATAGTAGAACTTGACGGAGTTCAGGAGCCACAACAGAACATTGATCCTTTTGATGGAACATGAGCAGGATCACAAGGTGTCGTGGAGCAACCTACTCAGGTAACACAAGAACCTCGTAGGTTAAATATGTCAAATAGCTAGAGAAATATGGATTTCTTATAGCACGTTGATGTGTTGCTCATGGAGATGAGCCTACAACCTATGAGATGGCCACATGTGGGCCATACTCTCAGAAATGGCTTGGAGCCATGAGATACGAAATGGAATCCATGTATGCCAACAAAGTATGGACTTTGGTGGAACCACCTAAAAGGGTAGGACCTATAGGATGCAAGTGGGTTATGAGGATACCAACATGGATGGTAATATGATTACTTTTAAGGGAAGATTGGTGGCTAAAAGGTTTCCTGCGAGTTCATAGTATGGAGTATGACGAAATATTTTCCCCAATTGTACTGCTCGCATCTTGCTTGTAGCAATATGTCTACAGATTAAGTCAAGCTTCTCGAAGTTGGATTCTTTGAATTGATGATGCAATCAAAGGAGTTTGGTTTCATAATAATTGAAGATGAAGCTTGTGTTTACAAGAAGGTTAGTGGGAGCATAGTTATGTTTCTGGTCTTGTATGTGGAGACATACTAATCATTGGGAATAATTTCTCTACTCTGCAATCTGTTAAAGATTGGCTAGAGACATACTAATAATTGGGAATAATGATAGACTTAGGCAAGATAATCTATAGAGATCTATGGAGATAGATCAAGATAGTTGTTCAGCTTGAGTCATGGTACATATATTGAAAAGGCGTTGAAATGGTTCAATGTGCAAGAATATGGATTCTTACCCATGTCACATGGAATTAGTCTTTGGAAGAACTAATTTTCTTTCCAATTAGATTGACAAAGGCCGTATGAATGAGATTCACGAGATACGCCATAATATGTACTAGGCCAGACATGTCATATGAATGACAAAAAGATATCAGTCAAATCCGGGTGAGTGTCACCGGATAATTATCAAGATTATCCTTAAGTACTTGAGAAGAACTAAAGGATGAATTATTGATATATGAAGGATAAGAAGGCTTTACTGTATGGGGTTATAGTGATGCGAACTTCCAATCTAACAAAGAAGATTCCAGTTTATAGTCAAGTTTTATATTTTGCACTATTGGGAGGGACTGTGAGGTGGAAACGCTCCAAGCAAGATTCATTCACTGATTATAACATAAAGGACTGAGTGAATTATTGCATGAGATGCACTTACTCAGAATAATCAATCTCAATCAAATTGTTGATAGAGGAGATGTGAATATTTGCAAAGTACTAGTAGATGTTTCTCTTACCTTGAGGGCCGCTCTAGATCAATGGGCATATGATGCAGGAGATTGACTCTAGTACGAGTGGGAGAATGTATGAAATATGCCCTAGAGGCAATCTATTTCTTGTGACATTCATGGATTTACGATTCATTATGTTATCAATATGGAGATATGTTAACATGAATGAACTCCTTAGAATATAAGTGTTATATTCTTAAATATCCCTAGTCGATTATATTGATTAACAGGACAATCAACTATAGACTAGTATGAGGTTGGATTGATATGGAGATATCACGATCCAACACATGGGTACGCATTAGGAGTAATGTCATATTGGATTGACCCTTCACGAGAAGGCTACATGCGGGTTATGTAAAGTCACAAGTGCTTCTCGTAGTGACAACGGTATTGTCATCCTTAGACTTGAAGTCATTAGATCCTCTAGTTGTGGAATATTGTGCTTTGATATCGTCAAACGCTACACCGTAACTGGGTAGTAATAAAGGCGCATTTCGGACACAATAGGAAGCAAGCTAAGAGATGGTAGTGATGTAGATAGAATTTTTCCCTCCCACATAACGGGAGAAAATATACATGGGCCACTCAAGGGATGGTGCTTATAAAATGTCTGGCCACTCAGATAAATCAATATACGATATTGATGTTATCTGCTTGGATAAGAATATTCCCAGGATCGAGAAACTATGGATTGGATATACGAGTGTGACTTGTATGTCTCGTGTCCAATCCGGATATAGACGTGCACACGGTTTGTCAAAGTAATGACTATTTCTATTAGTTGGGTGGCATGGTGTGTTGCTAGATACCGCTCCATGTTATTAAATTGTTGCTACCAACTATGTGGAAACCTATGGGGTCACACGCCATATGGATCAAACTAGACTTGGGAATTAATTAATATGATTAATTAAATAGAAGGATCAAAACGCAACCACTTGCAAACTTAGTAGGACTAATTTGCAAGGTGGACTAATCCATGTATAGACATGATTAGGAGAGGGACTAATATGTAGTTAACAAGGAGTTGTTGGACTATATATATGAGCACTCCTAGCTTATTCTCTACAAGAGTGTCATAATTTTCATAAAACAATAAGAGAAAAAGTAAGGAGAGAGAGCAAGACAAGGTCTAGGCCGAAACCTAGACCCGTCCGCCCCTACCCGTCGGCCAAAGGAGGCTGAGCCTCCCTTTGGTCTCCTTTGTGTGATTCTTCTACTTCCTTCTTCCATCGATTGCTAGAACACGATGTGGAGGAATCTAGAGCTTGATCCTATGCGTGAACTACCCGTAAAGACGCGAAAAATATTTTGCGTTTGAAGTCATTACAGGAGACAAACAAGGTAAATCGTTACTTAAACCTTCACTATCATTATGATGTCTCTTCATGTGATCCTTCGTGGGTCTTGTGCGGATCTTATTTGATTAAATCCGCTGCGTAATCCGTTACAAAACCCAAAATTAACACCCTTTGATCTTCTCTTGTCCAAGGGTTAGTATTTGACCAATATTTTATAAATAAATCAAATGTACACAAAGATGAACCTGACAAAACGGAAGCCAAGAAAGGTTTGAAAGATAACAGCTAAAGAGTCTAAAAAACAATGACCTATAGCTACGAGACGTATTTGACCAACGTGCTTGTTTAAATACTAAAAGGTCAAGTTATCTTAGTACTAAAACAAAAACTTCGTTCATAAGAAATAGAGTACATAAACAAGGAGAAAATGTCCATGATCAACCAACATAAACAAGAAGCTAAACACCATCTACCTACCAACAAAGTTACCAATACAACAGCTAAAAGTACTAGAAACTATTAGAAAGGAACTAGACAGAAAAGCCAGAAAAGACCATTTGACTGTTACCCGGAAACTGCTACCACTACTCTTAAACAACTGCCCAACAAGGACTGGAAGAACAATTACTAGACATCATATCAGAAATATTACAAACACGACATATATACACAACAAGCAAGACTACACAACAATACCCCCTTAAACTATAAGATAGGAACTAGACCGAAAAGCCAAAAAAATACCATTTGAGTGTAACCCAGAAACTGCTACCACTACCCATAAACAGCTTCCCAACAAGGACAGGAACAACAGAAACTAGACATCAAATCAGAAAGATTACAAACACACCATGAATACACAACAAGGAAGACTACACAACAATACCTCCTTAGATATCTTGAAACTGAGATTATTGGATCTAACCTCGATCAACACCACACTGAGAGAGCTGGACATCTCTAGCAAGCAAAGCAGAAATAAGAAGAAAACAAATTAAGCATGAATGCAAGAAAATAATCCTCAATGTCTAAGGAGGTATCATCTGCTAATAGCTCCATGATCCTCAGAAGCTGAATCATTATTTCTCAACATGGAAACAAGTGCTTGAGCTTGCAAGAACATTTGATCTTGAGTACTCGAAGCATTCTGAAAGAACTTGTTGTTTTTGTGAGTCCAAATCACCCAAATAATATAACTAATCAAGTACCAATCTCTATTTCTATTAGTATTGTTGCATCTTAGATAGCTCTTAATCAAGCTTTGAAAATATAGATTAGGATTTGGTTTCCGAGAAATGGGTGCTCTCCTCGAAAGAACTCGTAAGTTAATGCAATTCACAAAAAATATGAGAATCCGATTCAAGAACCGAGCCACAAGATTGACAAAGAGCATTAACATTATTTAAGCTTTTTTTAAGATCTAAAAAAAAGGTACCGCATTAGTAAGAATTTGCCAAAGCAGATACCTAAATTTAGAGGGAATGTTAGGTGAAATTTTTTTCCAGGGTACAAGAGGGCATGGAGTAATTAGCTTTGAAGAATAAAGGTTAGAAGACTAAGCGATTCAAAGGAGAATTTTATAACTCGACTGAACTGAATAGCAACCATTATTCTCTAGGCTCCAAGAAGGATGATCAACCAAATAGTCTCAAGCAATTCGAATAGATCAAATTTGAGTCGCCAACCAAGGAGGGAAGAACAAGTGGAATAAGTCAGCCTTCCAATCACTGTCATCCTCCTCCATGAGCTGGGAAACCCTTTTGGCTGTCTGAATTAAGCTCCTTTCTTGCAAATGTCATTTAATCGAATTTCCAGGGACATCTTTTATCCATCCATCCTTGATCAATGCTATCACCATTGACAATCTTCCATCATAATCTTCTGGTTATGACCTTTCTCCCTTTACAAATAGTCCTCCAAGCTCCCGAGGAAGAAGAAGATGGATTTAAACATAAGAAATGCTTACGTGATCAATATTTAGACCGGAAATAAGAAGTAAAAAGATAATCATGTTGAGTTAACAGTAATTATTTTTTGAACATTCTAAAAAAAATTTACGTTCCATTTTACTTTTCAAGCGATCAGATAATTTTATCTACTATATTCGGCTTAAGATATATTTATGTATTATCATACAAGTTTCTTCACCCGTTGCCTTTTTCCTCTATCTATGCTTCATAACCGGATAAATTACATACGAATTGAGCTAAGCGGTGATTTGTCGTATTTGCTTCTCTAATTCAATACTCTACTCGTACTTGTGCAGAAACATTTCTCTACTATACTCCAGATGTGCTCCTCTCATTGAAACCTCTAGTTTTATTTTATATATATATCTTTTTACAATTACATCATATTGTTGCGTTCGAACCGAGATATCATGTCGGGCTTGAAATGCTCTACCGTTGAGCTAGCACACATTTGCTAGTTTTATTTTATTTTATTTTTGAATTTATAATTACATACAAGAAACGTGGGTATTTTACACCAAAAAATCATCCACTACAACTCCTTGAATTTCAACAGGTAACTCGGCAAGAACAAACTATTGCATAACAAAAAAGTTCTAGCCAAGTTAGCTAGACAGTGAGTTGCTTGGTTCCTTCGACTGTGGGCATATGAGATTCGACAAGAATTATTCTCAAAGAGCTATTGTTGTATATATTCTATTAGCTCTTTGCCACTTAGCCATCTTCTTGTTTAAGAATTCATTAACCAAGTCAAGGTTATCAGACACACACCAAACTGGTTTCCAACTTTTGAAAAACTAAGACTGGTGGCAGCTTCCAAAGCTAGAAATTCCCCTTCTTATACAAAACTCTTCCCATGGTTGTAGGCATAAATTCCTAGGAGCTCCCCCTTGATGTTTCTAGCTATGAAACTACCCCTGCCACATCACTCTTAATGCTAGCATCACTATTGATCATAACCACACATGTAGGAGGAGAAATTCACACCATTCTTTCTTCAACAACTATGAATGTGGCACCTTTCCCAGCCTTATCACATGTCCCATCCCCTAAGCGTTGCAACCTGAGTTCAAGATTCGTTATATCCACCACCTTCTGATTTTCCACCTTAGAGAGCATCTCGTTTCGGGGTTGTGAGATGTAGTCCATTAAAAATAGCCATAAATAAACCCATCATGTCATCCATCTCTTTCACCATACCTTGGAAGCACATGATATATATTATATTCAACAAATTCCATAGTAACATTCTCCACTCTCAGACCTATATAGTCAAATCGTAAACATCTATTCATGTGACGACTGAAGAACAAATGCTTAGAGCTTCCCTTTCCTGCACCATGGAGAGCATAAGTTTGATCAATAATTGATATTCTTCTACCCAAAATTTTAGAAGTTGGTAGTGCATTGGCAGCCAACCTACAAAGCATCTTTTGTAGTCTATTATCCATAAGGAGGCTCCATATTTTCTTCCACACAGCATTTGCCTCCGTCTAGGCCCATAAATTTAAGTATGAGAACGATAAGCATTGTGCACCGTGACATTGCCAGAAGGTTCCAAAGTCCATTTCCGTTTGTCCTCACTTTACAGAAGGGGAGCTTTTAGGTTTTTTGATGACTTTGACTTTCTCCTCAAACAACCACCTTTTCAACAATTGTAATTTACATGAACAGGTGTCCCAATTAGTCTAACTCAAACACCTTTTTTTTTGTGTGTGTGGGCGGGGGGGAAATGTCAAATCATCAAGAGGTTTGGGTTTTGAGATTTCAAGATTGGGGACCCAAGGGTCTTGCCACCCATCAATGCTACCTCCATCACTGATCACTTTCGAAGCTTCTTTCTAGATCACATCTCTTCAAGCCAACATGCGTTTCCATAAATTAGAGTGAGAGTTCTTCTTCACCACTCTTTAGAACTCAATCCTTCTACCATACTTAATGTTAACTTCTCTAACCCATAGGCTGGGACTTTCAATTAACTCTTTCCACATTAGCTTACTTAACATGCTACATTGTACTTGTGGGCTTCTCTAAACCTGAAACCACCCTCATATTTATGTTTACACAACTTGTCCCAAGCAAATAAATGCATCTAGGTTTTCTATTCAGAATCCCCCACCAAAAACCTACTTACACAGAATTAATATGCTTACAAAGGTTTGCAGGAAGGAGGAAGACAATCATGGCATAAGAAGGGATGGCACTCTTAGAGCATGGCACCTTCCTACTAGAATAGGACAATAGCTTACACATCCACCCTCAATTTTGATTTCTAATCTGTCTGGATTCTATTAAAGTTCTTAGCTTGATCTTTTTATGAAACATAGGTAAACCAAGATAGATAGCCTCTTTGTTACCTTGCTTTAGACCCAGTTCACCTTTGATACTTCTCTCTTAACCCCTTTGACATTTCTACTGAAAAAGACAGCCGATTTTCTCCTTGTTGACTTTTTGGCATGATATTTTCTTCATACAGTTGCAGACAGAGATTGACAAGCGTTGCTTCACCTTGATCAGCTCTAATGAGAATCACTTGGTCATCTGCGAACATCCGATGGTTTAGAGGAGTCGCATTTCTTGCTATATGAATACCATGAATCCAAAGTAGCCGCATTGATGATTCACAAAAAGGATCTCTGAACACATAATGAAGATGGTGGAGGAGAGGGTGTCTCCTTGTCTCACCCTTCTTAACTTTAAACTGCCCATAAGTGCCTTCATTGATGCGGAAGGAAAAGTTGGCTGTAGTGACACACTCCATAATCCAGCTCACAAGATGGGGAAATCTTTATGAACCATTTTGTGGTCGTCTATGCTCATTCTCTAGCACTATTTTTATACAAGTCTCTTGTGCGCATTTAAACCCCACCCTGATGGATAACACATCAAATTCTCTCGCTCTGGTGGCCTTGTGACTCTCTTTGTGAGAGCTCCGCTAACTAGTATGTGTATATCTCTGATGAAAACACCAATTATAGTCATAGTCTCTTCTGATTTCCATGCCCCATTAACATTACTTCTATATATTCTTTTTGGCGGTCTCTTCTATGATTTATTCACTGCGAGAGACCGAATTGTCCGGTAAATTTGTGCCTTCAAAAATTACATTTGGTAAGATATGTTGTAAAACCCCCTTGATCATGAGTTGGATAACCTGTACATATTACTAGACTCAAGGGAGTGTCATTCGATGTGAGTACTAGAATACCCCCAGGATGCAAGATTGTCTATGATAGAACATAATCCTCAACAACCACTATATTAAGATAACGACAATTTTTTTCAAAGAAAGTATTTATATATACATATGACAGTCTATGTAACACCCTAGGATATTGGTTCAGGGTTAAAGAGACAATCGATAACTAAAAGTAGAAATATATTTACGGAGAGTACAATTTAGATTATAAATACAACAACCTTTGAGAAGATAAGTTTACAAAAGTAATATGTTTTAAATATGCTATGTGATCTAACTTTAGCTCACGTCCCCGTGTCGATCCGCGTTCCCATACTGGTCTGCACTAACCTGCGGTAGTTTTGAAATAGCAAACGCAGACACCACAATTTGAAAATAATCAGCGAAAACTGAGTAAATACGCATGAAGACATGTAAAGCAATGAGTGGCATATGAGAATAAGTTGAAATAAATCAAGAGATTTAAACATTAATAAGTAAAAGAGTCGTAATTTCTAAACAATTATAAGTAATCACGTAACAAGAACCTCTCAACTTTAAACATCAATAGACCGCAAGTATTCAAGATATTCTTAAAGCGGTAAAATCTCAAGAGTAAAAAAGTTATTTTGAACTAATAACAATATTAATTCACGAGTAGCCAATGCTTTTCAACTCACATTTGATTTGTGCATACTTGGAGCCATAAACGTGATCGATGGAGTAATCAACTTTTTTACAACTTCAAGTAACCGAGAAGTTTAGTTGAGGCATGTCTAGAGCCACCACTTGGATCGATGTAGACAGACGAATCACGAAGTAATTATAAATGGGGCTTTCTAGGGTCTATCAAACCCTATTTCTCCCGAGGGAAAGGGAGAATATACGTCAATTCCCGCTCAAAACATTAGCTAAAAGGCCTTAAGTGTCGACACCCATATAGTGACCCTTACACGTACAAGTAGCACTATACACCTCTAAAAACCCTTTGTTCGCTATACCTTAGCACATTTTGAGTCGTCGAGGGATTTATGAACATTCAAGTTCTATCCAATAATACAAAGCATTGCTTCAATAGCTGTAGCCATAAATAATAGAGGATCGATTGGCGCCTCCGGCCGAAGCCATAAATAAACACAAGTCGGTACATCGTTCTAAATCTATGAGAATTGTTTTAACTATTCTCTTTCCCATAACCAAAAACACAATATTTGCTTATCACAAGTAAATTTCTAAGAGTTAAAGAGGATTCAATATATATTCAAACCAAATCCGATTACAAATCATGATTTTTATACTTTTTCAATCAACAAAATATTCATTCGTGACATCGCACAAATACTCACATTTTAATAAGTGAGGGTCACACATATGTACTTACCACATAGATGAAGCACAACCAAAAGCCAGAAAGTAAGTCTAGCACTCTAACGATAAACAACAACCTTCTACGAGGACGATGTTTACAATCACACGTATAACGTACTCATTACAACCAATTTACACATCCATAATCTAATTCAACCCTACATGCCACATAGTCCTATATGTAAAAAATGCACATATTATGATGTAACTTATCAAAATAAATTCAACATAACACTTAGAAGTTAAAAAACTCAAGCTTTCTATAAGATGTGAAACTATAATTGTGGACAGAATTGTAGCTCTGACTTTAGAGCCCTATTTACCATATCACATCATCTCCCAAAATCATGAAATAAATATATGATGAACCTACATGTGTATCCTTTTATAAAAAATCAAGCAAATCATGCATAAGTATTATAAAACTCATGTTACAAAATAAACAATCACTGCAGTGCAAAGACAAATTTGGTAGAAAGTTTCAATTTTGCAGGACAATTACTACTACTTGAAGAAGAAGAAAATGTCTATTCTTCTCCAAATTTAATCTCCTATGTGTCTAGTTTCATCACAAGAAAGATGAGATGAATTTCATTTCTGAAAATTGAGGTTTCATTAAAAAATAAATAAAAAATGATCCAAAAAGTTGATTTTAGGAAACATGCAACTTAGAATAAGCTTATTTATCTAACCAAAAGGGATATGAAGTTGATTTATATCTCAAAATGACCCTTTATGAGTCTATTTTTAAAATATGCAAGGGTTGAAAAATTCACAGAGACAAAATTTGGAGATAATCCATGTTTTTCACAAACTGTCCAAATTTATCAACATGCAAATTTTCCAAAAATCAACAAGAGCGGTTATAGTGGTACATGAAATTTAAGTTGACTTGTTTTCATCCAAATAACACTATTTTAAGCATGAAATAAGACTTTTGTATGGTCTTCACACAAATTATTAAACCTCACTTGAGCTACAAATACAAGTAAGAAGACATTCACAATATGCAAGTAGGTTCTAATGTGAGTTTCATGAAATAGCTAAATTTTAAGGTGGAACACTTAATGTAACCGTGGAAATGAAGAATCGAGCCTGGAAATGAAGAAAACTAATATGAAATTTCATCAATCAAGGCTAAACATAGACATGCAAGCATGAATTCAAGGTTAGAAATTTTTTTGCCCCAAGATTCAAGAAGATTGTGATGAAAAGAGCGAAACTGGCCTTCAATCCTTGAAAAGAATGGTGAAAGAACACCCCTCCTTGATCATAATATCCTTGGACTCAAGTTTTTCATGCTTGGGAGACTAGAAAATAAAGTTTTATGAAAATTTGTGGGCGTGAAGCTCCAAAAACGGGGATGGAATTTTGAGAGAGAGAAGAGAGTGTGTTTTAGTGCTCATTAAGAGAAATGATCTAAGGAAATGTGAGTGATAAAGATAGAGAGTGATGGAGTCGATGCTGGAGGTTGGTGGCGAAGAATTCCACAAGGGGATATACATACAAGATGGTAGGTAGTAGTGTGAGCCTCTTGCTTTAATTACAAAATGGGGATTTGACTTGATTGAGTGGAGGGAGGATTGGAGTGCAATTTAAAGTCTCCCAAAAATTAGTTGGAGGTAGAAATCGTATAACAAGAAGATGAGGGTTGACATGTAGATACTAAAAAATTAGGGTAACCACACAATCTCATATACAAGAGGGATATTTTGGAACTAAATACTAACTAAAAAAATTGACACAAATTATTATTTTTATTTTTAAAAATTAAATCAATAAATACACAAATATCTTGAAAGTGTGTAATGCAGGTAAAATACATGATCAAGATACTCTAGAGGGGGAATTGAATAGAGTATGCAATATTTTGATAAAAATGGGATTTTGAAACTTAACAAAGAGATTAAACATATTTCAAAAGCTTTGGGCAATTACAGAAATAGTTTAGACAATTTGGAATTGTCTGAAGCTTCAAAGCTGTGAAACAGGAAAACCTCCAAAGCTTTGGAGAAGCTCTGTGTTGAACAGTTTGTGAAGGGAATAAAATGCAGAACTGTAAAGAAGACGAACACAGTGATTTTTTACGAAGTTCAGCCACCAATGGGCCTACTCTCCGCCTGAGTGATACTATCCCTCCAGGATTGAAACACCTTCTTATTAATCACAGTTTCAAGGCCTTGAAACTGTTTTCAAAGGTTTGTACATACTGAGCAGTATATAGCATGAACTTAGGGGAGCTTATCTTTCTAATCTGATTCCCACTTCTCTATGCTTGATTATATGCACCTTGATGATGAAAGACAAATCATTTTGTTGCTCTAAACTATTATTAATCCATTTGTCTGAACAAGTTTTGCAGAGAAAATCAACTGCCCATTTTGCAGGGTCACTTGCCTAAACTATGTTCATGTAGAAAAGGAAACTGGATTGTTTGATTAATTATGTGCTTATGCAAACATGTCTTGACCTTCCTAACATATTCAGCTACAAGATCAAGTCAATATCCTTGAATATATTGAGAAACTAGCCGTTTGGAAGAGATGTTAGATAAGTATAAGATTTGCAGTTATTTTTTAGAAAAGTTCGTTATGAGAAGATCTTGAAGATCTACTATTTAAATATACTGGATAAGAGGGAATGACTGAAGCTTTTCAATAAGTGACACGAACACAGCGACTCAGAAAATTCTCTGGATAAGCAACTCATAAGAGGACTCATTTCACTCAACCCATCCTCTAGAAGATCATTGCATATTCAACTGCTTCATCAGTTCTCAGTGTTCTTCTTTCTGATCTATATGCGTATATCATTCAGATAACACTTGTTACATTTTGTTCTCGTGAATTGTTCAAGTGAACAATAGAGAATTCTTGTTGATTCAGTTAGCTAGAGCATATACTAGATAGATTAATGAGAACGACAAGCTGTAGTAGAGTAAGGGAACTCTCTGTGCTTGAGATATAGGGCTTAGCTTTTGATTAATAAGAATTGAGTTGAAAATACTGCAGGGATCATATGCATGAGGTAGAGACGTAGGTCCAAGTGGACTAAACTCTATAAATATGTGTGTATCTTGCATTCATTTTGATGTTCTATACTTAGTCAAATAAACTGCACAAAACAGGTTTCAGATTCAAGGGTATGAAAGGCATTTCAAGGCCTTGAAAACTCCCAGCTTTTTATTTGTCATATGCTTTCTTTCCAATGACTTCAAACTCATTTCAAGGACTTGAAATACTTACAACTTTCCACAATTTTTTTTGAAACTACTCTTCTAGAATAACTTGCAAAAAGTTGCCATACTCTATTCACCCCCCCCCCCCTCTAGAGTATTGATCCTGTTTTACTACCTACAATACTGTATTTCAATTGGTATAAAAGCTTGTATCACCACATAGATTTAACCATCTGGTGATTATGAGTACTGTAGGTGATGGTGGTTTCTCTCAGGGAAGAGCTACTAACAGACCTCCTCTATTCTGTGGTGACAACTTTGTGCACTGGAAAGTCCTGATGAAAATGTTCATCATTGATCAAGATATGGAATTGTGGACTATCTTACAGAATGGTCCTCATACATTCTACACAGAGAAAGATGGGATTAGAAGTCCCAAGACATAGGATTCACTTTCTGCTTCTGAGTTAGAAAAATGTTTAAAAAATTACAGAGCTATGAATCTCTTATATTGTGCTTTGAGTGCAGATGAATTCAACAGGATATCAGGATGCAAGACTTAAAGAAATATGGGACAAATTTGTGGTGACCTTTGAAGGAACCAGTCAATTCAAGCAGACGAAAATAAACATAGTTCTTAGACAGTAGGAACTGTTTAAGATGAATGGAGATGAATTTATCAAGGATATGTTCAAGAGGTTCACTGACATTATTAACATTCTGGATAGTTTGGGAAAATCATTTTCCAATGAAGATAAAGTCAGGAAGATCTTGAGAAGTCTTCCCAAAGCCAAATGGGAACCAAAGACTACTGTTGTTGAAGAAGCTCAAGATCTATCATCACTTTAACTTGATGACTTGTAGGGAAATCTGCTCACACATAAAATTTCCATGAATGAAGTTGATGGAGAACTGCCATATAGTGTCAAGAATCTAGCTCTCAAGGCTAAGGAGAATGTACCATCTCAAAGCTGTGAAAATGTAGAAGTTGATGATAAAGATCCCTTTGCTCTAATTTCGAAAGCCTTGACCAAAATTCTAAAGATGAAAAAGAACTTTGGAAACAAATAATTCAGCAAGGATAAACACAAATCCTCCAATAGCAAAGACTACAAAGGTAATAAGTTTAAAGTAATGAATTGCTTTGAGTGTGGTGATGCATGACATTTGATTAGAGACTGTCCACACAAGAAAATCAAACACTTTCATAAGAATGACCATGACAGGAGGAAAGGGCTATGATAGCATCTTGGAGTGACTCAGACTCCTCAAGTGATTCTTAATCTGAAGAAGAACAAGCCAACATCTGCCTTATGGCCAAGCATTATGAAAGTTCTGAAAAGAACATTGAGGTAATGGTGAACTGTTTGATTTCAAAACCAACAGATGTCCTTTCTGACTATCTTAGCACAATGCTTTTAAATGAAGAGGACTATCTGAAAGAAATCATGACTTTGAAAGAAAAGGTTCATGAGCAAGCAAAATAAAACTTACAACTTGTTTGTCAAAATCTGAAGCTTGAAATTTCTCAGAAGAAGTCTGACAGAGATTTCAAGGCCTTTTCAAAGCCTTGAAAACTCAAGTCAAGGAAGTAGTCACTGAGAATTCTATTTTGAGTGACAATATTGTTGCTCTAAGATATCAGTTTGATGAATTGGAGGAACAAAAGACTACTCTAGCTGAGAAACTTCAAGAGTCTAAGATAGTTATTAAACTTTCTGGCTTAGACAAAATCTAAACCTGATTCTTGGAGGAAGTTTAAAGTCTGTTTACAAAACTGGTATTGGCTACAATCCAAACTTCCTCAGAAAGAACAATATCAGATTTGTGAAGGCTGGAAACAGAACCTCTCCTAAATTCCATTACTGCAACAGAATTGGTCATGTTAAAATGACTTGTCCTTTTAGAAGAAGAGACCCTCACGTAATGAGGAACATTTTTCTAGTTCAGCTTAAAGGACAAGTTAGACAGCTTAGGGTTCCTAAAGGGGTTAGACCACCTAACATGGTTGACCATTAATATGAATCTAAATTCCACACTTGGTCTAACAGCTGGGTAAGGCAGTGAATGGTGTTCGTAAGCTGTCACCAAGAGCAAAGAACATAAATGGTTTATGGATAGTGGTTGCTCAAGACATATTAGTGGGAAGAAATCTCTATTCTCAAAACTGAAAGAGCAGTATGAAGGATTAATCACGCTTGGTGACAAAGGACAATGCAACATTCTAGGTATTGGTAAAGTTGGTACATATTCTGAAAACTATATTCCTGATGTTTATTTAGTTGATGGATTGAAGTTCAACCTACTTAGTGTATCTCATTTATTTGAAAATGGTAACAAAGTTATCTTTGACAAAGAGAAATGTGTGGTGCAAAATTAGAAATCTGGAGTTTGCATCCTCACTGCCTCAAGATCAAACAATGTTTATACTTTGCAACTAACAAAGTTTCAGAAGAAAGTCTGAAGTGTCTCAAGGCTTTGAAAGAGGATTCAAAGCTTTTGCACAGAAAGCTTGGACACATTAGCTTGCACACATTGAACAAGTTAGTTACTAAATACATGGTAAGAGGTCTACCCCCTATCAAGTTCAAGGATGAAGAAGTATGCAAAGCCCGTGCTAAAGGTAAACAGAAAAGAAGCTCATTCAAGTCAAAGAACTTTGTAAGTACTACTAGACCCATTGAATTATTACATATGGATCTCTGTGGTCCAATGAGAACTCCAACTCCAAAGTCTAAGAAGTATATGTTAGTTATTGTTGATGATTTTTTCTAGATTTACTTGGGTAATGTTTCCTAGAGATAAATATGAAGCTGTTTATGAATTTTCTACGCTTTTTAAAGAACTTCAAACCTTGAAAAACCTGCCTATTGATTCTGTTAGGAGTGATCATGACAGAGAATTTGATAAACTTGAGTTTGATTTATTTTGTGCTAAGCATGGCATCTCTCACAACTTCTCTACTCCTAGAACTCCTCAACAAAATGTTGTTGTTGAAAGAAAGAACATGACTCTTGAAGAAATGTCAAGGACAATGCTTCTAGAGAACAAATTGCCAAAATCATTCTGAGCAGAAGCTGTGAGCACTGCCAACTGTATACTTAACAGGTGTTTTATTATGCCTATCTTGAAGAAGACTCCTTATGTGCTTTCCAAGGGAAGAAAGCCAAATATTTCTTACTTCAGACTTTTTGGTTGCACTTGTTATATTCACAAAAATGGTAAGGACAATCTTGGTGAGTTTGATTCCAGGAGTGATGAAGGTATTTTTTTTGGTTATTCAATGACTAGCAAAGCTTACAGAGTTTATAATAAAAGAAGCAAGCTTGTTGAATAAAGTACTCATCTTATTTTTTATGAAAGTTATGATGGTTCATTGAGTGAAAGCTTTGCAGACTCGAATTTAACAAGCATGAGTCAGAAGATGAAGCAGGACCTTCAAATGGTTCCCAGGAAAGCTTGCAGGAAAACAAGAACAATTTTCAAGGCCTTGAAAATGAGTCTCAAATCCTTGAAAGATAACATCAAGAGAATCAGAGTGAACAAGCCACTACTTCAAATTCTCAAAGACCTGAGAAGATTTCTAGAGATCCATAACCATGGACACCAAGAAAAAGATTCAAATATCTTTCATCTCATCCAGTTGACAACATTATTTCCGATCCATCCACTGGTACACAAACAAGATCACAACTGAAGACTCTGTGTGCTTTCAATGCTTTTGTCTCTCTTATGGAGCCTAAGAATGTGAAAGAAACATTACAAGAAGCAATCTGGATCATTGCAATGAAAAGTGAACTCAATGAATTTGAGAGGAACAAAGTATGGAATCTGGTTCCACCTCCTAAAGATCACTCTGTAATTGGTACTAGGTGGGTATTCAGAAACAAGTTAGATGAGAATGGTAAGGTAATAAGAAACAAAGCAAGACTGGTAGCTTAAGGCTACAACCAGGAAGAAGGTATTGATCATGAAGAGACTTTTGCTCCTTTTGCAAGGTTAGAAGCAATTAGAATATTACTTGCGTTTGCATCTCAAAAAAATATGAAACTTTTTCAAATGAATGCGAAGTGTGCATTTTTAAAAGGATATCTGCAAGAAGAAGTTTATGTTGCTCAACCCCCTAGTTTTGAAAATGATGATTTTCCAGATCATGTTTACAAACTTGAAAAAATTCTTTATGGTTTGAAACAAACTCCAAGGGCTTGGTATGAAAGACTGTCAAAGTTTCTACTTGAAAATGATTTCAAAAGAGGATTAGTAGAAAAAAAAATCATTTTCATAAAGACTCGTGAGAAAGATATTCTAGTGGTTCAAGTTTATGTTGATGATATTCTATTTGGAGCTACTAATAACTCTCTTTGCAAGGATTTCTCAAGTCTTATGAGCAGCGAGTTTGAAATTAGTTTGATGGGAGAGCTCAACTTCTTTCTTGGACTTCATATACATCAAATGAAGAAAGTAATATTTCCTCAAAACAAGTACACTAAGGACTTGTTAAACAAGTACAATATGTCTCAGTCCAAGTTAGAAAAAACCCATATGAGCTCCTCACCGTCTTTAGACAAAGATAAAAAATGTAAAGGTGTGAATGTGAAGGAATACAAATGTATGATTGGATCTTTGCTGTATCTTACTACAAGTAGACCATATATTATGTTTAGTGTTAGTATGTGTGCTAGATTTCAATATGATCCTAGAGAATCACACTTGGTTGCTGTCAAAAGAATATTCAGATATCTCAATGGTACCAAAGACTTAGGGATTTGGTATCCTAAACATTCTAATCTCTCTTTGTGTGGATATTCAGATGCTGACTTTGCAGGATACAAAGTGGATAGAAAAATCACATCAGGGTGTTGCCAATTTCTTGGAAAATAACTGATCAGCTGGCATTCAAAGAAACAAAATTATGTAGCCCTATCAACTGCAGAAGCTGAGTACATAGCAGCTGGTGCTTGCTGCTCACAAGTACTGTGGATCACTCAAAAAATGTTAGATATTGGATTTAAATTCAGAGATATACCTATTAAATGTGACAACACCAGTGCAATATCTATCACAAAGAATCTAGTTCAGCATTCAAGGACCAAACACATAGCTGTCAGACATCACTTCATCAGAGATCATGCTAAAAAGGTAATTTTGCTCTTGAATTTGTTTCTACTAACATGCAATTGGCATATATCTTCACTAAACCACTGTCAAAGGATAAATTCTTAGCCATGAGATTAGAACTGGGCAAGCTAAATAAAGATGCATTGGTTTAGGGGGAGTATCAGGTAAGTTACACATAAGTATTATGTGGTTCAAAGTTTTGAACTGATTTTCAAAGCCTTGAAAATCTTTTCAAAGCCTTGATTGTATTTGCCTTAGTTTTATAGCTTTTCAAGGCCTTGAACTGCTTTCCAAAGCCTTGAAAATAAGTCTGTATTCTGTTTAGTCAATAACTTGGATCTTTCAATGTTGGGTGATATCTCTGTAGATAAATGCTCAATATTGTTTTTACCTTTTAAAAACTTATTTCTTTTAAATCAGTATTATATTATTTCCTTTTCCACGTCACACACACACAAATTTGAATTTCACTGATTCTGCACAATCTTAAAGGATTTGGAAATATTTTTGTTTCCTTTTCAAACTCAAACTCTTCATTACTTATCTCATATCTTCTATCTCTCTCTTTCACGTATCAATCCTGCCTCTCTCTTATAAACTCTCAAACCCTAATCAGCACCAGAAGAACGTTTATAGAATCTAGATGGCTGGAGGATCAAAGAAAGTTACTGACAAGAAGGGGAAGAATGTAGAGGAAGAGGGACAAACACTCAGTGATGATTCAAGTTCCAGAACCCCAAGTGCAGAAAGGACTCCTTCTCCTCCAAAGAAGAAGACTAAGAAGGATCAGATTCCTATTTCTAGCAAGAAGAATAAGACTGATAAGTTTGCTCCAGAAAAGCAACAAGAGGAACATATTGCTAGTCCTAAGAAGGTGAAGAAGAAGCCTACAAAACAATACAAAGGAAAATGGAAAGCCATTGAGGAAGAACCAAACAAAGGCACTGGAAAAGAACTGCAGATCTACTCTATAGCAACAGTCCCCTGGTAAGAAATCTAGAATTAACAGCAAATGGTTTGTTTCTAATGTTTCTAGACGATAATAGTTAGATTTCTTTGCTTCTAGACCAGTAGCTTTCTGTAGCATCGTTAGTGTTGATATGTTGAAAACCATGAATCTGGAATGCATTAAGAGGTTGAAGAAAAGTGTTATTTGGAAAATTATAAACCCTCCAGAAGTTGCATATACCAGACTCACTAGGTTTTTCTATCTGAACATTAATCAAATTAGAACTGTAAACCTAGTAATTCCAACCAAAGTGGATGGTGTTGATATGGAGTTAAATCACTCAAAACTTGCCAATGTTTTTGGTTGTCCCAAGAGGTATAACAAAGACAACTATCCAAACAAGAGTGAAGAACTGAAACTGTCTAGGGAATAATTCTTTCTACCAAATGTTTCTACCTCCTCCAAGCAGTTAACACACTCTGTGCTAACTGTTGAAGGCAAAGTATTGCTTACAATTTTGATGAGGTGTGTAGTTCCTAAGGAGAATTCCAATGAACTGATTACTGACAGGGTGTTGTACTTGACTTTTTTGATCATGCATGGGTATGAGATTGATATTACTTCAATTTTGATGGAACACATGCTTTACCCCCAAACCAAAGAAAGAAAGCACCCTTTGCCTTATGTCAACCTACTTTATGCGTTCTTTCAACACCTTGAGATCCCAAATGACTGAGAAGAAACTGTTACTACTGGTTTTGGTATGCTTGATGAGAAAGCATTTGAGAGAATTGGAACCATGAAGACAAGTGAAGGCAATTGGAAGCTGTACTCTGAACTTTCTGAGGAAGAGTTACAATCCAAGAAGTTTCCTGAACCCAAGGCCTTGACCTCTCCTTCAAACCTACCCTCTCAGTCTCAAGACCTTTCTGTGGTATTCCAAAGACTTGATGTTCTGGAGAAGGATATGGAAGAATTGAAGGAAAATCAGCATGAGTTTGGCACTGAGCTCAAACATGTCTGGTACATGGTTGAAAGCATCTTCAAGAGCATCAATGTGCTTCATGTGGAGGAAGTAGTCTCCCTGGCTGCAGAGGGATCCAAGAAAGCTGGTTCAACCAAGGATTTGTTCAGTGACCATAAAACACAGGATGAGGCTGCAGGGGTGATGGACAATGGGAAACAAGTAGCTCAAGAACAAGGTAATGAAGAACAGGAACACGATGATGCTGAAAGTCCAGGCTCAGGGATGTTGATTAAAGATCCTAAGCAACCCATTCCTGATATAGTGACTGCAGCTGAACTCTTTCATGATGAGATGGTTGGTGATACTGGTGATAAAAAACTGCTCAAGAAGAAGAACAGAAAGATGACGAGGATGATGAAGAAGACAGTGGAGAAGAATATGCAGAACAAAGGGAGATGGAGACCCAACCCCCTAATTCTTGCATCTTCTTTCTATCTTTTTCAAGTCCTTGAACTGCTTTTCAAAGTCTTGAAAAATTCTGCTTTTTTAAAATTCTTTTTACTTTAAAAACTTTCCAAACATTTTTCCAACATTTTCTCATTCTTTTTTGATGAAATTAAAAAAGGGGGAGAAATATCTGAGGTTTATTTGTTATATTTTTGGTACTTTCTTTAGATGGATCTGGTTGAGATTAGTAGGATGTGATTTGCTGAAATTTGCTGCTTAATAAGTTGGATTATTTGGATATTTTGTGTTGACGTTTATATTTCATGATTAGTCTGCTATGCTCTAATGATTTTTTTTTAAGAGAATTGGTTCCTAAAAAGATTGAGGTTTTGTCTTTCATCAAGGGAGAGATTTTAAGTTCAGCTAGTTTCAAAGGCTTACAACAGCCTTGAAACTGTTTTCAAAGGTTTGAAACATAATGAGCAGTATACAGCATGAACTTAGGGGGAGCTTATCTTTCTAATCTGATTCACACTTCTCTATGCTTGATTATATGCACCTTGATGGTGAAAGACAAATCATTTTGTTTCTCTAAACTATTATTAATCCATCTGTATGAACAAGTTTTTGCATGGAAAATCAATTGCCTATTTTACAGGGTCACTTGCCTAAACTATGTTCTTGCAGAAAAGGAAATTGGGTTGTTTGATTGATTCTTTGTTTATTCAAACATGTCTTGACCATTCTAACATATTCAGCTACAAGATCAAGTCAATATTCTAGAAGATAATGAGAAACTAGCCGTTGGGGAGAGCTGTTAGACAAGTCAAAGATTAGAAGCTATTTCTTAGGAAAGTTTGTTATGAGAAGATCTTGAAGATCTACTATTCAAACAGGCTGCATAAGAGGGAATGACTGAATCTTTTCAAGAAGTGACACGAACATGGAGACTCATAACATTCTCAGGATTGACAAGAAACACAGAAGAAGATTCATTTCACTCAATCCATCCCCCAGAACATCACTACATATTCAACTGCTTCATCAGTTCTCAGTGTTCTTCTTTCTGATCTATATTTGTATATCACTCAGATAATACTTGTTACATTTTTTTCTCGTGAATTTTTCAAGTGAAAATTAGAGAATTCTTTATGAATCAGTTCGCTAGAGTAGGTACTAGATAGGTTACTGAGAACCACAAGCTGTAACAGAGTAACAGAACGCTCTGTGCCTGAGATCTAGGGCTTAGCTTTTGATTAATAAGAATTGAGTTGAAAATCCTATAGGGATCAAATCCCTGAGGTAGAGACATTGGTCCAAGTATACTGAACTCTATAAATATCTATGTCTCTTGCATTCATTTTGTTGTTTAATACTTAGCGAAATCAACTGCACAAAACAAGTTTCAGATTCAAGGGTTTGAAAGGCATTTCAAGGCCTTGAAAACTCTCAAAGTTTTATTTGTCATCTGTTTTCTTTCCAAGGAATTGAAAATCATATCAAGGACTTGAAATACTTACATCTTTGCACAAATTTATTTGAAACTACTCTTCTAGCATAAATTGCAAAAAGCAGCCATACTCTATTCACCCCCTCTTCTATAGTATTGATCCTGTTTTACAACCTACAATACTGTCTTTCAAAAATAATAATCAATTTTGAGAATATAACTTAGAACAAGTCAATAAATAATCTCACAGCTTGATATGTTAACCTGCAACACAGATTGGTTAGCATGCATAACACATACAGGATTCCAGGATATCCTCCAAAGCTTTGGAGCTTTGGCCACCTTCAAAGCTTTGACCATGATTCCTTAAGGCAATAAATATGTATCCTTGTATAGAAAATTAAACTCAATATATAAGCTCAAGAATATTTGTAAGAGACAGGTATAAATTCTATGAACAAGCTTTCAATCCAATGTAAGTCCTGCAACATAGAAATCTTTTAGCCAGAATATAGCAAGATTATCAGCATAGTAAGCTCCGAAGCTTTGGAACTTTTGAATTTGTCTCTCAAGCTGACTTTGTCTTTCATCATCCTCAAAGTATAACTAACCCTGAGTTTTATACACCACATTAATGCAGAAGGATTGAATTATCATATCTCACAACTTTTCAAATTTACAAAATGACCCCAAAAGGAGATACTATAAAATCATAAATGTCAAGTGGACCCTTATAGTTTGAAACTAGTAATATGTCAAGAATATGTTTGAAATATAAACTTCTTGAAATTCTCAAATATTTCTAAAAAATTACCAAATAACCCCCAACTAAAATATGGGGTATTTCATTCTACATCTTTGGAGTAACTCCCCCTGTATTTATACACCACGTCAATGAAGAAGGATTGAGTTATCGATCTCCCCTTTGATGAAAGACAAAATAAATATTTTTCCTGTCTAATCTGTCCTGCAACTTAATAGCAATTAGAATCCAACAGATAAACATATATAAGCAATGAACTGTAACACATTAACACTTAGCACATAATTAAACAAAAAACTGAACTAAGATTAAAACTAAGCATCCAAAAGTATTGCTGATAAACCACATATTCTCTCCCCTTTTTGATTTTTATTAAAAGAGTTTGAGAAATGTGGGATCTTGTACAGAGTGTTTTAAGCAAAGAAAATAAATAGATATAAATAAGAAGGGGTTTCAAGGATTTGAGACCGTGTCTTCTGCTTCAGCATCATTCTTAGCTTTCTTTTCCTTCTTTAGCCTTGCTCTTCATTTTTTTCCTTTTTCTTGTCTGTCTCAGCTTCCTCCTCCTCCTCCTCCCCTGCTGATGCCTCATTACCTGAAGCCTCCTCATGTTCCTCTAATGCTGATGCCTCTTCATTCTTAGTAGCTTCTTCACCACTTGATTCAAACAACTCCTTTGAGGTAACAACTACTGGTATTTTTTTCTTTTTTCCAGCTTGGCTGCTTCTCAAATGACCATATCATAATCAATCCTATCAGCATCCTCACTCTCAGCAGGTGGTACTTTCTACAGATTCATCCCCTTGATGATCACATTTAGCTTCTCTTCAATAGAAGACATCACAGTCTTGAACTTCAAACCTTCCTTGCACAAGTCAAACTGAACTTGCCTTAAATCTTCTAATCCATCTTCCAAAATTTCAAGCCTGTATATGATCGGAGAGAAATTCAGGTTGGTTGAAGCTTTGGATGTGGTTGCAGCTTTGAGTTTGATAAAAGTCTTATCCTTAATCTCATCAAGAGATAACTCAGTATAAAACTTCCAGCTTCCCTTTTTAGTTTGAAATACTCCAATCGTTTGGGAAGAATGATAACTCCGTTTCCGGAGTTATTTGATTACTTGATATTCTGCATTTTGCGTACTTATCATGGAGAATTTGTTGTATTTTGAGTAAAATGTACTTAAAATTACAAATCTTGAGTTTATGTGCATTAATTGTTGAATCCGGGCGTTCATAGATTTTGTAGCTTTTATTGTGATATGATCGTGTGGTCTTGTTTCGTGTTGTGGTTGGCAGGAAATAGGACGCGAGGATAAAAGAGGATGGAGAGACGAGCTTCGGAGACGAGGAACTCAAAGAAAATAAGCTAAAGAAGTGAAGGGTACAGTCTCTTCGCATGAAGAGAAAAAGGTCTTCGCACGAAAAGAAGGAGTTAGCCAATTTAAGAAAATTCCCAGAAGTCTTCGGGAGAGAGCTATCTATCTCAAAATAAGAAGACCTTCGCGCAAAGACTGTAACTCTTCGCACGAAGAGAAAAAGGGCGTTCGCACGAAGACCTTCGCACGAAGAGACTGGCAAGTGCAGCAATCCTGGCGGGGTCTTTGTGCAATTAATTAAGACTTTATTCATCTTCTTGGAAACGTATTTAGAGCGAGTTAGGGCATTGTTTTTCAGTATTTTTGAACTTGGGAACGTGTGCTTGAAGCTAGGGAGTGCTTGTTAAGCTTGGAGATCGTTCGTTTGCTTTCTAAAATTCGTCTTTTCTCTTGTTTTGGATTATGATCATATAACATTGTATTGTGATCATGAGTATGAGTAGCTATGCTATTATTTCTGGATATCTCGTAGGGAACTAGGGTTTGATCACCACGTTTTGTGGTTTATGGATTTGCTTTCATGCTATTGAGCTTAATCGGTTATGTTTTGTTTAGTTATGCGTGTTTTATGCTCTTTATTCATATTTCTTATTGTTAGAAGTATCAATAGGATTGAGTTAGGTTATGAACGTTAGAGGAATCAATGTTCATTACCAGGAAATTTAAAACATGCACTAGCCGTATCTAGGGTTGAGTAATCTTGCTAGTTAGCTAAGAACAAAGAGTAGACTCATAACGTTAATGCATGCTTGAACTTGAATAGACTAGATGAATCAGGTATGGGAGCTTAAGCATAGGTCTTGGTTGAGGAATCTTCAATACAGTTGTGCTCGTATAACTAAGCAAGATATAGTCGTGTTATCAAAACGTAAATCCTAAGTGGTGTGAGATCCTTAGTTTACCCGTAGAGATATCCTGACTTTGTCAACTTATTAAGAAACTCTCAAAAGTCTATCTTTGTTTAGTGAAACAATTCATCTGATTAATTGGTATACGTGTTCTTTTCAATTTTAGTAGAATTAGTAGAACAATTCAACGCGCTTTGCCCACATAAGGTTTAGTGTTGATAACTAGTTAAGAATGAAGTCTCTTGGGTTCGACAACCCGGAATATCGGATTATTACTGCATCGACAACTTTACACTTGTATTTGGAACGTGTCAAGTTTTAGGCACCGTTGTCGGGGACTTACGGATAAATTAGTTATAATTCCTAGCCTTAGGGATTTTATTTTTTGTTTATATCTGTTACTCACCTACTTTCTTGTGTAATCTGTGTTTCAGATTGAAGCTCACGGTGCATGACCTGTTCTAGTGAAGATCCTTTGTATCCAGTACTTGAAAACCCAGAAACTTTGTTACGTACAGAACGTAGAGACTCGATGAGAGTAAACTTAGTTCAAATGGATGATCATACTAGAGCTGAGCTTGAGAGGATCCGCAAGCAGGCACAGACCTACAGCAAACCCTGCATGGGAAACGGCCCCCCTGGCATCTGGCTCACAAGTGCTTATGCAATAGGAAATTTTCCTATACATCACATATTTTACTACTTGGCGCCCTATGGCTCAGAAATTGTTTATTCCCCCCCCCTACAAAACATTTCTGGGTCCGTCCCTGTCCGCAAGGGTATGCAAGATGCGGAGGCAGCTCGATGCAGCTATGGAAGATGCATCTAATCGGGTAAGAGAGACTGAGCAGCTCTGAGCTCAGATGACCGAGATGCAGGCTGCAATTGCTCGCTTGAACCCCCTAAAGTCCACAACCACTTCCTGGTGTGGGGGTATAAGAGGGAAACAATGGAGGAGCGAATAGCGGCAACAATGGTGGAAACAGAAATAATGGGCAAAATCCTGTGGGCCAAGTGGACAACCCTGCTATTGATGACCGTCCTATGGTGGACTACTTCAGAACTACACCAGCTGGCTACCAACCAACCATTGTGAGGCCACAAATAAATGTGCAACATTTTGAATTTCGCCAACACATGATTAATATGGTTCGTGATGAGTGCTCTTTCACTGGAGCTCCAGGAGATGACCCTAACCACCATCTACTCATTTTCGAGCAATTTACTTCAACTTTGCACGATGAGAGGGTCCCAGATGATACAGTTAAGTTAATGTTGTTTCCATTCTCTTTATCTGGGAAGGGAAAGCAGTGGCTCTTGGAACTTCCAGCAGGAAGCATCACGGCATGGACAGAGTGTTGCCACGAGATATTTTCCACCATCCAAGTTTGCTCAACAAATTGCTGAAATTACGAAGTTTGCGCAGGATGAAGACAACTCATTGGGGGATACATGGAGAAAGTTCAATCAGATTCTTCGTAGGTGCCCCACTCATGGGGAGCCTTGGTATATGCTCATTCATTACTTCTACAATGCTTTAAACAGGGAAACAACACATGAGTTGGATATGCTAGTTCGAGGTAACTTTATGGGAATGGAAATGCAGCAAGCTCAAGACCTACTTAACAGTGTGGCAAAGAGAGAAACTACAAATTCTGAGACTCGTAGTCCAAACAGTGGATTATATGCACCCGGCCAAAATCCTAATGTCCCATACCAAGTGAAAAGACAGGCCCCACAGTAACAGTCTCAACAACAATAGGACCAAGAGATAAACTCTTTACTGAGAAAACAGTTTGCCAATCAAGATAGAATGGATAGAAAAATTGTCTCTATGGAAGGCACAATGAAGAGTCATGAGACACAGATTGGGCAGATTACCAATCAGAGTACTAGACTTCAACCTGGTATGCTTCCGTCTAACACAATTACTCACCATGAGAAGTTGCAGGCTATCACTACTCGCAGTGGGACAACTACTAAGGATCCTCCATATCCTACCCACGGGCGAGTCGAGGCGACTAAAGCCACTTAAAAAGCATTGGATGAAGAAATTCACGTGCCTACCGTGATTCCCCAATCAAAGGACACGAGTAGGAAGTCGGAGGAGAAGCCTAAGCCAAGGGAGGAACATAGTGTGCGTGTGTCGTACCCGCAAAGATTGAAGAGCCAAGAGGATGATAAGCACTTCATGAAGTTCGTGGATATCTTCAGTAAGTTTCATATCAATATTCCATTTGCGAAAGCCATCTAACAAATGCCAAAATATGCAAAATTTCTCAAGGACCTCCTCTCTAATAGGAGGTGTATGGATGATTTTGAGACCGTGACTTTAAATGAGGAGTGTAGCGCCGTTGTCCAAAAGGCTTTACCAATGAAGATGAAAGATCAGAGAAGTTTCATCATTACTGTGACATTGGGAGATGCTTTTCATGGAAAGCACTATGTGATCTTGGCGCAAGCATACATTTGATGCCCACATCCTTTTTTGAGCAGCTTGGTGTGGGAGAACCAAAAAAGACTAGGATGTGCTTGCAAATGGCAGACTTCACCATCAAACGTCCAAGGGGCATCTTAGAATATGTACTAGTGAGATTTGAAGGACTCATCTTCCCGGCTGATTTTGTAATCCTAGACATGGAGGCTGATGCGGATGTCCCCCTTATCCTGACCGCCCATTCCTGGCTACATGGAGGACCGTCATTGATGTGGCTAACGGAGAATTGACGATGAGGATAAATGCTGAGAAATTTTCCTTCAACGTCTTTGAAGCTATGAAGTTTCCCGCTTATGAGCTGAGTGAGCAGTGTTTTGGTGTGGAGGCATACACACCAGATGAGGAGGAAGACATTTTACTGGAGCTGCTATATGAGGAACTTTCTCTACTAGATTCTAGCATAAAAGAGCAGGCTATGGAGGCTCATTGGCGCCAACCCCTACCCCTCTTTATTAAGGGAAGCAAGAATATTCTTAATCCTTCGATATTGCTCCTGTTTTAGATTTAAAGCCTTTACATGCACCTTTGAAATATTTATATCTTGGATCCAATGAAAATCTACCTGTAATTGATTCTGCTTGTTTAAACAGGGAATAGGAGGATCAGCTACTAGAGATATTGCAGAGAAGAAAGGCAGCTATGGGATGGACTATAACGGATATTAAAGGGAGATCTAGCTTATGGAGGATAGGAAACCGGTGGTCCAATTTCAACGCCGCCTGAACCCTCATATGCAGGATGTGGTGAAGAAAGAGATACTTAAATGGTTGGAGGCGGGCATCATCTACCCAATTTCCGACAGTACATGGACTAGCTCGGTGAAGTGTGTCCCTAAGAAGGGAGGTATTACTGTGGTGGACGGGGAGAAAGATGATCAGATTTCTACCCGTACTATTACTGGGTGGAGATTTTGCATGGATTACTGCAAAATCAATGATGCCACTCTAAAGAATCACTTTCCCCTACCATCGGGGAAGAAATAAAAGGAAGTTTGAGAATTTGAGAAATGGAGGAGGATTGAAGTGAGGATATTGATTCGATAGATTGAGTGTTGGCTTAGATATTTGCTCGGGACGAGCAAAATGTAGTGTGGGGGTAGTTGATGACTCCGTTTTAGGAGTTATTTTATTACTTGATTTTCTGAATTTTGCGTACTTATCATTGAGAATTTGTTGTCTTTTGAGTAAAATGTACTTAAAAGTGCAAATATTGAGTTTATGTGAATTGATTGTTGAATCCGGGCGTTTCTCATAGATTTTGATGCTTTTATTGTGATATGATTGTGTGGTCTTGTTTCGTGTTGTGGTTGGCAGGAAACAGGGCGCGAGGATCAAAGAGGATGGTGAGACGAGCTTCGGAGACGAGAAACTTTAAGAAAAGAAGACAAAGAAGTGAAGCGTATAGTCTCTTCGCACAAAGATAAAAAGGTATTCGCACGAAGAGGATTTAGCCAATTTTCAAAAAAGTCCCTGAAGTCTTTGGGAGAGAGCTCCCTGTCTCAAAATAAGAAGACCTCCGCGCGAAGACTGTAACTCTTCGCACGAAGAGAAAAAGGGCGTTCACGCGAAGACCTTCGCACGAAGAAAATGAAGTCTTTGCACGAAGAGATTGGAAAGTATAGCAATACTGGCAAGGTCTTTGTGTAGTTAAATAAGACTTTATCCCATCTTTTTGGAAACGTATTAGAACGAGTTAGGGCATTGTCTTTCAGTATCTTTGAACTTGGGAATGTGTGCTTGAAGCTAGGGAGTACTTGTTAAGCTTGGAGATCATTCGTTTGCTTTCTAAACTTCGTCTTTTCTCATGTTTTTTATTATGATCATATAACATTGTATTGTGATCGTGTTTAAGTAGCTAAGCTTTTATTTGGGGATATCTCGTAGGGAACTAGGGTTTGATCACCACGGTTTGTGGTTTATGGATTTGCTTTCATGCTATTGAGCTTAATCGACTATGTTTTGTTTAGTTATGCGTGTTTTATGATCTTTATTCATCTTTCTTATTGTTAGACATATCAATAGGATTGAGTTAGATTATGATCGTTAGAGGAATCAATGTTCATTGTTTCGAAACGTGAAACATGCACTAGTTGTATCTAGGGTTGAGTAAACTTGCTAGTTAGCTAAGAAAAAAGAGTAGACTCATAGCCTTAATGCATGCTTGAACCTGAATAGACTAGAGGAATCAGGTATGAGAGCTTAAGCATAGGTGTTAGTTGAGGAATCCTCAATACAGTTGTGCTCGTTTAACTAATCAATATATAGTCGTGTTATCAAAACGTAAATCCTAAGTGGTGTGAGATTCTTAGTTTACCCGTAGCGATATCCTGACTTTGTCAACTTATTAAGAAACTCTCAAAAATCTATCTTTGTTAATCGTGAAACAATTCATCTGATTAATTTGGATACGTGTTCTTTTCAATTTTAATAGAATTAGTAGAACAAATCAACGCACTTTTCCCATATAAGGTTTAGATCTAATAACTAGTAAAGAACGAACTCTCTTGGGTTCGACAACCTGCAATACCAAATTATTACAGCACCGACAACTGTACACTTGCAGTTGGAGCGTGTCAAAGAACTTTCATCAACCAGTCCAAAACCACTTGTTATCTTCGCTTCCTTCTTCACAGGTACTTCATGTTAGAGTTATGCCCTAGAGACAATCTATTTATCGTGAACATTTATAAAGGCTATATATTCATTGTATTATCAATATGGAGATATGTTAATATAATGAAGTCCTTATAATATAAATGTTGTATTCTTAAATATCCATATTCAAAGTATTACAGTTAATTAGGAAAACTGTAATGCATCGAGACTTGTATGTGGGTAGATTGTTATGGAGATATCAAGTCTAACACATGGGTACGCATTAGGAGAAGTTGCATACTGGAGACCCGCCATGATAAGGCTACATGGGATTTATGTAAATGTCACAAGTGCTTCTCATAGTGGCAATGGTGTTGTGATCCTTTGAATTGAAGTCACTACATTCTCTAGATGTGAATTATCATGTTTTGATGTCGTTAAATTACACCGTAAGAGGGTAATTATAAAAGTGATAATTTGACATGCTATGAAACATGCTGAGAGGTGTGAGTGGGTAGATAGGATTTGTCCCTCCTACATATTGGGAGTAACTATCCACGGCCACTCGATGAGTGAGACTTAGGGAGATGCATGGCCATGCACGAATAAATCAAAATTAGATATGATGTTATTTGTTTATCTAAGTCTAATCACTGATCAAGAAACTATAGATTGGATATACAAGTGTGACACTCCACGTTTTGCGTCCAATCCGGATAGATGAGACAAAGGGATTATACAACACGGTAACATTAATCACAAATGTTAGTCAGATCAATGACATTGCTATTACTTGGGTAGCAATGATGTATTGCTAGTTGCCGCTCAATGTTTGTAATTATATTACTGCCAACGTAATAAGGAACCTCCAGGGTCACACACAAGAATAGATCAAACTAGAATTAGTTTCTAGTTAGTTAGACTAAATAGAAATAATGAATATTGGACTAAAGTGTAAGCTATGCTCATTAGTTGGACTAAAGAGCAATTGTGGACTAGAATGCAAACTAATCCAAACTGTTGGATTTAAGGCCAAATATGAATTTCTGTAGCTATAAGTAGGATTTATAAGCTATGAAAAATTAGTCTTAATTCATTCCTACTCCTACACACTTACTATAGAGCTAGAGAGAATAGAGGAAAAGAGAGAAAATCTCTCTAGGGTTCGGCCAAGAAGAGGTAGCCGCCCCCTCCCCTTCACCCCACGGGTTGGATTGCACCTAGACGCCGTGCGTGTCTAGATTTGTATGTCTTATGTGACAAGATCCTTCTTCCTACTATTATTAGCACTATTGGAGAAGAAGTCCAACTTTGATCTATTAGTGTGGATACCGTAGAAGCGCAATTTCTTCAATCTACGCTTGTGTCCGTCACCAGTCATTGACTGTGGTAAACCTCTAATTATCAGATTATGCTCATTCACACGGGTCCTTGGTCGGTTTTGGAAAACTAATTTTTTGTATTGCCGTTGCGTTTGATTTCCCAAAATCCAATAGTGGTATCAGAGCCACTTGTGAAACCATAATCTCATTAGGTATTTTTTTACTGTTTTACAGATTTACGCAAAAAACTATAAAACTGTTGAATCATATATCATATGATGAGATTATGATTTGTATATGATACGATCATAAAAATTGTATTTGATACAATTATGGTGTACTGTGATTGCTAGGGTTTGGGCAAAGAAGAAGCGGAGAAAATTGGATTCCCCCCTATAGGGAGGAAAGGAAAAATTAATTTTCCCACCCTAGGGTTTCGGCCTTGATTCCGCAGCCCCCTTGGGTGTGCCGCCCCCTCTCTAAATGATCGGTAGTCACGGTTGATAACTATGATTATCCAATTAATTAAACAACGCGCGACTAAAATTAAATTTTTATTCACCTTATTTGTTTTTTAATTGTACGGTGCATGGGTGTGGCCTAGATGGTTGTTGTGGTTTGGTTCAAATAATTTTTTAATTTAATCAAAATACGGCATGCGTTTCGTGCCTCTCTATTATTCTAGATTTTTTCTCTTGTCATCTAACTCCCCTCGTTTGTGAGGTTTCTACTTAGTAGTTTTTAGCTAGATAGTAGAGATTTTAGATAGATAGGTTGGAGGAAATTAATTCCAGAGAAGCACAAAAGATGGAGTGCACATGCTTGGAGGATGGACTAGAAGATGGAAGCACTTGGAAAGGAGGTTAGCATTCTTATAGTTCTTTAGATATTGTCATTGGCTTGGGAATATCTTACTGTTAGGGGCCACATCCATGTCACGCTTAATTTTATTTCTGTATTGTTTATATATAAATGTATGTGATGCATGATTGTATGTTAAACAAGATAATAATAAAAGATTGATCTTTCAATCGGGATTGCCCAATCCGCGTGAGTAGATTGTTGATGAGATCAACTAAAACAAGTAAATCCCTCAAACTTTAAATATTAAGTTATAGCCTTCTTTTGCTTTGAACTCGTCAAGACCTAGATCAATTAAGGGTAGGCTTGCCTAAGCAAGGTGTCTTGATTTATCTTGGTAAGGCGCCATGGCATAAGCTAGTAATATCCGATTGCTAAGTGAAATGTTTAACTTAACTAGGCTACTTAAATGGGATCGAAAGCTTAGAGGCAAGTTAATTGGGTACTAGTCTATATGATAGATTATGAATAAGGAGTTATTCACCCAATTGTTAAATAGTTACATTGGATATAATTGGAAATTTTTTCCTACCTAAATAACTGAATTTTGAGTGACATGCCAAAGCTAGCTCAAAAGGAGGTGAAATATGGATCTTGGCCCACTGGAGATATATGATATTTTCGTTTTGAAAGACAGTAATGTAGGTAGTAATACATGATCAATACTCTAGCGGGGGTGTGGGGGTGGGGGTTGAATAGATTATGGCAAATTTTGCCAGAAGTGTGGTTTCAAATGAATTTATAAAAACATGAAGTATTTTAAGGCCTTGAAATGAGTTTCAAGTCCTTGGAATCAAACAGTTTAGTAGAAAAGTTGTAGATAGTTTTCAAGGCCTTGAAATGGGTTTCAAGCCCTTGAACAAAAAGACCTGTTTTGAAGCTCGGAACAAGATAAGTATGGAACTATAAGTAAAGAGCTAACAATGAATTATAGAGTTCCGTCCACAAGGACTTACGTATCTACCTCAGGGATCTGATCCCTGCAGGATCTGCAACTCAATTCTTATTAATCAAAAGCTAACCCCTAGATCTCAAGAACAGAGACTTTCCTTGCTCTGTTACAGCTTGTGGTTCTCTCTAACCTATCTAGTACTTTCTCTAGCTAACTGATTCAACAGACTTCTCTGTTTTTCACTTGAACAACTCACGAGAATAAGATAAGAGAAGTATTATCAAAATGATATACAAATTAAGTACATAAAGAAGAACACTAAGAACAAGTGAAGCAGTTGAGTATGCAGTGATCTTCTGATGATTGGATTAAGTGAATTGAATTTCCTTCTGTGTTGCTTGTCAATCCTTGAGAGTGTTTAAATCTCTATGTAAATTTTGTGTAAGAATTCTCTCAACAATTCTCTTGTTTGCTGCTTGTTTGAAATGCAGATTTATAGAATATTCTTCAAACATAATTTCCTAAAATCAAGCAGCATATCTTGACTCTCTAACAGCTCTTCCCCAACGGCTAATTTCTTAGTATCTTCAAAGATACTGATTTGATCATCTTTATTTAGGTGTTAGGAATTTACAAACAAGATTGCATAAGTATAAAATCATTCTAAGAGCTGTATTTCCTTTCATGCAAACACACAGATTAGGAAAGAATTCTTGCAAGATAGGTAGCTAATTAATCCTGCAAAAACTAAGTCAAACTGTGATATTAGCAATTGTTTAGAGTGTCATATTGGTTTGTCTTTCATCATCAAATAAGGAACAATCAAACATTATATATTAGGAATCAGATTAGAAGGAAAAGCTTCCCCCTAAGTTCATGATATACACTGCAGCACACTTTCAAGCCTTTGAAAGTTGTTTCAAGGCCTTGAAACACTGCAGTCTCAATCCTTTGAAACATGCTAATCTTAATCGTTTTAATGGTGATGGTCATGAATTCCATAAAAATAGTGGGAGCTACACTTGACAAAATAGACATTATTAAATATAGTATAATATCACGATTCTCACACGTGCGTATTTATCTATGTGTTAGATTCCAATGACATCAAACTCACAAAACTCAACTTTATCGTTGGGATCTGTCCCTGACAAGGACAAGTTGTCCGAAAAAACTTTCTATACTGGTATAGAAATTTGAGAATTTTTCTCAAACAAGAGAAAACGGTGTACATCCTAGACCAGGAAATTCCCCCTCCACCACCTGATAATGCCACTCAAGCTCAAAGAAGGCACAACAAAAGATTGTAGACGACTCTTTGTATGTGACTTGCCTCGTGCTAGCTAACATGAATTATGAGCTTTAGAAGCAACATGAGAACTTGGAGGCGTATGATATGATCATACATTTGAAACAGCTCTTTCAAGAGCAAGCTAGGCATGAGAGGTTTGAGGTGACAAAAGACTTGTTCAAAAGTAATTTGGCAAAAGGAAATCCAGCGGGACCTCATGTTCTAAGAATGATTGGGTACTTGGAGAATCTCAAAAGGCCGTGATTTCCATTTGGTCAAGAGTCAGCCATTGATCTCCTCCTGCAATCATTGCCGGATAGTTATAGTCAGTTTATTATGAACTATAGCATGAGTAAGATTAATAAGCCTCTGCCAGATTTTCTCAATATGTAGAGAACCGCTGAACAAATCATTAATAAGGGCAAAGGCAAAAGCATAGTGATGGTTAACAACAAAGGAAAGGGAAAAAAGTTTGCTCAGAACTTCGAAGGTAAAGGCAACGATGTTGGTTAAACAAAGGAAGTTGCCTTGAAGCTTAAAGGTGGAATAACTAAGGATGGCGCATGTCATCATTTCAATTTGGCTGGCCACTGGAAGAGGAACTGACCAAAGTACCTGGAAGAAAGAAGACGGGAATTGTGAATTACACTTCATTTATTTTTGTTATAGAAGTCAATATGTCCATTTCTTCATCACGGGTATTAGATACTGGATGTCGATTTCACATTTGTATAAATGTGCAAGATTTCAAGAGAAGTAGCCCACTGGCTAAATGTGAGATAGACATACGCGTTGGAAATGGAGCAAGGGTTGCTGCATTGGCTGTAGGAACTTATTATTTATCTTTGCCTTCTGAATTATACTTGAATTAGACAATTGGTTTTACGTCCCTGCTATGTGTAGGAACATGGATAGGAGGCATGAGATCCGAAATGGATTCCATGTATACCAACAAAGTATGGACTTTGGTGGAACCACTTGAAGGATTAAAACCCATAGAGTGCAAGTGGGTTTTCAAGATGAAAATTGACATGGATGGTAATGTGATTACTTTTAAGGGACGACTGGTGGCTAAAGTTTTCAAACAAGGTCATGGTATAGACTATGACGAAACTTTCTCCCCAGTTGTTATGCTTAAATCCATTCACATCTTGCTTGCATTTTCTGCTTACCATGATTATGAAATATGGCAGATGGATGTCAAAATAACATTTCTTTATGAAAACCTCCTTGAGGATGTGTTCATGACACAACCAAAGCGTTTTGTCAATCTAGAGCATACCCATAAAGTGTGTAAGTTGCGGCGATCCATATATGGATTAAACAAGCTTCTAGGAGTTTGAATCTTTGATTTGATGATGTAGTCAAAGAGTTTGGTTTCATCAAGAATGAAGATGAACCTTGTGTTTACAAGAAGGTAGTGGGAGCACAGTTGTATTTCTGGTCTTGAATGTGGATGACATATTGCTCATTGGGAATGATGTCCCTACTCTGCAATTTATTAAAGATTGGCTAGGGAATTGTTTTTCAATGAAATATTTAGGCGAAGAAACCTATATACTTGGTATAAATACCTATATAGATATATCAAAGAAGTTGCTCGGCTTAAGTCAAAGTACATACATTGACAAGGTGTTGAAATGGTTCAGCATACAAGAATCCAAGAAAGGATTCTTACCCATGTCACATGGAATTAGTCTTTCAAAGACTGATTGTCCTTCCAATCAGATTGAGAAGGATCGCATGAATAAGATTCCATATGCTTCAGCGCCAGTTATGTACTAGACCAAATGTGTCATATGCTTTAAGTATGACAAGTAGATATCAGTCAAATCCATGTGAGAGTCACTTGATAGCTGTCAAGAATATCATTAAGTACTTGATAAGAACTAAGGAAAAATTCTTGATATATGGAGGAGAGGAAGATCTCACTGTAAAGGGTTACACTGATGCGAGCTTCCAAACTGACAAAGACTTCAGATCGCAGTCAGGTTTTGTGTTTTGCCTAAATGAAGGAGCTGTAAGCTGGAAAAGTTCGAAGCAAGAGACAGTTGTCGATTCTACCACAGAGGCTGAGTATATTTCTGCATCAGATGCATCGAAGGAAGTTGTTTGCATCAGAATGTTCATTACTGAACTAGGAGTTATTCCTAGCATTGTGGATACTATAACATTGTACTGTGAAAACAATTGTGCGATCTCACAAGCTAAGGAGCCCATATCTCACCAACGATCCAAACACATACTCAGAAGATACAATCTTATTTGAGAGATCATCGAAAGCGGAGATGTAATGATATGCAAGATACCGACAGATGACAATCTTTCGGATCCACTTACCAAACCTCTTGCTCAGCGAAAGCATGAGGGCCACACTAGATCAATAGGCATACGGAATGCACCAGATTGGCTCTAGTGCAAATGGGAGACTATTAGAGTTATGCCCTAGGAGAAATATATTTATCTTGAACATTTATAAAGGCTATATATCCATTGTATTATCGATGTGGAGATATGTTAATATAATGAAGTCCTTAGAATATAAATTTTGTATTCTTAAATATCCATATTCAAAGTATTAAAATTAATTAGGACGACCATAATGCATCAAGACTAGTATGTGGGTAGATTGATATGGAGATATCAAGTCTAAAACATGGGTATGCATTAGAAGTAATGGTGTACTGGAGCCCCGCCATGAGAAGGCTACATGGGAGTTATGTGAATGTCACAAGTGTTTCTCATAGTGACAATCGTGTTGTGATCCTTCGACTTGAAGTCACTACATTCTCTAGATGTGAATTATCATGTTTTGATGTCGTCAAACGTTACACCGTAACAGGGTAATTATAAAAGCGATAATTGGAATGCTATGAAACATGCAGAGAGGTGTGAGTGATGTAGATAGGATTTGTCCCTCCGACATAACGGAAGTAAATATCCACGGCCACTCGATGAGTGAGACTTAGGGAAATTCATGGACATGCTCGAATAAATCAATATTAAATATTGATGTTATTTGTTTATCTAAGTCTACTCACAGTTCAAGAATCTATAGGCTGGATATACAAGTGTGACACTCCATGTCTTATGTCCGATCCGGATAGATGAGACAAAGGGATTATAAAATAACATTGATCACAGAGTTTAGTAAGGTCACTGACATTCCTATTACTTGGGTAGCATTGATGTTTGCAAGATGTCGCTCAATGTCTGTAATTATATTACTGCCAATGTAATTAGGAACCTACAGGGTCACACACAATAATAAATCAAATTGGACTTAGTTCTAAATAACAATAATGAATATTGGACTAAAGGGTAAGCTATGCTCATTAGTTGGACTAAAGAGCAATTGTGGACTAGAAAGCAAACTAATCCAAACTGTTGGATTTAAGGCAAAGATGAATTTATCTACCTGTAAATAGGATTTATAAGATTTGAAAATTCAGTCTTAATTCTTTCCTACTCTTACACGCTTACTAGAGAGCTATAGAGAAAAGAGGAAAAGAGAGAAAATCTCTCTAGGGTTCGGCCAAGAAGAGGTAGCCTCCCCCTTCTCTTCAGCCCACAGGTTTGAGTGGAACTAGCCTCCGTGCACGCCCAGATTCATCCATCTTGTGTGACAAGATCCTTCTTCCTATGATTTCTAGCACCATTGGAGAAAAATCCCCAATTTTATCTATTCGTGTGGATACCGTAGAGGCGCAGTTTCTTCAATCTACAGTTGTGATCGTCACCAATCAGTTTGACTGAGGTAAACCTCTAATCATCACATTATGCTCATTCACATGGGTTCTTCGTGGGTTTTGGCAAACTAATTTTTTGTATATCCGCTGCGTTTGATTGCCCGAACCCCAACACTTCAAAATGGTCAAAGAATAAAGATTATAGGTTTGCATAAGGTAAAGAATGATTTCTTGTCCTGGTGCCACAGTGAACCATATGTTCCATTACCACACTAGGCAGATCAATGTCAAAACCTTGGCATATCAGATCAAGATCAGCACCCTCTCAGTTAAGAACTAATTATAGTGTTCTCTTGGGACTACACACCTCATGACGATAGAAAATAGAAATCTAGCCTCACAATTTAACGCATAGTGTGTTACTTGCTTTGATCTAGATGTAGTGCTCTCCCGAAAGAACTAAACTTTAGCTTTCTCTAAACACTCCTTCCCATCAGGGTGTTTATCTACCTTCTACTTCCTAAGTACCCCCAAAACTTTGGCAAAAGTTCTATGATCAAGCCTTATATCAACACCAGCAACCCTAGAAGTTAACACATAACTATCACCCTCCTCTTGCTTAAGATTCAGATAAAATAGTCTTGTTAACCTAGGATATGCCACGGAACTAGGGTTTAAAAACTTCCAAATAGATGAACTTCTAAGCTTTCTAATACAGTCTATGTCTAACTTATCCAACTAATTCAGAGATCATACTGCAATAAGCTACCTTAGTTGAAGCATAACCATCTAACCAAATCTTCTTAGCTTCAGAGTTTATAAACCAAGATTCAAATAGTAAATTCTTACCAAAACCTTTTCCCTTAGTATTCACAGTACTGTGCTTGACTCTTGTTTTCTTCACTGGTGTCTGATCATCCTTATTTTCTTCTTCTGGCTTCTTCTTCTTCTCACTATCTTTCTTTTTGTTGTCGCCCTAATTCTTCTTGCCTTCTCACTGATCCTTCTTGCTTTCTTCATGGTCCTTCTTCCCAGAACCAGATTCAACTTCCTGAGTATCCTTCTCCTTTCTCATATTCTTCGTTGGAGGAGAAGTCTTCTGCATGCTCGAAGTTCTCTCTCAGTCTGAGTATGAGATTGTGATCCTTGTCTTTATATTTTCCCTTCTCTTCTTCCCCATTCATGATCCTTGACTCTGCTGCTGAATTCTTTTTTATTTTGCTCCATTAGGGTTTAGGGTTTGAAGAGGTATGGAGAGATTGGAGAGAGAGAGAGATACGAAGATTGAAAGTGATAGAATAGAAGAGAATGCCTGGAGGTTTAGCTTAAAAGTAGGAAATAGTTTGAAATTATAATGGATTTTTTTGAAAGAAATCTAATCCGTACCAGAAAATATATTTTAAGATATGTTCATGAAAATCTCTGAACAATGCAATATCTTGCAATTATCGATTAAGATAATGCCTAATATTATTTGATCCAATAATTGAATAGAATTAGCATATTTACTCTCCAAAGCTTTGGATAAGAGGTCCAAAGCTTTGGTGAACTGCATAAAAACATAAATTTTCAAAGCTTTGAGAAATACTTCCAAGGCCTGGGAAAATATTTGTCAAAGCTTTGAGAATTTCACACACATAACACATATAATCTAATACTCCCCCTAAACCAATGCATCCTTGTTTAACATGCCCAATTCAAGCCTTAGAGCTGCAAACCTTCCATCTGGAAATGGTTAGTGAAAATATCAGCAATCTGCATAGCAGTAGATACGAAAGATAAAGACACATTACATTTCTCCACATGATATATTATGAAATGGTGTCTTACATCAATGGGTTTAGTTATGGAGTGTTGCACAGAATTCTTAGTGATTGAAATGGCACTTGTGTTGTTACATTTCATAGGCACTTCTCAGAATTCATAGCCAAGGTCTCTCATCTGTTGAGAAATCCACAGTACTTGTGTGAAACAAGCTCCAGCTTCTATGTATTCAGCATCTGCAGTTGACAAGGCTACCGAGTTTTGCTTCTTTGAATGCCAGCTAATCAGTGATGAGCCAATGAATTGGCAAAATCCTGATGTGCTCTTCATGTCAACTTTTTATCCTGCAAAGTCTGCATTTGAATAACCAACCAAAGAAAAATTAGACATTTTTGGATACCATAGCCCCAAGTCTTTGGTTTCATTCAGATATCTAAAATCCTTTTGACAGCAACTAAGTGATATTCATTTGGATCTGCTTGAAATCTTGCAAACATACAGACACTAAACATGATATCTGGTCCACTAGCAGTTAAATACAATAGTGAACCAATCATACCTATGTATTCATTTTGATTCGCAAACTTGCTATTTGTATCCATATCTAAGGATAATGAATAACTCGTGGGATTCTTAGCTACCTTGGACTGAGACATGTTATATTTATTCAACAAGTCCTAGGTATATTTTCCTTGATGCACGAAATTCCTTTCTTCATTTGATGTACATGAATTCCTTGAAAGAAATTTAATTCTCTCATCAAGCTCATCTCAAATTCTATGCAAATTAGACTGGAAAACTCTTTTGACAGAGCATCATTAGCAGCACCAAACAATATTTCATCAACATACATTTGTACAGCTAGGATGTCTTTTTCATGATCATTAATTAAAGAGTTTTGTCTACTAGGCCTCTCTTAAAATTATTTTCAAGAATAATTTTAAAGTCTGTCATACCAAGCCCTTGGTGCTTGTTTGAGGCCATGAGAGCTTTGTCCAATTTGTAAACATGATCAGGGAAATTGTCATTTTCAAAACTAGGAGGTTGAGCAACATATACTTCTTCTTGTAAATAGTCATTTAAGAAAGCACATTTGACATCCATTTGATACAGTTTTATGTGTTTGTGAGATGAAAATGCAAGAACTATTATAATAGCTTCTAACCTAGAAACAGAAGAAAAAGTATCCTCATAATCAATACCTTCTTCTTGATTATAACCATGTGCCACAAGTCTGGCTTTGTTTGTGACAACCTTACCTTTCTCATCAAGCTTGTTTCTGAACACCTACCTGGTTCTAATTACTGACTGTGTCTTTGGCCTAGGAACCAAGTTCCATAAACTATTCCTTTAAAATTCATTCATCTCACTCAGCAATGTTATGGTCCAATCTGCTTCTTGTAATGCCTCCTTAGCAATCTTAGGTTCTACAAGTGAAACAAAGGCATTGGAGGCACACAAGTTCTTCAGTTGTCCTCTAGTCTGTGTACCAGTGGTTGGATCTGGAATGGTGTTGTCTACTGGATGAGCTGACAGGTATTTGAACTTCTTTATTGGTGTTCAGGGTTCTGGTTCTCCAATAATCTTCTCAAGACCTTGAGAACTTGATGCAGTGGCTGGAGCACTTTGTGATATGTGAAGTCCAGTCTCAAGGCTTTGAGGATTCTGTTTAGAAGATTGTTCAAAGCTTTGAGGATTCTGTTCAGAAGATTATTCAAAGCTTTGAGATTATTTTGGCTGTTCCTACAGATTAGTTTTGCTGCTATTATCTTTCTCAAAATCATCATCTGCTTCATACTTACATAGATTGAGACCTGCACTCAAGGAACCATCATTGCTTTCACAAAAAATCACATGAATGCTCTCTTCTACAAACTTGGTTCTTTTATTGAAAACTTTATATGATTTGCTAGATTGAGAATAACCAAGAAATACACCTTCATCACTTCTAGCATCCAATTTACCAAGATTATCTTTCCCATTATTATGCACATAACATGTACCACCAAAAGGTTTAAAATAAGAAAAACTTGGCTTTCTGACCTTGAAAGTTCATATGGAGTTTTCTTCAAAATAGGTATAATCAAGCATCTATACAACAAATAATTGGCAGTGTTAACAGCTTCTGTCCAAAAATATGCTGGGAAACTATTTTCAATAAGCATGGTTCTAGACATATATTCAAGTGTCCTATTCTTTCTCTCAACTACTCCATTATGCTGAGGAGTTCTAGGTGCAGAAAAGTTGTGTGAGATGCCATGCTGTGCACAAAATAAATCAAAGTCAAGTGATCAAACTCTCTACCATGATCACTCTTAACAGATGCAACATGTACATTTTTTCAAAGTTTGAAGCTCTTTAGAAACCTTTGAGAATTCATGTAGTGCTTCAGATTTTTCTCTAATGAACATAACCCAAGTAAATCTAGAGTAATCATTTACCACCACAAGCATATACTTCTTACCTTTGGGTGTTTGAACCCTCATAGGACCACATAAGTCCATATGCAGCATCTCTAAGGGTCTAGTAGTACTTACAAAGTTTTTTGGCTTGAGTGAGCTCCTTGTCTGTTTACCTTGGGTACATGCCTTGCATATCTCATCATCTATAAATTTCATAACTGGTAATCTTCTTACCAAGTCCATTGAGATAAGCTTGTTCATTGTGTGCATGCTTATATGCCCAAGTTTTCTTGCCAAAGCTTTGAGTCTTCCTTCAAAGCTTTGAGGCACTTCAGACTATCTCCTGCAACTTTGTTAGTACTCATAGCATAAAAATTGTATGACCTTGGAGCAGTGAGTATGCAATTTCCAGATTTCTCATCTTGCACCACACATTTCTCCTTGTCAAAAATGACTTTATCACCCTTATCACATAATTGAGAAATACTAATACTAATACTACCTATGCCAATAATGTTGCATTTTGCTTTGTCACCAAGTGTAATTGTTCCTCCAGATTGCTCTTTAAGTTCTGTAAATAGAGACTTATTTCCCCTCATATGTCTGGAGCAACCACTATTCTAAATCCACTTTTGATCCTTAGCCTTGGTGAGAGCCTGCAAAATTCAATCAATAACTCAACAGGCTGTTAGACCAAGTGTAGAACTTGGACTCATATTCAGAATCAATCAAATTAGGTGTTCTGATTCCTTTAGGAACCCAAATCTGGTTCACTTGTCCCTTACACTGATAAGGATAGGTGTTCGTCATTATGTGAGGTATTGTCATTATAGAGGGGCAAGTTAGCTTAACATGACCAAGCTTTCCATATTAAAAACATTTTGGAGATTGTATGTTCCTGATTTCACAAAGGTGGTTTTTTTCTTCTTTGGAACATTTGGATTGTAACCAATTCCACTTTTGTGCACAGAATGGAGACTTCCTCCAAGCATGAAATTAAGGTTTATGTTCTGAGCCTGCAAATCTTGACAAATCTTTTATTGATTCTTGAAGTTTCTCAGTTAAAGAAGTGTGTTGTTGTTCTAAATCATCTGAATGATGTTTCAGATCAACAAACTTATCAGTTAAAAGAGTATTTTGATTCACAACTTCCTTGACATGTTCCTTCAAATCTTTGAACCTGCTGTCCAAGGCTTTGAAATCACTATGAATTTTGGACTTAGATACTTCAAGAATCTTATTAAGAAAAACAAAATCTAATATTCTTTGCCTGCTCCGGAAATTTTACCTTTAAAGACTCAATCTCATTTCTGTAACTTTCCTCATTTAAAAATATGCTTTTGAGGATTTCTGGTAAAACATCAAATCGACTAGCAAGTAAGTTTTTACCATTTTCCTCAATGTGTCTGTCAAAGCTGTTTCCTTCTTCATGCGCAGCCATTAAACAGAGATTTTCTTGTTCTTCATCTGAATATGAATCACTTGATGACTCAGAATCACTCCGTGAAGCTACCATAGCTTTCTTCCTTCTGTTGTCAGTTTCCTTCTTAGGGAAATTCCAGTTCTTTTTGTTTTATGGACACTCCCTTACCAGGTGATCCGCATCTCCACATTCAAAGCAATTCATAACTTTAGATTTATGTGAATGTGAAGAAGACTTACCTCTGTGATCCTTTCTGCTTGAGGATCTGGACTTGTCTTTGCTGCAGTCCTTGTTTCCAAAGTTTTTCTTCATTTTCAGGATTCTAGTCAAAGCTTTAGAGATCAAGGCTAAAGCTTCCTCATCATCATCATCTTCTTGTTCAAGGCTTTGGGATTTCTCACTATCTTTTGCCTTGAGTGTCAGTTCTTGATGTTGTCACTCATATCACCATCCACTTCCTTCATAGAGATCTCATGAGTGAGCACCTTGCCTTGCAGCTCATCTAGCTCCAGAAGGCTCAAATCCTGAACTTCCTTAATTTCAGTGGTGTTTGGTTCCCACTTGGCTTTTGGAAGGCTTCTTAGAATCTTTCTGACTTTCTCTTCATTTGAGAATGCTTTTCCCAAGGACTCTAAGTTATTCACAATGTCTGTGAACCTTTTGAACATGTCCTTGTTGGATTCATCATAATTCATCTTGAATTTCTCATACTACCGTAGGAGAATGTTGATTTTGGTATGTTTGACCTGGCTGGTTCCTTCATATGTCACCACCAGTTTGTCCAAAATCTCCTTGGCACTTTTGTAGTTGGATATTCTATTGAACTCATCTGCACTAAGAGCACAATATAATAAGTTCATAGCTTATAGTTCTTTGATACCTTCTCCAATTCAGTAAATGAAAGATTCTCTTCAGTCTTAACAGTTTTGATTCCATCTGCAGTGGAATAGAATATGAAGGGGCCATTCTGAGTGATTGACTATAGCTCCATGTCCTGATCTATGATGAACATCTTCATCAAAGTTTTCCAATGAACAAAGTTGTCACCAAAAAACAGTGGAGGTATATTCGCTACCCTTCCCTGAGAGAATCCTCCATCACCTACATTACTCATTGTCACAAGATGGTTAGATCTTATAGAGTAACCTAAGTTCTTATACCAATTGAAAGTGTGTAATGTAGGTAAAATATAGGATCAAGATACTCTAGAAGGGGGGATGGGTTGAGTAGAGTATGCAATATTTTTGCTAAAAGTGAGATTTTGAAACTTAACACAGAGATTAAACAGATTTCCAATGCTTTGGACAAGTACATAAATAGTTTTAGATAGTTTGAAATTGTCTGAAGCTTCAAAGCTTTGAAATAGAAAAACCACAAAAGCTTTGGAGAAGCTCTGTGTTGAACAGTTTGTTAAGAGAATGAAATACAGAACTGTAAAGAAGATGAACACAATGATTCTTATGAAGTTCAGCCACCAATGAGCTTACTCTCCGCCTGAGGGATACTATCCCTCCAGAGTTTAAACAACTTCTTATTCATCACAGACTTAGCCCTAGCTCTCAAGCCTAAGTGAACTCCCCTACACTTATAAAGCTTGTGGTTCCAAACCTATCTAGTTTAATCTACAATCTAATGAAACAACAAGAACCTATTGTTGTTCACTTGAACAACCAACTTCTAAAGTCAATTAGGTTTAGAAATTCTAATAAATACACATATTAAGCACAAGTATGAAGAACACGGAAAACATAGTAAGTTGGAAGCTTGAAGTGTTCTTCAGAAAATCTGGAAGGATTGAGATGAATGATCTTCTTCAATGTTGAGCTCTTAATCTGTTTCAATGGTTGAAGAGTTTTTGAATCATCTCATGCGTGTATTCTCTGTCACTCTCTGTCTATCTTTGAAATTCAAACCCAACAAACTGGCAGCAACAAACTTGAGAGATTTTAGGAACAAACTTCCTGCAAATACTCAACAACCTAACGGCTTTTTGGTTTGATCATCCAAATTTTATCAAAGTCTAGCCCTGTAAAACTTGAATACAAGTTAAGACACAATCCAGATTACATAGCACAGAAATAATGACCTGTTTGACAGATGACTTTTAGCCAATAAGCATAGCTAATTTTCTAAGTGTAAATATTATAATTATATATCCAAATAATAATCAATATCGAGAATATAACTTAGAACAAGCCAATAAGTAATCTCACAGCTTGATATGTTAACCTGCAACACAAATTGGTTAGCAAGAATAATACATACATGATTCCATGATATCCTCCAAAGCATTGGAGCTTTGGCCACCTTCAAAGCTTTGGCCATGATTCCTTAAAGCCAATCAATCTGTATACTTTTCTAGCAAAGTAAACTCAATATATAAGCTCAATAATATTTTTAAGAGACATGTATAAAGTCTATAAACAAGCTTTCAATCCAATGTAAGTCCTCTAACATAGAAATATGTTAGCCAGAATATAGCAAGCATAGTAAGCTCCAAAGCTTTGGAACTGTAGAACATGTCTCTCAAAATGACTTTGTATTTCATCATCTTCAAAGTATAACTCTCCCTGAGTTTATACACCACATTAATTCAGAATTATTGAATTATCATCTCAAAACTTTTCAAATTTATAAAATGACCCCAAAACGAGATACTAGAAAATCATAAACGTCAAGCGGCACCCTTATAGTTTAAAACTAGGAATATTTCAAGAATATGTTTGAAATAGAAAATTCTTGAAATTCTCAAATATTTATCCAAAATTAACAAATAACCCCCAACTAAAATATGGGGTATTTCATTCAAGGTCTTCAGAGTAATCTCTGGATTCCCATTCCTGAATTCTCACAAGCCGTGTTTGACAACAGAAAAACAAAGAAAAGCAAGGCAAAAGCCTGAGTGAACCATCATATTAACACATTAAGGAATTAACTTGAAATAACCAGTCCATGTAAAATAAATTTTAGTTGAGTAGAATAACACATGGTTAAAATAGCAATTCACTTGAAAAGTTTTTGAAGCACTAAATTATATATTGATCTTTCCTTAGTACTGGATTAGCCAAAAAAGACCTCAGCCTTACACATCATAATCAAAGTCCTACAATACTGACCATTGTAAAGATCAGACTCACATCCAATAAGGATAGCCTTCAGTTGCTATCTAGTGGATTTATGTATTGTCCAAGAGTGAGCCTTCAGTTGCTTTTCACACACTTACCCATATGCGCTACGTTGAGGGGTTAAGAGCTCGAGAAATTCAGTTTGAGTTAAATAAACTGCCCGATTTCGAGTTAGGAAAGAACAAAAAGAATGTTATTGTATATTGGTAAATGAATAGCATTTAGAGAGTCTTATGTTGAATAATATTTTTCATAATCATCTTGTAACATAGTCGTGGCAGTTGTGTACAGGAGAATCCTTTGAGAAATATTCAAGAGTACACCGAGAATAGAGAATAGAAACACAGTGAAGTATAAGGTAGTGAGTAGGGAGAGATTACGACAATGGCAACTGTGAGAGAGAGACAGTATTTGTCCAGAGCTTCCGCGTAGTTCAGAAGATCAGATCGTTGCAATGAAGGGTTAACGATCCTATATATAGTGGAGAATATGACCGTTGTAATGGGTTAATGCGCCCATTAATAGCGGCTTAATTACCTTAACCATAACGGCACGTTCGTCCACATATATAGGGACCGTTACGCACTTCGTCCGCGTATACCGGAACCGTTATGAGGTTGACCGGGTTTATCGAGCTCGTGACCATAAATCTCTCAAGGCAGTTACCAAGGGTCGCGAGCGAGCTTCGTTGTCACTCGCGCGCGACAGAACTTACTCTAGCCTCCGAACCAATAAGTCCCTACAAGTCCCGTGTGGAATGATATGCGAGGGACCTGTCTCGCAGCCCCCACGTGGATCAGCACAGGTGGTGATCCAATGTATGTAGAGCACAGCTAGGTGTGTAGGATGACAGCCACGTGGTTGTAATCTGTCTGTCTGGAAAGCACTATCTACAGCGTCGAATAGAGTCATAGCTAGCTAGGTATGCAAGTTGAGGGTGCAGGAATCGTATCTTTGGAGCTTTATGCGGCAGCAAGAGATGTAGTTTCTCCGGGCGAGCAAACCTTAAGTGTGGGGGATTTAACAACGTCAGATTTGACGCTATTTTTGCGCTTCATTTTTATATGCCCAAATTCAGGAGACTTAGACGAATTTCCAGGTTTGAGTGATTTTATGAATGACAATGGAACCTAGGGTGAGTTTGGTATGACTTATTTGTAGCTTAAGTCGACTTACAAGTTTATGTAAAAAAAATTCAGTGACAAAAAATGCAGAAGAGAGAAAACGGGTGTGTTCGGTGAAAAATTGTATCCACTAAAAATTGTATGGGAAAATATTTAAAACCCAAAATTTTCTACACTCCTTTATAAACTATGGACTTATAAGTAAAAAATTCAAATTCCAGCTTATAAGTCCATACCAAACACAACTTATAAGTTTCCCTCAACTTATAATCCAAAATTAAAGTTTAAGTTTCTTATAAGTCATACCAAACTCACCCGAAGCAAGCACAGGTGCAGAGTAAACAAGAAAACATGCCCACAATTATCATAACATACGCCAAAACCGAACGACGAAATAATCATCAAACTTAAACCCCCAACCACAGGGGACAATTTTTTTCTTACAAAGGGACATATACTATTATATATGAAAGAAAATCTTATACTAGGTGGCATGAGAATCAGCTAGGTGACACGTTCCAACTGCAAGTGCACAGCCGTCGTGTGTAGTAATAAACCGGAAATCCGGGTTGTCGAACCCAAGGGACTTTGTTTAAATTAATTATTATTCTATACCTTATGTGGGCAAGTCGCAAGTTGTATTTTTATCTAATTCTAGGAAAATAAATGCAATATTCTCAATTAACCAAGTGAAGAAATTCACGATTAATAAAGAATGAATAGTTGGAGGTTTTTATCAAATAAGGGAGAAGCACCGGGAATTCTCTAGGTTCACTAGGTTGATCTAAATTTATGTTTTGATTCGTAAAACAACCACGTGTTATTCACTATTAATCAAGCAATGTTGAACTTACCGAGTTACCAAGTAAATCCACTATACTTAAGCTAAACTAAACCGAGTTACCAAACTTAATTTAGGTTTAAGTATGCGTTAAGATTATAATTCTACTTTAACGATCCTAGTTAACGATGCCGAGTTACCAAACATTGATACGACTAGGTGGATTATTCAATTTACCGACTAGTTATCACGGAGTTACCGCGTGAAACTAATTGATTCTATCTCTACGTTAGCTACTCGCAAAGATAATGTGATTAAGAACGTAAATAATCCATAATAATGAATAAACATGAGAGATTAAGCTAAAGCATGCATCACAATCATCAAAACATCGACTTTAGATCAAACCCTAGCTACACCAAACGAGAATTCCCAGCAAAAGGTGTTTAGCTACTCATATTCATAATCAAAACGACGATTATAATGAGTTTAAACATAGAAATCAAGAAAAACGAGAGTTTAGAATTCAAACGAATGATCCAAAAGCTCCTAAGCTCTCTCCAATGCTTCTTGATCTCCAAAGATGTCTCTAATCCTCCAAAACTACTGAAAAAGACGACCTAAAAGTCTTAAATACGTTCCCATAATAATATTACAAAGTTTGGAAATAATACGGAAAAGCCCCAAAAAAACTGCTGCTGTCCCCCGATCTCTTCGCACGAAGACAGTTGTCTTCGCACGAAGAGTCTTCGTACGAAGACTTCTGCCTCTTCGTGCGAAGGCCTTCTCATTTAGATACTGAGAGTGGTTTTAAGAAGAGAATGCTGCAGAGTCGAAATTTTGGCTAAGTATTTGTCTTCGCACGAAGACAAATGTCTTCGCACGAAGACAACTGTGTCCAGCCCTCTTTTTGCCTCCTTTGACTTTTCTCTTCTCTTCTTTGACTTTCTTCTTCTCTTCTTTCTTTCCTTGATCTTCCTTTGACTTTCTTTGACCTTCCTCTTCTGTTTGACTTTCCTTTGACTTTCCATTGACTTCCTTTGACTTTTGACTCCCTTTTGACTTGTCTTTGAGTTCCTCGTTTCCGAAGTTCGCTTCCAAATCCCGCACGATCATCCAAGCCCTGTTTTCCTGCGAATCACAACACGAAAACACAACCCGCGATCATATCACAATAAAAAGCTCAAAAAATCTAAAGAAACGCCCGGATTTAACAAGTTTTGCACATGAACTCATATTTTCACATTTACGCTCAATTTACTCAAAAGACGACAAATTCTCCATTATAAGCACGCAAAACGTAGAAATAAAAGGCATAAAATAACTCCGAAAACGGAGTTATCAACTACCCCCACACTACCTTTTGCTCGTCCCGAGCAAATCTCCCAAGTCAATTCCATCTCTCTCAAGTCAAAGCTTCTTTCGCTTTTCCGCAATTCATCCAACTTTGCATACTATCCTACTTACTCATTGCATACTTCCCTACGCCATTTGCATACTATCACCTCACATTGCATACAATACCAAGAACTCTTGCATACTAATCCGAGTAGAACCATTCACCAACCATCCTTTCTACTAGTCGACACGACTCGATTATACACAATGCACCTATATGCAAATGCAATATTCACAATGCAAGTATTGAAATACAAATTTTTTTTTTTCTTTTCTTTTGTGAGATTGGGCAATCTCCATTAGCTTAAACCGATTCACACGAAGCGATGAGAAATCTAGACACAAGGAATGATTCGAAATCAAATTCGTCAACATGAATTCCCCCTAGCTAGTATAGAGAACCTAACTTTACTAAGTACAAGAATGCAATACCTTTTCATGTGTGCCACAAAATAAAAGGCTACGCTAGGCTAAGCCACGTTCAAGGTCCGAGCTCCTAATCCGCTAACGGGTTTAAATGATGAGGCTTTAGGGACAAATAGGATAAGAATCAAATACAAGTCCTAAAGCGTCACATTCTCACAAATACCATAGCTCACACACCCTCACAACAATGATGGAAACCAAGCCCGAAACTCACCATCTCCGGCCCTCGATCCCCTCAAACCCCGGTACAATTACGATCTCCGCGGCCATCGTCATGAATGATGCATAAGCCAAAATTTCCCGTTCGTGAACTAGTCGCTTCTCCACTCGTTCTTCCACAAAGCTTCTCATTCTACCTTTATTCATCTCTCCTTTTTTTCTCTCTTTTCTTTTTTTTTCTGATTTTCTGATTTTTTTTTTTTTTTTTCTCTTTTTTTTTTTTTTTTTTTTTTAAATCTCTCAAAATCCTGCATAATTCCTTCAATATCTTTCACGAGTGGTCTTCCAATGAATCAAGCTAATCATGTAATCGTAAGGAGAGACAATATCCAAATCACGTATATATCACAAATCAATGTCTCTCCCTATCTCAATAAAATCCTCGGTGTAAATCAACAAAGCCGCTAACATAAAAGAGCATGTGTGGGGATGGAGTCGTCGCAAACGCAATCTCGATATCCGAAGTCAAATGTCGACACCCCCACACTCGAATGTAATCCTGTCCCCTCTCAAGTAGTCGATCAAATGTCTGTCTCGTGCCTAATCCAACCAAACCTCCTACACCATGATGAGTAAGATCCGGTACCTAGCACGATCCACCTATTAAATTCCCCCAACCCAAGTTTTGTGTGTATTAGATGTACACACTCACGGCTCTCCTCACTTGTGTCCATGTTGTAATGCCATGGAACACCGCCACACCGAAGTGCGCAAGCCTACTCTCACTCACCCTCGCATTCCCCTCAAAGATCACAAATGAAGCGCATGCGATATGCAAGACTCACACAAATATAGCATGAAGTACTCCCTCATCGAACCCCCTCAACTACAACACCCTCGTGACGCACTAAAGCGGTGATTCTAACCAAACAATGCTGAAGGCCAAGAATCGTCACCCTAAGTCCAAAGGTTGTCAAAGAATCCATGGTTCAAATACGGGTTTGCTAGTGGTCCTACAAGGTAAGTTCTAGAAGCAGTGAGTGCTCTAATACACACCTCGCACAGCTGTTCTGTGTGCCACTACGAGGCGGGTTGGCGACTACCTAAGACGTACACAAGAACGTTCGGCTTGTTTAGCTCACACCTAGCTCAACTCTTGTAAGAAAATTAGGCACACACTTTAAATTTGAAAGAATTAAGTTCGTGTGTAAAATAGGCACGCATTCCCGTAAAGAGAGTTTCTCTATACTTACTAAGGGATTCTCACATTGTCACTCTCGATCGCAATTCACGCCCTACGCCTAAAAGTCTCACACTTCACGATTTTACCGAATTTTCAGCTTTTTTCAATTGCCCTTTCTCAAATTTTTAATTTTTTTGGTGTTTTCACATTTTTAGTTTTTTTTTTTTTTTTTTTTTTTATATATACCTACACTATATGCAAGGCCAACTCGATTAACGACTCAACAATGGTGGGTTGACTCAAAAATACCAAAACGTGCAAAAAGATGAGTAATAAAATCAAAAATAAGGACATAACCAAAAACCTCTAACTACATGCAGACACTGGCGATGCAAAGACACGACACTGACTAGTAAAAAGGATTCAACCACCCCCACACTAGAATGCATCGTTGTCCTCAACGATAACACGAGGACTCAACAATTCTAGCATGAGGGCACACTCCACTACTCGTCATCTTCCTCCTCATCTTCCTCTTGTTCCTCATCATCTTCTTCTTCCTCATCCTCACTCGGCGGAACCTCATATTCAAAGTCATCCTCCTGGAACCACGGATCCGCCGTCGGGACCGGTGGAACAAACTCCCCCGGTGCCTGACCACTAGACTGTATAACCCACTGGCCAACCATCTGGATTAAACCCCCCAGCTTCGCCTGATTGTCCCGAGTGTGGGCAAACAGGCGTCTTCTCTCAAGTCTATCCCGGGCCATCTCCTCTCTCAAGTGGTCGTAGGCAACCTGGTTGTCAAACCTAGAGGTGTTCATCCTCCTACCCTTGCCCTTCTTCCTCGCTGTCTCATCAAACCTATGCCACTTCCTAGCAGTAAACGGTTTCAAGTCCATATCTCTCCCTATGACTACTTCAGCAGTTTTGGCCAGGTGAGTGATCAAGCAAGTATGACCGGGGCCCAATTTGTTCGTCCTCGACACCCTCTCAAGACAGTTCTCCCAAATCAGTTTGGGGATATTAATTCTAACCCCGGTGTAAAGACAAAGGGCCCAAACCGAGAGGCGGAAAGTATAACTAGGGTTTCGTGTGATTCCCAAAACCCAGTTTTCCAACACTTCACAGCACCACCTAGCCTCCGGCCTATAAAACCTCTTCTCGGCCTTCCAATGAATCACCTCTCCCTTCCTGTCCCATGGATCAACCCCCTTCGCAAAGCAAAAAGCATTTAAACGAGACCAAAGGTTCTCACTACGAAGAACCGTCTCTAACCCACAACCGTCTTTCAAAGCGGGGAAACCCATGGCGAGAGCGATAGTCTCTGGCGTGAAGACTATCCACTCGTTCCGACAGTAAACGAGACGAGGATCTTGACTCTCACCATCCTTTGCATAACGCAAATTGAACAAAAACTCTCTCGTAATGTGGGAACTAGACTGCCCTACTAGCTTAAACCAATTGTCAAGCTTCTCGCGCTCATAAATTTCCTTAATTGCTTGAGGCATGTCCTCGTGCAAAGGAAAGGCTTTCTCGGGCTGCCCGTTCTTAGTCAAATACGTATCTCTTCGAGAGTCAAGATGAGCCTCATGAGTGACGAAACGGAAACTATCATAGTATCCGGGCCCAATACTTCTCTCTTTCAAGTTAGCCTTGGCCTTTCGTCGGCCGACAATACCCGGTTTAGCCGGGAAAGGGGCATTCAAGATAGCATATTGGGGAGTAGGCGGAATCTCTAATTGAGGATCGCCCGATCCCGATGCTTCTTGCGAAGGACCCTCTCCCGTCTTTCGTTTCTTACCACCCGCCATGTCAAATTCAATTTCAAGTAAAACAAGCAACTCAACAATTGTGCACGTGAACAAGAAGTGAACACTAAACGAAACACGTAGGCAAGTAAACAAATAGTTCCTAGGACTTTACGCAATCGCCCCCAAATACGCTTCTAAGCGCAACAAAATATAACTGGGCTTTTACTCAATGTGCCTAAGACTCGAATATGAAATTACGAGGTTTAGATAGTACCTACGCGTCCGGAGCAAGTCTTACGGACGCAAAAATTTCCCAATTTGACGAACCCGGACTGATTTTGATGGTGCCGGAAAAAGTTGTCGAAATCTCGAATTTCTTGCTGCTCCGTACTCCTTGCGTACTCCCCGTCAATGTTTCCTTCTCGTCCGAAAGGTGAATCAAGCCCCAACTCGTCCAATTTCTCACGTCTCCTTCCAAACCCTAGCTTTCTTCTCCTCTGATTTCTCTCTTGTCTTGCACTCTCTCTCAAAACCACCTATGGAATCTTGTTCTCCTTGGTCTCGCGAGCAAAACCCTAGGTGGGTTGCTGATTTTGGTGAAGAAACAAGGGGGGAGGCGTTTTTGACTCGTGCGTGGCTATGGAGGAGGAAAACTGGTTTGAAGATGAAAAATGAAGAAGAAGCTCGATCCCCAGCTGATGAAGCTTCAAGTTTGGGCAAAAGGTCAACTTTGCCCTTAGTAAGTTGCTTTCAGCCTCTGTCCGTGTGTGGACAAAACCGCCATTTTGCCCGCTGTCTTCGTGCGAAGACAGATCTCTTCGTGCGAAGAGTCTTCGTACGAAGACAATTTGTCTTCGCACGAAGATCTTCTCACATAGATACTGCACCTTGTTTTGAGAAGACAATTCAGAGGTTGAAAATTTTTCTAAGTAAAATGTCTTCGTACGAAGACAATTGTCTTCATACGAAGACATTTCTGAATTGTGCCAAAAACATCCTTTTTGTCGATTTTTCGCGTCTTCGATCGTGCCTTTGCTTTCCGAAGGATCTCCTCGACCTCGAGACTCCCTTTTCACCTTAAAACACTCCCAAAATCCGGGGAATATTTTATTTGTCAATTTCACGCGTTCCAAGGCACGTTTTGCATTTCCGGATGCTTTTGGCCTCGTTTTACTTGCTAAAACATCCTTTTTGGCGTAACTTTCTCATCCGGACTCCGATTTGCGCGATCCACCTGTCTACAGAAAGCTCTCGACCACCCCCACACGTTGGCATTGTTCAATTCTCATTTCAATCTGTCCTTCAAAATTTCACCTCGTAATCCGTGCCGGCGTGCTAGCTTTCTCAGTTCACTAATCAAATTCTTGCGCAAATCAAGACGGGGAGTCCGGGAACATGATCTTCCCCAGGTGCGTGTGTTGAATAGGTGCAGAAATGGCTTCTATCTTCAATTTCTTCACTTCGGATCCCGATACGCGTATTTAGCTGCAAATCCGGACTTTTTACTCTGTTTCGCACGCGCGCATCAAGAAGGGGGATCCGAAATAGGCCTTTCACCTCGTATTCCTGCACATACTCATTGGAAATATTAAATCCACTCTCTCGCACCTCTCAATAACATCAAACCGAATAAAAATTACAAAACAGTATTAAAATCTATCCTAAAGCAGTAAATAGGTTGGGTTGCCTCCCAACAAGCGCTTTGTAATTTAAGGTCGACGGCCCGACCCAGTTACCTCAGAAACTTCTCAAGTTGCGGGAGTTGCATGAAGCCATTCAATGACTCCAATGAAATTCCCGTCCACGTACGGTTTTGCTCTCTGGCCATTCACCTTAAACCTGTTCCCATTCGCATCCTCTACCTCAAGAGATCCCCATGGATAAACTTCAGTAATCGTGTAGGGACCACTCCATCTAGATTTCAATTTCCCTGGAAACAGCTTTAGTCTTGCATTGAAGATCAATACTTTCTGTCCTACCTTGAAGTCTCGCGGGATGATGTGCCTGTCGTGCCACAGTTTTGTCCTCTCCTTATAGATTTTCGCACTTTCATACGCCATCAATCGAAATTCTTCAAGTTCAAGTAGCACTTGCTTTCGTAGCTCACCGGAGAGCTTAGCGTCCAAATTGATCTTCTTCAAAGCCCAGAATGCCTTGTGCTCAAGTTCCACCGGAAGATGACACGACTTCCCAAACACTAACTGGTAGGGAGACATGCCCAAAGGAGTCTTGTAAGCAGTCCTGTACGCCCATAAGCTATCGTCTAAATGCAGAGACCAATCCTTGCGTCCCGGGTTGACTGTCTTCTCCAGAATCCCTTTTATCTCTCGGTTAGAAACTTCTGCTTGCCCATTCGACTGCGGATGATAGGCCAGTGATATCTTATGCGTCTTTACCCCATATTTGCTCAAGACATTGGCAAAGACTTTATTCACAAAATGCGATCCTTCATCACTGATTATGGCTCTGGGAGTTCCAAACCGTGTAAAAATGTTCTTCCGCACGAATCTCTCTACAGTAGCTCCATCGTTCTTCGGGCAAGCCATTGCCTCCACCCACTTGGTCACATAATCCACAGCTAACAGTATATAAAGATTACCAAGTGAAGACGGGAATGGTCCCATGAAATCGATCCCCCAGACATCAAAAGGCTCTACTTCCAACACGAAATTTTGAGGCATCTCGTTTCGGCTGGAGATATTGCCGGTTCTCTGACACCGATCACATTGCTGCACGAATAGATGAGCATCTTTATGTAAAGTAGGCCAGTAAAATCCACTTTGCAACACCTATGCCACAGTACGCGCTTTGCCAAAATGTCCTCCGCAATTCAATTCGTGGCAGTGTCTAAGAATGTCCAAAGTGTCTGGCTCAGCTACGCATCTTCTCAACACATTGTCAGCTCCCAACCTAAACAAATAAGGGTCATCCCAGAAATAGTGTCGTGCATCTGCGAAAAATTTCTTTTTCTGATGGAACGTCATGTCTTTCGGGACAATTTTGAGCGCCTTGAAATTCGCCAAATCCGCAAACCAAGGTACAGCTGCTACCACTACCATAAGTTGTTCGTCTGGAAAATCTTCTCTAATCGGCACATCTTCTTGTTTTTCGTTATCCAGTCGTGACAAATGGTCTGCAACAACGTTCTCTACACCCTTTTTGTCCTTTATCACTATGTCGAACTCTTGCATTAACAACACCCATCGGATCAATCTAGGCTTTGCATCCTTCTTAGCAAGAAGATATTTGAGGGCTGCATGGTCCGTGAAAATAGTCACCTGAGAACCCACAAGATATGGACGAAACTTGTCCAATGCGAAGATAATAGCCAACATCTCTTTCTCCGTGGTGGCATAATTAACCTGTGCAGTGTTAAGAGTACGACTAGCATAGTAAATAACATGAGCTACCTTGTCTTTCCGCTGTCCCAGCACTGCTCCCACCGCGTAATCGCTGGCATCACACATAAGTTCGAACGGTAGAGTCCAGTCTGGAGTGGCTATAATGGGAGAACTAATCAGCTTCTTCTTGAGCAAATCAAAAGCTGTCTTGCAGTCTTCATTGAAATCAAACACGGCATCTTTCTCAAGCAAACCAGATAAAGGCTTTGTGATTTTCGAAAAGTCCTTAATGAAGCGCCGATAGAAACCTGCATGTCCCAAGAAACTCCGTACCCCTTTGACAGACGTAGGGTAAGGAAGCTTCTCGATCACCTCAATCTTCGCCCGGTCTACCTCTAAACCTTTACTGGAGATCTTGTGCCCCAACACTATTCCCTCGGTCACCATGAAATGGCACTTCTCCCAGTTGAGCACTAGGTTGGTGTCAATACATCTGTCCAGTACCCGAGCTAGCTGCTGGAGACAGTCTTCAAACCCATCACCATACAGTGAAAAATCATCCATGAAGACTTCAAAATTTTGCTCCATCATATCTGAGAAGATAGACATCATGCACCTCTGAAACGTAGCTGGGGCATTGCATAGCCCAAAGGGCATGCGTCTGAATGCAAACGTCCCATATGGACAAGTAAATGTCGTCTTCTCCTGGTCAGCCGGCTCAATCGCTATCTGATTATACCCAGAATATCCATCCAAAAAGCAGTAGTGTGAATGGTGAGCTAGCCTATCAAGCATCTGGTCCACGAATGGGAGGGGAAAGTGATCCTTCAAAGTGGCATCATTGAGTTTGCGGTAATCCATGCAAACTCTCCACCCAGTAACGGTACGTGTGGCAATTTGATCACCTTTTTCCCCTTCCACCACAGTTATACCTCCCTTCTTGGGAACACATTGTACCGGGCTAGTCCATGTGCTGTCGGAAATCGGATAGATGATACCTGCTTCCAACCATTTAAGCACCTCTTTCTTCACCACCTCCTGCATGTGAGGGTTGAGGCGGCGCTGAAATTGAACTACCGGCTTCTTGTCTTCCATGAGCCTGATCTTATGCTGGCAAACTGTGGGGCTGATCCCCTTAATATCTGCTATTGTCCATCCCATAGCTGCTTTCCTCTTCTGTAGTACCTTGAGAAGCTGCTCTTCCTGTTCCCTGTCCAAACATGCAGATACAATCACAGGTAAAGTATCATTAGATCCCAAATATAAATATTTCAAATGAACAGGTAAAGGCTTTAATTCTAAAACAGGAGCAGTAACAAGAGAAGGAGTAAGAATCTTCCTGCTTCCCTCATTAAAGAGGGGTAATGGTGGGCGCCAATGAACATCCAAGGCTTGCTCTTTCTCGCTGGAATCAAATAGACCAAGCTCCTCATATAGTCGCTCCAACAAAATATCGTCCTCCTCGTCCAGTGTGTATGCATCCACCCCAAAGCACTGCTCGCTCACCGCGTATGCGGGAAACTTCATAGCCTCAAATACATTGAAGGCCACCTTCTCATCGTTGATCTGCATAGTCAGCTCTCCATTGGCCACATCTATGATAGTTCTCCCAGTGGCTAGGAATGGACGGCCCAAAATAAGAGGAACATCATCGTCGGCCTCCATGTCTAAGATCACAAAATCAGCTGGGAAGATGAGTCCTTCAACTCTCACTAATACATCCTCTAAAACACCCCTGGGGCGTTTTATTGTGCGATCAGCCATCTGCAAGCACATCCTGGTAGGCTTAGGATCTCCCACACCAAGTTGCTCAAAAACCGATGTAGGCATCAAATTAATACTCGCACCGAGGTCACATAATGCCCTCCCATGAAATGCGTCTCCCAATGTAACAGGGATGATGAAACCGCCTGGATCTTTCATCTTCTTTGGTAGCGCTTTTTGCACAACGGCGCTACACTCCTCATTTAGAGTCACAGTTTCAAAGTCATCCATGCGCCTCCTATTAGAAAGGAGGTCCTTGAGAAATTTGGCATATTTCGGCATTTGTGAGATGGCCTCTGCAAAAGGTATATTAATGTGCAGTTTCCTGAAGATATCCACAAACTTCTTGAAATGCTTGGCATCCTCTTGGCTCTTCAATCTTTGCGGGTATGGCACTCGCACACTGTATTCCTCCCTAGGCTTCTGTTTCTCATCCGACTTCCTCACCGTGTCCTTTGATTGGGGACTCACGGTAGGCACGGGAATCTCTTCATCCAAAGCTTTCTCAGTGGCCTTAGTCGCCTCAGCTCGCGCGTGGCTAGGATATGGGGGATCCTCAGTAGTGATGCCACTGCGAGTTGTGATGGCATTTAGCTGCTCGTTAGGAGTGATGGTATTTGCTGGAAGCATGCCTGGTGGAAGCTTGACATTTTGATTGGCGATCTGCCCAATCTGAGTCTCATGGCTTTTTATTGTTGCTTGTATTGAGACAATCGCGCTCTCCATCCTGTCGTGATTGGCTAGGAGCTTTCTCAATAAAGCATTTGTCTCTTGCTCTTCTTTTTGTGGAGCCTGCTGCTGTGGAGCTTGTCTCGCTTGATATGGAACATTGGGTCTCTGTCCGGGTGCATATAATCCACTGTTTGGATTGGCATAGCTGAAATTGGGGTGATTACGATTGTTGGGATGATAGGTGTTAGGCCATTGCTGCTGTCGCATAAAATTCACATCTTCAACACTGTTATCATATCCCTGGCTTTCATCTGCTAGTAATTCACCCATGGGCTTCTGTGTTGGAGGGTGCATACCGTGAAATGCTGAAGTCATGGATTCCAACTTTTGTTCCATCGATTCAATCTTGTTGACTAAGGATGTATCCCCCGGTTTGGAGTACCTACGCGTTTCAGATCGTGTAGTCTCTCTCTTTGACGCGTTGTTCAGCAAATCTTGAGCTCGCTGTGCTCCAAGTCCCATAAAATTACCTCCAGCTAGCATATCTAATTGGTCAGCTGTCTCCTTGTCTAATGCAGTGTAGAAATAATGGAAGAGCTTGTGCCATGGCTCTCCATGATTCGGACATCTACGGAGAATTTGGCTGAACTTCCTCCATGCATCTCCCAAAGAGCTGTCTTCATCCTGAGTGAACTTTGCAATCTCTTCCATCTGCTGCGCGACTCTGGATGGTGGCAAGTACTTCCTTAGAAACTCATGACAACAATCTGCCCATGTCACTATGCTACCAGCTGGCAGCTCCATGAGCCACTTCTTGGCTTTTCCAGATAAGGAGAATGGAAATAGTAAAAGCTTAACTGTTTCATCTGGAACTCGCTGATCGTGCAGGGTTGATGTGATTTGCTCAAATACCAGCAGATGGTGATTGGGGTCATCTCCTGGAGCTCCGTTAAAAGCGCACTCATCACGAACCATGTTGATCATATGTTGGCGCAACTCGAAGTGTTGGGCATTGATCTGTGGCCTGACAATGGTAGGCTGATAACATGCTGGAGTAGTCCTGAAATAATCCACCATCGGGCGTTCTTCATTCTCAGCATTGTTCTGCCTGTTGTTTTCCCCATTATTACCATTGTTGTTCCCACCGATGTTCGCTACTTGTGCCCCCACACCATGACGTGGTTGTGGATTTGGGGGAGCCATGCGATCCATCCTCGCCTGCATCTCAGCCATTTGAGCTCTCACCTCCTCAGCTTCTGCGGCTCTTTGTGCAGCCTCCTCTACAGCTGCAACTCTAGCTGCTTCCGCATCCTGCAAACCTTTGCGGATCCTCTCAAACTCAGCTCTCGTTTCTTCGTCCATAACTACTGAGTTTGAATTCCTCTTGTCTCTACGCTGTGCTTTTAATAAGGATTCCGGGTCTTCAAACGTTGGATACAAAGGCTCGTCTCGAGAACGGGTCATGCACCGAGTAAATCAACCTGAAATCACGAAACACGCAAAACGTAGGTGAGTAACGGATATAATCAATAAATTAAAATCCCTAAGGCTAGGAATTATAACTAATTTAACCGAAGTCCCCGGCAACGGCGCCAAAAACTTGACACGTTCCAACTGCAAGTGCACAGCCGTCGTGTGTAGTAATAAACCGGAAATCCGGGTTGTCGAACCCAAGGGACTTTGTTTAAATTAATTATTATTCTATACCTTATGTGGGCAAGTCGCAAGTTGTATTTTTATCTAATTCTAGGAAAATAAATGCAATATTCTCAATTAACCAAGTGAAGAAATTCACGATTAATAAAGAATGAATAGTTGGAGGTTTTTATCAAATAAGGGAGAAGCACCGGGAATTCTCTAGGTTCACTAGGTTGATCTAAATTTATGTTTTGATTCGTAAAACAACCACGTGTTATTCACTATTAATCAAGCAATGTTGAACTTACCGAGTTACCAAGTAAATCCACTATACTTAAGCTAAACTAAACCGAGTTACCAAACTTAATTTAGGTTTAAGTATGCGTTAAGATTATAATTCTACTTTAACGATCCTAGTTAACGATGCCGAGTTACCAAACATTGATACGACTAGGTGGATTATTCAATTTACCGACTAGTTATCACGGAGTTACCGCGTGAAACTAATTGATTCTATCTCTACGTTAGCTACTCGCAAAGATAATGTGATTAAGAACGTAAATAATCCATAATAATGAATAAACATGAGAGATTAAGCTAAAGCATGCATCACAATCATCAAAACATCGACTTTAGATCAAACCCTAGCTACACCAAACGAGAATTCCCAGCAAAAGGTGTTTAGCTACTCATATTCATAATCAAAACGACGATTATAATGAGTTTAAACATAGAAATCAAGAAAAACGAGAGTTTAGAATTCAAACGAATGATCCAAAAGCTCCTAAGCTCTCTCCAATGCTTCTTGATCTCCAAAGATATCTCTAATCCTCCAAAACTACTGAAAAAGACGACCTAAAAGTCTTAAATACGTTCCCATAATAATATTACAAAGTTTGGAAATAATACGGAAAAGCCCCAAAAAAACTGCTGCTGTCCCCCGATCTCTTCGCACGAAGACAGTTGTCTTCGCACGAAGAGTCTTCGTACGAAGACTTCTGCCTCTTCGTGCGAAGGCCTTCTCATTTAGATACTGAGAGTGGTTTTAAGAAGAGAATGCTGCAGAGTCGAAATTTTGGCTAAGTATTTGTCTTCGCACGAAGACAAATGTCTTCGCACGAAGACAACTGTGTCCAGCCCTCTTTTTGCCTCCTTTGACTTTTCTCTTCTCTTCTTTGACTTTCTTCTTCTCTTCTTTCTTTCCTTGATCTTCCTTTGACTTTCTTTGACCTTCCTCTTCTGTTTGACTTTCCTTTGACTTTCCATTGACTTCCTTTGACTTTTGACTCCCTTTTGACTTGTCTTTGAGTTCCTCGTTTCCGAAGTTCGCTTCCAAATCCCGCACGATCATCCAAGCCCTGTTTTCCTGCGAATCACAACATGAAAACACAACCCGCGATCATATCACAATAAAAAGCTCAAAAAATCTAAAGAAACGCCCGGATTTAACAAGTTTTGCACATGAACTCATATTTTCACATTTACGCTCAATTTACTCAAAAGACGACAAATTCTCCATTATAAGCACGCAAAACGTAGAAATAAAAGGCATAAAATAACTCCGAAAACGGAGTTATCACTAGGACATAAGAAGCCTTGGCAACATCCTTTGCAACTTCATGTTAGTGTAGTAGGGTTAGCACCAAAATTGGACAAGACCTGAAGTGTGTCATCTCCTTTTTCCACCACGCTAGGAAATATCTCGTCCAACATGCGTAGTTACAACCCTCCTTCATTTGAACCTTACGGAAATCAAGGACCCCTTCTCTATACAACTTGCAACATCATGAAACATTACCTCTATCTTTGCCTTCTTCTCCTCCAAAAGCCACTCCTGCTCAGTTAGACGCTTTCAGCTCGACCATTTACAAATTTGAGAGCTCTAGCTCCTTCTCCAAGCATGCCACATGTTCGTACTTAGTCTTGCTCATGTTTTACTCATTTTTCATAATACCCACATAATGCTTGACCGCACTGGACAACCAATCATCATCATGAGATATGAGCGCCAGAGCTTCTCTAACTTGTTGATATAGAAGAGCAGTGCTCACCGAAATACATAAAGAGGCGGGAACGATGTCAATGATGACATGCATACCCACCTCCATAGGAAATTAAGCTTGACCTTCGTAGAGAAAACCACTACATGTTAATCAAAGAATCACACTACAACAAACATGACATTCTTGACAATTTTTTTGTCGAAACACGGTTTTATGTAGCTAGCTACGCGATTAATCGACAATATTTTTGTTTGTCGATGCATATGATTTTTTTGTCGACAATTTGGTTTTTCTTTTATTCTACCCCAAAATTTTGTCAATAATTGTGACTATTTGTTAAAGTTTGACAATTAGTTTTATGGTGACATACCCAATTGTCAACTCCTACCAAAAAAGTGAATAAAAAATTGGAGGGTAAAAAATTGGTGTTTCCCACAATTCAAAATTCTAAGAGGGAATTAAAAATTTTGGAAACACTTTCAATCATAAACCAAAAAAACAATTACGAGAAACCCTCTTAAACACTCACACTCACTCGGCACAGTTAGACTCACGACTCTCAGAAACTTCTCCTTCTCCCCTCAATCCACGATCCTCTCGACCCGCCAGCGACGGTAGACTTATATCAGCATCACCAACGCAACCATCAGATCCGCCTCCCGAGGTTCGTCACCACCGCAAGATCACCATCGCCACCGGCAACTTGGTAAGTCGTCTCTTTACTGATCTCGATCTCGTTGTTTGCTTAATTGAAGAGACGATGTGGAGATCAGAACACACACGCCGTCGAAGAGACTCACTGAGATGGTGACGATGGACTGCAGGAACTAGGACGAATACGCCTACAGATACACAATTATAGAAGAGAGACACCCAGTGTCAGACCATCTTCAGAACCGTATTCCCCCCTCCCCAAACCCTAACCCCCACCTCATCGTCGCCTCCCGCCAGCGACGGCTCAGTCGCCTCTTACTCCATCTCCTCCTGTCTCTCCTCTCTCGTAAGCCTCTGCAATCTCTCCCTTAGGGATTTTAAACTATGAACTCGTAATAATTGGGTTAATTTTATTTATTTGATGACTTTTAGCAATGTGGGTTCGGCGATGCTCGACATCAGAGGTTAGTGCATTTTGGTTAGTGATGATTCAATCTACTACTTTTATTATGCTGAATTTGATGAATCATGTTGTTGGGTTTTTGTGCTTGCAGTGTGTTGGTGGCTGAACCCCAATGTTGTATTCAAGGGCATGATGGTTCGGCTTATGATGTCAAGTTCTACGAAGACGGTGAAGAAGATTGCTTGCTACTGAGGTTTGATTAATCCCAGTCTTCTACTTTTAGCATAACCCAATGTTGTATGCAGTCGCGTTTCGAGCGAATTTAGTTGATGCGCGAAAGTTCCATGGCTCATGTTATGGTTCCCTGGGTTTGTGATTCAACTTGGCTCTACCAATCTCAGGTAGATTCACTTTCATATACTTCTGGCCTAAAATTTTGGGGTACACGGGTCTTTTTCATTAAGGAGTTATGTCCCTTAATATTTTTGTGATATACATGCCTTCAAATTGACATATCTTAAACCTCAAGTAGGACTGGGTACATTACAGTTTCAAATGGTTTGTTCTCTCTTACCTCGTCACTAATGATAAAAAAAATCAAAGTTTTATTTGTCACTTGAGAATCTAGAAGCGTTGCAAAATAATTGTTTGTTGAAATGCGTACGATTCGCATGATAGTTTGTTTAATAATTTCCAATATGTTAGGTAAGTATTCAGGTGGTATATGTGTAATGGGAGTGTCATTGGGAGCTGAGTCTCCAATGTACACAAGAACCCCAACAATGTACACAAGAACGTGTGTGTTTTGAAAATTGAATAGTGTGTCGATTGCCTAGATTCCACGCCAAACAACTGTGACAAACAGTACACAATGTAGCAGAAATATTAACAAATGTGAAGGATTGTTCCCTATTCGCAGAAACACAATATATAACTGAAACTGCATTTTAGGGTTTCATTTGACATGAACTTAGGTTGCTAGGCAATTTGAAAAGAGTTCCCTTTCGAGAATGTGTACAGAGAGTTAGTCGTGCTAGTCACCATTTCCAGCTTTGTTAATCTTACAATGGCTGAAGTCTCTTAGACTATGCACTGTATTGAAGACATCTTTTGTGCTGAAATGTGTTCAACTGTGCGCGCAGTATCCTTAATAATGTGAGATCTTGAAAAGTATGATATATGCATATTGTTCTCTATTCTCACAGAAAATTGTAATTGTAAATTGGCTGGCCTATATGCGGTATAGAGTTTGTAACTCCAATGTGTAAAAATATATATTCAACGGCAGCATGAATAGTTAGCTAGGCTATTGATGTATATCGTAGGCGATATTCATTGTTGTTAAACCATACAGCCACTATCTTATGATTCTTTTTTTCATTGTTTGCAGGTTTTAGCGTCGCTTGTATAGGTTCAGGGAATCGAAGGACCCACTGGCCGGTGATTCTGGACACTTGATGATATAACACTTTGTAGCTGTTTTCTGGGCACTTGATTCCTCTAGATGTAATAGTTTTTGAACTTTGAAACACAAGCTACTTGTTTTGTTAACTTAATATTGCTTTAATTTGTACGACTTTTTAATTAGAGTGAACTACTGGACGGCACTAACTCGGCTAAGGATGCAAACTTGTTTTTATGCAGTATTATTTTGGTTTGTGATGTAAAAAATCCCACTTTTGGAGGGTTGATCTTGGATTTGAGCACAGTTGTGCATATATGTTTGAGTAGTGTTTAGATTTTTGGTGCATGTCTGCATATATGTAAAAATCCCCATTATTTTTTTTTTAATTTGGTCGTGATACAAGCGACAAACATATCTACTGATGACAAATATTTTTGTCACTTATCTACATAAACTACTAAATTTACATGTTGGTAGTTGTACCAGCGACAGAAAACGATTGTTGTTAGATTTAAACTGTCGACATAAATTGAAGTCGCCCGTTTTTTTTTTTTTTTTTTGCCAACATACTTGGTGTTTGTCGGCTTTAATACTAACGACCGAGATGTAGTGACAACTTTGCGTCAAAAAATAATTTTTCGATAGAATTTCTACTGACATATTTGGCCTTTCTAGCGACAGTTTGATGTCAACGGAGGCAGGATTTGTTGTAGTGTCAACACGCCACCTATCCTTCTCAGTGTCCACTTTTGCTTCTTGGTAAGCCAAGAAGGTGGATCAACATGGCATACCTTTGGTCTCACAACCATCCAGCCTAGCCACTCTGTTGGGGGCCTCCTTAGAAGGCGAGATCTAGTCCCAAAAAATTTTAATGAGGAAAGCCTTATTAATTTGACATATTTGTAGAAAACAAGAAAACCAGTCAGCAAAATAGCAAGGCACATAAATAAGTAAATCTATACTCAAACAATCCACTAGCTACCTGGTTGAGTCATCTCACAACACATAGCCCTAGATATATTTTTGGAAAACCAAGGTGATGTGTTCCTCTGCACTTTAAGCTAGTCAAAAGCTTTTCTCTTTCTTAGCAGAAAGGGAACTTTTTTCTATTTGAAAACTTTATATTGGGAACATGCAACCATGATCCAAAATGTATCTTGCTTCCTATACTCAATATAGGGCTGAGCACAGGTCGGGTCAGCCGGGTTTTCGCGCAAAATGGCCTCCGACCCGAACTCTCGGGTTTGACGAATCCCAGTCCGACCCCGATCGAACTGCCAATGAAACCCGTTGCTTTCGGGTCCATCGGGTTCGGCCGGGTTTGTCCGGGTACGGGTTCGGCCGAGGTAAAGCTATTGCCGGAAAAAATGGCGGCCGGAGACGAAGAAGAGAGTGGCGAAACACCGGAGAAACTCACAATCGGCCGGATACGAAGAAGAAGATAGGAGAAACATTTGAGAAACCGGAGAAACTCACGATATGGCGTCCTTCACTCTCTCACGATCTGATGGAGTCTTGGAGAATCGGAGAAAATCCCGTCTTTCTCGGCCCTCTCTCTCGGTCTCTCCGTTGAAGTGAAACACATACTGTAAAACTAACTTTTATCTCTCTCTATCTCTCTCTCTCTCTCTCTCTCTCTCTCTCTCTCTCTCTCTTTCTCTCTCTGGTCTCTATCACAATTCCCAACTATAAAGGCAATTAAATAGGAGGTGGGGACTACTGGGGAGAACAAGTGGTGGATAATTAGATGGGTATTAAATGTATTTTTATAATGAGTTGTGGATAACGGCCGGGTCGGGTTTTTCGGGTAAAAAAACTCTTAACCCACAAATCACCCGATGGTTGGACGGGTTAGAGAATTTAAACCCAAACCCAATCAAAATACATCCGGGTTTGTGTTTTATCGGGTTGGGTCGGGTTGGGTCGGCCGGGGCGGCCGGGTTGGCGGATTTTTGCTCAGCCCTAACTCAATATACGACGAACCCTTTTTTCATCCCTTAATGGAATTCTTATGGTTTAGGCTCCCGTTTGTCCCGATAAGATGTAATAACAACACGAAGCGGTCCCAGAAACCTTAGTCATAACATTTGTTGAAAATTGAAGAAAACAAGAAGTATATCTACTCATAGCACCTAACTAGTAGGTCGACAAAAAACAGCCATGAACTTGGAATTAATGTAGTTGGGGGAAATATATATATGACTAAAATTAGAACAAAAATACTAGGTATTGCAAGGAAAAACCCTAATCTCATGGCATTAGGTTAATGCCAAATTTTCCCTCTTCAGGAAAAAAGACCGAGCTCGCTTCACTATGCAAAATACTGTCACCATTCCATAACAAAGATGTTTACAACCCTCAGTTTGGCAAGAAAATCATTTGTACCCTTGGTACACTCCCTAGTAGGGTGCATCAAACAACCTCAACGCTTACATAATCATTGGGATCAAGCCATCTAATGGGAATGCCCCAATTGAACATACGTGAATATCACCTCATCATCATCAGTCATCCCTTCAATGGCTTCATCAAAACCTAGGAGGTCAGATGTCACCTCCTCACAATCCTAGATCGGATCTAGGACACTGTTAGAATGCAGTGTCTGCTCGGAATCACTCATCTCCTTCCCAAAGATCTGCCAGAAAAGAGAAAAAGACCACAAAAAAATTATCAAAATTCTCTCTTAGGGTCCCAAGTGGGTCACATACTAATGTTATCCCCCACTACTAAGCTATTCGAATAAGAAAAACTAAGGGAACAAACCCCTGACGTCACTCCACCAAAAACGTAAAAAATAGCAAGTATTGAAAAATTGGAAGGACGCGACAATGGAAAAGAATTGAATGCCTAGAATAGGGGTGGCTACTAAAGTCTTGGATGTTGGAAGTTGCTCTTGTACCGGAAAAAATGCCGCCGACTAAAGTAAAATTGCTTAGAGAAAGAGTAAGAAAGTAAATGTCAATGCGGAAAGGAAAACCCTATATTATAGATCCAAGATACCCATGGTAGATTGACGGTTCAGATAAAGTCGATCGTTCAGTCCCCTGCTTACGTACAATTCTCAATCTAATGAGAAGAGGGTAATAATGAAGATTCTTCGCCTCTATTCGGATCAATGAAACGACGCATCTGCAGACAACCAAGCCTCAAGAATGGGCGGACCATTAATTAACTTTAAGTTCCTACGTGGACTAGCCTACGAGGCTGCCGACCAATCAGGAGGGCTGGGGCAAATGATGTGTACCGGGACAACAATATTCACAAGCACATAACATAACAACAACAACTAAAGTTTGGCTAACGATGTTTCCAACTTTAAGGCCCTCTTTGGTATCGACTGAAAATCTGAAAAGTCGGCTGAAATAATTCTGGGTGTATAACCAGCTGAACTAAAAAAAAAAATCATTTTGGTATGAGCTGACAGTTAGACAAAATTTAAAAAGCTATATCACCACCTTTTTCCAGTAAACCTACTTATAAATGAACTACGATCCTTTTAATGTCAGAAACACATTAAAAATGTTTTTTCTGAGATTTTTTGCCGCGTAATCTCCAAATTTTTTTTGGAGATTCTACAATTGCATTGAAATTATCATAATATGGAGATTTTCATATTAAAATTTTATGTCATAACAAGCATAATTAAATTAAAATGACAGGTTTTAATCGAAACTGATTAAAATCATCGTTCCCAAACATGCACTTAGGCCCTGTTTGGTATCAGCTGAATATCTGAAAGATCGGTTGGACAAAATCTGAGTTGAAAATCCAGCTGAACGGAAAATTCGAATCAATTTAAGAATGAGCTAACATTGTAGATTACTAATTTGATCCATTTGACAAAATTTAAAAAATATATATAGTCAATTACTTAAATACATCAATTTATAAATGATTTACGATAATGTTAATGCTAAAAACACTCAGGCTTAGAGACTTAGGCAGGTTGAACATATTGGGCCAGGACAAGGGTTGCGGGAATTTTGGTCAGAGTGACTCCACACTGGATTCCAGGGTGTCAATTAGGCTCCGTTTGGATACAATGATTGCTATCCTAGTGCGGCCTTGTTGGGGTTTTTCCATCTCTCTGTAGTCTGAACTCAGTCTCCTCTCTTTCTCTTTCCCTCTCCACCAGTTCACTATCAAAGCTTATCCCTACCAGCTAGACATCTGCTCGCGGGTTGGATTCTCTCTATTCTCTCTGTCAATATATCATTTTAACACCCAAGATATTTTTTTTTCTCCTCTCATTTTCGCTCTCCCCAGAGCCAATTTGCTACTTCAAAGATCAAATAGTCTTCACGGGTACTAATCTGAGCACTCAATCATGGACTTCACGACCATTCCCTAAGTGGGTTTCTGTAGCATTCAATTGGGTGCTCTTCAAAATGCAGACCCACTGGATCGGCTCTCTTAGGGTTTTGCTTGACGCTCCTCACTTACCCAACACCGGAAGTCATATCTGTCGTCCAATGATGGAACAATGATTGAAGATTTTGCAAGTTGCCGAGTCCAATTTGTGTTGCTTGATTTGGTTTGAGGGTTTCAAGTACATTTCTGCAGTTACTGGTGTTGCTAGCAGATCAGGTAACGTTTCTCATTTTAGGGCTAATTGAAACAAGTCTGTTCTTTGATTTGGGTGTTTTGATTGCACTTTCGTTACCTGAGCAAATGCAATTTGGTTTTGTGAGAAATGTAATGCTGGGAAAGATTTGTAGTAGAATTGCTTTCTTTTAGAAGGATTCCAAAAGAAACTAAAGAGAAAAAGTGATATCAGCAGCCAACGGCTTGATTAAGCAGCTTTTAGGTTCTAGCTCTACACACCCTTTCCCCCTTTGAATTCACCCGTTGGATTGTTCTGGTTTGCAAGTCTTGCAATCTGTGATTCTTGAAGAAGATTGAAGGGTTTCGGCTACATTAGCTTTTGCAGCTTCTGTTCTCTTGGTATTCTAGATCTGAATATCAGCTTCACAATTGGGGATTGAGTTCAGCATCTGTATCTGCAAAGCTACATTGTTGGGGCTTCTGCTGATCTTAGCCACCCCAAAGCATCGATGGGGCTTCTGCACAGAAGTCTCGCGATGCAACTTGTTCTAACATGGGTGTTCTGGTCACCTGAGCTCAAAGCTCAGACTTCAACAAGTGATCCGCGTGCCCTAGATGCACTTCTCCAAGACTATGCCTACAGGGCTTTTGTTCGCCCAAAGACCGGCGTCATCTACGATGGGGCTGTTCCATCAAATTTAACTGGGATTAAGGTTTCAGCATTGAGGCTTAGAAGCGGTAGCCTAAGGAAACGAGGGTTTAACCAATACAAAGAGTTTGCTATTCCGATGGCTATCATTGAGCAGCCTTATGTGGAGAGGCTAGTTTTGGTGTACCAAAACTTGGGAAATTGGTCTGAAGAGTACTATGCTCTACAGGGTTACAGGCTTTTGACTCCGGTATTGGGTCTTCTTGCTTATGATGCTGCCAATTTGTCTGCTAAGAATCTACCTGAATTGGATGTTAGGGCGACCGGTCAGCCCATTTCAATCAGTTTTTCAGATGTGGAACTTGTGTCGGGTTCCAAGTGTGTGTGGTTTGATTCCCATGGTATGGTTAATTTCAGCGAGGTGATCTCTGACAATACCTGTTCAGCCTACCAACAGGGGCATTTCTCTATTGTGGTGGAGGCCACCGCCCCTTCTCCCTCGCCGGCGGGGGAAACACCGCCCAGTGAGCCACCACCGCCGCCAAGCGGCGGAGGAAAGAAGACTAGTAAGAAAGTCTGGATTATTGTTGGGTCAGTGGTTGGTGGTTCGCTACTATTGATTCTGTTGGGACTTTTAGTACTGTGGTTGCGCAAGTACAAGCAAACTAAGAAAATGCAACAAATGGAGAGGGCTGCAGAAGTTGGTGAAGCCCTGAACATGACCACTGTCGGCAACACGAAAGCTCCGGCGGCAACTGTGACTCGAACGCAACCCACCCTCGAGAACGAATACGTGCCGTAGCAAGCTCATGTAAAAGGTCCCTTCTCCAACACATTCATGTTCATTTATTAATGCATTTAGAAATTCATCATCTTCTTCTTCTCCCACACCTGAATTTTGATGGTGCACCTTTTAATTTACTCAGTAGTTTCTCCATTAGAGGAATTTAGTTGTGCCTGGGTGATTGTAGGGTTATTGTGTAAATGATAATCAATGACCCCCTTGCAAAACACTTTTTGAGAGTTTCTTGATTCATTGTGGTGTGCTTAGTAGGATGTTGTCAAAAGTTATTCCAATGCGTGTGGTGACAAGAGAATAAAAAGATTTCTTGAAATTTCTCGCCTTTTGTAACTCGTCAAATTACATAACTGGATAGCCTGGTTCTTCTTGTTTCTGGGTTCCTTTTTTTATCGGATTCGAGAGCTTAACAATGTTGTGAAATGTGAACTACCAAATCCTTCATAAATTATCTGTGTAGTTATCAATTGAAAACTCAGAGCAGCAACACATTTTGTAAATGGAAACCCTAGGTCACAGGAAGCAATTTCATTTTGGTTGTAAAAAGTTTAGGGGAAAGGAGGCTACCCCATCCCAAGAAAGGAGGCTACCCACCAAGAAAGATTGCTAGGAATGGGACTCGGCCTTGGGCTAGGGAGGAGACTGATCTTACCAACTCAAGAACTCTCTGTTGGCAATACATGATATTATTATTATTATTGTTGTTGTTGTTTTTATTTTTATTTTTTGCAAGTGAGTATCATATAATAATGAGTAATTTAAATGCAACCGAAACCTACAGAAGTGCAGAACAATGGCCCTGTTTGGATATCCAGGTTTTGTTAACCTCTGTAAAAAGTTAACCAAAACTTTAACCCAAAATTTGTAGGACCCACATTCCACTCATTTTTCTACTCACATAAAAGTCAAAACCTCAAAACCAAAACTTTTAAATCCAAACATCCACCTAATTTGGTTAACCAAACAACCCCAACCTTGTTATCCAAACAGGGCCAATGAGGCCATAAGGGTAATGTCTTCTCAGTGCCTTGGCATCAGACAGACGACTGAAGCTAATTGTTGGCACACACACACATGGTTGGACATTAAAAAACTGGGTAATGATTTAAAAGACAGCTAATGGCGAAAGAATCCTCTTCAGATGGCCGTCCAAAAAACTATGATTTTGTTGTTGGTGCGTTTCTTTTTCATAATCTTTTAGTGCTACGCTTGTCATGCACCCCACAACAAAAGAAAAGACGCCAAAGAATGTCATAACGTGGATCCAAGATTATTATTATTTCTGCATTATTATTATTTTATTGCATTATCAATAATTAAAGAATGTACTCGAAGTTAGGATGCAACAAAGTAGAAGCACTAGAGTTTAGAGATTTACTGGCACTGATTAGTGATCAGAACCTACTATCCTTTTCTCACAGGGTTAAAATAATTTACTCTGTGATGTTTGATGAAACTAAGAAATCCATTGTGAACATTTGAGAGGCTTGGCATCTTTATTCTTCCTTCCGACAGTTGATTATAGCGCCCACCCGACAGCTATTTCTTGAAATATGCTAACCACCTGTCTGTTTACTTGTCCAATTTTTCGAGTTGGACTCTTTTGGCACGTGAGATACTCTGCTCCTCTCCGTGTTTTGTATAAACTACGATGAGAAGATAAGTCCATGAACAGCTTTTGTGGTTGCAAGCTGTTAAAGTATGGATCTTCATCTAGTAGCTTTTAGTTTCTTACACTTTAGTACCACTCCAGACTGTAAATGAATTTTGTTGTGCATTGCCAATTTTGGCTCAAAGACCAGTTATTAACTCCAGCTTGGAAAATGAGAAATCAAACTAAACCTCAACTAAGTCTGTTCTTATTCTGTTCAACTCGACACAACTCGTTGGAGTCGAAACATCAAGGAACAATGTTGCGACAACTAGTCAAAGGTGAGAGAGAGAAAATCTATGAACTCACTCACCTATAATAGCTTACCTAACATTAATGCTACTACTGATTTGTACAGCTCCAACTACCTTCTTTTTCCTTATTTCCCAGAATGGCAGAAAAGGGCAAGAAGGTTTCATTGGTTATACTGTCATCTTCTTCTTCTTCCTGTCCCAGACGAAAAGACACAGCTCAAATCCATTAATGGCCATTAAAGCTTGTACAGGAATGCCCACCCAAGACTGACAGAGTTTGTTGTTAAAGTAGCTTTTTCTTTCCATTTTTGGTCCCCCTAATTTACTAACTACATGGCCAAGATACGTATCCATCAAAGTGTTTCACATCATGGCATCAACAATATTTGCTTCAAACGGATTCTCAACTCTCCAACTCTGTACCGAAACTTACAACCAACCACGAAAATACGTTCTAAGAGATGGTTGAATAGTCAGCTTGTGTGTTAATTCGATAGTCAAGCTTGGTGAGACTTTCCTCGTCACCCCAGGAAAACTTTGAGCTTCAAATATTTCAAAGACACTTCTCATAAAGATATCTAGGGATTTTTGTTGTTGTGGATTGTAATCCAATGTCAGTGTAGTAAAAGAAGAGCAAGAGATTTATTTTCCTACTACTTTTTTTAGTTAATCAACAATTTTCCATGAACATCTATCGACAAATCTGTTGGAAATGGTTTTTGAGATGGGTATTTTATACCCGACTTTGAGTTCGATTATAATCCGGCTCATGTACGAGTTAACAACACCGATTGCATCATCGTATAGAAGGCAACTTGGTGGTCGTTGCGATAACTCATTTGTCAAAAACCATTAAGGAATGAATGATCAAATCATGCTCTCAAAATGAGTTCATGAGGAAACAATTTGTGTTGGAAAGAAAATAGAACCACATCTTGGTTCAAGGGAGAATATGAAGTACATATCTACTTCAAGGTTGGACCATAAGAGCGCGCCCTTTGGGTGGAGCACATTTTGTGCAGGAGAGAGGACCTAAACGATAGTCGAACCACCAGACACGCGCGCGCCGCCGTCCGGCCGTCTCGGTCTCGGGTTCGGGCCGTGGTGGGTGGGTGGGGCTGAGTAGTTGGAAAAAAGTGTTACAAACTAGAAAAACAAATGCATACAAGGTGAGAAAAAAACAAACAAGATTCATGCATTGGCATGAAAAGGTATTGAATTGGATCAGATTACTCCAAATTTGTATCCACGAAAATTTGGGTCAAACAGGATATCAGTGGATGCGGATTCGATTTTCTGTTGGATTAAATCAGGAGGTACTCTTGCTTCATTTAGTCTAAGATAAATCAAAATGACAATGTAGCACCATAGATACATATCAAATATGTGATGTTTTTCTATACTACAAATTATAAATTGTCAATTTAGTTAAAAAAATTGTGACATGTTACCAACAGGGACTACGAAATTTGACAAATAGACCTGACGAATTTAATTTTGACAATGTAGCACCATAGATACATATCAAATATGTGATGTTTTTCTATACTACAAATTATAAATTGTCAATTTAGTTAAAAAAATTGTGACATGTTACCAACAGGGACTACGAAATTTGACAAATAGACCTGACGAATTTAATTTTGACGAATCTAAGATAAATCAAAATGACAATGTAGCACCATAGATACATATCAAATATGTGATGTTTTTCTATACTACAAATTATAAATTGTCAATTTAGTTAAAAAAATTGTGACATGTTACCAACAGGGACTACGAAATTTGACAAATAGACCTGACGAATTTAATTTTGACCCGGTGATTTAGTTAGCAAAACGATTCTAGAACTTGATGATTTTTTAAGATGTCGTTGGATAAACTTTACTCTACAACACAATGAAAAATTATTAAATTTTTGTATCGTTTTGATAACCAAATCACCCGGTTAAAGGGACCTCAAAAAGTTAAGAAACATGCCAAACCAAATAGTGCAGCACTACTTTGGCTATTAATATACCTGTCGGATGCCAGTATCACTCTTGAGTTGGTGTGAAGGAAGGCATTAATGAAGAAAACCCAACACATTGTTAGTTGGTTGTTAACTACTTTTACTAAATTTGATTAATGATCGATCGCTCGCTCGCTCACATGCTCCCCCTAGTAGATTGACAAAAGCCTTCAAATTAAGGTTGGTGAACCTTCCACCTCCAGAGAGAGAGACAGAAGAGTTGAATAAATTGGAACCAAAAATAGGAGACAGCAGTTTCAGATAATACTACAACGGTTTATCACCAAATAATGAATGCCAGATAAAATTAATAGCCCAACAACATCATAATGCTGATTGCCAGCTTAATTAATTAATTAATGATAGCCAGCTGAATCAATTGCGTCCTGTGAACCCCCAATGCATCAAGTTCAGAGTCTGAACGCTTGTTTTAAATGGGATAGTGCATGTTACTATACTTCATGTTCTTGAATAATGCTTGTATGGTAGTACTACCAAAAAAAGTCAAGTCAAGTTCGGATATATATATATATTTTTTTCTTTCAGAATAAGTTGCGGATTTTTAAGAGATGGTTAGTGGGGCAGTACATGATAATGGCTCTTGATTCCGTGGTCATATATGGCTAAAGTCAGACAGGGGTCCGTTTGGTAATTTTTTTCCACTAAATAGTTTATTTAAAGCACTACTTCCGTTTTTTCTCTATCACAACGGTTTGACTTTTGTCACTAATCACTGGGTCACTTTGACCCGGTGGTTTGTGTAGCAAAACGATTAAATTTTTTGATGATTTTTTCATGAAGTTGTAGAGTAAAAGTTTATCTATAACACGGTGAAAAAACTATCAAAAACTTGCATCATTTTGCTATTCAAATCACCCGGTCAAAGTGACCCAGATACGAGTCAAAAACTCAAACCGGTATTATAGAGAAGAAACGGAGATAGTATTTATTTTAAATGCTTTAAAAACCAGCTTTTAAACTAGTTTTTTTCAACTTTTGGCATAGAAAAAAACAAGTTTTGGTAGTTTTTTTTTTCAGTTTTTTCTATTTTCAGCTTACCCTACATTGCCCTTACACTTTCTTGATTCCGTGGTCATATAGCTCAAGTCAGACCCAATTACAACGACCCTAACAGATACTCCATCCGTCCCACCAGATAGGTAAAAGGAGGAGGGATTTGCTTTTTATTAAGAAGTCAAGGAAAGTCCCAAATATTCCCCACTTATTGTGAGAAAGAGGTTTGGTAGAAGGTGACTCGGCAATTTTTTTAAAAGGCAAAATGGTATTTTTTTTAAATAAAAAGTTGTTATTTTGGGAAAGTTTAACATATCTGGGAGTAGACGGCAAGAGATCAGATTGGACCCAAAAGATAATCATGAATTATTATAACGAAATTAAATTAGTTACACATTGGCTCCGTTTGGTTGGTGGTACAGTATTTTTCTATAAAAAATATTTCCCTTGTTTTGGTGTTTAATTCGTCATTTGTCTCGTAAAATATTTTCCCTTGTAGAGTAGAATGTTCATTCAAATGATGTAAAATAATTTACATGTTTAAAATTCGCAAATCATTTCCCGTATAGTGAATGGGCAATAACAACTCATACAAACATCTCCACCACCAAAACTATCACTGCAACCACCCACCTTGACAACTGCTGTCGTCACCGCCTCCTGCCATTATTTTATTGTTATATGTAGTTTTTTTTAAAATATCTAGAGGTGCGAATTCGGTTCGGTTCACCCGAGAACCGAACCGAAACCGAGAGAAAACCAACCGATTAAAATGACCCGTAACCGAACCGACAAACCGACGAACCGAACCGGACCCGGGGTATACCGGTTACGGTTCGGTTTCTACCTTTTTCGGAACCGGAACCGTTAGAACCAGAACCGGAACCGGCCCGGAACCGAACCGAAAACTAGTCCAACGGCTTGATTTTTAAAAAAAAATGACCGTTCAGAACCGGAACCGAACCGAAACCGAACCGGTCAACCAACCGGTTTCGGTCAACGGTTCCGGTTCCAGCCGAACCCAATTAATCGGTTCCGGTTCAACCGAACCGCATACCCATAACTAACCGAAAAACCGAACCGAAACCGACCGGTTTGGCTCCAACCGGTTCGGTTCCGGTTCGAACCGAAATCGCACCCCTAAAAATATCTAATTCACAAGCAAAATATTTTGCAAGTGAACCAATCACGAGAAAATGATTGCAGAGAACTTTTTCGTGATAAAATATTTTCTTCGTAGAACAATTTATTGGGCACCAAACAGAACCTTTGTACAAATGAAATTCACCAGTCTGGTTATATAAAAAAAGCTTGAATATGTCAAACTATATCCTTTAAAATAAAGATAATAAATAATATATTTACAATTATACGGATACATGAATATTATTGAATTTAGTTGGTACAGTGTCATAATCCGCGTATCCGACCGTATCCTATCTCACGGACAACTAAACCCCTGATCTGTGATCTACATCCCATCAATCTGTAAACAGATCAAATCAAGTTTGCCTAAAAGGACCGTGTTGAATATCTTATCGGATCGAATTCAATTGTCATCCCTAATGGAAGCACAGTTCTTAATAAACTCCCTTTATCACATCAGATGGATCAATAAAACCAACTTTCCAGCATATGTCTAAATCCTATACAAACATACACCTACGGCATCTGCTTTAGAAAAGAATGTAGCATCACAATAAACAAGCCCATGGCGAATCGGGCTCTTCATTAACTTCATCATCTAATATCTCTTCAGATCATCATCTTTGAACTATTTGGATTTGTTTTACAGCAACTTGATATGTTTATAGCAACAATACGCTCAACTAAACAAACAGAAAATGTGATGGAAAAAGAAAATCTTGAGTTGCTCTATATTTACTTGTATTATAAGCAACTCTCAAGAACAGTCTTCAGACAATTTGATGTGTTCTTACAATTCCTAAAATTACTCTAGATAAATTACCCTTTTTACCTGACCAGTATTCCTAGTCATGCCCTTTCAGGTCTTCTGATTTTGAGAGTGATAAAAGTCAAATGGAATTGAAAAATCCGAACAGCCAAACAACTAAAATCGAAGAGGTGCTTGAGGACTCCTCGAATAAGCAGAGAGATGAAGAGGAGGCGAAAAGAGCATCAAAAGAGACCAACATACTCTTATAAAAATGATACCCAGAATGTCAAAAGCGGTGCATTCGAGTTTTTCACATACAAGGTTCAAAAGCTTACACAAAATAACCACCCAAACAAAGTGAGATGATGAAGTGAAGATAGGTGCCCAATCATTTTCAGGAGGTGATGCTGTCACCCGATGACCACGTTATTCCTTGAATACTCCAAGCACAGCTTCCTGCAAAAGAAACGTAACAGGTTAAACACAGAAATAGAATCGAGCTCCCAACTCAAATAATATATCACTTATTAACACAGAATTTTGATGTATTCTTGAAAGTTAAGTTTTGCATAATCTTATCATCAATTGACAGTAGTAGATATGCAGAGAATTTACAAGTGTGGTGGTGGTGATTGCTAAGGACTCGAATGACTGAATTAGTGCATCTATTAATATCGGAAGAGTCGTGGATTTGAGAACAGGGGTGTCTGATTGTGGATTGGGTGGTAGTGTGATTTGTGGTTTGATTTGGTGGTAATGTACTTCAATCTGAACAAAGCTTGAAGCTTTTAGTTGGGTGTTGGCTTTTGGGTCTGTGGTGGAGGTAGCTTTGGTGGTAATTTGACTCGGTAGTCTTGGTGGCTGTGGGCTATGGGTTTCAGGAGGTTGTGGGTTAAGGTGGTGGATGGTGGAGAAGAACAGACAGTGAGAATTTTATACTTCGGTAGTGACGAGTCTGTAGTGTCGGAGATGGGAAGCCGGTGGGGATGGTGTTTTGAATGGCAGGATTTAGTGAAGCTTATGTGGTGGTTTATAGTTCAGAGAGACTGAGAGGTGATACAGAAAACACACACACACACACACACACACACACACACACACACACACACACACAGAGAGGTAAATGAGGTGGGTGGTGGGTGTGGATGTGGGTGTGGGCGGCGTGTGGTGGGTTGCGGGGTGACGATTTTGTCACTGACTCTATCCAATTAACCTCGCGGTGTCACTGACCCAGCAGCATGTTGAGTTTCATTTCGATAAGAAAAACTGAAATTTGCATCGCTTGAATGCACAACCAGCAGGTTGGACAGTGTAACCCCGAACTTCATATTATATATCATCACCAACTCTCTCCAATTAGTGTTCAGGACATGTTCCACATCTATAAGTAACCACACAAAATTCATACATTACTATTGAATAATGTTTTAATCGAATAGTAAAGACTCGAGGAAGGTACTTGCTCTTGAGCTATTCTAGTAATATTGGAAATAAGATCACGGATACTAATTTTTTAAATAAGTGTTGTTTGATATACCTGCAATATACTTCCTTGTTTGTTATCACTCATTTCATAGTAGTTTATCAATAATATTTAACTTTTGTTAATTAATAAAGTTGTCATATTGGTATTACTGAAATAATTAACCATCTTATTAACCACTTCAACTACCACCTTGGTGGTATCCCCACTAGTTCTCTCTCATATATTCTTTTCACATTACTACTCGCCGTTGAAGTACTATTTTTGCTTAAAAAACACGGGTTAGTACTTAGTAATATGTTTATCATAATTCTTTTAAATTAGTGGCTTGTCGGCACAGCGGATTTGCAAGTTCTCCCAAAGAGCTTGTACATACTACCCTAAGAAGAAATAGCTAACGGGATTTTAAGAGTTCACACACACACACACACACACACACACACACATCTTATGTAATATATAAAAGCTCGTTTGACAAATAATATATATATATATATATATATTTAAAAGTTCTCCCAAAGAGCTTGTACATACTACCCTAAGAAGAAATAGCTAACGGGATTTTAAGAGTTCACACACACATCTTATGTAATATATAAAAGCTCGTTTGACAAATATATATATATATATATATATATATATAAAAAAGCTCTGCTGCCTTGCTACAAGATATGTAGCCGATCAATGTTAAAGTAAATAAGTCAACTTCAACATAAGCAACTTCAACAATTTATGAAAAAAGTCCAAGGGATAATAAGTTGTCCCAGAGTAAGTATGCTAAAAAAACTGCATGCCTATTTCCAAGGATGCAAACATTAAAAGGATAAATACGACAGTTGCGACATATGAAAAGATCATGTTGTCACACTGATCCAACTTGCAATTAGAGAGTGTAAGCTGCAGATACATGTATTTTCCATTTTTATTTCGAAAGGATAAATACAACATAAATATTCCACTAAAACAGCAACTGCATGAACCAGAGAATCAAGTCATTTAGCCACAAAGTTTCAGTCATAGTTGTCGAATTGGGATGCAGATAGTGAATCGAACTCCAGTTCACTGAATCGTGAATCGAATCGAATCGTGAATCGTAAAGATTCAGCTTGCAATAGTTTTATATAAAAATAATAAAATATTTTATTAAGCTATAACATTGATGAACAAAATATTCATATTTTTACTAGAAGAAAGCTCAAATTATTGGAAACTTGCATCCATGACTAGTAATTGGGAGTTTCGCACATCTAAAAGATGATGAATAATGAAGATAAGATAAGCATGAGGAGCAAGGAAATACAAGATGCAAGGGATACTGAAAATAATAGGAAACTATTGTCTTGGACTCGAGCAAAATGCACTAATAATTTAATACAAATGGATATTGCAAAACAGACATAAATGTAGGAATGTAGGAAGTATCATTTCTTAGACTTATGTTGTATCTCAATTAGACCTCCCGAATCGAAGGTAAATCGTACGAATCGGTCTGAATCGCACCAAATCGTAAGATTCAGACTCTTGAATCGGGATTCAAAAAATATTTGTCCATTTAAGATTCACTAAGGGATTCGCATTGTTCCATGCGTGAATTGAGTCGAATCGTAGGATACGAGTCGTGAATTGCAAGATTCTGACAACTATGGTTTCAGTTACATTCCCGAAATTCTAACTTACCCAAGTTTGCACCCCAGATTTTCATAAATTGATAAATTTTATACCTCAAGCCACATACAACATCAGTTTTCAGTCCAAATTCAGTCATGCGGCTTTTAATGAGGACAACCTTACAACATCAATCAACCTCCATTTGATAGCACTACCAAACTACAAGCTGAGAGAGAGAGAGAGAGAGAGAGAGAGAGAGAGAGAGAGAGAGCTAGTGGGAGCAGAAATAGTTGACCAAGGATATAGAGATCTTTAACCTCTAACCCCACCACCAAACAATCACGACTGAATCAAAAATCGATCCAAAAAAATTAATTATACCAATTAAAGAAGAAGAAGGGGTTGTGTTCTCAGAACAAATGCTCTATCTCTATAAACCTATAAGGCCAACAGTATGAAGCTGACGGAGAAGAAATTAAACTAGAAAGAAAAGAGGACGATGAGAATGCTCGTGTGAAGGAGTCAATTAATTTGAATAATGGATCAACATTTAAATTTACAAACAATTACATATAAATCTTTCAGATTAAAACCACCTACCATATCCTCTCAAAAAAAACCACCTACCATAAAAGAGCATAATTCCAACACGAGTCATGCCGAAGAAGACAAACTGGCCCTGGTCAAACTTTGTGTAGCTTATGTCTGACTTAAAGCATATGTTGACGTCCTAATTCTACTACATTTTTTCAGATAAAGGAACGATTATAATGATTATAGGTTCACTATCTATTATAGTAATAAAGGAAAATAAATAGATATAATAGTTGCATACTGACATAGATCAACCTAAACCAAACAAGTCAGTGGGAACAGAGACTTCTATAATCCAATACTTGTTTCCCGGACAAGAAAATGAGGAGAAGCCGAGAGGTAGAGAAAGGGCCATAACAAGATCTAGGCAGTGGCCGGTGAGTGTGGGAACTTGATTCAACAGAGTTGCAGAACCATACAGACAGTCTCTCGTGCACTGTACTCTCTTTCTCTCTCTCTCCCAATCAGCCTCTTTCTTTCAATTTAGGGGTATAGGAGGCTGATTTGAAAATTTTACTTCAGAATTTGTTGGGCATTTTCACAAATTGAGGCTTTAGGGCTTATGTTTGAGGATCAAATTGCTTCTTTTTTATTCTTCTTCTGCAGTCTACAATCTTATAGAACCTAGTACTCTTAATATCCTCTTTATTAATATTATTTCTGCAATACTTTGATTCTTGAATCTACAACCCTCTTCTACTTTTCTCTCCCGACTCCATTTTGACTTCCAATTTCCCTCCCGCAACAACATAGGAGTGAAGCTGCCTTTTTATTGTAACAGTGCAAATCAGTCGATGAGGGTGTAGTTTGACATTCACAGTGAACGTATGACGTTTCAGTAGCGGAGGCCACCAATTCGTTAAGTATCGGTCGAACGATACGATACGTTACAGTTTGTTGTTTAGAACCTTGGGTCAAAGCAAGTGACACTGGCACAACCTTCGAATTCTTTTGTAATTGAGCGCAAGGTCAAGGGCACTGTTATACCTCTCGAATTACCAAGTCTAATAGTTCATATTGAACACCGCCTTTGGAATATCAAGGACAGGTGGAGCCGGTCTTTTGAGAGCTTCACGTGAGTTTTGGGTTTGTAAGATTTGGATTGAATGGCTTGAGTCTGCGTCGAGATAGGCTTGAGAATGGTCTGGGGTTGCTGTGCATTCGGATTGGGTTGAGTGAGGTCTAGTTTGGGGAGGTTTTATCTTCACATGAGTTTCAAGTTTTGTCGAAGCATGAACTAGCCGGTAATGACGATAAGTCGGTAACCGGTGTAACTCTAGCCGGTCAAGGCTTCAAAGCCTGTATATTCCTTTTCATTTTGCTTTTGAATCCTCATGTTTTTCTATTACTTAACAACTCCACCACTACCATCTTTGCCCGCCGAGCCCAACAGCCAGTTTTCTTCAATTGAACCTCAAAATCTTTCGCAAGAATTAATATTTACCCCAAATATTGGCACCCAAAAGTAACCCTATCGTGCAAACAAGCCTTACTCCCTCTGTGTGGAATTATTAGTCATGTTTGACTTCTCAACATCACATAAGTAGCAAAATGACACGCTTGTTAATCTTTTCATACCGTTGTAGAGTCGATAAAATTCTACAGCACTACAAAGAGACTAACAAAATCTTCTACCGTTTTGCTAATTAAATCATCTAGTCAAGATGAGGATGAAAAGTCAAACGGGACTAATAATTCCAAACGGGGGGAGTATTTAGACTTTACATTTAATTCTCTCCTTTGGCCCCTTGAGTATTCTTAAAAAATATCAGATTAACCTCTTGGCTCCAATTTATTCGATATATCCCTTCCAAACTAGTCATTTAATGCAAAAGGGAGATGTGAATCACGCATTAACCTAATCGAACATGCAAATTTGAGCGATTAACAAGAACATTCAAATTGTCATCAAAAGTCACCCCGACATCCATGGGCATCTAGGAAGGACTTAGGGTGGGCTAGGTCTACCATCAAGTTTTATCGCCTGCTACGATTGTCTAATATTCTTTGGAAGGTTTTACATAGGACCCCCTCTCCAAGAGCTACACCACGGACCCATGTCATGGAAATGTCTCATACATAAGTATATAACCATACGGACCTAAATTATTATTTTAAATGACTGATACTTTTATAGAATTAAAAAGACACAACTGTATAAGTATTGGGATAAATTGTAAAATAATGTTAACTTTCAAGACGAAAGTACATTAATCAAGTTACTACATAATTTTGTTGTTAGAAGAAATTGTGATGGCTCATTTAGTGTTAACTGTGTCCCTCCTATATAAAAATCATGTCCGCCCCTGACGACATGTTTCTAACTTTAAATAGGAAGACGGCCCGTATGCTTATGACTATAGTTCACTGTGATTCATCGTGGAGTGAAAACAGCTTGGCCTCACTATTTCTGGCGAATTTCATTATGACTTGTCAGATTCCCATGTCCAAAAGAAGTACGTACCGATTCATGACTGTATAGATCATTACACTGCAGAAAATATTGTACATGATCAAAACAAAATATGCATCTAAGCAAATAGTTAAACAATTGATTAACAGAGAGGACGGGCATGGGCTTTGACAAGATGTGGGCATAAAATCATATTCCGATCTTTTCGAGATGTTTATCTATTTAATATCAATATACCATCTAATCCACATTATGTTTTCACCTATTTGAGTGGAATAGAGGGTTCCCTACCTCACCCACTCTCTCTCACACACAAGCACGCGTTAACAGAAAATCTTTTTTTCTTGACCTGATAGGGTTGTGTGCACACGTAAGAGAGAAGATATAACTGAAACCTAAAAAATTGGCTATTTTACCTTTTTCTGGACCATATGTAAATAAGGTAAGTATGGGGGCTGTTGAGTACCACATTGACGCATTTCTGCAAATGCAGCCGCAATATTGGGTAAAATACAAATGCAGCCAGGGAGGCAACAAAATTAGAACTGTGGCAAATGCAGGGTATTCAATCGACAATTACCCTGCAGTATCTTTTAGCCCCTTGAATTACACTGTGCCTCTTCCAATATGCTAAGTAATGGGACGACTTTCACTATGATCCATACACCAAAAACATAAATTCATTACTTGTGCACAATTTAAAAAGTAGAGTGACCGCGGTGAACAAACTTCTAGCTGTGCCAGTTCATAGACAAGTCAGTAGGATCATCCAAATGAAGAGAGCCAGCTGAAAGCTTCAGGTAGAAGTTCCAAATAATCTTTCTTGGATTAATAACATGTCAAAATAAAGGGCTCCCAACTATAAACATGATTTATGTCTGAAGTATCACTACAGAACTTCGCAATCGCACCTATCACAAGAAGTCTAGAAGTTCAGCCAATCTGAAACCCTTAACAAATTGGGAGATTAGCATTTGCTTGCTAGAGCCAACACCAATGGATGGATTTAGGGGCTCAACTATTAATCCAAATAAGGACTCTTATAACAACTCGTGTTCATCTAAATTCCAGCGATTCCAAATATGCTCAGAAGGTGCTGAGGTCAATAGACATACAAACAATACATTGGAACAAGTTAACATTCTCCTTACTGTCCCATATCAAACTTATTGGTCAACAAGACTTGACCGAGCAGATAACTATGTTTTAAAGTTTACTATTCTATACAAGGTGAAAGCAGAAATAGTAGTGAAGGAGAGAATTACAGTAAATGAAAGAGTATAGGAATCATTTAACTATAAGAGACAGTTAATAGGACACCGTTATATATCTTTCAGGATTCGATCACTACAGCAACAGCCCTGCTGCTGGAACCATGAATTCCGCACCCAGTCCAGAGCACATCCAGAGAAATATCACTCTAGCCAAACAAGTCTTCAAACCATGAAATCTATCATTCTATTTACACTATCTTGATCTGAATTCTAAATAAAAACTGAAAACCATATCAAATGAACACTCAGATTCCAGTTTCTAAACAGTTCACGTGAAACGAGACAACAGATCTAAGCCCCCAATCACAGTTTACAAAACATTCTGACTACTGTATTCAGTTTGGACCAAGCCCGACAAGATTTGTTATATCTAGTGACTAGAGTGATTCAATGCATGAGTATAATAGTACACGGTAGAGGTTCTAGAGGAAGTACACACTAACATAATAAAAGCTACTATAAATGTGAACAAAGATCTAATGAAAATTATCAGCTATGTCTATTTAAACAGCTCAATGGGTTCAAAAGTCTCAATTATAATCCAGACCATCGTATCTCTTGTTGTTATCTGTTGTGCTTTGATATTCACAACCAATGACAAACAAAGTGAAAGGGGGAAAAACAAGAGGAACCTACTAATAAATCAACATTGAGGAAATCTGAATAGGCTCATTTCATAGTCTGAAAACGCTCATTCCAAAGCTCATCAACCAAAACCCTAATTTCGCTGAGCAGAGAGAACAAAACTGATATTTCACTGCCCTAGACAAAGAAAGCAAGAAGATCGTACCAGAACTTGGGGACTAATTATTCTCCACGAGTTTCTTATCACGCCTCTCCATGGCGACATCCCACATATCATTGCCGATGTGCTTTGGCTGCGATTTCAGTACGGAAGAAAAAATGGGTAAGAAGAAAAAGGAACCCAATTGATCTGGATCCAGATCAAAAAACAAACTTGGATCCGAATCGATGAGATGAAAAGTATATTGATTGAATCTAAAGTCATACCCTGCCGTGAGCAGCTTTGTGGATTTGAAACTGAATGTTTCCGGCGAGGCACAGCATGCCGGCGATGATCCCCAACGGAAGTGCGGCTTCCAACCATCTAAGCGACATCTCTCTCTATCTCTCGGTGTTGTTGCCTCTCTGCTCTCTATCGCGATGAATTCCAGGAACAGATTTTCACAGCGTTTTGTGTTTTGCTTTGTGAGACTAGGGAAAAGGCACGAAACGGCTTTGAGCTGATTACATCAGGGCCTCTCTAATTCAAGAAACTACGCAACAGCCCCTTTGGAGTAAGGAAGTAACCATAGCCCTGGCAAAGCTAAATTGATAGATTAATTAATTAAATTTTGAAATTCATCACTCATTTGGCTAAGCGGGATAGATTTTAAGATTTTTAGGATTACTCGGATCCAGGTTAAAAGTTGGATCCAGATATTTTTAAACCATTTTTACTGTTCGACCAATCACTTAAACGGATTCGGGTTTTTGTTGACCGGATCTGGGTAGGGCCTAACCGGATCCGGGTTGTACCCGGCCCATCACACATTAAGCGACATGTTAGCAAACTACCAAACTAGATCTGGGTCGGGCCCAACCGGGTTCGGTTGTGCTTTAGCCGAATCTGGTTCTTTTCCCGCAAAAATCTGATTTTTTCGTCATATTTGAATTATTAATCTATTTAATAATCTAACTTTGCCAAACCCACTCAGTATTGTGTTTATCACATTTCTATGTAGTAGACACTAGAATTGAGATCGGATTTTTATACCATGCGTCATGGTCCCAAAAAATGGACCGGATTAGCTAGTTATTAATATTATTACAAGCAAGTAGACGAATTTTTGGAATTTGGGAGTGACAAAATAAGGTTATAAGGATGTTTGTACAAGAAAATATATATGGTTATAGGTTTAAACAACGGATACCATCAGAAAAAATAACATTGTTTCTCAGAAAGCAAGATAGAATGAACACAACTTATGCGAGTCGAATCACTTAAGAAAAACCAACAACGTAATTGCAAAGTGATCCGTTTGTTTGGCGTTCCTTTACTCTTCACAATATTTGTATTCACCTCGCATTTCTCTTATTTTTTTCAGCAATTTGAATTTATTGATGGGTTGTTTTGTTATAAACGCATAAAAGGTTCTTCATCCGCTCATACGAAGTAGTTGCACTGATTCCCTCAGAGAACGGGCAGTTCCATACATTCCTATAAGACTAACAACTACTGGAGGGTTAAGTAAAGTGGATATAATTTTTTTTTAGAAACGTAAATTGGATATAAATAGCTTAGTGAAGTAGATGGACATTGCTAAGTCAATTCGATATAGTATATCAACCATTTGCGTGAAAGAGTATTACAATGGATAGTTAAGATAGCAAAACACATAAGTTGTATGGATAATTAACCTTTTTACGTAAAAATAATTTGGAAATGACTAAGAAAACAGGGTAGAAATTATGAATTATCACACTGTAAGCTTAAAACAGATGATAGTTGGATAAAAGACAAAAATCACCCCCTGAATATGGGTTAAATAAACCAGCCCCTCGTGTTAGGGGATATACCATTACCCCCTGTCATAGTTAGTAGGTAGTGGTGCACTAACGGAGAAAAGATAAAAATACCCATGAAATTTTTCACAATTACCCACTATGAATGCCCTTTCCTTCCCTTCTCCAACTCATTTCCTAACCCTAAACCGGTCTTATCTCTTCCTCTCTCTCTTCCTCCTCTCTTCTCTCACTTCATTTTCTTATTCTGTAACTTCTCTTCTTCATCCCTCCTCTCACGGCACAACACTACCCAAAATCACCCACCACCACATGCGCCTCTCTTACCCACATATGTCCCTCTCTCTATCCCTCTATCCCTCCTCTCTCTCTCTCTCTCTCTCTCTCTCTCTCTCTCTCTCTCTCTCTCTCTCTCTCTCTCTCTCTCTCTCTCTCCGTCGGACCACATGCGCCTCTCTCGCCCACCTTCGTCCCTCTCTCTCTGTCTCTCTCCCCGTCGGACCACCAGACCCAGCCGAAGCCACCGCCGACAACCACCCGATGTCGCTCTCTGTGTTCCCCCTTCCTACACAATCAAACACAGATCTGTAGTAACCCTCATATTTATGTTGCACGTTAATATTCTAAGTGAAATTAGTATTTTCAAAATTTGTGTGTTAAGATTAATATTTTAAGAATGTTATTTGTGCCAACTTGTTAGTTAGTATTAAATTCATAGTTTTCCCCAAAACTTTATGTAAATTTGTAATATTTTCCAAACTTTAAGTTTGGATGTATTAACATCTATATTAATTGGTTTTTACATCATTTACTCAACTAACAAGATTACATCACAAAGCTCTCTTTCATGATACAAGCCAGTTTGACCTAGTGATTCGAATAACAAAACGATGCAATTTCTGGTAATCTTTTCATGGTGTTGTAGAGTAGACTTTTCTTTACAACACCATGCAAAAATTACAAAAAAATAGCATCGTTTTTCTATCAAATCACTGGATCAAAGTGACATGGACACGAGTGGAAAAATTCAACTGGTAAGATCCCAGAGAAACGGAGGTAGTACTATGCATTGGGGAAGTCTTTTCCTCCATGTTGTTCAAGAATTCAAGCTCCTGTAACCTCCAAGAACCGAAGATCAATCTCTAGCTCCTCCTAAGGCTTATATGTAAGAACTATTTTCTTCTTTATGTATTCAATTTGTAGATAGTTCATGTTCATGGTATGAAATTACTTGATCTTGAGTTGCATGTGCGATTTGATATATGATTGGTAACTTTTAAACATGATATTGATCATTTCCAAGTATGCTTCATCATTCTCATGGCTTTATCATAATATTGATACTTGAATGTTGCATATTTCATAAAAACCCACATTAGAACATACATATATGTCATAAAAAAACAAGTTTGTTGCTAGAATCATATAAGAAATATATTGTGGGTAGTGATATATACATGATTTGGATCTTATGTTAGTTTAATTTTTGATTTTTGTTGAATGATTCTTGCATGCAATAAGTTTTTCAAGTAGAGAAAATCACAAAGTTCATGTTTTGAGCCTATTTTCACGAAATTGAGAAAAATACTTGGACATTACAGAAAATTATGAAAATTCATGGTCTGTGTATTTTCATATGATATTTCTACTGGTAAATGATTCAGAGTCTTTGGACTTCTATTTAATATTTAAATGACCAAAAACTGAGGTTGTTTTGTGAATCTGCCCAACCCATACAAGAGCAGTTTTTCATCGATTTCATGTACTTATTGTTTTCCAAAGCTTATCAAATTTGGATATGTTGTTTTCACCGGTGTTATCTACCAGTAGTTAAATTTTTATAATTTATTAGTTTGTATGAATATTTTATGACTTTTATGACACGGCTTCTACCATCATCTATTTTTCGCACTCAAATAGATCAGAAATTTAAATTTTAAAAATACTTAGAAGTTTTATAATTTATTATATTATTATATTTTATGTGTAAACCTTTTATCTATATTGTGTCAAAATATTGGGTTTCAAATAATTATTTTGTACTAGAGATAGTTACATTTTGCTTATGAGCATAATTTTGAGTTTATCAAGTTTATTGAAGGTAGTTTATGTAAGTCACTTTAAAGTTAATGATATGTCATCTTGCATTTATGTGTTGCATTAGGCTTGTCATATGCATCTAATAAGAAGTATAAGATTGTAGATATGAATATGAGAAAAGTTAGTTCATTTGCATTAATAAGATTAGTGTCATTTAGCTAAGTGATTTAGGCATGTGTTATGTTTGGAATGTTTTCGTGCTAAGTGATGCGCAAACTAACGTGCTATCGCAAGTGTACGAATCTTGTAATACCGGGTGCAATTAGACTCGGGTGATCGTTCCCACGAGGACTATTTCGGGTTTACTCACGTTGTCAGTTTCGGTTAACCGAGTGTAGTAACAAGGAGGAGTAGGTTGTGATTGCAGTTTACTAAACTAAATACAGAAATTTAAAACGTAAACGTAAATATTTTTTGTGACGTTTTCTGAAATAAGTTGAATCGGTTGTTACGATAATAGATGAGAACAAGGCTCCAGGATCCCCTAGGGTTTCTACAGATTTCAGTTTTACGCTCGATTATGAAAACACTCAGCAGTTTCGATATCTGTGCAACGTACCAGTTGTGCAGTGACTTTTCAGATTCCACACGTAATCCCGATCCTGCAGACTTTCGGATTCTTGTTAAGCTGCCTAAATCTGCAGTCTCGGTCTAAGCCTGTTAGGGTTTCTAACCTGTCCGAATGGCCCGGGTCAAATTCTCTAACAGTTGATCTCACGTTTTTCAATGCTAGCCCTATCTCCCTTTCTCTGATCGGTCTATCAGGGTAAGGTACTAAATCCTGTCTTTTCTTCCTAACCCTAACCTGACGTTTTCACCTACAAGCTCGGGTCTATAGCAATTCTGGTTCGCGACTCCGATCATGCATATACGATAACAGTCAAAGACAGAATAACAGATAAAGCTGCTAAATTTAAGATAACAATCATGAATCCATAATCAAACGTCTATAATAAAATCTGGATACGAAACCCTAGGTTCACCGAGAACCTAGGTAAAAGGTTTAGCTACTAAGTGACATAATTAAATAACAACGTTTCTGAATAAGAGAGATAGTGAAATCAAACGCGTGCTGTAGATTCTGAATTCCTGCTTCCGTGCTCACCGAGAGTGCTCTGTGATCTCCTTCAGTAAGTTGTTGTGTTGAGAATTGTGTTGTTTTTTTTGTGATGAGCACTGGACGAGTCTTTATATAGTACTGGAGACGTTTCTGGAAACTGCCGAAATTACGAAATTGCCACTGGGCCGAAACCGCCTCGGGAAACGGGCCGTCTGCCACCGCCTCGGGAAACGGGCCAACTGCGCAAGATAGCTGCGTAGCTACCTGCGTAGTTAGCTGCGTAGCTAACTGCGTAGGTAGCTGCGTAGCTACCTGCGTAGCTAGCAGCGTAGCTAACTGCGGAGGTAGCTGCGTAGCTACCTGCGTAGCTAACTGCGTAGGTAGCTGCGTAGCTAGCAGCGTAGGTAGCTGCCTCCTCGGTTTGCGCGCCAAACTCCTCAGGATGCCTCGGGATGCGTACCAGGCTCCTCGGGATATCTCGGGATGACTGCTGATCTTCTCGGAGTGTGATTCGTCCGTCTCGGGATGCGTGCCAAACCGCTCGGAATGCCTCGGGATGCGTGCCAATCTTCCTCGGGAAACGTGCCAATCTCCTCGACTTGCATGCTCGGCTTCTCAGCCTCCTTGGATCCTTTACCCGCATGCCTGCTTCATTTCCGGCTCCTGCACAAGTCATGTCCCTGCATCAACGACACGAAACAAAACTCGTGATCATATCTCGATATGCATGAAATAAAGAGGTTTATGCGTCTAGGAGATAAAAACAGCAAACCGTGAATTCCCCAGTCAAACGGGGCAGAAATTGACTAAAACGCTCATTTAGGACGAAAATACCCCTCAAATTGGGTTAACCGATAACTCCTAGTGAGGAGCTATCAAATTACCCCCACACTAACCTTTGCTCGTCCCGAGCAAACATCCTGAATACTGCCCTAAAATGCATACATATCTGTCTTGCAAATACCCCCTGCAAGTTCGAATCAAAACCCTTTTCCTTTCCATCAGTTTGCATACTCTTCCTACCCGTCCATATAAACCAGACGACTCGATCAGAAACTGACTCAGGAAGAATATACACAGACTCAATACACACGACTCAAAAGTACTAAACAATTTATTTTTGGTGAGATTGGGCAATCTCAAAAACATAACCGAGTGTCCTCAAAACCTCATCCTTTTTCTAGAAAATACTTCCCTGCAATCGATCGGTAAGTCTGAACAGATTTATTTGGTGGGTTTAACCACTGGATCCGAGTACTATTACTTTTGCTATCAACCTGAGCGAATCCCTAATTAACCGACCATCCGAGCTATTTCCAAATCAAGGTTCTAAGTCTAACAGGTGGGATATATATATGTATAAAGGTACGGCATGATCCTACTCGTTATGACATTCTCACAATTTCCCCAAACTCACACCCCTCACCGAGTTCCCGAAAAACTGCCTGAAACACCTAAGTTCCTGCCATATCAATCTTCCTGTCCCCCGGTGTGTCTTCGCCGTTCTCGCGGCCACAAATGTGCAGCGGTGTAACTGTCTCGAAAATTGTGCTACTCACTCAGCTTTTTGACTCAATAACAAAAACAACATAAATAGCTGAAAAACTGCAAAACTAGATCATTTTCTTTTTTTTTCTTTTTTTTTCTTTTTTCTTTTTCTTCTTCTTTTTTCTTTCTTTTTCATTTTTCTTTTTTTTCTTTTTTTTTTCTTTTTTTTTACGGCTCTATATACACATAAAAACATGAATAACAACAAATAAACTGACTAAAGCTGAGTGAGTAAAAATAAACTGTCGTCGTATGAAAGATGTCCTCATATGGAATACCCCCACACTAATCCTGAAGCGCTGATCCTGTAGTCGAAATAATACTGTGCAGTCCCACCGAACCTCCTCATCACCAAAGATGTAGAAACCCGGCACAACCACCAATTAATCTCACAACCCCCCGGACCCCATTGTGTGCGGAAAGATGTCTCGCACGCGACTAACTCCTCCTGTGGTCACTATGTAATGCAGTGATCCACCTCCGCAAATTTTGGCACTGTCGCCTCTCACTCACCCTGTCCTTCCCTCGAAAAACGTGTCAATGTCAAAACTGTCCAAAACTGATATCTCATGAAGCTCTCCCATCCAAAGACCCACTCTACTCACTCCCTCCGTCATAACACGTAGAATAGCCAACTATCGACTGATGAGGTCTCAAAGAAGGCTGCCTAGGCTAAAGTGGCTACGAAGAAAGAGGGTAAATGGCTTCAAACGGTTTGACTAATTGGACCTAGGAGTAAGAAACAGGACGTGAGGTCCCTTGATAGCCAGTCACTCCACCGAAAGATGCGATGACCGTGACGGCGCCCGTGGGCGGGTTGTCGACTACCTAGATGACGGCGGTGTGGCAACTAGTCGGATCCTTAGCTCCGATGATAACTACTTGCGGTTTCCAAGGGTCACTGGCTCTCACCTATCTACTATACCTCGGTGCAAGCTTTCTTTTCTGTCAAAGGATTTAACCTCGATTTCTTCCCAGTTTCTGTTCTCTTGATTGCCCGTTCTCAAATTTTCTGATTTTTAATTTTTTTTTTGGATTTTCTGAAAATTTTCGATTTTTTTTTAGATATACACAATGCAAGGCCAGAAATTTGTGGTGGGTAGACTCAAAAATAAAAACGTGCTGACTCAATAAATAAACTCAAAACTGCAAATGAAGATGAAAAAACGTGCAGACCTGGTTAATGCAGAGACGACGACCACCCCCACACTAAAGAGGTGGCATGCCCTCATGGCACTCACTCGGACTCGTCTGGAACATAGGGAGGGTCTAACCCGGTCTCGGAAGTACCGGACATGCTACTGACAGAACTGCTGGTAGACCGATACCTAGGACTGCTAAGCCCAGTGGGTCTCGGTCCACGGCCCCCTCGGCGCGCTGGCGCTGGCGGCGTCTGGTATGACTGAGTGTCCGGGGGTGGGCAGTATGGCCCGAAGTCGGACCAACTATCAGAATGTGCCGGGGCCGAAGTCGGGGCATCGTTATGGTGACTCGACTCCGCCTCTCCAGACCAACTGGTATCGAACTCAATGGAGTAAGTCGAGGGAAAGAATAACGGTAGCGGGACCTGTCGGCCCGCGCTCCGGGCTGCCTCTCTCTGCTCCTCGCGAATCGTGGCCAACGCAGCAGCCTGATCCTTTCCCCTCTTGTCGTTGGTCCTCTGGTTGTGCTTTAGCAGTCTCCACATCTTACCAAACTGCTTCTTGCACATGTCCTTAATGGACGTCCTTCCAGATTCGGCCCTCTCATCAATCTGGGTCAGTTTCTGCTCAAAGGCAGTCCACGGAAGAATGATGGTGTCTGGAGCTCTGGTCGACCGACTACGGTCAGGGGCAGCAGCCCGGGATGGTCTAGAAGGCTCGGGAGCATCGGCCCGAAATGACCTGCTACGCTCAGGGGCAGCTGCCCTCGATGGCCGGGGAGGCTCGGGAACCGCGGTCCGGGGTGGCCGAGTAGGCCGGCTAGGCTCAGGCTCGGGAACAGGGATCCTGGTTCGGGCGAGTGGGCCGGCTAGGCTCAGGCTCGACGGGCCCACTAGACTGACCGTGCTCATAAGTCGACCGTGACCGATGCAGTCGGGTCGGAAACTCTCTCATGACAGGACGCTCCTGTGTGGAACGCCTCGCCGGGACAGGGGTAGGATCTGGATGTAGGGTTTTGATTCATGGATCGCGCAAACGGAAGCATAATCAAACAAACAACCATGCAAAACCCTCCAAGGATCACAAGTCTAGATGCGTAACGATAGTGAAGGTAAGAAATCATAAACACACCTTTGGGTTCTCCTTGATGACTTCAAACGCGAATAGTGTCACGTTCTCTATAGTTGATCCACGCCTAGAGTTGATCCTAGATCTCCAATCTCCTTGGTGCTAGCCCGCAATGAGAGGAGGGTGAAGGAATCACGCAAAACGAGACAAAAGAAAGGGGCTCGGCCCTTCTTTTGGCCGACGGGGTGAGGGGCGGCGGCAAGGGGCGGCGTCGCTCCTTGTTGCTTGCTCTCTCTCTCCTTTGTTCTCTCCCACTCTTGTTATGTTCTCTTTAGAGCATAAGTTATTGAGGAAGGAAGGAAGGAGGGTCCTTTATATAGTCCAACAACTCCTTGTTAACTACCTAAAGGACTTATTCTAGTCCTACTAGAATTCAATTTAGTCCCTTCCTTGCAAATTAGTCCCTACTAAGTTTGCAAGGGTTTGCAAAGTGATCCTTCTAATTAATTAATCCAATTAATTAATTCCCAAATCTAGTACAACTCTATATAGCGTGTGACCCCATAGGTTCTATCTAGTTGGTAGCAACTATTTGCTAATATGGAGCGGTTTCTAGCAAAACATCCATTCTAGCCAACTAATAGAATAGTCATCTAGAGAACCTTGTACATGTAATTGTCTCATCCCTTTGCCTCCATATCCCGGATTGGACACGAGACATACAAGTCACACTCGTATATCCAATCCCTAGTTTCTCGATCCATGGAATAGCCTTATTCGTGCAAATAACATCAATATCCCATATATTGATTTATTTGAGTCTGGCCAGACATTCTATAAGCACTATCCTTCGAGTGGCCTAGGATATCTACTCCCGTTATGTGGGAGGGGCAAATCCTCTCTACATCCACTACGATCTCTAAGCTTGCTTCTCATTGTATCCAGTACACGCCTTTATAACTACCCAGTCACGGTGTAGCGTTTAACGCTACCAAGATCACAATGATCCACAACTAGAATATCTAGTGAATTCAAGTCTAAGGATGACAATACCATTGTACCCGAGAAGCACTTGTGACTTAACATAACATGTATGTAGCCTTCTCGGTAATGGGTCAATCCAGTGCAACATTCCGTAATGCACACCTATGTGTTGGATCGTGATATCTCCATATCAATCCAACCCCATACTAGTCTATAAATGATTGTCCCATTAATCATTATACTTGACTAGGGATATTTAAGATAAACAACACGATTGTAAATCTAAGGACTTCATTATATTAAATATCCAATAAATAATAAATTAATTTTCTAGCCAAATACAAATTCATACTAAACTAGATTGCCTCTAGGGCATCTATTCCAACAGTCTCCCACTTGCACTAGAGCCAATCTGGCGCATCTCGTATGCCCATACTCCTAGTGTGCCCTTCATGCTTCCACTGCGTGAGAGGCTTTGTAAGCGGGTCTGACAGATTATCATCTGTAGGAATCTTGCATATCCGAACGTCTCCTCTATCGATAATATCTCGAATCAGATGAAACTTCCTGAGCACATGCTTGGACTTCTGGTGCGATCTGGGTTCCTTTGATTGCGCGATCGCCCCAGTGTTGTCACAGAACAACTCCACTGGATCCGCAATGCTAGGGACCACACCAAGTTCAGAAACAAACTTTCTGATCCAAACAGCCTCCTTTGCTGCGCCATTCGCAGCAATGTACTCAGCCTCTGTTGTAGAATCAGCCACCGTCTCTTGCTTGGAACTCTTCCAGCTCACCGCTGCTCCATTCAGGCAAAACACATATCCCGACTGTGATCTAAAGTCATCTCTATCGGTTTGGAAGCTTGCATCAGTGTAACCCCTTACACGCAACTCTTCCTCACCGCCAAACATCAAGAAAGCATCCTTAGTTCTTCTCAAGTACTTTAGGATGTTCTTGACAGCAATCCAGTGACTCTCACCTGGATTGGATTGGTATCTGCTTGTCATACTCAAGGCATATGACACATCTGGTCTAGTACATAACATGGCGTACATGATAGACCCTATGGCCGAGGCATAGGGAATCCTACTCATGCGTTCCTTCTCAATATCATTGGAAGGACAACCACTCTTCGAAAGAGTGATTCCATGTGACATGGGCAAGAATCCCTTCTTGGAATCTTGCATGTTGAACCGTTTCAACACCTTGTCAATATATGTACTTTGACTCAGGCCTAGCAACCTCTTAGATCTATCTCTATAGATCTTTATACCGAGTATATAGGCTGCTTCCCCTAAGTCCTTCATTGAGAAACACTTTCCTAGCCAATCTTTCACAGATTGCAGCATGGGAATGTTGTTTCCAATGAGTAGTATGTCATCCACATACAAGACCAGAAAAGCTACAGAGCTCCCACTAACCTTCTTGTAGACACAAGACTCATCTTCGTTTCTGATGAAGCCAAACTCTTTGACCACTTCATCTAAACGTCGATTCCAACTCCTAGAAGCTTGCTTCAATCCATAAATGGATCGTTGCAGCTTACAGACTTTGTTGGCTTGCTTTGGATCATCAAAACCCTCCGGCTGTATCATATACACGTCCTCGAGGAGATTCCCATAAAGGAATGCTGTTTTGACATCCATCTGCCAAATCTCATAGTCGTAGTATGCTGCAATTGCAAGTAGGATTCGGATGGATTTGGTCATAGCGACTGGTGAAAAGTTTTCATCATAGTCAATACCATGAATCTGTCTGAATCCTTTAGCCACCAATCGGCCCTTATAGGTAATCACATTACCATCCATGTCGATCTTCTTCTTGAAGACCCACTTGCACCCTATGGGTCGCGCCCCATCAGGTGGTTCCACCAAAGTCCATACTTTGTTGGTATACATGGATTCCATCTCGGATCTCATGGCTTCAAGCCACTTCTGTGAGTCTGGGCCATTCATGGCCTCCTCATAGGTAGTAGGCTCATCATCTATGAGCATCGTGTCACCGGAATCAGTCACGAGAAGTCCGTACCTCTCGGGTTCCTGGCGCACTCTACTAGATCTACGAAGCTCTTGTGTTACCTGAACAGGTGGATCTACAACTGCTTGTGATTCCTGTTCATGTTCCATAATCGGTTCAGTGATTTGTGGTTCTTGAACTTCTTCAAGTTCTACATTCCTCCCACTTGCTTCTTTAGAGACAAACTCTCTTTCTAGAAACACGCCGGTCCGAGCAACAAACACTTTGTTCTCGGTTGGATTGTAGAAGTAGTATCCCTTAGTTTCCTTAGGGTAACCCACAAATTTACACTTATCCGATTTAGGCCCTAGCTTGTCTGATTGTAAACGCTTTACATAGACATCGCAGCCCCAAATCATCATGAACGACAGTGTGGGACGCCTCCCACTCCACATCTCATATGGTGTCTTCATGACTGATTTAGATGGAACACGGTTAATGGTGAAAGCTGCACTTAATAGAGCGTAGCCCCAAAATGATAATGGAAGATCGGTTTGACACATCATAGACCGAACCATATCCAATAGGGTTCGATTCCTCCTCTCGGACACACCATTCCATTGTGGCGTTCCGGGTGGAGTGAGTTGGGACACGATCCCACACTCTCTAAGATAGTCGTCAAACTCTTGGCTCAAGTATTCTCCTCCACGATCCGATCGTAGAGCCTTGATACTTTTGCCAAGTTGCTTCTCTACTTCATTCTTGAATTCTTTGAACACTTCAAAGGATTCGGATTTTGCCCTCATAAGGTACACAAATCCATATCTACTGTAATCATCAGTAAATGTAATGAAGTAGACATAACCACCCCTGGCAGGCGTGGCAAATGGCCCACACACATCGGTATGTATGAGCGCCAATTGCTTACTAGTCCTTTCACCTTTCTTATTGAAAGGGGACTTTGTCATTTTTCCCAATAAGCAAGCCTCACATGTCTCATATGATTCAAAATCAAATGAGTCTAGCAATCCATCCTTATGGAGTCTAGATACACGTTTCTCATTTATGTGGCCTAAACGACAATGCCATAAATAAGCAGGATTTAAATCATTTATTTTAATCCGCTTGGTATTAATGTTGTAGACAGGATTGCTTAGATCAAGGACATAAAGTCCATTAAATAATTGCGCACTAAAATAGTGAATATTATTCAAATAAAAGGAACAACAATTGTTCTTTATTGAAATAATAAAACCTTCCTTGTCCAAACAAGAAATAGAAATAATGTTTCTGCTCATAGCAGGCACAAAATAGCAATTATTTAATTCTAAAACTAATCCTGAAGGCAGAGATAGCTCGCACACGCCTATGGCTAACGCAACAACCTTTGCTCCATTCCCAATGCGCAGATCTACCTCCCTTTTAGCCAATCTTTTACTTCTCTTTAGATCCTGCATATTTCGACAAATATGAGATCCACATCCAGTATCTAATACCCATGATGTAGAGACAGTTAAATTGACATCTACAACAAAAATACCTGGTGGTGGTGGAATCACTATTCCAAGCCTCTTGTCCTCCAGATATTTTGGGCAGTTCCTCCTCCAGTGTCCAGGTTGACTGTAGTGGTGACATTCACCCTTAGTCACTACCTTGGCAATGCCACCAACAGGCTTAAGGGCTTGTTCCTTGGTCTTGGCAACTGACTTGCCTTTACCCTTGGAGGAAGAGGCAAACTTTTTGCCCTTTCCTTTATTCACCATCATAATGGCCTTGCCCTTACCCTTGTTGATGCTCTGTTCAGCCGTCCTCAACATGTTGAGCAAATCTGGCAGTGGTTTAACGATCTCGTTCATGTTATAGTTCATAATGAACTGTCCATAACTCTCGGGCAACGATTGCAACACGAGATCGGTTGCCAACTCTTGGCCGACCGGGAACCCAAGCCGGGCGAGATTCTCCAAGTACCCGATCATTCGGAGTACATGGGGTCCCACCGGGTTCCCTTCTGCCAGATGACATTTGAACAGTGCCTTTGAGACCTCATACCTCTCTACCCTCGCCTGCTCTTGGAAGAGCTGCTTTAGATGTTCGATCATATCGACAGCATTCATGTTCTCATGTTGCTTCTAAAGCTCAGAGGTCATGGTGCAAAGCATTAGGCAGGCCGCATCATTAGCGTCATCAACACGCTTTTGATACGCCTTTAAGGCAGCAGGTGTCTGGTTCTCTGGACCTTCTGGAACTTGCTCCTCTATTGCGTACAGTTTCTTCTCTTGCTTGAGAACAATTCTCAAGTTTCTGTACCAATCAAGAAAGTTGGTTCCAGAGAGCTTGTCCTTCTCAAGGACAGATCGTAGGGAATGTTGTGAACTCGATGAGTTGTTTGCCATTTGGAATTCTACAAAAGGAAAATACGCAAGTTTTAGTATTTGTGAATTTTTGACTATATTTAATAATGGCTAGTTTATTAAATATAGCTCCCACTATTTTTCTACGGATTAATAACCCTCAAGATATTAATGCGGAAAATATCCTTATATTTTCTAGTGGGCCAAGATCCATCTTTTCATCTCCTTATGAGCTTGCTTTGGCAAGTAACCCATAATTCGACTACTTCTAGGTAGGAACAATTTCCAATTGCATCCCATATGCAACTCTTGGTTCAACCGGGCAAATAACTCCTTATTTATCCATCCATATGGATAATCTCAATTGATTGCCTCTAGGTTTCTTAATCAAATTAATAGCCTAGTTGTGCTCAACCTCTTATCTAAACAATTGCACACTGTTACGTGCCATCGCATTCCATCATTATGAACCAAGTCGCCATGCTTTGGCACGCACGAACTTGATAAATAATGATGATAATGAGTGTTTAAATAACGAGAAGGCAAGAACACAATATTTAAATTTGAGGGATTTTCAATTTTAATTATTTTGTTGATCAATATCAACTAATCTATCTATTTGAGTTTGGGCACAACTCCAAATAATAGATCCGGGTTGTCTAATTATCTTATTATCCTAATTGCATGCATCATCCATACACCAACCACACAAATAATAAGACAATAAATAAACAACCACAAAACAGAAATTAAACGTGATGTGGATATGGCCTTTTCTAGACTAAGATAATTGCAAGCCAATGGAATTATCTATGAATCCTAAGCAAACACATCTCCATGCGTCTTGATCTTTTGGTCCATCCTTCATAGTCATGTGGAATGCTCCATGCTCCATGCTCCATCTTTTGTGGCTTCTTTGGCTTTGGGCTTCTTTTCTCCAATCTTGGCTAACAATCTACTTTATCTAGCACTAGCTTATATCTATACTAAATAAAATAAATCTCACAAGTTGAGAAAAAAATGGCACGCGGGCCATAAAAACCCTAATTAATTATTACAATTAATTGATCAGCTCGCAGGCCGTAAACCAAACCACAAAATTAAACATCCACATCAAACCACATCCTAAGGCCATATCCAATCACCATGCGATTTGCACATAAACAGTTAAAATCCAATTTTAACGCGCTTGGTCAATTTTAATTGATTTTAGGATTTCTAGGGTTAAAACGGTCCATGGGCCCAACAATCCAATTGCCCGGGCCCAAACAAAGTGAACCATAAGGCCCTAGGGCCGGCCCGGCCCAAAACCCGCAAGCTAGGCCCGCGGGTTAGGGCCGCCCGGCCCCTTAGGGCGCCAATCTTGGGCGGCAAGCAAGGGGGCGGTCCCCTAGGGGGCCGAACCTCCTTATGGAGGTTGTTTCCAAAACAACCTCCTTGCTTGGAGCCCAAGTTTGGTTGTTTCCTTGTTTTGGAAGAACTCCTTCTTCCCCAAGGATGCCCAAACCCTAGATCTAAGATCCTAAAATTTCTTAAACTCACCAATTCATGCATCCAATGCAAAATTGGGTCTTGTTATGATCAAATTATTGACAAATTGCATCCCATGCTTGATTTGTCTTGTTTTACGCGATAAACAACAAATTAAGGTGAAAATAACAAGAATGTAACACATAAACTACGTTTATGCTCTATGACCTGTGGCTCTGATACCACTGTAGGGTTTTGATTCATGGATCACGCAAACGGAAGCATAATCAAACAAACAACCATGCAAAACCCTCCAAGGATCACAAGTCTAGATGCATAACGATAGTGAAGGTAAGAAATCATAAACACACCTTTGGGTTCTCCTTGATGACTTCAAACGCGAATAGTGTCACGTTCTCTATAGTTGATCCACGCCTAGAGTTGATCCTAGATCTCCAATCTCCTTGGTGCTAGCCCGGAATGAGAGGAGGGTGAAGGAATCACGCAAAACGAGACAAAAGAAAGGGGCTCGGCCCTTCTTTTGGCCGACAGGGTGAGGGGCGGCGGCAAGGGGCGGCGTCGCTCCTTGTTGCTTGCTCTCTCTCTCCTTTGTTCTCTCCCACTCTTGTTATGTTCTCTTTAGAGCATAAGTTATTGAGGAAGGAAGGAAGGAGGGTCCTTTATATAGTCCAACAACTCCTTGTTAACTACCTAAAGGACTTATTCTAGTCCTACTAGAATTCAATTTAGTCCCTTCCTTGCAAATTAGTCCCTACTAAGTTTGCAAGGGTTTGCAAAGTGATCCTTCTAATTAATTAATCCAATTAATTAATTCCCAAATCTAGTACAACTCTATATAGCGTGTGACCCCATAGGTTCTATCTAGTTGGTAGCAACTATTTGCTAATATGGAGCGGTTTCTAGCAAAACATCCATTCTAGCCAACTAATAGAATAGTCATCTAGACAACCTTGTACATGTAATTGTCTCATCCCTTTGCCTCCATATCCCGGATTGGACACGAGACATACAAGTCACACTCGTATATCCAATCCCTAGTTTCTCGATCCATGGAATAGCCTTATTCGTGCAAATAACATCAATATCCCATATATTGATTTATTTGAGTCTGGCCAGACATTCTATAAGCACTATCCTTCGAGTGGCCTAGGATATCTACTCCCGTTATGTGGGAGGGGCAAATCCTCTCTACATCCACTACGATCTCTAAGCTTGCTTCTCATTGTATCCAGTACACGCCTTTATAACTACCCAGTCACGGTGTAGCGTTTAACGCTACCAAGATCACAATGATCCACAACTAGAATATCTAGTGAATTCAAGTCTAAGGATGACAATACCATTGTACCCGAGAAGCACTTGTGACTTAACATAACATGTATGTAGCCTTCTCGGTAATGGGTCAATCCAGTGCAACATTCCGTAATGCACACCTATGTGTTGGATCGTGATATCTCCATATCAATCCAACCCCATACTAGTCTATAAATGATTGTCCCATTAATCATTATACTTGACTAGGGATATTTAAGATAAACAACACGATTGTAAATCTAAGGACTTCATTATATTAAATATCCAATAAATAATAAATGAATTTTCTAGCCAAATACAAATTCATACTAAACTAGATTGCCTCTAGGGCATCTATTCCAACACTGGAGCCATGTACTCCTGGGGCGGCTGGTAACTAGAGAGCGGGGTGGGGTCATGGACAGGGCCCCCCCTCGGTCGAGCAGCGCGCCTTCTGGGCGCGGGGGGGGGGGGGGGGGGGGGGTCCAATGTCAGGGTCCGAGGAAGGGACCTGCCCATCCTCGTCCATCGGGTCATCACCCGGCTCATCCTCATCTAAGTCCACAAACGCATCGGCCGGCTCGGGTGCCCTACGGTTTCCCATGGCCCGTCTACCTACTCGCCAAAATGGCCGGAAAGAGGCGGGGTCTAAATCTCGCTCACCCTCGATGACAATCTCATTCAGGGCAGCCAATCGGGTAATCAGGCTGCAAAACCCGAAACCTCGCCGGCTATGCGTGTTGGCTCTCTCTCTAATGTTCGCCCAAATCCGGGCCGCTATGTCGACCCTACGTCGGGTCATGAAGCAGTACACCAGAAGTACCATTTCGTAGGGCAGCTTAGTGATATGCTGAATCCCTACGACCCGGTTCACTCCAAACTCAAACCACCACCGGGCTGGCGGACTCAAAAACGTGCCATGTAGCCTCCCGTTGGTCTCCCAGCGGGCCTCATCCGCCCCCTCACAGAGAGTCCTTAAGAGCTCCTCTTGCGGAGGAGAGTCCTGAACGAGCATATCGTACGCACACTGTCCCTCGAATTCGCCAGGTATGCCATACGCCCAGCGGATTGCGAGGGGCGTCAACCAAATAAACCCCCTACGACAGTATACCCAGTTCGGGTACAACTCTGTCTCCCCGAACTCCTGATAGATTAGGTTACAGAAAAATTCCCTAGTGAGCGCGGAACTAGCCCTCTCGGGGAAGTTCTCTAAGGCACAGCCAAAGAGATCGGGCCGCCTAGCATAATTTCTCATAGCTAACGACATCCTCTCATCATCTACCTCGAACCTATAATCCGGTGTCAACCCTCTGTCTAAAGTCTCTAGATAGTGCAGATGGGCCTGGTAACTCACAAACCGGAAACTATCAAAGTTGGTCTCGGTAATCTGCTCATACGGGATGTCAATGGCAAAAGGCAAACGAAAATCAAACGCCACGGGTCTCTCAAGCCAGTCCATAACAGCAGAAAATTCAGAAATTTAAAAAAAAAAATTTTTTTTTCTTGAAAACGCAGAAAACGCTGTCTAAATGCAGGTACGCAGTCAAAACAGTCAATTACGCAATTTTTTTTTTATATAGCAGATAACGCTGTCAAAATGCAGGTACGCAGTCCAAACAGCTAAATACGCAGCTTAAACAGTTAATTACGCTACCCTATGCTAATTTGCAGTTTAACGGTCAATTACGTAAAAATTGTGTTAAATACGCAAGTAACAGTTAAAAATGCAGAAAAGCATCTAAAAACGCAGTAACAGTCAAAAACAGTCAAGTATGCAGCATGCTAAACCCGGGTACGGGTTGGTACCGAAAACTGAAAAAATAGCGAAAGAAGAAAATTTTGAACCTGAGCACTCGGAGCGAGTCAACGAGTGCAAACAAACTGTCGCCGGAAAATTTTTTCTCGCCGGAAAAAAAAATTCTGACTTGGGCACCTTGTAGGCCTCGCCCTCCTCTTCGACGTTTCTTGTAACACCCCCGATTTCCAGAGGAGCCGGATACCGGGTGGTGCCCTCCGTACAGGGGATTTTACCCTTTCGTACAAGGAGTGGTAACCATAAACAAGTGAAAAGAAACATCCACAACTGATTCATATTACGAAAGTTAACAGTGTTTAACGAAATATAGTTTTGAAACAAAAGTTGACCCTCCGGTTAATTACTAAGCTTTACTAATGCAAGTGAGAACGAGTCGTGATTCCAGCGCGTTGCCCCAAGCTACCAGTCATATACCTGCGGGGGAATTAAAAGACACAAGACCGCAGTTTTTCGAGTATCAGTAAAAACTGAGTGAATAAACAACTTAGCATGTAAAACAGAAGGGCTAGAAAGGTTACGGGGTTGTATTTGAAATAGTTCGAATAGTAACAGAGTATAAGTATAAACATCAGAGTAAAGACTTGAGCTGTTTTCAGAAATATAAGTACGAGTAGCAAATTTGTTTATCGATATATTCACACGTTTCCAAACGTGAAATGAAACAAGTCATTATAAATTTGCAGTGACCAGGAGAGACCAGAGTAAATAGAAACAGATGATACTGGCGTATAGGGGGGTTCTGATGACCCAACCTCTCTGCCAAGCGTTATGGACGATTCGTCCCGCTAGTCATCATACAAGCAGCTACTAGACCTTAAGTGTCGACACCCCCTTAAGATTGTAAGTCAGAAGAGTAGTACTAGAATGCTGGACCCCAGCCTACGGCGAAAGGAGTCGGAGCACACGGAGTCCCCATTTTAGGGATCTTAGCCCAAGGAATCTAAACCCAGAGGCACACGGAGTCCCCATTTTAGGGATCATAGCCCAAGGAATCTAAACCCAAGAGGCACACGGAGTCCCCATTTTAGGGACCGAGCCCAAGGAATCTGAACCTGAGAGGCACACGGAGTCCCCATTTTAGGGACCAGGCCCAAGGAATCTAAACCTGATATAAGTATCATAGCTGGTTCCGGTACATGCGATTCTTTCACTTTACGTTATTAATGAATTCTGACGGTGTGACATTTGAGCAATAAGTTTGTCGATTTGAATACAAGTGACGGTTTAAAAGCAGTACGACAGGCTTAGAAATTTCAGAATAAAGTATGACAGTTGTTTTCAAATAAACAAGTGTATCACATGAAAGAGCTAGGCACGGAAGACGAAGAAGGTAAGCTCACATGTATATTTTGAGACGTGAAATAAAAATCACATTTTGACACGGAAGAAGATAAGCGCGCAACGCTAAGCATGAATACTCACACGTATATTTTGAGACATGAAATAAAATCACATTTTGACACGAAGGGAGATAAGCACGCAAGGCTAAGCATGGATACTCACCGTGAGAGCCAAAAGGGTGCTAGCTGGTCCTCTACGCGTAAACGACGTCCGAGTCAACTAGCTTATCGAAAGCAGGCTCTACAATCAAACACATATAGTCCTAATTACAAGCAAGTTCGATCGACAAACGAATGACGGTGCACGTGTCCTATTTGACATGCAAGCGAAAGCCCTAAATAATTATAACACCTAACTTATTATTTGATAATTAAACTATTAGTTGCTAAAAGCCAGAAGTCTTCCAAAATGATTTCAAGAAATTTAAATGATTAAGCTTAAGAATGTTAAACTATTTAATACTCTATTCACGATATCTAGAAACTAAATTAAAATTAGATTTTCAATTTAAAAGTAACTCTTATAATTGCAAAAGCGATATTTCTAATTAAATAAATTATTTCTTAATATTTTAAAATTGCAATTTCATTTACAAACATTTTTCGTAACTTTAATAAAGACAATATTTAACTAAACATATCTATTTATTTGTAAAAACTAATAATATCGATAAATGTGAACATTTAAAAAACACACTATTTATTTACTTAAACAAAATTGACAAATTATTTAATATGTAAAACAATATTATTTATCTATTATATAGTTCAACGTATATACACAATATATTTTATGAACACAATATAGTTAAACGTATATACACAATAGATTTTATGAACTTTATCTTTCATGAAAATAAATTATAATTAATCAAGTAGTAGCATATGCTAATTTGCGAAAATAATACGTTACAAAAATGTCATAACATTTATTTATTAATTTGATATATAATTGATAAAGTTTAAATAACATATAAACTAATTAACTAGAAACTAATAATATTGAATAAATCAGAGATTACGAAATACAAATGGTCACCCTAGAGTTTGACAAAGTACAAACAGCCCCCACCCCTAGGTTCTAGAAAAGACAAAACAACCCCCTTGAAGGAACACAATCGGCAAACACATTTGCTCCTCAACCCACTCAATCGAAACATAAATTTGTGCTAACAACATGTGATTTTGATGATGAAAAACAATTCAATAGGTGATTTTGAGCTTACCCACTCCAAGAATTGAGAAAAACGGCGGAGAAACGAGGTGTTCAAGGTCGCCGCGGCGGGTTCGGCGGCGGCGATTGGCGGTGCTGCTCCGGCTGCCTTCGGGCTTCGCTCAGAGGCTCTTCGTGCTCCTCGGGAGCTCGGGAACGCGTAGAGACCAAGAAAAGAGGCTGGGTGTTGCCCGGTTAGTTGGGCTCGACCTCGTCGCCGGAAACAATGGTGACGACGGCGGTGTTGGATTGGGTCGATGCTACTGCTGCTTCGGCTGCTGCTGTTTCTGATGTTGTTGCTGCTTCTGCCTCGTCCGGCGAGGTCAGAGAGGGGAGACAGAGAGCGCGAGACAGAGAGGAGGAGTTGTAAGTGGTGGTGTTGGCGGTGATGTTGGTGGTCGGAGGTGGTTGGTTCGGGAGTAGTGTGTGTTCCTGCTGGGTTTTCTTCTCGACAAAAACAGAGGAGAAGAGAGGACGAGACAGAATATGGAGGCAGAGGTGATGGTGGTGGAATGGTAGTTGGTTGTTTGGTGGTTGCCACCGGTGATGGAGGTGGTGGTTATGGTTGTTGCCGCTGCTGCGGCTGTTTCTCCTGGTTCTGGTGAATTCGAGAGAGGGCAAAGAGAGGGTGAGGGAGTGGCTGAGAGAGAGGAGTTAGGTGGTGGTGTTTGCCGTTGGTAATGGTGGTGGTGGCTGGGTTTGTTTCTCGGAGAAAACAGAGAGAAACAGAGGGAGTTGAGGGGTTTGTGAGGGTGTTGAAAGTTGTAGTTGATGTCTTTGTTGTTGTTGTTGTGTTCGAAGAGAAGGTGATGTTGATGTGAGGAGGAGTAGGAGGTACAACAGGAGGTGTAGGTGACTAGGTGGCAGTAGAGATAATGGGTGGTGATGGTGATGGTGATGGTGATGGTGCAAGGAGTAGGGTGGTGATAGGGGCGGCTAAATCAGAGGGAGTGTCGGGAGAGAAAGAAGAAAAAGAACGAAGGTGAATAAGAGAAACTTATACGGTGTGGCACGGGCTCGGATGACGCGGTGGTTCGGGTACGCGACGAGTAATTGAAACGTGACAAAACTAATAAAACACGACTATAAATTTACACGCTTTAAACAAACGATTTTGAATATAAAAAAAAAAAAATAATAATAATTTGACTGATAAATATAAACTTGACAGGTAAAAGTAAATTAGACCGACAAACGATATCTGACTATCTATAACGGAGTTTGACTGATAGAAACTAAATATTTACTGGCAAAATAAATTTTGATTATTAAAATTAGTTTAACTGATATACAAATGAGTTTGACTAATAAAATTAAGTTCGACTAATACTTTTAATAGAGGTTCAAATGTTGATTTTAAGAAAACTCGTCAACGCTTTTCTTTTAGTAAAAATTTACCAAACGATTAGTTGAAATTTATAAATGACTTATTATTGAAAATAAGATAAATTTGTTTAAAAATAATTTATAACAATAATCTAGCTTATCAAAATAATTGTAAATGAACAAGTAGTTAATCACTACGAAATCAAATCACGCATGATATCTATAACGTCTTAAACGACTAACAGTACTAATATCAAACAATACGATTGTCGCGTTCTCATAATAACTATGACATATAAAATTACTAATATAACCCTAGCGCAAAATACGGGTTATTACATCCTTCCCTCCTTAGACTAAGCTTCGTCCTCGAAGCTTTAACTCGGTGCTAGGACTTAGGGGTCTCTATTTAAGTCATAGCTAGTGAAACGACAATTAACAAGCGAATGAATGCAGGGACAAAACAGGGTCGTTACATCTTCCCCCACTTAGGACTGAGATTCGTCCTCGAAGCTCAAAGGGTTTCTAAAAGTCTCTATGGGTTTCTAATATGACGCGAAAAGCAAGATGATTGTTGAAATATAGTGTACTTGTCACCACTTCTGTTGTGGTTCCCCTACTGATCAGCGACGCTATTCCTGAAATTGTTGTTACTACTGCGGATTTGATTTCCCCCATTGTTGTTGTTCTTTTGGAATTTATTCCCATTCTGATTATGTCGATTTCCTTGGCATTGTTGTCTATTTCCTCGGTAGTTATGTCCTCGACGATTCTCTGCTTCCATCCTCCGCCTACAGTCAGGAGATATGTGGCCTTTGATGCCACAAAACTTACAAGACATGGCTACACCTTCGCAAGTGTATCCCCGGTGATAGCGACCACACTTGTTGCAATTTCGAGTAGGCCTCGCCATCTGCTGGTTCTGATTCTCTCCACCATTACCAGTTCTGAATCGCTTGTCCCCTCGTTGGTTGATGCTTCCTCCTTGGCCATAGCTGCTATTTCCTTGACCTTCCAGCTTCCTTTTTCCCAACTGTTGAGTTAGCGCCTGATCGACTCTCCATATGTTCGCTGCTACTCCATAGGCTTCTGACAAGGTGTCATAGCCTCTAGTGAGCATGATCCTCTGTATTTCGTGCTTCAGCCCTGCTATAAAGCGGGTAACCATGCGCCCTTCCGTTGGCACTGTGTCCTCTGCAAAACGTGCTAACTCCACGAACTTGTCATAGTAGTCCGTCACTGAGCCATCCCCCTGCTTTAGCGCGATGAATTCTTCGTATTTCTGTTCTTTGACATGCTCCGGATAGAAGTTTTTCCTCATGGCAGCCTTCATTGCCTCCCAGTTGAAGTCTTCCTGAGCTACGAGCCTTGCTCGATTAGTTGTCCACCAGTTATCGGCCTTGTCCTTAAAATAGAAAGCCGCCTCATTGACCTTGCGGACTTCGGGACATTCCATTGTATGGAAGATTTTATCGAAGTCCCTGATCCAGTTTTCGAGCAGTGCTGGATCCTCTTTCCCATAGAAGTTGCTCGGGTTCCTCTGAGCTATCTTCTTAGCCCAGTCTGGTTCCCGTTCATTGGCAACATTGCTTGGATTGTTCATAGCCTGAAAGAACTTTCCCATCTGATTGAACAACTGAGCCACTTGCGGGTTCACTGCTTCTACTCCTTCCATTTGTACTGATGTGCTTTCTTCTCGCGTAGCGGTCTAGCGGTCCTAGGTCCTATACGATTGCTTATCGATTACGTGATGCGGGTGTATGCAGGTTGGTACGATAGGAACAATGCACACAAAAACGGTTCTAACCGTGCAAGAGAACATCACATAGATAGGTATGACATTGCATTTAATATACGCGAAATCCGAGTATAAAGCTCTTACAAGTAGGATCATATAAATCGAAGTGCGAGTGCACGACCATACCATTATCACAGACAGACGGTAAAACACCATGAAGTCAAGTAAGCAAGAAATATACAAATGTAAGATATAGCATTCCAGAACAAAAGGATGAGGGTGGGTGGGATAGACCCCCAATCAGTCACTGGTCATTTGAGCTCGTAATAAGCACTGAGGCTTGAAAATAGAAAGAACGTAAAGACAAGTAACCCACATGAGTTATGCATGCGAGGATAAACAAGAGACAAAACCCATAACGCCCGGCTTATTCAGATTTTACTTTCTTGTTTATCTTGCCCTATCGATTTAAAGTTCAAGTTCAATCTTAGCTTTAGTTACTTTCAAAAATCTTAGTTTTAAGCGTTTTCTCCCTACAGTCCTACTGGATGTCACTGCTCTGATACCAACTGTAACACCCCCGATTTCCAGAGGAGCCGGATACCGGGTGGTGCCCTCCGTACAGGGGATTTTACCCTTTCGTACAAGGAGTGGTAACCATAAACAAGTGAAAAGAAACATCCACAACTGATTCATATTACGAAAGTTAACAGTGTTTAACGAAATATAGTTTTGAAACAAAAGTTGACCCTCCGGTTAATTACTAAGCTTTACTAATGCAAGTGAGAACGAGTCGTGATTCCAGCGCGTTGCCCCAAGCTACCAGTCATATACCTGCGGGGGAATTAAAAGACACAAGACCGCAGTTTTTCGAGTATCAGTAAAAACTGAGTGAATAAACAACTTAGCATGTAAAACAGAAGGGCTAGAAAGGTTACGGGGTTGTATTTGAAATAGTTCGAATAGTAACAGAGTATAAGTATAAACATCAGAGTAAAGACTTGAGCTGTTTTCAGAAATATAAGTACGAGTAGCAAATTTGTTTATCGATATATTCACACGTTTCCAAACGTGAAATGAAACAAGTCATTATAAATTTGCAGTGACCAGGAGAGACCAGAGTAAATAGAAACAGATGATACTGGCGTATAGGGGGGTTCTGATGACCCAACCTCTCTGCCAAGCGTTATGGACGATTCGTCCCGCTAGTCATCATACAAGCAGCTACTAGACCTTAAGTGTCGACACCCCCTTAAGATTGTAAGTCAGAAGAGTAGTACTAGAATGCTGGACCCCAGCCTACGGCGAAAGGAGTCGGAGCACACGGAGTCCCCATTTTAGGGATCTTAGCCCAAGGAATCTAAACCCAGAGGCACACGGAGTCCCCATTTTAGGGATCATAGCCCAAGGAATCTAAACCCAAGAGGCACACGGAGTCCCCATTTTAGGGACCGAGCCCAAGGAATCTGAACCTGAGAGGCACACGGAGTCCCCATTTTAGGGACCAGGCCCAAGGAATCTAAACCTGATATAAGTATCATAGCTGGTTCCGGTACATGCGATTCTTTCACTTTACGTTATTAATGAATTCTGACGGTGTGACATTTGAGCAATAAGTTTGTCGATTTGAATACAAGTGACGGTTTAAAAGCAGTACGACAGGCTTAGAAATTTCAGAATAAAGTATGACAGTTGTTTTCAAATAAACAAGTGTATCACATGAAAGAGCTAGGCACGGAAGACGAAGAAGGTAAGCTCACATGTATATTTTGAGACGTGAAATAAAAATCACATTTTGACACGGAAGAAGATAAGCGCGCAACGCTAAGCATGAATACTCACACGTATATTTTGAGACATGAAATAAAATCACATTTTGACACGAAGGGAGATAAGCACGCAAGGCTAAGCATGGATACTCACCGTGAGAGCCAAAAGGGTGCTAGCTGGTCCTCTACGCGTAAACGACGTCCGAGTCAACTAGCTTATCGAAAGCAGGCTCTACAATCAAACACATATAGTCCTAATTACAAGCAAGTTCGATCGACAAACGAATGACGGTGCACGTGTCCTATTTGACATGCAAGCGAAAGCCCTAAATAATTATAACACCTAACTTATTATTTGATAATTAAACTATTAGTTGCTAAAAGCCAGAAGTCTTCCAAAATGATTTCAAGAAATTTAAATGATTAAGCTTAAGAATGTTAAACTATTTAATACTCTATTCACGATATCTAGAAACTAAATTAAAATTAGATTTTCAATTTAAAAGTAACTCTTATAATTGCAAAAGCGATATTTCTAATTAAATAAATTATTTCTTAATATTTTAAAATTGCAATTTCATTTACAAACATTTTTCGTAACTTTAATAAAGACAATATTTAACTAAACATATCTATTTATTTGTAAAAACTAATAATATCGATAAATGTGAACATTTAAAAAACACACTATTTATTTACTTAAACAAAATTGACAAATTATTTAATATGTAAAACAATATTATTTATCTATTATATAGTTCAACGTATATACACAATATATTTTATGAACACAATATAGTTAAACGTATATACACAATAGATTTTATGAACTTTATCTTTCATGAAAATAAATTATAATTAATCAAGTAGTAGCATATGCTAATTTGCGAAAATAATACGTTACAAAAATGTCATAACATTTATTTATTAATTTGATATATAATTGATAAAGTTTAAATAACATATAAACTAATTAACTAGAAACTAATAATATTGAATAAATCAGAGATTACGAAATACAAATGGTCACCCTAGAGTTTGACAAAGTACAAACAGCCCCCACCCCTAGGTTCTAGAAAAGACAAAACAACCCCCTTGAAGGAACACAATCGGCAAACACATTTGCTCCTCAACCCACTCAATCGAAACATAAATTTGTGCTAACAACATGTGATTTTGATGATGAAAAACAATTCAATAGGTGATTTTGAGCTTACCCACTCCAAGAATTGAGAAAAACGGCGGAGAAACGAGGTGTTCAAGGTCGCCGCGGCGGGTTCGGCGGCGGCGATTGGCGGTGCTGCTCCGGCTGCCTTCGGGCTTCGCTCAGAGGCTCTTCGTGCTCCTCGGGAGCTCGGGAACGCGTAGAGACCAAGAAAAGAGGCTGGGTGTTGCCCGGTTAGTTGGGCTCGACCTCGTCGCCGGAAACAATGGTGACGACGGCGGTGTTGGATTGGGTCGATGCTACTGCTGCTTCGGCTGCTGCTGTTTCTGATGTTGTTGCTGCTTCTGCCTCGTCCGGCGAGGTCAGAGAGGGGAGACAGAGAGCGCGAGACAGAGAGGAGGAGTTGTAAGTGGTGGTGTTGGCGGTGATGTTGGTGGTCGGAGGTGGTTGGTTCGGGAGTAGTGTGTGTTCCTGCTGGGTTTTCTTCTCGACAAAAACAGAGGAGAAGAGAGGACGAGACAGAATATGGAGGCAGAGGTGATGGTGGTGGAATGGTAGTTGGTTGTTTGGTGGTTGCCACCGGTGATGGAGGTGGTGGTTATGGTTGTTGCCGCTGCTGCGGCTGTTTCTCCTGGTTCTGGTGAATTCGAGAGAGGGCAAAGAGAGGGTGAGGGAGTGGCTGAGAGAGAGGAGTTAGGTGGTGGTGTTTGCCGTTGGTAATGGTGGTGGTGGCTGGGTTTGTTTCTCGGAGAAAACAGAGAGAAACAGAGGGAGTTGAGGGGTTTGTGAGGGTGTTGAAAGTTGTAGTTGATGTCTTTGTTGTTGTTGTTGTGTTCGAAGAGAAGGTGATGTTGATGTGAGGAGGAGTAGGAGGTACAACAGGAGGTGTAGGTGACTAGGTGGCAGTAGAGATAATGGGTGGTGATGGTGATGGTGATGGTGATGGTGCAAGGAGTAGGGTGGTGATAGGGGCGGCTAAATCAGAGGGAGTGTCGGGAGAGAAAGAAGAAAAAGAACGAAGGTGAATAAGAGAAACTTATACGGTGTGGCACGGGCTCGGATGACGCGGTGGTTCGGGTACGCGACGAGTAATTGAAACGTGACAAAACTAATAAAACACGACTATAAATTTACACGCTTTAAACAAACGATTTTGAATATAAAAAAAAAAAAATAATAATAATTTGACTGATAAATATAAACTTGACAGGTAAAAGTAAATTAGACCGACAAACGATATCTGACTATCTATAACGGAGTTTGACTGATAGAAACTAAATATTTACTGGCAAAATAAATTTTGATTATTAAAATTAGTTTAACTGATATACAAATGAGTTTGACTAATAAAATTAAGTTCGACTAATACTTTTAATAGAGGTTCAAATGTTGATTTTAAGAAAACTCGTCAACGCTTTTCTTTTAGTAAAAATTTACCAAACGATTAGTTGAAATTTATAAATGACTTATTATTGAAAATAAGATAAATTTGTTTAAAAATAATTTATAACAATAATCTAGCTTATCAAAATAATTGTAAATGAACAAGTAGTTAATCACTACGAAATCAAATCACGCATGATATCTATAACGTCTTAAACGACTAACAGTACTAATATCAAACAATACGATTGTCGCGTTCTCATAATAACTATGACATATAAAATTACTAATATAACCCTAGCGCAAAATACGGGTTATTACATCCTTCCCTCCTTAGACTAAGCTTCGTCCTCGAAGCTTTAACTCGGTGCTAGGACTTAGGGGTCTCTATTTAAGTCATAGCTAGTGAAACGACAATTAACAAGCGAATGAATGCAGGGACAAAACAGGGTCGTTACATCTTCCCCCACTTAGGACTGAGATTCGTCCTCGAAGCTCAAAGGGTTTCTAAAAGTCTCTATGGGTTTCTAATATGACGCGAAAAGCAAGATGATTGTTGAAATATAGTGTACTTGTCACCACTTCTGTTGTGGTTCCCCTACTGATCAGCGACGCTATTCCTGAAATTGTTGTTACTACTGCGGATTTGATTTCCCCCATTGTTGTTGTTCTTTTGGAATTTATTCCCATTCTGATTATGTCGATTTCCTTGGCATTGTTGTCTATTTCCTCGGTAGTTATGTCCTCGACGATTCTCTGCTTCCATCCTCCGCCTACAGTCAGGAGATATGTGGCCTTTGATGCCACAAAACTTACAAGACATGGCTACACCTTCGCAAGTGTATCCCCGGTGATAGCGACCACACTTGTTGCAATTTCGAGTAGGCCTCGCCATCTGCTGGTTCTGATTCTCTCCACCATTACCAGTTCTGAATCGCTTGTCCCCTCGTTGGTTGATGCTTCCTCCTTGGCCATAGCTGCTATTTCCTTGACCTTCCAGCTTCCTTTTTCCCAACTGTTGAGTTAGCGCCTGATCGACTCTCCATATGTTCGCTGCTACTCCATAGGCTTCTGACAAGGTGTCATAGCCTCTAGTGAGCATGATCCTCTGTATTTCGTGCTTCAGCCCTGCTATAAAGCGGGTAACCATGCGCCCTTCCGTTGGCACTGTGTCCTCTGCAAAACGTGCTAACTCCACGAACTTGTCATAGTAGTCCGTCACTGAGCCATCCCCCTGCTTTAGCGCGATGAATTCTTCGTATTTCTGTTCTTTGACATGCTCCGGATAGAAGTTTTTCCTCATGGCAGCCTTCATTGCCTCCCAGTTGAAGTCTTCCTGAGCTACGAGCCTTGCTCGATTAGTTGTCCACCAGTTATCGGCCTTGTCCTTAAAATAGAAAGCCGCCTCATTGACCTTGCGGACTTCGGGACATTCCATTGTATGGAAGATTTTATCGAAGTCCCTGATCCAGTTTTCGAGCAGTGCTGGATCCTCTTTCCCATAGAAGTTGCTCGGGTTCCTCTGAGCTATCTTCTTAGCCCAGTCTGGTTCCCGTTCATTGGCAACATTGCTTGGATTGTTCATAGCCTGAAAGAACTTTCCCATCTGATTGAACAACTGAGCCACTTGCGGGTTCACTGCTTCTACTCCTTCCATTTGTACTGATGTGCTTTCTTCTCGCGTAGCGGTCTAGCGGTCCTAGGTCCTATACGATTGCTTATCGATTACGTGATGCGGGTGTATGCAGGTTGGTACGATAGGAACAATGCACACAAAAACGGTTCTAACCGTGCAAGAGAACATCACATAGATAGGTATGACATTGCATTTAATATACGCGAAATCCGAGTATAAAGCTCTTACAAGTAGGATCATATAAATCGAAGTGCGAGTGCACGACCATACCATTATCACAGACAGACGGTAAAACACCATGAAGTCAAGTAAGCAAGAAATATACAAATGTAAGATATAGCATTCCAGAACAAAAGGATGAGGGTGGGTGGGATAGACCCCCAATCAGTCACTGGTCATTTGAGCTCGTAATAAGCACTGAGGCTTGAAAATAGAAAGAACGTAAAGACAAGTAACCCACATGAGTTATGCATGCGAGGATAAACAAGAGACAAAACCCATAACGCCCGGCTTATTCAGATTTTACTTTCTTGTTTATCTTGCCCTATCGATTTAAAGTTCAAGTTCAATCTTAGCTTTAGTTACTTTCAAAAATCTTAGTTTTAAGCGTTTTCTCCCTACAGTCCTACTGGATGTCACTGCTCTGATACCAACTGTAACACCCCCGATTTCCAGAGGAGCCGGATACCGGGTGGTGCCCTCCGTACAGGGGATTTTACCCTTTCGTACAAGGAGTGGTAACCATAAACAAGTGAAAAGAAACATCCACAACTGATTCATATTACGAAAGTTAACAGTGTTTAACGAAATATAGTTTTGAAACAAAAGTTGACCCTCCGGTTAATTACTAAGCTTTACTAATGCAAGTGAGAACGAGTCGTGATTCCAGCGCGTTGCCCCAAGCTACCAGTCATATACCTGCGGGGGAATTAAAAGACACAAGACCGCAGTTTTTCGAGTATCAGTAAAAACTGAGTGAATAAACAACTTAGCATGTAAAACAGAAGGGCTAGAAAGGTTACGGGGTTGTATTTGAAATAGTTCGAATAGTAACAGAGTATAAGTATAAACATCAGAGTAAAGACTTGAGCTGTTTTCAGAAATATAAGTACGAGTAGCAAATTTGTTTATCGATATATTCACACGTTTCCAAACGTGAAATGAAACAAGTCATTATAAATTTGCAGTGACCAGGAGAGACCAGAGTAAATAGAAACAGATGATACTGGCGTATAGGGGGGTTCTGATGACCCAACCTCTCTGCCAAGCGTTATGGACGATTCGTCCCGCTAGTCATCATACAAGCAGCTACTAGACCTTAAGTGTCGACACCCCCTTAAGATTGTAAGTCAGAAGAGTAGTACTAGAATGCTGGACCCCAGCCTACGGCGAAAGGAGTCGGAGCACACGGAGTCCCCATTTTAGGGATCTTAGCCCAAGGAATCTAAACCCAGAGGCACACGGAGTCCCCATTTTAGGGATCATAGCCCAAGGAATCTAAACCCAAGAGGCACACGGAGTCCCCATTTTAGGGACCGAGCCCAAGGAATCTGAACCTGAGAGGCACACGGAGTCCCCATTTTAGGGACCAGGCCCAAGGAATCTAAACCTGATATAAGTATCATAGCTGGTTCCGGTACATGCGATTCTTTCACTTTACGTTATTAATGAATTCTGACGGTGTGACATTTGAGCAATAAGTTTGTCGATTTGAATACAAGTGACGGTTTAAAAGCAGTACGACAGGCTTAGAAATTTCAGAATAAAGTATGACAGTTGTTTTCAAATAAACAAGTGTATCACATGAAAGAGCTAGGCACGGAAGACGAAGAAGGTAAGCTCACATGTATATTTTGAGACGTGAAATAAAAATCACATTTTGACACGGAAGAAGATAAGCGCGCAACGCTAAGCATGAATACTCACACGTATATTTTGAGACATGAAATAAAATCACATTTTGACACGAAGGGAGATAAGCACGCAAGGCTAAGCATGGATACTCACCGTGAGAGCCAAAAGGGTGCTAGCTGGTCCTCTACGCGTAAACGACGTCCGAGTCAACTAGCTTATCGAAAGCAGGCTCTACAATCAAACACATATAGTCCTAATTACAAGCAAGTTCGATCGACAAACGAATGACGGTGCACGTGTCCTATTTGACATGCAAGCGAAAGCCCTAAATAATTATAACACCTAACTTATTATTTGATAATTAAACTATTAGTTGCTAAAAGCCAGAAGTCTTCCAAAATGATTTCAAGAAATTTAAATGATTAAGCTTAAGAATGTTAAACTATTTAATACTCTATTCACGATATCTAGAAACTAAATTAAAATTAGATTTTCAATTTAAAAGTAACTCTTATAATTGCAAAAGCGATATTTCTAATTAAATAAATTATTTCTTAATATTTTAAAATTGCAATTTCATTTACAAACATTTTTCGTAACTTTAATAAAGACAATATTTAACTAAACATATCTATTTATTTGTAAAAACTAATAATATCGATAAATGTGAACATTTAAAAAACACACTATTTATTTACTTAAACAAAATTGACAAATTATTTAATATGTAAAACAATATTATTTATCTATTATATAGTTCAACGTATATACACAATATATTTTATGAACACAATATAGTTAAACGTATATACACAATAGATTTTATGAACTTTATCTTTCATGAAAATAAATTATAATTAATCAAGTAGTAGCATATGCTAATTTGCGAAAATAATACGTTACAAAAATGTCATAACATTTATTTATTAATTTGATATATAATTGATAAAGTTTAAATAACATATAAACTAATTAACTAGAAACTAATAATATTGAATAAATCAGAGATTACGAAATACAAATGGTCACCCTAGAGTTTGACAAAGTACAAACAGCCCCCACCCCTAGGTTCTAGAAAAGACAAAACAACCCCCTTGAAGGAACACAATCGGCAAACACATTTGCTCCTCAACCCACTCAATCGAAACATAAATTTGTGCTAACAACATGTGATTTTGATGATGAAAAACAATTCAATAGGTGATTTTGAGCTTACCCACTCCAAGAATTGAGAAAAACGGCGGAGAAACGAGGTGTTCAAGGTCGCCGCGGCGGGTTCGGCGGCGGCGATTGGCGGTGCTGCTCCGGCTGCCTTCGGGCTTCGCTCAGAGGCTCTTCGTGCTCCTCGGGAGCTCGGGAACGCGTAGAGACCAAGAAAAGAGGCTGGGTGTTGCCCGGTTAGTTGGGCTCGACCTCGTCGCCGGAAACAATGGTGACGACGGCGGTGTTGGATTGGGTCGATGCTACTGCTGCTTCGGCTGCTGCTGTTTCTGATGTTGTTGCTGCTTCTGCCTCGTCCGGCGAGGTCAGAGAGGGGAGACAGAGAGCGCGAGACAGAGAGGAGGAGTTGTAAGTGGTGGTGTTGGCGGTGATGTTGGTGGTCGGAGGTGGTTGGTTCGGGAGTAGTGTGTGTTCCTGCTGGGTTTTCTTCTCGACAAAAACAGAGGAGAAGAGAGGACGAGACAGAATATGGAGGCAGAGGTGATGGTGGTGGAATGGTAGTTGGTTGTTTGGTGGTTGCCACCGGTGATGGAGGTGGTGGTTATGGTTGTTGCCGCTGCTGCGGCTGTTTCTCCTGGTTCTGGTGAATTCGAGAGAGGGCAAAGAGAGGGTGAGGGAGTGGCTGAGAGAGAGGAGTTAGGTGGTGGTGTTTGCCGTTGGTAATGGTGGTGGTGGCTGGGTTTGTTTCTCGGAGAAAACAGAGAGAAACAGAGGGAGTTGAGGGGTTTGTGAGGGTGTTGAAAGTTGTAGTTGATGTCTTTGTTGTTGTTGTTGTGTTCGAAGAGAAGGTGATGTTGATGTGAGGAGGAGTAGGAGGTACAACAGGAGGTGTAGGTGACTAGGTGGCAGTAGAGATTAGGGGTGAGCAAAACTCGCCCAAACCGGCCGCCCCAAACCGGTCTGCATCAAACCGGTCCGAATTTAACACCCGTTTAAGTTACTTGATTGGGTATGGGTATAAAATTGCAAACCCGAACTAACGTTGATTGATCATGGGTTTGAAGTTGGAAAAACCGATTAAACCCGGTCCGGTCCGATTAAAATTTTATATGAAAAATTTACATATTACTAGTTAGATAATACCGTCCAAGTAAACTTTTTATACGAACGGACAATAGTTTTAGTTGATTTTTCTCAACTTATGCATTAATATCATTTTCTCCATCAATTATAATGTCATATTCGGCTTTGTTATGTATTAGTAAGATTGAAAAATGTATATTTTTCCGATTTGCACTAAATATGTCTTGTTCATAGACATAAAGTTTGCTAACGGTTCAACATTTTGAACCCGTCTAAACCCGGCCGAACCGGTCCGAGTCGAAAGGCTTGATCGGGTTTGGGTTTGTCGACTACTTGATTGGGTTTGGGTATCGATATGACAAACCCGGAATCATTGGGTTGGGTAGGAAACAAAGCCCTCACCCGCCCAACCCGGTCCGTGCTCTGCCCTAGTAGAGATAATGGGTGGTGATGGTGATGGTGATGGTGATGGTGCAAGGAGTAGGGTGGTGATAGGGGCGGCTAAATCAGAGGGAGTGTCGGGAGAGAAAGAAGAAAAAGAACGAAGGTGAATAAGAGAAACTTATACGGTGTGGCACGGGCTCGGATGACGCGGTGGTTCGGGTACGCGACGAGTAATTGAAACGTGACAAAACTAATAAAACACGACTATAAATTTACACGCTTTAAACAAACGATTTTGAATATAAAAAAAAAAAAATAATAATAATTTGACTGATAAATATAAACTTGACAGGTAAAAGTAAATTAGACCGACAAACGATATCTGACTATCTATAACGGAGTTTGACTGATAGAAACTAAATATTTACTGGCAAAATAAATTTTGATTATTAAAATTAGTTTAACTGATATACAAATGAGTTTGACTAATAAAATTAAGTTCGACTAATACTTTTAATAGAGGTTCAAATGTTGATTTTAAGAAAACTCGTCAACGCTTTTCTTTTAGTAAAAATTTACCAAACGATTAGTTGAAATTTATAAATGACTTATTATTGAAAATAAGATAAATTTGTTTAAAAATAATTTATAACAATAATCTAGCTTATCAAAATAATTGTAAATGAACAAGTAGTTAATCACTACGAAATCAAATCACGCATGATATCTATAACGTCTTAAACGACTAACAGTACTAATATCAAACAATACGATTGTCGCGTTCTCATAATAACTATGACATATAAAATTACTAATATAACCCTAGCGCAAAATACGGGTTATTACATTTCTCCTTTGTGTTTTCTCAAATTTCGACCCGAAGCCAACGAATCTGGAGCTTTTCTTCAAATTTTTTCACAAATTTTGACTTGACCCCCACACCAATTCGGACACTGTTTTGCAGCTTCAACTACACCAAAATGATCCAGTTCTCACGAGGATCCCAAAAACGTGCTCGGTTTTTGATTTGGTGAAATTTGAACTTTTGAAGGTGGAGAGAAAATGAGGAAAGAGGAAGCTTCAAAACACCAACAATGGAGGACAATGGTTACTGAACCCGTCCATATAGTTGTGCTAAATAATTGGCACTTTTCGAAAATTGCAAAAAACTCCCCCCAAGTTTGGTGAAATGGCATTTTGGCCCCTAAGGTTTGGGAAGCTGCACTTGCCTCCCCCTGCTGCGTGGCATTCTAGCTGGGCTGCGTAACTGGGCCGCGTGTTTGGGCCGGCTGCGTGGCTGGTCCACTTCAATTTTTTTTTCTTCTGGCCTGCGTATTTGGCCTTGTGGGCTGCGTAATTGGCCTTTGGGCCAGCGTAGTTATAATATTATTATTATTATTATTATTATTATTTATTATTTCTGCGTAATTGGCCTGCTGGGCTGCGTAACTAGCCTTTTGGGCCAGTTTTTTCTGTACTTCTTTGAATGCGTGTCGGACCTCTCGATTTTGACCCGCACATTTTTTGCTTAAAATTTCCTGCACAAACTTGTCTACCCATTAACACACACTCATCTCGCCTCTCTGAAAATTCAGAACGTAAAAATAAAAACTGTAATAAATAAATAATTAACGTAATCCGATGGGTTGCCTCCCACCAAGCGCTTGTGATTTACGGTCGACGGCCCGACCCGGTTACCTCTCACGGGTCGTCAAAGTAGACGGGGTCTACTTTGGCGACTTCAACTGTCTCGAGATATGGCTTGATCCGGTTCCCGTTTACCCTGAAACTGGACTCGTCTTTTGGATTCTCCAGCTCAAATGCTCCCCATGCAAATATCTTCTTGATGATGAACGGTCCCGACCATCGAGACCTCAACTTGCCCGGAAAGAACCGCATCCTCGTATTGTAGAGAAGCACTTTGTCGCCTTCGTTGAACTGCTTCGGCGTGATCCGCTGGTCATGCCACTTTTTCGTCTTCTCTTTGTAGATTTTAGCGCTCTCGAATGCCGTTCTGCGGAATTACTCTAATTCCAGCAACGCCATTTTCCTCTTATCTCCTGCTAGATTCTGGTCCATGTTGAGCAGTTTGATGGCCCAGTATGCTTTGTGCTCCAACTCCACCGGTAAGTGGCACGCTTTCCCAAACACGAGCTGGTATGGTGACATTCCCAGCGGTGTTTTGAAAGCAGTCCTGTAGGCCCAAAGCGCATCGTCCAGTATGATGGACCAATCCTTTCGGCCGAGATTCACTGTTTTCTCGAGTATGCTCTTGATCTCTCGATTCGAAACCTCGGCTTGCCCGTTTGTCTGCGGATGGTAGGGTAGTGACACCTTGTGAACCGACACACCGTACTGTTTCAGAACTTTGGCGAAAACTCGATTAATGAAGTGTGATCCCTCGTCACTGATCATCGCCCTGGGCGTCCCGAACCGGGTAAAAATGTTGCGTTTCAGAAAACGCTCAACCGTAGCTGCGTCGTTTTTCTGACACGCAATCGCCTCGATCCACTTCGTCACATAATCCACTGCCAGCAGAATGTAAAGATTTCCCATCGAAGACGGGAACGGACCCATGAAGTCAATCCCCCATACATCAAACGGCTCTACCTCCTGCCACACGGTCATCGGCATCTCGTCCCGATGTGACGTGTTTCCTGTTCTCTGGCATCGATCACATCCCTGCACATAGTCGTGACAGTCCTTGAAGATTGTCGGCCAGAAAAAGCCGGACTGCAGTATTTTATGAGCTGTTCGCGTTCCCCCAAAATGACCCCCACACTGTGATGAGTGGCAGTGTCGGATCACGTTCCAGGCCTCGTGGGTCGGGATACACCTTCTCAGGATGTTATCGGCCCCCCGTTTGAATAAGTACGGGTCATCCCAGAAATACTGTCGACTTTCGGAAACGAACTTTTTCCGCTGAGACGGGGTGAGATCCTCGGGAAGCGTGCCAGTTACCAAGTAATTGGCTATGGCATAGTACCACGGTCTCCCGATTTTTACTGCCATGATGTGTTCGTCCGGGAAGTTTTCCTTGATCGGTACCGGGTCCACCTTCACGTTCTCGAGTCTGGATAGGTGATCCGCCACCACGTTCTCAACTCCCTTCTTGTCCCGGATTTCCACGTCGAATTCCTGCATCAGTAGTACCCACCTCAACAATCTCGGTTTTGCGTCCTTCTTGTCCAGCAGGTATTTCAGGGCACTATGGTCGGTAAAAACGATAACTTTTGACCCGACCAAATAGGGCCTGAATTTGTCCAGGGCATACACCACGGCCAGCAGTTCCTTTTCTGTCGTGCCATAGTTGAGCTGGGCGTCGTTAAGTACCCGGCTCGCATAATAAATGACGTGGCAGAATTTATCCTTTCGCTGCCCCAAAATTGCCCCGACTGCGTAGTCGCTGGCGTCACACATCAGCTCAAACGGGAGTGACCAATCCGGCGTGGTTATAACCGGGGCTGTGGTCAGCTTCTCTTTCAAATGGTCAAAAGCCTGCCGACATGCTGCATCGAAATCAAAGGGTACGTCTTTTCCGAGTAAAGTGCAGAGTGGCTTTGTGATCTTGGAAAAGTCTTTGATGAACCTTCAGTAAAATCCTGCATGTCCCAGAAAACTTTTGATCGCCCTTACGTTCGTCGGGTATGGAAGCTGCTTTATCACCTCGATCTTAGCCCGGTCCACCTCGAGTCCCTTGCTGGAAATTCTGTGACCCAGCACGATCCCCTCGGTGACCATAAAGTGACACTTTTCCCAATTGAGCACCAAATTCGCCTTCTTGCATCGGATCAGAACTTGACCCAAATGGAACAGGCAGTCTTCGAAACTGTCCCCGAATAGTGAAAAGTCGTCCATGAAGACCTCCAGATTTTTCTCGATCATGTCGGAAAAAATTGCCATCAGACATCTCTGGAATGTGGCAGGAGCATTACACAACCCGAACGGCATGCGCCGAAACGCAAACGTACCGTATGGGCAGGTAAACGTCGTCTTTTCCTGATCTTCCGGGGCTATGCAAATCTGGTTGTACCCGGAGTACCCGTCCAGAAAACAGTAATAGGCGTGGTGGGCGAGCCGGTCCAGCATTTGGTCCATGAATGGTAGCGGGAAGTGGTCTTTCAGTGTTGCATCGTTTAGCCTCCGATAGTCCATGCAGATCCGCCAGCCTGTAACGGTGCGCTGCGCAATCTGCTCCTGGTCTTTATTATGCACCACCGTAATACCCCCCTTTTTGGGCACGCACTGGACCGGGCTGATCCATGTGCTGTCCGATATGGGGTATATGATTCCCGCTTCCAGCCACTTCATAACCTCTTTTCGCACAACGTCCTTCATGTTCGGATTCAGTCTCCGCTGGGGCTGAATCACCGATTTCTTGCCTTCTTTAATGCGGATCTTGTGCATGCAGTAGGAGGGGCTGATCCCCTTGATATCTGCAATCGTCCAGGCGATTGCTTCCTTATGCTCTCGCAATACTTCCAGCAGTTTCTGTTCCTGTTCCTGAGATAAACGTGACGAAATAATTACGGGTAGAGTACTATCTTCACCAATATACGCATACCTGAGATGGCTCGGGAGCGGTTTCAGCTCCAGTGCGGGTGGCTCCTTGAGTGACGGGACCAGAATCATCTTTTGCCCGCCGTTTTCGTGCCGGTGCAGAGTGGTCCAGTCCTCGGCTCGCATGGCGTGCTCGCACCGAGTCTTCTCCTTTTCTTCCCCGTACATGCTGTCGATATCTTCCCACAATTGGTCCATCTCCTCGTTTTCCCAACCTTCGTCAACCACATCGATGGCAAAGATATCCTCGTGATCGTAGTAATTTGGCAGTTGCAGATTTTTGAAAACGTTGAATTTCACCTTTTCCTCGTTAATCTGCATGGTCAGCTCCCCGCTTTTGCAGTTTATCATTGCTTCGCCCGTGGCTAAGAACGGCCTGCCAAGTATGAGCGGTACTTCCCCTGCCTCCATGTCCAGGATGACGAAATCTGCCGGAAAAATCAGCCCGCCGACCTTGACCAGAATATCCTCGATAACCCCATAAGCCTGTTTTACGGACCTGTCTGCCATCTGCAACATGATTCTGGTGGGTCGGGGTTCACCGACTTTCAAACTCTTGAAAATCGTCAGTGGCATCAGATTGATGCTGGCCCCTAGGTCACACAGAGCCTTTCCTGTGTAAACGTTACCTAGGGTGACCGGTATGACGAAACTGCCAGGATCCTTTCTCTTCCTCGGTAGCCCATTCTTCACACAATTGCTCACTTCTGCCGTCAGGTATATGGTCTCGAAATCGCTCATCCGCCTCCTCCCATACAAGATGTCCTTGAGGAATTTGGCGTAAGTGGGCATCTTAGCCAAAGCCTCGGCAAAAGGTATGTTAATCTGCAGCTGCTTGAACATCTCGAGAAACCTGGCGTAGTCCTTGCTGTCATCCCTCTTTCGTGTTCGCAAGGGGTACGGGACCTCCTTGGAGACTGGTACAGTTTCTGCACCTGTCTCGTTCTGCACTGCATCCTGCTCAACCGAGCCCTTCGGCTGGGGGCGTTCGACTGTGCTGTTATCCTGGCCCGACAAGTTGCGTTCTATTTCTTTCGAATTTTCTGCACGTGCGTGGCTGGGATACGGTGGATCCTGCAGTGCCAATCCACTCCGAGTAGAGATAGCATTGATCTGAGCCCGTGGATTATTTACTGTATTCGAGGGTAGGTTTCCTGGCTGTCTCTCTGTTAGCTGCTGTGCTAACTGCCCTACTTGTACTTCCAAAGCGTGCAGTGACGTTTTGGTTGTCTGCATATCTGCCGTCAGGGTGTCCATGTGCTTGAACCGGGACTCCATGGTCTGGAACATGGACTTGATCTCTTTCATCTGGGCGTCGTACTGCTGCGCAGATGGGACTGACTGAGCCTGCTGGGCCGGGGCAGCCTGCTGGGCTGGTGGCCTGTGCTGGAATCCCGGTGCATAAACTGTTGCGTTCGGGTTTTCGTACCGAAACCCGGGATGGTCTCTCGTACCCGTTCGGTACCGGCTCGGGTCCACTGCTGCTGTACGTAATTGGTGTCTTCGGTCCTTAGCTCCTCTATGGCTGTGTCCAGATCAGGTTCTTCGACTGCTGCAACAGTCTTCTTATCCGAGTAGACTTTCTTGACCAAGTCGTGAACAATCTTGGCCAGGTTGTCTATCCGGTCATCCTCTGCGGGTTCGGCTCTAGCCGCCATCCTGCGATCGTCAAACAGTCGGGTGTCCTGCTTGGCCAACTGCTTCATCAGGTCATACGCACCTTCTTTGTCCACGTGATACAGGAAGTTTCCCCCGGCCTCTCTGTCAATCCTGTCGGCGTTCTCCCTGTCTAGGGCATGGTAGAAAACCTGCAGAATTTTCGCGTCTCCAAAGCCGTGGTTTGGGCACCGTTTGACCAATCTCATGAGCCTGTCCCATGCGTCCACCACCGTCTCCCCCATCTTCTGCCTGAATGACAGGATCTCGCTCTGTAACTGTATGACTCGGGAGGCGGGATAGAACTTTGCCAGAAAATCTGCGACACACTCCTCCCATGTGGTGATAGATCGGGGTGGTCGGGATTCGAGCTAGTCTTTGGCTACTCCGTAAAGACAGTATGGAAATAAGATCAGCATGAGTGCCTCTGCTTCTACCCCCTTGTATCTGACCTTGTTGCAGTAATCTTCGAATTTCCCGATAAAATCGTTCGGGTCTTCGTCGGCCCTGCCATGAAACGGGCAGAGAGTTTGTACCGTCTGGATGGTGGATGGTTTGATGTCAAAGTGCTCGGCGGTGATCTCGGGCACCACAATAGCTCGCTCATGCCCCCCGGTGGGGACTTCGAAATTTTCCACCAACGCCTTCCCAGATCGGTTATATGTTCTCTGGTTGCTTCGGGCAGCAAGTCCCGCCGTGACAAGTTCCTCAATGTACCGAGCCATCTGGGCTGGGGTACGTGTCTCTCGTTCCTGTCCACCGGCTTCGGTGTTCTCGGGCGTATCTCTCTGGTTGGTTGCCATCCTGCTTTCTCGGTTTCTGCGGTTCTGTTCGGTATACAATTTTTCCGGGTTGTCGAGTGGTGACACCAAATCGCGAGGCAATCTGGGCATCAACTGAACAGTCCTGAAAACGCAGATTCAAAAACGCAGTGAGATAAAAGGAAAAATACCAAAACTGAAAATAAACAATGACTCAGAAAACTAATTCTGACTACTAAATAGACCCTAAAAAGTCCCCGGCAACGGCGCCAAAAACTTGATGCGCAAACTAACGTGCTATCGCAAGTGTACGAATCTTGTAATACCGGGTGCAATTAGACTCGGGTGATCGTTCCCACGAGGACTATTTCGGGTTTACTCACGTTGTCAGTTTCGGTTAACCGAGTGTAGTAACAAGGAGGAGTAGGTTGTGATTGCAGTTTACTAAACTAAAAACAGAAATTAAAAACGTAAACGTAAATAGTTTTTGTGACGTTTTCTGAAATAAGTTGAATTGGTTGTTACGATAATAGATGAGAACTAGGCTCCAGGATCCCCTAGGGTTTCTACAGATTTCAGTTTTACGCTCGATTATGAAAACACTCAGAAGTTTCGATATCTGTGCAACGTACCAGTTGTGCAGTGACTTTTCAGATTCCACACGTAATCCCGATCCTGCAGACTTTCAGATTCTTGTTAAGCTGCCTAAATCTGCAGTCTCGGTCTAAGCCTGTTAGGGTTTCTAACCTGTCCGAATGGCCCGGGTCAAATTCTCTAATAGTTGATCTCACGTTTTTCAATGCTAGCCCTATCTCCCTTTCTCTGATCGGTCTATCAGGGTAAGGTACTAAATCCTGTCTTTTCTTCCTAACCCTAACCTGACGTTTTCACCTACAGGCTCGGGTCTATAGCAATTCTGGTTCGCGACTCCGATCATGCATATACGATAACAGTCAAAGACAGAATAACAGATAAAGCTGCTGAATTTAAGATAACAATCATGAATCCATAATCAAACGTCTATAATAAAATCTGGATACGAAACCATAGGTTCACCGAGAACCTAGGTAAAAGGTTTAGCTACTAAGTGACATAATTAAATAACAACGTTTCTGAATAAGAGAGATAGGGAAATCAAACGCGTGCTGTAGATTCTGAATTCCTGCTTCCGTGCTCACCGAGAGTGCTCTGTGATCTCCTTCAGTAAGTTGTTGTGCTGAGAATTGTGTTGTTTTTTTGTGATGAGCACTGGACGAGTCTTTATATAGTACTGGAGACGTTTCTGGAAACTGACGAAATTACGAAACTGCCACTGGGCCGAAACCGCCTCGGGAAACGGGCCGTCTGCCACCGCCTTGGGAAACGGGCCAACTGCGCAAGATAGCTGCGTAGCTACCTGCGTAGTTAGCTGCGTAGCTAACTGCGTAGGTAGCTGCGTAGCTAGCAGCGTAGCTAACTGCGTAGGTAGCTGCGTAGCTACCTGCGTAGCTAGCTGCGTAGGTAACTGCGTAGCTAGCTGCGTAGCTAACTGCGTAGGTAGCTGCGTAGCTACCTGCGTAGCTAGCAGCGTAGGTAGCTGCCTCCTCGGTTTGCGCGCCAAACTCCTCAGGATACCTCGGGATGCGTACCAGGCTCCTCGGGATGTCTCGGGATGACTGCTGATCTTCCCGGAGTGTGATTCGTCCGTCTCGGGATGCGTGCCAAACTGCTCGGGATGCCTCGGGATGCGTGCCAGGCTCCCCGGGATGCGTGCCAATCTTCCTCGAGAAACGTGCCTGTAGGGTTTTGATTCATGGATCGCGCAACGGAAGCATAATCAAACAAACAACCATGCAAAACCCTCCAAGGATCACAAGTCTAGATGCATAACGATAGTGAAGGTAAGAAATCATAAACACACCTTTGGGTTCTCCTTGATGACTTCAAACGCGAATAGTGTCACGTTCTCTATAGTTGATCCACGCCTAGAGTTGATCCTAGATCTCCAATCTCCTTGGTGCTAGCCCGGAATGAGAGGAGGGTGAAGGAATCACGCAAAACGAGACAAAGAAAGGGGCTCGGCCCTTCCTTTTGGCCGACGGGGACGAGGGCGGCGGCAAGGGGGGCGTCGACCTCCTTTGTGGCTTGCTCTCTCTCCTTTGTTCTCTCCCACTCTTGTTATGTTCTCTTTAGAGCATAAGTTATGAGGAAGGAAGGAAGGAGGGTCCTTTATATAGTCCAACAACTCCTTGTTAACTACCTAAAGGACTTATTCTAGTCCTACTAGAATTCAATTTAGTCCCTTCCTTTGCAAATTAGTCCCTACTAAGTTTGCAAGGGTTTGCAAAGTGATCCTTCTAATTAATTAATCCAATTAATTAATTCCCAAATCTAGTACAACTCTATATAGCGTGTGACCCCATAGGTTCTATTTAGTTGGTAGCAACTCTTTGCTAATATGGAGCGGTTTCTAGCAAAACATCCATTCTAGCCAACTAATAGAATAGTCATCTAGACAACCTTGTACAAGTAATTGTCTCATCCCTTTGCCTCCATATCCCGGATTGGACACGAGACATACAAGTCACAATCGTATATCCAATCCCTAGTTTCTCGATCCATAGAATAGCCTTATTCGTGCAAATAACATCAATATCCCATATTGATTTATTTGAGTCTGGCCAGACATTCTATAAGCACTATCCTTCGAGTGGCCTAGGATATTTGCTCCCGTTATGTGGGAGGGGCAAATCCTCTCTACGTCCACTACGATCTCTAAGCTTGCTTCTCATTGTATCCAGTACACGCCTTTATAACTACCCAGTCACGGTGTAGCGTTTGACGCTACCAAGATCACAATGATCCACAACTAGAATATCTAGTGACTTCAAGTCTAAGGATGACAATACCATTGTACCCGAGAAGCACTTGTGACTCAACATAACATGTATGTAGCCTTCTCGGTGATGGGTCAATCCAGTGCAACATTCCGTAATGCACACCTATGTGTTGGATCGTGATATCTCCATATCAATCCAACCCCATACTAGTCTATAGATGATTGTCCCATTAATCATTATACTTGACTAGGGATATTTAAGATAAACAACACGATTGTAAATCTAAGAACTTCATTATATTAAATATCCAATAAATAATAAATGAATTTTCTAGCCAAATACAAATTCATACTAAACTAGATTGCCTCTAGGGCATCTATTCCAACAGTCTCCCACTTGCACTAGAGCCAATCTGGCGCATCTCGTATGCCCATACTCCTAGTGTGCCCTTCATGCTTCCACTGCGTGAGAGGCTTCGTAAGCGGGTCTGACAGATTATCATCTGTAGGAATCTTGCATATCCGAACGTCTCCTCTATCGATAATATCTCGAATCAGATGAAACTTCCTGAGCACATGCTTGGACTTCTGGTGCGATCTGGGTTCCTTTGATTGCGCGATCGCCCCAGTGTTGTCACAGAACAACTCCACTGGATCCGCAATGCTAGGGACCACACCAAGTTCAGAAACAAATTTTCTGATCCAAACAGCCTCCTTTGCTGCGCCATTTGCAGCAATGTACTCAGCCTCTGTTGTAGAATCAGCCACCGTCTCTTGCTTGGAACTCTTCCAGCTCACCGCTGCTCCATTCAGGCAAAACACAGCCTCTGTCCTAGAAGCTTGCTTCAATCCATAAATGGATCGTTGCAGCTTACAGACTTTGTTGGCTTGCTTTGGATCCTCAAAACCCTCCGGCTGTATCATATACACGTCCTCGAGGAGATTCCCATAAAGGAATGCTGTTTTGACATCCATCTGCCAAATCTCATAGTCGTAGTATGCTGCAATTGCAAGTAGGATTCGGATGGATTTGGTCATAGCGACTGGTGAAAAGGTTTCATCATAGTCAATACCATGAATCTGTCTGAATCCTTTAGCCACCAATCGGCCCTTATAGGTAATCACATTACCATCCATGTCGATCTTCTTCTTGAAGACCCACTTGCACCCTATGGGCCGCGCCCCATCAGGTGGTTCCACCAAAGTCCATACTTTGTTGGTATACATGGATTCCATCTCGGATCTCATGGCTTCAAGCCACTTCTGCGAGTCTGGGCCATTCATGGCCTCCTCATAGGTAGTAGTCTCATCATCTATGAGCATCGTGTCACCGGAATCAGTTACGAGAAGTCCGTACCTCTCGGGTTCCTGGCGCACTCTACTAGATCTACGAAGCTCTTGTGTTACCTGAACAGGTGGATCCACAACTGCTTGTGATTCCTGTTCATGTTCCATAATCGGTTCAGTGATTTGTGGTTCTTGAATTTCTTCAAGTTCTACATTCCTCCCACTTGCTTCTTTAGAGACAAATTCTCTTTCTAGAAACACGCCGGTCCGAGCAACAAACACTTTGTTCTCGGTTGGATTGTAGAAGTAGTATCCCTTAGTTTCCTTAGGGTACCCCAAAAATTTACACTTATCCGATTTAGGCCCTAGCTTGTCTGATTGTAAACGTTTTACATAGACATCGCAGCCCCAAATCCTCATGAACGACAGTGTGGGACGCCTCCCACTCCACATCTCATATGGTGTCTTCATGACTGATTTAGATGGAACACGGTTAATGGTGAAAGCTGCACTTAATGTAGCCCCAAAACGATAATGGAAGATCGGTTTGACACATCATAGACCGAACCATATCCAATAGGGTTCGATTCCTCCTCTCGGACACGCCATTCCATTGTGGTGTTCCGGGTGGAGTGAGTTGGGACACGATCCCACACTCTCTAAGATAGTCGTCAAACTCTTGGCTCAAGTATTCTCCTCCACGATCCGATCGTAGAGCCTTGATACTTTTGCCAAGTTGCTTCTCTACTTCATTCTTGAATTCTTTGAACACTTCAAAGGATTCGGATTTTGCCCTCATAAGGTACACAAATCCATATCTACTGTAATCATCAGTAAATGTAATGAAGTAGACATAACCACCCCTGGAAGGCGTGGCAAATGGCCCACATACATCGGTATGTATGAGCGCCAATTGCTCACTAGTCCTCTCACCTTTCTTATTGAAAGGGGACTTTGTCATTTTTCCCAATAAACAAGCCTCACATGTCTCATATGATTCAAATACAAATGAGTCTAGCAATCCATCCTTATGGAGTCTAGATACACGTTTCTCATTTATGTGGCCTAAACGACAATGCCATAAATAAGCAGGATTTAAATCATTTATTTTAATCCGCTTGGTATTAATGTTGTAGACATGATTGCTTAGATCAAGGACATAAAGTCCATTAAATAATTGCGCACTAAAATAGTGAATATTATTCAAATAAAAGGAACAACAATTGTTCTTTATTGAAATAATAAAACCTTCCTTGTCCAAACAAGAAATAGAAATAATGTTTCTGCTCATAGCAGGCACAAAATAGCAATTATTTAATTCTAAAACTAATCCTGAAGGCAGAGATAGCTCGCACACGCCTATGGCCAACGCAGCAACCTTTGCTCCATTCCCAACGCGCAGATCTACCTCCCCTTTAGCCAATCTTTTACTTCTCTTTAGATCCTGCATATTTCGACAAATATGAGATCCACATCCAGTATCTAATACCCATGATGTAGAGACAGTTAAATTGACATCTACAACAAAAATACCTGGTGGTGGTGGAATCACCATTCCAAGCCTCTTGTCCTCCAGATATTTTGGGCAGTTCCTCCTCCAGTGTCCAGGTTGACTGCAGTAGTGACATTCACCCTTAGTCACGACCTTGGCAATGCCACCAACAGACTTAAGGGCTTGTTCCTTGGTCTTGGCAACTGACTTGCCTTTACCCTTGGAGGAAGAGGCAAACTTTTTGCCCTTTCCTTTATTCACCATCATAATGGCCTTGCCCTTACCCTTGTTGATGCTCTGTTCAGCCGTCCTCAACATGTTGAGCAAATCTGGCAGTGGTTTAACGATCTCGTTCATGTTATAGTTCATAATGAACTGTCCATAACTCTCGGGCAACGATTGCAACACGAGATCGGTTGCCAACTCTTGGCCGACCGGGAACCCAAGCCGGGCGAGATTCTCCAAGTACCCGATCATTCGGAGTACATGGGGTCCCACCGGGTTCCCTTCTGCCAGATGACATTTGAACAGTGCCTTTGAGACCTCATACCTCTCTACCCTCGCCTGCTCTTGGAAGAGCTGCTTTAGATGTTCGATCATATCGACAGCATTCATGTTCTCATGTTGCTTCTGAAGCTCAGAGGTCATGGTGCAAAGCATTAGGCAGGCCGCATCATTAGCGTCATCAACACGCTTTTGATACGCTTTTAAGGCAGCAGGTGTCTGATTCTCTGGACCTTCTGGAACTTGCTCCTCTATTGCGTACAGTTTCTTCTCTTGCTTGAGAACAATTCTCAAGTTTCTGTACCAATCAAGAAAGTTGGTTCCAGAGAGCTTGTCCTTCTCAAGGACAGATCGTAGGGAATGTTGTGAACTCGATGAGTTGTTTGCCATTTGGAATTCTACAAAAAGGAAAATACGCAAGTTTTAGTATTTGTGAATTTTTGACTATATTTAATAATGGCTAGTTTATTAAATATAGCTCCCACTATTTTTCTACGGATTAATAACCCTCAAGATATTAATGCGGAAAATATCCTTATATTTTCTAGTGGGCTAAGATCCATCTTTTCATCTCCTTATGAGCTTGCTTTGGCAAGTCACCCATAATTCGACTACTTTTAGGTAGGAACAATTCCAATTGCATCCCATATGCAACTCTTGGTTCAACCGGGCAAATAACTCCTTATTTATCCATCCATATTTCTTAATCAAATTAATAGCCTAGTTGTGCTCAACCTCTTATCTAAACAATTGCACATTGTTACGTGCCATCGCATTCTATCATTATGAACCAAGTCGCCATGCTTTGGCACGCACGAGCTTGATAAATAATGATGATAATGAGTGTTTAAATAACGAGAAGGCAAGAACACAATATTTAAATTTGAGGGATTTTCAATTTTAATTATTTTGTTGATCAATATCAACTAATCTATCTATTTGAGTTTGGGCACAACTCCAATAATAGATCCGGGTTGTCTAATTATCTTATTATCCTAATTGCATGCATCATCCATACACCAACCACACAAATAATAAGACAATAAATAAACAACCACAAAACAGAAATTAAACGTGATGTGGATATGACCTTTTCTAGACTAAGATAATTCCAAGCCAATGGAATTATCTATGAACCCTAAGCAAACACATCTCCATGCGTCTTGGTCTTTTGGTCCATCCTTCATAGTCATGTGGAATGCTCCATGCTCCATGCTCCATCTTTTGTGGCTTCTTTGGCTTTGGGCTTTTTTTCTCCAATCTTGGCTAACAATCTACTTTATCTAGCACTAGCTAATATCTATACTAAATAAAATAAATCTCACAAGTTGAGAAAAAAATGGCACGCAGGCCATAAAACCCTAATTAATTATTACAATTAATTGATCAGCTCGCAGGCCGTAAAACCAAACCACAAAATTTAAACATCCACATCAAACCACATCCTAAGGCCATATCCAATCACCATGCGATTTGCACATAAACAGTTAAAATCCAATTTTAACGCGCTTGGTCAATTTTAATTGATTTTAGGATTTCTAGGGTTAAAACGGTCCATGGGCCCAACAATCCAATTGCCCGGGCCCAAACAAAGTGAACCATAAGGCCCTAGGGCCGGCCCGGCCCAAAACCCGCAAGCTAGGCCCGCGGGTTAGGGTCGCCCGGCCCCTTAGGGCGCCAATCTTGGGCGGCAAGCAAGGGGGGCGGTCCCCTAGGGGCCGAACCTCCTTATGGAGGTTGTTTCCAAAACAACCTCCTTGCTTGGAGCCCAAGTTTGGTTGTTTCCTTGTTTTGGGAGAACTCCTTCTTCCCCAAGGATGCCCAAACCCTAGATCTAAGATCCTAAAATTTCTTAAACTCACCAATTCATGCATCCAATGCAAAATTGGGTCTTGTTATGATCTAATTATTGACAAATTGCATCCCATGCTTGATTTGTCTTGTTTTACGCGATAAACAACAAATTAAGGTGTAAAACAACAAGAATGTAACACATAAACTACGTTTATGCTCTATGACCTGTGGCTCTGATACCACTGCAGGGTTTTGATTCATGGATCGCGCAACGGAAGCATAATCAAACAAACAACCATGCAAAACCCTCCAAGGATCACAAGTCTAGATGCATAACGATAGTGAAGGTAAGAAATCATAAACACACCTTTGGGTTCTCCTTGATGACTTCAAACGCGAATAGTGTCACGTTCTCTATAGTTGATCCACGCCTAGAGTTGATCCTAGATCTCCAATCTCCTTGGTGCTAGCCCGGAATGAGAGGAGGGTGAAGGAATCACGCAAAACGAGACAAAGAAAGGGGCTCGGCCCTTCCTTTTGGCCGACGGGGACGAGGGCGGCGGCAAGGGGGGCGTCGGCCTCCTTTGTGGCTTGCTCTCTCTCCTTTGTTCTCTCCCACTCTTGTTATGTTCTCTTTAGAGCATAAGTTATGAGGAAGGAAGGAAGGAGGGTCCTTTATATAGTCCAACAACTCCTTGTTAACTACCTAAAGGACTTATTCTAGTCCTACTAGAATTCAATTTAGTCCCTTCCTTTGCAAATTAGTCCCTACTAAGTTTGCAAGGGTTTGCAAAGTGATCCTTCTAATTAATTAATCCAATTAATTAATTCCCAAATCTAGTACAACTCTATATAGCGTGTGACCCCATAGGTTCTATTTAGTTGGTAGCAACTCTTTGCTAATATGGAGCGGTTTCTAGCAAAACATCCATTCTAGCCAACTAATAGAATAGTCATCTAGACAACCTTGTACAAGTAATTGTCTCATCCCTTTGCCTCCATATCCCGGATTGGACACGAGACATACAAGTCACACTCGTATATCCAATCCCTAGTTTCTCGATCCATAGAATAGCCTTATTCGTGCAAATAACATCAATATCCCATATTGATTTATTTGAGTCTGGCCAGACATTCTATAAGCACTATCCTTCGAGTGGCCAAGGATATTTTCTCCCGTTATGTGGGAGGGGCAAATCCTCTCTACGTCCACTACGATCTCTAAGCTTGCTTCTCATTGTATCCAGTACACGCCTTTATAACTACCCAGTCACGGTGTAGCGTTTGACGCTACCAAAATCACAATGATCCACAACTAGAATATCTAGTGACTTCAAGTCTAAGGATGACAATACCATTGTACCCGAGAAGCACTTGTGACTCAACATAACATGTATGTAGCCTTCTCGGTGATGGGTCAATCCAGTGCAACATTCTGTAATGCACACCTATGTGTTGGATCGTGATATCTCCATATCAATCCAACCCCATACTAGTCTATAGATGATTGTCCCATTAATCATTATACTTGACTAGGGATATTTAAGATAAACAACACGATTGTAAATCTAAGGACTTCATTATATTAAATATCCAATAAATAATAAATGAATTTTCTAGCCAAATACAAATTCATACTAAACTAGATTGCCTCTAGGGCATCTATGCCAACAGTGCCAATCTCCTCGACTTGCATGCTCGGCTTCTCAGCCTCCTTGGATCCTTTACCCGCATGCCTGCTTCATTTCCGGCTCCTGCACAAGTCCTGTCCCTGCATCAACGACACGAAACAAAACCCGTGATCATATCTCGATATGCGTGAAATAAAGAGGTTTATGCGTCTAGGAGATTAAAACAGCAAACCGTGAATTCCCGAGTCAAACGGGGCAGAAATTGACTAAAACGCTCATTTAGGACGAAAATACCCCTCAAATTGGGTTAACCGATAACTCCTAGTGAGGAGCTATCACTAAGTGATTATATGTATGATTTGTAGCCTACATTGCCATCTATACGGTGTTGGAGTTGATGCTCATTTGCTTAATGTTGTTTGAAATTGGATGTAGAAGAATAAAATAAATGGATTAAGCTCGCAAGGTGAGTTACCCTATTGTGGATTAGGGAATACTGGTAGAGAGATCTGGACGTGCACCTGCAATAGACAAGAACATAAAGCACAATAGACAGAGTAAGAGAGTAACTGTGCAAGAGTAAGAGTAAGCCTTGTCAATGGTATGAGAGAGAGACAGTGTGTGTGTGATAGCCAAAAGAACCGAACTTATAACAGAAGGCATCACTCCTATATATAGGGGCTTAGGACAACAGTTACAAGGAGTTATATAGCCGCATGCGACGGCTACATAACTGCCTCGCAAGTGTACGGTCGACCGCATATATAGGAGTGTAATTCGCAAGTCTCTCAGATAACTGACAAGGATCGCACGTGAGTGTAATTGTTACTCACGTGCGAAGGTCCTTATTCTAGCCTCCAAGCTACTTAGACCCCTTGACTCTCGTCCGCATCATACGCGAGGGTGACCCTGTCTCACAGCCCCCATATAGATAAGTATAAATGTAAGAACAAGTATAGAGTGATAATGGAGTGCAATGTAGTTTCATCACTGACTGATATGTGGACGATGATCGATGTACACATAATGCACTATCTACATTAGCCCCTTTTGCGCAAATACCATGTGTGCTGTAGACCTGTCAATGGGCCGGTTCTGACCCTTGGGCGACCCGAATCGTAAGAGAAAAACCCGGATCCGTTTACCCAGAACTGAAAATAAAACCCACGAGAACCAAACCCACCGGACCCAGACTTTTGCGGTTCGGATCTGGGCTAAACCCACTAACCCAATGGGTAGCCCCAGATCGATAGAAATCATTTCCACCGCCATTTTCAGCGCTCGATTGTGAGAAAACCGAACCTCTCTATGTTTTTTCAATTCCAGTTGAAATGTTGTTTTCTCTGACCCCCATTTATCCACGAACCTCTCTCTCTCTCCCTTAATTTTCTCCACCAAAACGATTTCTCTCCCTTGTGAGTTGTGACTCTAATTTAAAAAAAAAAAATCTCTACAAACACTCTCTCTCTCTCCCTTGGTTTTCTCCAACAAATCCTCTCTCTCCAATCTTTAGCATTTCTATGTCACGTCTTTAATTTTCGCCATCATCCCCCACCTCCCATAACTCCAACAATCTCTCTCTCTCTCTGATGTTCCCAAACTCTCTGTTTCTCTCCTCGGTGAGTCCATTCTATTCCCTCATCACTATTTCTTATCCTTATATCTCTCCACTAAGACCTCTTTCTCTCTCCTTAAATTTAGAGAAAACCCACTTTAAATAACTTAATTACTCTCTATCTTGTGGGGAGAGATTTAGACCCGCCATGGCTGCGGGAATCAACGAGCTTTTGGAGGTCTCAATGAACAGTATTAGTTGATTGCGGGTCCCCAACGGGTCGCGGTTTTAGACCCGCTAGTTCTGGGTCTTAGCGGGTCTAGACCCTAATGGTTCCAAGGCTTGGTGGTCCGGTTCTGATTCTGAGTCGTATTTTGATGGTTCGGGTCGGACCAGAACTGGTTCTACCCGGACCCGGCCCATTGACAGGACTAGCGTGCTGTGGCATTTAGGCGCAATACTGACCATGCATTTCTTTTACGCGCGCGTGCGAATCAATTCAAATTCATTTCAGAAACCCTAGCCCCCAAAACGAACGCCATCATTGCTTAGGTCTTTGTAGATTCGTGCAGTAGGCCTTAATGGGATTCATAGTCTGACGTGGGTAAAGCCCACATCCACACGATCTCACCGGTTACCGAGGATGAAGCTAGCTAAAGGGTTGTGACCTCAAAGGTCTTCTCATAAGCATCAGTTTGTCTCTTCATTATACGCCATTGCTGTTGGAGTCTATGTGCAAAGAAGGAGAGCTCAAATTGCAGATATTGGAATTCAATCTTCTTTTCAACATCCTCAATCAAGCTTTCGAAGATCACAAATCACATCAAGGTTAGTAGATTTCATTAATAAATAACATGAAGTTCGTAATAGTGCTTGCAGAAACAATTTTCTCTCAATTAATCTGGGTTTACTTGAATGTTCTTCAAGAAGAAATCTGAGTTTGCTTGAATATTGTCTAATAATATCACATTTTGACTGAACTTTTGTCCAATACTATAAAAAATATGTTCTTTCTCACCATAATCTTCTGATTGTGCATGCATTCTCAATATAGTAGACATGGACCCATCAAAGAAATCGAACGAACCTGAGGATTTACCAGATCTTCCTAAAGATCTATGGCGTAAAGCCCCCTATTTGAAGATTTTTATCTTGCGACCGTCAAAGGAACAACTCCTGACAAATCCCCAGCAAAGAATAATCTGCATTTAATATATGAACCAGAAAGAGATGATTGGGTTCTTGCAAATATCAATGAAAATACATAGACTTTGTCTTGAAGCTGGACTATACCCCTACCCAGAAATTAGTCATAAAACTTTCATGGAGAAGTTAGATTGGATGGAGGAGTGAACCGAACACATCCTCGAACATTTTGAACCAACATTAACTCAAGCAGGGATATATGATGTCGCGCGTGGGACAAAAGGATTGAACCTTAAACTCAACAATGAATGTTTTCTCAAGGTATTCCAAGAAAACTCACACATTCCATTTTGCGACCTTTGAAGTTGTGCCTACCCTCAAAGATATAGAGATATTGCTCGAACTTCCTTGTATGGGACATGTGGTGCAACAACCCCCCTTATCCGGCTCGGGACAAGACCGGGAGGGCGATGCTTAATAGAAGTGGCGGAGATCAAAATCAATATAATCCACAACAAAAACTTATATTTTTAAACATTAAACAAAGAGTCTTATACAAAAGGTGCTTATTATTACACAATAGCTTGACAACACTAGATACTAAACGTGACATTATCAGTCTACGTGTGTCTCGCGTCCCTTCTATTCATAATTCCCCAGCTCCTAGACCTGCGGTGGGAAGAAAAACAACAGGAACCGCAGTTTTCAAAGTCATTAATAAATACTGAGTGAGATACACCTTAGCATGTAAAACAGGAAAGAGAATATAAACTGTTTGGACACAAGTTAAATAAAATGAAAGTGACAGAGTATTAGTGAAAACAGTTTCAGAGTTCGCAACGGTATAAACAGAAGAGTAAATCATCACTTATTCATTTCACAGTACCCGGGTAGACCAGTGACCACAACAGACATACTAGACCTTAAGTGTTGCGACACCCTCCTAAGAGCGTCAATCAAAGGAGTGTTATCTGGATGTTGGACCCTATCCAACAAGGCATTGATCCGGGGCACGCGAAGTCCCGCATTTTAGGGATGAAAACCCAAGGGATCTAAACCTTAGGGGAACACGGAGTCCCGCATTTTAGGGACCTGAGCCCAAGGGATCAAAACCGGATATAAGTAACAGAACTGGTTCCGGTACATGCGAATCTTTCCACTTTATATTATTAAACAATTATTAATTATCGTGTGAGAGTTATCAAGAACAGTAGCCAACAGTTCAAATAGTCAACAAGTATAAACAAACAATAACAAGTATATTTTGAGACAGAAAATAGAAATCAAAATATGATACGAAAAGAGCTAGGCACACTAGGCTAAGCATGTAATCTCACTTTATTCGACAGCAATTGCCACATACAGCACATACGGTTGATCGGAGTCCTTGTCTGTTAACCTGTCATCCACAATTACCAATCCTATAGTCACAATGACAATATTACTAAATAAAGGAATGCTCGTCTAGGTCGGTTGCTAAGTTCATCTCTCAGAATCCCCAATTATTCCCATAAAACCCGTCTTTAAGTCATATACTCATAAATAAAAGAAGTATTTTCAAAATTAATTTGGTATTACATAACCGAAGCTGTATTTATTTAAAATAAACAAATAATATTACTAGCATAATTGTTATATTTAGAAAGAATTATTTTGGCTAAAAATACTATTTCCGAATACGACAACATTAATTTCAAGAAAATATTCTTGTTGGTAGAAATCTTAATCACTATTTGAAAGTGACAATTTACTTTAAATAAACAAAGGCAATATTTTAGTATTAAAACAACATTATTTTCTAAGGAAATGATTTATCATAATTACCAAAACATTGATTGTGTGTTTAATAAAATTTGCTTATAGTTTAAACAAGAAAACAAGTAATAAATCTAGTTTTTATAAGTTAGGACTAGCTCCCCAAAGATTTTCATAAACTACAACAAGTACCCCCAAGCTTTTGAAAACAACTTACTTAAAAGACACTTAGCTCCCCCAAACATAACCCACGATGAACACTAACTTCTCACCGATCAAAACATGAATCTAAGCCACAAAAATAGAATTTTGACTACTGTAAACGAATTATAGGAAGGTTTAGAAGTTACCCAAGCCAAGAATGGCGAGAAATGACCAAGAAATCAAGGGGGTCGGGTCGCCGAAAGGTGTCGCCAGCGATGGAGCTCGTCGGGCTTTCTCTGGTCACTTATGGTCGCGCCTGAGCTTCCCTCGAGTTTGGTCGGACCCAAAGGAGTCCCTAGAAAGGAATCAAATGGCCTGGGTATCACAGCTTTGATTGGGTCGAACTTTCGCCGAAAAATATGGTGGTTCCGCGTTGGTGGTGGCGTCCTCTGTAACTGCGTCTGTTCTGCTCTGTTTTCTTCTCCTCTTTCTTTTCTGGGTTCCGATCAGAGAGGGGAACGGGGGGGAAAGAGGGATACGAGTGGAGAAAATAGGAACAGTGGTGGTGGCGGATTTGTTGTCGATAGCAGCGGCGGCGAAGGTGGCTGGGTTGCTTCCAGCTGCTGCTGCTATTGCTTCTGACTTTTAGAGAGACAGAGAGAGACAGAGAGGGACAGAGGTGTGGGGGTGATATTGGTGTCGACGGTTGTGGTGGTGGGTGCTTGCCGGAGAAGAGAAAGAGGAGAGAGAGAGAGAGGTGGCGGCTGTGGTGGTTGTGTGGAGGGAGGAGGCAGGGGTGTGAGGGCTTATATAGTAGAGTTGAGGGTGGTGAAAGGGAGAAACGGTGATGTTGGTGGCGGTGAGAATTGGAGGCGGTGGTCGATTTCTTGTACGTGAAGAATAAGAATGAAGAAAATGTGGGTTTACATTCATTAAATAACAGATAATGAGAAGTGATTGGGTGTGGTGAAGGTTATGGGTAACGGGGTGGTTAACATCGTGAAGACGTCTAGAAAATAAAAGAAATCCCGTAAAAGTTCAACGTCTCACTCTAAATTCTCACACGAGTTTCGCGTCTAATAATATTCACGAAAAATACCCAAATTACTTCTCGCAGCCAAAAATGAAATTGTCGCGTAAAAATACTAAAAATACCCAACTAGATACTCCGTATTTTAGAGTGATATACACCTTAGCATGTAAAAACATGAAAATGATATAGACGACTAGGCCATAAAAATAACAGAGACAAAGTATGAGTAAAATATTATAAGAGTTTGCAACGGTATAAGCAGCAGTGCTAACAAGAAACATCCCGATATTCAACAATATTTCCAATTAAATCTTTCACAAGTGTCATTGTCCATCTAGCATACGAGTGAAATTACCAGTTTTCCAATGTATAGTCATAGAAGCCAATTATTATGCAAAGTAACCGGATACAGTAATGGTCAACGAAGGACCTCCTAAATAGTAATGGTCAACGAAGGACCTCCCAAATAGTAATGGTCAACAAAGGACCTCCCAAATGGTAATTTTCAACAAAGGACCTCCCAAATAGTACTGGCTTTGGTACGTGCCATATTCCACTTTACGTTATTAACGAATTATTATTTTCGCGTGACAGTTTCAAAGCAATCATTTCAAAACGTAAACAAACTCAAGTAAAGCACGTGAATCACAAAAACACATTTTGAGACAAGTTATAAAATCAAATTTTGACACGAAGAAAGCAAGCCACACGATACTAAGCATGTAACTCACAAGTACATTTTGAGATAAGACATAAAATCATGTTTTGACACGAAGGTAGCAACGCACACGAGGCTAAGCATGTAATCTCACCTTACACCGAGATAGCGACTCACAGTCTTCACGGGTAGTTGAAGTAGCCTATGTCTGCGAATTCCTCGCCTAAAATTTACAAGTATCTAGTCACAATAATGCTACGTCTTAGTAAACGAATGAATGGATGTTTGTCTAGGTCGGATACTATGTCCATCCCAATAATCTCAATTAACTCTCTTTCGAGTGGTATACTCACACGTCGAATATATGCTCTATATGAACATGATTCTAAATGTCACTTATGCACATATAATGATGTTCAAATTTCAAAATAAATCCAACACAACAATTAAAATTTCAAAAAACTCAAGTTTTCTAAATCATGTGAAACTACAATTCTGGACTGAATTGTAGCTATGACTTTAGAGGCAAATTTAACATATCAAAGCATCTCCTAATATCATGAAATTAATTTATGATGAACCTACATGTGTCTTATTTTAGAAAATCAAGAGAAAGCATGCATAATTATCATAAAACTCAAGCTAGAAAATAAATAAACAATGCTCTACAGAAAAGTGTTCGGCAGAAACTTTCAACTTTGAAAGGTGATTACTACTACTTGGAGAATAGCAATGATGCTCATCTTCTCTTTAATTAATCATCAATGTATCTAGTTACAACACAAGAAATATGAGGTGCCTAAAGTTTCCGAAATTAGTTTTTTTTAGTGAAAATAGCAAGACTGGTACTGATACGGAATTTCAGAAAATATGCAAGTTCAAATGACAATTTATCATTAACTAATAATGCTATGAGAATGTTTTTTTTTTCTAAAAATGAACCCCTTTAAGTATAGTTTCAAAATATGTAAGAGTTGAAAATTTCACAGATACAAATTTGGAGAGCACGTTTTTGACAAACTGGTCAGATTGTAACAACGTGCAATTTTACCTAGAAAACTCAAAACATGATCAAATCAATTCTATGATACATGCAACTAAAAATAACTTGATATATACCTACATACTACCAATTAGACATGAAATAACATATTCACATCAAGGATTTGAAGAATCATGCGAGAATTTGAGGAATTCATGTTCAAAAGTTACAATTCAAGACCCAAAACACACATGCAAACAAAGTTCAGGTAATTTCCTATCATGAACATGAACTATCAAGATGATGAGTAGAATAGATAAAAAAGGAAGTAGATGGATGCGACCTTAAAGAGCTTAAATCATGAAGAATATGAAGGAAATGGCTCCCCTCATGCATAGCATGACCATGGAGATTCTTATCCGATTCGCTCATCATATGCTTTTGTCTTTTTAGGATTCTTATTCGATTCAACAATTGAAAGGATGAAATCTGCGATTGTAACAGATGCAGGAGTCACCAGAAAAGTGAAGCGCCCAAGAAAAATTCTAGCTGGTGTTGAAAAGTTAGCTCCAAGGGCAGCAATACCAAGAACTAAAAGCAAAACTCAGTTGCCATCAAAGAAGAATTTAGCAAGCGCGCGACAGTATAGTATCTTTGTTTTTGTTGAGTACAATACAGATGCAACTGCTGCAGTCGAAGAAGGTAACTATATCTTCAAACAGAAACTATAACATGAGTCTCAGAATTTTTTCATAACATATTTTACTATAGATTCAGAAGAAATACACAGTGGAACATTCCAACAGAAGAATGAGAAAAATACAAATTGCATGCAAGCAGATGTCGACGGAGAACATGATATAGAGGATGTAATCGAAGAATCTAGGACAATGGCAGAAGCTGTCGAGGAACGCAAAAGACAAGAAGAATAAGAACAAGTTCAACTTGCTCTAAAGAAAAGTTTGGAGGAACAAAGTTCGCTTCCAGTTGTTGAAGAAATGCAACGTGCCCAATCAGATTTCCAAGAAATAGGGTGATGCAAATGAAGGTACTATTTTCAAATTTGCATTATCACACCAAGAAATTATATTTCAAGCATTAACCATGGGGTGTCTAAACGTGACATTCTTCAATGGTTAGTGGATCGATGTGGAGAATCATCAGGTAAATGAAACAAATTATGGTCATAATCATAAACGTCTGAATTGTCATAAACTATAACAATACTTCGCATATAATCGGGTCATGCACTTTTAAAGGAATTGATGATAATCTTCGGCATACTTCTCATGCTGACATCCCATATGGATGTGGAGATGCTATCCTATATGAATGTGGAGGTGATTTTACGCACTAAACTTTTCAAAATTCAATGGTACAATTTGTCAAACATATACCAATAATTTTTCATTGATGCAGAAATTGAAGGTTCAAGAATTCCCTCAAATCGAAGTGTTGTTGTACGGCCTTTTGAAGTCATTACTGAGGCTTCTGCTGAAGATGTAGTGATGTCTGAGCAATCAGTTCAGATGAAGGAAGTGCGAGTACATGAAGACCAACCACAAATCAAAGATGATCGAATTGAGCTCATTGTCGAACAAGAAAAAGAGGAAAACCCTCAAAAGGAATCTGATCAATTACCCGTTGCAGATAATATGAATGTGAAAAATCTTGAGCAGGATGAAGATCGACCAGAAGTGATTAACTCAACTCCTGTTGTAGAAGCTAATCTGGTCCAAAATGAGCATCAAACAGAGATGATTAACTTATCCTCCGTAACTGAAGCTATTCGATCCAATCAACCTGAGACGGCTATTGCGAATGAGACAAATGCGACGATTGCTGAGCCAAACCAAAATGCTTCATCAAGCGTTAGTACCCCTGTGGCCACAACTGAGGTTCAAAGAAGGAATAACACCTGTGACAAATCCAAGTAATACATCTGTATTACGGAATGTTGCATCTTCTGAAGGTATTAGAACAAGATCTCAAAGTGGAAACTTGTCTCTTTCTGGATTGTTTAGTGAAGATTCACGTGACGAAGATCGCTCCTCCGATATGAATTTGGGTGCATTACTTCCTCAAAATCCATGGAGATTATGAGGTTCTCAAGCTGCTGTAACTATCGTGAATGAAGAAATTTGCATTATTCCTGGAGAATATTTTGAGCAAGAAGTTCTCGCATACAAGAAATTTGCTGAACAAGAAGCTTCTACAAGCAGTCAAGCATTGGTGCGACAAATTACATCTCTTCGATAAATCATTGATGGCACAGGTAATAAAATTCTCATTTTATTATGCTAGTGACCGAGATGAATCTCATTATTTAATATCTTCCTTATTGTAATGCAGGCATAAAGAAATCTTCTCTGCACTGGCTTATGAAGATACGACTTTCGTACCCCAAGACTTTTGAAAGGGAAATGGAGTTATTGCCGAAAGAAAGGAAAATATCTTCTTACTGAAATATCATGCATTTTGGAGGAGATACAAGACACAACTCTAGTGAGCATATCTCTAACAAATTCGAAGTATTTCTTGGAAACTGCACAACATGTTCAAATTGTTTCGCATGGCAAGCTCGACTTTGATTTTCTCATTCGAAGGTTAACAAAGATCAACAATTCTATTTTGCTCAAGTTTGGTTGTCAAGACCTTACCATTGAGAATGTCAAACTTCGTCAGCAAAATGAAGCCATTTAAAGGGCTGTGCAACAATTTAACTAAGCGAAGCAAAAGCGTAACCATATGAAGAAGATAATTTCCATGTGGGAGAAAGACTGTTTGGTTTTAGAACCTTCAGATTCACTTATGAAAGATTTGTTTGATCAGAATTAGTAGTAGAGCATGTACTGTGACGCGAATTCTTAACGTACTTAAACGCAAGTATACGGTCAAGTAGTATTACGAGTATTTTTAAGACTCCGAGTATCGAACCCAAGGGAATTTACGACTATTAGTTAACTAGAGAATTATTTTAAGATATCTATGTAACCGGTAAAAAGGTGTTTGATTTTATAAGTTCGTCGCCCACAAACAAGCGACTTCAAATAAATGACTACTAACTAATTATTTTTGTAGAATTTTTGATTTTAACGAGAGTAACTTGTGATTAAATACGATTAATAAAGAAGAACTAGGAAATTGATGGTCCCTAGGGTTGTTAACGATTTCCGGATTATGCTTGAAACACTTTATGCATGTTCTAGTTACACCGGGTAATACTCATCATGATCTTCTCTCAATCTCACATGAATTTGTGCAATCAATAGCCTTCGGGTCCTCTCGGTCCACCTCCGTCTACCGTTACACTCTATTTGATTTGCTAGGCTCGTTCACCAGGTCCCGTCGGTCCACCTCCGTCTACCGTTACACTCTATTTGATTTGCTAGGCTCGTTCACCGGGTCCCGTCGGTCCACCGCTTTCACTAAGTTCTAACAATATCAACCGAAACTACCCTCACACGGTTAATCAAGTTCCTGTCTCGTCTCGGTCTCAAGAAACTACAAGATTACCTATGCTATTCTTTAACACATATCAACAAGCTCACTTTCATGCAACCCTCTCAACAAATAATATTCTACGGGTGATCAAGCCAAGACCATTAAGAATAAAGCACAAGCATAGATAAGATAACTAGAACATTCATCGATTTAAGTCAAAGCATGCAACAAGTCGTAAATCCGGAAAATCATCCACAAACCCTAGTTTTCCATCAATCACCTAGCTTAAAAGAGTCTAGCTAGACATAAAAGCGTTCAACATATTCAAAACAATGAAAGTCATGAAGAATAGACGAAGAAAAGATGATCAAACGCTAAAATCTTCAATGTTGATGATCTTCCAAGCTCCAAGCTTCGTCTCCTTTCTTCTCTAGCTCCCAAGACTCCAAAGATGCGTGAATACTTCCCATAGTCTATCCTTCTATGTTAGAACAAGGCTGGAGTCTTCAAACTTTCAATAAATAGCAGAAAAGCCCCAAAAATATGTGCTGGCTCCCTCTGTTCGTGCGAACAAAAGTTTGTTCCTTGTTCGTGCGAACAGGAATGCTGTTCGTACTTTTCAGCAGTTGATTTTTCTCCTCTTTTAGCCTCCAAAAATTCTTCTAAGGCATTTTGTTCGTGCGAACAAGGCTGTGTTTGCACGAACACTTCTGGATTCTCCACTTCTTTGCTTCTTTTCCTCATTCTTCCTCAATCGTCTCCATTCCCGAGCATATCCTTAAGCTATCCTCTTGTTCTGAAGTTCGTTCCCGCTCCAAAATAGTCGCTCCAAGCTCTCGGTTCCTGAAATACACAACACGAACACATACCGGAAGATCACATGCGATAAACAATGCATAAATTATACGAAAAACTCCCGGATTACGAAATAAAGCTCAAAAACTCAAATATGCTCAAAACAACTAGGATTGGGCCAATTTCTCACACAAATGCACCGAAACGCTCGCAAAACGGTAGTGAATCCTAAAGAATATAACTCCTAATGCGGAGTTATCAAACACCCCCACACTCACCTATTGCGCGTCCCGAGCAATCCAATCAAAATTCAATCACAATCTAACCAAAGACATCCTCCAATGAAACAACATCCCAAAAGTGGCATGAGCTGTGATTTGCATACTTACTAGAAACACCGTTGCATACCAATCTTAACTAGCCGACTCAATAACAACACACGACTCAACAATGCAACAAGATGATGCAAGTGCAAAATTACAACTCGATCCTACACAAACACATATAAACATAAAACGAACTTTTTATCTTTTTGGTTGAGATCGGACAATCTCCATTGGCTTAAATCGAATATCATGAAGTGATGAGAACTCTAGGAACAAAGCATGAGTTGAAACTAAATTCGACAACGAGAATCTCCCCTAGCTAGTATAGAAAGCCTAACTTTACTAAGTTCAAGAATACGCCACCTCTTCGCGCGTGTCACGAAATAAGAGACTACACTAGGCAAAGCCACATCCAAGGTCCGAGCTCCTAATCCTCTAACGGTTTTCAAATGATGAGGCTTAGGGACATAAGGATAAGCTTGTCGTAATCAAGTCCTAAGCGTCACATTCTCACATCAAGTCCCACATCTCACACACCCTCACCACGATGTTAGAAACCGAAACCCGAAGCTCACCACCTCCGGCCCTCAATTCCCTCAAACCCCGGTACGCTAGCGATCTCCGTAGCCATCGTTGTCCGTCGTGCATGAAATGTGAAAAATCGTCGTCAAAGTTGCTCCACCACTCGTTCCAATTCAAACTCAACTCAAAACTTTATTTCATCTCTCCTTTTTCTTTTTCTCTCTTTTCTTTTTTCATTTTCTGTTTTTTTTAACTAGAACATATCTCTCACAATGCCAAAAATCCATCACAAATATCCGAGTGGTCTTCAAATAATAATCAATTATGCTAGGAGAAGTAAGCACGTAAACCGATGAATGAATATCACATAAAAGTATCATCTTCTCCTAACTCGTAAGAAATCCATATCAAATCCAAGCCGCAAAACCAATGAAGCACATGTGTGGGAGTGGAGTCGTCGCAAGCTCACACTCAATGTCCGGAGTCAAAAGTCGACACCCCCACACTCGAACGTCACCGTATCCCGTCTCAAGTAGTCTCAAAGATGAATGTCTCGTGCCTAATCCAACCGATCCTCCTACACCAAAGTGATAGAAACCGGTACCTAGCACGATCCACCAATTAAGTTCACCCAACCCAATTTCGTGCGGATTAGACGTCACGCACTCACGGCTCTCTACAACCGTGTCCATGATGTAATGGCATGGAACACCGCCACACCGAAGTGCGCAAGCCTACTCACTCACCCTCGCATCCCCTCGTAGATAATCAATGAAGTGCAAGCGAAATGTAGAACTCAATGAAATGCCATAAATTACTCCCTCATCGAACCCCCTCAACTACAACTCCCTCGTGACGCACTACAATGGTGCTTCTAAGCAATTTGTGATGAAGGCCTAAAATCGTCACCTTAAGTCCGAAGGCTAGCAAAGAATCCAAGGTTCAAATTGGGGCGTCTAACGGTCCTACAAGGTGAGTTCTAAAAGCAGTGAGTGCTCTAATACACGACCTCGCACAGCTGTTTCGTGTGCCACTACGAGGCGGGTTGGCGACTACCTAAGACGTACACATGGATGTTCGGCTTGTTTAGCTCACACCTAGCTCAGCTCTTGTACGAAAATAGGCACACACTTTAGCTTTGAAAATCCTGTAAGTGTCGAAAACAGGTAGGCATTCCCGTAAAGAAAGTCTCTCTATACCTACTAGGGGGAACTCACGTCGTCACTCTCGGTCGCAAATCATGCTCTATGCCTAAAATCCTCACACTTCGCGAATTATCAAATTTTAGCCTCTTTCGATTGCCCTTTTCTCAAAATTTTCTCTTTTTCATTTCTAGGATTTTTCAATTTTTGATTTTTTTTCCATATAATTCCTACTCTACATGCAAAGCCGACACGAACAAAACTACGCAACTGACTCGATAGGGTAGGTAGACTCAAATAAGAAAACGTGCAATATAAAACACAAACACATAATAAACACATATATACACGACTAACACATCACGATACGACATAATATCATAACACACGACACGGACCACGCAAATATACACAATATGACCTAGCAAACTATATGCAGACAGGGTGATGCAGACACGGACTAGCTAGTCAAGACTAACACTCCCGCCACACTAGAATACATCGTTGTCCTCAACGAATTTAGAAGTCAAACCAAGGACTCAGCATGTCTAATGTGAGGGGCGGTGGATCTACTCGGACTCGGAACCCTGGTCCTCAGACTCCTCCTCTGCTGAACCAGGCTCCTCCTCTGCTGAACCAGTCTCCTCAAAATCACTCGAATCATACCACAACTCCTCACTGCAGGGCTAGGGTCTAGGGTTACATTGCTCGACTGAGCTAACTGAGCTACCCACTTCCCTAGAGTCTTAACATAATCTCCCAATTTCTTCCGGTTGCTACGGTCATGAGCAAACTGCCTCTCATTCACCGCCTTAGACTCTAACATTATCTGGTGCATGCTCTGCAAAAGAGCGTCGGTGCTCGATGACTCGCCTTACTTCTCCTTGCCCTTCCTAGACCTAGACACCTTAGGGGGTTTCAGATATTTCGACCACTCGCGGTCGGTTGGTTGCAGGATATCCAAATCACTCACCACTACCCCTGCCTGTATAGCCAATTTGGTCAACAAACAAGTGTGACCCGGGGCCATTCTGTTTCCCTCCGATTTGCATGCCATGATGTTGAGCCAAATCATTTGAGGAATGTCAATCCTCTGCCCTAACCAAACGCACATGGTCATACAACATAGGCGGAATGTGAATCTGGGGTTAGGCGTGATGCCTAAGACCCAATTCTCAAGCATCTCACAAACCCACTTAGCACGTGGGAGTAGGCATTTCTTAAGCACCGTCCAACCCGTCACCTCAGCTTTTGACTTATCCCATGGATATGCCCCCTCCCCCGAAAAACAAAAAGCATTAACCATAGGAACTACATCGGGTCTCCTAATCATGTCATGGTACACACACTTGGTGTTGGGGTCCAACTCTTGAAATTTGAGGGCCTTGCTAATCGTCTCCGGTGTTAGACGCACCCAATTACCCCTACAATACACCAACCTATCATCCTTACTCTCTCCCTCGTCCCCAAACCTCTGATTAACATAAATCTCTCGCGCAATTTGAGAGCTAGATGGTCCACACAACTCAAACCATTTATCTAACCCCTCACGTTCATGAATTTCTATGAGTTCGGTAGGCATGAGTTTCAACTTGTCTATGGGGTAGGGTTTCTCAGCCGCACCTTTTAGCTTGAGGTATCGGTCGCGGAAAGACGCCACGTGAGCATGAGAGCTGACACACCGATAGGTACAGTAATTAGTCGGTGTCACATTGGCATTGGCTATCTTAAGCCTCTTGTCCGACATACCCTTTCCCAAACGAGGCCTAGGGGGCATTGGTTTGTTGAGTATTGGGTGTGGCGGAGATTCCGGCACCACATACTCGGGCTCTTCATTAGGTATAACATGGTGGTCCTCAACGACCATCTCGTCCACATTGGACGACCCTACTCTCCTAACGGGTTGGAATACGGGGTCGTCAAAAGTAGCGGATTTTCGTTTAGACATGACAACAAGCAATGCAATTCAACAACGCAAAGAGAGTACAAATAAAGAGAAGGATTAGGAGTACCTACGTGCCCGGATTTGTTCTTACGGGCACGAATTTGCAGAAACTTCCGGCAAGAACCCGATTTGGTCGCAGAAATCTTTCGTTGGCTTTTTCCGATTGAGTGGTGCTCCTAGCTCCTTCTTGTTGTCCCCGTCACTTCTTCCTTCTTCACCGAGAGCTAAATTGAACTCCTCCGTTGTCAATTTGAAGTTGTCCCCGACGAACCCTAGGTGGGTTGTATCCCCAAATTGAACTTTCTTCTTCTTCAATTGCCCTCAACACCAAAGAGGTGGTGTTGGAGGCTTGCTTAGGCCGCCGGAAGTCCACCCAAACGCCGGAGAATAGGAGATTTTTGGTGGTGGTTGCGGTGAAACCCGTCGGAGAGAGAGAGAAATTCTGAAGCTTGGTCGCCGGAGTGAGGCAGACGGAGACCGCCGGAGTGTGGGACGGCCTGAAGAGCAACGGAGAACCACAAAAATTCGTCGGAGATGTCAAGGGAGGAGAGGATGGACGGGATTCAGAGAGGGAGAAGAAAGCTGTGAGGGTTTGAGTGAATGAGGAGGAAGATGAACTATGTTCATGCCCGATGTTGTATAAAATTCACCCAAACTTCCGATTCTGCCCCTCTATTACACGTCCAAAGCTTGTTGACCTTCTGTTCGTGTGAACAAGACTATTGTCCGCACGAGCACTTTGTTAAAAAGTGTTCGCGGGAACAAAAAGTCTGTTCGTGCTTTTTAACAGCTGGTTTTTGGCCTCTTCTTGTTCGTGTGAACAAAGACTTGTTCGTGCGAACAAGTCTGACTTCAGTTTATATGTTTTTTTCGATCCGCTTCCTTTGCTTGATCATCGAGGCTCCTTAGCTTGAATTCCTTATGCTTCCCCTTGTCCTTGAGCCCATTTGTCGTGAAAAACTTCCCAATATTCTCGGGAATTTCGTCGTGATCACATCAATAACTTTCTCGCTCTAATTCCGCCTTGCTTTTACGTCCGGACTCCGATGTGCGCCTTTCAATGCGAGTCTACGCACATCAAGAAGGGGAGTCTGAATCGCGTATGCACTTGTAATCCTGCGGAGACTCAATTCAAATGTCAAATTCTCGCTCTCTCACCCCTCATAAAGCAAAATGTTCAGAAAAACACACACAACAGTATTTAAAACACACTCTCTCTACTAACGCAGAAAATACGTTGGGCTGCCTCCCAACAAGCGCTTTGTAATTTATGGTCGACGACCCGACCCAATTACCCCATAAAGATCACGGCTCGTCAAATTAGATAGCATCCACTTTGGCCGGTGTTGGCGCTGATTCCAAGTACGGCTTAACTTTGCTTCCATTGACGTGGAAGCATTCCTTCGTATGAGGATCTTCTAACTTAACCGCACCCCCACGATAAATTTGGTGGATCCAGAACGGCCCGAACCATCTAGAACGAAGCTTTCCCGGAAAGAGCTTCATGCGAGAGTTGAACAACAACACTTTCTGCCCCACACGAAGTTCTTTTGGTTTGAGATGACTGTCGTGCCATCTCTTTGTCTTCTCCTTGTATATCCTGGAACTGTCATAAGCATGTAATCTCCATTCATCAAGTTCAAGCAGCTTCATCTTCCGTGCTTGCCCTGCCAACCCGGAATCCATGTTCAACCGCTTGATTGCCCAGTATACCTTGTGCTCTAGCTCCACAGGGAGATGGCATGCCTTACCGAAGACAAGCTTAAATGGTGACATGTTCAGTGGCGTCTTCCATGCGGTACGGTATGCCCACAATGCATCATCCAGTTTCACAGCCCAATCCTTGCGCCCGGCATTGACGGTTTTCTGCAAAATCCCCTTGATCTCCCTGTTAGAAACTTCAGCTTGCCCATTGGTTTGGGGGTGATAAGGTAGGGAAACCTTATGGATAGACACCCCATACGACTTCAAAACTCTGGCAAACACTCGGTTTATGAAGTGTGACCCTTCGCTCACCATTGCCCTTGGTGTGCCAAACCGAGTAAAGATGTGCTTCTTCAGGAACTTCTCTACCGTCACTGCACCATTCTTGGGGCATGCAATTGCTTCTACCCACTTTGTCACGTAATCCACCGCAAGCAAGATGTACAGATTCCCATAAGAAGGTGGAAACGGTCCCATGAAGTCTATGCCCCAAACATCGAAAGGCTCCACCTCAAGCCATTCAGACATTGGCATCTCATCTCGTTTGGAGATGTTACCTGTTCTCTTTCAGCTATCACACCCTGCAACCCAGTCATGACAATCCTTAAAAATAGTTGGTCAAAAGAAACCAGATTGTAGTACCTTCATGGTGGTGCGCGGGCCGCTAAAATGACCTCCACTAGGTGCTGCATGACACTGCTTGATCACATCATAGATCTCATGAGTAGGAACACACTTCCTAATGATGTTATTGACGCCCATCTTGAATAGATATGGATCCTCCCAAAAGTATTGCTTCACCACATACAAGAACCGCTTCTTTTGCTGCACTATCCATTCTTCAGGAATCTTCCCATTGGTCATATAATTGGCAATCGCCCAATACCATGGCTCAGTATCCCCCAAAGATATCAAGCTCTCATCAGGAAAGTTCTCTTGAATAGGCACCTTCTCTTCCACTCCATTCTCGAGTCTTGAGAGGTGGTCCGCTACCACATTCTCAACACCTTTCTTGTCACGGATCTCTACATCAAATTCTTGCATCAAACGGACCCACCGCAACAATCTTGGCTTGGCATCCTTCTTATCAAGCAGATATTTCAGCGCCGAATGATCTGTAAAAACAATTACTTTCGATCCCACAAGATAAGGTCGAAATTTATCCAACGCAAAAATTACAACCAATAGCTCCTTCTCGGTAGTGCCATAGTTTATTTGAGCCTCATTATGAACTCTACTAGCATAGTAAATAACGTGGCATACCTTTTCCTTACGCTGCCCCAACACTGCTCCAATGGCGAAGTCACTGGCATCGCACATGAGCTCAAATGGCAAATTCGAATCCGGAGTTGTGATGATAGGAGCTGAGGTGAGCTGTTACTTCAAAACGTCAAAGGCTTTCTTGCACGCTTCATCAAACACAAATGGGACATCTTTCCCTAGCAACTCACACATAGGCTTGCAGATCTTCGAGAAGTCTTTGATAAACCTGCGATAAAAACCTGCATGTCCCAAGAAGCTTCTGACCCCCTTCACTGAAGTCGGATAAGGGAGCTGCTTGATCGTCTCTAACTTTGCTTGATCAACATCCAAACCTCTGCGTGAAATCTTGTGGTCAAGAACTATCCCCTCTGTAACCATGAAGTGGCATTTCTCCCAATTCCGCACAAGATTAGTGTCTTCACAACGAACCAAAACACGGCCAAGATGATGTAGACAGTCCTCAAAACTGTCACCAAATAAGGAGAAATCATCCATGAAGACCTCTAAGTGCTTCTCAATCATATCCGAGAAAATAGCCATCATACACCGGTGGAAAGTGGCCGGTGCATTACATAATCCAAATGGCATACGGCGGAACGCAAATTTGCCATAGGGACATGTAAAAGTAGTCTTCTCCTGGTCTTCTGGAGCAATTGTAACCTGAGTAACCATCCAGAAAACAATAGTACTCGTGGTGAGCCAAACGATCAAGCATCTGATCAATAAACGGCAACGGAAAGTGATCCTTTAGCGTGGCTTCATTCAGCTTCCTGTAATCCATGCACACACGCCAACCAGTAACTATCCATTGAGCAATCTGCTCATGCTTGTCGTTCTCCACCACAGTCATCCCTCCTTTCTTAGGCACACACTGGACCGGGCTAGTCCAAGTGCTGTCTGAGATCGGAAAAATAATGCCAGCCTCTAGCCACTTCATGACCTCTTTTTGTACGACCTCTTTCATGTGCGGATTCAATCTCCGCTGTGCTTGGATCACTGGCTTCTTTCCTTCTTCTACCCGGATCTTGTGCTGGCAATACACGGGGCTAATCCCCTTAATATCTGCAATAGTCCATCCAATTGCTGCTTTATGCTTCGTTAGCACATCCAAAAGCTGCTCCTCCTGTGCCTGAGATAAAACAGAGGAAACAATTACGGGCAACGTGTTATCAATACCAAGAGAAGCATACCTGAGATGGCTAGGAAATGGCTTCAACTCAAGCACGGGTGGTGCCTTGAGTGAAGGAACAAGAGCTAACTTTTTATCCCCTTGCTCATATAAGTCCAGCTTGGTCCAGCTGCTCATGTGAAACAAATCCATGGGAGGACTCTGATCTTCATCCTTGTACATGCCATCTATTTCCTCCCACATCAATTCAGCTTCCTCATCTCCCATGTCATCATCAAAAACCTCTACGCTAAAGCAATCTTCATAATTATAACATGAAGGCATTTTCATTGCCTTAAACACATCGAAGACTTCTTTTTCATCATTGATCTGCATAGATAGCTTTCCACTCTTCACATGTATAATAGCCTCCCCTGTAGCTAGGAAGGGTCTGCCAAGAATTAGAGGTACTTCTCCAACCTCTATGTCTAGGATGACAAAATCTGAAGGAAAGATGAGAGTACCGACTTTGACCAAGATATCTTCGATCACCCCATATGCTCTACGAATCGATCTATCAGCCATCTGCAAGGTAACTCTGGTGGGACGAGGTTCCCCCACACCTAGTTTCCTGAATATGGACAAGGGCATCAAATTGATGCTTGCCCCCAAATCACACAATGCAGTCATAGTAAGAGAATCACCGAGAGTCACTGGTATCACAAAGCTTCCAGGGTCTTTCTTCTTCTTAGGCAATCCATTCCTGACGCATTCAGAAGTCTCAGCCGTCAAATTAACCTGTGCAAAATCACTCATGCGTCTCTTTCCTGAAAGAATATCCTTAAGAAACTTGGCATATGTAGGAATTTTCTATATACCCACTACAAAAGGAATGTTAATCTCCACTTTCCTGAATATATCAAGAAATCTCTGAAAATCTCTAGAATCATCCCTCTTTCTCGTCCTCAAAGGATATGGAACTGCCTTAGAAACAGTAGTAGTGTCAATACGTACCTCATCCTTATCTTTCACCGCCTCCTCATCCGTCGCGCCCTTTGATTGGGGAATCACGACATTAGTATCATCATTAAAAATCTCATGCTCTTTAGCCTTAGAAGCATCGGCTCTAGCATGAGTTGGATATGGCGGATCTTTCAATGCAACCCCGCTTCGAGTAGTGATCGCATTGACTTGGCGAGGATTATCTTCCGTATTAGATGGCAATGAACCTGGAGCTATAGATGAGAGCTGAGTAGCAATCTGACCCACCTGTACCTCAAGAGAACGAAGAGAAGTCTTCGTAGCCTGTAAATCGGCAGATGCAGCAGTAACCTGTGTAGACATGTTGTTCACGTTGGTGGTCATAGTATTCATATTGTCACTCAGTTGTGCCAGTGCCTTCGTCAGTTCAGAGATGTCTGAATTTGGCGCTACAACAGCTGCTGGTGGGGCCTGCGAAACTGGTGGCGTATGTTGGAACTCCGGTGCATATGTCGCTCCAGACTGATCCCCATACCTAAAGCCTATATGATCTCTCGTGCCTGGTCTGTAATTCCCTTGATTCTAGTTATGCTGTTGTCCGTGTTCCCCCACATAGTTCACATCCTCGCTTGCCATATGTGCCATTGCTGCATCGTATTCTGTCTCCTCAACACTTGCTACTGTGTTCTTGTCCTGATAAACCTGCTTGGCTAAGTCAGACACCATCTTGAAGATCCCATTCTTCCACACATCATCTTTTGCTTCAGGCAACGCCGATAATCTCCTAGAATCATAAAACTCTGTATCCGGCTTGGCCAGTTGTTTCATAAGTGCATAGGCTCCCTCTCTGTCAACCGAATACATAAAATTTCCTCCAGCTTCCCTGTTAACCAACTCCTGATTATGACGTTCTGAACCATGGTAGAAGACCTGCGAAATTTCGTAGTCCCCAAAATCATGATTTGGGCACTTCCTGATCAGATGCATAAATCTGTCCCACGCCTCTACCACGGTCTCATGGGCCTGCTGCCGAAAGCCTAGAATATCACCTTGTAGCTTAATTACCCGCTGAACTGGGTAAAACTTGGCCATAAATTCATCAGCACACTGATCCCATGTTGTGATCGAATCAGGTGCTCTCGAATCAAGCCACTTCTCAGCTGCACCCTTCAGACAATAAGGGAAGAGAATGAGCTTCAACGCTTCTGGGGTCACATTCTTGTACTTTACAGTTTTTATATAGGCATTGAACTTCCCAATAAAATCATTGGGGTCTTCATCCTTGTTCCCATAAAACTGGAACTGGTTGGTCACCGTCTGAATCGTAGCTGGCTTGAGATCAAAGTGTTCAGCCTGTATGTCTGGCACTACAATTGCCGGATTGTGTCCATACGTGGACGCCTGGAACTTCTCCACAATAGCTTGCCCAAACTTGTTGTACGGTGTCTGGGTGTTGCGATCATTCAACAACTTTGACAGCTCTTCCATCCGCTGATTGAGCAGTGCATTTGTCAATTGTTCATCCATACTGCCCTGTTTATGTCTTCTCCTCAGATCTCTGAATAACTACTCTGGGTCTTCAAGTGGGGGCACAAGGTCTCTAGGGATCCTGGGAATACACTGATAACCTGAAAAGTAGAATCAAATACAAGTGAGAAAACAAAATAGCTAATTAAACAAAAATAAAATAAAAGATATCCTAAATCAATTTCTAACTAAACTAATGAACCATTAAAGTTCCCCGGAAACGGCGCCAAAAACTTGACGCGAATTCTTAACGCGCTTAAACGCAAGTATACGGTCAAGTAGTATTAGGAGTATTTTTAAGACTCCGAATATCGAACCCAAGGGAATTTACGACTATTAGTTAACTAGATATTTATTTTAAGATATCTATGTAACAGGTAAAAAGGTGTTTGATTTTATAAGTCGTCGCCCACAAACAAGCGACTTCAAATAATTGACTACTAACTAATTATTTTTTTAGAATTTTCGCTTTTAACGAGAGTAACTTGTGATGAAATACGATTAATAAAGAAGAACTAGGCAATTGATGGTCCCTAGGGTTGTTGACGATTTCCAAATTATGCTTGAAACACTCTATGCACGTTCTAGTTACACCGGGTAATACTCATCATGATCTTCTCTCAATCTCACATGAATTTGTGCAATCAATAGCCTTCGGGTCCTCTCGGTCCACCTCCGTCTACCGTTACACTCTATTTGATTTCCTAGGCTCGTTCACCGGGTCCCGTCGGTCCACCGCTTTCACTAAGTTCTAACAATATCAACCGAAACTACCCTCACACGGTTAATCAAGTTCCTATCTCCTCTCGGTCTCAAGAAACTACAAGATTACCTATGCTATTCTTTAACACGTATCAACAAGCTCACTTTCGTGCAACCCTCTCAACAAATAATATTCTACGGGTGATCAAGCCAAGACCATTAAGAATAAAGCACAAGAATAGATAAGATAACTAGAACATTCATCGATTTAGGACAAAGCATGCAACAAGTCGTAAATCCGGAAAATCATCCACAAACCCTAGTTTTCCATCAATCACCTAGCTTAAAAGAGTTTAGCTAGACATAAAAGCGTTCAACATATTCAAAACAATGAAAGTCATGAAGAATAGATGAAGAAAAGATGATCAAACGCTAAAATCGTCAATGTTGATGATCTTCCAAGCTCCAAGCTTCGTCTCCTTTTTTCTCTAGCTCCCAAGACTCCAAAGATGCGTGAATACTTCCCATAGTCCGTCCTTCTATGTTAGAATAAGGCTGGAGTCTTCAAACTTTCAAGAAATAGCATAAAAGCCCCAAAAATATGCGCTGGCTCCCTCTGTTCGTGCGAACAGAAGTTTGTTCCTTGTTCGTGCGAACAGGAATGCTGTTCGTACTTTTTAGCAGTTGATTTTTCACCTCTTTTAGCCTCCAAAAATTCTTCTAAGGCATTTTGTTCGTGCGAACAAGGCTGTGTTCGCACGAACACTTCTGGATTCTCCACTTCTTTGCTTCTTTTCCTCATTCTTCCTCAATCGTCTCCATTCCCGAGCATATCCTTGAGCTATCCTCTTGTTACGAAGTTCGTTCCCGCTCCAAAATAGTTGCTCCAAGATCCCGGTTCCTGAAATACACAACACGAACACATACTGGAAGATCACATGCGATAAAAAATTCATAAATTATACGAAAACGCCCGGATTACGAAATAAAGCTCAAAAACTCAAATATGCTCAACACAACTAGAATTTAGCCAATTTCTCACACAAATGCACCGAAACGCTCGCAAAACGGTAGTGAATCCTAAAGAATATAACTCCTAATGCGGAGTTATCATAGTGCTTGGATTTTGCTTGAGATTATAATGTAATTGACAGGTGTCTTTTTGAACATTAAATATGAATGATCAATCGTGTTTTGTTGAAGACATTCTCCTTTGTGTTATGTAGACAGATATGATTTTCATAAAATATTTGCATTTGCTGCTATCTAGACAAATAGACATTCACATTTGCTGCTATCTAGACAGACAGGCTTTTCACAAAGATATTCACATTTGCTGCTATCTAGACAAATAGGCTTTTCATAAAGACATTCGCATTTGCTGCAATCTAGACATATAGGCTTTATGATCTAAATAATAACCATAAGAGATAAAAGCATAAATAACACAAGGCAAAATTGAAAATTGATCCCTCATAAGAGAGAGTCATTATCATTAATAAAATTCCTCGTATGGGAGGAAACATGTATCATTACATAAGTCATGAAAGAAATATCAAGGGTAATATTTCTTGAGCCATCGCATGTTGATGGGATTAGGCGTAGTAGCATTCCCACCGCATCTTAAAATTGTGCAATAACCGCTGTCAAAGACTTCTTTGACTTCAAAGGGGCCTTCCCAATTAGCAGCAAATTTAAGATGGGCAGTCTCACACATACACTGATCAGATGCTCGCAACACCAAGTCTCCAACAACAAAGTCTTGAGATTGGACTGTTTTATTGTAAGCTCTTGCAATTCTCTCGTTGAATTTTGCATTTGACTTCTTGGCCAGTTCACGTTTTTCTTCAACTAGAATAAGATCATGATCTTGATGATTCTCATATAGGGCACTAAAAGCAAGTCTTGCTGAGTTAATCTTAATCTCTGATACCAATTGAAAGTTTGTAATGTAGACTAAATACAGAACCAAAATACTCTAGAAGGGGGGGGGGGGGGTTGAATAGAGTATGCAAACTTTTTTCTAAACACAAATTTTAACTAAGTGAACATGTGAGAAACTCAAATCTCAAGGCCTTGAGATTTTAGAAAAATAGTCAGAAACTTTCTAAGGCAAACAAAAAGCTTCAAGGCCTTGAACTACCACCAGTTCTAAACTGTTTATAAACCCTAGTTTGATGTGAGTTGCTTGCAGCAGAAAATAACAAAACTGTAAAGTAAAGAACACGAGGCAATTTACAGTGTACAGTCCCAATGGACCTAATCTCTGCCTGAGGGATCTAATCCCACCAGGATTGGACAAACACTTCTTATTACTCACACAGAAACAGCCCTAGATCTCCAAGCCTAAGTGAATTCCCTTACACCTATACAGCTTGTGGTTCCAAACCTATCTAGTACCAGCTACTAACTGTTGATCTAACAAGAACCTGTTGTTGTTCACTTGAACAACCAACCACTAGGTTTAGTGAGGTTTTAGATTGACAAAAGATAAGCAGACTACAAAACAGAAGAAGAACACAGTAGAAGAATAAGCTTGTGAAGGCCTGGATGTGTTCTTCAGGAAACTGGAATGATTGATCTTCTGAAAGTTGCAATTGAAGCCTGAATGTGTGTGTGTTTGAATGTCTGGTCTTCCACGAATTTTTCACACTTCTCTCAGTTCTCTGTAAGCTCCTGCTTCTTTCAAAATTCAAACCATTCTTTTATCCACTCTCTACAACTGAATGAGAAATTTTAGGATCTCAGTTCCTGCAAATCCTCATCCTTTCTAACTGCAATTTAAAAAACTTTGAGTAGATATTCGTTGCAGTTTTTTGAGATTGCATTTGCACGTTTAACAAACCTGCAACAACATTAATACATAGCAACAACAAAATCGAGAATTATAACAGCACTAAGTCTGTTTGGATTTCAAGTTTCTGAATAAAAACTGGATCAAGTAAATAAAACAATAATCTAATTAACTTCAAATCCAGCAAGAAAGAATCAAATTAATTCTGTAAAACTGTCAGCAGCTCAAGGCACATCTCAAGGCCTTGAAGCTCTGAATATGCTTCACAGGCTTTCAGCATTTAAGACCAGAAATCTTTGATTCTCTCTGATCAGGATATCTGCAATTGTGTTAGATGTATAAAGAATATATAACATAGATATTTGCAGCAAATCTCTGATCTTAAACATCAGATATACAACCTGCAACATAAGATTATTATGTCATACAGTATAGTAAAGCTATTCTCAAAGCTTTGAAGCTGTGATCAGTATCTCAAGGCCTTGAAGCCTTAGAAATACTTTGTCTTTGTCTTTCATCACTCAAAACAGTTACTTCTCAAAACACACTTAGAAGTCCTTGAGTCAACACACTGCTTCGGCTCCGTAGCAAAGTAAGAAAGGATATGCTCCTGTGGGAGTTCTAGGCGAAGTGCGATATGACCATAATGCGAGATTGAGAGAATCTACCCATTTCTTGTGGTCATATGCGACCATCTTGATTAAGATTCTGAGGAGTGTCTTATTCGTAGCTTCTGCTTGAAAATTTCCCTACGGGTAATATTGTGTCGGACATACTTGTCTGATGTTATATTCCATCAATTTTGCTGCAACTTGGCGATTGACAAAAGGCGTGCCATTGTTAGACAAATGGTATTGGGAATCCCAAAACGATAAATAATGTTCTCTTGAATAAACTTCACAACAGATAACTCATTCGTCACTTTGAGAGGAATTGCTTCCACCCATTTAGTATATTGCTCTGTACCAGTCAAAATAAATTCGTTTCCATGCGATGCGTGACGGATGGGACCAATGAAATCGAGAGCCAACGTATGGAATGGCCAAGGAGTCCCTAATGCATGAAAGTCAACAGTGGTAGCGTGTACAAGATTGCCATTAAATTGACGTTGTTGGCATCGTTTAACTTTCATGTGACAATCTTTGTTCATAGTTGGCCAAGAATAACCCAAGGTTAAAAGTTGTCTGCAAATTTTCACACCCCCTTGATGCTCCACTTGATGGGATAATTCCATAACTTCTTGGACTTCCTGTCCGCTTAAGCGTTTGAGTAAATTCCCATCGTATCATTTTAGCCACTGCAAGCCTTCTTTCATTAGGTATCGTGTAGAAATTCTTCTGAGTTTTTTGCATTCCTTTTTATCATTTGGCAAAATATCGTCCTTGAGAAATTGAATCAGAGGTTTTTGCCAGTCTACATCATCATCAATAGCAGAATTCTCAAGAGAGTCTTTAATCAATGAACATTTATTGCATCTTCCTTGTATCTTTGCAGCGTAACATGGAATTTAAGGCCAGGGGATTCCCTATCGTTGCGCCATTCTGTAAACAGAGACCTCATTTTCTCCACATGAATTTTCATGCATTTTTTCTAAAAGAATTTTGCCTTCTTCTTCTGAAACACATCGCATTAAGATACCTCCGGGTCCTTTGAAATACAGAAGATTGTCGTGATGATCAGGTTATAAAAATCTCCTTTAGAAACTTTACTATTTCTTCTTTGATCTTTACCTCAATCTCTGGTCGAATATTCCTAGTGGTTTTTTTGATTGGTTTCGCGCCTGGGATGACATCCAACCTGTGCATGGTGACCTCCGTGTCCAATTCGGGCATTTCATTGTACTCCCACGCGAACACATCCATATATTCCTTTGAAAGAGATAGCAAATTTTCTTCCTCTTCTTGACTGAGGTATGCCGCTAAAAACACTGGCCTTTTCTTGTCTTCCATAGGACTTAATTTCACCTCCTTCAATTCTTGTTTCTGTGGTTTCGGAGAATCTTCCATACATTCTGAGCTTCCGTCAACTTCTCAATCGGTATTTCTGTGAAAATGTTCTCTGTCACCTCATCTACTACCATTTTCTCATGGACATCTTCATTTGAACAATTTGAAGACGACCCCGCGCACCTTCAGAGGCGATAGAATTTCTTCCCATTGTGGTAAAAGCTACTAACTTCATTTCCTCCAGTATCGTGTTTGACTACTCTTTTCAAAGATTAGATGCTCTTCTTGTGATAAGCTAACTTTGGCAATTCTTCTTTCGCATATTGCTCTTCCTTTGGGGGCTCTCTCATTATCATAACTCCCGTAGGATATTGATCTTTGATGTCCTCCCATTTTGGTAATGGTGTGGGAGTGAATGGAGCTGGCATTTCTTCATCTCCCATCTCTTTGAACCAAACTGCTTCCGTTAAGTGAACTTCGTTCAGATTGAATGGATTAACCGAGCCTGGTATATCCACTACTCTGTTCTTCTGAATTGCCTTCATGAGCTGATGTGCCGTAGAGGGTAACGCATCAAAACGATGTATCCACGCACGACCAATTATCATGTGATAAGTTATGTTCACGTTTATCACATGAAACTTGGCAGAACACTTGATTGCTCCAATCTGAATCCCCAAACGGATCCATCCCACTGTCATCTTCGACTTTCTTCCAAATCCCAACAAAGGAGATGGTCGCTTCACAATATTCTTCTCTGAAATCCTAGCCAACTCTAAAGTGCTGACTGGAATCATGTTCACTGCTGCTCCTCCATCGACAAATGCCCTCTTGAATTCAATACCATTGACAATAGCCTTCACATACAATGGCCTTTGATGATTCAAATCTGTCTGCTTGCTAACTTCTGGAAATGACATTATCGGACCTTCTGGTCGCACAAATTTGATGATTTCTCAACTAGAGACCACTAGATCTTCTTTGAACTCTTCTGCAACACTTAAGATTTCCTTTGCCATTTCAATGCGACATGCGATTGAGAAACCCATGTCATGGTAAAATTTCTCGAAATTTGGGGAATCCACCAATCGTGTTGCCCGAGAATCTTTGGAGTCAATTCTGTAATCTTCATCTGCATGGATCTCTGCCACCGTTGGTATATCTTCATCCTCAATTTCTTCATGGTCAATGACTGATACAATTGTGACTTCTTTTCCCTTGGGTTCTTCTGTAAAATGAGATGGTAAAGGATTGCTACGAACATCCTTAACCGGTTCCTCGATGATTAACTCCCCTTCTTTCAACTTCTTGTCTACTAACCACTTGAGTTTTCTGCACTCCACTGTTTGATGCGATACTTGGTCATGGCACTTACACCACTTTGGGTCCCTTTATTGTTCTCCCATGGGATTCTTCTCGAGCGTAGGTAGCACTCCATATTTTCTCCACTGCTTGCAGAGTTTCGTAACTTCTCCAATGGAACAAGGTAGTTGCGGTGGCTCCTTCGGTGGGCCTCGTTGTGATTTCTGTGATTAGACCGCATTAACCTCAACTTCGCGTCCCCTTTTATCGTTGAATTGTCCAATCCTGAAGCCTGATCTTCCTCCCGTTCGTTAAGGACGGTTTATAGATCATCAAATTCCCACAAATTGAATGAAAAGTGGGTCCATGTAAATGATCGAGACCTCGCAAACAACAACGCTGGTCGAGTCTCTTTTTCTTTTTATCTACTATAGGATCTATGTTCCTGGTACAGTCAATTACTTGGAGAAAGTAGGCATCTGCAAATTAATTAACATACTTTATATTCATCGCACATTCCTTGGAGGCATATCTCTACCATACGACTTTCAACAACTTTGTCTACGCATTCTAAAGACTTCGTTCTAACTTTTTTAATAAATGTTACCCCTTCTTCGTCTTGTTTATGATGCATGCGCGACAGATTGATTGTTGTCACTTTTTCTTCTACTTGGAAGAACTTGGTGTAGAACTTCATCACCATATCTTCCCACGAGCGGACAGATCATGCCTCTAGCATTCTGTACCATTTATATGCGACATGTCCCAAGCATTTTGGAAATTCGCGCATCAATAGCCTCTGGTCAATTTCGTGTGGCCCCATCAAGCCTACAAACCGCATAACATGCTCCTGCGCGTTGCCATTGATTTCGTCAAATTTATCCCATTTCGGTGCCTTATATCCTACGG